>CM060945.1:84331811-85814575 GCA_030765085.1 Allium cepa
AAATGTTGTTTGATTGAAAATTGTACGAGTTGTTTTGTTTTCGATGATTTTTGGAGTCGACAAAACAATTGATTGAAGTTCAAGTTCATTTTCACCAATTTGAAATTCAAGCTTATCATTGAAAATATTTTCACAATTATTGATTTCAAAATCAAAATGGTGATTTTCATCTTCCACTTCGGAATTTAACAACTCGTCATCCAAAAGTCCAAAAAATTCATGTTCATTAAACTCGTCTTCCTTTATTGGATTATCAACAACTTTATTACACGTCTCAAGTTCAAAATTCAAAGTTGGTGTATTCAAATTTTCAGAAAAAGGAAGATCGAAATTTAAATCGAGTTTCTCACCCTCAAAAGAATTGAAATCCAACTTAATTACCGTATTTTCAACAACTTGATTAAGATTGTCATTATCAATTTTCAAAAGTTTTTATTTGAAAATCATCGATTTGGGTAAAAGATGGATTATCGTTTGACTCGTCACACGTTGAAATTTGAGTTTGTTTCTCACGAAAATTTTCCAATGTTTTAATCAACAAATTTGTGTGATCATCATAAATTTCATTCATTTGCTCAACAAAATCCAATTTGTAGTTATTAAATTGAGAATTTTCGATTTGGATTTGTTGAGAACAAAAATTTTCACTCGTAACATGGTTAAGATTACTCCCATTGCCAAATTCATTTGAAAAGTTGTTTCCATTTTCATGTTGAGTTTGAAATTCATTTTGGAGTTCGAAATTAAATTGGCATGGGTTATATTCGTAATCGTTTGAATTTTGAATTGAATTCAAATTTTGAAATCCTTGACTCGAGTTATTACACAAATAAGAATTACATAAATCATTTATCTCTTGATTTTGCCGTGTAGAAAGTTCGAGTAAAGATGAAATCATTTCAATGCTATTTTCAAGAGTCGAAGGTTGGTCATCGTTTTGAAAATTTTGTTGTTCGAAATTTGAATTATTTACACAACAGTTGTTGTTAAAATATCCATACGAATTTGGACTGAAATCGTATGGATTATATTGATTTTCACAACTATTGTAAAATTCAAGTGAATATGGAAATTCAGACATTTTCAAGAAAGTCTTTTGGTTTTTTTTTTAAACGGAAAATATTTACAAAGAAAATTTATTTTTAAAAAGGGAAATCGATTTTTGTTTTGTTTTTATTTTTCAATTTTTTTTTGTTGAATTTTGGTTTTTCTAAATTTTTTTGGATTTTTTTTTTTTTGAATTTCAAAGAAAAGGATTTAAAAATTTCAAAGAAAAAGGAATATTTAGAATTTTTTTAGTTTTGAATTTTGAATTTTTTTGTTTTTTTTTAAATATGCATGAACTAATGCAACTAAATGAATGCAAGATTAATTACAAATGATTTATCCTAAGTTAACCCAAAATTGTATATTCACAAATTGTCTTAGATAAACAAGATAGTTCTCAGCTAGGTAACGGGCAGGATTTATCGGTGCACCACGAATCACCGTAGCAATGCAGCCGAAGGTTTAAGTACCTTCAGAGAAACAATTCAGTATAATATTTACGAATCACCGTAATATTTATAACTGATTATTGCTCTGCCATAGCCTAGACACCAAGAATTTAAATTGTTCAAAGAAGACAAACTGTTAATATACAATTAAGTGTTATCGATGTCTAATCGTTATTATTAATCAAAATCTAAGATGAAATGCACAACAGAAATCAAACGTGTATTAACAATGCAACTACGAATGAATTTTTTTTTTTTTAAAATGCAAATGCAAGCAATCTACAATGCAATTCAAATAAAACTAGAAATGAAAGCAGAATTTTTTAGCAAGCAGAGCAATTGATTTTGGCTAGCGAAGGAAGCAATTTTCAGCAAGCTATTCTTCCTTTATTTCCTGCTTTGGCAACCTGAAAATTAAAAACTAAGATATATACAATATTTTTTTTTTGGTTTTTTTTTTTTGAAAGGAAACTTAAAAGTAGGGTTTTACTTAAAAAAAAAAAAAAAAAAAATGTGGCAATGAAACTAAGAAAAATTTGAAACCAATACACTTTGATTTTTTTATTTACAAAAGAAGAAGAAGATTGAAAAACCAAAAAGGGATATGGACTAAGAAAAAACTTAAAATTAAACAAAACAAGAAGACAGTCCAGCCTGCCTCATATGAAGTACACCCGGCCCAATTTGGTCAATTAAAAATCAACAAAGAAAGTTTAGCCAGTTAAAAACTAAATCGCACTATGTTGTCTTCCCTTTTTTCTTTTTTTTCAATCATATAAGCACGGACAACATCGCTCCCAAATCTCAAATCAAATTCTCGATTTCAATTTTCAAAATCAAATCCAACTCATAATTTCGCTGCCAGAGATTGTTTGAATTTGGTTAATTTGAGATTGGTTCGATTGGGTTGCGGGTTTTGATTTTCGATTGCAGAGGTTGTCGATGTGCTGAGATGCGGGAGGAAGAGGAATTGCAGTGGAAGCTGCGGCGAGGTTGTGATGCAGGGAGGAGGAGCGGTTTTGAGTCAGCAACTTCGGTGATTGATTTCAGGCTGGCGAGCGAGGCCGAGAGTGGTGTGGTATCGGTTAGTTGTGACAGTGGGTGGAAGCAAGTCTGTTGTGAAAATTGTAATGCAGTGAGTGGTCAGTGAATGCGTGCACAGAGGAAGCAAGAATTGTATTGCTGCTGCGAGTAAGTGAGTGACGGTCGTGGTCAGTGAGAAGTAAGTGAAACTGCTTGCTGTGATGTGAAGCAAGTTGCTGTTTGTTTTGATACTGAATTGTTATTTTTGATTTTGAAGCAAGAATTGTATGATGATATTGGAGTGTTTGTTTTGAGGAGCTGTTTGTTAATGCAGTGAATTGGAGAGGAGAGGGTGGTAGAAGCACTGATGGTGATGAACTGTACTGGCACAGTTTTGATGTTGTAGTCCGGTGTTGGCGGAGTGGTATGATGATATTGGTTATGTTGTAGTTCAGTGTTGGCGAGATGATGGCTGTGGTGGCAGAAGTTCTGGTTATGCTGTTTGGATGTTAGTGGTCACAGTAGCAAGAAGTGGAAATGTAAGAAGAGTTGGGGAAGGATGTAACTGCAGTGGTCGTGGTAGGGGGTTGTTGAAGTTTGTCGAGACAATGAAGTTTGGTGGCAGAAGTCAGAGGGGATGTATGAATGCAGATGGTAGGGGGTATTGTGAATTGCAGGAGGTGGAATGTTGATGAGTGAAGAAGGTGGTTTGTGCTCCTTGGTGGTTGTCTTGAGTGATGCAGTAGTGTATTAAGGGGGGCACTGTTGTAGGTGTTTTCGAATTGAGATTCAGGTGAAGATTGCAATGTGAATTAATGAGTTGTGGAAGTGTTAATGATGATGTTTGATGAGGTATGAGGGGGAGTTCTGCTGTTGTTGGAAGAAATAGTTAATGATGGATATTGTAGAGGAGTGGATGAGGCTTTTGTGGAGTGTTGATATGGTGGGTTTGTGGTATGAAGTCGAGTTGAAGAGGCAGAGGTTGAAGGTGGATCAGAGGCAGTAGGCTGTTAGCAGGTTGAGGAACTGGGTTTCTGTGATGAAGTTTGTGTTAGATGATGAAGTTCTACAATGAAAGTGGAAAGGCAGGCTGTGGGGTTGTTTTAGGTGTGCATTGTGCACAGAACTGAAAACAGAGAGGAAATAAAAACAGTAATTGTAACAGTGTTTTGACTTTTGTTTTGCTTTGTAGCACTGTTTTGAAAATTGAAACAGAAATTGTAACAAAAACAGAAATGCAATAAAAAAAAAAATTTGTTTTGAATTGTGATTGTGTAATTTTTTCTAAATGCAAATGCAATGCAAATGGAACCGGAAAACAACAAGCACACAAAAAAATGAAAACAACAAACACACAAAAATCAAACAAAAATAATTCGAAGAATAGAAAATTGAAATCAAAACAATTCCCCGGCAACGGCGCCAAAAACTTGTTCGTCGACGGAAATTCTATCGGTTTAGAAAACCGTCGAACGAATTTAAATTAAAAATAACCGCAAGCGCACGGTGTACGAATGTAGCACGTGGCGAATACGGGTCGATCCGCAGGGAATTGATGATTTTAAAATTCTATTCAATCAAACTAACCAAACTTGAAAGTGTGATTAGCTAGAAAATGAGAAAATGAACTAACTAACAAAAACTAGCAAAAGAAAAATAGATAAAAATATGAAAGTGTTGAGACAATTTAGAGGCAATTTTCACTCTCTAGATCACATAAATCAACAAAATGAAGTTATGATCTCTCTTTTCTTGTCATTAGTGAATTAGTTGATGTGCTTATCATAAGTATGGTATATTTGTGCTATTAATTAGCTCAACATAAACCATCAAACTTTAACACAACCACTAATACACTTTTAAATCTCATAAAATATGACAACAAAGTTGAAAGCAAAATCTATTTTAAGCATGGCCTATTAACTATTAATTAGAAATATAAGCCATCAAATTTCAATTTCAACAATCACTTCTTTGCCATAATCATATGTAGATGAAGAGGCAATTTGTGTTTTGTTTGTTTAAGCATAGCCTATTTGTTATGAACAACATAGACTATCAAATTCAAAGCTAAACAACATCATTAAACCAATTCAATCTTTCTCATTAAGCACAAAAAGAGAGCATAAACATCAAATTAAGTTGAAGCTACATGATTAGAGAGCTTCATTACCCTTAAATTGAAGGGGTTTAGCCTCTCATATTTGTTATCATGTGAACAAATATAGCTTGCAACATGAATGAAAAAGAAGAGGAAAAAGAGAGTAAAGCAAAGAAACAAAACTATTCTACTTGCATGAAAGTAAATCTACACTACAACATAAGAAAGAGAGCATGTAAATGTAAAGAGCATATATTGAATTGCATAAAAAGAAAAGAAAATTACATAAAATAAAAATTGGCTAACTAGCCATTAAAAAAGAAAGAGAGCTTTCTTTTGTTTGATCTAAACTAACTAAAGAGAAGGAGGCCTAAGAGAAGAGATTAAGAGAAGAGGCTATGTTACATGAAACATATGGGTATTTATACATGTATGAAACCCTAATTCATATTTTTGGGGAGTACCCAAAATGCCCCTTGGGAAGTGTGGAGGCCAAGTAACCATTAACATGTCTTAATCCCCCATTAAGTGTACATGAAACCATTAAGTCCAAAAGCATGTGCATTAGCCTTTAATTTGTACATTAAGGTAGGTGGGTAGGTGGGGTCCTCCATGTTCTTCACTTTGAATTATTTCCATCTTCATTCCTTTGTATTAATTTTGTGCATGCATATCTTCATGAAACCACTTCTATTTGAGATCAATTTCCTACAAAAATATATACAAATTTTCAATTAATTTTTCTCAAAGAAATATATGCACTTAAATGACCGTTTTGCCCCTATATGAAGATGAATATATGAAAATTTGGAAATAACTGAATTTTGGTTTTAAACATGTTAAAATGCCCAATATGATCCTTTATTTAATTTAAATAGAATAAATATGGTGGTAAAAATATGCACATTTACGTGCACATCACAAGACACGACGGAAAGAATATCTTCAATAGAACATATCTCGAAATCAAATGCTCCAATCCAAAGCTAGCTCGAACTTCAGATCAAGTTGCACAAAGCTAAGCAAGGTCAGTCGTCCAAGACTGAAGAAGACCCCAAAGACTGAAAGCAACCAATCCAAAGGTTTCGAAGGCTATCGATCTACACTTATTACTTGATTATCTGAAAACCTAACTCTTGACTGCCCGTTTGGAAAATAGTGGGCACCCAAAGTTTAGGAAAGGAACAATAAACCCCAGGTCAGTCGTAGGACTAGTGTGAGCAAACAAAACAGTTTTATCTTTAAACAAACAAAGAATTTAGATTGAAATCCGCAATGCTTTTTGAAAAATGAAACTACCATAAGGCCTCCCGGCACACACACAATGCAATTGCACACACGGGGGAGATTTCTCCTTATGATAGTCAAACATTCTTACTGCGCAAAAAAAAAAATCCTTTTTGATATTATTATTAGTGCAAAATGGAAAACATTTCGAAAGTATAATATAAATCCTAGCCAGCATAGGTACCGTTATACTATGCCTATTATAGCTTCCACCTGAGGTGGCAGGTAATATAAGTGCAATCGTAAAAGGCTCGTATTGGATGAATGGATCTCCAACAAATGGTCAGGCTAAGGAACTTCCTATTGCCACATGGGAACGCCTCTGGCAGGATGCCCCAAGAACCTACCCGGCTCTCTGCTAACACAAGGCCGGCTACCCCCTTCCCGGGGAATAAAACCTAAGATATGCCATCCCCGGTCCTTTGGGACCTTTATCCGAGGGCCCTCTACACCAACAACATCACACAGTAATAAATATACTACAGTGTCCACATGAGTAAGTATCTGGGCTCCATACCATGATACCACCCTTTCCAGAAGGAATGGTCATACCCTAGGGGAGCTACCCCTGAAACCTTGCCGCATCTTTCCAGTTTCGACCATTACCGGTTTGTGAGGCTTGACGAGGTCTCGTCCACAAAGCTACGCTTTTTCACAAAGCCATGCTTTGATCAACAAATGATCATCAACATACAGCAGCACTTAGCGTGCCACACTACCAAATTGGGAGTATATCGCTGATAACCTTCAATTATATAACCTCTGAGCTCGTATGTCTCAGAGAAGGGTGTTAAGCTAAGAGAATAAATTCTCCGCCACCAACAAATATGTATTTGAAAGAAATCGGCTTTACATCTCAAAGTGTAGTGTCAGACACACAACCATACAAGTCTGTTACGAGTTCGAACAGAACCGAAGGCACTTCCGAAGAAGCCCTTGCGAATTCGGGTACTCACAATCCCAATCGGACTTCCATTCACTTAGGGAATCTCTTTATCGTAGCTACTCAATGCAGAGACAATCGATAGGTCATTCTATCATTCTTGCAAATACCCGGTCTTCACCACCGGTCTTCAAATGCTATCCATAACGACGTATCATTATTCTGAATGGGTTATATGACACAAGGTCCTCTCTCGGCTAAACCGAATAATGAGCGTAGTATTTAAAAATATATGGATATGGGATTTCAATTAAGTCACAACTTATTATCCAAAACTTTTCTTTAAATGTCTAAACCAAATTACCACTTCAAATCTTTGACTAAAAGATTTATTTCACAAAGTTCACCAAATTCAAAAAGATCTATTTATTGATTTCAAACAATTTCCATTCTAATTGGATAAATTCGTTTAATCTTTAAATCATAGATTTTACTCATAACATTCAAAACCGTTTCCAAAGATTCATTCATAACTTGAAAAATCATTTCAATTCAAACTTGAAATTTCTTTTATACAAATCGGAAATTCATTTCTTGTATGAAAGCTTTTATCATTTGGAAACAAACTGTTTTCATTTTGGAAAAATCCGATTTCAGTTATACAAGTTAAAATCCTTGGGTTAAATTCAAATTTCCAAAACAACACTTCCAAAATGGTTTAAAACCCATATAAGCTTGTATAACCTTATTACATCTTAAATTCTCAAAATAGAATTAAATTTCAAATATTAAATTCAAATCTAAATCAAATTCCAAAACTAAATTAAGTTATTCAAAAATAACTTTTAACTGTGAAATCCCTTTTCAAAAACTTTTTCCACTTTAAATCTGATCCATTTCCCAAAACCATTTTGATTTAAAAATTAAATTTTAAAATTATTTCAAAAATCTGTGACTTAAGCGATTTCCATGTGCAATCCATATTTGTGTGTGTATAAGTGTAATCCAGGGGGTTTTACACAATAGTGCACAACATCAATCATCACAGATTCAATCATATCAAAATTGATAAGCGGTATAACACATAACGCTTATCTTCGTTCACAGATTCATAGATAAAGTAAATTTATCAATCACAAAGATTCATCATTACGATTCGATGTGGGTTTCGGATAACCAACTGAAATCCGACTCCATGTCGCAGCGAAGTTTAAATGCCGTTTCACGGGAAAAAAGGGTTTCACATACATATAGGAGCAGATCACAAATCACAGTTCATCAGAAAGCAATCACAGTATCACAACAGAAATGTCAATCCAGTACAGAATATTTGATGATGGTCAATCATCTTTGATTAAGGTGATTGTGATTAAAGTGAATTAACCATACAATTATCTTTATTAATTATTTTAAACCAATGTTTAATTTTTTACTTAATTATGAATTAATTTAATTTGCTTAATTAATTAATTATTCTTTAATTTATTATCTTAATTTATTAATTCTTAGTTGTTAACTAATTAAGTTTAATTACTTTTATTCATTAACAATTCTTTAATTGATAAATTATTAATTATAAAATCATTACAAAACATTAATTGTTAATTACTATTTCATTATTATAAATAAATTTGGTTTTTAAATTAACACTTAACCTTTGATTTGTCTTTTAAATTTTTATTAAGTTTAAATTTTGAAACAACTTTTATAAATTTTAAAATATTCTTGAACTTCATAAATTTTAAATAATTGACTCAGTATCATTTACCTGAAATTCCATCTACAATTATCACTAATTTATTCAGAAAAATAATTTAACTCGTGTTTCAAATAAAATTAGTTAAAAACTGGGTTTGCTATTTTATTTGACCCACTCAAGTCTTCCTCGAGTCGTACTCGAGGAAAATCCTCCTTCGCTTCGAGTTTTAGCCAAAATTGACCCGAGTGATAAATTTTCACGCAAAAATTTGTTTAAGTTTTAAATCAACCCGATACAACCCTTAATTTGCACGAGTCAGACTTCGAGTCCTCACCCAAATCCCCCGCGTTGTGCTTCAAGCTACCACCTTTCTTCCCCAACCCATCACAACTGATACCAACTCCTCCACGTGCACGTGCATGGCTAATTTTGCCAACGTTGGTCGGTGCTGCGGCCACCAACGAGTCGACCACCATCCCCCAAGACACCACGAACACCCAGAATTTGAAAAAGATTCGAAAACGAGCATCGAGACATTTCGACCCAACTACACATCAGGAACATCACCAAACAACTGCCTCGCGCCGCCTTCCCTGACCATCAACGGTCATCATATTTGGACCGAACCTCCATAAGCTTGCTTCGTCGCGATAAGCGTCGTTGACGCGCAGTCTGATCCTGTGTGGATGGTGCAGCACCATCATTCCTAACATGAATCGAAATGGGTTCTTAAACCCTAGTTTTCTCTCGAATCAAAGATTTAAGGATTTAAAATTTATGCTCGTATTTTTCTGATGATCTCGAACCTTCAATCTTGCTGCCACAACGAACTCGAGGGCTAAAATTTCTTAGATCACCAGATTTTGATAAAACTTCATTTTCAGATTATCCCAAATATCCAAGTGAAAATTCAATGAAAAATTTAAATTTTAGTTTCAGAAATCATCATTTTTAGAGGGAATTCAAATCATATTACTGAAAAAGGAATCTATGATATTCGAATTTTTTGCTTGTTTGGATGGTGACAGAGCTTTTACATATGCCAGAAAGAAAACCGTATAAAACCTGCTTTAAACTCATTACTGAAATAAAATACAAGTATAAACAATATTTTGAACTTGTTTACACTCTTTTTCAGAAGTAAAGAGGGAGAGAGAGATGTGAAATTTTGATGTGGTTTGCTTTGCAAATCGATACTCAATTGTAACTTAGTCTCCAGTAAAAAAGGAAATCACAAAAAATTACTTTGGGTTGTTACTAGCACGTAGTACAGGTCCAAAAACAAAACTTCAACTTGTTTCAATTTATTTCAGAAGGAATAAGGGGAAGAGAAAGATTTGAATTGGATCTTGATATAGCTTACTGTAAATCAGAGAGTTACAGAAACAAAGAAGAAAAATAACATTCCCAGGCATGCATTTTTTGTTTTGGTTCATTAACATATTTTTAAAATTCAATTTAGGTGCATCTGAACCATTTTCATTTTAACACTTTAATCTATCCACAACTTGAAACAAAGAATTTGGGGTTGACAGGGCTTTTTTATACCCTGAAGTTAAATAGGGATTTGTATCCCTGTAGTTAACTCCGCCTCGGCCATGACTCAACGACTTGAGAAATTACCGACCCAAAAGGACGCCGACCTAAGACTTAACAAGGACACCGATCTAATGCTTTACAAGGGTGCCGACTTAAGGCTTAAGAGGGATACCGACTTAAGGCTTAAGAGGGATACTGACTTAAGGCTGAACAGCTACCGATCTAATGCTTTACTAGGATGCCGACTTAAGGCTTAAGAGGGATACCGACTTAAGGATGAACAGCTACCGACCTAATGCTTTACAAGGTTGCCGATCTAAGATAGCTGCCGACCTAACAATCCAGAGAGTCTGTCGTTCTAACTAATCGAGACAGGGATAAGATCATGAACTATGCCTAAGTCGCAACCGACCTACGACCTAAGATAAGTCGTTCACGACCTAAAACTACAGGGCTCAAATTCAATGCCGCCTCATTTTAGACCGTGACCTCTTAACTCGTGGACGAGTTAGGACTTGTGATGTATCCAGGTGAACGAAGATGCCTCTGTGAAGCCTGAACTTGCTCTAAGCCGGTTGCAACCAGCTGAGTCATCCATGACCCAACTTAAGTCGATCACGACTTACGGTCTAAGGGGAAAAGTTCCCTATAAATACGCGACTACCTCCAACATTCCGGGGGCTTTTGGATCATTCTCTTCGCGACATCAAGGCTCTACTATCTTCAAGACAATCTATATTCCATCACTTCAAGCACAAGCAAGACGCTTAAATCAATTTCACACAAAGATTCGACACATTCAATCATGGATTCGAAGAACTTTGTTGCATCGAAGTTTTCTCTAGCTACTTGTCTTTTGTATTGAATTGAATTGTATTTGAAAGAAGTTGCGACAAGTTGTAATCCAATTAGTGATAAGAAAAGATTGAAGTGGACATAGGCTTCATTATAAGCCGAACCACTATAAACTTTGTGTTCTTTTGTTGCATTTTCTGTTGCTTGTTGTTTTTTCCGATTCCCGTATTCACGGGTGGTGATTTCACATTCACACTTCATACACAAGGGTGTTAGCGTCAGATTTTCACGTTAACATTTTTGGTGCTTTCACTGAGAAGATCGAACTCAGGACATTGCCATCATTGCTTCATCAAACTTCGCGGAAAGAATCTCCTTTAATACTAAGAGTCTAACGGAAATAATGGCTCCCGGGAGAAAACGAAGTTCTGTAAGATCTGACAACATTCAAGACAATACCGCCACCTCTCCTCCTTCAAGTCAAGCAGCTCCAATGGTCGGTGTTACACGAGCAGAATTGGATGTCGTAGTCTTAGGGCTGAATCAACAATTGAACGCCCAGAATGCACAGCTAGAGGCTCAGAATGCCCAAAATGCCCTGATCTTAAGTAAGTTGAATGATCTACTTGGGGCTAACCGTCAACCGGTTAGTAATGATGGAAACCCTACCGCGGGTGTTCAAAATGCTGAAGGATGAAACATTTCTCAAAGAGCCACAGATCCTGTGGAAAAGACACCCCCTCAGGCTAGAGGATCAGGGCCGCAGCCGACCCTCCGTGAACGATTGTCCAGACAAAATTTAGAAAGAATGGCTGATGTCTGCCCTCCAGATTCTTTGAATGATGAAGAGTATTTCTCAGGCATGGTTCGTCAGATTATGAAGGAAAATATGCGAAGAGATGAAGATGAGAAGGAATGGGGTTTTGCTCCAAGCAAGACTCCGTTCATCGAAAAGATCTTGAAGGCTGAATTTCCAAGGAAATTCATTCCTCCCACCATCCCAGCTTACAAAGGAACGAGCGATCCTAACGAGTTTTTGTATAAATATGACTGGCATATGACAGGAGCCAGAACATCCGACGAGATCAAGTGCCGGTATTCCCCGGTATATCTGGAAGGTGTTGCTTTATTGTAGTTTACTAAGCTGCCGGTCAGGTCTATTGATCAGTTCTCCGATTTGACCAGGAAATTCAAGGAGCAATTTCGATTGTATGCCTCAAAGGCAAAGGATATTATGTCTTTATCTAGCCTTGAGCAGAACTCTGGAGAATCCATCAAATCATTCTTGAATCGTTTCAACATAGCTTTGGCCGAGGTAGATAATGCTGAACCACGTATGATCCTCACATACCTGATGAGAGCTATTGACAAGTCGAGTAAATTCGGAAAATGGTTGAAGATGAAAGAACCAAACTCACTTGAAAATTTTTACAAAGAGGCGGATGAATTCATGTGCTTGGAGAGCCTCCAGGCTCCGGCTAAAGTAGTATCAGCCGAGGCCGGGAACAGTGGTGCTGCTTCAGACAAGAAAGAACCTACCGCTCAGAAAAGGGGAAATGACGGTGGAAAGAAACAGGGAGATGCTAAGAAAGGCCGTCCATTCAACTTCACACCTTGACTGATACCCCTGAGAATATCTTCTTCGCAACTAAGGATGATGTCAATTATCCGACACCACCCAAAATGAGAGTTGGAAGTAAGATGGAGAAAAGTGGAAGGTTCTGCCGATTTCACAACCAGCCCGGCCACGACACCAACGAATGCCGTCACTTGAAAGAAGTAATTGAACAACTATTGAAAGAGAATAAGCTTCAGCTGTATGTGAAAAGGAATAGAAATGGACCGGCCTCATCAACTCAAGGGCAGCAAGTTCCCGCTCAACATCCTGGCTTAGGTAAGAAGGCCGCGGAACATGAGTCGGAGAGACCCATCATTAATGTAATCACCGGAGGACCTCACCCAGCGGGCAGGAGTTGGGGAAAAATGGAAAGGTATGCTCGTGCTTTGAAGCATACCCCTGCAGAGGAGAATGTTTTTGTGTTAGAAGACGCTGCGCCATTGAAACAGCAGAAGACTTTTCTAGATGACATCATATTCAGCGCCAGGGATTCTATGGGTATCGAGGCCCCCACCATAGATCCTTTGGTCATTTCTGCTGGCATTGGGCCGGCCACTGTGAAAAGAGTTCTGGTTGACTGTGGAGCCTCATGCAACATTCTCTTCAAGAAAACTTTTGACCAGATGAAGATACCAATGGTTGATGTTAAAGCTTCATCACTCAAGATTGCTGGGTTTGCTGGTGAACCCAAGCAGCCGATTGGGACTATAGATTTGTTTGTAGAGCTGGGAAAGGGACCAAGGAAAGTGGCTCGAAAGCAGACTTTTATAATTGTTGAAGAATTTTCTGCTTATAATGCCTTCTTAGGCCGACCAACTCTTGCCGCATTTAAAGCTGTTCTTGCCCCATGGTGTCAAACAATAAAATTCCCCACTGATAATGGAGTCGGGGTAGTTAAAGGGGATCAAAATACGGGGCGGGAATGCTACCTCATAGAGTTGCGCGAGGCAAAGAAAAAAGAAGCAGGAAAAGGTGTGGCAGCCCCAGTCCGCATCAAAGAATCGACCATGTAGCAACTACAGGTTGGGCCCTGCACAGGCAAACATAGTGGTGCACGAAAAGAGATGGATCCGAGAAAAGCCAGTGCAGGGGAGAGTAGGGTAGTACCGGTAGAAGTAACAGTGCCGGTACCAGTTGATCCAAAAGACCCAAACAAGGTGCTGAATGTGGGTTCACAACTCAACACGACTGTGCGAAATGTTCTGGTTTCATTTTTGAAGGCAAATCTGGATGTATTCGCCTGGACTCATGCTGACATGTGTGGGATATCCTCAGAGATTGCAGTACACACTCTGAACATTGATCCAAAGTTTACACCGGTAAAACAGAAAAGAAGAACTCAAGGTCCAAAGAGGTCAGCGGCATTGAAGGAAGAAGTTGACCGGCTCATGGAGAATGGTTTCAACAGAGAATTTGTTTACCCGGATTGGGTCTCAAATCCTGTTCTGGTTAAAAAGGCTAATGGGAAGTGGAGAGTGTGCATTGACTTTTCAGACCTAAACAAAGCCTGCCCTAAAGACTGTTTCCCGCTGCCCAGAATTGATCAATTGGTGGATGGAACATCGGGACATGAATCGTTATCTTTTATGGATGCTTACTCCGGATATAACCAGATCATGATGCACGAGCCGGATCAGGATGATACAAGCTTCATCACAGACGTTGGTCTCTATTGCTACAAAGTCATGCCTTTCGGACTCAAGAATGCAGGGGCAACATACCAGAGGCTTGTTAATGCCATGTTTAAACCACAGATTGGTAAGACAATGGAAGTTTATGTTGATGATATGCTGGTAAAGTCTAAAAAAGCAGTGGACCACATGGATCATTTGGCAGAAATGTTCGCGATCCTCCGAAAGTATGGAATGAGGCTTAATCCTTTGAAATGTTCATTCGGGGTGGAGTCCGGAAAGTTTTTGGGTTTCATTGTGAGTGCTAGGGGCATTGAGGCTAATCCTGCTCAGATCACTGCCTTGAGAGAAGTCAAAGCTCCTAGAACAAAGAGGGAATTGCAAAGTCTTAATGGAAAAGTTGCTGCCTTGAGTCGATTCATTTCAAAAGCTACCGACAAGTGCATTCCATTCTTTGATGCTCTGAAAAAAGGAAGAAAAAACTTTGATTGGACTCCTGAGTGTCAGAAAGCATTTGATGAGTTGGTTCGTCATATGGAAGTGCCTCCGATACTTTCAAAACCTGACAATGGTGAAGATCTCTTCATATATTTGGCAATCTCATCTCATGCTCTCAGTGCGGCATTAGTTCGAGAAGATGCAAGAATTCAGCGATCAGTTTACTACATTAGTAAAAGATTCACTGGGGCAGAAATGAATTATTCAAAGCTAGAGAAACTCGCCTATTGTCTTTTGATTGCATCAAGGAAATTGAGGCCGTATTTCCAAGCTCATCCCATCAAAGTCCTCACTGACCAACCACTGAAGCAAGTCCTGTTCCATCCGGAAACTTCGGGTCGTCTTTTGAAATGGAATATTGAACTCAGTCAGTATGACATCACTTATCATCCCCGGAGAGCAATCAATGGACAAGCTTTAGCATATTTCATCGCAGAATGTACAGATAAAGGTGATAGTGAGGAAGCAGCCATTAATAATGTCCCAATCCAATGGAAATTGTATGTCGATGGCGCAAGGAATGACTACTGTTCTGGAGCAGGGGTTATCCTTGAAACTCCTGAAGGGCGATCACTGTGTTATGCTCTGAGACTAGAATTTCCTTCGACGAATAATGAAGCAGAGTACGAAGCTCTCATCACTGGATTGAGGATCGCTAGAGAACTAAACATCAAGGTATTACAAATCTTCAGCGATTCTCAGCTTATTGTATGCCAAGTCAAGAAGGAATTTCAAGCTAAAGGAGGGAATCTTCCCGCCTATTTGTCAAAACTTGGGAACTTCTCGATGATTTTGATCAGTATTCGATAAGCCACATACCCCGAGAAGAGAACACGAAAGCGGATTCCCTCGCAAAGTACTTGAGTACTGGTGAAGCTCAACTATTGGGGTTAGTTCCCGTTGAAGTCTTGTCAGCTCCGAGCACAGATGAAATGGATGTTGATTGGATTATGAATGTGTCTCAAGAGCAAGAATCATGGATGACTCTAATATTTGAGTATTTGCTCAACGGTTCTTTGCCAGAGAGTTCAAAAGAACGACAGAAGCTGTTAAGAAAAGCCTCTAGATATGTGATCCAGGATGGTCGATTGTACAGACGAGGATTTTCAATGCCACTACTCCGTTGTGTAACTAAAGAAGAAGCAAAGACGATTCTAGCTGAAGTGCACGGAGGAGAATATGGAGATCATACAGGAGGTCAAACTTTAGCAAAGAAAATTCTCCGTTATGGATATTTTTGGCCAGAGATTAATCGAGATGCTGCTGACTATTCTCGAAAATGTGATAAATGCCAGAGATTTGCCAAAATCCCTAAAGCACCTTCCACTGAATTAACACAAATGGTCAGTCCATGGTCGTTTGCTATCTGGGGAATAGACCTCATTGGGCCTCTGCCAACTGCCAAATCAGGAATTAAATATGCTATTGTCGCTGTTGATTTCTTCACTAAATGGGCTGAAGCTGAACCATTGGCTACTATTACCTCTAGAAAAATGATAAATTTTGTGACTAAAAATATCATTTGCAGGTATGGTGTGGCTCAGAAGATAATCACAGATAATGGTACCCAGTTTGAGAGTGAGGAATTCCAGGACTTCTGCAAATGGTTTAAAATCCAGAAAAGTTTTTCAGCAGTGGCTCATCCGTAGGCAAACGGGCAAGTGGAGGCAGTAAACAAAATCATCAAGTCAACCATCAAAAAGCAATTGGAAAAAGCAAAAGGTGGTTGGGTCGATAAGCTACCACTAGCACTATGGGCATACAGAACCACTCATAAAACTGCGACCGGGCACACTCCATTTTCATTGGCATATGGATCAGAGGCAATGATTCCAGTGGAGACGGAAATCCCCTCACATAGAAGAATCCATTTCAATCAAGCTGAGAATGAAAAGCTACAACTTGTCGCACTCGACCTCCTCGATGAAAGAAGAGAAGAGTCCAGGCTCAGAGTTGCATCCTATCAGCAAAGAATAGCCAGGCACTTCAATTCAAAAGTCCGCCAGCGCAATTTTGAAGTTGGGGATTTAGTTTTGAAAAGGATCATGATGGCAACAGGAGTGTTTGGGCCAAACTGAGAAGGGCCATATGTCATAGGCAGCAAACTTCTTGATGGCACATTCAAACTCACAACTGTCGAAGGAGATCCAATTCCAAGAGCCTGGAACAGCAATCACTTGCGTCCATATTTACTTAAAAGCTTTACTGAAATACTGTAAAAGAATTATGAATGTTTGATTCTTGTATTGAAAGCCATTGTAAAACCAGTGCAAGTAAATAATGAGAACTATAAAGTGGATGTAGGCCCAGCTTTTGGCCGAACCACTATAAATCTTGTGTTCTTTACTATTAAAAGTCGCTTATTTTATTTCGGTATGTAAAGTACTCTGAATGTATTGCTAAAAATATCGATTTAAATTTGCAGGCAATTAAAATCAAGCTTACCCATCGCAATATCAAGCAATCCTTGGCATTACTCAAAAGCAAATCTTAAGCAACAAAATTCCGGGGGCGGATCCTATATAAGAAGCACTCTAAGCAAACAATCAATCGCTGGAGTGCATTTCTTTGGATGAAGCCACCCGCTAGCAAAAGAACATAAGGCATGCTTATAGATGATACCAAAGAATTGCTAGTGCACGCAACCAGCAAAAAGATATGGGCAAGGAGACCAACAGCAGCAAAAGACCTCTTCAGAGGCCAACGTTTCACCGAGATTGAAATAAAACTTCCAAGTGTTGAAACGTGGAAAAGCCCTCTTCGGAGGCACAACTCTTCGGAGGATAAAGACCCCTGACGGCTCAAGCCGAAAAATGAGAGTTTTCTTCCTCTATGGGTGAGACGACCGGAGGCACCTTCCCTATGGGAAGGCAAGGCGCTTGTTCACTAGCTGAGACAGTTTGTGCAACGAACGTCCAAGTAACTTGTGTTCGCCCTGGAAGTCCATAAGACGACCAGAGGCACCTTCTTCCCCGCGGGGAGGCAAGGCACTCGTTAACTAGTTGAGACAGTTTGCACAACGAAGGTCCAAGTAACTTGCGTCCGCCCCCTAAATCCATCCAACCATGACAGAGTAACTCCCAGGCAGTAGCCCCACTCAGAGGCACACGTTTCACCGAGATTGAAATAAAACTTCCAAGTGTTGAAACATGAAAAGCCCTCTTCGGAGGCCCATTTCACCAGGAGCTGAAGTGTAAGAGTCGCTCTTCGGAGGTCCACTTCACCAGGAGATGAAATGACAACAAGACCTCTTCGGAGGCACACGTTTCACCGAGATCGAAATAAAACTTCCAAGTGTTGAAACGTGGAAAGCCCTCTTCGGAGGCACATTTCACCAGGAGCTGAAGTGTAAGAGTCGCTCTTCGGAGGTCCACTTCACCAGGAGTTGAAATGATAACAATTCCTTTTCGGGGGCACACGTTTCGCCGAGATTTAAATAAAATTTCCAAGTGTTGAAACGTGGAAAGCCCTCTTCGGAGGCACAACTCTTTGGGGGCACACGTTTCACCGAGATTGAAATAAAACTTCCAAGTGTTGAAACGTGGAAAGCCCTCTTCGGAGGCACATTTCACCAGGAGCTGAAGTGTAAGAGTCGCTCTTCAGAGGTCCACTTCACCAGGAGTTGAAATGATAACAAGACCTTTTCGGGGGCACACGTTTCGCCGAGATTGAAATAAAACTTCCAAGTGTTGAAACGTGGAAAGCCCTCTTCGGAGGCATAACTCTTTAGGGGTACACTTTTCACCGAGATTGAAATAAAACTTCCAAGTGTTGAAACGTGGAAAATCCCTCCTCAGAGGTATAACTTTCCAAAGAAGCATTTCATCATAAATGCAAAACCAAAAATTGAAGGCCCATCACCGAGGCATAAAGAAAAGTCCTCTTTAAAGCTACACTTTAGCTCTCGAAGGAATATCGGTTTATCTATATTAAGACCCTTCCTAGAAAGACTAGAGTGTTCGTCGGAGGCCCGCTCTACTACATAGGAGAATTCACTCTGTAAAAATACATATATGCACAAAAGAAAGGGTGATATCTCCGAAAAGTGGAGTGTGAAATCTCATATAAAATGAGGTGTGCTCTATTTTAAGTAGAATAATATTCCCTCAAGCGTGGAATAATTGTTCTTCAGAAAATAAGAGTGCAAGTCCCCTCGAATTTGCGAATATTGCGGCGAGCTCATGGTATGGGGGCAACATGGTATAACTACGTTGGTAAGTGTAATGCTCAAACAACATACCACCAGCTCACCGCAATATCATAAGGAGAAACTTGTACGAAAATAAAAAAATAAATGCATTCTCAAATACAAACAAGAGTTTGTACAAATAAAGGATCATTTTATTCAATTCTATTACAACTTCTTACATGTACAAGTTTCGAAATAAAGAAAGCGGGGGCCGGTACCCGCACAATCCCCGACCAGTACATGCAAAAAAAACAAAAAGCTAAAAACTGGAATCTTCATTTCTTCTTGCCACCTTTGGACCCTTCACCCGGCCGGATAGTTATCTTTTTGAGTCGATCTGTAGGCATGAGGGAAGAAGGAGAGGGATGTACAATTGGTTCAACTTCCGGTTCCTCTTCAGTAGCAATGATGCTCTTCCTCCTTTTCTTTGATGTTCCGCGCTTCTTTTTCCTCCTTGAAGAAGATTCACTTCCTGGAGTGACAAGTTTAGACAAAGTTATGTCATCAGAAGGAGTCCGCTCCGGAGATATCTCACCTCCCTCAAGTCCTTCGTCCTTTTTCTCTTGCGAAGCAGCTGGGTCATCCAAGCCCTGAAGGGCACCTATTATTTCTTCCTGCGATCCCAGATGAGGAGTAGGAGTGATTGGGGGAGGCGGAGGAACAGTAACCGAAGGAGGAGAAGTTTGAATGATGCTCGGCGCTTTCTCTACAAAGGAAAAGTTAAAAGTGTCAGTATTCCCCGTAAAAAGAGGAGACAATGGCTCGTCGAGATTCAAGAAATAATCAAGAAGCTCGTCAAATCCGTAAGAAACTAGCAAGTTGTCCCCCTGAGCATTATTAGGGTTACCTGGAGAAGTTGGTGGTATCACATCAATCTCGTAATCCAGAGCTTCAGCACTTTCTTGTGGCTCATCTACGGCTTGTGTAATTGTGGCTCCGGTATCAGCTTTAGTAGGAATCGATGCATGAGAACTAGGACCAGCAATGTCAACATCGACTGAAGTTGAAGGAGGGACAGGGGCAGTCAAAGTTGTTTCTTTCTCTTGATGCTCTTCCCCCATCATTTCAACTCGCGATCTAGCAAGTTGCTCCTTCCCTCTAGCAAGGGCTGAGCGAGCTTCGAAGTCTAAATAGTGCGCCTCTAGCTCCTCTTCAGTGTACCCGGCGCCTTTAAACATATCAAGCGCGGCTTCCCATACTTCAGCTAGGGTAACCTCATATTTGGGACTCAGGAATGCAAGACTGCCACGCCCTAACACACTTTGCAAATAGAACTCAAATAATGTCGAGCCAATGTCAGCTTTGGTAGCTTCATGAGCTTCTTCAGCTGCAATTCTACCGGCAACAGCTTCATCTCGCTCTCTTTCGACTTTAGATAGTTGAGCTTTCAATTTTTCAATTTCCGCAACCTGAAAGCTAGTTTGCCCCCGCAACTGAGTAATATCAGTATGGTAGCCCGCTACAAGTTTCTCCAGCCCATCAGCATTGGCCTCGGCATCCCTTTGCGCAGCATGAGCATCCCGCACTTGTTGTTGAAGCACATTTTCTTTTTAAGAGTAGGAAGCGGAAGAAGTAACAAGTTCTTCTTTAAGCTTTTCCACTTCTGCTTCGAGCATTTCGTTGTAAGCGGCAATGCTATTCATTTCCGCATCATGCTGCTTAAGGGTCTTTTGCCATTCGGTTTTGTCATTCTCCATGGTCAACATGGCTTCGAGATTGGCTCGGTTCACCCTTTGAAGCTCATCAACAAGTTTTTGCCAATTTGACATCCTCTCAATGTCAATTCTGACGGCATCAAGGTTCCGCAACATGGCATTTTTATCTATGGGAACCAGGTCAAGGTCGAAGCGAACTCCTTTTAAGCACCAATTTGGAAATCGACTTTGGAGAGTGGCTGGACCTGCTCCAACTTGGTAAGAAGGCCTGTTGATGATTGCCTGGATATCAGTACGGGAAGGGGCAGGAGACTGAGAAGGAATAGGAGCAGTAATCCTTTCAGAAGTTGCAGGCATTGGTTGCTCACTGACTTTAGTCCGTTTACTTGGGTCATCAGTTATGTGACTCTTCCCTCTGTCATCGTGAGATTTGCGTTTGTGGGAGTCACCCTCTTTGTGCGAAGAATCGTATCGGTCATCCGGTCTTCCATAACGTTCTTCATGAGCACGTCTCTCCCGAGCCTTCCGAGCGGCCCTCTCTTCATCAGTTTCTCTGTGAACAGGAAGATAGCGCTTATAGTCATACTGGCCGCGTCTCCCGTATCGCTGGAAGTCATCATAATACGAGCCACCTCGCTTCATTGAAGAACCTGAAATTGGAAAAAACACAACTTTAGAATTTTTTGAAAGTATGAAGAGCTAAGCGTATAAGATGTCAAAGAATCCTAGTCGTGTGTGATGTGTAAACTACATGCGTTGAACTAACGAACCGCTCCTCGGTTGAGGGGAAGCAATTGATTTCATAGCCGGTGACAGTGCTTGAGATGAAGGAATTTGCTTAAGGACGGAAGTCGCTTCGATTGCCGGAGATATAACTTTAGTGGTAGCAGGGTCATCTTTGACAAGCTCTTATGAAGTTACTAGTATGTCACTTAAATTCCCAAAGATGTCTTCATCATCGTGCCCGGCAAGGCTCTTTCCGTCAGCTCCTTCATCGATGGTCTTTTCAGTCTGTTGAGGAGGCTCCTCTTCTTCAATAATTGGGGCAAGTGCAGACTTATCGGACGGCCCCGCAACATCTTTCGGAGTCGAACATTTCACTAGTGAAGCTTCAATTGTAGTTTCTCCCTGCACAGGCTCTTTAGCAGGAGGTGGGGCATCTGGAGTTTTAGCTGGAGAGTTCGGGGCTTCGTGAGGGTGCGTAGAGCGAGAAGTATGAAGAAGCCCGTATTGATGAAAAAATTCATCCCCCAACAAAAACTTGACACTTCTCTCTTCTACGGCCACGGCACTCAATCTGTCAAAAGTTTGCTTATGGACCGAATCTCTAGAGGGGAGAGGAAGTGCTGAAAAGAGCAAAGAATGAAATTAGCAATTCGTAATTCGGATCTCGAGAAAGCTTGAAAATGGAGAAAATGGAAACAAGTAATCTTACTTCCTACTCTCCAGATGGCATAAAACTTTGGGGGGCGGCGAGCAAAGAAAAATTGGTTCAAAAATCCATGAACGCTTTCGGTAAGATCAGAAAAAGTTTGCGGTTTCTAGCACTCCTCACAATTATAAGGGAAGGGTGATCTTTACTCTTTGCAAACGAGCATAAATAACGAATTTCTTCAAAACTTGGCAAGCGATCAAGAACTCTTCTAAACAAAACACACAACCCCATCAAGATGGCATAGCCATTAGGATGAAGTTAGAACGGAGAGATTGTCAACCGAAGGAGAAGAATTCGAAGAAAGTCATTAAAAGGAGGAATCGCCCCGCTTAAGCACATTTGACGATTGACTGCAACAAAACCACGGGGAGGATTGTCAGCAGTATCACTTGGCCCAGGGAGTAGGACATCACTTTTAGTAAAACCAAATTTAGTACGTAGCTGAGTGAACACTCTCGGAGTTAGAATAGTCGAGGTTCTCTCCGGGGGATTCTCTATGGGAACAGCTATCGGAAAAGTTTCTTCCTCTTGAGCCACCACTTCTTCTTCTTGATGGGAAGTCATTCTACATAAACAACTGGATATTCAAACATGAAAGTGCACGTTTCCTAAAAATGTGTGAAGTGTTGTGTAAAATCAAAAAAGCAGTAAGCAAATATAACTGGAATAAAAAAAAAACCTAGCAGGCGTTTGTGAATTATGAAATCCTGGGCTTGTTGTTTTTAAATCCAAATATGCAAGTGAGATGTTAATGCAAACAAGTCAGTTCAAGTTAGCGATGCTTTGCATTGATATTTCACTTTAGTTGATTGGTTCACAGCATTTCATACAATATATTCAAGTTGATCACTCTATGTCGACTAATCTGTCATTCGATGTGTGGCAGTCAATGGCAGTATATTCGCCCTCATCTTCTGTGATTGTTATTTTTAGCAGGTTGTTAGCTTATAAATTAATATGATACTGCAACAAAAGTTAAAAAATATTGGGTTTAGGCATTCTAATCCGGCAGTTCAAGTTGAGCATCCAAGTCGTGGAGCAGCAAGGAGAAAGGCTTCGGTTCAAAAGGAGGCGCAAATTTCCTCAAGTGCTAACTCGGTAACGACTCAAGGCTTAGGTCACATTACGTTAGGCCAGCAAGTTTCCCCAAGTGCTAGCTCGGCCATGACTTAAGGGTTAGGTCGGAAAGTTCCCCAAGTGCTAGCTTGGCTATGACTTAAGGGTTAGGTCGGCAAGTTTTCCCAAGAGTTAGTTCGGCAGCGACTCAAGGTTTAGGTCGGCAAAAAGATAAATCGCCCAAAAATTGCCGGGTCACGTCCAGGCCGATGTCTCACTCCACCTAACCCGTTAACCCTATAGCTGCTCCATCAACAAAAAAAACCATCATCTCATTCATACTACCGGATCATCCCATAAACGGGTTCAAAACCACCACGAATCCAACGCCTTACAATCTTAACGCGAATCAAAATCAACTAGCCAGAGGCAGTAAACTATCTTCAACATCTCATCGATCATTTAAAGCCAAAACCAAGCTAACTCGGGCTCATAAACTACAAGTGTAATGAGATTCGCAGTGAAGCAGTGCGCAAGGGGTGGGTTTGGTTTGAATGGAATTCGTGAATCGATGACAATAAGGGATCGAGAGTAGAGCAGGATCACTTACGCGATGAGTAGCAAAGGTTGTCAGTAATTGGTTGGAGTGAAATCGCCTTTTGGAGCTCAGGAAAGGTTTTTAATGGCGGAATCAAGCAAGAGAGTAAGTGATGAGGAGGAAGAAGAAGATGCGACTTATAGCAGAGAGACCTGAAGCGGCGCGTGTGACCTAACTATTAGGTCGTACACGGCCTACCGACCTAGAGAGTGGACGGGTTAGAGAATGTCGAAGCATATGACCTAACCATTAGGCGTATACTTCGAGGGGCAAATGTTAACTCCGCCTCTGCCATGACTCAACGACTTGAGAAATTACCGACCCAAAAGGACGCCGACCTAAGACTTAACAAGAACACCGATCTAATGCTTTACAAGGATGCCGACTTAAGGCTTAAGAGGGATACTGACTTAAGGCTGAACAGCTACCGATCTAATGCTTTACAAGGATGCCGACTTAAGGCTTAAGAGGGATACCGACTTAAGGCTGAACAGCTACCGACCTAATGCTTTTCAAGGTTGCTAATCTAAGATAGCTACCGACCAAACTATCCAAAGAGTCTGCCGTTCTAACTACTCGAGACAGGGATAAGATCATGAACTATGCCTAAGTCGCAACCGACCTACGACCTAAGATAAGTCGTTCACGACCTAAAACTACAGGGCTCAAATTCAATGTCGCCTCATTTTAGACCGTGACCTCTTAACTCGTGGACGAGTTAGGACTTGTGATGTATCCAGGTGAACGAAGATGCCTCTGTGAAGCCTGAACTTGCTCTAAGCCGGTTGCAACCAGTTGAGTCGTCCACGACCCAACTTAAGTCGATCACGACTTACGGTCTAAGGGGAAAAGTTCCCTATAAATACGCGACTACCTCCAACATTCCGGGGGCTTTTGGATCATTCTCTTCGCGACATCAAGGCTCTACTATCTTCAAGACAATCTGTATTCCATCACTTCAAGCACAAGCAAGACGCTTAGATCAATTTCACACAAAGATTCGACACATTCAATCATGGATTCGAAGAACTTTATTGCAACGAAATTTTCTCTAGCTACTTGTCTTTTGTATTGAATTGAATTGTATTTGAAAGAAGTTGCGACAAGTTGTAATCCAATCAATGATAAGAAAAGATTGAAGTGGACGTAGGCTTCATTATAAGCCGAACCACGATAAACTTTGTGTTCTTTTGTTGCATTTTCTGTTGCTTGTTGTTTTTTCCGATTCCCGTATTCACGGGTGGTGCTTTCACATTCACACTTCACACACCGGGGTGTTAGCGTCAGATTTTCACGTTAACACCTGTACAAATCAATAGGTACGGGCCATAAATTCAATCATATACCAAGATTTTTGCATGAAAACCAAAAATTAACTTTACTACATCATCCAAGCATTCACATAGCAATCAAAAGATTGAAAAAGACAAGGGTTTACTCACGTATTTTCAGAAATCCTGACAGATTTTTCAAAAGGAAGATGAATGCTTGCAACTCTCTTTTCTTCTCCTACATTAATACTTTTAAGTTTAGATATGCAAATCATAGTTACAGATCTTTGTTTATTCCTTGTTGAATTTATTTAATTAATCATTAGTAACAACAATCTTTAGAATACTTACAGTTTGAATAATCAGAGAAGCTTCCTTTTTTTCTTCTGAAACTTGAAAACAGAAATAGCTTAAGTCTTGGACTTGATTTTTTTTCATGTACATGGTTAATGTTATTGTTTAATTCTTGCTTCATTATAGATTACAACTTCAAATTCAAAATAAATAAATAAAAAGTTACTTGCCTTTAAAATTCCTTCCAGAAATACTTTGCACTGTCCAGAAACTTGAAACACTTGTTTTAAAGCAAATCTCCAGTTTTTGGTTTGAATTTGTTGTTAAAATATGATTTAAAAACCATAATTTTATAAACTATAAAGTTTAAAATAAAACTTACATGAGAGATGAATGTATCACTACAGTTATGAAGCTTAAGAAAAACACTTCAGATTTAGCTTTTGAATTGAATTGAAGTAGGCAGTTTTCTCTCTCTTTTTTTCTGAATTTTTACTTTCTTGAGAGTTGGGATTAAAAATTGCAAAAATCTTTTTGATTACTAAACTCCAGAGATTTGGAGGTTTAAAAATTTGAATTGGGAAGGTGAAAATTTTTCTGAAATTTGATTATTTTATTCGAGTAATGTTGGTTTGTGCCATTTGTAAAAAGAAAATCATAAGCTTTAGATTTTGTTGATTACTCTACTCCATCCTCACATGTGCATGTATGTTTACATGTTTGATTTTTTTACAAGACAAAATAAATTTATAAACTTTATTTTTTTTTATCATATACACTTTATAAATAAATGTATTCCTTTATTCATTTGTGTGTGTGTGTGTACACACACACACACATATGTACAATGTTAAAAGAATTTAACCAATATTACACTACATATATTATATCTTAATAATTTTTAAATGCTACTTATTTTTAAAACATTTATTTTAAATTTAAATTCAATTTTCAATATCAAACTTGAAATATAAACTTCCACGTCCATTTGTTAAATTCACACACACACCTAAAAAAATTTAAATTAAATTTCAATATGTATTCAATTTTACTCATATTTATAATATACATTTATATAAGATTTTTAAATTAAAATGGCTTTTATAAACATTCTTTATTTCAATATTTTAAACTTGAAATAAAATTGGAATTTATCTATATATTATTATTGCTTATTTTTATTTGTTTAAGATTTTTTCCATTTATTTTCAAATTAAATTCCAAAAGTTTTAAATAAATTATTAATTTAAATTGATAAATTTTTGGGATGTCACATTTTATTTATAAGATATTTAATATCCAATTTCAAAGCCTTGATTAAATTTAAAATCAATGTCCAAATAAACAAATATCCTATTTAATTTGAAAAATTCGAATTCATTTACAATTTTATCCAAAAATTTATTTTAATTATCAATTTAATTTTAATTAAAAATCGGGATCATTACACAAAAACTCTCTAAAATTGATTTGTGTCAGAATCCACATCCATACTTGAATAACTATTTGGGTTATTTCTTTCCAAAGCCTTCAAATACCAAACTAATTCATTGTAAGATTTCTTTTCATCGCCGTAAATATCATTTATAGCCAATTTCTTACCTTTATAAGCAAAGTAATAGCTTAGCTCCACATCATAATCTCTTCTAAAACTTTTAGTGATATCCTTGGTTTTTCTTTTTGGCTCATTACGAATTTGATTGACGATTAAACTTTTCACAAGATCACTATTAATACTTGGACTATTAAGTGAACGAAATCCACTACCACAAGTATGAATCAGGTGAATGTTTTTAACAAACAGTTGGTCCAATTACTTCAGCTTGCAAGAAGCATGAATCCTAAAAGGACAACTAGCTACAACACATCGAACTATCAATCGTTCTTTACAATTATTAATATATTGTACTTTAAACCCATTCTTCAAACAATAAGCACTCACTGTTCTACGAAATCCAATAGCAGAATCAAACTGTTGACCAATGCCGGTAAAAAATTCCATATTTGAATTCTTCTTCAACAACTCATGTAAATCCTTTTGTTGAGTAAAACTAGAATCTAAATCATCATCATAACCTAACATATTATTACCTGACTCAACACCAACAACTGAACTAGACTTGCTACTTTCACCAACAACATTATCCATTGAATCATTCTTCAACCGTAGAAAAAAAACCAAAAATTCTTCCTTTTTAAACCAAGACAAACACAATACAGCTTGAAGATCATTATCCGTTTCAACAAAGGTAGTCTTTGATTCTCAAATATAAAAAATATCAAAGCATAATGGAGTAAAATTATTCCACTCCTACCAAATCCTATTCCTAATAGAAGAAATAGAAGCATCCAATCCAAAACGAGCACTAAAACAATTGTTATTGAAATCAAACACAACTATAATAGATTAATCACACCTGTAAAAAAAACAAAAATATAACTATGTGAAACTGATCTTAATTAAAACTAATAACATAAAATACTACGTAACAAATCATTTTCCATCCCACTTTTCGAAAAAAGATAAAACAATTTATCTTTTACAGATCACAAATCACCAACAACTAAACAACAAACAACGTCAATTAATATTATTTCAGATCCAATTTCATACCCAAAGTGAGTACAAACAGAATTGACTGACAAAAATAACTGCTTTAATTGCTGAAACCAAATATGATGTGATAGTCTAAATACTAAAATCATAATCTAAAGTGAATGATCCAACCAGGCTAAATACACAGTGCTTGTGTTGTCAGAATAAAAGAATACCATTCAGAAGCCATTATTCCAACTACATCAAACAAAACCTTCCTCCAATAGATGAAAACCGCCTCCTCTGAAAAGAAATATACAATAACATCATGAACATCTTAAAACATCGAATTGAGAATGAAAAACAGCAAATAAAATCGGGACTCACCATGTGAAGAAAATCGCCTCACGATTTCCCACAATTAAAGTCGATTTTGATTTGAGAAGAAACAAACGCCTAATTTATTCAGAAAAAATCAATGACCGCTTCGATTGCACAAGAAACGACTGCTTTGATTGAACAAGAAACGACCGCCTAATTTCCACGATCGGTAGATTTCAGAAGATACGTAGTTGTTTGAGAAGATGAAGACTCACGCCACACATATTTGTCCTGGAAAATAATAATTTCAAACCCGTGTCCTAGAAAAAAAATTGGGCCGTATAATTAGGCCCTTCACACCAATTTCTGACTCGAGTGTTTTGTCTTTTCAATTCGCTCGGGTCAGCCTGAGCATTTCAGGGTTGAAGACCTTATTTCTGGAGGATGAAGACGAAGATTTGTACTAGTATTATTTATTATATTCCGCTACATCATGTTGTTCCGCTGCATTTATTATTTATTTCTTCCTATTTCTGTAACTGTGATTTTGTGTTGTAAACGAATAATCAAATGTATTTATAAAACATCTTCATGAATTGTTATTTGATTATTACATTTTGTCATTCCGCTGCGAGATTCTGTATTTTTTTTTTCTTTCTCTATTTTTTTTCTTATTTACCCTAATAATAATCTACCCTTCTGTATGGTTTGAATCTAACGTGCGTGGTTCATCGTCGATTTAAACTGTCTAAAAAGACTGGTCATTACAAGTCTTTACTTTAAAATTTTTGAAATTAAACTTTGGATACTTTCTAAAATACTTAGCATTGAAAATTAATTCTCAATTTGGAAGTTTTCAACTATTCAGAATAGTCGGATAAATCAAATTCTAATTCAAAATTGGAAATCGAAAATCAATCATCTCAATAAGATGCACAATCAATCGATCAATCAATCCTAATGCATAGGAGACATGTGTCCATAATATTATTCAATAAAAACTCAAGAACTGAACATCGAGTTTTATTTAAAATCATTTATTATGTATATATATATGTATGTATGTATGTATGTATAGATATGTATGTGTATGTGTGTGTGTGTGTGACGCCCCACCTCTATACCCACGCTAGCAAGAACACTACAGAGTAATGCTGTCATCTAGCACGGAGAATAAGGCTGTTGAGGAGCGACCATCCATGTAATTTCTTTGTGCGAGCACCGATATGTCAGATAGTATAGCATGCATTTCATTTAAGGAGGAAATCCAACATACCGATACAAACTCAAAGCTATCACACAGTGGCTATATATAATCTTCGGAAACAAATATAGAAATAAGCATAACACAAATCAGTCTCATACATCCATATCACAAAGGTGGAAAAAGATATGAATATATAACGTATGAAAGTGTACATCAGAGTAGTGGTCTGAAAGATCCACAATAACACAAAAGAATAGCAACATGTGCTATACAAAAGAATACATCATGGAGTCTATATCTCAAATGTATACAATAAAATCTACTAATCTAAGTAGTGAACCAAAAGTCAAGGTAATAATCCTAGATGAGAAGTCAAGCAGAAGCACCTGTAACATCTCGGTCTGACCCGAGTATTATTTCATAAAAAAATAATAAACGGATCAGTCTAGCTATAAATATCACATGACATGATATGGAATAAGAAATATGGCATAAGCATATAATAACCATAATGGCATACTACTATAAATATGTAAATGATAATCAATAAGGGATTAATCAATATCACAAGAATCTTCTCAAAGATAAAAGGGGTAACATACCCTAAACTTGCATTCATAACAAGTCAATGACACACAAATTCACCAATGCACAAAAATTGATAAAACGTATCAATAGAAATCACGAAAATTGGTGAAGCATAAAATTCTAGAAGTCTACACAAGAAATCCAGAAATCACAAAAGGGGGAGGACTATCACAAAACGGGAGTATGAAAACTCACCAACATGTGTAACACAAAACGAGACGCTATCTCATGGTAGCTAACCATTAAATTTTTGACACACGAATGGGCCGAAGACCATGGGGCTCTACCCCACATATGTGATGGCGAAACATCACACAAACGAGGTTTAGTCTCCCTCGTAGACAAAGAGACATCGCACAGTCGCTAGTCTAAATCACAAAAATGATCGTCATGATCATCAAGAAGTGTCAACTACACTAAGTTAGTAAATATAAAAGTTTAGCTTCATGTCCCATAACCACTTACTTAACTTAAATATTAACGAACAAACTGTAAATCTTCACTAGAAAATTGTCACAAAAGTTTCAATCGAACAAGTCCAAGAATTAACCAACAAAGTAAACGCAAGCGTTTCATACCACTTGTTTTACTAAGCCGTTTAATTCGATTTCTCATCCGAGTGAAGTAAAAGTTTGTATATACTAATAGATTGGAAAACAGTTTTAAGAAAAGAGCTTTATAGTTAAATAGCTTTGAAATTTGCTTTGATGAAAGAGCTTTGATATTTATTACTAGTATTGAAACCTTTATATTTTAAAGTGACAAATCACAGAAATTGATTGTAGAATCAACAAGTCATAAAAATTCATGTTCGAAGACGTGAGTAAAAATCCATGGAAATCAATTCCAAAACCATCAAAGTAGAAACACCCATGCGACCTAACGTGGCCAAGTTAAAGTGCAACGACTTAAAGTAAAATAGGTCGAACGACCTAAGGGTGTAAAGGTCATGCGACCTAACAGTTTTAAGGTCTAACGACCTAACACAAGACAAGGCCGAGCGACTCAAGTAGGCGAACGACCTAGGAGATTAAAGGTCCAACAACCAAGCGGGTTATAAGGTCGTGCGACCTAAAGGTATAAGGGCCTAACGACCTAATTAAACTCGCGACCTACCAGGGTACAAGATCTAAAGGTATTCGCGACCTAACGGGTTATAGGTCTAACGACCTAACAGGTTAAAGGTCCAACGACCTAACAGAATTAAGGTCCAACGACCTATAGGGAAATAGGGTTACGCGACCTAAAGAGTTATAAGGTCATGCGACCTAGCAAGACGCGCGACCTAAAAATGACAAGGCTGAGCGAGTTAAGGGGATTGCGCGACCTAGGCCCTACGACCTACGACCTAGTGATACAAAGGACGAGCGAGTTAACTCGTGGCCGACCTAATAGCGGCAGAACGACCTAATTTATATAAAAGCCTAAACCATGCGAACGACTCAAGGTCATACGACCTAAAGGGGAACGACCTAAGGTCACGCGACCTATCGGCGCCGAGTGAATTAAGGCCAGGAATGACCTAAGTGCTGATGCTACCTACGACCTAGGGGAAACGACCTAATTCCGAGACGTGATTACAAGGCAGCGCGACCTAACTGCAGTTTTTCACCAAAAACACAAAAATTTGGAGTTTTTCGCCTATCCAATCCAAACCCATTGCAAATGTACATGCTAAAGTGATGGGAATTCATCCCCAATAGTCCAAGATAGTTATAGACAAGAATGTGTGATAAAAATCTCACATTTGCACCAAAAATCAATGAAAATGAAGCTTTGAAGCAAAGCAAGAATCAATCCACTTCAATCTCAATACAAGGAGCCTGAATCCAATATCTTCTCTTTGAATTTGGAGTTGAATGATGGATTTGAAGTTGAAACTTTGGCTTGGAGTTTTAGTTTCCCTTTCCTCTCACCATTAATGCGAAAGCTTGGTTGTTAGGAATTTAGGAAGAGTGAGGAGAAGGAGGGAATGGAGCTTAAGTATAATAGTTTGGGCTAACCCAACCCAAAGTCCAAAGTGTAAAAGTGGCAAATTTCCACTATCTCCAAACATATCAAAGTTTATGCTTAAAAAAATTGTAAACGGCGTTTCGAACTCAATGGAAGTGGTCTCGAGTACTAATTTGACTGTTTGCAAAAAAGTAACTTTTCGGACCAATATCCGATTAACGATAAAATATTTAAATAAAATATTTAAATATTACATCGATAAATATGCGGGTTGTTACAGACTCCCCTCCTTAAAGAAATTGTTTCCTCGCAATATATAAGATGGAAATAAGAAGTAACAACCATAGAAGCATATATTAACACAAAAGAAATTTGAAATAAGAAGTTCACCTCAAAGAGCATGAGAAAGCAAGTCCAGATGTGTCCGCTCGATGAATTCTCTAGATTCCCATGAGCAATCCTTAGGATTTGAGGACCATTGAACCTTCACAAGCGGAACATCTTTATTTCGCAGTCGTTTGACCTTCGAAGCAATAATTCGAATAGGATGCTGCTCATAAGTTAAATTCGGTGAAACTTCAATTTCTTCTACAATACCAGGCTCAAGAATAGAATCAGAATCTCGAAGGCATTTCCATAATTGAGAAACGTGAAACACGTCATGCATGGCAGAAAATTGAGCTGGTAATGTAAGGCGATAAGCCACGGAACCAATACGTTCAGTGATAGGAAATGGCCCAATATATCGAGGCGCAAACTTTCCCGATCGACTGAAACGTACAACACTTTCATAGGTGAAACACGAATAAAAATAGAGTCTCCAACAGAAAATTCTAATTTCCTTCTCCGATTATTGGCATAGGATTTTTGTCTACTCTGGGCTTCTTTCATCCTATGTCGAATAAGGTCAATTTTCTCCGTGGAATCCCGAATAAAGTCTGGACCTAAAACCAGCTTCTCACCGGCCTCAAGCCAACAAGAAGGAGATCGGCATGGCCTCCCATAGAGTGCCTCGAAAGGTGCCATACTAATACTAGATTGGAAGCTATTATTATAGGAAAATTCAACAAGTGAAATATGATCTTCCCAACTTCCACCAAAATCAAGTACACAAGCACGAAGAAGATCTTCAAGAGTTTGATTCACACGCTCGGTTTGTCCATCAGACTGGGGGTGATAAGCGGTGCTAAAATTAAGCTTCGTTCCTAAAGCTTTTTGAAGACTTTTTCAAAATCCACTAGTAAACAATGGATCACGATCACTAACAGCAGAAGTAGGAACTCCATGTAATTTAACAATTTCCTTGATAAAGATTTTGGCCAAAAGAGAAACGGTTCGATTAGACCAAACGGGAATAAAATGGGCGGATTTAGTAAGTCTATCAACTATAACCCACAAGCTATCATGACCCGAACGAGAACGGGGAAGGCTATCTATAAAATCCATGGAAGTTTGGTCCCACTTCCAAACAGGATTTTCTAAAAGTTGCAACAACCCACCAGGCCTTTGATGTTCGGCCTTGACAAGTTGGCAAGTCATGCAACACTTAACAAAGATAGCAATATCAGATTTCATTCCCTCCCAATAGTAAAGACGCCTCATATCCGTGTACATTTTACTACTACCGGGATGAATGGTAAATTTAGAGCGATGAGAATCTTTTAAAACACCTTTACGAAGATCACTAATGTTTGGTACGATAAGTCTACCAAATTTCTGAATGTCGCCACGAGAATCAACATCGAAGTTTTTCAGACCTTCAACATCAATTTTGTCCCTAATATTTTGGCTAAGAAGAGCCAATTCGGGATCTAGCTTTTGAGCTTCAAGAATGCGGTTTAAAAGGGAAGGATGAGCCTCAAGGTTACATAAAACAAGAGATGAACATAAATCGGAAACACGATCTCGAATTTCACAAGTGGATAAAACTTCGAGATCGTTCCATTTGGATATCATCATGGAAACAACCGCTTGTTAATTGCGACTAAGTTCATCTGCAACTCGATTTCCCTTTCCGGGAGTATAAAGAATGTCAAGATCATAAGATGCAAGGAATTCGAGCCAACGTTGTTGATGCAAATTAAGCTCCTTTGGGAAAATAAATATTTCAAAGACTTATGATCGATGTAGCGAATAAATTTCTCTCCCAAAAGATAGTGTCGCCAAATACGAAGGGTGAAAACAATAGCCACGAGCTCTAAATCATGAGTGGCGTATCTAGTCTCTGCTGGCTTTAATTGCCTAGAAGAATAAGCAATAACACGTTCTCTTTGCATAAGGACGACACCCAAACCAATGCGACTAGCATCGGTGTAAACAATAAAATCTTGGTTTCCATCTGGAATCACAAGAATAGGAGCATCAGAAAGGAGTTCTTTTAATTTCTGGAAAGAACCTTCACATTTGTCCGACCAAATGTATTTAACGCCTTTCTTAGTTAAGCCAGTAAGGGGCACAGCAATCTTAGAAAAGTCCTTAATAAAGCGACGGTAATAACCCGCCAATCCAAGAAAAATACGGATTTCCGTCACACTCTCCGTCTCTTCCAATTTTGGATCGCTTCAATCTTTGAAGGATCCACTGATATTCCAGATTCGGAAATAATATGACCGAGAAACTTCACACGAGATTGCCAAAAGTGGCATTTAGAAAATTTAGATTTTAATTAATTGCTCCTAAGAGTTTCCAGTACAATCCGAAGATGCTTTTCATGCTCCTCCTCAGTTTTTGAATACACAGGAATATCATCAATAAAGATGAGAACAAATTGATCGATAAAATCCTTGAAAACTCGATTCATAAGGTCAACGAAATTCGCCGGAGCATTCGTCAAACCAAATGGCATAACGAGCCATTCGTATGATCCATAACGAGTATGGCACGATGTCAAAGGAATGCTATCCTCTGCAATGCGAAGCTGGTGAAAACCGGTAGCCAAGTCCAATCGTGAAAAGACTTTAGCACCACTAAGCTGATCGAATAGATCATCAATCCGAGGTAAAGGATATTTATTTTTGATAGTAAGATCATTAAGCTTGTGGTAGTCAACGCAAAGCCTAAGTGTACCATCGGGTTTCTTCACGAAAATTGCTGAAGCTCCCCAAGGTGAGGAACTAGAGCGAATAAATTGCTTCATCTCCAATTCAGATAACTGTTTGCGCATCTCCTCATTCTCCTTATTGGACATGCGATAAGGAGGACGATTAATAGGTTGAGCTCTAGGGATAAAATTAATCTTGAACTCAATTGCTCGCTTAGGTGGGAGTCCTAAATTGGGCTCAAATATGTCGAAAAATTCACGAACGACGTGAATAAGAGAAATGACATCCTCCTCATCATCATTATCATCATCACGAGGATTCAAAGAATATAAAGATGCAGCCAAAGTGGAATCCGAATCTTTAAGAATAATTGAAATCGGCTTTACAGATTGAGGATGTCGGAGATAAATAGTCCGCTCAGGACATAGGATATGGGCTTTATAACGGTTAAGCCAATCCATACCCAAAATCATTCCAAAGCCTGAATAACGCATGACATGCAAATCGGCTAGGAAAGGAAAATCACACAAAATGATCTCCACATCTTTACAAAGTAAACTGAGTGTTGCGGATCCACCAACTGGATTCGCAATTCTCAATGAAGTCATTAAAGCAACAACATTTAAGGAAAAAGTGTCTACAAGTCCCTTTGATATAAAAGAATGGGATGCACCCATATCAAAGAGAACTCTAATAGGTTGATCATGAAATAAAATAATACCATCAAGAATGGAATGAGAAGTACCTTGGCCACGAGATGTGTTGCCAGGGGCTTGAGCCACGTTTAACTTTCCCTCCTTCTTGCCTTGAAGTCTGGGGCATAAATGTATATAATAATCCGGGCTCTTGCAGTAGCGACAAGAACGGGGCTTCGAACACTTGTTCGCAAAAAGGTCTTTAGAACCACAGTTATAGTATTGCCCGCTACTAGGGGAAGAAGTCTTTGCAGCAGGAGTCGCTTGTTTCCCCTTTTTACTGGGATAAGAGCCTTTGAATTTGTTAGGCCTCTTCTTGTTATTGTTGAAGTTGGGTTTGGATCCCACTACTTCAACATCACTATCCTTATCTGCCTCTTCAAGTCGAAGAGCGATATCTATAAGTTGGTCAAAAGAAACTTCCAACTTCAAAAGTAATGGTTTCTTAGGATTATTGTTCAACCCATAGACAAATCTTTGGTTCTTCTTCAATGGGGTGTTGATGTATTCAACCCCATACGTAGACAGCGACTCGAACGATGCGACATAATCTGTCACGGAGGATTCACCTTGAACAACGTCTATAAAACGTCGAGCCAATGTCACTTTCTCTGCTTCTGGTACAAATTTCAATTCGAAGCGTTCTCGGAATTGCTCCTAGGTGAGATCTGCTTCATTAATTTCAGAAATAAGAAGTTCATACCAGTCCAATGCTCTTTCTTGGAGCATGCTAGAAGCCACTTGGACTCGATGGAGATCAATGAGATCCATGCGGGAAAAGATCCGATCGCATGATCTCAGCCAAACTTGGACTTCTATAATGGTTTCAAAACCATTGAACGGTTTCCCACCCAAATTAGTGTAATCGTTGTACAAACGTGCAAATCTAGATTTAGGGTGAGTAGACCCAGTATAAGAACCAGCTGCCTGAGCATTCTTAACGATATCAAGAAGCTGCTGGGCCGTCATAAATACTCCATCTTGGAGAGTAGCTCTAGGTTGACTGGCGCTGGGACGGCCTGGTCTAACCATTTCTCTTCCTTCAGAAAGAAAGAAAGAAGAAGGAAAAGTTTATTCACCAAATGAATATCAGGCAATCTTGATAGATATAACAAGGAATCACAAAGAAAATAGGATAGATCGGTATGAAGACTCGAATTAAATCCTAAAGCATGACTCCTAAGATGGACTTAGGACGATGATCCTTGTTAAGTTATTCTACTTTGTTCCGAAGTTTGGCTCTGATACCAAACTGTGACGCCCCACCTTTATACCCACGCTAGCCAAAAACACTACAGAGTAATGCTGTCATCTAGCACGGAGAATAAGGCTGTTGAGGAGCGACCATCCATGTAATTTCTTTGTGCGAGCACCGATATGTCAGATAGTATAGCGTGCATTTCATTTAAGGAGGAAATCTGACATACCGATACAAACTCAAAGTTATCACACAGTGGCTATATATAATCTTCGGAAACAAATATAGAAATAAGCATAACACAAATCAGTCACCGACATCCATATCACAAAGATGGAAAAAGATATGAATATATAACGCATGAAAGTGTACATCAGAGTAGTGGTCTGAAAGATCCACAATAAGACAAAAGAATAGCAACATGTGTTATACAAAAGAATACATCATGGAGTCTATATCTCAAATGTATACAACAAAATCTACTAATTTAAGTAGTGAACCAAAAGTCAAGGTAATAATCCTGGATGAGAAGTCAAGCAGAAGCACCTGTAACATCTCGGTCTGACCCAAGTATTATTTCATAAGAAAATAATAAACGAATCAGTCTAGCTATAAATATTAGATGACATGATATAGAATAAGAAATATGGCATAAGCATATAATAACCATAATGGCATACTACTATACGTATGTAAATGATAATCAATAAGGGATTAATCAATATCACAAAAAAGGGGTATCATACCCTAAACTTGCATTCATAACAAGTCAATGACACACAAATTCACCAATGCACAAAAATTGATAAAACTTATCAATAGAAATCACGAAAATTGGTGAAGCATAAAATTCTAGAAGTCTACACAAGAAATCCAGAAATCACAAAAGGGGGAGGCCTATCACAAAACGGGAGTATGAAAACTCACCAACACGTGTAACATAAAACGAGACGCTATCACATGGTAGCTAACCATTAAATTTTTGACACACGAATGGCCCGAAGACCATGGGGCGCTACCCCACATATGTAATGGCGAAACATCACACAAACGGGGTTTAGTCTCCCTCGTAGACAAAGAGACATCGCACAGTCGCTAGTCTAAATCACAAAAATGATCGTCATGATCATCAAGAAGTGTCAATTACACTAAGTTAGTAAATATAAAAGTTTAGCTTCATGTCCCATAACCACTTGCTTAACTTAAATATTTACGAACAAACTGTAAATCTTCACTAGAAAATTGTCACAAAAGATTCAATCGAACAAGTCCAAGAATTAACCGACAAAGTAAACGCAAGTGTTTCATACACTTGTTTTACTAAGCCGTTTAATTCTATTTCTCATCCAAGTGAAGTAAAGGTTTGTATATACTAATAGATTGGAAAACAGTTTTAAGAAAAGAGCTTTATAGTTAAATAGTTTTGAAATTTGCTTTGATGAAAGAGTTTTGATATTTACTACTAGTATAGAAACCTTTATATTTTAAAGTGACAAATCACAAAAATTGATTGTAGAATCAACAAGTCATAAAAATTCACGTTCGAAGACGAGAGTAAAAATCCATGGAAATCAATTCCAAAACCATCAAAGTAGAAACACCCATGCGACCTAACGTGGCCAAGTTAAAGTGCAACGACTTAAAGTAAAATAGGTCGAACGACCTAAGGGTGTAAAGGTCATGCGACCTAACAGTTTTAAGGTCTAACGACCTAACACAAGACAAGGCCGAGCGACTCAAGTAGGCGAACGACCTAGGAGATTAAAGGTCCAACGACCTAGCGGGTTATAAGATCGTGCGACCTAAAGGTATAAGGGCCTAACGACCTAATTAAACTCGCGACCTACCAGGGTACAAGATCTAAAGGTATTCGCGACCTAACGGGTTATAGGTCTAACGACCTAACAGGTTAAAGGTCCAAAGACCTAATAGAATTAAGGTCCAACGACCTATAGGGAAATAGGGTTACGCGACCTAAAGAGTTATAAGGTCATGCGACCTAGCAAGACGCGCGACCTAAAAATGACAAGGCTGAGCGAGTTAAGGGGATTGCGCGACCTACGGCCCTGCGACCTACGACCTAGTGATACAAAGGACGAGCGAGTTAACTCGTGGCCGACCTAATAGCGGCAGAACGACCTAACGATATAAAAGCCTAAACCATGCGAACGACTCAAGGTTATACGACCTAAAGGGGAACGACCTAAGGTCACGCGACCTATCGGCGCTGAGTGAATAAAGGCCAGGAACGACCTAAGTGCCAATGCGACCTACGACCTAGGGGAAACGACCTAATTTCGAGACGTCATTACGAGGCAGTGCGACCTAACTGCAGTTTTTCACCAAAAACACAAAAATTTGAAGTTTTTAGCCAATCCAATCCAAACCCATTGCAAATGTACATGCTAAAGTGATGGGAATTCATCCCCAACAGTCCAAGATAGTCATAGACAAGAATATGCGATAAAAATCTCACCTTTGCACCAAAAATCAATGAAAATGAAGCTTTGAAGCAAAGCAAGAATCAATCCACTTCAATCTCAATACAAGGAGCTTGAATCTAATATCTTCTCTTTGAATTTGGAGTTGAATGATGGATTTGAAGTTGAAACTTTGGCTTGGAGTTTTAATTTCCCTTAACTCTCACCATTAATGCTAAAGCTTGGTTGTTAGGAATTTATGAAGAGTGTGGAGAAGAAGGGAATGGAGCTTAAGTCTAATAGTTTGGGCTAACCCAACCCAAAGTCCAAAGTGTAAAAGTGGCAAATTTCCACTATCTCCAAACATATCAAAGTTTATACTTAAAAAATTGTAAACGGCGTTTCGAACTCAATGGAAGTGGTCTCGAGTCCTAATTTGATCGTTTGCAAAAAAAGTAACTTTTCGGACCAATATCCGATTAATGATAAAATATTTAAATAAAATATTTAAATATTACATTGATAAATATGCGGGTTGTTATAGTGTGTGTGTATATATATCTTTATAATATCAAATCATACTTCAGGGATTTGAATCAAATCAGTTTCATTAAACAATCAAAGCCATTATGGTGGCCTCCCCCATTTTAAAACTTGAAAATGAACTTCGATGATGTTGCAGTCACCACCAAAATTTATTTTCCAACGACATAGGTGAGTTTCGGACTTTCCTTTCTTTTAGATCCTTTGGAATCCTCTTTTTAAAACATTTTGAAATCATTTATAACATTTTTATTAGGAAAATACTTTCAAATCATGCTATTATATTTTTCAGAATCTTAAACCTAATTTCAAAACTCCCGGAATTCAAACTCTCAAATTTCCAATTTGAATTTTTTTTTGTCATAAATCATATTCATATGAGTCATTATCTTATAGTATTTATTTCAAAAATAGTAGTTCTCTATTTGGATTAGAATAAATAACTTTCTAAAAAATTAATTTTAACCTAACATTGTCGCCGAATGCTTTATAGTCAAATTGTGAAACTTAAGTCACAAGGTGTTGCTTCAACATTCCCATAAGTTTCCGATTTCTACCTTTCCCATATGAGAAAGGTAAATTGCTTAAAAATGATTATGATCTATTCGAAAGTCAACAAAAAAAGTTAAATTCTCATAAACTAGACGAGCGCAACTAACTAATCAGTAAAAGATAATATGCACAATCATATCAATTGATCAATCAACCAGCAAAGAGATGACTTCCCATCATCATCAAACAAGCACGAATGATTTTATCTATTTATAGAATTAATTATTTGTATTCTAAATACAATCCAGGTTAAAATCATTTCATTTATTAATTTTAAAAAAAAAATTGTCAGTAACAAATACGCTTTCTCATGTCTGTATGTACACTCAATGAGCATATCCTACAAGTTTAGGTACACACTAAAGCTGGCTCTGATACCAACTGTGATGACCCGCCATTTCGGACATTTCAATCCAACAATAAACCACACATGTGTGACTCAAATAAACCAAAAGAACATATTATCAATGAGGTTTTATTCTAAAGAAATAAGATACAGAAGAATAAAGTTATAGAATCTCGCAGCTGATTGACAAAATATAATAATTACATAGATGAAGCTATTTAACAATATACAATAATTTAAGTTTACAATATTATCAGAGTTATACATTTAACAGATATAACAAAGTAATGCAGCAGAATAATATTAATAAATACAATCTTCAAACTCCATCTTTATCTTCAAGAAATAATATCTTCAAAACACTTAAATACTTAGGGTGACCTGAGCGTAAAGGAAAATAACACACTTGTCACAACCCGATTTTTCGACGCCCAAAAATCGACATCAATATGTCCACTGTATCAAATGCCGAACAATCGAGTGCCGGAAAACCAGACCGTAAGGGAAAGAAGGAGGTAGAAGAAGAGAAAAACAAAACAACATCAGAATCTCACAAACACAGTGGAACAATATATAATAGATAAATGACTAATCTTTATACAAAAGAACTATATCTGTTTTATACGTTACATCATCAGAGTACAACATAGTCAATAGCAAAATACTGGACAGTTATATTAACTTCTCCCTACACAACTGAATACACAGCTTATACTACACAGCAGAATATACATCAAGTACGTGTGATACGTCTCGCCATCCAGCTCGTCTCCTGAGCTCCACAGCATCCTATCCTGTATCCTATAATACTCGTTCTGACTCGAGCATTATAGTAAAATAACACCCGATCAGTCTGGAAAATCAGCGTGAGAAAACAAACTCAATTGGATTATTAAAGTTTCCAAAATCCTTTAAAAATCAAAGGTATCTCGTAAGACCACGCCATAAATAAACATGTCGGGTTTTTACCTTATAATAACCAAAACATATTTTATAAAATCCTCTGATATTATAATAGTGCCTATATACAAATACTTATTCAAATAGACGAAATTATTACGTCCATTAAATTCCAACGTAATAGGCATACAAACAAATCTGAAGGCACTTATTGGAGATTGGGTTTCCATAAATAGCATGGCTACTGGGGTACCGCCCATCACAATATGTGGTCTAGATCAATGTACCGAGGATCCACCTGATCCCCCGCAACACAAGACCAAAGCTACCTCTTAATGGATAGTCCGAATAAGATCATCCCACGGTTGGGATCAGCAACCGCCCACATAGCCGAATAAAAAGGGACATTTAGATAAGGATGACCTTACCCTAATTGGTTGCTAGCCACTTAGCCTTACTGCACCTCCCTTATTTTAGCCATTCTCGGCTGATGAGGCTCAAGGCTATGCATTACCTTTTTAGAAAACATCTCACTTAGAATGCTCATCGTCCTTTTGACGATGTTTTGATAGCATTCATCAGTTCAAGTATGTTCCCTGTCCGAACAGAACTGAAGGCACTACTCCTACTACATCCATTTTGGAATCACCCTCAGGATTAGTAGAGATTAGGCCTTGCACTTCACTACTCCATCTTCGACTCCAAGCTCTTGCCTTCCTTATGAAAACGTTCAAATTGAATTGAAGTGGTTTTCGGCAAATTAATCCCGATCTCGATCTCTTCGAAATGATCAGCGCATTGGTCAATATTGATAGTCGGTTATTTAACTATCAAATAACATCCACAAACAACCATCAGACTTTAATAATTTCCTATATTATTTATTTCAAAATATCTTCGCAAGATATTTTGCCACACTACAACCCTTTGAAAATAGTTTTCAAATCACTTTTTCTCTCACAGAATAAATTTCCACCCAATTGTTTTATTTCCACTGAAAATCACCAAGTCTTAATACTTTAGATTTTTAAATCATTTAAATCACTTTATCCAAAAATATATACTTTAAATACTTAAAATTAAAACTACTTAAAACACTTTATTCAAAATACTAGTTATTAAATTTTATAATAAATTTCTCATGTAAAACTTAAGCCAAAAATAATTTCAAAATAAAAGTTATTCTATAAGGTATAAATATTAAATAATTATCCGTCAAATCATAATACTAGTTAAACCTTTAAAATAATTTACTTATATAATTAGCTAAATAAATAATTACTTTTAAAAAATTTAAAACCACTAAATAATAATTTTTTTCTAAAACATTCCTTTAAAAACCACTTTAAAACCTCTAACTTGTGATAACCCGTATTTTGGACATCTGATAATTGGATAATTAACTGGTTTATTCAATTGAACAGATAAAATGTGACGCCCCGCCTCTATACTCACGCTTGCCAAGGACACTACGAGGTAATGCCGTCAACTAGCACGAAGAATAAAGCTGTTGAGGAGCGACCATCCATGTAATTGCTTTGTGCGAGCGCCGATATGTCAGATAGTTTGACATGCATTTCTTTTCAAGAGGAAATCCAACATACCGATACAAACTCAAAGCTACTACAAAGTGGCTATATGATCTTCTAAAACAAATATAGAAATAAGCATAACACAAATCAGTCACAGATATCCATATCACAAGGCGGAACAGATATGAATATAATACATAGAAGTGTTCATCAGAGTAATGGTCAAATAAGATCCATAATATCACAAAAGAATGGATACAAGTTCTAGACAAAAGAATAAGTATACATCAAGGAGTCTCCATCTTGTATGTATAACAAAAAAACTACTAAACTAGAGTAGTTAGTCAAAGGTCAGATAATGTTTCCAAAAGAGGAGTCAAGCAGAAGCACCTGTAACATCTCGGTCTGACCCGAGTATTATTTAATAAGAAAATAATAAGCGGATCAATCTAGCTATAAATATTAGATAAAATGAGATCGAATAAGAGATATGACAAAAACGTATGATAACCATAATGCCATATTATGAAAAGTATACATTAGAAAACACAAAAAAATCATACAATATATCAAGAAATCTCAAAGGACTAAAAAGAATGTCATATTCTTTATTTTATTCACCAAACCCCAAATGTCGGCAAACATAACATTGCCAATCACAAAAAGAGGTGAAACACAAATTCTAGAAATCATCAACTAGAAATCCAGAAATCACAAAAGGGGGAGGCCTATCACAAAATGGGAGCATGAAAACTCACCAACACGTGTATCACAAACGGTCGCTAACCCATGGTCGTTAACCATACAGCCGGTGCAACGACGTAGTAAAATATCGGTACGCCCGAGGAACCTGAAACTCAAATAATTCGAAACAACGACATAGTACAACGGTACGCCCGATGAACCTGATAAGTCGGTACAACGATGTAGTACAACGATGTAGTACAACGGTGCGCCCGATGAACCGAACTCTATAAAAGAACGTGGGTCGCTAGCCCACAAAAATGAGTCGAAACTCCAAAGAACCAATAGTTCGTTATCCTATAAAAGAAATGAGACGAAACTCAATAAAACATGGTACAGTCCCCCACGTGGACAAAGAGGCATAGCATATTGCTTGTCTAGACCACAAAATGATCATCATTGATCAATAAAAAATGTGAATTACACTAAGCTAGTAAATAAATGAGTTTAGAGCATCATGTCCCATAGCCACTGGCTTTGCTTAAATATTTACAAACAAATTGTAGATCTCCACTCGAAAATTGTCATAAGAGTTTCAATCGAACAAGCCCAAAAATTAACCGACGAAGTAAATGCAAGCGTTTCATACCGCTTGTTTTGCTAAGCCATTTAGTTAGATTTTCTCGTACGAATGATGTAAGGGTTTGTATATATTAATAGGTTGGAAAATATTTTTAATAAACGAGCATTGTATTAAAATAGTGCTGAAATTATTTTGATGAAAGGGTTTTGATATTTACTACTGGTATAGAAACCTTTGTAGTTCAAAGTGACAAGTCAAAGAAATTATTATAGAAACAATCTATCATCAAAAATTCACATTCGAAGATGTGAATTAAATCCAAAGAAATCGATACCAAATCTATCGAAATGGATATTCCAAAAAATCAAGAAAAAGAAGTTATCAAAGTCAATAAAGGCGATAACAACAAATTGGATCAACACTAATCGATTAAAATTGGAAACCCAAGCAAAATAGGCAAATTGGGCTGAGACAGCAGATTCAGTCGATTGGACCATAGTGGTCAGTCGACTGAACTATGCCTGGAAACTTTCGGTTTCCAGGTTCAGTCGTAGGGACCATATGGGTCAGTCGACTGAACTTGGATTTCCAGTATTTTCAGCCTAGCCCCAATGAAGGGCTAAAACCAAACGGAGGAGATCGAACGAGCAATGACAACTAGGGATTTATGTCATGCGACCACCCAGCCCTACAGGCTCTTCGATGCAACACCAAAAACATGTTCAAACATCAAAGCTAGGATTTTTAAAGATTTTGACTTCAAAACACCAAAAATTGGAATATTCATAAAACCAATTCAATCCAAAGCAAATGAACAAGAATAGATGTTAGGAGTTCATACCTAACAACAAAGAAAGTTATAGACATAGATGTGAGTAAAAAAACTAACCTTTTACTCAAAAACAAGGAAGGAGAAGCTTGAAAACAAAAGAAAGTTCAACTACTCTTCAATTTCAACGCTAAAAGCTCCAATCTAAGATCATAAGTAAATATTTCCTAAGTTAGGTTATAGGAAATTTCTAAAATTGGAGGGTGATTGAGATGGAGAAGAAGAAGAGGATGCTTACCTAAGCTTCTCTTTGATTTTGGAGCCAGAACTTGAATTTGCAAGAGAAACTAGGGCTTAGGATTTTAATTTCCAATCTCTTCCCCCATTTTTACTAAAGCTTGAAGTGTTAGGAAATGAGAATAAATGAAGAGGAGAGGGGGTGGAGTTAGGATATAAGTTGAGTTGGGTAAGTGGGCTGAAACCCAAACCCAAAACCCTAAGTGAAAACATCAAAATTCCAGCTATCTCCAAACATATCAATGTTTCTACTCAAAAAGGTCGCAAATGCCATTTTGAACTCAATGGAAGTGGTCTCGAGTCCTAATTCGACTATTTGCAAAAAGTAGTTTTTTTGGACTTTAATCCGACTAACGATGTTATATTTAAATAAAAATATTTAAATAAACCGTCGTAAAATATGGGGGTTGTTACAAACTCCCCTCCTTAAAGAAATTGCGTCCTCGCTATACTTAAGAAGAAAATAAAGAGTAACAACCATAAAAGCATATTAACACAAAAGAAAATTTAAAATAAGAAGTTCACCTTAAAGAGCACGAGAGAGTAAATCCGGATGTGTTCGCTCGATGAATTCTCTAGATTCCCAAGAGCAATTCTTAGGATTTGAGGACCATTGAACCTTCACAAGCGGGACATCTTTATTTCGAAGGCGTTTAACCTCCGTAGAAATGGTGCGAATAGGATGTTGCTCATAAGTCAAACTAGACGAAACTTCAATTTCTTCCACAACACTGGGCTCAAGAATAGAATCAGAATCTCGAAGGCATTTTCGTAATTGAGAAACGTGAAACACGTCATGAATGGTAGAAAATTGAGCCGGTAATAAAAGGCGATAAGCCACGGAACCAATGCGTTCGGTGACAGGAAATGGACCAACATATCATGGCGCTAATTTCCCGATCGACTGAAATGCACAACACCCTTCATAGGTGAAACACGAATAAACACCAAATCTTCCACAGAAAATTCTAATTTCCTTCTTCGGTTATCGGAATAGGATTTTTGTCTACTTTGAGCTTCTTTCATCCTATGGCGAACAAGGTCAATCTTTTCGGTGGAATCACGAATAAAATATGGACCTAAAACCAGTTTCTCACCAGCCTCAAACCAACAACAAGGAGATCGGCATGGCCTTCCATAGAGTACCTCAAATGGTGCCATATCAATGCTAAATTGGAAGCTATTATTATAGGAAAACTCAACTAGAGAAATATGATCTTCCCAACTTCCACCAAAATCAACAACACATGCACGAAGAAGATCTTCAAAGTATGATTCACACGCTCGGTTTATCCATCGGACTGAGGATGATAAGCGGTGTTAAAATTAAGCTTCGTTCCCAAAGCTTTTTGAAGACTCTTCCAAAATCCACTAGTAAACAATGGATCACGATCGCTAACGATAGAAGTAGGAACTCCATGCAATTTAATCATTTCTTTAGTATAGAGTTTGGCCAAAAGGGGTACGGTCCGATTAGACCGAACGGGAATAAATGGGCGGATTTTGTAGGTCTATCCACAATCACCCATAAACTATCATGGCCCGAACGAAAACGGGGAAGTCCGTCAATAAAGTCTGTGGAGACTTGATCCCACTTCCAAATTGGAATGTCCATAGGTTGCAATAACCCACCGGGCCTTTGATGCTCGGCCTTTATGAGTTGGCAAGTCATGCAACGCTTAATGAAGTTAGCAATATCAGATTTCATCCCATCCCAATAATAAAGTCGCTTCATATCTGTGCACATTTTACTACTACCGGGATGAATGGTAAATTTATAACGATGAGAATCTTCTAAAATTTCTTTACGAAGATCACTAATATTTGGCACGATAAATCTACCAAATTTTCGAATACCGCCACGAGCTTCAATATCAAAGTCTTTCAAACCTTCAATATCAATTTTATCACTAAAATTTTGGCTAAAATGTGCCAATTCGGGATCTAGCTTTTGAGCATCAAGAATGCGGTCAAAAAGAGAAGGATGGGCCTCAAGGCTACATAAAATAAGAGATGAACATGAATCGGATTCACGATCTCGAATCTCACAAGTGGACAAAGTCACGGGATAATTCCATTCGGATATCTTCATAGAAACAACCTCTTGTTGCTTACGACTAAGGGCATCAGCAACACGATTTCCCTTTCCGGGAGTATAAAGAATATCAAGATCATAAGATGCATGAAACTCGAGCCAACGTTGTTGACGCAAATTAAGTTCCTTTTGGGAAAATAAATGCTTCAAATATTTATGATTGGTATAGAGAACAAATTTCTCTCCTAAAAGATAATGACGCCAAATTCTAAGGGCGAAAACAATAGTCGCGGGCTCTAAATCAAGAGTGGCATATTTAGACTCGGCAGGCTTTAATTTCCAAGAAGCATAAGCAATAACACGTTCTTTTTGCATGACAACGGTTCCCAAACCAACACGACTAGCATCGATATAAACTATAAAGTCTTGGTTTCCTTCGGAAATCATAAGAACAGGAGCATCAGAAAGGAGTTCTTTTAATTTCTGAAAAGAAGCTTCGCATTTGTCTGACAAAATGTACTTAACTCCCTTCTTTGTCAAACTAGTAAAAGGCACGGAAATTTAGAAAGGTCTTTTAAAAATGACGATAATAACCCGCTAGTCCAAGAAAACTACAGATTTCTATCATACTCGTCGATCTCTTCCAATTTTGAATCACTTTGATCTTTGAAGGTTCCACGGAAATTCCGGATTCGGAAATAATATGACTAAGAAATTTCACAAAAGATTGCCAAATGTGGCACTTAGAAAATTTTGCTTTCAATCGATTGCTTCTAAGAGTTTCCAACACAATCCGAAGATGATTTTCATGCTCTTCCTCGGTTTTAGAATAAATAAGAATATCATTTATAAAGATGAGAACAAATCGATCGAGGAAGTCTTTGAAAACTCGATTCATAAGGTCAACGAAATAAGCTGGAGCATTCGTTAAACCAAATGGCACAACAAGCCATTCATAAGATCTATAACGAGTACGGAATGATGTCAAAGGAATGTTATCCTCTGCAATACGAAGCTGATGAAAACCGGTTGCTAAGTCTAACCGTGAAAAGACTCAAGCACCACTAAGTTGATCAAATAAATCATCAATCCGGGGTAAAAGATATTTATTTTTGATAGTAAGATCATTAAGCTTGCGGTAGTCAACGCAAAGCCTAAGTGTACCGTCGGATTTCTTCACAAAAATAGCTGAAGGTCCCCAAGGAGAGGAACTAGAATGAATAAATTGCTTCTCTTCCAATTCGGATAATTGTTTGCGCATCTCCTCATTTTCCTTATTGGACATACGATAAGGAGGACGAGTGATAAGCAGAGCTCCAGGGATTAGATTATTTCTGAACTCAATTGCTCGCTTAAGTGGTAATCCTAAAACGGGCTAAAATATGTCGGAAAATTCACGAACAAGGTGAATGAGAGAAATGACATCTTCCCCATCATCATTATCATCATCATGAGGGTTTAAAGAATACAAAGATGTTGCCAAATTGGAATCCAGATCTTTAAGAACTATGTAAATCTGCTTAACAGATTGAGGATGTCGAAGATGAATAGTCCGCTCAGGACATAGGATATGGGCTTCATAACGTTTAAGCCAATCCATTCCCAAAATCATTTCAAAGCCCAAGTAACGCATAACATGCAAATCGGCGTGGAAAGCATAATCACATAAAATAATCTCGACATTTACAAAGCAAACTAAGTGTTGCGGATCGACCAACCGGATTCGCAATTCTCAAAGAAGTCATCAAGGCCATAACACTTAAAGAAAAAGTATGAATAAGTTCTTTTGATATAAAATAATAGGATGCACCCGTAACAAAAAGAACTCGAATAGGATGGTCACGAAACATAATAATGCCATCAAGGATAGATTGGGAAATACCTTGACCATGAGAAGTGTTACTAGGGGCTTGCGCAACATTTAGATATCCCTCATTCTTGCTTTGAAGTTTGGGACAAGAAGATAAAAGATGCCCCAAACTTTTTCAATAACAACAAAAGAGAGGTTTCGGGCATCTATTAGCAAAATGGTCCTTAGAACCATAATTGTAGCATTTCCCATGACTAGAAGTAGTAGTCTTTGCTATCGGAGTTGCTTGCTTCCCTTTCTTGTTGGGATAAGGAACTTTGAACTTAATAGGCCTCTTATTCTTCTTGTTGAAGTTCGATTTGGCACCCACAACCTCAATATCATCTTCCTTATCTGCCTCTTCAAGTCGAATAGTGATATCAACAAGTTGGTCGAAAGAAACTTCCAATTTCAGAAGGCTATTTGAGATTCTTATTCAAGCCATATACAAACCTTTTATTTTTCTTCAATGGGGTATTAATGTACTCGACCCCATATTTAGAGAGGGATTCAAAAGATGCGACGTAATCCATCACAGATGATTCACCTTGAATAAGGTCAATAAAGCGCTGAGCTAAAGTTACCTTTACAGCTTTCGGCATAAACTTCAATTCAAATCTTTCTTGGAATTTCTCCCAAGTAAGATTTGCTTCAATAATTTCAGAAATTAGAAGCTCATACCAATCCAATGCTCTTTCTTGGAGCATACTAGAAGCCACTTGGACATGATGCAAATCAATAAGATTCATGCGAGAAAATATGTGATCGCATGTTCTAATCCAAGCTTGGACTTCTATAACACTTTTGGAACCCTTGAATGACTTTCCATCCAAATTGGTATAATCGCTGCGTAAGCATGCAAACCCAGATTGCAAACATAAATACTCCATCCTATGGAGTAGCACTAGACTGACCGGTGCCGGAACGGCCTGGTCTAACCATTTCACTTCTTTAAGAAAGAAAGAAAGAAAGAAGAAGAAAAAGGTTATTCAAAAAGTGAATATCAAACAACCATGATTGATAAAACAAGGCATCATAAATGAAAATAGGATAGAACGGGTCCAATGACTCGAATAAATCCTAAGGCACGACTCTTAAGAAGGACTTAGGACAATGATCCTTGCTAGAATATTCTACATTATTCTGAAGTTTGGCTCTGATACCAATCTGTGACGTCCCACCTCTATACTCACGCTAGCCAAGGACACTACGAGGTAATGCCATCAACTAGCACGAAAAATAAGGCTGTTGAGGATCGACCATCCGTTTAATTGTTTTGTGTGAACGCCGATATGTCAGTATGACATGCATTTCTTTTCTAAAGGAAATCTGAAATACCAATACAAACTCAAAGCTACTACACAGTGGCTATATGATCTTCAAAAACAAATATAGAAATAAGCATAGCACAAATTAGTCACGGATATTCATATCACAAAGGCGGAAACAGATGTGAATATAACACATAGAAGTGTTCATCGGAGTAATGGTCAAATAAGATCCATAATATCACAATAAAATGGATACAAGTGCTAGACAAAAGAATAAGTATACGTCAAGGAGTCTCCATCTCGTATGTATTACACAAAAACTACTAAACTAGAGTAGTTAGTCAAAAGTCAGATAATGTTCCCAAAAGAGGAGTCAAGCAGAAGCACATGTAACATCTCGGTCTGACCCGAGTATTATTTAATAAGAAAATAATAAACGGATCAGTCTAGCTATAAATATCAGATAAAATGAGATAGAATAAGAGATATGAAAAAACGTATGATAACCATAATGCCATACTATGAAAAGTATACATTAGACAACACACAAAAAATCATACAATATCTCAAGAAATCTCAAAGCACTAAAAAGAATGTCATATTCTTTATTTTATTCACCAAACCCCAAATATCGACAAACATAACTTTGCCAATCACAAAAAGAGGTGAAACACAAATTCTAGAAATCATCAACCAGAAATTCAGAAATCACAAAAGGGGGAGGCCTATCACAAAACAGAAGCATGAAAACTCACCAAAACGTGTATCACAAACGGGTCGCTAGCCCATGGTCGCTAACCATAAAGCCGGTGCAACGACGTAGTACACTATCGGTATGCCTGAGGAACCAGAAACTCAATAATTCGGAACAACGACGTAGTACAACGGTACGCCCGATGAACCGAACTCCATAAAAGAACGTAGGTTGCTAGCCCATAAAAATGAGTCGAAACTCCAAAGAACCAATAGGTCGTTAGCCTATAAAAGAAATGAGACGAAACTCAATAAAACGTGGTACAGTCCCCCACGTGGACAAGGAGGCAAAGCATATTGCTAGTCTAGATCACAAAATGATCATCATTCATCAATAAAAAGTGTGAATAACACTAAGCTTGTAAATAAATGAGTTTAGCTTCATGTCTCATAACCACTAGCTTTTATTAAATATTTACGAACAAATTGTAGATCTCCACTCGAAAATTATCACAAGAGTTTCAATCGAACAAGTCCAAAAACTAACCGACGAAGTAAACGCAAGCGTTTCATACCACTTGTTTTTCTAAGCCGTTTAATTAGATTTTCTCGTACGAACAAGGTAAAGGTTTGTATATGCTAATAGGTTGGAAAATGGTTGTAATAAACGAGCTTTGTATTAAAAGAGTGCTGAAATCGTTTTGATGAAAGGGTTTTGATATTTACTAATATAGAAACCTTTGTATTTCAAAGTGACAAGTCACAGAAATGATTGTAGAAACAATCAATCATCAAAAATTCACATTCGAAGATGTGAATTAAATCCAAAGAAATCGGTACCAAATCTATCGAAATGGATATTCCCAAAAATCCCGAAAAAGAAGTTATCAAAGTCAATAAAGGCGATAACAACAAATTGGATCAACACGAATCGATTAAAATTGGAAACCCAAGCAAAATAGGCAAATTGGGCTGAGACAACAAATTCAGTCGGCAGGACCATAATGGTCAGTCGACTGAACTATGCCTAGAAACTTTCGGTCTCCAGGTTCAGTTGACTGGACCATATGGGTCAGTCGGCTGATACTGGCTCAGGAAAATTCCTAGGCTCTGTTCAGTCGACTGACTTTCCAGTTCAGTCGATTGAACTGGGATTCCAGTATCTTCAGCCTAGCCCCAATGAAGGGCTAAAACCAAACGGAGGCAATCGAACGAGAAATGATGACTAGGGATTTATGCCACGCGATAACCCATCCCTATAGGCTCTTCAATGCAACACTAAAAACATATTCAAACGTCAGAGCTAGGATTTTTAAAGATTTTGACTTCAAAATACCAAAAATTGGAATATTCATAAAACCAATTTAATCCAAAGCAAATGAACAATAATAGATGTAAGGAATTCATACCTAACAACAAAGAAAGTTATAGACATAGATGTGAGTCCAAAAACTCACCTTTTACTCAAAAACAAGGAAGGAGAAGCTTGAAAACAAAAGGAAGATCAACCACTCTTCAATTTCAACTCTAAAAGCTCCAATCTAAGATCATAAGCAAATATTTCCTAAGTTAGGTTATAGAAAATTTCTGAAATTGGAGAGAGATTGAGATGGAAAAGAAGAAAAGGATGCTTACCTAAGCTTCTCCTTAATTTTGAAGCTAGAACTTGAATTTGCAAGAGAAACTAGGGCTTAGGATTTTAATTTCTAATCTCTTCCCCCATTCTTACTAAAGCATGAAGTGTTAGGAAATGAGAATAAATGAAGAGGAGAGTGGGTGGAGTTAGGATATAAGTTGAGTTGGGTTAGTGGGCTGAAACCCAAACCCAAAGCCCTAAGTGAAAACATCAAAATTCCAGCTATCTCCAAACATATCAATTTATACTCAAAAAGGTCGCAAATGCCATTTTGATCTCAATGGAAGTGGTCTCGAGTCCTAATTCAGCTGTTTGCAAAAGTAGCTTTTCGTACTTTAATCTGACTAACGATGCTATATTTAAATATACAATCGTAAAATATGCGGGTTGTTACATAAAAATTCTGATAATAAAAGATATCTGTATATGTAAATGAATTTGAAAATATAATAAAAGTTGAATTATAAATATCTGAATAAATATTTATTTGATAATCTCCTAATATAATTACTTAAATTTGACATATTATTCTTTTAAAACAAATAATAATGATGGTTTATATATATAGATATAAGTATAATTTAAATAGAAAAATTATTATTTTCAAAGAATTTAAATATGTGTTTGTTAAATTTATATATATTTGTGTGTGTGAGTGGATTTTAAATTGAATTTGAATTGGAAATTCAGAAGAAAATTATCTAAAAATAAATTTGGCTTTAATAATATATTATATATGAGTTTTATTAGTATATGGATTGTTTTATATTATTTTCTTTGAAGGATTTTATTAATATAAATTAAGATAATGTATTTACTTAATAGAATATATATATATAAGTTTTATAAAAATCATTTAAAAATTAATTTATTCATGGAAATTACACATGTAAGTTAAATGTTTACAATTTAACAAATATAAGATGATTAACATTTGCAAATTACATATATCAGTAAATTAAACAAGTGTTAATCCTTTCTTTTTATTTTTCTTTTATTTTAAAAATCATAAAATTAATTTATAAATATATCTCTACATTACTGTAACATCCAAAAATTATCAATTAAAATAAACAATATATTTTGAACTCTTGGGATTTAATTTGAAACTAAATTGGAAGAAAAATCTAAAACAAATAAAAATAAGTGATAATAATGTATAAATATTCCAATTTTATTTTGAGTTGAAAATATGGAAATAACGAATGTTTTAAATTGTCATTTAAATTTAAAATCTTACATATATGTATATTACATATATAAGTAAAATTGAATACATATTAAAATTTAATTTAAAATTTTCAAGGTGAGTGTGAATATATAAATCGGTAAGAGAGTTTATATTTCAAGGTTAAAATTGAGGTTTAAATTTAAATTTATAAATAAATGTTTTAAAAGTAAGTAGAATTTAAAAAAAATAAGATATAATATATGTAGTGTAATATTGGTTAAATTCTTTAAACATTTAACATATGTATACATATAAAAATGAATTAAGGGATACCTTTATTTATAAAATGTATATAATATAAAAATTAAAGATTAAAAAATTTCTTTTGCTTTGTAAAAATCAAAAGGGCTGAACGTACATAGCACAAGGAGGAATGGAGTAGGATAATGAACAAAATCTAGAGCTTATGATTATTCTTAACAATGGCACAAGGCATCATTTCCTTAATAAAATAATCAAGTAAAAAATTTCAGAAAACTCTTCACCTTCCCAATTCAAATTTTTAAAACCTCTAAAATCTCTGAAGTTCAGTAATCAAAAAGATTTTTGCAATCTTAACTTCAACACTCAAGCAAGAAAAGAAAAAAAAAGTTCAAAAAAAAAAGAAAGAGAAAATTGCCTTCTTCAAATTCAATTCAAAACCAAAATCCGAAGTGTTTTCTTAAGCATCAAAGTGTAGTGATATACATTCATCCCTCAGGTAAGTTTGTTTTAAACTTTATGGTTTATAAAAATTTTGATTTTTTAAATCAAGTTTTAACAATAAATTCGAAACATAAAACTGCAGATTAGCTTGAAAGTGGGGAGCTTCAGGTTTGCTAATGCAGTAATTTCTAGTAAGAAATTAAAAATGCAAGTAACTTTTCTTTTTAAAGTTTGAACTTGAAGTTATAATTTCTTATGAAGAAAGAGTTTAATTCAGTAATATTCAATCAATTAATTGCAGGAAAATCAAGATCCAAGATTTAATATACTCTTGGTTTTCAAGCTGCAGAAAAGAAGCTCTCTGTTATAAAAAAAAAATCAACTGTAAGTAAATTAAAATTGTGGTTACTGATTAATTAAATGCATAAATACAACCAAGAGTAATCATAGATCTGTAACCATCATTTTCAGATCTAAGTTTCAAAGGAATTAAAGTAGAAAAAAGAAGGGAAGTTACAGGCCTTCATTTTCATCTCTGTTTAAAAACTACCAGGAAACTCTCTGGAAACAAGTGTGTAAACCCCTGTTTTCTTTTAATCAATTGTTGCTGTGTGGATGTCTGAATGATTAGTGTTAGGCGAATTCTCACCACCGATCCAAGGCCTCACCGAACCCATTCATTACCGGACCAAACACCAACTCACCTATCACCGAACCAAACACCAACTCACTTACCACCGAACCAAACACCAACTCACCTACCACCGGACCAACGCTCCACCGAATCAACTACTACCGAATCAACCACTACCGATCGGACAATGGACTTCAGTTTGACAGCGAGGAATTCGCCGACTGGTGCCAAGAGCACGGAATTCACAAAAGCTTCTCATCTGTAGCTTATCCCCAGGCAAACGGACAAGTCGAAGCTGTCAACAAAATTCTCAAAACTCTAATCAAGAAGAAACTTGAAAAACCAAAAGGCACTTGGGTGGATGAACTTCCTACGGCACTTTGGGCCTACCGCACATCTTTCAGAACATCAACAGGGCATACTCCTTTCTCTTTGGCATACGGATCGGAGGCCATGCTCCTAGTCGAAACTATAGTGCCTTCCCACCATAGGATCCACTACGACCCAGAAGAGAACGAAGAACTCCTCCACATGTCTTTAGATCTAATTGAAGAGAGAAGAAACAATGTCGCACTCAAAGCAGCAGCTCACAGGCAAAAAGTGGCAGCACTATACAACTCCAAAGTCAAGCATCGCAGCTTACAAGAAGGAGATCTTGTCCTCAGGCGAATCTTCCCGCGCCCCGAAGCGCTAGATCCAATCTGGGACGGACCATATGTAATTCATAAAGACCTCCACAACGGAGCTTATATTTTGCCAACAGTGGACGGAGAGGTGTTCCAGAGGGCATGGAACATCCAACACCTTCGTCGATATTTTCCTTAACTTGTACTGCCCATATGAAGTGAATTAATAAAGAGAATCAGTGGACGTAGGCAGTTTCGTGCCGAACCACTTTAAAAACCTTGTCTCTTTTTTAACTTGTTCCTTTATATCTTGGCTGCTTGTTGAGCTTTATCCTTTTCTGTTGAACAAAATCCTGTGTAATGGCATTTCCATTCAAGACGCATCACGGCGCAACCTCCCCTGGACAAAACCTAACAGGTACTATATGAATCTATGCCCTCGCCAATGAGACACTTTTGCTCCAGCATCCCTCTGCTGCGGGTTAACTCATTGCTCGCGATCGGCCCTTAAAGCCAACTGTAATGAGTCGATTATAAGCCACCGAGAAGGCCAACTATAGCCGAGGCAGCTCATTACGGCGTTCGGCTCGCCGGCGACTATGAACCTACTTTAACCCCAACATAAGGTGTGGCCAGGCAGGGGTAGTTCATGGTTGACGATCGGCACCCACGCTAGCCGGCCACGGTAAATATAATAATACCCACGATTACGGGCCATAATGGCCCGGGTAGTTACTGTGCGCGATCTCGGCTCCGATGTGTCTTAAGTACGGCTGTGGTAAAAAAGAAAACTCCCCGTGGAGGCGTATGGTGGGTGACAAATGTCTCCAAGACCCACAGCTATGGAAAGTGACTACAAAACTCGCTTGCCACGAACTTAAGCACATCGAAGGCCTTCCGTGATTAGAAGTTTTACTATTTCTTATATTCCTATTTTATTTAAAAACTTTCCTCCTATCCTATATAACGATCTCTAAAGTACAGGGCACAAAATAGGAGACACCCGCAAATGGGGATAGGAACTCACAACTGGATGACAGGACACTCAGCTGCATTCCATACTCAGTCACACAAGACATTCAAAGCTACCATCCACAACTAAAACACGAAGGGTGGTACTCTCTTCTTTTGTCTATGAATGCATAGCTATAATTTATTCACACATCACAATAACATTACAAGATATGAAATTATATTTTAAGCAAGAACTTGACATCAAACACAATCGAATCACAGGCATATGTATAGCTGCATTTCTTATGCAACACACCAAAATAACGAAAGCATTTAAATATAACAGAACCAACTTAAGTTAACAAATTACATGCAAAAAATGAAGTTGTTCGTTACAAATAACATAATACAGCCTAAAAGTTACATTAATGCTTTGGGACTAGCATAGACAACAATGTCAGGTAAACCAAAAGATGTCCAGGTCAAGTCAGAGAGTCGGCTGCATCAGAGCTTCACCTCTATCCCACTGGCCCCCCGAGATCTACTTAACCACGGGATCGGAACTCTCAGCATGTTGACCAGAGGTAGTTGGTGCTCCAGGGGTCCCGTCTGTCCAATTCAGGAAAGAATCCATTAATAGTCACGAACATTAAGCAATCAAGTTACGAAAAAACTAAAAGGGAAGACTTACTGGCATCTTCTCCTTGATCATCATCCTCCAACTGCACCCCTACCTCCTCAGCAGTAAGCAGTCGCATACCCTCCTTCACCGCCGCTTTCTCCTCCTTGGTGAATTGGGCCGTGACCACGTCCATTCTGAAGGCCACGCCACCCTCCTTATCCACACCGGCCTTAGCCTCCTACGGGGCCCTAAGGTAAATCCTGGCCATGACTCGGGGATAATCATCCATCCAGGATAAGTTGCCCTATTTCCAAGTGCGAAAGTACATATCCTGAAGAATCTCATCCATTATCCCCTCGTTCTCCTCGAACTCCCTTATTCGGTCCCCAGAAGCCAACAGCTTTGCAACGGCAGCATCCCTCTTCGATTGGTATCGCGAGCAGTCAGCCTGAAAGGATTTCCTCATCACCTCCATCTCCTCCTTCAGCTTGGTTTGAGCAAGCTCTGCGGCTTCAAGCTTCCCAGATAATTCCTGTACCCGCTCAAGATCCGCTTTCCGAACCTCATCCACCGTTGCAATGGCCATATCAATCCGTTCCTTACAAGCAGCCTCCATTTTCCGCAACTTTGCCCTGCTGGCCTCTTCCATGGTTCTCTTTAATTTCCTAGAGGTGGCCTCATGTTGAGCGATCTGGATGGCCTGATCAGCAAGTTGTTTGGCCTGGTCGGAAACCATCAACCACAGTCGAATATTAGCACTCTCGATTTCCTCCCCAGCCTTGACCAGTCGAGCATGATGCCCCATCAGCTTCCTAGTTTCCTCAGCAACCCGGTCGATGTTTGCCTTGGCTTCGTTCCCTAAATTCACAACCCGAGTGGTAAGAAAATCAAGGTCCAGAGACTTAGCTTCGTCTAGAACTCTTACCATACGGTTGCGAGGGAGAAGGTACTCACCGGTGGCCTCATTAAAGCTAATGTCGCGAAAACCAGGATCAGGATCCGGATGACCTGCAAACGGACTACGAGCCAACCCGGGATGATCTATCGAGGTAATTGTTGGATTTTCATACAGATGTGGAGAGGGTATAAACCCAGTACTCTCCTCCGTGGTATCCTAAGGAGGCTGAGTTGGAGGCTGAGGACCAGGTGAAGATTCAATCAAGGAGCGACTCCTCTTCTTCCTTTGGATATCCTCTTCGATAACTCCAAGAAGAGGACGGTAGCCGACTACATCTCTGGGCGGTTAGTCGGAGGCTTTGGTTTAGTAGAAGCCTTGAGGAGTTTGTATTGTTCGAGACGGTGCCGAACGTCTGATGTCTTGGCCACCTTGCCTGCTTCTGTGATATGAAACCAAGTGTTACAAGCATACATTGAACGATAATTCAAGAAATATATCAAGTTAAGAAGAGTAAAGAGGTGTTTTGTTATACAAACCCTAGGGAGGAGTAGGATACTGCAATAAGTCCTGGATCTCACTCCAGGATGGAAGCCCATCATAAAATATTCCTAAATCCCTATCATAAATGGAGTCTGCAGGAGTCAAAAATTCACCTTGAATCGCAGGAGTTGCCTTAGCTGAAATGCTCTTAGAAGATGAATCGGCACCAGTCCCGGCCTTGTCAGCTTTCTTTGGCTTCTCCACCAAGGCCGATCCTTCCTCCAACCCTTCAAAAGCTTGGCGAAGAGCATCATCTGTCCACTCCTGGATCACTCCCGCTTGCTCAGAAGACAAAACCCCAGCACCACTACCACTCTGTCCATCGCCACCGTCATCACCATGACCATCACCTTCTCCATCACTTCCGCTCTCCTCCTCACCTCCTTCACCCTCACCTCTTTCCTCCTCCACATCATCCTCCTCAGGGATATATGGACATGTGCTGGGGGAGGGACCATCGGACTTCTTAAGCTTCTTCCCCCCGGCAATTGGAGGTTTCGAGAAGGGTTTCCTTTTGCCACTCTTCGCTATAGACATGTGCTGGGGAGGGACCATCGGACTTCTTAAGCTTCTTCCCCCCAGCAATTGGAGGTTTCGAGAAGGGTTTCCTTTTTCCACTCTTCGCTATGGCCCCTCCTTTAGCTTTGGCGGCCCTCTCCTCAGCTGTGTCTCTTTGCTTGACCATAGACTGGCGTGGCAGAATCAAGTTGTGCCCCAGAAGAGTAGCATTCCTGATCAAATAAGAAGCTGCCCTCTCCTTTTCCGGAATGGCTTCTATTTCCTCCGCCATCCGAACCAGACGATCATTCTCTACAACCGCAAATCCACCTGTCGCTAGCAATGAAACAAAGCACATAAGGAGGAGCATTGCAGTCAGAATAGAAATTATAAATAAGATTCAACTTACAGCCAGAGGTGAAGCGGTGGAAAGAAATAGAGTCATCCTTGACAAAGAACCATTCCTTCTTGAACATGCTAAATTTCGAATACAAGTCCAGGACTGGCTTGAAAGACACGGCCGACTCTAAGCTGATATATGGAGACCCCTTCTTGTAGCCTCTCAAATTGTACAGGTACCGAATCTCCCGGTTGGAAAGGGGATGCCCGTACTTTCTCTGGAAGATAATAAATAGACTCACCAAGATGGCATAAGAGTTGGGCTGAAGCTGGAAAGGGGCCACTTTCAAGTAGGTGATGAAGCTGACTATCCAAGCGTTGATCGGAGGAATTGCCCCGCACATGCAATGGTACCTACTATAAGCGAAATATCCTTCAGGGGGATTATACGGCATCACTCCTTCCCCCGGCAACAACATATGCGCTCTGTCGATCCGGAAAGAGCGAGATATAACATCAAGCTACTCATCTTTGAGGGAACTGGGAAAGCAGTCTGGCGGTGAATTCAAGAGCTCTTGAGGACCGTACCCATTTACTAACTATCTCGGGGTTGGTCCATGACGTTCTGCCCGAACTGGGAGCACTATGGGGGGATCTCCTGTGTCTTTAAATTTCTTCTTATCAGAACGAGTTTCCACTTTACGAGACATTTTCTGCAACACGAAAAAACATATTGTTAGAACAAGGAAAGTAGAGATATAAACAAGCAAGTGCGTACAGTCTAGGATTTCATTTGTAATTCAAAACATAAAAGGCTCAAGGTTCATTCGGCATTCAAACTCCTCGACTTCATTCGGTAAGTCAAGGTTAAAGATTCATTCGGCACTCGGAATCCCCGAGTTCAATCGGCAAGTCAAAGCGAAAGCTCGTTCGGCAGAAGAGGGCCTCACCTGGTCCGGCAGTTGAGGTCTGGTTCGGTGATACGTTTGATTCGGCAAAGACAAGAGTTTGGTTCGTCTAGTACGGAATAACATAGGCGTAAAGCCCCTACTTATAGACCCACATAGACGACCGGACCAACTGGTTCGGCGCTTGGGACCGAATGAGAGTGTCCAAGTTGAGTGGCCTAAAACAAAGCACGAAATATGCAGGCATATGCCCCCACTTTGGAAGGAAAATGTTGGGCGAATTCTCACCACCAATCCAAGGCCTCACCGAACCCATTCATCACCGGACCAAACACCAAATCACCTATCACCGAACCAAACACCAACTCACCTACCAACGAACCAACGCTCCACTGAATCAACCACTACCGAACCAATTCACACTCACCACTCTCCACCAGATCAACCACTACCGAATCAACCACTACCGGACCGAAAGCCACTCCAATCATCTCCGGACCAAGGCATTGCCGAACCAACATTGTCAGGCCAGATAACATCAGCCCAGGCCCACCAGCAGCTATATACATCCATGACCCCTACCCCCAGCCTCACTCTATAAATAGAGGGGTAGGGGTACAACAATGGGGGACAAGTTTGAGGGCTCAAGCTCGGATAAAACTTTCAAACAACTTTCATATACTTGTAATCAAAGCTTTGTACTTGTAATCTGAACAGTAAAGGACAATAACATATAAAGTGGACGTAGGCACATTCTGGCCGAACCACTATAAATCTGTGTGTCTTTTACAGTTTGTTCCCTCTTTTTATATATTTTCATAAATCACCCAAATCACTAAGAACAACATAAAATCGACTAAATCATACGACTTGGAGGTGTTTGCCCATTTTTTATGCAAACAATTAGGAAGGTTTAGTCTTGGTTTTGCATGCAAGAATTTTGAATATATGATTGAATGTTTGGCCTGTGCATGTTGATTGTACAGACAAAAGAAAAAAAACAAATCCCTGTTTAACTTCAGGAAACAAAACCTGTCAAAACCCTCCCTCTATTGCTACTGAAATTGAATGATGAACTTTGGTTTTGGATACGCTTTGTGTTTCAGTAATTAAATCAATGCAAAGTTTTGAATTTTCTTTTTTCTTTCCAGAAACTATAAAAAAAACAGAGTTTCATTTAAGTACCAGGTTTACAAGAGCAAACTATATCAAGATCAAATTATCTCTCCCTCTTTTCTTCTGGAATGGATTGTAATACAAGTTCAAGTTTGTTTAAAACTCTGTACTATGTTCCAGTAATAAAAATTTAAGCAAAGTTTATATAGTTTTCTTTCTAGAAACTGTAAAAAAACACAGTTATTTCTAAATGTTGGTTTACAAGTTAACCCATATCAAAAAAAATCTAAATCTCTCCCTTTTTTATTCTGACAGGGATTGAAAACAAGTTGAAATAATGTTCTAAACCTGTATTACATTTCAGTAATTAATCAAAGCAGGTATTATATAGTTCTTCTTCTGGAAGTCATAAAAACAGCTACCATTCAAACTTTTTCAAGAAATTCGAACTTTACGAATTTCAACTTCAATAACACTATCTTAATCTTCTCTAAAAAATGATTTTTGAAACAAAAATCCAAAATTTTTCTTAGCCTTTTACTGGAATATTTAGGATGATCTGCAAAATGAAGTTTTATCAAATCCTGGTGATCTAAGAAATTTTAAGCCTCGAGTTCATTGTGGCAGAGAGAATTAATGCTCGAAATCATCAGAAAAAAATTAGCTAAAATTATAAATCGTCGAATCTTCGATTTGAGATCAAACTAGGGTTTAGGAACCCATTTTTTGTTCATGCTTGAAACGATGGTGCTGCACCGTCGTGGGTTGATCGGACTGTGTGCTTCTGGTGCAAATCAATGCGTCACACGATGTGGAAGCTTGAGGCAAAGTTTGGTGGCCGCTAACGATCAGGGGAGGCGGTGCGAGGCAATTTTTCGCTGATGGTTCTGATTGGTTTAGGGGTCGAAGGGTCTCGATTTTTGTTTTCGAATCTTTTTCAAATTCTGGGTGTTCATGTCGTTTTGGGGGATAGTAGGCGACTCGTTGGTGGCCGCAGCTCCGACCAACGGTGGCGAAGTTGGCCGTGCACGTGCACGTGGAGGGGTCGTTTGTCAGGTTGATGATTTGAGGAAGAAGGGAAGCAACTCGAAGTGTTACGCGGGGGATAGAGGAGGTAACTCGAAGTCTGACTCGAGTTGTTTTGGGTTGTATAGGGTTGAATTTAAGAACTTAACAAATTTTTGCAAAAAAATGTCACTCAGGTCCAAATTAGGCAAAACTCGAAGCAGGGATGTGTTGGCTCGGGGTAAAACTCGAAGCAAGGCTCGGTTAGTCATGCAAACAGCAAAGAAACCTAGTTTTAACTAAATTTTGAAATACAAGTTAAATATATTTTTTTGAAATCCACTCTTTCTAAATTAATGATAATTGTAAATGAAATTGGAAGTAAATAATATTGAGTCAATTATCTAAAATTTATGATGTTCAAGAATATTTTAAATTTTATAAAAGTTGTTTTAAAATTTAACTTAATAAAAAGTTTAAAAATAAAAATCAAATATTCAAGTGTTGATTTTAAACCAAATTTTGTAATGATGAAGTAGTAATTAACAATTAATGTTTTATAATGATTTTATAATTTAAAACAAATTAATTAAAGAATAGGCAATTTATAAAAGTAATTAAACTCTATTAATTAACAACTAAGAATTAATAAATTGAAATAATTAATTAAAAAATAATTAATAAATTAAGCTAATTAAATTAATTCATAATTAAGAAAAATTAAACATTGGTTCAAAATGATTAATAAGATAATTATATGGATAATTCACTTTAATCACAATCACCTTAATCAAAGATGAATGACAATCATCAAATATTTTGTACTGGATTGATATTTCTGTTGTGATACTGTGATTGTTTGTGATGAACTGTGAATTGTGATTCGTTCCGATATGTATAAGGAAACCTTTTGCCCGTAAAACGGCATTTAAACTTCGATGCGACAGGGAGTCGGATTTCAGTTTGTTATCTGAAACCCACATCGAACCTTGAATGTGAATCCTTGTAATTGACACACCCACATGTTTTAAAATTAAGCGTTCACTATTCGGATTAGCCGGGAGAGGACGTTTGTGTCATATAACCCATTTCGAAAAGTGATTCAATGAATGGATAGCATTTGATGACCAGGTGTCTACGAAAACGTTAGGATAAACTATCGATTATTTCTGCACCGAGTTGCTCCGGTATAGGGATTCCCTAAGTGATGGGAAGTCCGATCGGGATTGTGGACGCCGGGATTTGCAAGGGCTTCTTCCTTTATTGGACGAAGTGCCTTCGGTTCTGTTCGAACTCGGAACAGACTTGTATGGTCATGTGTCTGACACTACACTTTGAGATATAAAGCCTATTTCTTTCAAATACATATCTATTGGTGGTGGAGAATTTATTCTCTTAGCTTAACACCCTTCTTTGAGACGTACGAGCTCAGAGGTTATGTAGTTGAAGGATATCAGCGATATACTCCCAATTTGGTAGTGTGGCATGCTAAGTGTTGCTGTGTTTTGATGATCATTTATTGATCATTTGTGATCAAAGCATGGCTTTCGCGTAAAGCGTAGCTTTGTGGACGAGACTTCATCGGACCTCACACCCCGGAAATGGTCGAAACAGGAAAAATGCGGCAAGGTTATGAGGGTCGCGCCCTTTAGGGTATGTCATTTCCTTTTGGAAAAAGGTGGTATCATGGTATGGAGCCCAAATACTTATCTATGTGGTTGCTTCAATCTCATCTACTGTGTGGTTCTTTCTTTGTGATGGAGGGCCCTCGGATAAAGGTCCCAAAGGACCGGGGAGTGGCATACTCGAGTAGTAGTTACCTAGTTACAGAGGTAACCCGGCCTTGTGTTGGCAGAGAGCCGGGTAGGTTCTCTGGACGTCCCGCCAGTGGCATACCCATGTGGCATAGGAAGTTCCTTAGCCTGACCATTTGTTGGAAATCCAATTTCCAATACGAACCCAATACGGTTTTAGTTGTATTACCTGCCATTTACTTATGGTGGTCACCACTGTTTAGATGGTAGTTATAGTAGGCATAGTTCGGAATGTCTATGCTGGCTGGGATTGATATTATACTTTTGAAATGGCTTTCTACACTATGCACTAGTAATAATATCAAAGAATTTTTCCTTATCCAGCATATTTGACTATCGTAAGAAGAAATCTCCTCCAATTTTGCGATTGCATTGTGTGTGTGGCAGGAGGTCTTATGGTAGTTTCATTTTCCAAAAGCATATTGGATTTTCTTGTATAAATCTGTTCTATTTAAAAGCAACTGTCTTTGTTTACTCATACCAGTCCCATGACTGACCCGGAGTTTATTGTTTCCTTTCTAAACTCTAGGTGCCCACCATTTCTACACGGGCATCTTAGTAGCAGGTTTTCCGTATTTTGGCTCTAGCTATATCTTGGAGTATTTTGGTTTGGAGATTATCGGTTTTGGAGGCTCATACCTTAGAGATATTTTGGAAGCTTTTGGATCTCGATGTGCTTAGTTTGGAGTTCACTATCATTCCCTTCCTTTTTGAAGACTTTTGGCACATTATCACCCGTTGTTCTATTATGACATTCTATTTGGGATTGTGATTCATGTATTATGATACTCTAATGTTGTAACAGATATTATTATGATGTTGTATCTGTGATGTAATTCATTATATTCATTTTATTTCCGCTATTTTATATTCATCTAATGATGTTATAAGCTCCATCCGACTAGAGTTCGATGTTTGAATCATTGACAGTCGAGTACAAGTGAGGTATTTGATGTCAATTTTTTAACGTTGGATTTCGGGTCGTGACATGTGGTATCAGAGCTATAGGTTGAGTAAGAACTTTAGCTACGGAGTATAACACATTCGATGGCTCATTAGAGATAGGGTGAAGTATACCCTAGAATGTGTATAATTGATCGAAACCTTAAATTTTCTTAGTCTATTTCCTTTGACTGTTGATATTCCTTAAGATATCTCGTCCAAATATCTAAGCCAATTTTCTTACTAATTACAGATAGTAAGGATGAGCGGACAAAGAGACAGAGTTGTAGGCGAGGAAATGCCACAGCACCTAGCCAAGTTCCGCCTACAGCTGAAGCAGCTTTACCTACTCAGCATCAGCTGAATCTGGCTGATTTATATAGGAATTTCTCAAGGCTTGGTGGTAAGCCGTTCACCGGTAAGGAGACGATTGTGGAGGCCTAGGAATGGATTAGATCATGTGAGAAAATCTTTAAAGGGCTTAAGCTTCAAGATGATCAGATGCGTCTCATAGCTACTTGGAAACTTCAAGATGAAGCTTTAGCATGGTGGGAGACAGTCACTATTGATGAGCCTGAAGACGAGTTTACTTGGGAGAGATTCAAAGAAGTATTTGAGAAGCGCTATATGCCATCAGCTGGGATTTCTCGTATGTACCAGGAATTCATTGACTTAAAGCAAGGGAGTTTGTCATTCGAGGAGTATCTCAACAAATTCAATGAATTGTCTCGCTTCGGTCCAGAATTAGTGAACACACCTTTGAAGAAGAATGAAAGGTTCATTCATGGGATGAATAAGAAGTTCCACGAAAGGATGACTGGCCGCGTCAAAGAATCCTTCTCAGATTTGGTTGATATGGGATATCGTTATGCTACACTTGATATGCAAGAAGCACCGTTGGAGAAAGGAAATTCGAGCAATCAAAATTGGAAGAAGAGGAAATTTGAAGGCAAGAAACCATGGCACGGTAAAGAGAAAAAGAAGAGCAATCAGGGAAGCACTGTAGAGAATGTCACTTGTTATAATTGCTTGGAGAAGGGCCACTATTCTAACAGCTGCAAGAAGCCAAAGAGAAATAAATCCGCTCAAGAAAAGCACAGAAAATGCTATTATTGTCAGAAAGTGGGACATGAAGTTAAAGACTGCCCAGTTATGAAGCAAGCTCAGACAGCCAAGGGGTACACAATCAAAGACAAGCCCACATCTTCCAAAGCAGAAAAGGGGAAGGGAGTTCTGGAAGGTAATCTCACTATTAATGATAGCATTGTTAGAGTTCTTTTTAACACTGGTGCTACACACAGTTTTATATCTCAGCAAGCTATTAATGAGTTGAATCTTGAACCTGATTTTGTTGATGGGCCTAATGCATAAAGAATCCAGTTGGAGGTCCCGCAAACCTCTATCTTCGATGTAGAGATGTTCCTATCTCATATTCTTGCCATCAATTCCCTATTGGTCTCTTTGTTCTTGATTTCAACGAGCTTGAAGTCTTACTCGGAATGGATTGGCTACCCCAATATGAAGCCAAATTGGATTGTAATAATCGATTGATTTCAATCAAAATCGAGTTTGGGGATTTCATCGAAATTTCTTGTGAGGACCCTGGTCCTAAAAGGGAAGGGTTGATGTATAATTTGGGTTATCCTGAACCCAGTCTAGAATCCATACCTATTGTTAGAGATTTTCCAGATATATTTGATGAAGTGAAATCTCTACCTCTACACCGAGAAATAGAATTCAGAATCGACCTATTACCCAATGCTCGTCCTGTCGTTCATGTAAGTCGCAGGATGGCACCAAGGGAAAGGGTTGAATTAGTCGAGCAAACCAGAGATTTACTAGAGAAAGGGTTGATTCGACCCAGTGTTTCTGAATGGGGCCCAGCCGTCGTATTTGTTGCTAAATCGGACGGATCTTTGAGGTTGTGTGTAGATTACCGCGATCTCAATAAGCTGACTCTCAAGAATAAATTTCCACTCCCCAGAATTGATGATTTATTTGATCAGTTGCACGGCGCTTGTTTCTTCTCGAAGATGGATCTAGCCCAATGGTTCCATCAACTATGAATCGACGAAGACTGTGTTCATTTGACAGCTTTCAGGGGTCCCAATATGTTCTACGAATGGTTAGTCATGCCTTTCGGGCTAACCAATGCCCCAGCATACTTCGTGGACCTTATGACTCGTGTGTTTCGGGATGTATTGAATAAATTTGTGCTCGTATTCATTGATGATATTTTGGTCTATTTCAAGACCGAAGAGAAGCATGCCGAACACCTTAGAATGGTCTTGGAGATATTGAGGAAAAATATTCTATATGCAAAATTTTCCCAATGCCATTTCTGGGTCAAAGAAGTCAAATTTCTTGGCCATATTGTTAATGAAGAAGGGATTTCTATTGATCCTAGCAAAATTTCCGCTATTCTTGATTGGGGAAAACCTACTACACCAAAAGAAGTTCGAAGCTTTTTAGGTTTAGCAGGTTATTATCAGAAGTTTGTTCAGGACTTTTCGAAGACAGCTAGTCCATTGATTAAGCTAACAATGAAGAATGCAAAATTCAATTGGACTCCGAAATGTGACGAAGCTTTTCAGGAGTAGAAGAAGAGATTAACCACCGCTCATGTTCTCATTATTATCAACGGAAACAGGGTTTATCTGTTTATACCGATGCTTGCGGTGAAGGTTTGGGTGCGGTATTAATGCAGAATGGGAAGGTAATTGCCTACGCGAGTAGACAATTACGTCCTCATGAAAGAAACTACCCAACCCATGATTTGGAGCTTTTGGCTGTTATCTTCGCTTTGAAAATATGGCGACATTATCTTCTGGGTAAGAATCTTTTCAGCTATCTTAACAATCTACGAATTTAATTTAATTTGACTTAACTTAATAATATACTTATTGAACTCTCTTTATTTCTAGGTGAAAAAATCGAATTATTCACCGACCACAAATCTTTGAAATATCTCTTCGCCCAGAAAGATCTGAATTTGCGACAACAACGTTGGTTGGAATTTCTGGCATCTTATGACCTAGACATTCTATATACACCCGGAAAGGCCAATGTAGTTGTTGACGCCTTGAGTCGAAAGCATGCTATTCTTGCTTACCTTGTTATAGCTCCTACTCTTCTTAAGAGGGTCGCGAGCAAGCAGTATGAAGATGAATTCCTTCGGGGAATTAATAAAAGAATATGCCAAGGAGAAGACACTAGTTTTGAGATGGATAGTAGGGGAGTTATAAGATTGAAAGGCAGAATATGTGTTCCAGACTTCCCTGATCTGAAACGAGAAGTGTTAGATGAATGTCACAAATCTAAGTTTTGCATCCATCCAAGAGTTAACAAGAGTATCGTGATATCAAAAGAACTTTCTGGTGGAAGATGATGAAAAGAGATATATCTATTTATGTCGGTCGCTGTGCTACTTGCCAACAAATCAAAAGTGACCAAAAGAAAATGGTGGGTTTACTTCAGCCTTTAAAGGTACGCAAGTGGAAATAGGACCAAGTATCGATGGATTTCATCGACGGTTTGCCTCGTACTTGGAAAGGCAATGAAGCAATTTGGGTCATTGTGGACCATTCGACTAAGACAGCTCACTTCTTGCCAGTGAAATCTACCCGCACGGCTGCAAGTTTAGCTAAATTATATGTGAAAGAGATTGTCCGTCTCCATGGAATTCCTAGCAGCATAGTGAGTGATCGTCATCCGACCTTCACTAGTATATTTTGGGAGGCATTTCAAGACGCATTGGGAACCAAGCTGAATTTCAGTACTGCTTATCACCCACAGTCTGATGGGCAGACTGAGAGGATCAACCGAATCTTGGAGGACCTATTGCGTGCTTGTACACTTGATTTTGGTTGTTCTTGAGAGGACCATTTGCATCTGGTCGAGTTCTCTTATAACAACAGCTATCATGCCAGTATAGAGATGGCTCCTTTTGAGGCTTTATATGGTCATCCGTGTCGATCACCGGCATGTTGGATCGAGGCAGGGGATAGGCTCGTTCTTGGACCAGATATGATTAAAGAAGCCATCGAGAAAGTTGATTTTATTTAGAAGAAATTGAGGACAGCTCAGAGTCGTCAGAAGAGTTATTATGATCGTAGAAGAAGGGATTTGGAATTCCAGATTGGGGACTCTGTCTTTCTCAAAGTATCTCCTATGCGTGGTGTGTTGAGGTTTGGGAAGATCGGTAAGCTAGCGCCACGATATATTGGTCCTTTTCCTATTCTAGAGAGGATTGGTTCTTTAGCCTATCGAGTTCAGTTTCCTAGCTTGTTATCTGATGTGCATGATGTATTCCACATTTCTAGTCTTCGGAAGTACGTGCACGATCCGGATAGTATTATTGAAGAAGCTGCCCAACTGGATCTCGACATCACTCCCAATTTGACAGTCAAAAGAGAACCAATAAAGATTGTGGATCGTGAAGAAAAGCAATTGAGAAACAAAGTTGTGAAGCTAGTTCAAGTTCAGTGGAGTGGCGATCCAAAGGACTGCACTTGGAAAACTGAAGATAATATGTAGAAATCATATCCCAATTGCAGAGTGGATATCTCGGCTTAAGCCGGTAAGCCATTTCCTTATTCTTTTTGAATTCGTATATTCTTTGTTTGTTTTCCTCTCTCTTTCAATTTCGAGGACGAAATTTTCTTAAGGAGGGGATATTTGTATCATCCCAAAATTATCAATTAAAATAAACAATATATTTTGAACTCTTGAGATTTAATTTGAAAACAAATTGGAAGAAAAATCTAAAACAAATAAAAATAAGTGATAATAATGAATAAATAAATTCCAATTTTATTTTGAGTTGAAAATATAGAAATAATGAATGTTTTAAAATGTCATTTAAATTTAAAATCTTATATATATGTATATGTAATGAGTAAAATTGAATACATATTAAAATTTAATTTAAATTTTTCAAGGTGAGTGTGAATATATAAATAGGCATGACTTTTTATATTTTAAGTTTAAAATTGAGGTTTAAATTTAAATTTAAAAATAAATGTTTTAAAAGTAGGTAGCATTTAAAAAAAATTTAAGATATAATATATGTAGTGTAATATTGGTTAAATTCTTTAAACATTTAACATATGTATACATATACAAATGAATTAAGGGATACCTTTTCTATAAAATGTATATAATATAAAAATTAAAGATTAAAAAATTTCTTTTGCTTTGTAAAAATCAAAAGGGCTGAACATACATAGCACATGGAAGAATGGAGTAGGATAATGAACAAAATCTAGAGCTAATGATTATTTTTAACAAATGGCACAAGGCATCATTTCCTTAATAAAATAATCAAGTAAAAAATTTTAAAAAACTCTTCACTTTCCCAATTCAAATTTTAAAACCTCCAAAATCTCTGAAGTTCGGTAATCAAAAATATTTTTGCAATCTTAACTTCAACACTCAAGCAAGAAAAGAAAAAAAAAGTTCAGAAAAAAAAGAAAGAGAAAACTGCCTTCTTCAAATTCAATTCAAAACCAAAATCTAAAGTGTTTTCTTAAGCACTAAAGTGTAGTGATATACATTCATCTCTCAGGTAAGTTTGTTTTAAACTTTATAGTTTATAAAAATTATGATTTTTTAAATCAAGTTTTAACAATAAACTCAAAACATAAAACTGCAGATTAGCTTGAAAGGGGGGAGCTTCAGGTTTGCTAATGCGGTAATTTCTAGAAATAAATTAAAAAGGCAAGTAACTTTTCTTTTTAAAGTTTGAACTTTAAGTTATAATTTCTTATGAAGAAAGAGTTTAATTCGGTAATATTCAATCAATTAATTGCAGGAAAATCAAGATCCAAGATTTAATTTACTCCTGGTTTTCAAGCTGCAGAAAAGAAGCTCTCTGTTTTAAAAAAAATCAACTGTAAGTAAATTAAAATTGTGGTTACTGATTAATTAAAATGCATAACTACAACCAAGAGTAATCATAGATCTGTAACCATCATTTGCAGATCTTTGTTTTAAAGGAATTAAAGTAGAAAAAATAAGGGAAGTTGCAGGCCTTCATTTTCATCTCTGTTTTGATAAAAACTGCCAGGAAACTCTCTAGAAACAAGTGAGTAAACCCATGTTTTCTTTGAATCAATTGTTGTTGTGTGGATGTTTGAATGATTAGGAAGGTTTAGTCATTGGTTTGCATGCAAGAATTTTGAATATATGATTGAATATTTGGCATGTGCATGTTGATTGTACAGATAAAAGAAAAAAAACTAATCCCTGTTTAACTTCAGGAAACAAAACTTGTCAAAACCCTCCCTCTATTGCTACTGAAATTGAATGATCAACTTTGGTTTTGGATATGCTTTGTATTTCAGTAATTAAATCAAAGAAAAGTTTTGAATGTTCTTTTTTTTCCAGAAACTGTAAAAAAACAGAGTTTCATTTAAGTACCAGGTTTACAAGAGTAAACTATATCAAGATCAAATTCTCTCTCCCTCTTTTCTTCTGGAATGGATTGTAACACAAGTTCAAGTTTGTTTAAAACTCTGTACTATGTTCCAGTAATAAAAATTTAAGCAAAGTTTATATAGTTTTCTTTCTAGAAACTGTTAAAAAAACACAGTTATTTCTAAATGTTGGTTTACAGGTTAACCCATATCAAAACAAATCTAAATCTCTCCCTCTTTGATTCTGACAGGGATTGAAAACGAGTTGAAATATTGTTTTAAACCTATATTACATTTCAGTAATTAATCAAATCAGGTATTATATTGTTCTTCTTTTGGAAATCATAAAAACATCTACCATTCAAAAATTTTCAAGAAATTCGAACTTTACGAATTTCAACTTCAATAACACTATCTTAATCTCTTCTAAAAATAATGATTTTTGAAACAAGAATCCAAATTTTTCCTTAGCCTTTCACTGGAATCTTTAGGATGATCTGTAAACTGAAGTTTTATCAAATCCTGGTGATCTAAGAAATTTTAAGCCTCAAGTTCGTTGTGGCAGCGAGAATTAATGCTCGAAATCATCAGAAAAATACTAGCTAAAATTAAAAATCGTCGAATCTTCGATTTGAGATCAAACTAGGGTTTAGGAACACAATTCTTGTTGACGCTTGTAACGACGGTGCTGCACCATCGTGGGTTGATCGGATTGTGTGCTTCTGGTTAACATCAATGCGTCACACGATGTGGAAGCTTGAGGCAAAGTTTGGTGGCCGCTAACGATCAGGGGAGGCGACGCGAGGCAATTTCCCGATGATGGTTCTGATGGGTTTTGGGGTCGAAGGGTCTCGATTTTTGTTTTCGAATCTTTTTCAAATTCTGGGTGTTCATGTCGTTTTGGGGGATAGTAGGCGACACGTTGGTGGCCGCAGCTCCAACCAACGGCGGCGAAGTTGGCTGTGCACGTGCATGTGGAGGGGTTGTGTGTCAAGTTGATGATTTGGGGAAGAAGGGAAGCAACTCGAAGTGTTACGCGGGGGATAGAGGAGGTAACTCAAAGTCTGACTCGAGTTGTTTTGGGTTGTATCGGGTTGAATTTAAAAACTTAGCAAATTTTTGCAAAAGGATGTCACTCGGGTCCAAATTAGGCAAAACTCGAAGCAGGGGATGTGTTGGCTTGGGGTAAAACTCGAAGCAAGGCACGGGTAGTCATGTAAACAACGAAGAAACCTAGTTTTAGCTAAATTTTGAAGTACAAGTTAAATATTTTTTTTGAAATCCACTCTTTCTAAATTAATGATAATTGTAAATGAAATTGGAAGTAAATAATATTGAGTCAATTATCTAAAATTTATGATGTTCAAGAATATTTTAAATTTTATAAAAGTTGTTTTAAAATTTAACTTAATAAAAAGTTTAAAAATAAAAATCAAATATTTAAGTGTTGATTTTAAACCAAATTTTGTAATGATAAAGTAGTAATTAACAATTAATGTTTTGTAATGATTTTATAATTTAAAATAAATTAATTAAAGAATAGGCAATTTATAAAAGTAATTAAACTCTATTAATTAACAACTAAGAATTAATAAATTAAAATAATTAATTAAAAAATAATTAATAAATTAAGCTAATTAAGCTAATTAAATTAATTCATAATTAAGAAAAATTAAACATTGGTTCAAAATGATTAATAAGATAATTATATGGATAATTCACTTTAATCACAATCACCTTAATCAAAGATGAATGACCATCATCAAATATTTTGTACTGGATTGATATTTCTGTTGTGATACTGTGATTGTTTGTGATGAACTGTGAATTGTGATTCGTTCCGATTTGTATAAGGAAACCTTTTGCCCGTAAAACGGCATTTAAACTTTGATGCGACAGGGAGTCGGATTTCAGTTTGTTATCCGAAACCCACATTGAACCTTGAATGTGAATCCTTGTAATTGACACACCCACATGTTTTAAAATTAAGGGAGAGGACCTTTGTGTCATATAACCCATTACGAATAGTGATTCGACGAAAGGATAGCACTTGAAGACCGGGTGTCTTCGAAAACGTTAGGATAACGTATCGATTGTCTCTGCACCGAGTTGCTTCGGTATATGGATTCCCTAAGTGATGGGAAGTCCAATCGGGATTGTGGACGCCCGAATTTGCAAGGGCTTCTTCCTTTATTGGACAAAGTGCCTTCGGTTCTGTTCGAACTCAGAACAGACTTGTATGGTCGTGTGTCTGACACCACGCTTTGAGATATAAAGCCGATTTCTTTCAAATACATATCTGTTGGTGGTGGAGAATTTATTCTCTTAGCTTAACACCCTTCTGTGAGACGTACGACCTCAGAGGTTATGTAGTTGAAGGTTATCAGCGATATACTCCCAATTTGGTAGTGTGGCATGCTGGGTGCTGCTGTGTGTTGATGATCATTTGTTGATCATTTGTGATCAAAGCATGGCTTTCGCGTAAAGCGTAGCTTTGTGGACGAGACCTCATCGGACCTCACACCTCGAAAATGGTTGAAACAGGAAAGTTGGGGCAAGGTTATGAGGGTTGCGCCCTTTGGGGTATGTCATTTCCTTCTGAAAAAAGGTTGTATCATGGTATGGAGCCCCGATACATACCTATGTGGTTGCTTCAATCTCATCTACTGTGTGGTTCTTTCTTTGTGATGGAGGGCCCTCGGATAAAGGTCCCAATGGACCGGGGAGTGGCATACTCGAGTAGTAGTTACATAGGTAACCCGGCCTTGTGTTGGCAGAGAGCCGGGTAGGTTCTCGGGACATCCCGCCAGAGGCGTACCCATGTGGCATAGGAAGTTCCTTAGCCTGACCATTTGTTGGAAATCCAATTCCCGATACGAACCCAGTACGGTTTTAGTTGTATTACCTGCCATTTACTTATGGTGGTCACCACTGTTTAGATGGTAGTTATAGTAGGCATAGTTCGGAATGTCTATGCTTGCTAGGATTGATATTATACTTTCGAAATGGCTTTCTACACTATGCACTAGTAATAATATCAAAGAATTTTTTCCGTATCAAGCATATTTGACTATCATAAGAAGAAATCTCCTCCAATTCTACGATTGCATTGTGTGTGTGGCGGGAGATCTTTTGGTAGTTTCATTTTCCAAAAGTATATCGGATTTTCTTGTATAAATCTGTTCTATTTAAAAGAAACTGTCTTTGTTTACTCATACATATCCCATGACTGACCTGGAGTTTATTGTTTCCTTTCTAAACTCTGGGTGTCCACCATTTCTACACGGGCAGCCTAGTAGCAGGTTTTCTGTATTTTGGCTCTAGCTATATCTTGGAGTATTTTGGTTTGGAGATTATCAGTTTTTGGAGGCTCATACCTTAGAGACATTTTGGAAGCTTTTGGATCTCGAGGTGCTTCGTTTGGAGTTCACTATCATTCTCTTCTTTTTTGAAGACTTTTGGCACATTATCACTTGTTGTTCTATTATTACATTCTATTTGGGGTTGTGATTCATGTATTGTGATACTCTGATGTTGTAACAGATATTATTATGATGTTGTATCTATGATGTAATGCATTATATTCATTTTATTTCCGCTGTTTTATATTCATCTAATGTTGTTATAAGCTCCATCCGACTGTCATTGACAGTCGAGTACAAGTGAGTATTTGATGTCAATTTTCGAACATTGGATTTCTTGTCGTGACAATTACCTTCTCTATTTCTTTCCTATTCTCTTTCCAAAACAAGAAACCAAAAATTTATTAACATATTAACCTGAGAAAATCAAAACAAAAGCCTGTAATCAATTTCCAACCAGAAAAATCAAAAGGGCTATAAACAAACTCAAACCTGGAAATTTAACCAAGCAACAACTCTTCAACTTTAATCCTTAAAGCTTCAAATTTCAAGCATTTTCAAGCTTCAGTTTTCAAAAGACCATCATAGCATTCAGTTTTCAAAACCAAGGAGACATTCCAGTTTTCAAGTATTTTCAAGTTCCAGTTTCAAGCTTTCAGAATACCCAGTTTCAATCTCTCGTTCATTTTTCTGGTGAGTAAATAAACAACTTGAATGTTTCGGGTTTGGGGTAATGGTGTCTCTCGAAGGGAAACTCAGGAATAGGAGTGGTTTGCTCGAGTTCGTCTTCGGGTTAGCGTGAGTATGAAGTCATGTTTCAGGTTTTAAAGTTAAAACTAAATTTAAGTTTCAAACAAAGAAAAAAAGAAGGGGAAAGTTTCGAATCTGGGCTCGAGTATTATTCGGGTTGGACCCGAAGTAAAATTTAAACAATTTTTAAGTTTAAATATAAACAAGTTTTAAAATTTAAGTGAATCTAGTTTTGAACTATTTCTTAAAATTTATTTCTTTATATAATAAATGTCTTAAACAATTGTTTTATGAAAGTTATATAAATTTGTTTAACTTAAATTTGTAAGTTAAATGCTTAAGTTATTTTAAACTTAATTTAGATATGTAATTAAGTTTTAATTAAAAAGAATAAAATGTTTTAAATTTATATGTTAATGATAATTAAGTAATTTGTAAGATAAATGGTTTATCTTAAATTTAATTAAGGTTTTAAAGATTAAAGATTAATAAAGTAATTTAAGGGTAATTAAATTAATTAATTAATAGTTAAGGATTAATTAATTAATAATTAAGAGTTATAATTTAATTAGTTAGAGATTAATTAATTAGTAATTAGGATTAATTAGTTTTTAATTAAGATGATTAATTAGTTAACTAAGAATTAATTAATCTAAAATTAGAGATTAATTAATTAAGTAATTAAAGATTAATTAAGTTGTAATTATGCATTAATTAATTAAGTAATTAGAGATTAATTACTTAAATGATAATTACTTAATTAAAGGATTAATTTCTGAAGGATTAATTAATTTAATTAATAATTAACGGATTAATTTTTAAAGGATTAATTAATTCAATTAATAATTGATGGATAATAATTTAAGGTTAATTAATTGAGGATAATTAACCAATGGAATAATTACTTACTGAAAGTAATTATGATAATTAAATTCAGATGGAAAATTAAAGGATGATTAATTAATGGTTTGTAATTAATTAATGATAAGTAAGCAGGATTTAAAGGTAATGAAATTGATTAGAAATGGTACAATTACTTATCCTGCTTATAGATAATTAAGATATATTGAATTACTGCTTTGCCAAAAAAAAGATATATTGAATGACTTAGATTATTTGATATCTCTGATATGTGATTTGTGCTGCTTTTGTGATATGAGATACTTTGGTTGAACTGTGACATTGTAGGTTATCTATCTGAGATGGATGGTTGTGAATATGAAATCCTGAATATAAATTGTATCGTTTAAGGTTAAACAATTTGGTTTAAAGAATAACATTGGATTCGAAGAGACTGGGGTCGGGTACCAGTAAATACCCGAAACCACTTCGATTTGTAATCTACAATAATTCTTTATGGATTAGATTTTCGAATAAATAGGCTGGAATGAAATAAATGGTGTAAACATGGTCATTTAATCTGAGTAATAATGCTTAGATACGATTGTAAGATGTGTATTCGACTATGGCAAGGTAAGAACTCGTAATAAGGTACGAGTTACCTCGGGTTTTCAAATAAGTTTTATGTCTTAATATTTTATGTTAGATGGGTTTACTCACGCTGGTTTCCAGCCTGACTCGAGTGTTACTTGATGTAATGGACCGAGTATTACAGATTCTTAGGCTAGGATGTTCTAGAGATCAAGAGGCGAGCCGAATGGCAAGAACGTATGGAGTTTACCACTGTGTATTGAAGTTGTATTATTGTATTATGGGACAAGTTATTTATAACTGTCCAATCTTTGTATAATTGATTGTACTCTGATGTATTGTTATAAAATTGACAATTATAGCTTTCTTTGTATAGATGTTATTATTTGTTATTATATTTAATCCGCTGCGATTGTGAGAAGTTGTTGTTTTCTGTTCTTCTTTTTCCTTCGTTCTTCTTTTCTTTAACAATTTGAAATTTCGGCATTCGATTTCTCGACACTTCTATAGTGAACGTATTAGTGTCGAATTCTCGAATTCGAAAATTTTGGGTCGTTACATTTTGGTATCAAAGCAGAAGGTTAAGCGAGAACCTTGGCTGTGACGATCCGGAATCGGCCTTCGAAAATCAGCACCGAATACGACACTCGTATTCAAACGCCGCAGATCCAAACGTCGAATCTGGTTCGCCGGAGCTTATAACACATTAAGTACAACACAGCGGAAGAAAAAGAATAACATATATCATATATACATCATTGATACAACATCCGATACAATATGATACAACAGACGATACAATAGATATCATATACATCAGAGATATGATACAAGATAACAGCAGCGGAAAAGAAAAGATAACGCAGCAGCGGAACAAAAATCTCTAATATGGTCTTCAAGAAAGAACTCCAACATCGGTAATCTCCATCTCCAAATCACCAATCCAGCGATAGCTCGAACTCTCAATAACGATGCACAAAGCTAAGCAAGTGCAGTCCCGATCCAAAGACGGAACTAGCTCCAGATAATCTACTAAACCTGACTATCTGAAAAACCCAACTCTAGACTGCCCGTGTGGGAAAATAGAGGGCATCCAGAGTTTAGGAAAGGAACAATAAACTCCAGGTCAGTCATGGGACTGGTGTGAGCAAACAAAAACATTTGGTCTTTTAAAACAAGCAAAGAATTTAAATTTGAAAATCCGCAATGCTTTTTAGAAAATGAAACTACCATAAGGCCTCCCGCCACACACACAATGCAAACGCAGAGTTGGAGGAGATTTCTCCTTATGATAGTCAAATATGCTTAATACGAGAAAATTTCTTTGATATTATTACTAGTGCATAGTGGAAAATCTTTCGAAAGTATAATATTAATCCTAGCCAGCATAGGTACCATGATATTATGCCTACTATAGCTGCCATGTTAAATGGCAGGTTCTACAACTAAAACCGTACAAGGCACGTATTGGATGAATGGATTTCCAACAAATGGTCAGGCTAAGGAACTTCCTACTGCCACATGGGATCGCCTCTGGTGGGACGTCCCGAGAACTAACGTTACGGTAAGATCTCTGCCAACACAAGGCCGGGTTACCTCTGTAACTAGGTAACTACTACACGAATATGCCATCCCCCGGTCCTTTGGGACCTTTATCCGAGGCGCCTCAAAGCAACAACCACACAGTGAATGAGATTGGAGCAACCACATGAGTAAGTATCTGGGCTCCATACCATGATACCACCCTTTACCAGAAGGGAATGACACACCCTAAAGGGCGCGACCCTCATAACCTTGCCGCATCTTTCCTGTTTCGACCATTTCCGGGGTGTGAGGTCCTGATGCAGTCTCGTCCACAAAGCTACGCTTTATACAAAAGCCATGCTTTGATCACAAATGATCAACAAATGATCATCATCACACAGCAGCACTCAGCATGTCACATTACCAAATTGGGAATATATCACTGATAAATATCAACTACATAACCTCTGAGCTCGTACGTCACAGAGAAGGGTGTTAAGCTAAGAGAATCAATTCTCCGCCACCAAGCAGAAATGTATTTGATAGAGATCAGTTTAATATCTCAAAGTGTAATGTCGGACATACAACCATACAAGTCTGTTTCGGGTTCGAACAGAACCGAAGGCACTTCCGAAGAAGCCCTTGCAAATCCGGGTATCCCGGACTTCCCGTCACTAAGGGAGAACTCTATACCGGAGCAACTCAGTGCAGAGTCAATCGACAGGTTATTCTATCGTTCTCGAAGACACCCGGTCTTCAACGCCGGTCTTCAATTGCAATCCATAACGTCGTATCACTATTCGGAATGGGTTATATGAAATAAGGTCCTCTCCCGGCTAAACCGAATAATGAGCGCAATAGTTTAAAACATATGGATATGGGATTTCAGTTAAGTCACAACTTGAAAATCCAAAGTTTTTCTTTCAAATGGTTAAACAAATTACCATTTTAAATCTTTAAATAAAAAAGATTCATTTCACAAAGTTCACCTAGATTCACAAAGATCTATTTATAGATTTCCAAAACAAACTTCCATTTCAAATGGATTAGCTCATTAAATCTTAAAATTAAAGATTTAACTTATAACTTTCAAAACACGTTTCCAAAGATATATCTATAACTTGGAAAACCATTTTCATTTTAGACTTAAATCCTTTTAACACCAATTGGAAGTTCATTCCTTATGTGAAAGCTTTTATTATTATAAAACATATAGTTTCCGTTTCAGAAAAATTCAATTATGTTTATACAGGTTAACATCTTTGGGTTTAGAATTTAAATTCTCAATCAACGCTTTTAAAATGGTTTAAAAACCCATATAAACCCATTTATAGGTTGAATAACCTCTTTAAACCCTAGTTCCCAAATCATATAATCAATTTCAAATATTGAATTCAAATTTAAATCAAATCATTTAAATTTCAAAACTCAATATAGTTATTCAAAATAACTTTTATTTTTGACATTCATTTTTCAAAAGCTTTCAATTCTAATTCCAAACTATTTTGGACTAAATCTTTAAAACAATTTCAAATCTGTGACTTAACCCATTTCCATGTGCAATCCATATTTGTGTGTGTATAAGTGTGGTCCAGGGGTTCAACACGATAGTGCATAACATCAATCATCACAGATATATCAATATCGATAAGCGGTATAACCCGTAACGCTTATCTATATCCACAGATTCATAGATAAAGTAAATTATCAATCACAAAGATTCACTAATATGATTCGATGTGGGTTTCAGATAACCAACTGGAATCCGACTTCCTGTCGCATCGAAATCCAAATGTCGTTCTACGGGTCAAATGGGTTTTCGTATAACAATATATACACCACAGATATAATAGCTTAGCACAAAGCATCATATAGCATCACATCACATAACAAGTATAAACAATCCATCACACATCATTCAATAGCAATCAAACATATTTAATTAAGATGAATAAATCGTGTGGTTTAAATTTATTACTCACATAATTACTTCTACTAGTGATCTTTAACCAATGATTTATTATCATTAATTATAATTAATTAAGTCCTAACCACCTTCATTTATTAATCATTTCTTTAATTAATTAACTTAATTAATTAGCCTTTAATTGTAATTAATTAAATCTTAATTACTTATTCTTTAATTAATTACTTTAATCAATCACCTTTAATTACTGATTTATTTAAAATCTTAATTATAATTAATTATCTTTAATTAATTATACCTAAATTAATTATTCTTAATTTAATTACCCTAATTAATTACCCACATTAATTAATTATGATTTAAAGTAATTAGCTCTTAATATTGGTTAATCAAATTTTTCAATCTTAAATTATCTACTCTTAATTACTTTCAACAAGTAATTATCATTTTAATTAAAATCATTCATTAATTACTTGATTTTATTACCCTCGATTATTAATTAATTTATAATTGAACTGTTAATTTATAAACTAAATTTTCCATTATTTAACCACTAATTACTTGATTAATCAATTATTAATTCTTAATTAAATTATTTAATTAATCATACATCGATGAACTTTAAGTAGTAAATTTAAACTTCTTAAATTACCAATTGATTCAACCCATAATTATTAATATCAATCTTTAATCACAAATTTATTTAAATCTTAAGTTATTTAATTTCATCATTTAAATTAAATACTCGAAGTTAGCTTATACAAGAAATTTTGATAAATTATAGTTCAAAATACTTACCCTAATCACCTTCTTAATTCAAACATTTTTAAAGCTCCAATTGAAAATACTTAGAAATCTATTCATTATTATCATATATATATTCAATAATTCTAATTTGGAACCATATTTGATTTCTTAAAACTTGAATAAAACTGTTTGAAAACTTTGTATGTATGCATGTGTGTGTGTGTGTGTGTGTGTGTGTATATATATATATATATATTTAACCTTTAAATCTGGACAGAATTTACATTGTAACTTTAAAACTCCATGACTTTCAAAGTGCCTGAATAATCATACAACTTCCCGAGCCAAGGCTTTGTTTACCCGGGCTACTTTTCGATTTCCCCTGATATCACTTCGAGTTATTACAGCTTCCCACCCGAGACACTGACACATCTTCTTCTTCTCTTTTTTTTTTTCCCTCTCCTGTAGTTTAAGTTTTTACTAAGTTAATTAGCATCAGGCTACTCGCTCTCGAACTCAACAAAACACCCGAAGCAACCCCCAGTTAAACTCGAGAATAACTCGAGATGCCAAGCATCAACGACACTGATACGAAATCCACCGCCGTACACATGCACGGCGGCACCAATGGCCTCCGGCGAACACCTACGACGTCGGCAAGTCCCAAATCATACGTAGATACGAAAATCAAGCACGGATCATCTCAACAACATTCGAATCGAAAATCAACAGTTTGACCCAAATACAAAACTCAACCCAATCGCTAAGATCACCTCGTCACCATCGCAGACACTACCGGAGTCGCCCATATTGCGGCCACAGGACGACAACGCGTTGAGCAACCCTCCACCGGACCCTCAAGCGACTCGATCACGTGAAGTGGACGAACACATCACGTTTACAGACCTGCTCAAAAACTTGACAAAAACCCTAACTCGGCCTCGTTCCTCAGATTCACACAATAGAAAAATTATTTCACATTTTTCCCGAGATCATGGATGGTTAAACTTGCTTCAGCCTAAATTTCAACAATTTAAATTGACTCAGTTATTTTAAATTTGTCAAAATGCAAATTTTATTCAATTATTAACTGCTCATAAATTACCAATCTATAAATCTTCATCCTTGCATTAAAAATCATAATTTTCAGATAGTAATATGTTGATATAAACAAAACATGAAATCAAGAATCTCTGATTTACAGATTTTTAAAATATTCTACTGTATTTTCTCATTTTCTGCATATTAACTAAATATAGATGCTTGAACCCATTTTTACAATTGCCATCTTATTAATCTGAACATCTTTTGTTTAAATATTCAAACTTAAAAGGGATTATAGGATGAGAACTTGAATTTTTTTTTCTTGTCTTGTTTCTGAATCCTATAACTAAGAACAGAGCCTACTTCCCTATCTACATACATATGCTCTCAGATATTTTGCATACACAAACATGTAGATAAATATACACATAATTTAAACACATTACATATCCTAATGCACCAATCATCTAGATATAAAAACAAGTTGAGTTTGCTCACCTGGAATGTGAAGGCAGAAGCAAAGAACAGGGAACAGAGCAGAAGCATCTTATTTTTGAGAACTGGAACTGTTATCTTTTAAACTTTGATTTTTATTTGTATCCTGAACTGGTTAATATAATTGTTTAAATCTTTGCTTCATTACTGATTTACAACTTCAAACTAAAATATTTCAAAGGAATTTTACCTGCCTTTATTTATTTTCCAGAGTGCTGCACTGTTCTGCCAAAAAACTGCAGCACTATATTTTTTATAAATCTGCATTCTATTGAATTTGTTTTGTGTTGAGAAGTTGCTTCTGGCTTTTGTTTTTGAATCTTCTTGAATTCCAGATTTTGCTTTTGATTTGCATGCAGAACCAATTTCCAGATTGCAGACTTGCTTACTTGATTTTAATTCCAGGGTTGATTAAACTGAAACTTTTTTTTTTGTTTTGAGATGAATTTGGAAATCTGGTTCATAATGTTTTTCAGATTTTTTATCAATTTTGTTTCTTTAGTGTTTGGACTTGTGACATCAAATCCCTGATACTATTTGTTTCCAGTTTTCTAAAAAGCTATTATAATTGCTTGTGGGGAAATGGAAAGTTTTTTGTAATTTTTAATCTTATTATTTAATTCAATTTGATGCCATTTGTAAAGAGATATCTTATGCCTTAGATTTTTGTTGATCATTCTACTCCATTGTGAATGTATAATTAGCCTTTGATGTTTACAAAGCAAAAGAAAGTTTTATGGATTTATTTCCTATGTTATATACTTTTATAAACCAATATATATATATCTTTATTCATTTATGTGTATGTATATACATATACAATGTTAAAAGAATTTTGTTTCTTAGCCAATATTTACATATATACATTATATCTCAATGAATTTTAAATTCCATTTATGTCCATATACATACTCACATATGCAATATACATTTCTGTTTGTTATTTCAACTTATACCAATTTAAAGAAACAAATGATTTAAAACTAATTTTTATTAATAAGTGAATTTTTTTCCTTTTCAAAAGAAAGTATGTATTATATAATTTGAATTCAAATGATTTCCTTAAAATATTTATCATCTCAAGATTCTTAAACTCAAAATCAATTGGAATTTATTTATGTATAGTTTATAATTACTTTTTTTCAATTTATTCTCAAATTATATTTCAAAAAATATATTATTAACTTATATTGACAGATTTTAGGATGTTATTATTTCTTTTTATTTATAGGATTTTAAATATACAAATTCAAAACCCCAACTAAATTCTAAAATCAATACCCAATAAACAAATATCCTATCAAAATTTGAAAAATTCAAATAAATCTACAATTTTATTTTCAAAAATCCACTTTAATTGTCAATTTAAATTTATTTAAAAATCGGGATCGTTATAGATTCCCCCCCTTAAGAAATTTCGTCCCCGAAATTTGCTAGGGAGACAAAAAGAAAAGATGAAAAATAGAGAAATATTTTTCCAAATCAAATTGAATATTAATTCTGTATTTGGCTTACCAAATAAGAATATCAACAATATGAGAACAAACTCATACAATTATTTTACAAGATATATTTGGGTCCAGCGGCCTACGAATATGCAAGGACATTGATTAGTTCGGAGGGATAACTAATCGTTCGTAGAATATATCGGATCCCAGATAATAGATAGATGGATTCAGTCTTTTACTATTTCTCAAACACTAGATATGAATTACAAATTCAGGTCAGAATACTCCAAAATATATATCAATTTGTCCCTCTCCGAACTTTGATATACACAAGATATTATAATAAAATTTCAAAATTGGTTTTAACATATATCGCTTTATTAATACAATCCAAATTTATCCTTATATTTGTTAACCAATTTAACTTAATTTAAAATTTCCAATTATTTAAATTTAAATTTTCAAATTCATTAGAGTTTAGATCGAAAAGCTGATAAGAAATCGATGAAGATACGAAGTAAGATTTTCTACAACGATTCGTAGGGCCACCATCATAACGAAACTTCTTTCTGGGGCTGTCACGAAGCAATCAAAAGAATTGGGAATCGAATCAAAGGAGATTGAGAAGAAAGCTGTTTCCACTGTCGCAGGGTATTGACCATTTGTAGTGGTACTTCCCTGTCCCCAATCTCGTCCTCTTCTCGCACTCATACTTACTATCGGTGAATAGTAAGAGAATTTACTGAGGCGTTCGAACGGATATCTTAAGGATTACTCATTGTAGGGTATACTTCACCCTATCTCTAATGAGTTACTTAATGTGTTATACTCTTGAGCTAAAGTTTTAACCCTCAGCTCTGATACCAAATGTGACGATCCGGAATCGGCCTTCGAAAATCGGCACCGAATACGACACTCGTATTCAAACGCCGCAGATCCAAACGTCGAATCTGGTTCGCCGGAGCTTATAACACATTAAGTACAACACAGCGGAAGAAAAAGAATAACATATTTCATATATACATCATTGATACAACATCCGATACAATATGATACAACAGACGATACAATAGATATCATATACATCAGAGATATGATACAAGATAACAGCAGCGGAAAAGAAAAGATAACGCAGCAGCGGAACAAAAATCTCTAATATGGTCTTCAAGAAAGAACTCCAACATCGGTAATCTCCATCTCCAAATCACCAATCCAGCGATAGCTCGAACTCTCAATAACGATGCACAAAGCTAAGCAAGTGCAGTCCCGATCCAAAGACGAAACTAGCTCCAGATAATCTACTAAACCTGACTATCTGAAAAACCCAACTCTAGACTGCCCGTGTGGGAAAATAGAGGGCACCCAGAGTTTAGGAAAGGAACAATAAACTCCAGGTCAGTCATGGGACTGGTGTGAGCAAACAAAAACATTTGGTCTTTTAAAACAAGCAAAGAATTTAAATTTGAAAATCCGCAATGCTTTTTAGAAAATGAAACTACCATAAGGCCTTCCACCACACACACAATGCAAACGCAGACTTGGAGGAGATTTCTCCTTATGATAGTCAAATATGCTTAATACGAGAAAATTTCTTTGATATTATTACTAGTGCATAGTGGAAAATCTTTCGAAAGTATAATATTAATCCTAGACAGCATAGGTACCATGATATTATGCCTACTATAGCTGCCATGTTAAATGGCAGATTCTACAACTAAAACCGTACAAGGCACGTATTGGATGAATGGATTTCCAACAAATGGTCAGGCTAAGGAACTTCCTACTGCCACATGGGATCGCCTCTGGTGGGACGTCCCGAGAACTAACGTTACGGTTAGATCTCTGCCAACACAAGGCCGGGTTACCTCTGTAACTAGGTAACTACTACACGAATATGCCATCCCCCGGTCCTTTGGGACCTTTATCCGAGGCGCCTCAAAGCAACAACCACACAGTAAATGAGATTGGTGCAACCACATGAGTAAGTATCTGGGCTCCATACCATGATACCACCCTTTACTAGAAGGGAATGACACACCCTAAAGGGAGCGACCCTCATAACCTTGCCGCATCTTTCCTGTTTCGACCATTTCCGGGGTGTGAGGTCCTGATGCAGTCTCGTCCACAAAGCTACGCTTTATACAAAAGCCATGCTTTGATCACAAATGATCAACAAATGATCATCATCACACAGCAGCACTCAGCATGTCACATTACCAAATTGGGAATATATCACTGATAAATATCAACTACATAACCTCTGAGCTCATACGTCACAGAGAAGGGTGTTAAGCTAAGAGAATCAATTCTCCGCCACCAAGCAGAAATGTATTTGATAGAGATCAGTTTAATATCTCAAAGTGTAATGTCGGACATACAACCATACAAGTCTGTTCCGGGTTCGAACAGAACCGAAGGCACTTCCGAAGAAGCCCTTGCAAATCCGGGTATCCACAATCACGATCGGACTTCCCGTCACTAAGGGAGAACTCTATACCGGAGAAACTCAGTGCAGAGTCAATTGACAGGTTATTCTATCGTTCTCGAAGACACTCGGTCTTCAACGCCGGTCTTCAATTGCAATCCATAACGTCGTATCACTATTCGGAATGGGTTATATGACACAAGGTCCTCTCCCGGCTAAACCGAATAATGAGCGCAATAGTTTAAAACATATGGATATGGGATTTCAGTTAAGTCTCAACTTGAAAATCCAAAGTTTTTCTTTCAAATGGTTAAACAAATTACCATTTTAAATCTTTAAATAAAAAAGATTCATTTTACAAAGTTCACCTAGATTCACAAAGATCTATTTATAGATTTCCAAAACAAACTTCCATTTCAAATGGATTAGCTCATTAAATCTTAAAATTAAAGATTTAACTTATATGTAACGACCCGTTAAATTCAATGATATTAAATGAATCAATTTGATATGTTTTCTAATCTAATTTAAATTGAAATAGAAGTCTTAGGATTTTTAATGGAGTAAATGTAGGGGTTAGCTAGTAACTGTAATTAAAAGTAAATAATTTAAAATGTTTATATGACATAGATTGAAATAACGAAAATTTGTGTTTGTGGTTATAAGTCATAATTAGTTGATTAAAATGGTATTAATGAAATAATAACTGAATTTAATTGCAATATATAAACATCAGAAAAATTTAATTGGTGGATTAAATTTGTTAAAGTTCATAAGTTTTGTAATTTAGTTTAGTAGAACTTTAAATTATAAATGAAGATTGAAATAAACGATAAATTTAATTATGTCAATGGTGACTCAAGACCTAGGTTATAGGAATTGGAACATAATCCAATTTGAATTAAGTAGAAGAAGGATTTGGTTAATATGTAAGTTATTGTTCAAGGTATTGAATAAAAACTTGGAATCCAATCATAATTTAATGATAATAACGTTAGTATTAGAGAATAAATATATTTCAATGCAGTACCCGAATGAACGGAATAAAATGAATATATATTGAATGGAAATGAAATGTAAATTGGCACATTTGGTTGAAAGTTAATTTTAAGAAACATGTAAATGTTGAATTTGTGAATATTAATATAAATATTGTTTGCACAAAAAATGGACAAACACCTCCAAGTCGTATTATTTTAGTTGAGTATGTGTGATTTTCAATGATTTTAGATGAGTATGTAAATATGAGAAAAGTAAGGGCTGAAATGTAAAAGACACGCAGATTTATAGTGGTTCGGCCAGAGTGTGCCTACGTCCACTTTATATGTTATTATCTTTCTTCTTCCAGATTACAAGTACAATGCTTTGTATACAAGTGTATGAAAGTAGTTTGAAAGTTCCTTCCTTGCTTGAGCTCTCAAACTTGTCTCCAAAAATTGTCCTCCATTGTTGTACCCCTGCCCCTCTATTTATAGAGTGAGGTAGGGGGCAGGGGTCTTGGAAGTATATAGCTGCAGGTGGGCTTGGGCTGAAGCAATCTGGACTGGCAGCTTTCTGGTTCGGCGAAGCTTGGTTCGGTGGTAGAGGAGAGGAGTGTGGTTCGGTGCCACCTTGGGTTTGATTCGGTGGTTACTTGGTTCGGTTGATGGTGAGTTCTCGTGGTTGGTTCGGCATGGGGTAGCAGGGAGTTGGTTCGGCATGGGGTAGCAGGGAGTTGGTTCGGCATGGGGTAGCAGGGAGTTGGTTCGGTAGCTTATGCCGAATGAACTTGCGCATGTGAATGCCGAATGGGACTGTATGCTTGCATAGCCGAATGAACATGAGAGTATAAGGCCGAATGGACTTTGTATTTGGATTTTGAGTGGAACTCTGGGCTTACATACGCTTGCTGGTTGCTTCTTCTTAGCTTGATCGTGGTGGAGACGCGCTCGACATTGATATTCCAGTTTTGACCAAAAAACGGGATAACAAAGTAGAGGTTGCTCGCGAGCCCGGGTGAAACTGCGGCTTCTTGGTCTTGAGATCTTCTGGGTGAAAATCCGCCCAACATTTGCCCCCCAAAGTGGGGCACGTGCTTGCACGTGTCGCGCTTTGTTTCTCGTTGGTGGGAAGACTCGTCTTGTAATGTCATGGGCTGGATGTTTATATCTTGTGGATGTCCTGCAAAGAGATTTATAGTTTTAGTGTGGTTTCAAATAACGACCGTTCGGGGTCGAAATATTTGTGATCAAGTGAATTGCGCCGTTCGAGGCGAGTTAGTGTACCCCGAGGGGGTTATCGATGCCAGGTTCACGTTAGAGTGGTTCCCTGGATCGTTTGTCAAGGTGGTTTATCGCTAGCTCAGAGCATGCCTAGGGGTTGTTCTCGACCCCGTACATGTGTAAGTAGCTTAGCCATTTCATAATTATCAAATATCCATTTGACTGATGAGCTTAAAAAGGGATGTCAAAGTGTAAATTCTCATGACGATAGGGTTAATAGCCATTCAGAGCGTGCCTATGGACCGTTCGTGGTCGCGTGCACGTGTAAATGATTAATCCATGTTAGTGAGAGATTCACGACTTATCCATTGTTATCATATTTTTTATTTTATTAGTAAGCTCTTAGAGTTCGGCACTTATCTGAGTGAAGCGCCCTGCGTGCCCCCAGTTCCTGGTCTTGGACGGTAGATAGAGGGTTCCATTCGGTTCTTGGTTGGTCCGGCTATTCTCATCCGGCTTCTGGTGGTCCGGTATCATTGGTCCGGTTGGGCGAGACATCTGGTTCGGTGGTTGTGAGTTTGCCTATATATAGAGGCCGTACCCCCCTTGTTTTTCTTTACCGAACGAGTAGAGCCGAATCACTCCATTGCCGAATCAAGTGTTTGCCGAACCAACCTTATACCGAACCAGGTATATACTTATTACCGAATACACACGTATGTCCTTGCTTCACCGAATGGGACTACTGCCTTGGAGCCGAATGAGATGAAAACCGAATGGGGTTGAAACCGAATGAACTTGGAAACCGAATGAACTTGGAAACCGAATGAACTTGGAAGCCGAATGAACATGGAAACCGAATGAACTTGTGATCTGGAAGACTTCAGCATGCGAATGAAATTCCACACTTGCACGCACTTGTTTGTTTACTTTTCTATTTTCCTTGTTCTAATATTAGGTTTTTCTTGTGCTGCAGAAAATGTCTCGCAAAGCGGAAACACGATCAGACAGAAAGAAGTCTAGAGGCACAGGAGAGCCTTCTTCTTCCTCGCCCCCAGTCCAATCAGGATCCGGGCAACACCGACCTATTCCGAAGTCTCTAGTGGACGGATGTGGTCCACAGGAACTTTTGAACTCTCCCCCTGACTTCTTCCCAAGCTCCTTAAAGGAGGAGCAACTTGACGTTATATCCCGTTCCTTTGGGATAGACAGGGCTCTTATGTTGTTACCGGGGGAAGGGGTCATGCCATATGATCCCCCTGAGGGGTACTTCGCTTATAGCCGGTACCATTGCATGTGCGGGGCTATTCCTCCAATCAACGCCTGGATACTAAGCTTCGTCACTTATCTGAAGGTGGCTCCATTCCAGCTTCAGCCCAACTCTTATGCCATTCTGGTATGCTTATATGCTATCTTCCAGAAGAGATATGGGCGCGCCCCCTCCCACCGGGAAATACGATATCTGTACAATCTGAGGGGGTACAGGAAGGGGTCCCCATATATTAGCTTGGAGTCAGCCGTTTCCTTCAAGCCTGTTTTGGATTTATACTCGAAGTATAGCATGTTCAAGAAGGAGTGGTTCTTTGTCAGGGATGACTCCGTCTCTATTCGCCGATTTACCTCCGGATGTAAGTAAAAACTCTACTCATAATTCCTGTCTTGGCTGTAATTCACTCTCTTATGCGCTTTTATTTCTTGCTAGCGACAGGTGGTTTTGCGGTTGTGGAAGATGATCGCTTGGTTCGGATGGCAGCAGAAATTGAAGCTATTTCCGGGAGAGACAGATCGGCTGCTTATCTGATTAGGAATGCCAGGCTCTTGTCGTATAATTTGATCCTCCCACATCAGTCCGTAGTCAAACAGAGGGACACGGCAGAAGAGAAGGCTGCCCAGCCTAAAGGTGGGGTGACAGCGAAGGGTGGCAAGAGGAAGCCCTTTGCACAACGTCCAGTCGTAGGAGGCAAGAAGCTCAAGGAGTCCGATGGCCCTTCTCCAAGTACTTGCCCGGATGTCCCGGAGGAGGAAGGTGTAGAAGAGGAGGAAGGAGGTGAAGTTGGAGAAGGGTCGGAGGGTGGAGGAGATGGCGATGGTCAGGGTGGTAGCGGTGTTGCTGCTCTAACCTCTGAGCAGGACCTCGAACTGGATGAGGCTCTCCGTCGGGCCTTCGGGGAGTCAGAGGGGGAGTCGGAAACAGAGAAGGAAACGGAGAAGGCAGAGGAAACCGGCAAAGCTGTGGTTAGCACTGACCCATCCTCTAAGGGTTCCTCAGCTAGGGTGACCCCGGCGATGCAAGGTGAACTTTTGTCTTCTGCCGATTCCATTTTCGATAGGGACTTAGAAATTTTTTACGGTTCACTTCCGTCCTGGAATGAGATCCAGGACTTATTGCAGTATCCCACTCCTCCGCCGGGTTTGTATAACAGATGTGTCTCCTCACTTTTCTTTCTTTTTAACTTAGCACATTTTTTGAATTGCGGATTATTGTATGTTCGTAACACTTGTTCTTTATTCCAGGGGCAGGCCAGGCGGGTAAAACGTCGGATGTTCGACACCGCCTTGAACAATTTAAGTCGAGGAGAGCTTCCGCGAAACCTTCTACTGATCGCACTGGGGACGTAGTCAAGTACCGCCCTCTTCTTGGGGTCATCGAAGAGGGCATTCAGAAGAGGAAGCGGAGCCGTTCCTTATTTGAGTCTTCTTCTGCTTCGCAGCTTCCTACTCTGTCTCCCCCTACTCAGCCTCCTTGTGATACTACGGAGGAGAGCACGGAGCCCTGCCCCCCTCCTCCTCCTTCCAAGAGATCTACTGTCATTCATATAAGGCGTCCCGATGTGCCTCGCCCCGTGCCTCGTGACCCTTTTGCCGGTCATCCTGATTTAGACCCAAGTTTTCGGGACATTTCATTTGATGAGACCACGGGCGAGCACCTACTTCCCCGCAACCCCATGGTACGTGTGCTGGATGAGGCCAAGTCCCTAGATCTTGATCTGCTTACTACTCGGGTAGTTACTATGGGGGACGAGGCCAAGGCTAATATTGACCGGGTGGCCGAAGAGACTAAGAAGTTAATGGAGCATCATGCTCGATTGGTCAAGGCCGGGGAGGAGATTGGGAGTGCTAATATTCGGTTAAGGCTAAAGGTTGCCGATCAGGCCAAGCAGCTTGCCGACCAAGCCATCCAGATCTCCCAGCATGAGGAAGCCTCCCAGCGTCTGAAAGAGACCATGGAGAAGGCCAGTAGGGCGGAGTTACGGAAGATGGAGGTTACCTGCAGGGAGCGGATTAACATGGCCATTACAACGGTGGATGAGGTTCGAAATGCGGATCTCGAGCGGGTAGAGGAGTTGTCGGGGAGACTCGAGGCTGCGGAGATGGCTCAGGCTGAGTTGAAGGAGGAGATGGAGGAGATGAGGAGGTCCCTTAGGTTGAAGGAGGAGGAAATGAGGAGGTCACTCCAGGCTGACTGCTTGAGATACCAATCAGAGAGGGACGTCGCCGTCGCTAAGTTGCAAGCTTCCGAGGCTCGGGTGAGGGAGTTTGAGGAAAATGAGGGGATGATGGATGAGATGCTTCAGGATATGTACTTCCATACTTGGAAAGAGGGCGGCTTGTCTTGGATGGACGATTACCCTCGGGTCATGGCCAAGGTGTATCTCCAGGCTTTAGAGGAGGCCAGGGTGAACGCGGGTAAGGAAGGCGGAGAGGCTTTCAACTTGAGTGCGGTTACTGCTCAGTTCTCAAAGGAGGAGCAAGCGGCGGTGAAGGAGGGGATGCGGCTGCTTGCTGCGGAGGAAGCGGGCGTGCAGTTGGATGATGAGGATCAAGCGGCGGATGCTGGTGAGTTATTCTTTTCCCTTTCTTTTCTTTCCGTGTTTTCATAACTTGATCGTTCGTTTAATGAATTCCTCTTCCGATCTGGACAGGTGGGACTTCAGATCCACATGCTGGGGGTTCTGATCCTGCGGCTAAGTAGGCTGGGGGAGTCGGTGATGGAGTGTGGATGCATCTGCCATCTTTTTGTTTCTTTTTTATCACTGTTCATGTTAGTCTTTGATATGCAACTGTAATAAAATTATTTGCAAAGAATAACTTCGTGTGATCTTATAATATAAGCTGATTTTGTCATGTTTAAATGTTGTTGCTATCTTTATGTGCTGTGTGAGAAGTATAATTATGTGTATGCCTGTGATTCCACTTGTGTTTGATGTTAAGTTTTTGCTTGAAATATAATTTCACGTTTTGCAATGTCAGTGTATGAATAAGTTATAGTTACGCATTTATGTACAAGAGAAGAGAGTACCGCCCTTTATGTTTTATTCGCAGGCGGTAGCTTTGAGTGTCTTGTGTAACTGTTCACGGGTATAGCAGAGCGCCCTTTCACCCAGTACGCAGGCTTAGAGCCTCATGAGTAAATGCTTCCTATTCGGTTTCCTGTACTTGAGAGTTTGTTATACAGGATAGGAGAAAAATATTTAAATGGAATGGAAATATAGTAAAAGTAAAACTTCCAGTCACGGAAGGCCGTCGATGTGCTTAAGTTCGTGGCAAACGGGTTTTGTAGTCACTTTCCCTAGCTGTGGGTCTTGGAGACATTTGTCACCCATCTTACGCCTCCGCGGGGAGTTTTCTTTTTTACCACAGCCGCACTTAAGACACATCGGAGCCGAGATCGCGCACGGTAACTACCCGAACCATTATGGTCCGTAATCGTGGGTATTATTCGATTTACCGTGGCCGGCTAGCGTGGGTGCCGTTGGCCGTGAACTACCCCTGGCTGGCCACACCTTATGTTGGGGCTTAAAGTAGGTTCACAGTTACCGGCGAGCCGAACGCCGTAATGAGCTGCCATCGGCTATAGTCGGCCTTTATGATGACTTATAATCGGCTCATTACAGTTGGCTTTGAGGGCAGGCGCACAATGAGTTAACCCGCAGCAGAGGGATGCTGGAGCAAAAGTGTCTCATTGGCGAGTGCATAGAATCGTAGCGTACCTGTTAGGCCTAGTCCAGATGAGGCCGCGGTGCATCTTGAGTGGAGATGCCATAGGATTTTGTTCAACAGAAAGGGATAAAGCTTAACAAGCAGCCAAGATATGAAGGCACAAGGTAACAAGAGATAAGATTTTTAAAGTGGTTCGGCACGATAATGCCTACGTCCACCGTGTTAATACGCTTCATATGGGCGGTACATGTTAAGCAAAGTATCGACGGAGGTGTCGGATGTTCCAAGCCCTCTGGAACACCACTCCGTCCACTGTTGACAAAATATAAGCTCCGTTGTTGTGAAGATCTTGATGAATTTCATATGGTCCGTCTACTGGTGCTTTCATGGTTAGGTAGCATGACAGGCTCAGCTATATCCGACCCCTGCCTGGCACCTCCCCCGTTGGGTTTGGTTCCAAGTGTTTCCTCAGGTCGGAATTCGGGCTGAGTCCGGGCTCGGCTCCTACCATGACCATTTCTTTATTAATCTCTTCGAAGAAGAAAGGTCATTGTTGTCTCACAGATCCTCCAGATTGGGACTCGGTCCATGATTCGGTGTTGCGGGAGGATCCGCATGAGGATAAGATCTCCCTCTTGTAAGCTGCGATGCTTGATTTTGGAGTTGCATTGTGCTGCCACTTTTTGCTTGTGGGCTTCTGCTTTTAAGTGTTGCATCGTTTCTCCTCTCCTCAATCAGATCCAAAGACATGAGGAGGAGTTCTTCGTTTTCTTCTGGGTTGCAGTGGGTCCCATGGTGAGATGGCGCTACAGTTTCAACTGGGGGCATGGCCTCCAATCTGTATGCCAAAGAGAAAGGAGTATGCCCCGTTGATGTTCTATGAGAGGTGCGGCAGGCCCAGGGTGCCGTAGGAAGTTCGTCCACCCAAGCGCCTTTTGACTTTTCAAGCTTCTTCTTGGTTAGGGTTTTGAGAATTCTGTTGACAGCTTTGACTTGTCCGTTTGCCTGAGGATAAGCTACAGATGAGAAGCTTTTGTGAATTATGTGCTCTTGGCATCGGTTGGTAAACTCTTTGTTGTCAAACTGGAGTCCGTTGTTTGATATGATCTTGAGTGGGACTCCGTACCTGCGTAGAATATTTTTTGATCAAGAAGTTGATAATTTATGTAAGAAGTTGACAATTTATGCCAAAGATATTTTATTTTAAAGGGTCCGCTTCCACCCATTTGGTGAAATGATTAAAAACATCCTTCTAGCCATCCAGGACAAAGTTTAAAGCAAGGAAGGGGGGCAAGAGTCAAATCTCTGTCCTGGTTGATATAAACGCTTTCCTCCCTTCTTGCCCCCAGCGTTATCTCTAGAGTCATTTCTTCAAACGTCCTTTGTTGCAGCGGGAGTGTCGCCATGGGTAGTCTTAGCCTGTTGTCCTGACTGTCTTTTAGCGGTAGCGTTTTCAAGCCTCATATACTTCCCAGCTTCATGGAAGAAGTCAGGTAACGTAGCTGGTTTATCTTTTGTTAACCTCCTAGCAAACTTGGTATCCGGATGCACGCCACTACAAAGGGCCGTTAGGATAAGTTTCTCATTGGCATCTTGAACTGTTGCTGCTGTGGCGTTGAACCGTGTTAGATATTGTTGCAGCGTCTCTCCGGATTTCTGTTTGATATTGGATAGAGAATAAGCATCCTTGGGTTGTTCCACATGGATGAGGAACTGGCTAATAAACCTTTCTTTCAACATCTCCCATGAGCTGATGGATCCTCGGGGTAGATGGCAGAACCAGGAGGTAGCTAGATCTGCTAGGAATAGCGGAAAGCATTTACATAATACTCCTTCTGTTGCTCCACTCATGAGCATATGCTGGGTGTATCTCTGTAAGTGTACGATGGGGTCGGAAGTTCCTTTGTAAGGTTCCATGGTTGGCATTTTCCATTCCCGGGGGGCGATGGTAGTTTCGATATTTCGGGTAAAGGGGCTGGTGACCCTAGCGCCTATCCCCCGGTCCCTTTGCTCTCGTTGGACACACTCTCTGAATAATCGTGCCATTCGTTCGTCAGAACTTGGAGCGGACAAAAATGAGCTTAGTTCTTCCCTGCGGGATCTATCTCGTCCAGATGACCTGTAGGGATGGTACAATCTATCACTTCTTGCATTATCCAGTGGTTGTCTCTGGCTGCTCGGATGCATGCTAGGACCAGCTACAGTTGCCCCCTGCCTTGATCTTACCCGGTGGGGTTCTGCTTCGAGCATTTCCATGGGGCCAACTTCGGGCTGGGTTCCAGCTTGGCTCCGTTTAGCGGGGTTTCTATGATTCCTGTCGATAGTTTCTTCGAAGAAGGAATACCTTTGCTGTCTCCGAGATCCTCCAGATTGAGACTCATCCCATGATTCAGTGTTGCGGTTGGATTCTTCAGCATCCCTTAAGCGTGACATAAGTTGGTCCACTAAAGCTTCTTGTTGGGATGTGAAGTGGTTGGTTACTTCAGCCACAACTCTGTCTAGATCTGCCCTAGTTATTGGTTGTTCGGTGGCAGGAGCTATCAGATTTGCCTGGTATCCATCTGGTGCTGCTGTTGAAATTGGATGATCCTCTTGATCTGGGGCTACTGGATCCGGAAGACTGCTAGTTGCGATGTTCTTTCCTTTGTTAACATCCTTCCGTTGCTTGGAAGGCATGATTTCTAAGCGACGAACGTCGTTATGAGGAAGAAGGTTGAGTGGGAGAAGCTGAAGCCTGAGTTCAATTCTCAGTGAAAGCACCAAAAATGTTTGCACAAAAAATGGACAAACACCTCCAAGTCGTATTATTTTAGTTGAGTATGTGTGATTTTCAATGATTTTAGATGAGTATGTAAATATGAGAAAAGTAAGGGCTGAAATGTAAAAGACACGCAGATTTATAGTGGTTCGGCCAGAGTGTGCCTACGTCCACTTTATATGTTATTATCTTTCTTCTTCCAGATTACAAGTACAATGCTTTGTATACAAGTGTATGAAAGTAGTTTGAAAGTTCCTTCCTTGCTTGAGCTCTCAAACTTGTCTCCAAAAATTGTCCTCCATTGTTGTACCCCTGCCCCTCTATTTATAGAGTGAGGTAGGGGGCAGGGGTCTTGGAAGTATATAGCTGCAGGTGGGCTTGGGCTGAAGCAATCTGGACTGGCAGCTTTCTGGTTCGGCGAAGCTTGGTTCGGTGGTAGAGGAGAGGAGTGTGGTTCGGTGCCACCTTGGGTTTGATTCGGTGGTTACTTGGTTCGGTTGATGGTGAGTTCTCGTGGTTGGTTCGGCATGGGGTAGCAGGGAGTTGGTTCGGCATGGGGTAGCAGGGAGTTGGTTCGGCATGGGGTAGCAGGGAGTTGGTTCGGTAGCTTATGCCGAATGAACTTGCGCATGTGAATGCCGAATGGGACTGTATGCTTGCATAGCCGAATGAACATGAGAGTATAAGGCCGAATGGACTTTGTATTTGGATTTTGAGTGGAACTCTGGGCTTACATACGCTTGCTGGTTGCTTCTTCTTAGCTTGATCGTGGTGGAGACGCGCTCGACATTGATATTCCAGTTTTGACCAAAAAACGGGATAACAAAGTAGAGGTTGCTCGCGAGCCCGGGTGAAACTGCGGCTTCTTGGTCTTGAGATCTTCTGGGTGAAAATCCGCCCAACAAATATTAACTTGAATGGGATTCATTAATACAAAGATGTAATAAGTGTAGATAGTAAAAATTTAATGGCTGTAGTGGATAAAAAAATCTAGTAGTAACATAAAATTTATTTATATGGAAAAAGAGTATAGATTTGAACAAATTTATGAAAATTTGATAAGAACAGTGGTTGTAATCAGTTTGGTTATTTAATGTTTGGAAGATAGAGATTTGAAAATCCGTTAATGAATTTATAATGGGAAGGAATGGTAAGAATGTAAAAATTATAAGCATTTGATTCAATTAAGGGAATTAAATTTTAAATAAATGGTCATTTAATAAATTCAACGTTCTGTGAGAAATCATAATAGTTGTGTAAAATGTGTACAAACTTCGATTTGGAAATTTATTGGATTTATAACGGTTTTGGTATTACATTTATGAGTTTAAAAGTTATTCCATTTTGTAAAGTAATAAAAGCTTATTTAGGTGACTAGAATTTAGCGTAACGACTATTGTGTGTTACCTATTCTTGTTGCTTGTTAATTTAAATTTTGGGAATCAAATTCAATTTATCCGCCAATTTACCGCAGTTAAAGTGAAATGAATTGGTGAATGAGTAATGTTAAATACAAATAAGATGTAACCAAGAAAATCCCATTTATAATAATTTATGTAGAATAAAGTAAAGAAACCAGGAAATGAAAATGTGAAAATGTGGATGCAATGAGATCTTAAGTAATAATAACTTTGTTAGGTAAGTGATAACGGATTTTTTTTGTATAACCAAATAAAGATCCAAATTTATTTGGAAATTTATTGCAATCAATTAAATTTATTACAATTAAATGGATTTAATATTTAATAGTTATGTAATTATTATTTGAAAGAAATTGGAGTTATTTGTAATAAGTATGAACCTAATGTTAATTTCTCTTATAGGATTGACAATTGATATGGAATGAAAAGAAGAAAATTTGGGTCAGTAAAATTTGGAATTTATGCATAATAAAATGGATTCTAACGTTAAATACTACGTTATTGAGATTTAAATTAGACTTAAAGAATAATGATGTGAATCAGGAACTAATGTTTATGGCATCTTTATTTTAGGTGAAAGTTGAGAATATAAAGATTAAAAATCTAAAGTATGGGTTTTGAGAATATAATTTATAAAATTCTTAAATATAAGAAAGTGTAGAAATTAACATTGCAATTAATATACTGTCAACTTTTAATTCACAGCTAAGCCTGTTAAATCTTTTCAATTGATTACGAATCATATAATAAATAAAATTTGGCCAATTTTAGAATTTAATATAAAATTTGGATTTTTATAATTTATTTAATTTATTTAATGAATATTAAAAATAGCCATTTTGGCCACGGACTCGGATTTCGACGAAACCAGTTTCATCGGATCCGTATCGGTGAATTATTATAGGGTTTCAAGTTTCGTATCGATCGGACTTGTCGTTTGATCGTACGGGCGTGAAACGCCTTGAAATCAATTTTAATAAAATCAATTTGAAATCAATTTGGAAATTTTGTTTTCAGCATAACTTCTTCATACGATCAAATTTGGACGTGAAACTTTTTCCATCGCATTCAGAATATTTTAAATTACCTATTTGGATATATAGATTTACGAAATTTCGTTCCGGAGACATAGCGGGCTTTTTGGGCCATAGTTTGTTCCGCACGTTCATCTATCTAGTCTATCTACTCTAACCCAACCCAACCTATAAATATACAGTTATAAACCCTAGCTCCATTCTATTGTCTATTTGCTGTACGTTCATCTTCTTCAAGCTTCTCTTCTTCTTCAATGGGGGCTAACCCTAGATCCAGTCAGTTCAAAAAAAAAATTCAAATTTAAAAAAAAAAAAAAATTCGGATCTGCAGCAGCTTCTGGTCGCGCTTCGGGTTTCAGGGGAGAAAACCCTAGAGCAACTTCGGGTCAGGAAGAAAATGACTCGGGTCGCTCCGGGTCGTTTTGGCGAAAACTCCAAGCAAGCACTGGGGAATTGAGGCGGCGCACCGAAGTCGAACCCGAAGTCGACCCAGGACCAGAATTTTCCATTTTTCAAATTTTCATAACTTTTGCATACGAGCTCGGATTCACGCGCGGTTTGTTTTGCTGGGATCGTATCGGAATTTCTGACGTTTTGACGCTGGTTTGGATGGATTTGGAGACCGTCAAAATTTTGAGTTTAAATTGAATTTAAATTCGATTTAAATTCCAAAGGTGAGTGTTTAAACCCACTCACAACTACTAGAAGCTTTTATGTTTGTTAAACTAATTTTAGAAATGAATAGAAATTTATTTATGAGTATTTGGCATGTTTATTTTATTCATATCTGTTGAATTGCATTTATTAAATTTAACTGTTAATTTAATTAATTTATTGCGTATAAATTTACAGTTAAATTTTATTTGTTTGTATATGAACTGCTAGTTAACAGTTATATAATTTATTACTGAATATAGACTGTAGATTAATAGCTGTTAAATTTAATCTGAATAAAATTGCCAGTTATTACCTGTTATATATTATCAAATATAAATCGTTATTGATTGATATTGCTTGATGATTGTGATTGGATGATGGGTGATGTGATGGATGTTTTATTGTATATCATTAAATTGCAAATTATCATGCATATTTCATTTCATTCGGGATTGTGGTTTGAAATGATATATAACCGCAAAATTTTATATTTTTAAATTGCGGATTGAAATGATAAATATCCGTATCACTTGACCATAGGATAGAAAATTTTATACAGGCACCGCGGTCTATATATAACTATTTTAATGTGATTTCTATGGTTTGGATGGATTACGGTTTATAATAATCTTAAATTTTATATTGTATAAATATTTTTCTTCCATATATATATATATATACATATGAAGTTGAAAATTTTGAAATTAAAAGGTGTACAAAAATCTTTATTAAAAATGGAAGAAAATTAAGAAAATGGAGTTTAATAATTTATATCATATGTTTAAATGTTAAGTTTGGAAATTTTAAGATATGATATTTATAATTGGATTTTTCCCAAAATAAATTGAAATGAATATTCTAGTATAATTTGAATTGGGAAAAATATATATATTTTATTACTAGAAATTGAAGTCTTATTATTTATGGATTTTATATGAATATTCAAGACTAATTAATAGAACAATTGATTTGTTGAAAGCATAAAATCCAACTTTAGTTTGAAATATTGATACTCAAAATGGATATACGTATATATAAATAAATTGAAGTGGTTTTGGAACTTGAGAGAGATAATATAAATTTTGGTTTAGACTTTAATAAAGAAATGTATTTGTAAAGCCATGAGAACTATTTTCTTTACAAAGTAACATTTAAGTTAAACCATTTAATTCATATACCGTTGAATGTCCAAACCATTCAATTTTTTAGAAGTTATGGTTTTAAATTATGATTTTCAAAATATTATGCTTTGAAAATATTTGATTTTCAGACGTTATGAAGTTAAAGCATTATGATTTTAGAAAAGAATTATATTTGGGATAAGTGATAAAATATGGTTTTGGGTTTTAAAATGATATCGTATTCATAATTTTAAAATGGAAACGTTTAATCTGATTTTTAAAGTATAACCTATTTTTAAATGACCGCGGTGTTATAATAACGATGGGTTGGCAAAGAGACCGGGATCGGATATGGACATACTCTCTGTCGATACCGAAAACCACTTTGACTAACCGTGTACGCGGTGGAGATTCCAGAATTAAGTAAGTGGTGGCGACGTTTCCTGTAAGGTAAATACGTGGACCCGACTCCCATGAGTTGGCATAAGGTGGCTAAAACAAGAGCGATTCTCAGGCCAGTGAGGTCATTCCTCTGATCGGACCCTCCTCTTCGATATTATACTTTGATTTTGGATTGATTCAGTGGCCACTTCTATATTTTGATTTTGGGGAGTTAGTCCGAGGTGGGCGGTAACTGCGGCTACGCGTTTCCACCAGCCTGGATAGCAATTGGTATATCTACCCTGGCATTGCCTAGTTGTGCCGTGTCACCTACCATACCGAGCCTTTACTACGAGTTTCTATTTGTGTCGTACCTATGGAGTATCCTCTGGTAGCTTCCCGATCAGGAGGTATTACGGTACTGTATAGACTATTGGCATTATTTGTGTTAAGGGCTATATGGGTAACCCCTTAACGCTATTAAAAAGTAAGTTTATTTTATAAATAGACACTATTATAATAGCGCAATATACTACATAGTAAATAGTTTAACGGATCCTTAGGAGATGTAAATCCCGAACATCTCTTGAGTTACTGTACTCATATTTATTTCTGTTAATTTAACACACATAAGATCTTTTAGTCTGACTCGAGTGTTTTTGTCTTTTCAAATTCGCTCGGGTCAGTCCGAGCGTTTCAGGATCGAAGACTTTAGCTTTGAAGGACGAAGACGAAGGAGTCGTATTATTATTATCTATAGTATTGCACTACACTCATACTGTTCCGCTGCATTGATTGTATTGGTATGTGTAACTCTGATATTTATTGTATAAAGCAAATCAAGTGTTTGTAAACTGTTTTGAACTGTATATTTATTATTATATTTTATCCTTCCGCTGTGAGATTCTGTTTTGTTTTTATTTCTTCTCTGTTTTTCTTATTTACCCCATAACAATATGCCCTTGCGTATGCTTTGAATTGGCACGTGTGTCGGTTTAAAGTGTGCGAAAAGGCGGGATGTTACATTATAACTTTCAAAACACGTTCCTAAAGATATATCTATAACTTGGAAAACCATTTTCATTTTAGACTTGAATCCTTTTAACACCAATTGGAAGTTCATTCCTTATGTGAAAGCTTTTATTATTAGAAAACATATAGTTTCCGTTTCAGAAAAATTCAATTATGTTTATACAAGTTAACATCTTTGGGTTTAGAATTTAAATTCTCAATCAACGCTTTTAAAATGGTTTAAAAACCCATATAAACCCATTTATAGGTTGAATAACCTCTTTAAACCCTAGTTCCCAAATCATAGAATCAATTTCAAATATTGAATTCAAATTTAAATCAAATCATTTAAATTTCAAAACTCAATCTAGTTATTCAAAATAACTTTTATTTTTGACATTCATTTTTCAAAAGCTTTCAATTCTAATTCCAAAACTATTTTGGACTAAATCTTTAAAACAATTTCAAAAATCTGTGACTTAACCCATTTCCACGTGCAATCCATATTTGTGTGTGTATAAGTGTGGTCCAGGGGTTCAACACGATAGTGCATAACATCAATCATCACAGATATATCAATATCGATAAGCGGTATAACCCGTAACGCTTATCTATATCCACAGATTCATAGATAAAGTAAATTATCAATCACAAAGATTCACTAATATGATTCGATGTGGGTTTCGGATAACCAACTGGAATCCGACTTCCTGTCGCATCGAAATCCAAATGTCGTTCTACGGGTCAAATGGGTTTTCATATAACAATATATACACCACAGATATAATAGCTTAGCACAAAGCATCATATAGCATCACATCACATAACAAGTATAAACAATCCATCACACATCATTCAATAGCAATCAAACATATTTAATTAAGATGAATAAATCGTGTGGTTTAAATTTATTACTCACATAATTACTTCTACTAGTGATCTTTAACCAATGATTTATTATCATTAATTATAATTAATTAAGTCCTAACCACCTTCATTTATTAATCATTTCTTTAATTAACTAACTTAATTAATTAGCCTTTAATTGTAATTAATTAAATCTTAATTACTTATTCTTTAATTAATTACTTTAATCAATCACCTTTAATTGCTGATTTATTTAAAATCTTAATTATAATTAATTATCTTTAATTAATTATACCTAAATTAATTATTCTTAATTTAATTACCCTAATGAATTACCCACATTAATTAATTATGCTTTAAAGTAATTAGCTGTTAATATTGGTTAATCAAATTTTTCAATCTTAAATTATCTACTCTTAATTACTTTCAACAAGTAATTATCATTTTAATTAAAATCATTCATTAATTACTTGATTTTATTACCCTCGATTATTAATTAATTTATAACTGAACTGTTAATTTATAAACTTAATTTTCCATTATTTAACCACTAATTACTTGATTAATCAATTATTAATTCTTAATTAAATTATTTAATTAATCATACATCGATGAACTTTAAGTAGTAAATTTAAACTTCTTAAATTACCAATTGATTCAACCCATAATTATTAATATCAATCTTTAATCACAAATTTATTTAAATCTTAAGTTATTTAATTTCATCATTTAAATTAAATACTCGAAGTTAGCTTATACAAGAAATTTTGATAAATTATAGTTCAGAATACTTACCCTAATCACCTTCTTAATTCAAACATTTTTAAAGCTCCAATTGAAAATACTTAGAAATCTATTCATGATTATCATATATATTTTCAATAATTCTAATTCGGAACCATATTTGATTTCTTAAAACTTGAATAAAACTGTTTGAAAACTTTGTGTGTGTGTGTGTGTGTGTGTGTGTGTGTATACATATATCTAACCTTTAAATCTAGATAGAATTTACATTGTAACTTTAAAACTCCATGACTTTTAAAGTGCCTGAATAATCATACAACTTCCCGAGCCAAGACTTTGTTTACCCGGGCTACTTTTCGATTTCCCCAGATATCACTTCGAGTTATTACAGCTTTCCACCCGAGACACTGACGCATCTTCTTCTTCTCTTTCTTTTTTTTTCCCTCTCCTGTAGTTTAAGTTTTTACTAAGTTAATTAGCATCAGGCTACTCGCTCTCGAACTCAACAAAACACCCGAAGCAACCCCCAGTTAAACTCGAGAATAACTCGAGATGCCAAGCATCAACGACAATGACACGAAATCCACCGCCGTACACATGCACGGCGGCACCAATGGCCTCCGGCGAACACCTACGACGTCGGCAAGTCCCAAATCATATGTAGATACGAAAATCAAGCACGAATCATCTCAACAACATTCGAATCGAAAATCAACAGTTTGACCCAAATACAAAACTCAACCCAATCGCTAAGATCACCTCGTCACCATCGCAGACACTACCGGAGTCGCCCATATTGCGGCCACACGACGACAACGCGTTGAGCAACCCTCCACCGGACCCTCAAGCGACTCGATCATGTGAAGTGGACGAACACATCACGTTTACAGACCAGCTCAAAAACTTGACAAAAACCCTAACTCGGCCTCGTTCCTCAGATTCACACAATAGAAAAATTATTTCACATTTTTCCCGAGATCATGGATGGTTAAACTTGCTTCAGCCTAAATTTCAACAATTTAAATTGACTCGGTTATTTTAAATTTGTCAAAATGCAAATTTTATTCAATTATTAACTGCTCATAAATTACCAATCTATAAATCTTCATCCTTGCATTAAAAATCATAATTTTCAGATAGTAATATGTTGATATAAACAAAACATGAAATCAAGAATCTCTGTTTTCCAGATTTTTACAATATTCTACTGTATTTTCTCATTTTCTGCATATTAACTAAATATAAATGCTTGAACCCATTTTTACAATTGCCATCTTATTAATCTGAACATCTTTTGTTTAAATATTCAAACTTAAAAGGGATTATAGGATGAGAACTTGAATTTTTTTTTCTTGTCTTGTTTCTGAATCCTATAACTAAGAACAGAGCCTACTTCCCTATCTACATACATATGCTCTCAGATATTTTGCATACACAAACATGCAGATAAATATACACATAATTTAAACACATTACATATCCTAATGCACCAATCATCTAGATATAAAAACAAGTTGAGTTTGCTCACCTGGAATGTGAAGGCAGAAGCAAAGAACAGGGAACAGAGCAGAAGCATCTTATTTTTGAGAACTGGAACTGTTGTCTTTTAAACTTTGATTTTTATTTGTATCCTGAACTGGTTAATATAATTGTTTAAATCATTGCTTCATTACTGATTTAAAACTTCAAACTAAAATATTTCAAAGGAATTTACCTGCCTTTATTTATTTTCCAGAGTGCTTGCACTGTTCTGCCAAAAAACTGCAGCACTATATTTTTTATAAATCTGCATTCTACTGAATTTGTTTTGTGTTGAGAAGTTGCTTCTGGCTTTTGTTTTTGAATCTTCTTGAATTCTAGATTTTGCTTTTGATTTGCATGCAGAACCAATTTCCAGATTGCAGACTTGCTTACTTGATTTTAATTCCAGGGTTGATTAAACTGAAACTTTTTTTTTTGTTTTGAGATGAATTTGGAAATCTGGTTCATAATGTTTTTCAGATTTTTTATCAATTTTGTTTCTTTGGTGTTTGGACTTGTGACATCAAATCCCTGATACTATTTGTTTCCAGTTTTCTAAAAATCTATTATAATTGCTTGTGGGGAAATGGAAAGTTTTTTGTAATTTTTAATCTTATTATTTAATTCAATTTGATGCCATTTGTAAAGAGATATATTATGCCTTAGATTTTTGTTGATCATTCTACTCCATTGTGAATGTATAATTAGCCTTTGATGTTTACAAAGCAAAAGAAAGTTTTATGGATTTATTTCCTATGTTATATACTTTTATAAACCAATATATATATCTTTATTCATTTATGTGTATGTATATACATATACAATGTTAAAAGAATTTTGTTTCTTAGCTAATATTTACATATATACATTATATCTCAATGAATTTTAAATTCCATTTATGTCCATATACATACTCACATATGCAATATACATTTTTGTTTGTTATTTCAACTTATACCAATTTAAAGAAACAAATGATTTAAAACTAATTTTTATTAATAAGTGAATTTTTTTCCTTTTCAAAAGAAAGTATGTATTATATAATTTGAATTCAAATGATTTCCTTAAAATATTTATCATCTCAAGATTCTTAAGCTCAAAATCAATTGGAATTTATTTATGTATAGTTTATAATTACTTTTTTTCAATTTATTCTCAAATTATATTTCAAAAAATATATTATTAACTTATATTGACAGATTTTAGGATGTTATTATTTCTTTTTATTTATAGGATTTTAAATATACTAATTCAAAACCCCAACTAAATTCTAAAATCAATACCCAATAAACAAATATCCTATCAAAATTTGAAAAATTCAAATAAATCTACAATTTTATTTTCAAAAATTCACTTTAATTGTCAATTTAAATTTATTTAAAAATCGGGATCGTTACATTGGCTCTGATGGGTTTACTCATTAGGGATAGGTTCAATAGTACCCTAGAATGAGTTGAGTGTAGTATATATGAGGGCGTATTAGTTATTTTTTTATAAAATGATTTTGAAAACGGTTTTAAAAATGATTTTATATAAGTGTATATTTTGAGATATATATATATATAAAGCAATAGTTTTTCTAATATATTAAGGTAATTGGTTATTGTATTATTTGAATTAAAAATAATAATAATTAAGTGGTAGTTGAAATGCAACCAAATGGGAATTGGATAATATGAACTATATAAATAAGATATGCTAGAAATGGATTCAAACTAGGAAATAAAATCCTGAATTTATAGAAGTGTTTTTATAATGCTGACTTAAGTTACCCTGATTTTATTTTCCAATAAATTATGAGATAATATATAGTGAAATGGTTTCCAGTTATGATAACCTTGGTTATTATCATAAAATGTTTGTTGTATCTTGATATGGAATGTTTGATAGTGATTAAGCAAAATGAAATGTTTAAGGGAAGTAAACATTTAGGTGAGTATGTCTTATAAATTGGAATTGAAGATAATTTAAATTATGAAGTTTTAAAATCAAAGTCCAGAAAATTTGGAATTTGTTTCAAGTGTTAAAAGAAATAATAAATAGTAATTATTTATAATGTATTTGAATGAAAGGGTCCTGTTTCAAACAAGAGTTGTTTGAAAATTTAAAAAAAAAATTTGAATTAAAACCAAAGGTGGTTTAAATTTAAAGTATAACTTGGTGTGCAAAGGAAATAAATATGTATATATGTGGGATATACATAATATTAAAAATGATTTGAAATAAACTCCAAGTGTTGAGTTTTAAATTTTTCCTCGGAATGTGATGTGAAAACTCAAAGTGAAATAAGTTTTTAAACTTAAGTGGGAAGATTATTAATAAGAAGTTTAAAATTTGAAATGGGAATTCAGATTGGGTAAAGTTGACTGGATTAAATAAATTGAATTTAACCTAGGGGGAGTTAAATGAGTTTAGAATGAACAACCAGAATTGGAAATTTCAAAATGAAACTGAGATTTAACTTAGGAAGTTAAATGGGGTGAATTGAAGGGAAGTATGTGTGATCTCAAAATGGGTTTGAGATCTGGAAATGGAATTATATGCTATTGACAAATGTTTTAAATAATTTGGATACTTATTTATTTTGACTTATCTTAATACCATTCTGTTGTCATTAATAATCTATGAAACTGTGAATTGGATTATTTAAAATAAATTAAGAAGTAGATTAAGGTAATATACATCCATCACTGAAATATAATAGAAATAAAATTGAACTTAAATATTTAAAAGTTAGAAATGAGCTTGCTGAAAATTTGATGAGAATTGGTATCGAAGTTAAAATTAGGTAATAAATTGGATTCTGAAGATTAAATCATTTTAAAAGTTTTGAACTCTTATTTGAACTTTGAAATAAGTTAGGTAAAGGTGATCTAAAATGGAATTTTGAAATTTGGACTCAGAATTAAATGGTTTAAAAAATTTAAGTTGTTAATTTAAAATAAAGGTTGGTTTGATTTAAAGTATTAAATCAACATTTAAAAATTTAACTCGAATTTATATAATTCGAGATGGTTTAAAGTTGAGATTGGAATTGAAATTAGTTCAAATTGAATTTGTTTTGAATTAATTAGATGAGAGATTGAAGCTGAATAAGTTTAAAATTCAAATGAAAATTGATTTGAATTTGGGATAGGAATTTAAGATAACTCAAACTGAAGTGAAATTGAATCAATTAAGTGAGACGGGAAATTGTTTGGAAATGAAGGTTGGGTAATTGAATCAGCTTGACTCTGAGATTATTTCCGAATAGATTGTTTTAAAGTAAACTTTTTTAAATCTATTTTTTAAAGCTATTTACTACACAACCTTTCTTTTTAAAACCCATACTATCTTATACATATTTTACAATTATTTTGAAAACTATTTACTATTTTACATCTGTTTTACAAAGTAATCACTATTTTACAACTACTTACAAACTAATTACTATTCTACAACTACTTATAACTAATTACTATTTTACAACTATTTTGCAACTATCTAACTATTTTATAAACTATTTAACTGTTTTACAACTATTTTAAAATTTATTCACTATTTTATTTCTATTTTACAACTATTTATCTATTTTAAACTTTTCAAGCTATTTTCTAAATCAAGTGGTCAGAGTGCAAACAGTTTATAATTAAGGTGATTAATCTAGTAGAATGAAGCAATTGTGAATAAGTGAATAGAATCAAAGTGAAGGTGAATAGAAAGAATATTGATTTAGCTAATAATTAATGAAGATAAATATGTAGGATGTACGTATATTATTATATTCACATAGGGATTTGATCCAGATTCGAGCATAGAATTTTGAGATAGTATATCGGTCCGAGTTGGGATTTTTCACTCAAATTTCGACGGCGAACCGTGGATATGGATTTTTGATTGATTTTGGAAACTCTTTATCATAGTTAGGCTACACAAGGAGAATGATGGTTTCTGATCAAGAAACCAGATCTGAGTCCACACTAGGAAGTCAGGTGGACGATACTAGTTTGGAAATGAAATTGTGCGAACGAGTGAGCGATCAGATTTGAAATTGCGTATGAATAGTATATGTACATTTTACATGCTTAAATGAAATTGATATTGAAATTTTGAAAGAAATAGAAATGATTTTTGAAATATATTTTGATAAATATATATGAATAAAGATGGAAGTTGGATATCTTTTGAAATTCACTTTATGAAAAGTAAGTGATATGGTAAGTAACTTTATAAAAATAAAATCAAATTTGAATGTTGATTTGGCATGGTAAAGTGTGTGTGTATATATACATACACTCCCCTATGTTGAATCTAGAAACAGAAGAAGGCTTTTTTTAAATATTTGAAGTATAAAAGGTGACTCTATACAAGTGGTCCAAAGATTATTTTCAAGTTGGAAAGGATAATTTATATATATGTGTGTATATATATATATATATATAAATGATTTTATGAGAATGATTTTGGAAAAGGGTTTGGAACCTAGGGATTTTGGAAAGGCTTTTGATTTTTGGGAAAAATCAATTTTTTGGAATTTGGAAAGCCAAGTTGGAACTATAGATTTAGGATATCGATTTGTGTAAAGGATATTTTGATGTAAGTCATAAAGGGTATGATTTGAAAGATACTATAAGTGAATAGTATAAAGTGTTTTGAGATTGGCTCTGGAGAAAAAGGCGCTCCCATTGAAACGAACTTTGTTGGAGATCCACGGGGTGGTTCTGCCTTGAGCCCTAAGGGGGAGGCTCTAAATTGAATCCTGGGAGAAGTCCGGACAAACTGAAGTTCCTAAGGATTTTGTGTTGTGGGTAGCGAAAGTCGAGGGCGTTGATGCCTACAGACACATTTGGGTTATGCTGTGACGACAGTGTAACTCGATGTCACTGCGATCTACTGTAGATCATAGCGCAAGTCATGTGCGCTATGAGAGCCAATGGTCTACGTTTGATTTTACCATGATGGCAACGTAACATCAGTAGACTTCGATCTATGGAAACATAGCGAAAGTCAAGAGGTCGTGAGAGCTTAAGACTACATTGGGACTTGACTGATGTAGTCTGCAACCTATGTGGGAGTGGTGAAGTTTCATTTAGTAGCGAAAATCAAGGACGCGGATGCCTAAAGTTACATGGATTTTTGCCGTGATGGCGACGTAACCCAGGATGTAGCTGCGATCTGTGGTGGGATCCATGGCGTAATCGAGGGGCGCGGAGTGCCTACACTTCTCTATGGATTTTGACGGGATGGCAACGTAACCATCGGGTTAACTACAACCATGGAGAGGGTGATGATTTCCAGAGCATTCTCACCAAAGATGTTTCCTCTATTTTCAAAAATGTTTTCTATATTTTCAACAAAATGGTTTCCTAAGTATTTTCACTGAGTGTTGAAAATAGGTCTGCTAAGTACTTATAGACTTTCAGTCCTACGCTTGATCAACGTATGACCGAATTTTTGTGAGAACAAGGATGGACTTGTGGAGACATCAAGTTATATGTATTTTTGTAAAAAAACTACTTTGGTAATATCATGTAGATTTTAAGGTGTTTTGAAAAAAAACATTAAATGAAAAGGAGTTCATAGTTAAAAGTGTTCAAAGGGGTAATTTATTTGATAATAGGTGTTAAATAAATCCTGGCTTCGTTCCTTTTCTAGGACGAAAAGATTCAAAGAGGGGAGGAATGTGATAACCCGCATTTTGGATATCTGATAATTGGATAATTAACTGGTTTATTCAATTGAACAGATAAAAATTCTGATAATAAAAGATATCTGGATATGTAAATGAATTTGAAAATATAATAAAAGTTGAATTATAAATATCTGGATAAATATTTATTTGATATTCTCCTAATATAATTACTTAAATTTGGAAAATTATTCTTTTAAAACAAATAATAATAATGGTTTATAAATATATAAGTAGATTTTAAATAGAAAAATTATTATTTCCAAATAAATTAAATATGTGTTTATCAAATGTGTATATATAAGTGGATTTTAAATTGAATTTGAATTGAAAATTCAAAAGTTAATTATCTTAAAATAAATTTGGTTTTAAAAATATATTATATATGATTTTTATTAGTATATGATTTGTTTTATATTATTTTCTTTAAAGGATTTTATTAATATAAATCATACTTACAGAAAATATATATAAGTTTTATAAAAATCATTTAAAAATTTATTAATTCATGAAATTACACATGTAAGTTAAATGTTTACAATTTAACAAATGTAAGACGATTAACATTTGCAAATGACAAATGTTAGTAAATTAAACAAGTGTCGATCCTTTCTTTTTATTTTTATTCTATTAATCATAAAATTAAGTCATAAATATATCTCTACATTACCTTCTCTATTTCTTTCCTACTCTCATTTCCAAAACAAGAAATCAAAAATCTGTTAACATACTAACCTGAGAAAATCAAAACAAAAGCCTGTAATCAATTTCAAACAAGAAAAATCAAAAGGGCTGTATGCAAACTCAAACCTGAAAGTTTAGTCAAGCAACAACTCTTCAACTTGAATCATTAAAGATTCAGATTTCAAGCATTTTCAAGCTTCAGTTTTCAAAAGACCATCATGGCATTCAGTTTTCAAAACCAAGGAGGCATTCCAGTTTTCAAGTATTTTCAAGTTCCAGTTTCAAGCTTTCAAAATACCCAGTTTCAGTCTCTCTATTCATTTTTTTGGTGAGTAAACAAACAACTTGGAATTTAATTCTGTTAGAAACTAGTTGCATGTGAAAATTCTTGAATGTTATGATATGAATATGCAGTTGCATGATTGTATAAATAAGTTCGAATGTATATACGTACGAGATATACAAGTGTGCATGTCTGGATTCATCTCTGTTTCATGTTACAGAGTTTTAAAATAAGTCAACTCAAATTCTCTTTAACTAATCTCTGATAGGTTTCGGTTATCAAACAAAATATGTTTGCTTAAACACAAATTAATATTTAAAAATGTAGTTAAGAAAAATAAGTTTGTATATCTCTGGAAATCAAGAAATAACAGTGGAAACTAAAACATGTTGAAAATTCAATCATCAAAATTCTTTGATTCGTTTATATAATCTTGATCACCATCAAGAATTATGATTTTTAAGAGTTAAATCCAGATTTTTAAGGATAGGTCGAGAGTGTAATTCGAAGTTGACCTGAAAATGGACTTTAAGCAATTTCTGGTGATGGGTGATGTGACACCCTACCTCTACACTCACGCTAGCCGAGGACATTATAGGGTAATGCTGTCGACTAGAATGAAGAATAAGGCTGTTGAGGAGCTACCATCCCTGTAATTGCTTTGTGCGAGTACCGATATGTCAGATAGTGTAACATGCATTTCATTTCAAGAGGAAATCTGACATATCAAATACAAACTCAAAGATACTACACAGTGGCTATGTTGTCTTCGGAAACAAATACAGAAATAAGCATAACACAAATCAGTCATGGATATCCATATCACAAAGGCGGAAATAGGTATGAATATATCACATAAAAGTGTACATCGAAGTAGTGGTCATTCAAGATCCACTACATCACAAAAGAACAGGTACAAGTGCTACACAAAAGAATATGTATACATCAAGGAGTCTCTATCTCGAATATATAATGACAAAAACTACTAAACTAGGTAGTTAGACAAAAGTCAGATAATGGTCCCAGATAAGGATCAAGCAGAAGCACTTGTAACAACTCGGTCTGACCCGAGTACAATTCAATAAGAAAATAATAAACGGATAAGTCCAGCTATAAATATCAGATAAAATGAGATAGTATAAGAGATATAACAAAAATGTATGATAACAATAATGTCAAGTATACATGTAATAACAACAAAAATCATACAATATCTCAAGAATCTCATAACACCAAAAAGAATGTCATATTCTTTATTTTATTCACCAAACCACAAATATTGATGAACATATCAATGTCAATCATAAAATTTGGTGAAGCACAAACTCTAGAAATCATCAATTAGAAATCCAGAAATCAAAAAGAGGGAGGCCTATCACAAATGGGAGCATGAAAACTCACCAACACGTGCATCACAAACGGGTCGCTAACCAAGAGCCTGTGCAATGACATAGTACAATGATGGTACGCCCGAGGAACCTGAAATTCAAGTAATTCAAAATAATGACGTAGTACAACGGTATGCTCGATGAACTTGATAAGCCGGTACAACGATGTAGTACAACGGTACGCCCGATGAATCGAACTTCATAAAAGAACATGGGTTGCTAGCCCACAAAAATGAGTCAAAACTCCAAAGAACCAATAGGTCATTAGCCTATAAAAGAAATGAGACGTAACTCAATAAAACGAGGTACGGTCTCCCACGTGGACTAAGAGACATAGCATATCGCTAGTCTAAATCACAAAATGATCATCATTGATCAATAAAAAGTGTGAATTACACTAAGCTAGTAAATAAATGAGTTTAGCTTCATGTCCCATAACCACTGGCTTAGCTTAAATATTTACGAACAAATTGTAGATCTCCACTCGAAAATTGTCACAAGAGTTTCAATCGAACAAGTCCGAAAATTAACCGACGAAGTAAACGCAAGCATTTCATACCACTTATTTTGCTAAGTCGTTTAATTAGATTTTATCATACGAATGAGATAAAGGCTTGTATATACTAATAGATTGGAAAACGATTTTAAATAAAGAGCTTTGTATTAAAATAGTGCTGAAATTATTTTGATGAAAGGGTTTTGATATTTACTACTAGTATAGAAACCTTTGCATTTTAAAGTGACAAACCATAGAAATGATTGTCAAAGCAATCATTCACTAGAAATTCACATTTGAAGACATGAATTAAATCCAAAGAAATCGATACAAAATCCATCAAAATGGATATTCCCGAAATCCCGAAATAGAAGATATCAAAGTCAACAAAGGTGATAATAACAAATTGGACCATCACCAATCGATTAAAAATTGAAAATCCACACAAAAGACAAAATTGGCTGAGGCAGCAGATTTAGTCGACTGAACCAGGGTGGTCAGTCGACTGACATAATTCCTGGAAACTTTCTGTTTCCAGGTTCAGTCGACTGGACCATATTGGTCAATCGACTAAAACGTTCCTGGAAACTTTCAGTTTCCAGGCTCAGTCGACTGACCCAGAGTGGTCAGTCGACTGATACTGGCCCAGGAAATTTCTTGGGTTCTGGTTTCAGTCGATTGACTTTCTGGTTAAGTCGACTGAACTGGAATTTCCAGTATTTTCAACCTACCCTACCAAGGGCAAATATCCAAACAAATTGCGATCGGACGAGCGATGGTGCTAGGGTTTATGCCAATCGGCAACCCAGCCCTATAGGCTCTTCGATACACCACCAAAAACATGTTCAAACATCAAAGCTAGGATTTTTTAAAGATTTTACTTCAAAACACCAAAAATTGGAATATTCATAAAACCAATTCAATCCAAAGCAAATGGACAAGGAATAGATGTTAGGAATTCATACCTAACAACAATGAAATCTATAGGCATAGATGTGAGTTCAAAAACTCGCCTTTAAAACTCAAAAACAACAAAGGAGAAGCTTGAAAACAAAGGAAAGATCAACTACTCTTCAACTTCAACTCTAAAAGCTCCAATGTAAGATCATAAGCAAATATTTCCTAAGTTATGTTATAGGAAATTTCTGAAATTGGAGAGAGATTGAGATGGAGAAGAAGAAGAGGATGCTTACCTAAGCTTCTCTTTGATTTTGGAGCTAGAACTTGAATTTGCAAAGGAAACTAGGGCTTAGGATTTTAGTTTCCAATCTCCTCCCCCATTTTTACTAAAGCTTGAAGTGTTAGGAAATGAGGAATGAATGAAGAGGAGAGGAGGTGGAGTTAGGATATAAGATGAGTTAGGTTAGTGGGCTGAAACCCAAACCCAAAGCCCTAAATGAAAACATCAAAATTTTACTCAACTCCAAACATATCGATGCTTATACTCAAAAAAGGTAGCAAAAGCCATTTTGAACTCAATGGAAGTGGTCTCGAGTTCTAATTCGACTGTTTGCAAAAGGTAGCTTTTCGGACTTAAATTCGACCAATGATGCAATATTTAAATAAAACATTTAAATATACAATCGTAAAATATGCAGGTTGTTACAGGTGAACTCAGGGTGGTCAGGGTCTTTGTTGGAGGTAGAGGGAAGCTTGGTGGTCTCGGCAAAAATGGTAGGAGGATGTTTAAGCCACCGTGGCGGCAGCGTTTGGTCGGAGTAGGTTTTAAAACCCAAAATGGGTCGAGGTCGGAAAATAGGCTGTTGCGTCATCTTTGGAGGATCGGGTTGCATCGACCTAGGGGAAAGGTTGTGTGGATGGCCGGAGTTTCAGGGATGCTGGTGGTCGGAGTCGTCGAGTCGAGAGGGGTTTTAGGCGATGGATTTGGTTCCATGCTTGTTCAAAAGCTCAATTTTGATTTTTGGTTTGTATTGGAGTTTGGGTGGTCAGGATCAGGGATGTTGGCGATTGTCGATGTGCGGGAGGTATCGGCGATGGTCAGGGTGGCATTAATCTCTGGTGCATGTGCACGGCCGACTGGAGTATCAGTAGGTTTGGGGTAGTGGTGTGTCTCGAAGGGAAACTCCGGAATAGAAATCGTTTGCTCGAGTTCATCTTCGGGTTAGCGTGAGTATGAAGTCGTGTTTCAGGTTTTAAAGTTAAAACTAAATTTAAAGTTTAAAAAAGAAAAAAAAAAGGGAAAGTTTCGGGTCTGGGCTCGAGTATTATTCGGGTTGGGCCCGAAGTAAAATTTAAACAATTTTTAAGTTTAAATATAAACAAGTTTAAAATTTAAATGAATCTAGTTTTGAACTATTTCTTAAAATTTATTTCTTTATATAATAAATGTCTTAAACAATTGTTTTAAGAAAGTTATATAAATTTGTTTAACTTAAATTTGTAAGTCAGATGCTTAAGTTATTTTAACCTTAATTTAGATATGTAACTAAGTGTTAATTAAAAAGGATAAAATGTTCTAAATTTATATGTTAATGATAATTAAGTAATTTGTAAGATAAATGGTTTATCTTAAATTTAATTACGGTTTTGAAGATTAAAGATTAACAAAGTAATTTAAGGGTAAATAATTTAACTAATTAATGGTTAAGGATTAATTAATTAATAATTAAGAGCTATAATTTAATTAATTAGAGATTAATTAATTAGTAATTAGGATTAATTAATTAAATTTCAGAGTTCAGTAGACTTGATTTATGAAAATTTCCCAAAGTTTCAAAATTCAATTTATGAAAACTTCCCAAGGCTTCAAAATTTAAATTTGAAAACTTTCAAAATAAGGTAACGTCGGTTTATTTCTCAAAAATCATTTTTATGGTTCAAAAGGTAAATCCAAACTTACTAATTTTTTTAACATGTAAATATAGAAAATCCAAGGGTTTGTAACCTTAATCAATGTTCAAATAATCAATATTAAAGTTAATATGACTAGAATAAATTATAGGATGATAACAGGGATGTATCAAAATAAATGAATAAACACATATTCAATCACAATAGCATCCATCACAACATGCAATCAACATTCAAATCAACCAATTCAACAACATGTGAACAAAATTATTAGTTATCACATATTAATGTTTAACTGTCAAGGGTATTCAAATTAAATGTCAAATAAAATTCCCAACCAACAATCAAAAACTTTATCACTTCATGACTTGGTTTAACTGGCCATAAAATTTCGGTATTTCATGAGTGAGTTTAAAAACTCACCTTTTGGCTTTCCCTTTTCTGGTTGGATTTGGATCTGCTTCTACTTTCTCCTTTTATTTTGATTCCTTACTATCTTAATTTTTTTTAGAAATTTTTGGAAGAGGCAAAGAAGTTTTCATAGATCTGGACTTGAAGAAAAAGATTTGGAAAGAAGAAGAAGGTTTGAAAAGGAAGAAAAAAATTTAAAGAAGAAGAAGAATTGAAAATGAAGCTTTGAAAAAGAAGAAGAAGATTTGAAGAATAAGAAGAAAAAGAGGAAGCTTTGAAAAAAAGGAGAAAAAGGAGATTTGAAGAAGAAATGCGAAAAGGAAGGAAGGAGGAAGGTGAAGAGAGAAAAAAAATGAAGCTATAGAAGATGAGATTTGAAAATAAGATGAGGTTACAGGAATGAAGATGGAAACAAGTAAAAAGCTAACGAAGTAAATAAAAATATGAACAGCCTTAAAAAGGCAGGTATTAAAAGAGGTGAATTAAAGGAATAAAAATACGAATGAAGATAAAAATTAAATCTTCAGTTTTTAAATATGAAGCTTCAGGAGAATAAATTGTCAATGAAAAGAAGCTACAAGAACTACTAATGCATAAAAAAAGGACTTCAAAAATGGAGAATGGTAAATGCTAATGGGGTGTCATGAATTTTAATTTGGATGTTTACATTAAAAGTGGAAAAAACTTCAGGTAAAGTACATGGAAAGGAGCAAACGAAACAGACAAAAAGAATGCGGCAATTATTAATTAGAAATAAATCAAACGAGGCTACTGTTAATTAATAAGAAATGAATGAGTAGTCCAACAATTAAATGGATGCTCAAGAAGAACCTACATGGAGAACTTGAAAATGAAAAGAAAGAGAACGTGGATGTGATAATAAATATAAAGCAAATGAAGCGACCACGTATATATTATGAAAAAACTTTTGGGGTCCAAATTTCAAAACTTACTCCAATTAATTAATTTTATTAAACTCAAATATACACATATTTATACCATCGAACTCTTTATTAAAACATTCGTTTTATGTTAATATGTGCACATTCCATTAATTCAATCAATCAGTTAACAATAAATCAATCAATTAATCAGCCAATCAATCTATATATTTATTTATGTTACTCAAACCAATTTTCTTAATTCTTGAATATATATATCCATATACCTGCATTATAAAAGTGATTTACTTCACTGTTTTAATTACTGTAACAATCACATTAATGCAACCAATTTACAAGTTTTAAGCATATATAAAATGGGTGAGTATGCGTAATTAATGTATAATTGTTAATACAAGGTAATTTCTAATTGATTGCACAACATTTACACAACCATAAAACCTCTGATATATTTTAAACTTCGAATACGAATAAGTGTGTTTATATATATTATTCCAAAACTCAAATTTTCTTTTTATAAAATCATACTTATTCAAAATTAAAATTTTATTGTATATGTCTTAAAACATACATTTATTTTAATTAATATGTTCATTCGATTTTAACACAAAAATATAAGTTCCTACATTAACTCATGCATTACAATTTCATTCATGTTTCCTTTTAATTGAAACATTTCAACTCATCTAATTCTAATTAATTTCATTACTAATTTCAAATGAATTCTAACTATAAAACGTCGTTTTCTTTTCATTATACTAATTCAAGCATGTTTTATAAAATTTCATATACAAAAAATTTATACATTATTTACAAAGTAAATATTTTATCTTATTGAAAATCAACTTCTCCAAGATACATTTCAACTAACAACTTATGTTATTCTTAGAACATTCACTCAATACTTTATTTAAATTCAACATTTGTTATTTCGATTAGAGATAAACATTCAATTTATTCTTGTCAAGTCAAAGCATAAACTTCATTTAAAATGTTTATTTTAATTCAATTTAAAATGTAAGTTCTTATGTTGAACTTATTAATTAGAATGCACTTATCTTTTCTTTTCCATTAAAGGATTCCAACAACCCTTATTGTAGTTTATATTCAATATTAGATTTCAAACGAATTCTCATTATACCACAACTGTTTTCTATTCATTTCATATATTCCGACATTTACTTCTTAAATTATATCATTATTATATTAACACCTATTATTGCAATCAATGGAACTTACATTCAAACAATTATTAAATAAATCATATTCAAATCAATATCATTAAATTATATTCTAATATGCATTACAATCTTTTACTTCATAAAATTAGTTGTTTTAGCATTTATTTAAGATCATGTTTTATATCCTAACAAATTTTATATCAATAAATCAAAACAAGATCATAATTAAATCCTTACAAATACTTTGTTAGAAATGACTCTTCCTTGACATTTTTGATTTTGGTTTTGAATTATTTCCCTTTCAAGAATTCGAAAATAAATATATTGAACAAAAAACCTGGGAAATTAGTTCTAATTTTATCTTCTGAAAATATTGAATGCATAACATCTATTACAGAATATTCTCTATACTTTGTTGAATATGATTGTGATATTGTTATTGGTTGCATGTAGCTTTATTCACTAGAGTTACATATAGATTTATACCATGTTAGTTTTTGCAGGTAGAGTCACTTCATTGTTTTTAGTTGAATCATATTGCTTTTTTCAGCCTGATTTCTCATTTGGATTATGTAAGTACAGGTAAGTAAGAGATTTTCACTTAGTTTTTACGCACCTACATTTGCATCAAAATAATAAACTGCTTCCAAAAATATAAAACAAATGCAAAAGGTATGTAATATATTTACAAATTTAAATTAGTTGATGATTTTATGCCTCAATTATAGGAAGTCGCTTGGCTTTTGTTTTATTTGGTTGGTTAGACCTCGTAGAGGCAATTTGTAGTTGTTTTGATTGAGCTGCGCAAAGTAGACGCTATCAAATTCTTCATAATATTTTGATCTTTGACTAATTAGTTTAATAACTCATTTTAATTAATAGGTTTAAACTTAAGGGTTTCAAAACATCTTCTTTCTTAGGGATTTCGGAGACGAAATTCATTCAAGAGGGGAGAATGTAACATCCCAAAATTTTGGTATTCAAAGCCATAAAGAGGATGTAACCTTCCTAATTTTTGATAATATTATTCATAAATTTAATTAGATAAATTAAATAGAATAATGATGATAAGGAGATTGAGATTTAAGTAAATTATATATATATGGTCGTGCTTAACCATAAGATAAATGGGCTTTAGTTAGGTTTTAAAGTTAATTAACTTACACATGGGCATATTATTAAATTAGCCCATCTATTATAAATGGGTATACATCCTTACTATTTACCATTCACGTTTCATTTCTCATGATCAAAAACACAAATCTAAAGCCGACCATTACCAAGGAAGGAAAAGAAGGAATTTTAATCTAAAACTAAGGATCAAGTAGGAAGGATTAAGCTACAACAAATCTCAATATCCTTATCAACTCTAAGGTGAATAATAATTTATTCCATCTCCTTTTGGTTTCTATAATCTTATGATTTTGGATTTAAGTTTTTTTCATTTCTATGAAATTTTAGATGATGATATGCTAAAGTCATGAACTGTTTGATTTCAACAATTACCAAGCATATATAATTCATAGGGATTTTATGGTAAAACCACAAGATATTAATTTTGAAATTCAATTGAAATTTTTTATGCCAAATGAAACATGATTTTGGAGATGGCTTTTTATTTTCAGAATTTTCCAAGCTATGGAAATTTTATTATGAATTTTTGATGGAAAATACGTACGATTGGATTAAATATTTATTTTGTGAATTTTAGGAAGAAATTGGGTCTAAAATTCCAATATGTTTGATTACATGATTAATTCATATTATTATGATTTTTGAAGATTTTTCTCAATCGATTTACAAGGGGAAATAAATTATTTTGAAAGAGGGGCTTTTCTGCAAATGTCGGTTTCTTTATATGGAAAGACTTTAACGTTAAAATCCTTTGATTTTATCTGAATTAATGCGGTAGTTTTAATGGAAAAGTATTTGAAAAGTTTAGAGTAGAAAATGAAGAAGTTGCAAGTGGTAGGATTAGTCATAGAGTGATTACCATTTTCAGATATAAAACAGCTTTTCAAAAAAAGGAGGTCCTGCCTATTTCGACAGCAATACCTTTCAGCCCCTTTACCTCCACCTTCCTGTTGAAACCCATGAAGCCAAAACCAAGGCACATGGTATCAGTGGAAATTGATACGAAGTGTGTTGGTAAGTAAGCGGAAGGTGGGTTGTCGAAAGCTATGCTTTCATCATAGTCGAAACCAAGGATTCAACTTTAGGAAGATCAATGTCTGCCTAGTTTTTGAAGGGCCTTCGACCAAGTTGATGCTTCTTTTCTAAAGTTAATTTCCTACTTTGATTAACTTAAAGTTTTCAACATAGTCGAAAGCTAAGCTTCGAAATAAATTTTACAAATAGCTTTCGAAGCGATTTCTTTTTCTTTAAGTAAAAGCTTTCGAAAGGGGATTGTTTCAACCTAATCGATGCCTAGCCGCTACTTTAACTTTCGACCATGTTGACTAGTAATTTTTTCGAAGGGTTGCACTTGTTTTTACTTTAAACCAAACCTTTTTCCTAATTGTTTTCAAAAGGGGATGGGGTATCGAAGGAGACGGAGTCGAAAGCGGGTTTTGACCCAGACCTTCGAGGTTTTAATTTTAAAATCCTTTTCTTTTGAACTAGATGGCTCCGACGCTGTCAACTTTTCTCCAAAACTAATTTTTGTGGGTTTTGAAAGAGATACTTTCGTATATAACCATTTTGACCCATATGTTGGTTTTAAAGAACTACACCCAATGCTTTCGAAAGGGGTACTTTCGTGTGTTTCGAAACTTTATGTTTTAAAAGATGACTTAATACTTTCAAAAGGTACCAATGGTTTTGAAAGAGGACATTTTCCAAGTGTTTCGAAAGGTATGTATTCTATGTCTGAAAATAAGTCGTTGATTTCGAAGGAGGCTATCCAGGGTTTCAAAAGAGATGTTTTATGATTTCAAAACACAAACCCAATCTCAATTTTAAAAGTAATAACCATGGCATAAATAATAGATTTTGAAAATAATATTCACATTGTTAGTAACCCATAACTGTATCATAGGAAAGGGTAGAATAACCAGCTAGGTTGACCTAGTACTGAATACAACTTAACATATGTTAAATTCTTAATTTAATGGTATTAGCAGGGGCCAATAGGTTTACAGTAAACCCATGAAAACGTTATGATATTGGAATGTGCCAATAGGTTCATAGTCAGCCCATGAAAACTATGATTTGATATTAGCAGTGGTCGGTAGGTTTGTAGTTAGCCTATGAAAACTATATCTGAATTAAGATATTGGCAGTCAACAAATAGGTTGTTAGCCCATGAAAACTAGGGTAAGAAGTATAATATTGGAGTTACCAATAGGTTCTTAGTAATCCTGTGACGCCCCACCTCTATACCCACGCTAGCCAAGAACACTACGGAGTAGTGCTGTCAACTAGCACGGAGAATGAGGCTGTTGAGGAGCGACCATCCATGTAATTGCTTATCACATGGTGGCTATAAATAATCTTCGGAAACAAACATAGAAATAATCATATCACAAATCAGTCACAGATATCCATATCACAAAGGCGGAAGAAGATATGAATATATAACTAACACATGAAAGTGTACATCAGAGTAGTGGTCAATAAGATCCACGATAATACAAAAGAATAGCAACACGTGCTATACAAAAGAATACAACTATGAGTCTATATCTCAAGTGTATACAACAAAAACTGCTAATCTAAACAGTTAGCCAAAAGTCAGAGTGATGAATCCCTGGGAAGAAGTCAAGCAGAAGCACCTGTAACATCTCGGTCTGATCCGAGTATTATTTAAGAAAATAATAAACGGATCAGTCTAGCTATAAATATCAGATGACATGATATAACATAAAAGATATGGCATAAACATAAACATCCATAACGACATACCACTATAAGTATGTAAATAATGATCAACAGAAGATCAATCAATAAGAGATGATCAATATCACAAGAATCTTCTCAAAGATTCGAAGGGGGCATCATACCCTAAACTTGTACTCATAACAAGTCAATGACATAAATTCCAGAAATCAACACGAGAAATCCAGAAATCATAAAAAAGGGGAAGAGGCCTATCACATGACGGTCCGAAGACCATGGGGAGCTACCCCACATGTGTGAGTGGAATCACACAGAATGAGGTCAAGACTAACCAAAAAGCAGAAAGGTATGTGTGAATGGAATCACACAAGTGGTGTCTAGTCTAACCTTGCAATGAAAGAGACATCGCGCAATTGCTAGTCTAATTCATAGAGCGATCATCAAGATCAACGAGAAGTGTCAATTACACTAAGCTAGTAAATATAGAAGTTTAGCTTCATGTCCCATAACCACTTGCTTAACTTCAATATTTACGAACAAACTGTAAATCTTCACTAATAAAATTGTCATAAGAGGTTCAATCGAACAAGTCCAAGAATTAACCGACGAAGTGAACGCAAGCGTTTCATACCACTTGTTTTACTAAGTCGTTTAATTAGATTTCTCATCCGAGTGAGGTAAAGGCTTGTATATACTAATAGATTGGAAAACGGTTTAAGAAAAGAGCTTTGTTATTAAAAATAGAGTTGAAATTGTTTGTTAAAAGAGTTTTGATATTTACTACTAGTATTGAAACCTTTATATTATAAAGTGACAAAACACATAAGTAAGTGTAGAAACAATCAGTCACAAAGGTCGCATACGGAGATGCGAATAAAATCCAAGGAAATCAGCTCAATGTTTTTCAGATAAGATCGCCTACGCAGAGTTATACGGGGTTCGACCTAAGTGAAGACAAGCGGCTTACGACCTAAAGCAAAATGAGGTCTAACGACCTAAAGAGTTCGCGGCCTAAGGGATACGACCTAAGTGGCGCGACCTAGTGGATGACAAGTCATACGACCTAAGGGTAAGGTCGGAGGCGACCTACGACTTAGTGGGGTCGAACGACTTAAGGACAGCCGACTTAACAAACAGGTCATACGACCTAACGACTCAAGGGTCTAACGACTCAGCGACTCAAGGGTCCAACGACTCAGCGACTCAAGGGTTAACGACTCAGCGACTCAAGGGTGAACGACTCAGCGACTCAAGGGTGAACGACTCAGCGACTCAAGGGTGAACGACTCAGCGACTCAAGGGTTAACGACTCAGCGACTCAAGGGTGGACGACTCAGCGACTCAAGGTTGAACGACTCAGCGACTCAAGGGTGAACGACTCAGCGACTCAAGGTTGAACGACTCAGCGACTCAAGGGTGAACGACTTACGAGATAACACACGAACGACTTAACTCTTAACTCGCAGCCGACTTAGCACTCTAACTCGTGAACGACTCAACACAGGCGAACAGAAATACAAAGGCGGTGACTTTTCAACGCGCGCGACTTACGACTTAGGCTTAACTCGTGGACGACTTAGCGATGGCCAGAAACGACTTAACTCCGAGGCAGTGCGACCTAACTGCAGTTTTTTGTCAAAAACGCTAAAAATTGGAGTTTTTCGCCAATCCAATCCAAACCAAATGCAAATGCACATGCTAAAGTGATGGGGAATCATTCCCAACAGTCCAATATAGTTATAGGCTAGAATTGTGAGATAAAAATCTCACCTTTGCACTAAAATTTATGAAGATGAAGCTTGAAAGCAAGGAGAAGCAATCCAAAGCTTGAATCCAATATCTTCTACTTGAATTTGGAGTTGAATGATGGAGTTGCAATTGAATTTGAGCTTGGAGTTTTAATTTCCCATTCTCTTCACCATTAATGTTAAAGCTTGAGTTAGTTAGGAAATTTATGAAGAGTGAGGAGAAGAGGGTTGGAACTTGGGCTTAATAGGCTAAACTAACCCAAAGTCCAAAGCGGGAAAAGTTAGTGAAATTTCACTAACTCCAAACCTATCGATGTTTATACTTAAAAAGTTGTAAACGACATTTCGAACTCAATGGAAGTGGTCTCGAGTCCTAATTTGACCGTTTGCAAAAAGTAGTTTTTCGGACCAAAATCCGATTAACGATTTAATATTTAAATAAAAATATTTAAATGTAAACTCGATAAATATGCGGGTTGTTACAAATCCCATGAAAGCTAAGTAATTGGACAGATAGTCCTTAACATTAACAGGTTAATAGTAACCTTAGAAACTATAATTGAGACAGATAGTCAAAATGAATGGGGATGGGTAATCCAAAATTGATTTACTTGTATGTTATATCATCATAATGTTTTGAAATACTATGTTTTAACCATTGTGGTGCAGGAGCACAAGTTTTGTAAATGTTTTGGGATATTATTCAAGGGAAAACCCATTCCACTAAACGGTGTGGTCTCATTAGATATCTAAATGGTTTAAGATGGTAGATTATTATTCATACCAGGCTTTTTGTCTGACTTGAAGTTTTTGTTTTCCTCTTAAAATCTCGGGTACTAAATTGATGTTAAATAGGTTGAGATTAAAGGCTTTCAAGTTTTCTCTTTAGACGAATAAAGCTTCTGAAGGCATGCTGGAGGCATGTCATTATTTAAAGTTATTCTATTTTCGTTGTATGTTTGATTGTAAAGGCAAACTGTTTTAATGCCTTAATATGTACTCTGATCAACCAAAGGGGGCAATTTTCATATATCGCTCTTAGCTTATTTTATTATTATATGTTATCTGAACGTGGACTGCAAATTGGGATTATGTAATCAATTTGAATTATCTTGAAATTGAATGTGGATTTTATTTGTTGTTTAAATTTTTTCCATATTCTTGTGTTTTTGTGTATCAGTACACTTAATGTTACCGTATTTGGTCACCGAGGATTAGTAACTATAGATGACTGCAGCATTCATAGCCGTTTGGTTTGGGCCTCCAAATAGGGGGATGTTACAAGTTGGTATTAAAGCATGGTTTATGAAACTTTAAAAGACGCTTAATACCTAAAAGACTTTTTCAATCATAATCCAATGAACCAAATAAAAATTGGGGTTTGAGTTAACGCTATAATGACATACTTGTATTTGATATATAGTTGTATATATAAGTACGTAATCTCTGCTCTCTTAGACTGTTCTTCTCTATCTTACTAAGGCTCAAGTGCGGTTTTACGAGAAAGGAGATATGGAAGCAGAAAATGAAAGAGGAAATCTCGGTGGAGGAAGCACCGCAACTAATGGAAATGCTCGACCCACTACCAGGTTAAACCTTAGTCGATCGGCTAATGCTTGTAACCAAAATGTTGAAGTCAATGTGAGTGCTGGAAATCCACCAACAGATATGGAGGCAATGTATCGGTTCTTTACCGGTTTAATGCAAGTTGGAGCTGTTGCTGGAGTTGTTGGAAATGTAGGAGCTAATCCTATGGCTCTAGTTGGGAATATTGTTTTCCTAAGTAGATATTACACCAAATTGGGTGGGAAGGCATTCTTGGACAGAATGTGCAGTGGAGGTTAAGGATTGGCTGTTACGTTATGAGAGAATATTTACTGATATGGGTCTGAATGACGGACAAAAGAGAACGTCGGCCTCTAGGCAGTTGCAGGGGTCAACATTACACTGGTGGAATAGTGTTACTGTGGGAGTGTCGGAAGAGCACTTAACTTGGGCTGTTTTAAGATGAGATTTGAGTAGAAGTTTGTATCTGAGTTTGCCAAGTCCGAGCTGATAAGGAAATTTATGGATTTAGTGCAAGGAGAGATATCAGTAGTTGAGTATGTTTATAAGTTTGAAGTGTTGTCTAATTAGGGGTATGCTCTTATAGATATCGAAGTCAAAAGGAGTGAGAAATTCATTCGGGGATTGAGGCCGAAGCTTGATAGAATAACCATGACACATGTCCGTGATCCTTGTAATATTGTGGTACAGATGGCTATTCACCATGAGGAATTGGTCACTGGTCTAGCTATAGAGAAGTTAGTGGAAACCCAGGGTTCTCACGGAAAGAAGAGGAAGTTCTTTAAAAAGAAGGAAGCCCAAAAGGGATACACAGCTAAGAGGTCAAAGGCTGAGGTCGTTTGTTATAAGTATGATAAGAAGGGTCACTTTACTAGCGAATGCCGGTCGATAAATGGGAAGAAGGCTGCAGTTAAGAAGAATGTAAAATGCTTCAAATGTGGTCAAGTTGAGCATTACAAGAGTCAGTGTCCAGAGCCAGTTAGGGAGGATAAAGGAAAGGTCTTTACTATTATATAAGCTGGCCTAATGCAGCAAATAAGGGAAAGACTATGATGGAAGGTACGCTTTTGATTTGGAAAATTTTAGTTAGAGTAATTTTTAAAAACGGTACATCATATTCATTTATATCTCAGTGTTTGGTTGATAGATTATGCCTAGAACCCACTTAACTTGTTACTTCCTTAAGGGTTGCGAATCATATAAGAGAGCATGCAACTCTAGGATTGAGATATGACCAGTTAGAACTTGATTTGTTAGGTCATAAATTTGCATGCAGTTTGTATATCATTGATTTCATAGATTACAAGATCATTTTGGAAATGGATTGTTCTGGTAGGTATGAGGCTAGAATATTTTTCCAGGATAGAGAGATACCACTGAGACACCCTGATAGTCATAATCGAGTGATATTCTCAGTAGAGAATACTAACCAGAGTGTTAGTTTTTTGCTTAATGCAATGGAAAAAGGTGACGAGTTAAGTCAGGTTCGAGAAGCAAGAGAGTTTCTAGATTCTTTGAGCCGGTCAATGGATTATCCCCTAAAAGATCTGTTGAGTTTAGAATAGATCCGGTGCCTGGAGCTGAACTTGTGATTCGACCACCTAGTAGAATGGCACCAACTGAGATGAAGGAATTATAGGTGCAGATAGTGGATCTAGAATGAAAGGATTTTATCAGACCAAGCAGTTCACCTTGGGTAGTGATCGCGGTGTTGTAAAAAAACCAGATGGGTCGTTAAAGATGTGCATTGATTATCGTAAGCTGAATGAAAGGACAATTAAGAATAAGTATCCTTTACCCAGAATAGATGATCTGTTCGATCAGTTAAATGGAACCAAATTATTCTCCCAGTTGGACTTAGCGACAGATTTCCATCAGTTAAGAGTGGTAGAGAACAGTATTCCTTTGACCCCATTTCAAACTAGATATGCTTCATATGAATGGTTGGTGATGTCGTTTGGATTGATGAATGCACCTTCTTTCTTCATAGATTTGATGAACCAAGTTTTCCAAGAGTACTTAGATAGGTTTGTTGTGGTGTTCATAGATGACATTCTAGTATACTCTAAGGATGAGAGGGAGCATAAAGTTTATCTTAGAGTGGTGCTTGAGATTCTGAGGTAGAATCAGCTAAAGGCAAAGTTTACCATGTGTCATTTTTGAAAGAAAGATGTTAAGTTTCTTGGTCATGTGGTTTTAGAGAAAGGATTGCCAGTCGATCCAGATAAGATCGAAGCTGTTATAATTCTAAGAGACCGAAGATTGTGACTGAGATCGAAACTTTTCTTAGACTTGTTGCCTACTACTGGAGATTCATTAAGGATTTCTCGTAGATAGCAGCACCCTTAACTAAGCTGACCAGAAAGGAGGTAAAGTTTGTATGGTCCGACAAATATAAAGAAACATTCCTTATAAAGCAATTGTTAACCAATGCCCTTGTGCCAGTAGTTCCAGACGGAAACCAAGGGTTTGTGTTATATATCAATGCACGTAGAACTAGATTGGGAGTAGCGTTAATGTAGAATGGTAAGGTCATTGCCTACACATCTAAGCAGCTTAGACCATATGAAGTAAGATATCATACTCATGATTTAAAGTTGGCAGCTGTGATTTCGCATTGAAAATTTAGACTTATTATCTTTTAGGTGAGAGGTTTGAGCTTTACATATCATACGCCATTATGGTACTTATTCTCTCAGAAGGAGTTAAATATAAGACAGCAGAGGTGGCTGAAGTTTTTGGCTGCATATGATTTTGGCATAGAATAAACACCAGGAAAAGGTAATAAGGTGGTTGATGACAATAGTAGAAAACATCAGTATGTGGTGTTAGCTATGTTGGCGAAGTGGAAAGATTTGGAAGCTTTAGCCAGTTGTGGCATGCAGTTAAGATCAACTGTTGGTTCTAATCATAGTTCCGCCAGATTGTCTTGTTTGAAAGTCCAACCAGTATTGATTGAGAGAACTGCTTCTATGCAAAAGGAGGATCCAGTACTAGCTAAGAGGATCAGGAGACTTGAGGTTGGAATAGAGACCGATGATTTAAAGGATTTTAGCCTAGACCAGAAAGGATGGCTAAGAAAGAAGGGATGGTTGTTTGTTCCGAGTGTGGAGGATTTGACGAAGGAAGTTCTTGGAGAATGCCATCGATCCAAGTTTACGATTCATCGTGGAGGAACCAAGATATATCAGGATATGAATATGAGCTTCTATTGGGAAGGCATGAAGAGAGATGTTGGCTTTTTGGGTTAGGCAGTGTGCAAACTGTCAGCAAGTGAAAGCTGAACATTAGAAGCCTAGTGGATTGCTTCAACCTTTAGAGATTCCAATTGGGAAATGGGATTCAACATCTGTGGATTTTAGAGACGGGTTGCCAAGGCCAAGTAGAGGTAATGATAGTACGTAGGTTATAGTGGACATATTGACAAAGAGTGCCTATTTCATTCCAGTTAAGTCAACCAGGACGGTACATGTTTTAGCTAAATTGTTCCTAAAGAACATAGTTAGACTACATGGAGTTTCTAGTAGTATAGTTAGTGACAGAGATGCTTTGTTCACTAGTGAATTATGGAAGAGTCTATAAGAAGTAATGGATAGAAAGCTTAATATGAGTACTTCATATCAGCTACAGACAGATGGGCAGACAGAGAGAGTCAATAAGGTACTCAAGGATTTATTGAGAACTTGTGTATTGGACTTCGGACGATCTTGGGAAGATCACCTATATTTGGTTGAGTTTTCCTATAATAGTAGTTATCAGACTAGTATAGGAATGGCGTTGTTTGAAGCTTTGTGTGGAACGCCGTGCAAATCCACCAGCATGTTGGTTAGAGACTAGAGATAGATTTATCTTAGGTCCTGATTTGGTTAGAGAAGTGTCAGGGAAGATTAAGTTAATCCGAGAGAGGATGAAGGAAGCTCGGTCAAGATAGAAGAGTTACGCAGATAAGAGACGTAAAGACCTAGAATTCTCAGCTGGAGATAAGGTTTTCGTTAAAGTATCACTATGAAGGGTGTGGTACGATTTGGAAAGTCAGGAAAGTTAGCCTCGAGATATGTTGGTCCATTCTAGATTTTAGAAAGGATTAGAAAGCTCGCATACAGAATAGAGTTACTACGCAATATGGAAAGTGTCCATAATGTATTTCATTTTTCTCATCTCCATAAATATGTGTATGATTTGGAGACTACCATTCCTCTGACGGGGTTGGATGACTTATTGGTAGAGTCTAATTTGACTATTGTTAGACAACCAGCTCAGGTTGCAGCTAGAGATGAGAAAAGATTAAGGAACAAGACAGTCGGGTAGTTAAAAGTTCAGTGGAGCGACACAAGAAGGACTATACTTGGGAGATAGAGGACGGGATTAGAGATACTTATCTTGACTTGCTTTGAGGGTATGTCTATATTAGATTTATATAGATAGCTATTAGTTAGTTAGACTAGTATGATTGTTAGGAGTTGTTATAGATAATTACTAAGTTTAGTATTTAGTTCTTACTAAATTTTAAGGATGAAATTCTTTAAGGGGGAGCCTGTAATATCCCTAATTTTTGATAATATTATTTATAAATTTAATTAGATAAACTAAATAGAATAATGATGATAAGGAGATTGAGATTTGAGTAAATTATATATATGGTTGTGCTTAACCATAAAATAAACGGGCTTTCATTAGGTTTTAAAGTTAATTAACTTACACATGGTCGTATTAGTAAATTAGCCCATCTATTATAAAGGGGTATACATCCTTACTGTTTTTCATTCATGTTTCATTTCTCACGATCGAAAACACAAATCTAAAACCTAAAGCCGGCCATTACCAAGGAAGGAAAAGAAGGAATTTTAATCCAAAACTAAGGATCAAGTTAGGAAGGATTAAGCTACAACAAATCTCAATATCCTTATCAACTCTAAGGTGAATAATAATTTATTCCATCTCTTTTTGGTTTCAATAATCCTATGATTTTGGAGTTATGTTTTATTTCATTTCTATGAAATTTTGGATGATGATATGCTAAAGTTATAAATTGTTTGATTTACACAATTACCAAGTATAATTCATAGGGTTTTAAGGTAAAACCATGAGATATTGATTTTGAAATGCCATGGAAAAATATTTGTTAAATGAAACACGATTTTGGAGATGGGTTTTTATTTTCAGAATTTTCCAAGCTATGGAAATATTATTATGAATTTTGATGGAAAATACGATACGATTGGATTAAATATTTATTTTGTGAATTTCAAAAAGAAATCGGGTCTAAAATTTTAAAATCTTTGATTACATGATTAATTTGAATTACTGTGATTTTTGAGATTTTTCCCCAATTGATTTACTAGGGGAATAAATTATTTTGAAAGAGGAGCTTTTCTGCAAATGTTAATTTTGTTATATGGAAAGACTTTAGAGTTAAATCCTTTGATTATATCTGAATAAATCCGGCAGTTTTAATGGAAAAGTATTTGAAAAGTTTAGAGTAGCAAATGAAGGAGTTAGTCATAATGTAATTACCATTTTCTAATATAAAACAGCTTTTAAGAAAAAAGGAGGTCCCGTCTATTTCGAGAGAAATACCTTTCAACTCCTTTACCTCCGCCCTTTTATCGAAAGCCATGAAGCTAGAACCAAGCACATGGTATCAATGGAAATCGATACGAAGTGTGTTGGTAAGCGGGTGGTAGGGTGTCGAAAGCTATGCCTTTATCATAATCGAAACCAAGGATTTAACTTTAAAAAGATCAGTGCCTTCCTAGTTTTTGAAGGGCCTTCAACCAAGTAGATGCTTGTTTTCTAAAGTTAATTTCCTACTTTGATTTACTTGAAGTTTTCAACATAAGTCGAAAGCTAAGCTTTCGAAAGGAATTTTAAAAATAGCTTTCGAATTGGTTTTTTTTATTTAGGCAAAAGCGTTCAAAAGGGGTTGGTTTCAACCTAGTCGAAGCCTAGCCGCTACTCTACCTTTTGACCATGTTAATAAGTTCGAAGGGTTGCATTCATTTCTACCTTAAACCAGACGTTTTTCCTAATTGTTTTCGAAAGGGGTTGGGGTATTAAAGGAGATGAATTCGAAAGGGGGTATCGACCCAGACCTTCGAAGTTTTAATTTTAAAGTCTTTTGCTTTCGAACTAGATGGCTCCGACACCATCAATCTTCCCCAAAATTATTTTTTGTTGGTTTTGAAAGAGATACTTCCGTATATAACCATTTTGACCAAAATGTTGATTTTAAAGAAGTAAACCCAATGCTTTTGAAATGGGTACTTTCATATGTTTCGAAGCTTTATGTTTTAAAAGATGACTTAATACTTTCAAAAGGTACCATTGGTCTCGAAAGAAGACATTTTCCAAGTGTTTCAAAAGATATGTATTCTATGTTTTTCGAAGGAGGCTATCCAAGGTTTCGAATGAGATGTCATGACGCCCCACCTCAATACCCACGCTAGCCAAGGACACTACGGGGTAATGCCGTCAACTATCGTGGAGAATAAGGCTGTTGAGGAGCGACCATTCATGTAATTGCTTTGTGCGAGCACCGATATGTCAGATATTATAACATGAGTTTCAACTTAAGAGGAAATCCAACATACCGATACAAACTCAAAACTACTACACAGTGGCTATATAATCTTCGGAAACAAATATAGAATTAAGCATAACACAAATCAGTCACAGATATTCATATCACAAAGGCGGAAAAAGATATGAATATAACACATAAAAGTGTATATCAGAGTAATGGTCAAACAAGATCCACAATATCACAAAAGAATAGTTACAAGCTCTACAAAAAGAATAAGTATACATCATTGAGTCTATATCTCAAATGTATACAACCAAAAACTACTAATCTAAGTAGCTAGCCAAAAGTCAGGATAATAATCCCTGGTGAAGTCAAGCAGAAGCACCTGCAACATCTCGGTCTGACCCGAGTATTATTTAATAAGAAAATAATAAACGGATCAGTCTAGCTATAAATATCATATGAAATGATATAGAATAAGAGATATGACATAAACGTATGATAACCATAAAGCCATACTATAATAAGTATGCAACTGAAAATCAACTAGAGATTAATCAATATCACAAGAATCTTCTCAAAGATCAAAAAGAATGTCATACTCTTTATTTTTATTCACCAAACCATAAATATTGACAATTATATCAATGCCAATCATAAAATTGGTGAAACACAAATTCTAGAAATCATCAATGGGAATCCAGAAATTATAAATAGGGGGAGGCCTATCACAAAACAGGAGCATGAAAACTCGCTAACTCGTGTATCACAAACGGGACGCTATCCCATGGTCGCTAACCATAGAGCCGGTGCAACGGCGTAGTACAATATGGGTACGCCCGAGGAACCTGAAACTCGAATAATTCAGAACAACGACGTAGTACAACGGTACGCCCGCTGATCCTGATAAGCCGGAACAACGACGTAGTACAAAGGTACGTCCGATGAACCGAACTCCATAAAAGAATATGGGTCGCTAGCCCACAAAAATTGAGTCGAAACTCCAAATAATACATAGGTCATTAGCCTATAAAAGAAATGAGACGAAACTCAATAAAACGAGGTACCGTCCCCTACATGGACAAGGAAACATAGCCTTTCGCTAGTCTAAATCACATAAATGTTCATCAATAATCATCAAGAAGTGTCAACTACATTAAGCTAGTAAATAAATGAGCTTAGCTTCATGTCCAATAACCAATAGCTTAACTTAAATATTTACGAACAAATTGTAGATCTCCACTCGAAAATTATCACAAGAGATTCAATCGAATAAGTCCAAGAATTAACCGACGAAGTAAACACAAGTGTTTCATACGACTCGTTTTACTAAGCCGTTTAATTAGATTTCTCATACGAGTGAGGTAAAGGTTTGTATATACTAATAGATTGAAAAAATGGGTTTATAACGAGTTTGATATTGAAAATAGAGTTGAAATCATCTTTGTGGAAGAGTTTGAATATTACTACTACTATTGAAACCTTTATATTTTTAAAGTGACAAATCACAAAAATGATTGTAGAAATAATCAATCACCAAAATTTCACGTACGAAGACGTGGATTAAATCCAAATAAATCGATATCAAATCCGTCAAAATGGATATTTTCAAAAATCCAAAAAAAGAAGTCATCAAAGTCGAATGAATGATAACAACAACTCGGGTAATCACAAATCGTTAAAAGTTGGATTCACGAGAAAAATAGGTAAATCAAAACGAAGCAAGCAGGTCAGTCGATTGGCCCAGATGGTCAGTCGACTGGTACAGAACCTGGAAACTCTCGGGTTTCCAGGTCAGTCACTGACTCATCGGGTCAGTCGACTGATACGGGGACAGAAAGTTTTCTGCCCCCTGGTTCAGTCGATTGACCTACTGTGTCAGTCGACTAAACCTGCTTCCAGAGCAGAATCAGCATAGCCCCCTTATGGGGCAAAACCTAAAACACGAACAGAAGCGAACGGACGAGCAATGAAGACTATGGATTTATGCCTAGTGACAACCCGGCCTAGTATGGCCCTCCGAAGCACCTCACTAACGTGTTCAAACATCCATAAAAGGATTTTCACAAAAATTGGACTTAAAAACCAAAAATCAGAATATTCACCAATTCAATCCAAATCAAAAGAAAATGCACATGAAAAAGTGTTAGGAATTCATACCTAACAATCAAAGACGGTTATAGACATAGATGTGAGATAAAAATCTCACCTTTTTACATAAAACAAATGAAGAAGAAGCTATAGAGCAATGGCAAGGACAATAACTCTTCAATTCCAACCCGACAAGCTTGAATTTAAGCTTAAAAGAGGAACATTTCCTAAGTTAGGTTTAGGAATTTCTGAAATTGATAAGAGAATGAGTTGGAGAAGAAGAAGAGAAGGCTTACCAAAGCTTCTCCTTTGAATTTGGAGCTAGAACTTGGATTTGCAAAGAAGATTAGGGCTTGGAGTTTTAATTTCCCATTCCACTCTCTATTGTTGCTAAAGCTTGAGTATTAGGAAATAGAAATGAAGTAATGAAGAGGAGAGGGTTGGGGCTAAGTTAATAAGTGGGGTTAATCGGCTGAAACCAAACCAAATCCCTAAGTGAAAAAGTGGCAAAATTCCACTAACTCCAAACATATCAAAGTTTATACACAAAAGGTCGCATACGTCATTTTGAACTCAATGGAGGTTGTCTCGAGTCCAAATTCAACCGTTTGCTAAAAGTAGCATTTCAGATTATAATTCGACTAACGATGAAATATTTAAATAAAATAATTAAATATTCAATCGTAAAATATGCGGGTTGTTATAGACTCCCCTCCTTAAAGAGCGTCCTCGCAATATTTAAGAAGAAAACAAAAAGTAACAACCATAAAAGCATATTCAACACAAAAGAAATTTGAAATAAGAAGTTCACCTCAAGGAGAGCGAGAAAGTAAGTCCGGATGCATTCGCTCGATGAATTCTCTAGATTCCCATGAATAATCCTTAGGATTTGAGGACCATTGAACCTTCACAAGAGGGACATCTTTATTTCGAAGGCGTTTAACCTCCGAAGCAATAACACGAATAGGATGTTGCTCGTAAGTCAAAGTAGGTGAAATTTTAATTCCTTCCACAACACCGGGCTCAAGAATAGAATCGGAATCTCGAAGGCATTTCTGTAATTAAGAAACGTGAAACACGTCATGAATAGCAGAAAAATGATCCGGTAATAAAAAGCAGTAAGCCATGGAACCAATACGTTCGGTGATGGTAAATGGACCAATATATCGAGGTGCTAACTTTCCCGATCGACTGAAACGCACAACACCCTTCATAGGTGAAACACGAATAAATACGAAATCTTCCACAGAACATTCTAACTTCCTTCTTCGGTTATTGGCATAGGATTTTTGTCTACTTTGGGCTTCTTTCATCCTATGACGAATAAGGTCAATCTTTTCTGCGGAATCATGAATAAAATCTGGACCCAAAACCAGCTTCTCACTGACCTCAAGCCAACAAGAAGGAGATCGGCATGGCCTTCCATAGAGTGCCTCAAAAGGTGTCATACCAATACTAGATTGGAAGCTATTATTATAGGAAAACTCATCAAGAGAAATATGATCTTCCCAACTTCCACCAAAATCAAGAACACATGCACGAAGAAGATCTTCAAGAGTTTGATTCACACGCTCGGTTTGTCCATCGGACTGAGAGTGATAAGCGGTGCTAAAATTAAGCTTCGTTCCCAAAGCTTTTTGAAGACTCTTCCAAAATCTACTAGTAAACAATGGATCATGATCACTAATAATAGAAGTAGGAACTCCATGTAATTTAATAATTTCTTTGATAAAAAGTTTGGCCAAAAGAGGTATGGTCCGATTGGACCGAACGGGAATAAAATGGGTGGATTTTGTAAGTCTATCAACAATCACCCATAAGCTATCATGACCCGCACGAGAATGGGGAAGGTCATCGATAAAATCCATGGAAATTTGATCCCACTTCCAAATTGGAATGTCTAAAGGTTGCAATAACCCACTGGGCCTTTGATGCTCGGCCTTAACGAGTTGGCAAGTCATGCAACGCTTAACGAAGTTAGCGATATCAAATTTCATCCCATCCCAATAATAAAATCGCTTCATATCCGCATACATTTTACTACTACCGGGATGGATGGTATATTTAGAACAATGAGAATCTTCTAAAATGTCTTTACGAAGATCACTAATGTTTGGCATGATAAGTCTACCAAATTTTCGAATGCCGCCACGAGAATCAATATCAAAGTCTTTCAAACCTTCAATATCAATTTTATCCCTACAATTTTGGCTAAGAAGAGCAAATTCGGGATCTAGTTTTGACCTTCAAGAATGCGGTCTAAAAGAGAAGGATGATCCTCAAGGCTACATAAAACAAGAGACGAACATAAATCGGATACACGATCTCGAATCTCACAAGTGGATAAAGTCTCAAGATCATTCCACTCGGATATCATCATGGAAACAACCGCTTGTTGCTTTCGGCTAAGGGCGTCGGCAACACGATTTCCCTTTCTGGGAGTATAAAGAATATCAAGATCATAAGCTGCAAGGAACTCGAGCCAACGATGTTCACGCAAATTAAGTTCCTTCTGAGAAAATAAATACTTCAAAGATTTATGATCAGTGTAAAGAATAAATTTTTCTCCCAAAAGATAATGACGCCAAATTTTAAGGGCGAAAACAATAGCCGCGAGCTCTAAATCATGAGTGGCATATCTAGTCTCGGCTGGCTTCAATTGCCTAGAAGCATAAACAATAACACATTTTCTTTGCATAAGAACGGCACCCAAACCGACGCGACTAGCATCGGTATAAACAATAAAATCTTGATTCCCTTCGGGAATAACAAGAATAGGAGCATCAGAAAGAAGTTCTTTTAATTTCTAAAAAGAAGCTTCACATTTGTCCGACCAAATGTATTTAACTCCTTTCTTTGTTAAGCTAGTAACAGGCACGGCAATTTTAGAAAAGTCCTTTATGAACGGGCGGTAATAACCTACCAATCCAAGAAAGCTACGAATTTCCGTCACACTCTCCGGTCTCTTCCAATTTTGTATCGCTTCAATCTTTGAAGGATCCACGAAAATTCCAGATTCAGAAATAATATGACCGAGAAACTTCACACGAGATTGCCAAAAATGGCATTTAGAAAATTTTGCTTTTAATTAATTGCTCCTAAGAATTTCCAACACAATCCGAAGATGATTTTCATGCTCCGCCTCGGTTTTTGAATACACAAGAATATCATCTATAAAGATGAGGATGAATCGATCGAGGAAATCTTTGAAAACTCGATTCATAAGGTCAACGAAATAAGCTGGAGCATTCGTTAAACCAAATGGCATAACAAGCCATTCATAAGATCCATAATGAGTACGGAACGATGTCAAAGAAATGCTATCCTCTGCAATACGAAGTTGATGAAAACCGGTTGCCAAGTCCAACTGTGAAAAGACTCTAGCACCACTAAGTTGATCGAACAGACCATCAATCCGAGGTAAAGGATATTTATTCTTGATAGTAAGATCATTAAGCTTGCGATAGTCAACGCAAAGCCTAAGTGTACCATCGGATTTCTTCACAAAAATAGCCGAAGCTCCCCAAGGCGAGGAACTAGAGTGAATAAATTGCTTCGTCTCCAATTCGGATAATTGTTTGCGCATCTCCTCATTCTCTTTATTGGACATTCGATAAGGAGGACGAGTAATAGGTAAAGCTCCAGGAATTAGATTAATCCTGAACTCAATTGCTCGCTTAGGTGGTAATCCTAAAACGGGCTCAAATATGTCGAAAAATTCATGAACAATGTGAATAAGAGAAATGACATCTTCCTCATCATCATTATCGTCATCATAAGGATTTAAAGAATATAAAGATGCAGCCAAGTTGGTATCTGAATCTTTAAGAACAATAGAATTCTGCTTAACAGATTGAGGATGTCGAAGATGAATAGTCCGCTCTGGACATAGGATTTGAGCTTCATAGCGGTTAAGCCAATCCATTTCCAAAATCATTCCAAAGCCTAAGTAGCGCATAACATGCAAATCAGCTTGGAAAGAAAAATTACACAAAATAATCTCGACATCTTTGCAAAGCAAACTAACTGTTGCAGATCCACCTACCGGATTCGCAAATCTCAAAGAAGTCATTAAAGCAACAACACTTAAAGAAAAAGTATCAACAAGTTCTTTTGATATAAAAGAATGGGATGCACCCGTATCAAAAAGAACTCGAATAGGTTGATCACGAAACAAAATAATGCCATCAAGGATAGAATGAGAAATACCTTGACTAAGAGAAGTGTTGCTAAGGGCTTATGCAACATTTAACTTTCCCTCCTTCTTGCCTTGAAGTTTGGGACATAAAGATAAAAGATGACCCGAACTTTTGCAATAGCAACAAAAGAGAGGTTTCGGACATCTATTGGCATACTGGTCTTTAGAACCACAATTGTAGCATTGCCCACTACTAGGGGTAGGAGTCTTTGCTATAGAAGCTGCTTGTTTTCCTTTCTTGTTGAGATTAGGGCCTTTGAATTTAATAGGCCTTTTCTTGTTGCTTTTGAAGTTCGGTTTGGCACCCACAACTTCAACATCACTCTCCCCATCCGCCTCTTCAAGTCGAAGAGCGATATCAATGAGTCGATCAAAAGAAACTTCTAACTTTAAAAGTAATGGCTTCTTGAGATTTTAGTTCAAGCCATAGACAAATCTTTGGTTCAACGGGGTGTTTATGTATTCGACCCCGTATTTAGAAAGTGACTTGAATGATGCGACATAATCTGCCACAGAGGATTCACCTTGAACAAGGTTAATAAAACGACGAGCCAATGTCACCTTCTCAGCTTCTGGCATAAACTTTAGTTCGAATCGTTCTCGAAATTTCTCCTAAGTAAGATCCGCTTCATTTATTTTAGAAATCAGAAGCTCGTACCAGTCTAATGCTCTTTCTTGGAGTATACTAGAGGCCACCTGAACTCGGTGAAGATCAATAAGATTCATGCGAGAAAAGATTCGATCGCATGTTCTTAGCCAAGCCTGGACTTCAATAATGGTTTCAAAACCTTTGAATGGCTTCCCACCCAAGTTGGTGTAATCGTTGCACAAACGTTCAAATCCAGACTTAGGGTGAGTAGGCTCTGGATTAGGTCCGACTGCTTGAGCATTCTTTACAAGATCAAGAAGCTGCTAGGCAGACATAAAAACTCCATCCTGGGGAGTAGCACTAGATTGACCGGCGCTGGGACGGCCAGGTCTAACCGTTTCTCTTCTTTAAGAAAGAAAGAAGAAGAAAAGTTGCCCTCAAAATAAATATCAAGCAATCTTGATAGATAAAACAAGGAATCATAAAAGAAAATAGGATAGAATGGTACGAAGACACGAATTAAATCCTAAGGCATGACTCCTAAGATGGACTTAGGACGATGATCCTTGTTAAATTATTCTACATTGTTCCGAAGTTTCGGCTCCGATACCAAGATGTGACGCCCCACCTCTATACCCACGCCAGCCAAGGACACAACGGGGTAATGCCATCAACTATCGTGGAGAATAAGGCTGTTGAGGAGCGACCATCCGTGTAATTGCTTTGTGCGAGCACCAATATGTCAGATAGTATAACATGCATTTCAACTTAAGAGGAAATCCGACATACCGATACAAACTCAAAACTACTACACGGTGGCTATATAATCTTCGAAAACAAATATAGAAATAAGCATAACACAAATCATTCACAGATATCCATATCATAAAGGCGGAAAATATATGAATATAACACATAAAAGTGTATATCAGAGTAGTGATCAAACAAGATCCACAATATCACAAAAGAATAGTTACAAGCGCTACACAAAATAATAAGTCTACATCAATGAGTTTATATCTCAAATGTATACAACCAAAAACTACTAATCTAAGTAGCAAGCCAAAAGTCAGGATAATAGTCCCTGGTGAGGAATCAAGCAGAAGCACCTACAACATCTCGGTCTGACCCGAGTATTATTTAATAAGAAAATAATAAACATATCAGTCTAGCTATAAATATCAGATGAAACGATATAGAATAAGAGATATGACATAAACGTATGATAACCATAAAGCCATACTATAATAATTATACTACTAACAATCAACTAGAGATTAATCAATATCACAAGAATCTTCTCAAAGATCAAAAAGAATGTCATACTCTTTATTTTTATTCACCAAACCATAAATATTGACAACTATATCAATGTCAATCATAAAATTGGTGAAACACAAATTCTAGAAATCATCAATGGAAATCCAGAAATCACAAATAGGGGGAGGCCTATCACAAAACGGGAGCATGAAAACTCACTAATACGTGTATCACAAACGGGACGCTATCCCATGGTCGCTAACCATAGAGCCGGTGCAACAGCGTAGTATAATATCGGTACGCCCGAGGAACCTGAAACTCGAATAATTCGAAACAACGACATAGTACAACAGTACGCCCGCTAATCCTGATAAGCCAGAACAACGACGTAGTACAAAGGTACGTCCGATGAACCGAACTCCATAAAAGAATATGGGTCGCTAGCCCACAAAAATTGAGTCAAAACTCCAAATAATACATAGGTCGTTTTCCTATAAAAGAAATGAGACGAAACTCAATAAAATGAGGTACCGTCCCCTACGTGGACAAGGAAACATAGCCTATCGCTAGTCTAAATCACATAAATGTTCATCAATGATCATCAAGAAGTGTCAACTACATTAAGCTAGTAAATAAATGAGCTTAGCTTCATGTCCCATAACCACTAGCTTAACTTAAATATTTACGAACAAATTGTAGATCTCCACTCGAAAATTGTCACAAGAGATTCAATCGAATAAGTCCAAGAATTAACCGACGAAGTAAACGCAAGTGTTCATACTACTCGTTTTACTAAGCCGTTTAATTAGATTTCTCATACGAGTGAGGTAAAGGTTTGTATATACTAATAGATTGAAAAAATGGGTTTATGACGAGTTTGGTATTGAAAATAGAGTTGAAATCATCTTTGTGGAAGAGTTTGAATATTACTACTGGTATTGAAACCTTTATATTTTTAAAGTGACAAATCACAAAAATGATTGTAGGAACAATCAATCACCAAAATTTCACGTACGAAGATGTGAATTAAATCCAAAGAAATCGATATCAAATCCATCAAAATGGATATTTTCGAAAATCCAAAAATAGAAGTCATCAAAGTAGAATGAATGATAACAACAACTCGGATAATCAAAAATTGATAAAAGTTAGATTCACGAGCAAAATAGGCAAATCAAAACGAAGCAAGCAGGTCCGTCGACTGGCCCAGATGGTCAGTCGACTGGTACAAAACCTGGAAACTCTCGGGTTTCCAGGTCAGTCGACTGACTCATCAGGTCAATCGACTGATACGGGGACAGAAAGTTTTCTGCCCCTTGGTTCAATCGACTGACCTACTGTGTCAGTCGACCGAACCTGCTTTCAGAGCAGAATCAGCCTAGCCCCCTTATGGGGCAAAACCCAAAACATGAACGGAAGCGAACGGACGAGCAATGATGACTGGGGATTTACGCCTAGTGACAACCCAGCCTAGTATGGCCTTCCGAAGCACCTCACTAACGTGTTCAAACATCCATAAAAGTATTTTCAAAAAAATTGGACTTAAAAACCAAAAATCGAAATATTCACCAATTCAATCCAAATCAAAAGCAAATGCACATGAAAAGGTGTTAGGAATTCACACCTAACAATCAAAGATGGTTATAGACATAGATGTGAGATAAAAATCTCACCTTTTTATACAAAACAAATGAAAAAGAAGCTATAGAGCAATGACAAGGACATTAACTCTTCAATTCCAACCCAACAAGCTTGAATTTAAGCTTAGAAGAGAAACATTTCCTAAGTTAGGTTTAGGAATTTCTGAAATTGATAAGAGAATGAGTTGGAGAAGAAGAAGAGAAGGCTTACCAAAGCTTCTCCTTTGAATTTGGAGCTAGAACTTGGATTTGCAAAGAAGTTTAGGGCTTGGAGTTTTAATTTCCCATTCCACTCTCCATTGTTGCTAAAGCTTGAGTAGTAGGAAATAGAAATGAAGTAATGAAGAGGTGAGGGTTGGGGCTAAGTTAATAAGTGGGGTTAATGGGCTGAAACCAAACCAAAGCCCTAAGTGAAAAGGCGGCAAACTTCCACTAACTCCAAACATATCAAAGTTTATACTCAAAAAGGTCACAAATGCCATTTTGAACTCAATGGAGGTGGTCTCAAGTCCAAATTCGACCGTTTGCTAATGTAGCATTTCAGACTATAATCCGACTAATGATGAAATATTTAAATAAATTATTTAAATATTCAATCATAAAATATACGGGTTGTTACAGATGTTTTATGATTTCAAAACACAAACTCGATCTTAATTTAAAAGTAATAACCATGGCATAAATAAGAGGTTTTGGAAATAATATTCACATTATTAGTAACATATAACTACATCTTGGGGAAAGGGTGGAATAACTAGTTAGGTTAACCCAGTATTGAATATAACTTAATAGATGTTAAATTCTTAATTTAATAATATTGGCAGGGGCCAATAGGTTTACCGTAAGCCCATGAAAAATGTATGATATTGGCAGGGGCCAATAGGTTCATAGTCAGCGCATGAAAACTACGATTTGATACTGGCATGGGCCATTAGGTTTGTACTTAGCCCTTGAAAACTATATCTGAATTAAGATATTGGCAGTCATCCAATTGTTTCCTGGTTAGCCAATGAAGACTAGGATAAGAAATATGATATTGGAGTTACCAATAGGTACTTAGTGATCTCATGGAAACTAAGTAATTGGTTAGATAGTTCTTAACATTAACCGGTTAATAGTAACTATAATTGAGACAGATAGTCAGAATGAATGGGGATGGGTAATCCAGAATTGATTTACTTGTATTGCATATCATCATAATGTTTTGAAATACTATGTTTTAACCATTGTAGTGTTAGGAGCACGGTATATGGTTTTGTAAATGTTATAGGATACTAGTGAGGGGGTAACCCATTCCGCAAAGCGGTGTGGTCTCACTAGATATCTAAACGGTTTGAAATGGTAGATTATTATTCATATCAGGATTTTTGTTTGACTCAAATTTTTATTTTCCCTTTAAATTCTCGGGTGCTCAATTGATTTTGAGTAGGTTGAGAGTTAAAGGTTTTCAAGTTTTCTCTTTAGACGAGTAAATCTTCCGAAGGCGTGCAGGAGGAAGATAGTTGTTTAAAGTTATTCTATTTCCGTTATATGTTTGATTATAAAGGCAAACTGTTTTAATGCCTTACTATGTACTCTAATCAACTAAGGGGGCATCTTAATATATCGCTCTTGGCATATTTTGTTATTATATGTTATCTGAACGTGGTCTGTGAATTGGGATTATGTAGTAAATTTAAAATATCTTGAAATGGAACATGGACTTTGTTTTTTGTTTAAATTTTTCTATATTCTTGTGTTTATGTATCAATATACCTAATATTGTCATACTTGTTCGCCAAGGATTAATAACTATGGATGACTACAACATCTGTAATCGTTAGTTTTGGGCCTCTAAGTAGGGGGACGTTGCACTTAATAAACTCCATATACATATTACTATGGATATATTTTTCACGAATTATGTAACATCCCAAAATTTTGGTCATTTGATTTTGAATAAATTAATTTTAAATATCTAAATAATTGTATTTTTGGAATTTAGTAATTGAATTCAAATATGATTAATCATTTAAATATTTGAATTTTAAGTTAAATATTAATAAATAATACTGATGCATTCAACTTGCAAATTTATTTACAAAATAGATCAAATAAATATTGATAATAGAATTGAAAATATAAAATAATATTTAAATTTGTGAAATTCACATTTCAGGACACTGCCTTGGACTTTGACGAAACCAATACCATTAGATCCGGAATAAAAAATTGTTGTATGTCGTTGAGTTTCTTAACAATCAGACGTACCGTATGGTCATCCGAGCTCGAAACGCGCACGATTAATTTTAAATGTAATTTGATTAATAAATAACTTCTGTATACTTTGGGATTAGGTCCCGAAACTAGTTTCGTTGGGTTCGGAATAGGGGTGTTTTGTATAGAACGCCAGTCGACACTCGTCGATAGAAGTTCAAAATTTTCAGGCATGATTGATGCTAGATATTATTGAATAAAATAATAAAAACCTTATTTATTCTCATACCCCTACCTTACACATGCCATACCTAATCAAAATCACCATGCCACCCACATTTTGACCTCCCACATTCCCTTCTTCTATAAAATCTTCCCTGTAACTGAAAAAGAGAGTCTTTCATTTTTCAAAATTCACATTAAAATTCCTTGCTTCACTAAAAATCTTGAATCTCGAATCGTTGTGCTCGTTAGGAGATTAACTTCCATCTTATGCCCATTTTGTAGCTCGCGGCATTGTTTTGGGAGATCAACATTAGGGGTGGCAGTTCTAAGGCTTGGGATTTTAGGTGATAGGGGAAGAATTCTGTGATGGCATCGATGGCATTGTGATTGTCAGGTCGAGTAGCTTCGATGGTGTAACGACCCGATCTACTGACTTCCGAAATTCGACATCAATACTTTCACTGTATCAAATGCCCCACAATCGAATGCCGAAAAGCCGAATCGTTAGGGTTAAAGAAAAAGAAGACAGAAGAAGAAACGAAAACAATAACAGAATCTCACATTTCGCAACGCAATAATATATAATAGACAAATGAATAATCTTTAAAACAAAGAACCATATCCGCTATTACAATACATCATCAGAGTTTTCAATGACACAATACAACACTGACAGTTATTATAAATTGTTTGCATAGAAATTTTGACTTGCACTAACCCAAACGCAACGGACACTATATAGTAAAGTGATACGTCTCACCTGCCAGCTTGTCTCCAGATCTCCACAACATATCTTTTCCAACTTTGCTCCAGACTAACTGATAACCTAACTCTAGGTTGCCCGTGTGGAAAATTATGGGCACCCAGAGTTTAGACAGGGAACAATATACTCCAAGTCAGTCATGGGACTGGTGTGAGATCTTAAAAACAGTTATTTTCACAAAGAAAATAAAAGGAAATCCGCTATGCTTTTGGAAAATGAAACTACCATAAGGCCTTCCCGCACACACACAATGCAAGTGCACAATTGGAGGAGATTTCTCCTTATGATAGTCAAACATGCTTGATACGCAAATTTTTTTAATATTATCATTAGTGCATAGTGCAGAAAACATTTCGAAAGTATAATATTAATCTTAGCCAGCATAGGTACCATTATATTATGCCTTCTATAGCTGCCATTTAAGAATGGCAGGATATACAACTGTAATCGTAAAGGGCGCGTATTAATGATTGGATTTCCAACAAACGGTCAGGCTAATGAACTTCCTATTGCCACATGGGTACTCCTCTAGAGGGACGCCCCGAGAACCTTACCAGATCTTTGCCAACACAAGGCCAGGTTACCCCTGTAACTAGGTAACTACCACACGAGTATGCCATTTCCCGGTCGTTTGCAACCTTTTTTCGAGGATCCTCAACCACAAAGCAACAACCACAAAGTATAACAAATTTACAGAAACCACATAGGTTAAATATTTGTACTCCATACCATGATACAACACTTTTCTAGAAGGAAATGACATATCCTTAGGTGGCGCTACTCCCAAATAACCTTGCCGCATCCTTCCTGTTTCGACCATTTTCGGGGTGTACGGTCCGACGAAGTTTCATCCACAAAGCTACACTTTTTCACAAAGCCATGCTTCGATCAACAAATGATCAACATCACTTTGTATGCCACATTACCAAATTAGGCATGTATCACTAGTAACCATCAACTACATAACCTCTGGGTTCGTACATCTCAGAGAAGTGTGTTAAGCTAAGAGAATAAATTCTCCGCCACCAACAGAAATGTATTTGATAGAAACCATCTTTACATCTCAAAGTGTAACGTCAGATACACATCCATACAAGTCCGTCCAGGAATCGAATGGAACCGAAGGCACTTCAAAGAAGCCATTGCAAATTCGGATATTCACAAATCACGTCCGAAATCCACATCACAAAGGGTGAAAAAATCTCTATACAGGAGCAGCCCAATGCAGAGACATTCGACAGGTAATCCTTTTCGCTTTCGAAAATACCCAATCTTCAACACCATCTTCAAATGCAATCCCATTTCATCGTATCATTATTCAGAATGGGTTTTATGACACCAAATCCTCTCACGAATAATCTGAATAACGAGCGCTTATTTTAAAAAATAAGTGTTACATTTAGATTTCAACAAATCACAACAATTTCCACTTTGATCCTTTAAACAAAAGATCCATCACAATCACAAAGGTTCGATGTGGTTTTCGAATATCCATTTGGAATTCGATCCCCGGTCGCATCGAAATTTAAATGCCATTAAAGACCAATATTGATAGTCGGTTATTTAACTATCAATTAACATTCACAACAATTACCAGATTTAAATAATTTTCCGCAATTATTTATTTTCACAATATTTTCGCAAGATATATTTCACACTTCAACCATTTGAAAACAAATTTCAAATTACTTTCCACATTTCAATCCTTTGAAAACAAATTTAAATCATTTTCCACATTTCAATATTTTGAAAACAAATTTCAAATCACTTTTCCTTACGTGGAATATATTCATTTCCACTGAAAATGTGCCGAGTTCAAATATTTTGAAATAATTCAAAATACTTATCCAAAATATACTTGGAAATATTTAGAATAAAACTATTTTAAAACACTTATTTTAAATATTAGACATGAAAATATTATACCAATATCTCGTATAATACTTCAAGTGCAAACTAATTTTAAAATAAAATTAATAGATAGAGTATAAATATATAAATAACTATTTTCTATATCAAATATCAATTTAATCTTTAAAATAATTCCTTCTACAATAAATTAAAATAAATCTTTACTTTAAAGATTTTCAAAATAACCTAAGTAAATAATTTTTCCAAAATATTCTTTCAAATCAATTTGTAGAACTTTTAACTTATACTTCAAAAGCTACTTTTAAAAAAATACACTCGGCTTTCCAGGGAAGAATTCCCTTTCCATTTCAAAATGGTCCATTTAAATCAATTAATAAATCTTCTTGATTTATTTTAATTTACACTCCAAATTTGTAAATTTCTTTCCACACTTTTAAAAATAAGCCAACATTTATTTTTAAAATAAAATTCACTTTCCTTTATAAAATTCCCATTGTGAATTTAATTTTTCCAAATATCTACTAAGATATAGTTTTCAAATTGTTTTCCAAATATTCACTTTCAAATGCCAAATCAAATTCCAAATTTATTTCCAAAAACTTATTTCAGACACCAATTCAAATTTCAAACTGATTTCCCAACGATTCATTTTTAAACACCAAATCAATTTTTAAATTTTATTTCTAAATTTATTTCTTTTTAAAATAAATTCCTTTATCTCTTCCAAATTATTTAAATTCCGCATTTTAAAATAAATTCTTCAACTTTTGAATAATATTACTTGAAATCCATTTATTAAAATCCTTTCCCATATTTTTTTTGAATTAATTCAATAGGATTCAAAAATAAAACTTTATCCTTTTAAAATTCCTTCTTTTAAATTTATTCAATTCCCTAAAATAAATTCAATATTTCTGGTATCCTACAATACCAAAAGTATATTCGGCTAAACTATAGCCTTCAACGGTTTCAATCACAAATATAATCATTCAAAGATTATAAATAAAACAACACACAGCCTTTAAACAAAATCAAATATTTAAGGAATCCAGTTGGATCCCTCCAACCTGTTTCTCTGCATCCATAGACGTTGCACCACAATTAAATACCAATTCCACTTCAAGATGGAATATCGCGGTATACGGGATATATAAAATATCATCCACTATTATGCGGCACATAGGTCTCATCCGCTATATAATGCGGGAAATCAATCACTCCAAATACATATATAATACTGTAACGACCCGCCATTCATCTCCATAGAATGACGCATCATTAATAAGAAAGAAAGGGATAGAAAGAGAAAGAAAGAGAAGAAAGAAGGAACAACGAATCAGAATCTAAACAGCGGAACGAATAAATTATATTAATAACATAAGTATTACATAGTATACAATCATTATCAGAGTTACACAAATTATACATCACATACTAGACAATTATAAACACATGTCTAGTTATACAACTCAATACAACTCAGAGAAAAACACAAAGATATCAACACAGCGAAACACTAAACATATCTACAACGCTGAAGCCTCCTGCTCCATTGCTCCTCCACAATCCGTTAAAGCAAACCTGAATCCCTTGGCTACTCGTAAAAATTTGAGTACCCAAGAGTTTATGAAAAACAAAAAAATAAACTCCGGGTCAGACATGGGTCTGGTGTGAGTAACAGGATAAGGTTGCTTAACTTTGAAAAACCTTTGAAAAGAAAGGTATCACGTAAGACTTCCCACACATAAACATGGAAAAGTTTTTACCTTACGCTAACCAAAACATTTGATAGGAAATTCATTAATATTATAATAGGTCTAGGGTTTTCAAGTAAATAGAAAATAGCCGAAATTGTTACATTTATTAAATTCCAGCTACTAGCCACAAAAGTGGGTAATACAATCAAAACCATTGGCACTTATTTGGATTTTGGATTCCATACAATGGCATGGATACCGGGGTACCGTCCGTCACAGTACGTGGCCTAGATCACCGTACCGAGGATCGCTCCCAATCCCTGCAACACAAGGCTGGAACCATTCCTTACTGAACAGTTCTGAACAAAACAACCCCGCAGTTGGCACGCGTTCCAACCGCCCACTAAGCCGAATAAAAAGGGACTTCTAGACAGGGGAAAATCTTTTCCTACTTGGGCATGACCCACTTAGCCTTGCTGCACCTCCCCTGTTTTAGCCATTCCCGGTTAATGAGGTTTGAGGCTACGATTACCTTTATAGGACACATTATCTTAGAATGCTCATCGTCCACCTGACGATGTTCTGAAAGCATTCAATCCATACAAGTTCGTTCCGGGTTCGAACGAAACCGAAGGCATTATCTTGTTACTCTCGTTTTGGAATCACCCTCAGAGTTAACGACGATAACCCTTGCACTCTAAATCTTCATCTCGAATCTGAAAGTACTATCTCCGTCAAACTCATCTCGGAATCACCCTCAGAGTTATATTGACGAATAGTTCTTACACCTCGAGTCTTCACTCTTCACTTGAGATTCACGACTTATCGTTAATTTGGATCGATGTGGTTTTCGGATATCCAAATATGGAAACCCAATCCCGGTCTCATCGAAATCTAAACCGTGTCTTTTAGGTCCAAGTCGTTTTAGAGTTTAAAACAATTCAATACAATTATCTATATACACACAGATAGATAATTCACATATCACAATAGATAATCAATAATATCATCACAACAGATTATCCATATTATCATTATCAAAAGATAACCCAAATCATCAACATAATGCAACCAATGCATCCATATCACTCAATGTTACTTATCTTATATCTGAGATTCAACCATTCAAGGCAACCAATATCATCCATTCATAAGCAATGATTTACTTAATCACAACATCTATAATTAATTTAAAATGAATTAAATTAATTACTTCCATCTCTAATTAATTTAAAGTGAATTAAATTAATTACTCACTTCAATATAAATCTTGCTTGCATAACCATTAATTAATTGCAAATCAATTAATTATCCACTAATTAATCACCTTAATTAATCACCCTTGATTAATTTCTTTAATTACATTCAAGTAATTATCCTTTAATTAATTTCACAAATTAATTACTCTTAACCAAAATAGTAATTAACCCTTTATTACTTCATTAATTAATTAACTATAATTAATTACATTAAACCTTAATTAATTACAATTAATTAATTACCCTTAATCACTTATTATTGATTAATTAATCTTAATTAATCAATCTTAATTACATCATTAATTATATTAATTAATGATCGTTAATTAAATTTAAATTAATTACTTATTTAAATCAATTACATTTAGTAATTAATCTCAATTAAACCATAATTATTAATCACCTTTGATTAATCACATTCAGTATTTAACTACCCTTAATTACTTATCAAATTAATTACTCCTTAATTAATTTCTTTAATTAATCCCTTGATTAATTATAAAGTAATTTAATCCAGATTACTTCCATAATTAAACTGTCTTCCACTAATTACATCCAGTAATTATCATTAATTACTTTACTAAGTAATTATACTTCATTAATTACATTAAGTAATTATTTACCAAAGCATCTAAAAGTTTAAATTAATTAAACTTAATTAATTAATCCAAACTAATCCCATTAAACTAAATTAATTACATTAAGTAATTAATTCCTTAGTTACTTCCTTTAAGTAATTATACTTAAATAAATTTCACAATTGATTATCATTTAATTAATTAATTTAATTATTTAAATTAATCACATTAATTAATTATTAAATAATATTAAGTTAATGACCATCATTAACAATTTAAAATTTTCTTTAATTACTTTTCTAAAGTAATTAACTTACATTAATCATTATTAATTTCCAATTAATTAATCTTTAATATCCAATTAATTAACCTTTAATTATTTAATTAATTAAGTGTTAACTTGTAGCTTAATTAATTCTAAATTACTTGATTAATTAATTCTTAATTATTAATTAAAATCTAATTAATAATCATTAATTACAAATTAATTATTCCTAATTAATTAGTTTAAACCTTTAATTACTTATTTAATTAATCCAAATGATTAATTAATCAAATAAAATTAAATTTCCTTATAAATTTAATGAATACAAATCTTTAAATTCTAATTTACTTTAAGATAAAACTTTGTTCTTATTAAAAATCAAGTTATCATTTACAAAGTATTTAAAACCACTTACTTTAAATTTACCTTCAAAATTTCATTTTAAATTTAAAGATTTAAAATGGATACAAATCATCTTTAACAAAGTTTTAAACACATTTCTAAACCCTTTCATTTCACAAGTTAATATATACCCATTAGTAAAGAAGTTTAAAAGGATTTAAAACCAAATTCATATTTAAATTCAAATTAATTTAAATTACACTTTAAACATTTCAAATTGTTTAAATCATTTTAAATTTAAAAAAATTTCTTCATTTCAAAATTTGAATACATATTTAAATTTGAATTTAGATAAACCTTCAGATTTTAAAACTCTACTTATATTTTAAAACTTTATTTTAAAATTCAACTACTTAAACATTTCTAAAGTAATTAAATCAAATCAAATTTAAAAACTTCATTTTATTTGAAAATTGAGATTCAAACTTGAACTTGAGATTACAGATTTTATAAACTAGGTTTAAAACTTATTTAAAACCTATTTAAAACCTTGCTTTACATTTAAATTCTAGTTTTTAAAAATTACAGAACAAAACAACACAGGTTTCAGTTAAAACCTATCACAAAAAAACCAAACCCGAGCCACCCAATTTCCTGCTTCGAGTCCTCCAACCATATACTTCGAGCAACCCATCAACTTACTTCGAGTCAATCACCATTAACTCGAATACAAACAGAACCAAAGCAACTTCACCTCGACACAGTGCACTGTGCACATGCACCATTACCGCAGCTAATTCCGATCATCAACGTTGAGCTTCCCACATCCAAAATCACTCAATCACCCCTACTTGATCATCAGATCGAACTCTTACCCTCGAAATCGAATTCGAGATAACACATCCAAACCTGGAACAACAGAACTACGCAAACCCAAAACCTATCAACGCTTCGCCTTCGATCCTCCGGCCACCCTAAATTCTACAACTCCGGCCCTGACCTCGTCTACGACCAAGCTATCGTCCCTCAAAACCTCACTGCACTCGATCGATTGTAGAAGATGTAGTCGATCGAATAACTTAGCCTAGTTAAACTAGGGTTACATATAAGAAATCATCATCGCTGCTGCCATAGTGTTTTGCATCCCCATCAATTATTTTTCCCAGCTTCACTGATTACTCCTCTACCCTCAAGAAGAATCCCGACCCTTCAATATCAATAGATCACCAGAAATCACAAGTTTTCCCTTTTCTGTTTATTTCAGAACTACACCTATTCCTCAATCTTAAAAATCTGGATTTTAATGCTAAAAATCATGATTTTGTTTATATATTCATTTCCTAATACTGAATCTATAATTTTCACAGTTTGAATTTTCACTTTATTTAATATTCACTGATATTCTTAGTTTTACAGGGATACCAGATTTTAATTTATCTATATTAAGTTTTTAAACCTTAATTTATATATTAATCAACATCTTTTGTTTGTAAAACAAGTCTTAACAATGATTAGTTCCAGAGAAAAAAATTGAATTCAAATTAAAAACAAGAAAATCTGGGTTTTAAAACAGAGTAGTCACAGATTACAAAACATGCATACATCACAAATTCACATAATCAGATTCATTGCAACATCACTAGCATGCAATAGAATTCATACTATAAATTTTTTTTATAAAGTTACTCACCTGAAACTTGATGGGCAGATCAAATTTTTAATTTGAACAGCTTTTGATCTTTAAAAACTTGAAACAGGGATATTACTTTGCCTTAGAGTTGCTACTTAGTCTCTGAGTCTTAAAACTGCAGTTGCTCTGAAAACTTGAGTTGTTGAAGCTTTAAAAATTGATATTTAAAAAGAACTACATGCATGCAGAAAAACTCCAGATTGAAATGATGTAGGCTTCAGAATTTTAATATGGTGACAGGTTTTGAAAATGAAGGTTTTCAATTTGAAGTAAATTACAGGAAAATGAATTGCATTTTTAAACTGAGGATTTGAAGATGATTTCAAGGATTTGATCTTTGATATGAGGAGTTTGTAACTGATTTTAGGTTTTGAAGATTTGTTTACAAGTAAGTGGTTTCAGATTTTTGGTTTCAAAGGAAGCGTGTGTTTTTTTGTTTTTTTTCAAATTTTCTTAGCAGCGTAGATTTAGAAAAGAATAAAAAGGAAAAAGGATTTGTTTATATAAAAACTGAAATAAAAATAAAAGAAAACGCAAATTTTAAAATGCCACTTGTCCTTTGCACTAACATTTGTCACGTTAAATGTTTTATTACCTAACACATGTTTAAAACAACCTTATATACATACACTTGTCGTTTTAAGGTTAATTAGTATTTATTAAATGTTAATTTGTATTTAGTTAGATGTTAATTATAAAATAAATGTGAGCTTGTATTTAATTAATTAGTTAATATATACGTGTTTACATGTAGATAATTTTGAAATGAATAAATCCAATTTATAAAATAAAAGTTTATACAAATATTATAAAAATCAAGACAAATTAAAAATATTTATACTTTAAATTTTCAAAGCTTTAAACTCAAATTCAAATTAAATTCTAAAATTAAATTTTGAAATTAAGTTGTATATTTACATATATAACTACACAATTCAATTTTGGAAAGGAATTATTTTTATTAAAAATCTATTTGTTAAAAACAATACATTATTATATTTTGAAAATAACAAATTTAATAACTATGAATACTTTATAAAATAAATTGTTTCTTTATTAATAAATTATTTATTTTATCAAACTATATCAAAATAAACCTTATTGTTATTTTTATTTAAATTTAAACTTAAAAATCAATTTAAACAAATTAAATTTTTATCTTAACAATTTAAAACCCATATATAATTTATTCAATAGCTTTTAAAAGTTTTTAACTTTAAATAAAAACATAATTTCTAATTTACCAAAGATATATATATTTAGGAAACATGATTTATTCATTTATTAAATTTAAAACAATATCTATTTACAATATATATATCTTATATACATATTATGAATAGAAAACAATTTATTGGCTTTTAAAAGATAAAATCTATCAATTAAATATTTATTTTAATTAGATTATTAAATTAATTCCAATCTTTTTAATAAAGATCGTCAAATCAATTTAGTTTTTATTTCAGATTATTAAATTGATATTGCCTAAAATTCCAGGACATCACAATCCTCCCCCTTAAAAGAATTTCGTCCCCGAAATTTAAAACAAAGGTAATTTAATAATCTATTTAAAGATTTAATTTTAAAATACAAGCATATACCAATGTTATGCTAACAACCATAGCAATCAATTCATCCAATCAAACAAATCTAATTATCCAGACAAAATTCTGGAAAGAGTTTCCTCGAGTTTCCCAAGTGTATATATATATATATCGGGATACTCGCTCTACAGAATTCAAAAAATCAAAACTATGAAGCTACAGAGCTCCTATTCATCTAGATCTATAGAACTAGACAGCATATCAGACTACAAACGAGTCTGACTCAACAATCAAACTCCTGAACAGCTGGTTCCAAAACCAGAGATAGATCATACACGTACTCCCTCAGAGATACGTGAAACCCGTCGAATCCCAGTTATCCAAACTGGCAATTCAATCTTGAAAACCAAACACTTGTCCTCACTAGAACACAGAAAAGATCCAAAACATCTTGGAGCTAGCTTCCTAGACTTACCAAAATCTATAGCTCCCTTAGATCGGAGAAAACTCAACCAAAACCAAATCTCTCCCTCCAGAATCCAAATTCCTTTGTCTCCTATCCACAAAATTCTTCGGATGATCCTGGGCTGTCAACATCCTTCCTGATCAGCTCAACTCTTGCTGATGCCTCTAAAAACAAACTAGACTAGAAACAACCCAACCCAATGATCTCCTCAAGATCAATCCAAAATCAAGAACTCAAATTTTACTCCTCAAACAACAGAAGACAACAACTTCTCCTATCCGGAAAAGAAAATCAGAAACACTCCCAAACTGCTTCCGCTGCGCAACTCTGATCCGAAGTAGATAAGAATGCTGATGAAGAACACGAGCACAACTGGACAACACATCGCAGAAATATGGTTCAACAGATCCATAAAAGAAAGCTCAGAAATTCCTCTGAAACCTGAGTTGCTTCTCCCACCTCTAACTCTAGGAACCATTCTTCAACTAAACTGAACCACCGGTTCCACTCCTGGAATCCTAGTCGATAAGAAACCTCAACCTCCAGATGCAGAAAAACCTCTGACTTCCCTGAAGATATCCAGAAAATCTCCAACAACCCAAGAGAACACTCAACTATCGCAAGTCACTTTTGCGATCAACCCAGATCAATTTCCAAATAAATATTGTTCTCTCTTTACCAATCAAAACAACTTACGCTGGTCTATTCAATCCATCGAAGAAACGGATTCACTCTGCTGCTTCTGAACTCCATCTCCAGAAAAACTACTTAACCAGAAAACTTCCTGCCAACACTGAATACTCCGAGCTGCATCGTTGACACCAAAGCCAAAGACTTTCTAATCCAAAGCTCTTCGAGAAACTCGGACTTCAAAGCCAACCACCACATCATACTAAACTCAGCCACAACACCGAAACAGACACACTTCCCAAAACTTATTCCAAAGAAACATCTTCGGACAAAATCCATGGTCACTGCATCTCATCATGCAGCTACTACTTCTTAAGGTATCAAGATACCATTACTTACTTCTGCTCAACCGACAGATCCAAACTCTACTCATCAAACTCCGCACTTCAAAGATAGACTCCAAACCTTATCAGGTTTCCTTCAGAGATCGATGAAATATGTACACCACTGCACAACTCACTCGAGATGGTATTAGATCTACAGTCTCGACAGATGCACTTCCAACCTCAAACATCAGACTCCGACCAATGGTAGTAATCGTGTTACACACACCACTACCTTATCTACCTTTATAACTTATATTGGAAAACCTGTACGGGTAACCCAACAGATACGTATAAATATATATATATATATATATATATATATATATATATATATATATATATATATATATTACAAATACGCTCTCTTAAGAAAGAAATCACTCCAAAGCCTAGGTATTCACTCTAGTGCTCTGATACCACTGCAACGACCTGCCATTCATCTCCACAGAATGACGCATCATTAATAAGAAAGAAAGGGGTAGAAAGAGAAAGAAAGAGAAGAAAGAAGGAACAACACATCAGAATCTAAACAGTGAAACGAATAAATTATATTAATTACATAAGTATTACATAGTATACAATCATTATCAGAGTTACACAGATTATACATCACATACTAGACAGTTATAAACACATGTCTAGTTATACAACTCAATACAACTCAGAGAAAAACACAAAGATATCAACATAGCGGAACACTAAACATATCTACAACACTGAAGCCTCCTGCTCCATTGCTCCTCCACAATTCGTCAAAGCAAACCTGAATCCCTTGGCTACTCGTAAAAATTTGAGTACCCAAGAGTTTATGAAAAACAAAAGTAAATTCCAGGTCAGACGTGGGTCTGGTGTGAGTAACAGGTTAAGGTTTCTTAACTTTGAAAAACCTTTGAAAAGAAAGGTATCACGTAAGACTTCCCACACATAAACATGGAAAAGTTTTTACCTTACGCTAACCAAAACATTTGATAGGAAATCCAGTGATATTATAATAGGTCTAGGGTTTTCAAGTAAATAGAAAATAGCCGAAATTGTTACATTTATTAAATTCTAGCTACTAGCCACAAAAGTGGGTAATACAATCAAAACCGTTGGCACTTATTGGATTTTGGATTCCATACGATGGCAGGGCTACCGGGGTACCGCCCGTCATAGTACGTGGCCTAGATCACTGTACCGAGGATCACTCCCAATCCTTTGCAACACAAGGCCGGAACCATTCCTTACTGAACAGTTCCGAACAAAACAACCCCGCAGTTGGCGCGCGATTCCAACCGTCCACTAAGCTGAATAAAAAGGGACCTCTAGACAGGGGAAAATCTCGTCCTACTTGGGCACGACCTACATAGCCTTGCTGCACCTCCTCTGTTTTAGCCATTCCCGATTGATGAGGCTTGAGGCTACAATTACCTTTATAGGACACATTATCTTAGAATGCTCATCGTCCACCTAACGATGTTCTGAAAGCATTCAATCCATACAAGTTCGTTCCGGGTTCGAACGAAACTGAAGGTATTATCTCGTTACACTCGTTTTGGAATCACCCTCAGAGTTAACGACGATAACCCTTGCACTCTAAATCTTTATCTCGAATCTGAAAGTACTATCTCCGTCAAACTCATCTCGGAATCACCCTCTGAGTTATACTGACGAATAGTTCTTACACCTCGAGTCTTCACTCTTCACTTGAGATTCACGACCTATCGTTAATTTGGATCGATGTGGTTTTCGGATATCCAAATATGGAAACCCGATCCCGATCTCATTGAAATCCAAAGTGTGTCTTTTAGGTCCAAGTTGTTTTAGAGTTTAAAACAATTCAATACAATTATGTATATACACATAGATAGATACTCACATATCACAATAGATAATAAACATTATCATCACAACAGATAATCCATATTATCATTATCAAAAGACAATCCAAATCATCATCTCAATGCAACCAATGCATCCATATCACTCAATATTACTTATCTCATATCGGAGATTCAACCATTCAAGGCAACCAATATCATCCATTCATAAGCAATGATTTACTTAATCACAACATCTATAATTAATTTAAAATGAATTAAATTAATTACTTCCATCTCTAATTAATTTAAAGTGAATTAAATTAGTTACTCACTTCAATATAAATCTTGCTTACATAACCATTAATTAATTGCAAATCAATTAATTATCCACTAATTAATCACCCTTGATTAATTTCTTTAATTACATTCAAGTAATTATCCTTTAATTAATTTCACAAATTAATTAATCTTAACCAAAATAGTAATTAACCCTTAATTACTTCATTAATTAATTAACTATAATTAACTACATTAAACCTTAATTAATTACAATTAATTAATTACCCTTAATCACTTATTATTGATTAATTAATCTTAATTAATCAATCTTAATTACATCATCAATTATATTAATTAATGATCCTTAATCAAATTTAAATTAATTACTTATTTAGATTAATTACATTAAGTAATTAATCTCAATTAAACCATAATTATTAATCACCTTTGATTAATCACATTCAGTAATTAACTACCCTTAATTACTTATCAAATTAATTACTCCTTAATTAATTTCTTTAATTAATCCCTTGATTAATTATAAAGTAGTTTAATCCAAATTACTTCCACAATTAAACCATCTTCCACTAATTACATCCGGTAATTATCATTAATTACTTCACTAAGTAATTATACTTCATTAATTACATTAAGTAATTATTTACCAAAGCATCTAAAGGTTTAAATTAATTAAACTAAATTAATTAATCCAAGCTAATCCCATTAACTAAATTAATTACATTAAGTAATTAATTCCTTAATTACTTCCATTAAGTAATTATACTTAAATAAATTTCACAATTGATTATCATTTAATTAATTAATTTAATTATTTAAATTAATCACATTAATTAATTCTTAAATAATATTATAATGACCATCATTAACAATTTAAAATTTTCTTTAATTACTTTTCTAAAGTAATTAACTTACATTAATCATTATTAATTTCCAATTAATTAATCTTTAATATCCAATTAATTATTTAATTAATTAAGTGTTAACTTCTAACTTAATTAATTCTAAATTACTTGATTAATTAATTCTTAATTATTAATTAAAATCTAATTAATAATCCTTAATTACAAATTAATTATTCCTAATTAATTATTCTTAACCATTAATTAATTAGTTTAAACCTTTAGTTACTTATTTAATTAATCCAAATGATTAATTAATCAAATAAATTAATTATCCATTAAATTTCCTTATAAATCTAATGGATACAAATCTTTAAATTCTAATTTACTTTAAGATAAAACTTTGTTCTTATTCAAAATCAAGTTATCATTTATAAAGTATTTAAAACAACTTACTTTAAATTTACCTCCAAAATTTCATTTTAAATTTAAAGATTTAAAATGAATACAAATTATCTTTAACAAAATTTTAAACACATATCTAAACCCTTTCATTTCACAAGTTAAGATATACCCATTAATAAAGAAGTTTAAAAGGATTTAAAACCAAATTCATATTTAAATTCAAATTAATTTAAATTACACTTTAAACATTTCAAATTGTTTAAATCATTTTAAATTTAAAAACTTTTCTTCATTTCAAAATTTGAATACATATTTAAATTTGAATTTAGATAAACCTTCAAATTTTAAAACTCTACTTATATTTTAAAACTTTATTTTAAAATTCAACTACTTAAACATTTCTAAAGTAATTAAATCAAATCAAATTTAAAAACTTCATCTTATTTGAAAATTGAGATTCAAACTTAAACTTGAGATTCCAAATTTTATAAACTAGGTTTAAAACCTATTTAAAACCTTGCTTTACATTTAAATTCCAGTTTTTAAAAATTACAGAACAAAACAACACAGGTTTCAGTTAAAACCTATCACAAAAAAATCAAACCCGAGCCACCCAATTTCCTGCTTCGGGTCCTCCAACCATATACTTCGAGCAACCCATCAACTTACTTCGAGTCAATCACCATTAACTCGAATACAAACAGAACCAAAGCAACTTCACCTCGACACAGTGCACTGTGCACATGCACCATTACCGCAGCTAATTCCGATCATTAACGTTGAGCTTCCCACATCCAAAATCACTCAATCACCCCTACTCGATCATCAGATCGAACTCTTACCCTCGAAATCGAATTCGAGATAACACATCCAAACCTGGAACAACAGAACTACACAAACCCAAAACCTGTCATCGCTTCGCCTTCGATCCTCCGACCACCGTAAATTCTACAACTCCGGCCCTAACCTCATCTACGACCAAGCTATCGTCCCTCAAAACCTCACTGCATTCGATCAATTGTAGAAGACGTAGTCGATCGAACAACTTAGCCTAGTTAAACTAGGGTAACAGATAAGAAATCATCACCGCTGCTGCCATAGTGTTTTGTATCCCCATCAATTATTTTTCCTAGCTTCACCGATTACTCCTCTTGTAACAACCCGCATATTTATCGATTTTAAATTTAAATATTTTATGTAAATATTATATTGTTAATCGGATTTTGGTCCGAAAAACTACTTTTTGTAAACGGTCAAATTAGGACTCAAGACCACTTCCATTGAGTTCGAAATGCCGTTTACAACTTTTTAAGTATAAATATCGATAGGTTTGGAGTTAGTGAAATTTCACTAACTTTCCCCTCTTTGGACTTTGGGTTAGTTTAGCCTATTAAGCCCAAGTTCCAACCTCCTTCTCCTCACTCTTCATAAATTTCCTAACAACCAAACTTTTGCATTAATGGTGAGTGGAAATTAAAACTCCAAGCCTAGGTTTCAACTTTAAATCTATCATTCAACTCCAAAATCAAAGTGAAGACATTGGATTCTAGCTTGTAGTTGCTTCTCCATTGATTCAAGCTCCTTCTTCATTGAATTTGTGCAAAGGTGAGATTTTTATCTCACAATTCTAGCCTATAACTATATTGGACTGTTTGGAATGATTCCCTATCATGTTTGCACGCACATTTGCATTTGGTTTGGATTGGATTGGCGAAAAACTCCAATTTTTAGCATTTTGGTGAATTTCCTGCATGTAGGTCGTTCTGCCCGGATTTGGCTCGCTCGAAGTTAGTTCGTAGGTCGCAAGGTCTCTAGGTCGTGGGTCGTTTGGGTCTAGGTCGCTCGGCATGACTCTGGGTCATCGAAATGCTTGTTTGAGTTAGGTCGCGCCTCTTTTAGGTCGCTCTCCTTTAGGTCGCGCCTCTTTTAGGTCGCGTCTCCTTTAGGTCACTCTCCACTGGAACCCTTAAGTCGTTTGGCCTTAGGTCATTGCACCGTTAGGTCGTTGGAAACCACTTGATCGTATGACCTTGTTAGGTCGTTAGGTCGCGATGGCTTTAAGTCGCGCACCTATTAGGCCGTTCGCCCCTTTTTGTCGTTAGGTCGCTCGACTGTTTATTTCGTTAGGTCGCGAACCCACTTAGGTCGCTTAACCTTGTTTTCCTCTAGATCGCGTGGCCTTTAGACCCTTAGGTAGCGAGCAATTAGGTCATTAGACCTAGGTTGCCTTTTCCCCTTAGATCGTTGGACCGATAGGTCGCTTCACCTGTGCTCACGTTAGATCGTTCGACCCATTGACCTTTAGGTCGTTCCACTTGCCTATCTCGTAGGTCGCGTTCCACCTAGGTCGCGTGAACCTATAGGTCGTTGGACCCTTAACTTCTAGGTCGTTGGACCTTATCCCGATAGGTCGCTCCCTTCACTAGGTCGTACAGTTTTGGTCGGGGCGCTGCCCCGCACCCCGTCGGGGGCGCTGCCCCCTGGACCCCCGCGACCTTACCGGGCAGGTCGGACCCCGTAGCAGGGGCGTTGCCCACGCACCCCCACCTTGGGGGGTTGCCACGCCCCCCCCCCCCCCCGGACCCCCCCTCCGTAAGGGATCTTATCTGAAAAACATTCAACAGAACTTGCTGAGCTGATTTCCTTGGATTTTTATCACATCTTCGAATGTGATCTTTGTGATTGATTGTTTCTACAATCGCTTCTGTGATTTGTCACTTTAAATTATAAAGGTTTCACAAAATAGTAGTAAATATCAAAACTCTTTCAATAAAAGGATTTCAACTCTATTTTTAATAACAAAGCTCTTTTCTTAACCCATTTTTCAATCTATTAGTATATACAAACCTTTACCTCACTCGGATGAGAAATCTAATTAAACGGCTTAGTAAAACAAGCGGTATGAAATGCTTGCGTTTGCTTCATCGGTTAATTCTTGGACTTGTTCGATTGAACCTCTAGTGACAATTTTATTAGTGAAGATTTACAGTTTGTTCGTAAATATTTAAGTTAAGCTAGTGGTTATGGGACATGAAACTAAACTTTTATATTTACTAACTTAGTGTAATTGACACTTCTCGTTGATCATGACGATCATTTTATGATTTAGACTAGCAATTGTGCGATGTTTCTTTGTTTGCAAGGTTAGACTAGACCTCATTGGTGTGATTCCGACTCACACAGATCTCTTTGTCCGCAAGGTTAGTCTAGACACCATTTGTGTGATTCCACTCACACATACCTTTTTGTTGCGAGGTTAGGCTAGACACCACTTGTGTGATTCCACTCACACATACCTTTTTGCTTTTTGGTTAGCCTAGACCTCATCTGGGTGATTCCGACTCACCCATATGGGATAGCTCCCCATAGTCTTCGGACCGTCATGTGATAGGCCTCTTTCTCTTTTTACGATTTCTGGATTTCTCATGTTGGTTTCTGGAATTTATGGCATTGACTTGTTATGAGTACAAGTTTAGGGTATGATGCCCTCTTTGGATCTTTGAGAAGATTCTTGTGATATTGATTTATCTCTTATTGATTGATCTTCTGTTGATCATCATTTGCATACTTATAGTAGTATGTCAGTATTGATATTTTATGTTTATGTCATATCTTTTATTTCATATCATGTCATCTGATATTTATAGCTAGACTGATCCGTTTATTATTTTCTTAAATAATACTCGGGTCAGGCCGAGATGTTACAGGTGCTTCTGCTTGACTTCTTCCCGGGATTTGCTACTCTGACTTTTGGCTAACTATTTAGATTAGCAGTTTTTTTGTTGTATACACTTGAGATATAGACTCATAGTTGTATTCTTTTGTATAGCACGTGTTGCTATTCTTTTGTATTATTGTGCATCTTTTTGACCACTACTCTGATGTACACTTTCATGTGTTAGTTATATATATTCATATCTTCTTCCGCCTTTGTGATATGGATGTCTGTGACTGATTTGTGTTATGCTTATTTCTATGTTTGTTTCCGAAGATTATTTATAGCCACCGAGTGATAAGCAATTACATGGATGGTCGCTCCTCAACAGCCTTATTCTCCGTGCTAGTTGACAGCACTACACCGTAGTGTTTTTGGCTAGCGTGGGTATAAAGGTGGGGCGTTACACCTCTACCCTCAAGAAGAATCCTGACCCATCAATATCAATAGATCACCAGAGATCACAAGTTTTCCCTTTTCTGTTTATTTCAAAACTGCACCTATTCCTCATTCTTAAAAATTTGGATTTTAATGCTAAAAATCATGATTTTGTTTATATATTAATTTCCTAATACTGAATCTATAATTTTCACAGTTTGAATTTTCACTTTATTTAATATTCACTGATATTCTTAGTTTTACAGGGATACCAGATTTTAATTTATCTATATTAAGTTTTTAAACCTTAATTTATATATTAATCAACATCTTTTGTTTGTAAAACAAGTCCCAACAATGATTAGTTCTAGAGAAAAAAATTGAATTCAAATTAAAAACAAGAAAATCTGGGTTTTAAAACAGAGTAGTCACAGATTACAAAACATGCATACATCACAAATTCACATAATCAGATTCATTGCAACATCACTAGCATGCAACAGATTTTATACTATAATTTTTTTTATAAAGTTACTCATCTGAAACTTGATGGGCAGAGCAAATTTTTAATTTAAACAGCTTTTGATCTTTAAAAACTTGAAACAGGGATATTACTTTGCCTTAGATTTGCTACTTAGTCTTTGAATCTTAAAACTGCAGTTGCTTTGAAAACTTGAGTTGTTGAAGCTTTAAAAATTGATCTTTAAAAAGGACTACATGCATGCAGAAAAATTCCAGATTGAAATGATGCAGGCTTCAGAATTTTAATATGGTGGCAGGTTTTGTAAATGCAGGTTATCAATTTGAAGTAAATTACAAGAAAATGAATTACATTTTTAAACTAAGGATTTGAAGATTATTGCAGGGATTTGATCTTTGATATGAGGAGTTTGTAACTGATTTTGGGTTTTGAAGATTTGTTTACAGGGAAGTGGTTTCAGATTTTTGGTTTCAAAGGAAGTGTGTGTTTTTTTGTTTTTTTTTTCAAATTTTCTTAGCATCATAGATTTAGAAAAGAATAAAAAGGAAAGAGGATTTGTTTATATGAAAACTGAAATAAAAATAAAAGAAAAGGCTAATTTTAAAATGCCACTTTTCCTTTACACTAACATTTGTCACCTTAAATGTTTTATTACCTAACACATGTTTAAAACAACCTTATATACACACACTTATCTTTTTAAGGTTAATTAGTATTTATTAAATGTTTATTTGTATTTAGTTAGATGTTAATTATAAAATAAATGTAAGCTTGTATTTAATTAATTAGTTAATATATACTTATTTACATGTAGATAATTTTGAAATGAATAAATCCAATTTATAAAATAAAAGTTTATACAAATATTATAAAAATCAAAACAAATTAAAAATATTTATACTTTAAATTTTCAAAGTTTTAAACTAAAATTCAAATTAAATTTTAAAATTAAATTTTGAAATTAAGTTATATTTTACATATATAACTACACAATTCAATCTTGGAAAGAAATTATTTTTATTAAAAATCTATTTGTTAAAAACAATACATTATTATATTTTAAAAATAACAAATTTAATAACTATAAATACTTTATAAAATAAATTGTTTCTTTATTAATAAATTGTTTATTTTATCACACTATATCAAAATAAACCTTATTGTTATTTTTATTTAAATTAAACTTAAAAATCAATCTAAACAAATTAAATTTTTATCTTAACAATTTAAAACCCATATATTATTTATTCAATAGCTTTTAAAAGTTTTTAACTTTAAATATCTAATTTACCAAAGATATATATATTTAGAAAACAAGATTTATTCATTTATTAAATTTAAAACAGTATCAATTTACAATATATACATATCATATATATATTATGAATAGAAAACAATTTATTAGCTTTTAAAAGATAAAATCTATCAATTAAATATTTATTTTAATTGGATTATTAAATTAATTCAAATCTTATAAATAAAGATCATCAAATCAATTTAATTTTTAATTCAGATTATTAAATTGATATTGCCTAAAATTCCAGGATATCACAAATACCAATTCCACTTCGAGGTGGAATATCACAGTATATGGGTTTAATATAATATCATCCGCTATTATGCGGCGCATAGGGTCTAATTCAATATAAGTGATAATAATTTATCATCCAAGCACACAATCAACAAATTTAAATTTAACTATTTAAAATTTAACTGGAAATTCCAATTGATTGAGAAGATCTCACCTTTAACTATGCATGCAATCCATTTTCCAATCCATACTGTTTTCTCCATGATTTTGACCTTGCATAAACAATTTTATACAGTTGATTAATATTCAAAATAGTCGAATAATAAATTTCCATTTAATAGATCTTATATAAACTATGTTAACACTGAAATTTGAACGCTAACACCCGGTGTATAAAGTGAAAAGCACCACCCGTTGGTACGGGAACAAAGTATAAGCAGAGAAATCATAGAGAAGCTATAAAAGACACAATATTTATAGTGGTTCGGCTTAAAATCTAGCCTACGTCCACTTTAAAGCTCTTTATTGCTAATTTGGTTACAATTCTTTACAATCAACTCCGATTACAACACACTTAGACAAATAGCTCAAACCCCGATGTAGAAGAATCCTTCGAATACATGGCGAATGAGTTAGATTTCCTCTTGAGATTTGTTGAAATATCTTTGGTGATTGGAGTGATAGAAGTGTTGCTTGAACGTTGCTTGAAGTCGAGACAATGGCAGAGTAATGGCGTCCAGGAAGTCAGCCCCCAAAAAAAAGTCCCTTGAATGTTGGAGGTGGCCACGTATTTATAGGCAAACTCCTGGGCTGGAATTGTTGATCAAGTCATAAGTCGTGACCGACTCAGGATGAACCGTGACCGACTCAAGATGAGCCGTGACCGACTCACATACCACGAGTCAGCAGGCAGCAGCGTAGGTGTATCGGTATTAAGCTTGTTCCTTGTTCGCTTGAGTCGCTAGCGACTTATGATAGGTCGTTAGTCATCCTGAGTCGTTGAAATCCTTAGGTCGGTCTGCCCCATGAGTCGCTAACTCCATGAGTCGTTAACCCGTTGAGTCGGCCGACACCTTTAAGTCGCTAAGGTTATAACCCGGTGAGTCGTTATCCCTCCTGAGTCGTTGAGTCGTAACCCTTCAAGGCCGTTAAGTCGGTAACTCCTCAAGGCCGTTAAGTCGGTAACTCCTCAAGGTTGTTGAGTCGGTAACTCCTCAAGGCTGTTGAGTCGGTAACTCCTCAAGGCTGTTGAGTCGGCAACCAGATAAGTTGAGTCGCTGGCTTACTTCACTCTTTAATTCGTATACCGTTTTGGTCGGGGCGCTGCCCCGCAACCCGCCGGGGGCGCTGCCCCCTGGACCCCTGCGACCTGACCGGTCAGGTCGAACACCGTAGGCGGTGGCGTTGCCCCCGCACCCCCACCTTGGGGGGTTGGCACCCCCCCTGGACCCCCCCTCCGTAGGGGATCTTATCTGAAAATTCATTCAACAGAACTTGCTTTATTGGGAGGTTAATTCGACCATCCTTCGAGATGAACTATCATTGGCTTCTCGGTCGATTTTTGATATCACGGCCTTGCTGAAAAAGCAGAGTTAACACTTGCCCCTCGAAGTATACGCCTAGGGACTAGGTTGTGTGCTTCGATTCTTCTTAACTCGTGCTTTACTTAGCTACTGAGCTTGTACTTAGGCAACTTTGCTTTGATTTGACCTGAAGCCTTTTAAACCTGACCAATGCAATTCAATGGAACTTTGACCTGAACTTGTTGCATCTCTTTACAGATTATTTTAACAACCTGTTAAACGCAACATTTGTAGAAAAATAGGGCGAATATACTCATCACTGATTGCCCATATCGAGTGATGGATTAGATCAAAGAACTGGTATTTTACTGTAAGCAAATTAGTATGGTCTTGATGAAGTGTTGCGAATCAACTGTCTTGAATGAAGTATCAACACAAAGTTTACACAGTTATAACTGCTATCTGCATTGACACCACACTTACTTTCAAATAACAAGCCTCAAATTCTTCTGAATTGACATATGCCAACCAGTATTATTTCAAGTATTGCTTTATTTACTTGTTATTTTAGTAGCTTTGCACAACACTTCACACGCTTTTAGAAAACGTGCACCTTTACTTTTGAATATTCAGTTCTTCATATAGAATGTCTTTTTGATAAGAAGAGTAGTGGGAAAACTGGATCTTTCCATTTCTGCGATTTTCAAAATCCGAGTTGTCCGGTACTAATTTCATTCTTTAATTTTGCAGCACTTCCTTCCTCTTTCCGAATATTCCAGTCACAAGTCAATTTTTTAAAAGACTAAGTGCTGTGACGGTTAAGGAGAGGAGCGTTAAATTTTTTGCTGAAAGATGAATTTTTGCACTAATTCGGACTTTTGCACTCTTTGTGGTCGACTTAGCTTCACGATGCCCCTGGTTTTCAAGCAGAAACTTCAGATGCCCCAGCTTTCGCAAAGGAACTTGCATCAATGGAACCTATCGCGGAAGCCTTATTGGTGTAATGTTTTACTCCATTTGACGGTGTGGGGTCATCCTTCTTGTTTTGCCTTTTGAAACCCGCACGTGCATAACAAATTTTATAGAAACTTTTGTCTGTATTTGAGAATGTATTTATTCCTCATTTTCATACAAGTTTCTTTATTCTCTTTGCATGATATTGCAGTGAGCTTGTGGTACGTTGCTTGGGTACTGCTTTTGTTAATGTAGCAATATTATATTGCCCTCATACCACAACTCATTGTAATATTCTCCATTTTGAGGAGATTTTGGAGAACAATTCTTCTGTTTTTAGAAGACTTGTACTCTTACTTTAGAGAATAACTCTTCCATTTTGAGAAGGCATGCACTCTCTTTTTAGAGAATAATTTTCCATTTTTGAGGAAATATTATTCTTGCTTTAGTAGAGTGCGCCTTGTGTTGGAGAAGCCTTTCTTTCTTTCTTTTTCTTTTTTTGTTGCGCCTCGCTGGAGGGCTTTGATTTGACATTTCAACTCTGGAGAAGTGGGCCTCCGCAGAGATTGCACTTCAGCTCTGGTGAAATGTGCCCTCGAAGAGGTCTTTATATGGCATTTCAGTTCTGGGGAAGTGGGCCTCCGAAGAGTTTGCACTTCATCTCCGGTGAAATGTGCCCCCGAAGAGGTCTTTATTTGGCATTTCAGTTCTGGAGAAGTAGGCCTCCGAAGAGTTTTCACTTCAGCTCTGGTGAAATGTGCACCCGAAGAGGTCTTTATTTGGCATTTCAGCTCTGGAGAAGTGGGCCTCCGAAGAGTTTGCACTTCAGCTCTGGTGAAATGTGCCCCCGAAGAGGTCTTTATTTGGCATTTCAGCTCTGGAGAAGTGGGCCTCCGAAGAGTTTGCACTTCAGCTCCGGTGAAATGTGCCCCCGAAGAGGTCTTTATTTGGCATTTCAGCTCTGGAGAAGTGGGCCTCCGAAGAGTTTGCACTTCAGCTCCGGTGAAATGTGCCCCCGAAGAGGTATTTATTTGGCATTTCAGCTCTGGAGAAGTGGGCCTCCGAAGAGTTAACACTTCAGCTCTGGTGAAATGTGCCCCCGAAGAGGTCTTTATTTGGCATTTCAGCTCTGGAGAAGTGGGCCTCCGAAGAGTTTGCACTTCAGCTCTGGTGAAATGTGCCCCCGAAGTGGTCTTTATTTGGCATTTCAGCTCTGGAGAAGTGGGCCTTCGAAGAGTTTGCACTTCAGCTCCGGTGAAATGTGCCCCCGAAGAGGTCTTTATTTGGCATTTTAGCTCTGGAGAAGTGGGCCTCCGAAGAGTTTGCACTTTAGCTCTGGTGAAATGTGGCCCCGAAGAGGTCTTTATTTGGCATTTCAGCTCTGGAGAAGTGGGCCTCCGAAGAGTTTGCACTTCAGCTCCGGTGAAATGTGCCCCCGAAGAGGTCTTTATTTGGCATTTCAGCTCTGGAGAAGTGGGCCTCCGAAGAGTTTGCACTTCAGCTCTGGTGAAATGTGCCCCCGAAGAGGTCTTTATTTGGCATTTCAGCTCTGGAGAAGTGGGCCTCCGAAGAGTTTGCACTTCAGCTCTGGTGAAATGTGCCCCCGAAGAGGTCTTTATTTGGCATTTCAGCTCTGGAGAAGTGGGCCTCCGAAGAGTTTGCACTTCAGCTCCGGTGAAATGTGCCCCCGAAGAGGTCTTTATTTGGCATTTCGGCTCTGGAGAAGTGGGCCTCCGAAGAGTTTGCACTTCAGATCTGGTGAAATGTGCCCCCGAAGAGGTCTTTATTTGTTCCCTGCCTGCTCGCCCATGTCTTTTCACCATTTGATCCTCAGTGATTCCCCGTTATCATTTCCAAACCCACATTTCCTTCTTTAGGAAGTAGTTTATTTTATCAAAAGAAGTGTACTTCATTGCTAAGTGTGCTCGCAGGGGCGGACACAAGCTACTTAATCGAATGTTCGTTTGCACAAACGATTTCAATTAGTTTGCAAGGGCCCACCTCCGGTTTAATCACTCACTGTTTGCTTGAAGCACTTCTTATGTAGGATTTGGGTATGGAATTTTTGTGGCCTGATATTCGCCTGTTGAGCGATTTGTAGGAATCGCTTGGCTTTGTGATGTGTTGACTAGCTGAGCTTTGCTTTGATTGCCTGCAACATTAAATCGACATTTCAGCAATATATTTTAAGATATTTGCATATCGAAATGAAACAAGCATTTTATCGTAATAGAAAGCTCAAGATTTATAGTTCCTATTATTTATTTGCACTGTTTTTACAACGGCATTTTATACAGGAATCATAAATCCAGTATTATTCTATGAATTTTAAGCAAAAGCCATTAAGTGAAATATGGCCATTAGGCATCGTCTTCCAGGACAAGGATATTCTCTCCCTCCAGGGCTTGTCTCAAATCACGAGCATATCTTTCCATCCCGTCCCAACTTCTGTCCGCTGGGTGAGGGCCCCCTGTGATAGCATTAATGATAAGCCTCTCAGATCCCTGCGTTGCAGTTCTTTCATTTGGGCCGTAATGATGAGTGAGAAGTATTTGCCCCTGAGTGGATGAGGATGGATCATTCCTGTTTCTCCGGACATATTGCTGAAGTTTATTCTCTTTCAACAGCTTCTCAATCAGATCCTTCAAATGGAGACACTCGTCAGTGTCATGGCCAGGTTGATTGTGGAATTTACAGAATCTTTCACTTTGCGTGGCATTTTTCCTTAGTCTCAATTTTTGTGGTTTAGGATATTCAACAATATCCTTTGTTGCCAAGAAAATGTTCTCTGGAGTATCAGTTAAGGGAGTATAATTCGACGGTTCAAAGTGGCGGTTTTTCTTTAGATTTCCCTGCCTTTTCCCATCATCATTCTTCCTTTTCTGTCCTCCAGATTCTCCTTTATTAGAAGCAACATTGACATTCCGAATTTCGGTCACGACTGCTTTCGTTGGCACAGGAAAGCTTTCCAAGCGCATAAACTCGTCGGCCTTCTTATAGAATTTCTCAAGTGAGTTTGGCTCCTTCATTTTGAGCCATTTGCCAAATTCACTTGATTTATCGATAGCCCGCATCAGATAAGTCAAAACCATCCGTGGCTCTGCGTTATCAACCTCGGCCAAGGCTATATTGAAGCGGTTTAAGAACGATCTGATAGACTCCCCAGGATTTTGTTCTAGACTAGAGAGTGACATTATATCCTTGGCCTTGGTAGCATATAGCCTGAACTGATCTTTGAACTTTCGTGTTAAGTCGGAAAATTGATCCACGGATCTAACTGGCAGCTTTATGAACCAAAGTAAGGCCACTCCCTCTAAGTATACCGGAAAGTATCGGCACTTGATTTCATCTGTTGCTCTTGCCCCGGTCATATGCCAATCGTACTTGTACAGGAACTGATTAGGGTCACTTGTGCCTCGATAAGCCGGGATAGTAGGAGGTACAAATTTCCTTGGAAACTCTGCCTTCAAGATCTTTTCGGTGAACGGTGTCTTACTTGGAGCAAACCCCCAATCATTTTCATCCTCTTGCCTCTGCATGCTCTCTTTCATAATTGAGCGAATCATCCCTGATAGGTACTCCTTATCGTTCAGAGACTTTGCCGGGCAGAAGTCAGCTGCTCTTTCAGAAGTTTGTCTGGGCAAATGTTCGTGAAAAATTGGCTGCGGCCTTGAACCTTCAGCTTGAGAAGGTGCCCCTGCGGAGGTGCCAACTGCTTTTTGAGGGATACCTTTCTCTTGAGAATCATGGGCATCATCTGCAAAGGTCTCTTCATTATTTTCTGTTTGACGGTTGCCCCTAAGTAAAGCATTCATTCTTTCCAGCATTAGGGCGTTCTGGGCTTCCATTTGCTGATATAACCCAGAAACTGCAGCATCAAACACCTCTTGTGTAATTCCAACACTCGGAGCTGCTTCATTTGGAGCAAGAGAAGTGGTAGTATTCTCATGAGCATCACCGGATCTATCAGATCTGAGCTGTCTTCCAGTAGCCATTATCTCAGATAAACTTCTGGTCTTTAGAGAGATTCTTTCAACAAATTTTCGCGAAGCAATGGTGAAAGTATTCTTGAGTTCAATTCTCAGTGAAAGCACCAAAAATGTTAACGCTGAAATTTGAACGCTAACACCCCGGTGTATAAAGTGAAATTGTGAAAGCACCACCCGTTGGTACGGGAACAAAGTATAAGCAGAGAAATCACAGAGAAGCTATAAAAGACACAATATTTATAGTGGTTTGGCTTAAAATCTAGCCTACGTCCACTTTAAAGCTCTTTATTGCTGATTTGGTTACAATTCTTTACAATCAACTCCGATTACAACACACTTAGACAAATAGCTCAAACCTCGATGTAGAAGAATCCTTCGAATACATGGCGAATGAGTTAGATTTCCTCTTGAGATTTGTTGAAATGTCTTTGGTGATTGGAGTGATAGAAGTGTTGCTTGAACGTTGCTTGAAGTCGAGACAATGGCAGAGTAATGGCGTCCAGGAAGTCAGCCCCCAAAAAAAAGTCCCTTGAATGTTGGAGGTGGCCACGTATTTATAGGCAAACTCCTGGGCTGGAATTGTTGATCAAGTCATAAGTCGTGACCGACTCAGGATGAACCGTGACCGACTCAAGATGAGCCGTGACCGACTCACATACCACGAGTCAGCAGGCAGCAGCGTAGGTGTATCGGTATTAAGCTTGTTCCTTGTTCGCTTGAGTCGCTAGCGACTTATGATAGGTCGTTAGTCATCCTGAGTCGTTGAAATCCTTAGGTCGGTCTGCCCCATGAGTCGCTAACTCCATGAGTCGTTAACCCGTTGAGTCGGCCGACACCTTTAAGTCGCTAAGGTTATAACCCAGTGAGTCGTTATCCCTCCTGAGTCGTTGAGTCGTAACCCTTCAAGGCCGTTAAGTCGGTAACTCCTCAAGGCCGTTCAGTCGGTATCTCCTCAAGGCTGTTGAGTCGGTAACTCCTCAAGGCTGTTGAGTCGGTAACTCCTCAAGGCTGTTGAGTCGGCAACCAGATAAGTTGAGTCGCTGGCTTACTTCACTCTTTAAGTCGTATACCGTCAGGTCGAACACCGTAGGCGGTGGCGTTGCCCCCGCACCCCCACCTTGGGGGGTTGGCACCCCCCTGGACCCCCCCCTCCGTAGGGGATCTTATCTGAAAATTCATTCAACAGAACTTGCTTTATTGGGAGGTTAATTCGACCATCCTTCGAGATGAACAATCATTGGCTTCTCGGTCGATTTTTGATATCACGGCCTTGCTGAAAAAGCAGAGTTAACAAACTAATAATTAAATTTTTAAACCCATCATCCTTTAACAAATTTAATTATAATCAATTTTTATTTTATATAAACTATTTAAATAATTAAAATTCCTGAAACGGTAAGTTTACTGGAAATATATATAACTTCATTTTCAATCCTAGTTCAACCTAATTTCAATAAACAGTGTATAACCTCAGATTTTTTTTCAAAAATCTAGAATAATGTCTGTTTTACTGTTTAAAAATAGATATGTAAGTGTGTATATATATATGAAATCTTTAAACTGGAAAATAATTATCACATTTTATCTTAATGCAGATAAAAAAACTTTTATATATATATATATATATATATATATATATAGTGTGTGTGTGTGTGTGTGTGTGTTATATATTCAAATATTCGTTATTAAATTAATTTAAAAATTCGACATTTACCTTATAGTAAATTGAAATTCCAGCCTCCATCCTCTTTCGGTCAGAGCCATCATCGCACCTCATTGAGACCCCCACTGCATCGATCCCACCCTCGAGCTCGAGACTCACATCGCAACGTCGATCAAATTCAGCCTCGGGTTGAACCTTAATGCCTTGTCGTCCATGCCGTGTCACGCCTCCAAGCACTCACGTGAGCTACGGCTAGTCACGATTCGCATACTCGTTGAATGAGGGTGAAACTGGAACGACCCCAAACTGATGTTGTTGATGATTCAATTTGATGAATAAGGATGCTCGGCCCACCTACTAACATCGCCCAATACCACAATGTTACTTTGATCGACGGTGAGCCACCCCCCTCCATCGCGGCTTCGACCTGGAACAGCGACTTCCCCTCGCTTTACGACGACACTTTAGCCACATGATTTAAATCGCGAGAACTACCTTCCATAGATCGAACGAATTTCGATTTAGGTTTTAAAGCCTTCGGCCATTTTGAATTTAAAGTGTCTGAGCTGGATTTGTATTTGGCCATTTTTTTATTGAAGTTTCGATTTCGATTTGAAGATGAAATGGGATTTTTTTCGGGTTTTTAATTTTGAATTTCGTTTTTTTCTATTCGAACAAGAAGTCCTTCTTGCAAATGAATTTAACAAAGATGCATGTTAGATGGTTGAACAAGTGTTTTCAGAGTATCGACAAGTGTTGATAAGATCAACAGTAAATTAAAAGGAAAAATATATCTTATATTTTTTAAATTTAAATTCAAATTTAAGTTGTCTCGATTTCGCAACCCAGAATCTCGATCTCCAATAGAGACGTGTCGCCAGGTGTTTGTAAGGTTATACCCCTATTCTGAATGCAATGGAAAAGGTTCCGAGTCCAAATTCGATCGTATGGAGAAGATAGCTTTTTGAACCCAGTTATCAAATTAAATTTCAGTTTAATTTTCAGCGCATTTGCTTATCGTACGGCCATAAGACAATTCCAATTGATATGAAAATTGATATCCGATAATAATACAATATTATAGATCCAATAGAACTGGTTTTGTTGAATTCCGAGATTGTGCCTCGGAAGGCTATTTTTAAATATCGATTTAAACGATAAATTTCAACACTGAAAAAAATCATTTCCAAATCCAATTCTGAAGCTTCCATTATTTTCAGTATTACAAATATAAATTTTTCAAGCCTTTGAAATATTTTTAATCAGCTTAAAATTGAAGATACAAATTTTTACCCAACTTCAATAAATTAAATGCAATAATTAAATTGCCCAAATAAACTCTGATATTTAAAATTCAAGTTAAACTAACCTTCAAATATTTAAAATCGATTAAATATTTTCAATTTTAAATGTCCAAAATTCTGGGTCGTCACAAATGGTGAGATTTTTGGATGGTCTGAGGCAACTTTAGTGGGTCCGACGTTTTGGGCAATGGGGGGGCCCATAAGGTTGCGACATCGTAAGGAGGTGTGGGCGTTGATTTGAGGTGGCATGGAGGTAGAGATTTGGTCGAGGAGTTTGGCGGTGTTGTCGGATTTCGAAATCGATGTGTATCGGGTGAAATTGGAGGAGAGAGGAGGAGGATATGCACTATGTGAACCGTTCGTGTATAGGGGTTGTGATTAGGAAAGGAAGAAGAATAATTAGGGGTTAAGATGGTATTTAGATTAGTGGTCATTTAATTATTTAATTTAATTCGATAACTTATAAAAGCTATAACTTTTGCATAGAGGTCGGATTCGAACGTTGTCTTTTGCATTGGACTCGTAGCGGCAATGGCTATGCAATGGAGTTAGTTTGGTTTGATTGGAAGCTAGTGGAATTTTTGGCTAAAATCGAATGCCCGTTCGATTTCAGTTTAAACTGGAACGCTTCGGCGAAAATTGGAATCATTGTGAGTTTAACTCAAATTCAATTTTACTATGTCATGTTTATGATGCTATAAGCTATTATTGATTGCTTGGATGATATTAAATTGTTTAATTGTTTGTTTGCTTGAATTTTCATTTGGAAAATGGATGACAAATTAACTTGATTGTTATGAACCCATATGATTATATATAATGTCCATAACCATTGTTTTGTAGGGTGAATTTGCAAAGAGACCCTGAGGGGTTTCTAACTATGTTTATTTACATCCTCATGCTGTTATGTTTATATTTAACTGAAATAAATCTTGATATTCCATTTAAATTGTTTAAGTGTCGTTATAGCGATTTTCTTTATACTTTCATTTATTGATTTTCATCCCCTAAACTCTATCATGTGTTGGAAATGCGAATTACGGATCTTAAGGCTGGATTAACATAGAGAGGGGGTGAATAGTGTTTAATGGATTTTATGAAAATTTTGAAATCTTTTGAAATTAACCACAGACGGATGCAATTTACAAACACAGAGACAATAACAGTATCAGACACAGATGTACATAGTAAATAAAAAGCAGTAAAGAAAAGAACACACCAGAATTTTATACTGGTCCGGAGTTACCCTACATCCAGTCCCACACCATTTCTTATGCATATTTCTTTTCAAATATAGTTTCGATATTACAGCCTCGATTTCAAGGCCACGAGATACACCCTCCTGCCTTCGAGTCTGGGGCAAACTCTCTCGATTTAACCAGGCTAAAGATCATCTAATTGATTTACGGGCTACAACCACACCAAATTGATATGCGCGCCACAATCACACCATTTCCTATCACACTTTAGTAGAAAGAGACATGATACACTTTGATCTTTGATTACAAATGATCCTATAACTCTGAATAGCACTGAGATCTTTGAGAGAGAGTGATAGAGAGTCAAACTAGAGACGATCGAGTTTGATTCACTTAAGATTTTGGTAGAGTTTTGTTAAAGCATTTGAAACATAAGAGAATATCTGAGTGGAGAAGGAGTGAAGAAATGAAGAAAAACTAACTTAAATTTTGTTGAAAACAACTGGTATTTATAGAAGAACAACGGTCATGTCCATTCTTGAAAGGTTATGACGAATAGACACTTCATTTGAAAATTTAAAATTTGAATTTCTATGGTCACCATGTTGACATGGGGGGATGGTGTATGTCGACATGCCCTAGTTAAGTATGAAAATTGATTTTTGTTTTTAAAAGAGATTTTCTTTCTAAAACTTGTCAAAACAGTTTCTGAAGATTATAAATCATTTTGAATATAGTTTAAACTTATAAAAGAGATATAAAATGTAATCTTAAAAAAATATAATCTATAAAATAAAAGTAATATTAAAAACTAAGTATAGAATATATTTTTGAGATTTAAAGCTAAAATATTAAATCCAGGAGATAATTTAAAAACAAGAGATGATTTTGAAATTTAAAAATAGTTTTTGAAATAAGGCTAAATTATTTAAACTAAGAGAGATATCTTTCAAAAGGATGGTTTTGAAAAAATCTTAAAAATAAATCATTTTGAAAATTTAGTGGATTCCATTCCACTAGAGTAGGTCGTGGGTTCTATCGCACTAAAGAGGTCGTGGGTTCCATCCTACTATTAAAGCGAGAAGGTGGATTCAATTCCATAATTAAAATCAAAATAAATATTTTGGTGCTATTACGAAGTTTTAATATAAATCTGGAATCTATTACTTATCTTGATATCCTAAACTCTTAAAATCTTGATCTCTTGATACTCATGAGTCTTCGGTCTTGGTTTCTTCAATCTTGAATTCGTTAGTCTTGAATCTCTATACTGTACAGTCTTCATTCTCCAGTACCTGCATATATATCCTGCATAAACATATATCTAGACAAGAATACTATATTTATATTTTATAACAAGTCCTAAGGTTATTGTCGTCAAAACCATCATCTCAGGAACTAACAGTCTCCCCCTTTTTGATGATGACAACCTTTATTTATAAAATCTACTCCAACCAAACTTTGATTCTACTCTAACTTCCCCTTATTCCAACACCTCTCCTTTAATCTACTAACTCCCCCTTAATCTAAGCCTATCTAACCTATTTTATAATTCTCCCTCTTTGTCATCAACAAAAACTAATCCTAAACTACATAACCCCCCTTAAACTAATAATTTAGCACTATATAAGATAATAATGTTGTATAATAGAATATAAATGAGATAAATAATAATATGAGCAAAATTATAGTAAGGTAAATGTGAGAGATATCAAAATTTCAAACATAATCAATTGGTATATTTATCAAAGCACACCATTTCAATCATATATTACATACCATCTTCAAATCGATTCAAACAATTCCAATCAAATCAAATCAAACCAAACAATTCAAACCACATCAAACCAAATCAAATCAAGTAAATCAAACCATACAAGTCAAATCAAACATTTCTTGGAACTTCAACCCATCCTTCTTCACCGAAGATAGGGTCTGCATTTATAGCATCTCATTCTTCATTATCCTTGTTCAGAGTCCCTTTTGGATTCGCTACGAGTTCCTCTTTGTTGAGGGCTGAAATCGTCCATCGAATGGCATCGAAGTGCCTTTCTTGTTCCCTTATCATCTGCATTTGGTTTAATTCTAAGTGAGGTTGATTGCGAAGGATAAAAGTAAGTATGTTCTTGAAAGATTTGAGAGTTTCTTTAAGATTCTCACTCAGATCATGAATAAAGAGGCCAATTTTGATAAAATATGAAGAAATTCAATAAGAAATAAGGAGAATTGAAAATATGCATTTTTCTGGAAGAAATGGGTATTTATAGGATTATAAAGTCGTTTGAAATGAAAAGACACAAGGTAGTTATGTCAATTTCAAAATCAAAACAAAAATTACTTTCTAGCCGTTACATGTCGACATGGGAGGTAGGGGGTGTTGACATGCCCTTGTAAATTTTGCCAATATGCTTTGTTTCTTTATATTATATAATAGTCTATATATAAAAACTTATATAATATAAAAGCAAGCATTCCAGAGATATTCTAAAGCTAATGAACAGAAACAAATGATTTTCATTGATAAATTTTAGTTAACATTACATAAATAATACATAACATGAACTAATCGAAAGATACAAACTAATACAACATGAAATGAAAGCTAGAATTCGATAGAGGATGATGAAGATGATGATAATCCAAGTTTGTGACTCCCTTTCCCAAAGAACTTGTTCATTGTGGTGGAAATTTTGTCCAACTTTTTATTAATGGGTCTTTTGAGAATCCATTGGTTTTCCACTATTATCTTTTGGTTTTTGAGAAATGTCTTGTTGGATAGACAATTAGGAGTGATAGAATATTCAATACTTTCCAATGATGTATCTTCCTCCTCCTCGCATTCTTCTTCAATCTCCATCTCCTCCCCTTCTTCATCCTCCTCCTCCTCTTCTTCTTCCATTTTTTCATGAGCCAGCCATTCATCCTTTTTGGTAAGTATTTCATATGGTTGTAACACAAAAGAAATTTTCATAAGAGAGATATTTGCATGGTAAAACACTTTTCGAGAAACAACTCCTCTCTTTTATAATCAGCTCCAAAATAGTCAAAAATCCGAGTAAGATAAATTCCATGATACAAAGTGTTTTCTCCTAAAGTAAAACTTTTGAGATGAAGTTCATCCAAATTTACATGCACCCAATTAATGTCATAGTGCCCATAAATAACAAAAAGAGCCTTACAAACTTTTAAGGTTGGGTGATTGAAATTTTCCAATCTTGGAGTTATGTTATGTTGCAAAAGAAGGTTAACAATTCTTGCTTTAGGACGGAAATTTCGATTTATAAATTCAAAGTTATCATCTCCTTCAAAAATGTGATGAAATATCTCATGATCATGTCCATCAATTTGAAAATCTTAAAGATTCATTCCTATATATTCACAACTCAAAATATTTCCCAAAATCTCACTATTCAAAACAATTTGTTAACAGTACTCCAAACTTCCCCTTCATTGCCATCATAAAAACCATGATTCAAATTTGCATAAAACATTTTAACAATATTTTGATAACAAACAAAATCATTTTAAGAATCATCAATTAAACTGAGAACTTGATTCTCTTCGAAAAGAATATTGAGTTCATATGAAGGAAAGTCACTAAAGATAGCAAATTTTCTCGTATGGAATTTTCCAAAATTTTCATAGCTTATGTAAGCTTTGATAGCTTCAGGGTCATTATAGAGGAATTCTTTGATGGCTTTGGACAGCCAAATGGTGAAGGGAGTGCTTGAGGAAGCCATTTTGGAAGAGAGTAGAGAGCTTGAGAGTTTGAAAGAGAGTTTGAATTTTGAAATGAAAGTGAAAAGATAGGATGAAGTTAAGGAGATAAAAAGATATTCAATAGTCATGTTCTCTGGTCAAGAGACCCCTTTTTAGAGCTTTGGAGTTGGTGAAAAGGTGGAGGGAAATACAAAGTTTTGAATTCAAATTTGAATTTCAAAATTCTGGTAGGGATGTCAACATAGGGTGTAGGGCCATGTCGACATGGGTCCTATAATACATGTGACTAATTTTTTCTATTTTGCTTAATATATATATATATATATATATAATCTAATTTATATTTTATCTAAAATAATATATATAATAACACTTTATTATTAATATTTCAAAATTAAAAATATTATTAAAATAATATTATTTTGAAAATCAAAATTTTAAATTCAAATAGCAAGCAAAAACAATCAAACATTCAAAGATTCAAGCAAACAATTTCAACCAATATAATTTAGATGTGTGCCTCTTTTTAGATCCATATTTCCGAGATCATTAGATTCGTGAATAGCTGTAAAGCACATACTTGAATTTTCTGTCTTCTAATCTACATCACTGAAGGATGAGTCTGAATTGTCTAGTGTAGCAGTTTATGTCCTCTTTCTTTTCTTTGACGAATCATTGCTTGGAGGAAAACTCTGCTTATCCGGATGCGGACAATCACTTTTTAAGTGGATTGGCTCATCACAACTGTAGCATCTGACGTTGCTGAGAGTCTCACTATTATTTCCAGAATTCTTGTTATCATTTCTCTTGTAGTTGTTCATATTTCTATATTTTAGAAACTTTCTAAAATTTCTTGTCGTCAAGGCCATTTCTCTATCATCGTCGCTATTTGAGTCTGAACCATCTGTTATTTCATTGAACGCTATTGACTTCTTTTCTGAGGCCTTGCTTTCTCTTCTCCCTTGCATTTGTACTTCAAACGACATCAAATTTCCAATTAATTCTTCAATTTTCAGAGTACTAATATCATTAGCCTCTTCAATTGCTAGAGTCTTCTGATCCCATTCCAGAGTGAGTGAATTCAGAATTTTTCTAACTTGGTCTTCTTTAGAAAAGTTCTTTCCTAATGCAATTAATGAGGGCACAATGTCTTGGAACCTATTGTGCATGTTTGAAATGGACTCATTTGGATTCATCTTGAATAACTGAAACCGATTTGTCAAGATGGATATTTTGGTATGTTTAACTTATCTTGTTCCTTCATGAGTAACTTGCAAAAAATTTCAGATCTCGTATGCAGACTTACAAATAGACATTCTACTAAACTCATTCCTATCAAGTGAACAGAATATAATATTCATGGCTTTGGAATTTTTTCGTGCAACAGTCTTTTTGTAACAACGCTGGCTTGGAGATTACTGTGACGACCCGGAATTTTGGAAAATTTAAATTGGGGTATTTAATTGATTTTAATATTTAAAAGTTAGTTTGTAACTTAATTTTCAAATATCACCATTATTTGGAAATTTAACTTTTGGATTTAATTACTGGAAATTGGGTAAAATGTTGAATCTAGAGTTTTAAGCCAGTTAAAACTAATTTAAGGGTTTGTAAAATTTATATTGATGGTACTGAAGATAGTAAAAGCGTTGAAATTGAATTTGGGAATGTTTTGTTAAGTTTTAAAAATAGATCGTTTAAAATTGATATTTGAAAATAGCCTTCCGAGGCATAGTCTCGGATTTCGACGAAACCAGTTCCACTGGATCCGTAATATTGTATTATTATCGGATTTCAATTTTCACAGTGTTTGGAGTGATCGTTTAGCCATATGATAAGTAAACGCGCTGAAATTAAATTGAAATTTAATATTATAACTAGGTTCAAAAAGCTATCTTCTCCATACGATCGAATTATGACTCAAAACCTTTTCCATTGCGTTCGAATTAGGGGTATAACGTTGTAAGTGCCTAGCGGAACGTCTCGATAGGAGGTTGAGATTTTGAGTTGCGAATTCAAGTCAATTTAAATTTCAATTTAAATATAAGGTATAATGTTTGCCTAGTCAAAGGAATTTCCTTCACACCAAAAACTTTACCCTTGTTTTCAGGGACACTATAGCTTACCTTCTAAAATACGCCATTTTGTATCCATTTAACATGCAAGTCTAGAATCTCACGCAGCCTCTTCCCTTCTTTTATAAAACTCAAACCTTCGTTCCTTCTTCCAGGATTAAACGAGAAATAAAAAAATGGCTGAAGCCTCTTCGTTAAAAAAAACAGAGAGATCGTTCGAGTCGATCGAATGAATAGCGCTCTGATCCTCCTGCCTAGCATCGAGCGCGTGAGTGGGGGGATTGCGAACACGAGCTTCTGTGCGTGAAGTCGAGGTGGGGAGCGGTGGCTCGGAAAAAGGAAGATCGAGTGTTCAAGATCGTTGGGCGCGAGCATCGATCGGCGAGGAACAAGGCGCGTTGGAGGTCGCGACTACGGCAGTAGCAAGTTTGGCGATCGAGTGCGTGGCGTTGATTTTGAGGTCGCGCACGAAGAAGGGGTGATGGGCTCCGCTCTGATATTGTTGCGAGATGTTTGTCAACGAGCGAGTAGGTTAGGGTTTGCTTCGATATCAGTGAGGGTGGCGCTCGAGCTCGGTGTCACGACATTTTCATGGGTGAAGGGATCTGAGGCGACTGGTGGTGTGGTTCCCGAGCTACCAGTGAGGTATATAGCCAATTTTAAATTTTTATTTGATTTAATAAATATTAGGAAACATGAATTATAACAGTAAGGAGTATTTATAGAGAAAAAAAGAAATTTAAAGCCAGATTTTTACTTTTTTTTCACAGAAATATACATATTTAAGGCAGGAAAAGAAAGATATATAAGTCAGATATTGGATAATTTTATTTTTATCAGAATTTAATATATGCATATTTTTAACTTACAGTTAGAATTTAAAAAAAATCTTACTTTAATTAAGATATGTAAATGATGTTAAAAGCGAATATTTTGCAAATTCACAAATTGTTATGGTTAATGTGTTTATCAAAAATTTAACAGTAAAGTAAAATATGGAATTTTATTAACCCTATAAAATTAAAATTTAAAATGAGAATATTAATGGTAGTAAAGTCATGGAAAATGCTAATAAATTCGAAATTTTCATTTATACAAGGTTCAGAATCAAATGAAACCAGCCGGGTTGATTCGCGGCTGGAATCGATGCTACAAAAATAAAAGGTGAGTTAATCTCACTCATATGGGTTTTATTTAAATTTAATGGTTAAATTTAAATAATTGGTTGAATGATTGAATTGATTTGATGTGTTATATTATATATAATAGTATATAGTATATATTGGAGTGATTGATTTTCTGCATTATATAGCGGATGAGACCCTATGCGCCGCATAATAGCGGAAGATATTATATATAAAAACCCATATACCGCGATATTCCACCTCGAAGTGGAATGGGTATTTTATTGTGCTAACATCTGTGGATGAAGGGAAACAGGATGGAGGGATCCAACTAGATTCCTCAAAATATTTAGATTTGTTAAAATATTCTGTGATATAATTATTTGCTATCATGTGATGAGTTATATTGATAATTGGAAATTGAACTAAGTGTTTGGAATCAAAATTTTAAAAGGAAATTGAGTCTATGAAACTTATAAACTTGGTTTATAAAAGTGAAGTAATATATCAGTGGATATTTGGAAGAATAAATTCAAGGTGAGAATTTATTAAAGGAATGGGTAGATTTGTTTAAAAATAAATAGTGATTTATTTTTAAAAGATGTGGAAAGGAAGCGTATTTCCCTGAATAGCCAAGTACGTTTCAAACAAATTTTAAGTATAAGTAAAAAGTTTTAAGTTGTTTAAAAAAAGTGTGTTTTAGAAAAGTTATTATTTCTAAATGTTTAAATTTTAAAGCAAGTATATTTTTCTAATTCATTATAGCAGTAATTATTTAAAGGTGGCTTGGTATTATGTTTTAAAAGTTAGAAATTTAGTTTTATATTGTACAAAGTAGTTTTATTTTAAATATTCTTAAAGTATATATATTTGAATAAGTATTAAAGTAATTTTTATTTTGAATGTTTTAAAGTATAATTTATAATAAAGTGTTTTAAATTGTTTTAAAATCTAAAGCTTTGTACTTGGTGCTTTCACTGGAAATAAATATTTGGGAATTTATTCCATGAGAAGAGTATGGTTTTGAAAACTGTTTTCAAAGGATTGAAAAATAGAAATATATCTTGCGAAGATATTTTGAGGTTAATAAATATTTTGGGAAAATTATTAATGTTTGATGGATGTTTGTGAATGTTAATTGATAGTTAAATAACCGACTATCAATATTGGCCAATGCGTTGATCTTTTCGAAGAGACCGGGATCGGGATTTATTTCCTGAAAACCACTTCGATCTGGTTTGTACGTTTTAGTGGAAAAACGAGTTCGAAGTCGAAGATGGAGCAGTGAAGTGCAAGGGCAAGTCGCTACTAATCCTGAGGTGATTCCAAAATGGATGTAGTAGGAGTAGTGTCTTCGGTTCCGTTCGAACCTGGGACGGACTTGTATGGATGAATGCTTTCAGAACATCGTCAGGTGGACGGTGAGCATTCTAAGAGATATGTTCTAAAAATGTAACACTTAGCCTCGAGCCTCATCAACCGAGAATGACTGAAACTCAGGGGTTATGCAGCAAGGCTAAGTGGGTAGCACCCATTAGGGTGAGGTCATCCCTGTCTAGATGTCCCTTTTATTCGGCTTAGTGGTGCGGTTGCTGATCCCAACCGCGGGGTGATCTTACTCGAGATTATCCGGTAAGGGGTAGTTCCGGTCTTGTGTTGCAGGGGATTGGGAGTAATCCACGGTATGCTGATCTAGACCAGGTACTGTGACAGGTGGTACCCCAGTGCCTAGTCATTAGTTGGAAATCCATTCTCCCTACATTCTTTTACGGTTTTGTTTGTATTACCTACGATTGTGGCTAGTAGCTGGAATTTAATTAATGTAACAATTTCGGCTATTTTAATAAGCATTTGTAAATAGACCCTATTATAATATCAGAGGATTTTAATAAAAAGTGTTTTGGCTATTGTAAGGTAAAAACCAGACATGTTTATTTATGTCGTGGTCTTACGAGATGCTTTTGTTTTCAAAAGGATTTTTGAAACTTTAATAATCAATTTGAGTGTGGTTTCTCACGCTGGTATTCCAGACTGACTCGAGTGTTATTTCACTATAATGCTCGGGTCAGATCGGGTATTATAGATTAGAGGAAAGGATGTTGTGGAGCTGGATGGCGTTATGTACTTCCGTACTTGTATGAAATATTCCACTGCGTATTCAGTTTTGGAAGGACTAGATATTATAACTGTCCTGAGATCAGTTGTATTTTATTTTGTGTAAAGATCATTTATTATCTATTATATTTTATTCCGCTATGATGGTTAGATTCTAATGTTGTTTTCTATTTTCTTTTTCTACCACTTCTTCTTTAACCCTAATGGTTTGGTTTTTCCGGCTTTCGATTGTCCGGCATTTGATACCGTGGACGTATTGATGTCGATTATCGAGCATCGAAAAATCGTGTCGTGACATTTTGGTATCAGAGCTTATGTTGGTGAGAACCTTGGCTCTGGTGAGGATTACTCATTGAAAATAGAGTCCGTAGTACTCTAGAATGAGTTTGAGTGTATTAATAGTTATGAGTGTGTATTTGTTAGTGGATATAAAAATGGTTTTATATCGTCTTGATTGATTTATTAAGTGGCATATGAACCTTCGTCGGCACAGTCTGGACAAATGTATCGAAGGGGTTTCTAAACACTTGAAAAGAACAATTCGACACAATATTGTTTTCGAAAGCGGGTAAATGAAATAATTTTACCCAAAAATATATTTTGATATAAAAGAAATATTTTCTTAAATTGATAAATAACTTGGATGTTTGGATGATAATATTTTAAACAAATAAGATTATAAAAAAATGGAATGACTTGGATAATCAAATGGGAATTTGTATGAGCATAAATTATACAAATGAATTATAGTTAAAATCTGATTTAAATAAAATTTGTAAATTTAAAACCTCGGAGATTTTGGAAGTGTTTTTTTGAAGTGTTTTGAAGACAAATAATAGCATTATTGTTTTAGAAGTATTTCTGAAAGAAAATTGTTTCAAATAAACTTTGAGAAGGGATATAGCATTGAACTCACTTCAGTCGCTGGAAAATAACTTGAGTGATGACTGCAGCATCATCGATGTTCATTTTCGAGTTTCTAAATGACGGATTGCTGCCAAATTGATATGTTCAGAAGAACTGGTTTGTTTTTGAAATTTCAAAGGAAATTTGTTGGGGATAAAAACCAGGATTAGTTTAGAAATTTGAGAAATGTGATTTTGGGATAATGGTGGGTGTAAAATGATTTGAATCAAAAGCCGGGTGTTTAAAAATCTTGAATCTTTACTTGAATTGAAAATCCTGATGAGATAGGTTATAAACTTATAAATTGAGATGATTTTTAAATAAGGAAGGAAAATAGGAGATGTGAATGTTGCAATCAAAATTTAAAGTTGAAAAAAAGTTAATGAATTTAATTTGAAAAAAAAATTGTGGAAAATTTAATGGATGATTGGAAGAAATAATTAGTAAATCTTGAATGTGATTGGAATGGGAAAATAGAAATTTAATTTGGATTCGGAGATAAAATTTAACTGGATTGAAATTAATTAAATTAAACTGAAAATAAATCCAGTTGTATTTGAATTAAGTTGAAATCGAATTGAAATGAAATAAATTGAGATGTAGATGGCATTGAGTGAAAGTAAGTTGAATAAGAAATTAAACTGGAGTAAATAAATTCCGACAGCTTATAAAAGAATTGAAACCCATTGAATAAAAATATACTTGGCTAAATAAAAATATATAATCCCTAGTTAAAAAGGGTATAGCATGAATGAGATTGATTGTAATGGATGAAGGTGTGGATATAAATAAGTGTGTGACTTATAAAATTTAAAAGTAGAATAAATAAGTCCAGAATAAAATTTGTTTCATATTTTGGAAAATGAATAGAAATCTGAACTTGAATTACAAAATAGAATTTGAACTTAAGTAAAATAATGAAGTGACTTTGAAGGAAAAAAATCAATCAAATATTGAATCGGAAGTGGGAGTGAACTAATTTGGGATAAATTAGCTAAGTGAGTGTGTTAATAAGATTTAAATTGGTTAAATAGAAGTTGAATTGGGAGGTATTAATGGAGTTTGGAAATGAAAACGTGAGTTATAAATTAAATTTGACTTGAATTGTTAGTAAATTGAATAGAATATTGTCGAATAAAAGGAAGTTGGATTGAAACAGAAATGGTTTGAATTACAAATTAAGTTCAAGAAGTTAGAAATAAATTGAAAATGGCCTTGTAATTAATTAAATGAGTCGTGAATGAATTGAATTTGGAAATTAAAATTTATAATAACTAATCAAATAAATGTGTAGATTGAAATGAGATTTGATTGAAATAGAACCAAGTTAAATTGAAATTGAAAATTTATTTTGCAAATGAAGTGAGCTTAAGTTTTGAAGTTGGACTAAATTAAAGTAAATTAATTTAAGTTTAAAATTTATAGAAGCCTGGCTTCAAGTAAGGGTGAAAGTTCATTAAATAAAAGTTTGGATTAAATTAATTTGGAAAATGGTTATTAATATAAGCATCAAATGTTGTCAAGCTCAATGAAATGGTTTTAAAATGAAACCAATGCGGAGATGAAAAGAAATGCAAATGTATGGTTGGTGAATAGACTAGGAATGAGATCGAATTTAATATAAAATGAGTTGGAATCAATTGGATGTGGATAAAAACTAAAATGGATATTCTATTAAGAGAATATCGTCGAATTGCACAGAATAAATTAGTCGTATGACTTAAACGGAAGTAAATAAAAATTCAATGAATTGGTAGAAGTAAATAAAATTGATTTTTGGAATCAATTGAAATAAATGAGAGTTGTTTGGATTAAAAATGAATTGAATGTAAGCAATTGAGTTGTAAACCATTTAAATTGAATGAAGTTGCATATGAATTGGTTGTAAGCAATTAAAATTAATACTGGAACATTGAAATTCCTTATGAAAAGGGTTTAGTGTGCATTGCTTTTAGTATTCATGAGTTGTAAATTATTAAATTGAATAGTATGGGTTGAGAGTTGATTGAAAGCAATTGAAATAAGTGTCAAAACCTTACATATATGCTTATGAAAGTATATAACATGCATTGTTATAGAATCCATGTTTTAGCTATTTAAATACAAGTGAAATGCTATAAACTTCTTATATTTAGTGCTTATATGTTTAAATTGAGTAAGTATAGGTACCTGAAGGCCGTTTGGCAGGTTTTTGGACGCGCTAATTGCTAAAATAATAAGCCGCTTGCTTAAAAATGCTAAATAAAGGTATGCCTACGCAATAAAAATAGGAAATATGAACTGTTTTTGTTTTTTCCTACCATGGGGGTCGATGTATATATATTTATATCTCTTGTCAAATTGCAAAAGCTCCTCCATACAAAGGAGACTCTGCCAAAATTTTCCGAAAATTTTGGGACTTAGAAAATTTTTGAAAACTTTTGGAAAATTTTTGTTAGCGACAAAACGATTTCAAATTGGAATTGAAATAAGGGATTTTGGAAATGGAAACTGAAACTAATTGTTTAGTTGGAACTAAAGGATTTGGAAAGTGAATTTTGGATTTTTGATTTCAGAGGATAAATTGAAATTTGCTCAGCAAAGGTATGTAATTAAATTTCTGTATGAAATTTGATGATTTTCTAATCTAGCCACTTGGCTTTTGTTTTCTTTTGAAATCTAGGGGCCCGTAGAGGCATTTTGTAGTTGTACCGAGCTAGCCGCGCAAAGGAGACGCTGGCGAATTTTTTTCAAAAATTTAGAGAGTTAGAAAATTTTTGATAAAGTTTTGATAATTTAAATTTGGATTTAAATTTAAATTTTAATAAGTGGAGTAAATAATGTTGTTGGAAATTATGGAAGGTTTTGGGAAGTTGGTTGAAGTAATAGTGGGTTTTAATAAAAGATATGTTATGGCAAGTTAATAAAACTGTTTGGTTTTGGAAAATAGTAATGGGTATTGGATCATTCTTCTTAACTAGCAATTTCGGGGACGAAATTCTTTTAAGGGAGGGGGAATGTGAAGATCCAGAATTTTGGACAATTTAAATTGGGATACTTAATTGATTTTAATATTTAAAAGTTAGTTTATTACTTAAGTTTCAAATATCACCATTATTTGAAAATTTAATTTTTGGATTTAATTACTGGAAATTGGGTAAAATGTTGAATCTGAAGTTTTAAACCAGTTAAAAGTAATTTAAGGGTTTGTAAAATTTATATCGATAGTACTGAAGATAGTAAAAGTGTTGAAATTGAATTTGGGAATGTTTTGTTAAGTTTTAAAAATAGATCTTTTCAAATTGATATTTAAAAATAGCCTTCCGAGGCATAGTCTCGGATTTCGACGAAACCAGTTTCATTAGATCGGTAATATTGTATTATTATCGGATTTCAATTTTCGCAGTGTTTGGAATGATCCTTTGGCCATACAATAAGTAAACGCGCTGAAATTAAATTGAAATTTAATATTATAACTGGGTTCAAAAAGCTATCTTCTCCATACGATCGAATTAGGACACGGAACCTTTTCCATTGCGTTCGAATTAGGGGTATAACGTTATAAACGCCTAGCGGGACGTCTCGATAGGATGTTGAGATTTTGAGTTGCGAATTCAAGTCAATTTAAATTTCAATTTAAATATAAAATATATTGTTTGCCTAGTCAAAGGAATTTCCTTCACACCAAAAACTTTACCCTTGTTTTCAGGACACTGTAGATTACCTTCTAAAATACGCCATTCTATATCCATTTAACATGCAAGTCTAGAATCTCACGCAACCTCTTCCCTTCTTTTATAAAACTCGAACCTTCGTTCCTTCTTCCAGGATTAAACGAGAAATAAAAAAAATGGCCGAAGCCTCTTCGTTAAAAAAAACAGAGAGATCGTTCGAGTCGATCGAATGAATAGCGCTCTGATCCTCCTGCCTAGCATTGAGCGCATGAGTGGGGGTATTGCGAACGCGAGCTTCTGTGCGCGAAGTCGAGGTGGGGAGCGGCGGCTCGAAAAAAGGAAGATCGAGTGTTCAAGATCGTTGGCGCGAGCATCGATCGGCGAGGAACAAGGCGCGTTGGAGGTCGCGACTACGGCAGTAGCAAGTTTGGCGATCGAGTGCGTGGCATTGATTTTGAGGTCGCGCACGAAGAAGGGGTGATGGGCTCCGCTCTGATATTGCTGCGAGATGTTTGTCAACGAGCGAGTAGGTTAGGGTTTGCTTCGATATTAGTGAGGGTGGCGCTCAAGCTCGGGGTCACGACATTTTCATGGGTGAAGGGATCTGAGGCGACTGGTGGTGTGGTTCTCGAGCTAGCAGTGAGGTACATAGCAAATTTTAAATTTTTATTTGATTTAATAAATATTAGGAAACATGAATTTATAACAGTAAGGAGTATTTATAGAGAGAAAAAAAGAAATTTTAAAGCCACTTTTTTTTACAGTGATATGCATATTTAAGGCAGGAAAATATATAAGTTAGATATTGGATATTTTTATTTTTATCAGAATTTAATATATGAATATTTTTAACTTACAGTTAGAATTTAAAAAAAATTATCTTACTTTAATTAAGATATGTAAATCATGTTAAAAGCGAATATTTGCAAATTCACAAATTGTTATGGTTAATGTGTTCATCAAAAATTTAACAGTAAAGTAAAATATGGAATTTTATTAACCCTATAGATTTAAAATTAAAAATGAGAATATTAATGGTATTAAAGTCATGGAAAATGCTAATAAATTCTAAATTTTCATTTATACAAGGTTTAGAATCAAATCTAACCAGCCGGGTTGATTCGTGGCTGGAATCGATGCTATAAAAATCAAAGGTGAGTAATCTCACTGATATGGGTTTTATTTAAATTTAAATGGTTAAATTTAAATAATTGGTTGAATGATTGAATTGATTTGATGTGCTATATTATATATAATATTATATAGTATATATTGGAGTGATTTATTTCCCGCATTATATAGCAGATTAGACCCTATGCGCCGCATAATAGCAGATGATATTATATTTAAAACCCATATACCGCGATATTCCACCTCGAAGTGGAATTGGAATTTTATTGTGCTAACATCTGTGGATGCAGGGAAACAGGTTGGAAGGATCCAACTGGATTCCTCAAAATATTTAGATTTGTTAAAATATTCTGTGATATAATTATTTGCTATCTTGTGATGAATTATATTGATAATTGGAAATTGAACTAAGTGTTTGGAATCGAAATTTTAAAAGGAAATTGAGTCTATGAAACTTATAAACTTGGTTTATAAAAGTGAAGTAATATATCAGTGGATATTTGGAAGAATAAATTCATAGTGGGAATTTATTAAAGGAATGGGTAAATTTGTTTAAAAATAAATAGTGATTTATTTTTAAAAGATGTGGAAAGGAAGCGTATTTCTTTGAATAGCCAAACGTTTCAAACAAATTTTAAGTATAAGTAAAAAGTTTTAGGTTGTTTAAAAAAAGTATGTTTTAGAAAAGTTATTATTTCTAAATGTTTAAATTTTAAAGCAAGTATATTTTTCTAATTCATTATAGTAGTAATTATTTAAAGGTGGCTTGGTATTATGTTTTAAAGGTTATAAATTTAGTTTTATATTGTACAAAGTAGTTTTATTTTAAATATTCTTAAAGTATATATATTTGAATAGGTATTAAAGTAATTTTTATTTTAAATGTTTTAAAGTATAATTTATAATAAAATGTTTTAAATTATTTTGAAATCTAAAGCTTTGTACTTGGTGCTTTCAGTGGAAATAAATATTTGGGAATTTATTCCATGAGAAGAGTGTGGTTTTGAAAACTATTTTCAAATGGTTGAAAAATGGAAATATATCATGCGAAGATATTTTGAGGTTAATAAATAATTTGGGAAAATTATTTATGTTTGATGGATGTTTGTGAATGTTAATTGATAGTTAAATAACCGACTATCAATATTGGCCAATGCGCTGATCATTTCGAAGAGACCGGGATTGGGATTTATTTCAAAACCACTTCGATCTGGTTTGTACGTTTTCGTGGAAAAACTAGTTCGGAGTCGAAGATGGGGTAGTGAAGTGCAAGGTCTAGTCCCTACTAATCCTAAGGTGATTCCAAAATGGATGTAGTAAGAGTAGTGCCTTCGGTTCCGTTCGAACCCGAGACGGACTTGTATGGATGAATGCTTTCAGATCATCGCCAGGTGGATGTTGAACATTCTAAGAGATATGTTCTAAAAAGGTAACGCTTGGCCTCGAGCCTCATCAACCGCGAATGACTTAAAATCAGGGGTTATGCAGCAAGGCTAAATGGGTAGCATCCATTAGGGTGAGGTCATCCCTGTCTAGATGTCCCTTTTATTTGGCTTAGTGGTGTTGTTGCTGATCCCAACCGCGGGGTGATCTTACTCGGGATTATCCAGTAAGGGGTAGTTCCAGTCTTGTGTTGCAGGGGATTGGGAGTAATCCTCGGTACGCTGATCTAGACCAGGTACTGTGACAGGTGGTACCCCAGTGCCTAGTAATTAGTTGGAAATTCATTCTCCGTACGTGCTTTTACGGTTTTGTTTGTATTACCCACGATTGTGGCTAGTAGCTGAAATTTAATTAATGTAACAATTTCGGGTATTTTAATAAGTATATGTAAATAGACCCTATTATAATATCAGAGGATTTTAATAGAAAGTGTTTTGTCTATCGTAAGGTAAAAACCCGACATGTTTATTTGTGGCGTGGTCTTAGGAGATGCTTTTCTATTCAAAAGGATTTTTGAAACTTTAATAATCAATTTGAGTGTGGTCTCTCACGCTGGTATTCCAGACTGACTCGGGTGTTATTTCACTATAATGCTCGGGTCAGACCGAGTATTATAGATTACAGGAAAGGATGCTGTGGAGATGGATGGCGTTACGTACTTCTGTACTTGTATGAAATTGTTAGCACCAAAATTGGTCACTAACACCCTTGAGTAGAGTTATGTAGAGAGATTAATGAAGAGAGCAAACTAAAATAGAAGAATAGCGTAATTCAATGCAAAAAGAACAACAAAAACGAGAACATCAAATTTATAGTAGTTCGGCGTAATTGCCTACGTCCACTTTGAGTTTAATCTTTATTGCTTTCTCAATTACTTGAATACAGATACAATCCGTAAATCAATCACTTGAATACCGGATTGAATTAAAAAGAGGAGAGTATAAACAATGGCAGGGCCTCCCCAGTGCTTCCAGAAAAAGGTCCTTTTTCAGTGTGCCCCTGCCCTTCTATTTATAGACGAAGATGGGTTGGACTTCCCTCATGGGCTTAGGAACAAGGTACCTCGGCCCACAGTAGGTGACTTCTGCGCACCGGGCCAGGGATGTCGAAACATGTCGATTGCATCAAACCCTTATACCTTCAGGCTCTTCTTGGTCAGAATCTTGTCTAGTGCTAACGATAATATCTTCAACTGTCGTTTTGTAGCCGGGCCAAGGTGTCAATTAACATTTGCCCCCCAAAGTGTGTCGTGTGAAGCAACACGACACGCTTTGAATCAGCGAGTATTCCTTGTCTCCAGAAAGAAATCCATCATGTTTCTTGAAGAGTCATTATACTTCAATTTTATCCTCCCAAGGTGTCGTATTCTTCTTTGGTCGTCACAACGCTTGGTCGATTCCTAATATTATAAATCCAGGGTGGTAGTTCATCAATGGCCATCCGTGTCCGGTTCTACAAGGCCAGTAAGCTTCGGCTATTTGATCTAGTCTTTTTTTAATAACCTTAAGTGAGAATTCAATTCCCTGTTGATTTCGAGAAGTCAAACTTTTTTCAGATGTACACATGCATGTTCGGATACATGTTCTTGCCATTGGCTGTCGGATGCGTTTTATATGCTCATAAGTCGTCGCCAATTCCATCTATTTTAATTGCAATTCAATTGCGGTTCCTTATTCGTATTTTTTTCTGAAATAAGGGTTGTAATCAGCCACTTAAGGAGAGGGGACTTTAAGTTTTACATGGATGACGACCTCAGAGCAGTAAGCAAGGGCGAATGAAGTACGACCAGTCATGGACTCATGGGTAGTTCTATAAGCCTATAATAATGTTGGAAGTTCATCCACCCACTTGCCTCTAGCCTTTTCCAAACACTTTTTCAATATGGATTTGATTATTTTATTCACGGCTTCCACTTGTCCATTTGCTTTCGGATGAGCAACTGCTGCAAACTTTTTCTCAATGCCATATTTTGGCAAAATTCTTCGAACTCCTTGCTTTCGAATTGAGTTCCATTGTCTGTAATGATAGTTCATGGAAGGCCAAAACGGTATATAATATTTCGTACAACGAAATTAATGACTTTCTTGGTGGTGATAGTGGCAAAAGGCTCTACTTCTGCCCACTAGGTAAAGTAATCGACCGCAACAATCGCGTATTTTGCACCACCTTTGGATAGGGGTAAGGAACCGACTATATCGATCCCCCACATTGCAAATGGCCAAGGACTAAGCATTTGTGTGAGTTCCGTCGGAGGAGCTCTCGGGATTTTTGCATATTTCTGACATTTGTCACATCTTCTCACATAGTCTGCGGCATCCCGATTTGCAGTTGACTAATAGTATCCATAGCGAGGATTTTCTTTGCTAACGTCTGCCCCCAGTATGGTAATCGCACTCTCCTTCATGGACTTCCTTCAGGACTCATTTTATCTCATTATGGGCTATGCACCGGAGTAAGGGGGTCGAGAATCCCCTTCGATACATTATTTCGCTCTTCACTACATATCGCGAAGCCTTATGAATGACTTGTCGTCTTTCACTCCTTCTTTCGAGTAAGACCCCATGTAGTAAGTATTGCTTAAATGGGGTCATCCATGATTCCTTCACGATTTTGGTTTCTAACACGAAATCTACCTCCATCATATTTATACTCGGAGTATGTAAGGTTTGAACGGGAACCAATCCCATTTGCTGGGCATCGCCAGTGCTCACAAATTCGGCCAACGAATCAGCTTATTTGTTTTGTTCACGCGGGACATGCGAGTTGTCATAGTATTCCAGATTTGCTAGCAGCCCCTGAACCCATGCAAGATATGGGGCAAGTCTCTGTCCCTTTGCTTGATAGTCTCCCCGCACTTGGTACACCACCAGTTGCGAGTCACAAAAGATTTCAACCGGTTTTATTCCCAGTTCTTTGATAAGTCTCAAGCCAGCAATCAATGCTCCATACTCGGTTTTGTTATTTGTTGCTTGGAATTCAAGCTTCAAAGCATAACAAACTGATCGGTTTCCAAGGGTCATAAGAACTATGCCAGTCCCCGAACAACGGTCGTTAGATGCCCCATCGGTGTACATCTTCCATCAAATGGGAGGTATGACATTGTGGCTGTTTGAGTCGTCCAACACAGTGAATTCGGCAACGAAGTCTGCTAATGTTTGCCCCTATATGGCCCTTCGTGGTAGGTAGCAAATATTGAAATGACTCAACTCGATATTCCATTTTAACATCCTTCCAGAAGTTTTCGATCGCTGGAGTACCTGTCGCAAGGGTTGATCAGTGTAAACACTGATTGAGTGTGCCGAAAAGTATGGGCGAAGTTTGCGTGATGCAATCACCAAGCAATAGGCTAATTTCTCGATCTTGGGATAACTTCTTTCCGCCCCCATCAGGCGTTTACTAACATAGTAATCTGGCTTTTGAACTCGGTCTTCTTCGCGAAGGAAAGCCGTACTAATAGCATGCTGGGATACTGCCAAGTACACATACAACATTTCGTGGTCTATTGGTTTCGATAGCACCGGAGGACTTTCCAAATGCCTTTCCAGAGCTCGGAATGCTTCCTCACAATCGGATGTCCACTCAAAATTCTTCTTTCCTTTCTTTATCACATCGAAGAAAGGAACACACTTGTCTGTAGCTCTGGATATGAATCGACTCAGTGCAGCCACCTTTCCATTCAAGCTTTGTACCTGCTTTATAGTTCTGGGCACTTGTATGTCTCGGATAGCTTGAATCTTCTCCGCATTCATAATGAAACCCAAAAAAATTCCCGACGCTACGCCAAATGAACACTTCAAAGGATTGATTTTCATTCCATAATGTCTGAGTATATCAAACATCTCTGTTAGGTCTCGGATGTGGTCGTTTGACTGCCGTGACTTCACAAGCATGTCATCTACATAGACTTCCATCGTTCTACCAACCTGGTCTTTAAACATTCGATTCACCAGACGCTGATAACTTGCTCCTATGTTTTTCAATCCAAAAGGCATTACTACATAGCAATATAGCCCCTCATCTGCGACAAAACTGGTGTGTTCTTGGTCTGGAATGTGCATCGGGATCTGATTGTATTCCGAATACGCATCCATAAAAGGCAATAATTCGTGTTTGGCCGTAGAGTCGACGAGCTGGTCGATTCTAGGTAAAGGGAAAATATCCTTCGGGCACGCTTTATTTAGATCAGAATAATCAACACTTGTTCTCCACTTACCATTTGCTTTCCTCACAAGCACAGGGTTAGAAACCCATTCAGGGTAGAGGGCGTCGCGGACGAACCCATTGGCTTTGAGTTTGTCCACCTCCTCTCTAAGAGCAGTGGACCTCTCCGGGTCCATGCCTCTCCTTTTTTGTTTTACAAGGACGTATTTCGGGTCTATGTTCAACATATGACTTGCAATAGCGGGAGAAATCCCGCGCATATCAGAATGTGCCCAAGCGAAAACGTCTAGGTTCGCTCGGAGGAAATCAATAAGAGCTACGGCCAATGACGGGTCGAGTTGCGATCTGATCTTAAGGACTCGTGACGGGTCATCCCGGTTGACTGGTATGTCAATCGTCAGGTCATCGGTGCTGCATTCGTTTCCCTGGGTCCCTCATCATCATCTATCGGATCTATGTCTCCATAGATCCAAGAATGCTGCCCGAGCCAGGGCTCGGGCACTACTTGTCAATTGTCAGTGTTTTGGATGCGGATGGAGCTGTCCACCTTGTATGCATCTCCACTCCTAAACACTATATCGTCTGTCATCAGGCGTTGTTGTTTTGTAGGGGTTCCATCTTCCACATTCGAGCAACATTCATGACTTGCATGCCTCGGGTTGGAGTGATAGTTAGTTGCCCACTAGCTTAGGTATCGATTTAATGATTCTATCCCTAGGCATTCTTTTGGTCGTAGCCTTGAGTAGTTGTAAACATTATATATAAGCTTTAATATTGAGCTATCGCAGCCATTCTTTGGATGACCACGTGTCTGCTTCCAATCTCAGGTTGATAAATGTACTACATGGATGGTTGAGTCTCGTCCTAGCTATGTTTATATTCTCACCTAAACTCCAAAGACATAGAGTTGATCGGTGAATAGTCGGTTCACATTCATCTTGCTTCTCGCTCGTGCCCCCAGGTCTGGGGCATATACTGATAAGTAGGAAGGCCAGCCATGCCCACTTTAGCTTTACTCTCTTTCCCGTTGAATCGTGGGATCAGTTCAGTCGATGGGAGGCTAAGTCTCGCATATCTTGGATTGTATTGCGGGTTTTCATTCCAAGAGGAATACTTCGATGCCTCTTCAGTTTCAGGGCGTAATTTGGACACTGGACGGTCATCCACGTCCACTTTGGTTCATGCTCTGTAATCAGTTATTGGAGTAAAGTTGGGTACAAATGCAGTCGAGTCATGCTCATCCATTTTCATACTCCTCCCGATGGATCGAAGGAGGGTGCAGGAGAATTTTTGACCAAGTCTTCGTGGTTTACTCTCCTTTCCACACTCTGGAGGTTAGTTTTTCCAGGAACACTCGAGTCACATTCATATGTGCTTGGTGCAAATCGGTATTGACCCTCAATGTGAGGTATGATATAGTCGGTCATCCGTAGCTTTAGATGCCGTTTCGATTGGTTCTGCATGAGGCATCCCTGTAGTCGTTGCCTTAAGTTATAAAGAACGCCAAGCTAGAGCTGTAATAAGCTGTAGCAGGCTGTAGTAAGCTTAAGTTGTAAATCTCTATGGCCACTAGTCAGATGGTCAAACTCCATCCTTAGCGAGTTAATAATCCTCCTGTCGGTTTCAGGCCGAAAGTTTGCTAAATAAAGAATGGTCGGAATCCACTCGTCTATTTATCGATGTTTATACGACACTCTGCATTCTAGTGACTTAGTGTTATTCTTCCCCCAGTCGACTCGCGCCCAATTTGTGTTCGTGCTTCTTCGGTCCACGCTCCGAGGACTTGGAGATTTGTCGAACGGTTTATACTTTAGTCCACAGTTCGGGACGCGGAGACTTTTGTCAATTCGTTTATACTCCAGTCCGCACTCTGGGGACTTAGAGTACTCTAGTCCACTTCTGGGACTTAGAGATTTTTCTCAAGTCATTTATAATATAGTCCGCGCTCTGGGGACTGATAGTACTGTAGTCCGCACTGTGGGGACGTAGAGGTTTTTTAAGCCATTTATACTCTAGTCCGCACTCAGGGGATTTAGAGCAATCTAATCCACACTCTGGGGACGTAGAGGTTCTTAGGTCATTTATACTCTAGTCCGCACTCAGGGGACTGGGAGTACTTTAGTCCACACTCTGGGGATGTAGAGGTTTTTGAGTCATTTATACTCTAGTCCGCACTTAGGGGACTGGGAGTACTTTAGCCCGCACTCTGGGGACGTAGAGGTTTTTGAGTCGTTTATGCTCTAGTCCGCACTCAGTGGACTTAGAGTACTTCAATACGCACTCTGGGGACTTGGAGGTTTTAGTCGTTTACACTCGAGTCCGCACTTTGGGGACTTAGAGTACTCCAGTCCGCACTCTGGGGACTTGGAGCTTCAAGTCGTTTATACTCGAGTCCGCACCCTGGGGACTTAGAGTACTCCAGTCCGCACTCTGAGGACTTGGAGGTTTAAGTCTTTTATACTCGAGTCCGCACTCTGGGGACTTAGAGTACTCCAGTCCGCACTCTGGGGACTTGGAGGTTTAAGCCGTTTATACTCGAGTCCACACTCTAGGACTTAGAGCACTCCAGTCCGCACTCTGGGGACTTGGAGGTTTTAGTTGTTTATACTCAAGTCCGCACTCTAGGGACTTAGAGTACTCCAGTCCGCCCTCTGGGACTTGGAGATTCAAGTTGTTTATACTCGAGTCCGCACTCTGGGGTCTTAGAGTACTCCAGTCCGCACTCTGGGGACTTGGAGGTTTTAGTCGTTTACACTCGAGTCCGCACTCTGGGGACTTAGAGTACTCCAGTCCACACTTTGGGGACTTGGAGCTTCATTTCATTTATACTTGAGTCCGCACTCTGGGGACTTAGAGTACTCCAGTCCGCACTATGGGGACTTGGAGGTTTAAGTCGTTTATACTCGAGTCCGCATTCTAGGGACTTAGAGTACTCCAGTCTGCACTCTGGGGACTTGGAGGTTTAATTCGTTTATACTCAAGTCCACATTCTCGGGACTTAGAGTACGCCAGTCCTCACTCTGGGGACTTGGAGGTTTAAGTCGTTTATACTCGAGTCCGCACTCTGGGGACTTAGAGTACTTCAGTCCGCACTCTGGTAACTTGGAGGTTTTAGTTGTTTATACTCGAGTCTGCACTCTGGGGACTTAGAGTACTCCAGTCCGCTTGGTGATTATAGCTCTTCCAATCAAGTCAAGGAAGGAGGTATATGACAGATGGTTGGATCACATCCATGTTGGGTTAGATAGCCAAATCTCATACAATTTTCTTCGTATCTCTTTCTAGAAAATAAGGATAATAGATTGTTGAGTAGACAAAGTAATTTGCATATGTTCCAAGGTGCAGTCATGTCCATGTATTGAGAGCGATGGTTAATGAGTAGGCAGTCCACCACAACTACTTCAAGACGGGCTTTCGAATAACCTTTTGTGTTCAACGTAGGTGTTTGCGCAAAAAATGGGCAAACACCTCAAAGTCGTATGATTTAGTTGATTATATGTTGTTCTTAGTGATTTGGGTGATTTATGCAAATATGTAAAAAGCAGGGACTAAACTGTAAAAGACACACAGATTTATAGTGGTTCGGCCAGAACGTGCCTACGTCCACTTTATATGTTATTCTCCTTTTTCTCTTCAGATTACAAGTACAAAGCTTTGGTTACAAGTGTATGAAAGTTGCTTGAAAGTTCATTCCGTGCTTGAGCTCTCAAACTTGTCTGCCATTGTTGTACCCCTACCCCTCTATTTATAGAGTGAGGTTGGGGGCAGGGGTCTTGGATGTTTATAGCTGCTGGTGGGCCTGGGCTGATGCAATCTGGACCGGCAACTTTGGTTCGGCATGCCCTGGTTCGGCGGAGAGTGGATGGAGTTTGGTGGAATGTTGGTCCGGTGGAGGTTGGTTCGGTTATAGAGGAGCTTGGAGTTGGACCGGTGATGCTTTGGTTCGGCTATGCAGGGGAGGAGATGGTTCGGTGAGACCCTGGTTCGGCGAGGCTTTGGACCGGTGGTTCTGTGGTTCGGCAGGCATAGGAGAGGTGGTTTTGGATCGGTGGTTCTTTGGTTCGGTCTCGGTACTACCGAATGGATCTTATACTGAGAATGCCGAATGATCCCTTGTGTTGAGAATGCCGAATGAGCCATGGGGAGTTCGAATACCGAACGAACTCAAACACTTGAACTACCGGATGAAAGCGAGGGGTTTTAAGTACCAGATGACACTTATTACCGGATGAACTCCGGGAGTGTAGTGTCGAACGAACTCTTGCCTTGCTTTACCGAATGAACCTTTGTACTTGAATCATGAGTGAAATCCCAGACTTATATACGCTTGCTTGCTTCTTCTTGTTCCGATCGTGGTGGAAACGCACACAACATTGATATTCCAGTTTTGACCAAAAATGGGATAACACTTTGCCCCACAAAACATGCCTTGTGATAATAAGGTGTGTTTTGAATAGTTCCGAATCCATTGTCCAAAGTCCATAGCCATATTGCCAGAGTATATCATCCTTGACTGCTCCGAGTCGATGTCCAATTCCAAATCCAATAACCAAAGCCTGAGCCAATTCCGTATCCATCCAAACTCGACAACCGAGTCCCAATACATCCTTATCCAATAGCCAATAACCGAATCCAGGACCTCTTTGGGTCGATATCCAAATCCATAACCTCTCCGGGTTCTTGCCAAGCGCAATCTATACCTGACGGCCGTGATCCAGTCTCCCTGGATGTTAAGCTAGCCTCATCGTGTTCTTGTCGGGCGTAATCCACACATGACGGCCTTGGTCCAGTGTCCCTAGATGTTGAGCTAACCTCTTCGGGTTCTTGCCAAGCGTAATCCACACTTGACGACCTTGGTCCAGTGTCCTTGGACGTTGAGCTAACCTCTCTAGGTTCTTGCCAAGCGTAATCCACACTTGACGACCTTGGTCCAGTGTCCCTGGACGCTGTGTTAACCTCTCCGGGTTCTTGCCAAGCGTAATCCACACTTGACGACCTTGGTCCAGTGTCCCTGGACGCTGTGTAATGCCATGGCTTATGTCCTAAGCCGAATCCTGGTCTCTCCGGACCCTTGTGGAGCATAGTCCATACTCAACGACCTGAAAATAACAATTGATAATACAGAGCCTAAGTCCTAGGCTGAATCCTGGTCACTCCGGACCCTTGCCGATCATAGTCCATACTCGACGACCTGAATGAGTCAATTTACCATGTTCGGGCGAAGCGACTCACCCCTTGCCAGGCATAATCCATGCCTGACGACCATTTATCAAAAATCAGATAAAAATCCAACCAAAATCCAATCCAAAATCCACATCCAAAATCCAAATCAAAACCAGAAAACCAGAAATCCAAACCAGCATCCAAAATCGAAAACAATCATTCAAAGGAAAATCCAAATCAAAAAGCAAGAAAAACCAGGAGCTCAATCCAAGCTCCAAAACCGAAAACCAAAAACAAAAGCAGTCTCCAATCCAAAAGCAAAAGATCAATTTCACAAACCATAGCATTGCAGTTTATCATCATTCAGAGCATGCCTAGGGGCTATCTCTGTCCCCGTACATGTGTAAATGAATTGGTTGCTTGCCAATAGTTCGCTACTTATTTCATAATAACCTGGTCAATGGATGATCAACCGACCATCATTCCTGGGCCTCCCACCATCGTAGCTTGAGGTAGGCGGCGGTTGCTCCTGCCCCGCCGTTGCATTCCGAGGTCCAAAATATTGTGGCAGCTGTCCATTCCTTACATGCTCCTCAATTATGTCCTTTAGGTGCCTGCAGCTGTTGGTGTCGTGTCCATCCAAATCATGGAAGAGACAGTGCCTTCCTGATGTTCTTTCCCGTTCTGTTGGTTCTCTCCTAGCCGGCCTCCGGTAGGGAAGGCGATTCCGAGTATCCAGGTATATCCGCTCCAGCGTCTCGTTCAATCCTGTGTATGTGGAAAACTTTGGATCCTTCCATTGCTTTCTATCATTTCTAGAATCATCGTCTAACTTCCTTTTTCCTTTGTCTTTATCCAAACCTTTGCTGGATGGTCCTCCAATCTCAATTGCATTAACCTTTTTTAACTTTAAATCCGTACTCGCATCTTCTTGCCGAAGGAACCTTTCTGCCTCGTGAAATAATTCGTCGAGATCCCATGGGGGATCTCGTATCAGAGATACCTTGAAATCCGAGTTCTCCCTGACTCCTGATACTGCTGCCATTAAAACCATCGATGGATCGGGCCGATCCACCGAAGCAACTGCGGCACTGAATCGAGTTAGAAAGGCTCTAAGCGATTCATCGATCCTTTGCTTTACCGATGTTAATGTCATCACGTTCTTCGGTCTCTTGACATAAACCCGAAACTGTCCCAAAAACCTTTCCACCAATTCCCTCCAAGTCCTGATAGATCCTTCTTCCAGCTGCCTAAACCACATCGCAGCTAAGTCCGTCAAGTACAAAGGGAAGCATCGGGCCATCACTTCCTCTGATGCCCCCAGCACCTCCATGTGTCTGGTGTACCTCATCAAGTGATCCGTAGGGTCTGCCTTGCCATCATATACCTCCACGCTAGGTAGCTTGAACTTAGGTGGATTCTGAGCCATCCTTATTTCCCGAGCGAACGGACTCCTGTTTACCCCTTCCAAGTCTCCGCTGGTCAAACCACCTCGCACAGTCTTCCTGATTATATCTACCAATCCAGCGTTGTCTGTCGGGGGTTGCCCCCGAGGGAATTCCGGTACATACTCTTCATGTGGCTCGCTAGCAGCAACGTCGGTTCTATCCTGTTGAACTCCTTGCAAAGGTCCTCCTGTATTGGATCCTGCGGGCCTGCCCCCAAGCCCTTGTCGATTGCCCTCTGGCTCTGCATCCTATCCTCCATTGGGTTCCATAACCCTAGCTCCTTGTCCTGCATCCACAGCCACTGTAGCTGTTCCTAAGTTCTGGGTCCCAGCAGCTCTCATTTGCTCCAAGAAAGTCTACATCATCTCCTGTTGACCCTTCAACAACCTCTCTTGCAGTGAAATTGTTATGGCTTCCATTTCGTCCCGGGTTATGTAGATCGAAGCCGGTCCTTCCTCAGCTTCGGAGGATGCTTGTTGACTTCCTTCCAGTTGGCTTCTCTCAGCCCTTTGCCTTCTACTATTTTGCCTAGCCATCATCTTCCAAATCCAAACTTCTATCCGATATAGCGGGTGCTGGTCCTTCTCAGTGAAAGCACCAAAAATGTTTGCGCAAAAAATGGGCAAACACCTCAAAGTCGTACGATTTAGTTGATTATATGTTGTTCTTAGTGATTTGGGTGATTTATGCAAATATTTAAAAAGCAGGGTCTAAACTGTAAAAGACACACAGATTTATAGTGGTTCGGCCAGAACGTGCCTACATCCACTTTATATGTTATTCTCCTTTTTCTCTTCAGATTACAAGTACAAAGCTTTGGTTACAAGTGTATGAAAGTTGCTTGAAAGTTCATTCCGTGCTTGAGCTCTCAAACTTGTCTGCCATTGTTGTACCCCTACCCCTCTATTTATAGAGTGAGGTTGGGGGCAGGGGTCTTGGATGTTTATAGCTGCTGGTGGGCCTAGGCTGATGCAATCTGGACCGGCAACTTTGGTTCGGCATGCTCTGGTTCGGCGGAGAGTGGATGGAGTTTGGTGGAATGTTGGTCCGGTGGAGGTTGGTTCGGTTATAGAGGAGCTTGGAGTTGGACCGGTGATGCTTTGGTTCGGCTATGCAGGGGAGGAGATGGTTCGGTGAGACCCTGGTTCGGCGAGGCTTTGGACCGGTGGTTCTGTGGTTCGGCAGGCATAGGAGAGGTGGTTTTGGATCGGTGGTTCTTTGGTTCGGTCTCGGTACTACCGAATGGATCTTATACTGAGAATGCCGAATGATCCCTTGTGTTGAGAATGCCGAATGAGCCATGGGGAGTTCGAATACCGAACGAACTCAAACACTTGAACTATCGGATGAAAGCGAGGGGTTTTATGTACCAGATGACACTTATTACCGGATGAACTCGGGGAGTGTAGTGTCGAACGAACTCTTGCCTTGCTTTACCGAATGAACCTTTGTACTTGAATCATGAGTGAAATCCTTCGGCAGGCATAGGAGAGGTGGTTTTGGATCGGTGGTTCTTTGGTTCGGTCTCGGTACTACCGAATGGATCTTATACTGAGAATGCCGAATGATCCCTTGTGTTGAGAATGCCGAATGAGCCATGGGGAGTTCGAATACCGAACGAACTCAAACACTTGAACTACCGGATGAAAGTGAGGGGTTTTAAGTACCAGATGACACTTATTACCGGATGAACTCGGGGAGTGTAGTGTCGAACGAACTCTTGCCTTGCTTTACGGAATGAACCTTTGTACTTGAATCATGAGTGAAATCCCAGACTTATATACGCTTGCTTGCTTCTTCTTGTTCCGGTCGTGGTGGAAACGCACACAACATTGATATTCCAGTTTTGACCAAAAATGGGATAACAGTAGGATTTAATGTGTAGATGATCAAATCACGTCCACTCTAAACAGATCCCGGCGTCACTGAGCTTTAGGAGGGGCATCTGTATTTTGTCGAACTTTTTTTTATGACTCGATTTGAGTGGATGATCAGGCCATACTCATTCCAAGTCTTTCTTAGGTCTCCAAGTTAAACGTGGAGGTCGATGAATGGATGGTCGGTCATGTTGACTTTGTATTGGGCTCTGATCGTGATAAGCTTTTCAATATCTAGTCCATAGCCCCAAATTAAAGGCACATGATTGATGATGAGCGATTGAATTATGCTCGTCTAGATGTAACTCTACACGTCCGATCATGGTCTGCATGGATTGGTTGGCGACCAAATCTGAGTACCTGGTCACTTGCATCGTTTTGAAAGTAGTTTAGTTCAAGTTAGTCGTAGTTCATAGAACAATTGAAATAGAAATAGAAATGGGAATAATTCAAAGAAGATTAGGATAAATCTCATTGATAAGTAAAGTAGCATCGAGTGCTCGCTATTCGACTTTGCCTCTGGCTCCTTTCAAAGGGATGTCGGCCATCAGCAGTCCAATTGATAATCATAGCCCTTTATTAATAGGCATCGGATGTTCGCTGCCCGCCATTCTACAGGACTTGTGCATACTATGGACGCTTTCCTTTCCAGGTTGCGTTTTCGATCACACCTCGGAGGTGTTTGTAATCGCCCGTGTTAGGATCAGTGAGCATCTGGGAATATACAACATTCCCCTGAGTTTCTTTAGACTTTGGTGTTCTCTTCGAGGTTAGTACCACTCCGAGTCGTGAGTCTTCAAGTAGAGGTTGTCAATTGAATCTTTCAAAGAGCATATGAGCCGAATTTTGAGGTCTTGTTTTGGCTACTGGGATCTGCATCCTTAGCCAAAGGGCCTTCATTGTTATTTTTCTTAGTCTGTTCCGCTCCTCCATATTTTGGTTTGGATTCATTTTTGTTATAGAAACGATCCATGGTCATAGGAAGCTCTCCAGCTAACTAGCTGCCAAAATATTTATGGAGGTCGATTGTCCTCAAGGGTGATCAGTATGATATCCCTTTGAGAGTATCGTTTGAGTAGTGGTTGTTTATCTGTTCCCTTGTTGCCGCTCAGAAGCTCTCTCTAGATCCTCTATGCCCTAGTCGATCATTGAATGTAAGGGAGATCCTCTATGCTCTCCAGCCTCTTTTTTGAAAATTTGGGTCGTACCTGAAATTTTTTTTTTTTGAAAATAGGGGTCGTATAAGTGACCAGTGTAACTTAAGTTTGGATCGGCCTGGATGCTACTCGGCATAGGAATGCGGCTCGGTGTGGATGTCGTTCGGCATACAAGGCCGTTCGGCATTCCAGAGGTGTTCGGCATTCGTTCTCGTTCGACACAACGGAGTCGTTCGGCATACAATACCGTTCAGCATTCCAGAGGTGTTCGGCATTCATTCTCATTCGGCACAACCGCGTCGTTCGGCATACAATACCATTCGGCATTACAGAGGTGTTCGGCATTCATTCTTGTTCGGCACAAATGAGTCGTTCGGCATATAATACTGTTCAACATTACAGAGGTGTTCGGCATTCATTCTTGTTTGGCACAACCGAGTCGTTCGGCATGCAAGGCCGTTCGGCATTACAAAGGTGTTCGACATTCATTCTTGTTCGGCACAACCGAGTCGTTCTGCATGCAAGGTCGTTCGGCATTACAGAGGTGATCGGCATTCATTCTTGTTCGGCACAACCAAGTCATTCGACATACAATACCGTTCGGCATTACAGAGGTGTTTGGCATTCATTCTTGTTCGGCACAACGGAGTCGTTCGGCATACAAGGCCGTTTGGCATTTTAGAGGTGTTCGGCATTCATTCTTGTTCGGCACAACCGAGTCATTCGACATGCAAGGCCGTTCGGCATTACAGAGGTGATCGGCATACGCCTTTTTTAGGGTGTTCGGCATATGCCTTTTCTGGAATGATCAGCCGAATTGCCTTCAGAGGAGGGTCGGCCTTTATTCAACTCGAGTGCAAACTTCAACGTCCAATCCTCGGATCTTGCATACATCAGTTAATCCAATCTACGGCTATCAGCTTCCTTTAGATTTCTTTCAAATCTGAGTAGAATATGAAGTTTTCTAGTAGATAACTGGATCTATCTCGCGAATATGGAAATCCACTAGTAGACGAGGAGATCCAATCAAGCTGAGAATTCAATTCTCAATGAAAGCACCAAAATGTTAGCACCAAAATTGGTCACTAACACCCTTGAGTAGAGTTATGTAGAGAGATTAACGAAGAGAGTAAATTAGAACAGAAGAATAGTGTAATTCAATGCAAAAAGAACAACAAAAATGAAAACACCAGATTTATAGTGGTTCGGCGTAATTGCCTACGTCCACTTTGAGTTTAATCTTTATTGCTTTCTCAATTACTTGAATACAGATACAATCCGTAAATCAATCACTTGAATACCAGTTTGAATTAAAAAGAGAAGAGTATAAGCAATGGCAGGGTCTCCCCAGCGCTTTAGAAAAAAGGTCCATTTTCAGTGTGCCCATGCCCTTCTATTTATAGACGAAGATGGGTTGGACTTCCCTCATGGGCTTAGGAACAAGGTACCTCGTCCCACAGTAGGTGACTTCTGCGCACCAAGCCAGGGATGCCGAAACATGTCGATTGCATCAAACCCTTATACCTTCAGGCTCTTCTTGGTCAGAATTTTGTCTGGTGTTAACGATAATATCTTCAATTGTCGTTTTGTAGCCGGGTCAAGGTGCCGGTTAACAGAAATATTCCGCTGTGTATTCAGTTTTGGAAGGACTAGATATTATAACCGTCCTGAGATGCGTTGTTGAATGTATTGAACTCTGATGCTGTACTCTGAATTTGTAATGTACAAACAGTTGTATTTTCTTTTGTGTAAAGATCATTTATTATCTATTATATTTTATTCCGCTGCGATGGTTAGATTCTGATGTTGTTTTCTATTTTCTTCTTCTACCTCTTCTTCTTTAACCCTAATGGTTCGATTTTTCTGGCTTCCGATTGTCCGGCATTTGATACAGTGAACGTATTGATGTCGATTTTCGAGCGTCGAAAAATCGGGTTGTGACAATTACCTTTCAATATTGAATTTTAATGATAATTATAATTTAATATTGTAAAATAAATTAAAATTGGAGAAATTAAATTGTTTATTTGGAATAAACAATGATTTTAGAATTTAAAATAAGTAAATGAAATTCCAAGATTTATTCTATTTTGTTTAGAGTGATAATAGATGGAACATGGGCTTTAAATAATGGAAATGATTTCATTTGAGTGAAAATACAATAATTATATTAATTATTTTCCATTAGCTTCTTTTAATAATTTTTAAAAGAAGTATGTAATTTTTAAAGGTAGTTTGTTGAAATAAAAGATGGAAATTTGATTAAAAATAAGTTTTGGCTATAAATAATATTTTGAAATGGTTTGAAATATTTTTCTAAGTGAGAAAATAATTTTTGTGGAATTTTAGAAGTTAAAAACAATGTTTTATTCATTTATTTGAGTAAATGGTGTATTTTTGTTAAATAAAGGATTTTAATAATAAAAATTCTTAAAAAATATAAATTAATCTTTTTATATGGTAAGAAATGTTTTATTTTACAAGTATGTAAATTTTCATATTTTTATTTGGTGTAAATAAGAAGAAAATGGATTTTTATGATATATACATATATTTCTTTATTAAGTGTTGATTTTTAGCCTTAACCATGTTATTTCCTTTTACTTCCAATCCAACTCAGCCCAATTTAACCTTAGTCTGGTTAGGAAAAAAGGAAAAAGAATGTACGTTCATTTCTTATTACCTTCTCCTTCCTCCTTTAGCCTAAAAGCAAAGCCAGTAAACCAACTTCTCAAATTCAAAAATCAAACTCAATTTCCAATTGAATTCAACCAAATTTCATGTATTTTTGCAAAATAATGATAAATCAAAGGTACACAACTCCAAATCATACAATTTCATCACAAAAATCTTTTTATAGTAAGAAGCTTTCTAAAATTTTTCTATTTTTGTTTGCATGTTCTCTAATTGTTCTCTATAGGTGCTCAAGGCTTATAATCTCAAGCAAAGGCTTCAATTTTGCTGCAAAATCCAAACTTTTATCATCTATCAAAAGGTGAGTTGATAAGCCCACAAATCTAGCAAAAACAAAAATACTAAATGCTTGAATCTGTGCAAAATAAGCTGCTGTAGTCGTTTTCTATTGACAGCTTTTCTTTTCTGTGAAACTATTTTATACTGCTTCTCTGCATGCTTATATCTTTTGATTCTAGCAATGAAATGCTGTTGGATTTCTTTCTGTTGGTAGTTCAGTTGTAGCAGTTTATGCCTGTGAAATTTGGTTGCAAAATAATGAAATTTGAATGCTCAAATCTGTGCTTGAATATCAATACGGGGCTCAAAAATCAACCTGGAACAAAGTCCATATGCCAGGTCGGCTGCCACCTTCCTTGGGTTGACATGTAGGTCAACCCAGTGCCTCCTAGGTCGACGGTACGGTCAACCTAAAGACTAAGGAGGTCGACCTCCATGTCGACCAGGCCAGAGGCAAATTATTGCCTTGTCCCCTATGTGTTTTGATGCTTTCGACTTTCGTTTGCCTTATTTTTCCAGTTATATTCATGATTTTTTGATGATGATTATAGGCCATGATGTCTATTAATAGACTAGCCAAATTTTGAAAATTTAATAATTCAAATTTTTAATTATTTTGAAATTAGATCGAATTTAAATTCGAATATCGGTTTGAGTGATTTTCCTTGTTTTTATTCACTATCGAGCACGGCTTTCTCCGAATCTTTGTAAAATGATTTTTAAAATTAATAGGCATTTCAAAATAATTATTATATGGTATTTTCAAGTATTTTCAAGTGTAAAATCTATTTATTCTCTATAATAAGGGAATTTTCAAATATGAGTTTCAAATTGATTTCGGAAATTGGTTTTCAAAGCTTGTTTTCCAAAGTAAATTATTTTATATATATAAATTACACATTTTTGCACATTTCGAGCGAATAAGAAGGAGAATTAATGGTTTGGTAAAACATATGGTATGGGACACGTGTGTTTATCTTATTGGTTCATTCCGGACTTGTCTGTTTGATCGTTTTGACCTCCTGGTCGAGTTTACCTATGAGATAAGGTAAACTTTTTATTGATTTGAGTGTGAAATTTACTAGCGGTTAGTAAATCGTTTAGTGCAAACGTGTGGTATGAGATACACTTTAACACTATTGGGGTTTTTATCTGAGAGTTTGTGACGCATTTGTCTAAGAGACGTATTTGCCAGTACATGACCTTTGGGTCATTTGTCCTTCGGGATGTTTATCTAAGAGACGTTTATCATTGCAACGTATTTGTCTTTGGGATGTTTGTCTAAGAGATGTATTTATTTATCCTTTGAAACATTTATCTAAGAGACGTGGCACCTTATTTGAGAGAACGGTACTTGGCAGGTTTCGGCCATAAGCAAGTGTTATATCTTTGAGATGATTTCATTGATGTTTGTGATTTCCCAAGCATATCGCCTTTTTATTGTTGGCTATTTGAGCCATTTGGGATATTATATATTATATACGGCGACTACCTCATGGGAATTTGAACTCTTATGAGTTCTATTTTTGAGACTTGTGTTGCCTACACTGGCATTATTACGATTTGCCTTTTGGTTTTTACTTGAGATTTTATTCTCCTCTTTGGATATGTATTTGTCTTATGGCGTGTTTGAAATGGGATCTCGTTGTGCATTTTTTGGATTGCTGAATTGGTGGGTTTAGGTTTTTCCCCTAAATCATAATTGATGTTTTATGAATGCCGATTATACGAGTCTAATTACTTTTAGCGTTTTATGGGTTGTTCCATCTCTTTTGAGATTATATGTTGTGTAGTAATACCCTTCATCATATGAAGTAACCATACACTTTACATTGTCTCTTCTCATTCGAGAATATCATCACTTTATCCTTATGCTCATATTATCGCTTATCCATGTAAACTGATTTGTTTAGCTAGGCTGACCCGTGTATTTATACTTGGGTCAGACCGAGGTGTTTCAGGTTAGGTACTTTTTGACTTAGCCTATTCTACTTCCGCATGGACTATTCTGCTTGCTCTTTTTGTTACATCTTTTTATATAGTCTTTTTTGTTTGCTTATCTAATATGTATATTCTTTTGACTCGCTTGTATATTGTGGTTGCTATACCACTTGACATGTATTTTTGTATACTCTATGATGTATCTGTATATGTATATATATTTGTGATGATTTGTTGTTCTGTGATGTGTTTTGCATTTGATTTGTTGTATTTTTTTCTTATAGATCCTAGAGCCATCCATGGCTTTGTATTACGTATTTATTGCGTATGTCGATCCTTTTGAGATAGAAAAAATACATAGCATTTATCGACGTATTCAATAGATATTTAAGACAAGGCTATAAATGGTCGCTCCTGACCAACACTATTCTCCGCATTAGCAGATGGTATTACCCAGTAATACTCTTTGTTAATGTGAGTCTCGGGGTGGGGCGTCACAGCTTTGCTCAGCGGTCCACTGTGCAAAAATTGTTGTGGGTTCAATGTACTCAATTTATGTGATATTCCAAGTGTCTAATCCTATTGATTATAAATAGATTTTCATCCTACGTACCCAATATGCATAGTTACTGCCACTAAAAATTGGTGGTCTGGTAGTAGACTGACCTTCTACAAATGAACTAGTGATAGTGTTGACATTACCAGTGTTGGCAGCCATTTGAAAATTTTTCAAAAATCAGATTATGAAAACTTTGAAAACCAATGCTCTAATACCAAATGTTAGAAATGCGGATCATGGATCTTAAGGCTGGATTAACACTAGAGGGGGTTGAATAGTGTTTAATAGATTTTATGGAATTTTTGAAATATTTTGAAATTAAACACAGACAGATGCAATTCACAAGCACATAGACAATCACAGAATCAGACACTGATGCATATAGTAAATAAAAAGCAGTAAAGGAAAGAACAAGCCAAAATTTTATACTGGTTCACAGTTACCCTACATGTAGTTCCACAAAATTTCTTGTGCATATTTCTTTTCAAATATAATATCGATATTACAATTGGATTTCAAGGCCACGAGATACACCCTCCTATCTTTGAGCCCAGGGCAAACTCTCTTGATTTAACCAGGCAACAATATCACCTAATTGATTTACGGACTACAATCACACCCAATTAATTTACGGGCCATAATCACATCGTTTCCAATCACATTTTGATAGAGAGACTCGATACACTTCGATCTTTCGATCTTTAATTACAAATGATCCTATAACTCTGAATAGCACCGAGATCTTTGAAAGATAGAGAGAGAATGATAGATAATCAAAATAGAGACAATTGAGTTTGATTCACTTAGGCTTTCAGTAGATTTTTGTTAAAGCATTTGAAATATAAGAGAATATCTGAGTGTAGAATAAGGAGTGAAGAAATAAAGAAATTAAAATTCATTGAAAACAACTGGTGTTTATAGAAGAACAATAGTCATGTCCATTCGTGAAAGGTTATGACGAATAAACACTTCATTTGAAAATTTTAAATTTGAATTCCTACGGTCACCATGTCAACATGAGGGACGGGGTATGTTGACATGCCCTAATTAATTTTGAAAATTGATTTTTGTTTTTAAAAGAGATTTTCTTTCTAAAACTTGTCAAAAAACTTTTGAAGTTTATAAACAATTTTGAATATAGTTTGAACTTATAAAAGAGATTTAAAAAGTAATATTAAAAATATATAATCTATAATATAAAAGTAATATTAAAAACTAAGTATAGAATCTATTTTTGAGATTTAAAGCTAAAATATAAAATTGAGGAGATAGTTTAAAAACAAGAGATGATTTTGAAATTTAAAAACAGTTTTTGAATTAAGGCTAAAACATTTAAACCAACAGCGGTATCTTCTAAAAGGATGGTTTTGAAAAAATATTAAAACTAAATCATTTTGAAAATTTCGTGGGTTCCATCTCACTATTAAAGTGAGAAGTGGATTCCAATCCACAATTAAAATCAAACTAAAGATTTTAGTGCTATTATGAAGTTTTAACATAAATCTAGACTCTATTACTTATCTTGATATCTTAAACTCTTGAAATCTTGAACTCTTGATACTTACGAGTCTTTGGTCTTGGTTTCTTCAATCTTGAATTCGTCGGTCTTGAATCTCTATAGTGTACGGTCTTCATTCTCCAGTACCTGCATATATATCCTACATATACATATATATCTAGAAAAGACTATTTTATAACAAGTCCTAAGGTTGTTGTCATCAGAACCATTATCTTAGGAACTAACATCGTGTGTCTTTTGAACTTGAGCTTGTGTTTTCATTAAGTGGAATTTAAAATATTCATCAATCATATTAATTAAAGATATTTTAAATTAATTAATATTTTAAATTAATGATTATTTAAAATAATAACTATTTTAACTAATGATTTTGAAATCAATTAATTACTTTAATTAAAGATGTTTTGAAATTTATTAATCTATTTGAGTAATGAGATTTGAATTTAATTAAGTCATTTTAATTAATGATCTTGAACTTTAATTAATCATTTTAATTAATGATTGTTTAAATTAATTAATTGTTTTAACTAGTGATATTTGAAATTTGGTTAATCATTTTAATTAATGATGTTTTAGAGTAAATTGATCATTTTAACAAATGATGTTTTAATTTATCATTCTAACTAATGAGGTTTGAATTTATGCAACGATCCACAAATTTCGATAATTAAATTGGTTAATTTAATAAGAATTTTGTAATTAAATTTAGAGAGAAATTAAAAATTTATAATTTATAATGAAGTGAATGTTAAAAATGAAATGTAGCAATGGTAATTAAAACTAATTATAGACAATTGGAGTGAAATCCCAATAATGAAATAGTGTAAATTGTTGCACTTGGTTATAAAATTGAAAATAAGTAAATAAGGAAAGTGTTGTATAAATAAATGAATTAGTATTGTTATCCCACCTTTTGGCAAGGTCGAGATACCAAGGATCACTTCTCTTGGATACCAAACATGCACGGATTCTCTATGGATATCAATGAATTTTGTTCGACTCCAGATTGGGCTATAATTGATAGAACATGGCTAGCAAAGCTAAGAGAGCCAACGTTCCAAATTTCAAGTCAATACGAGTTCGTATGCGCAAGTTATGATGGATGTAAGTTGAAGGGAGAAACCATGTTTTCGTATCCATCCATTTCGACTCGATCAACTTCGTACCCATCGGAGAGCATCGGTTCGTATCGATAGGCTTGGCCGTGTTCGAATCCATCGAGTTCGTATCGATGGACTTCATACCCATCATAAAGCCGCGCTTCGTATCGGTCGGCAACGTCCTGCTTCGTATCCATCAAGCTAGACACGGTCGGTATCCATGGATGAGCTTCCATTCGAATCCATCAGCACTTCCTTATTCGAATCCAGTGGCATCTCCATGCTTCGTATTTATCGGCAGATAGAACATTTCGCATCCATCAACTGAGGCAATGGTCACTGCTTCGTTTCCATCGTGAAAGCCTCTCTTCGAACCCATCATGGGCAGAACACTTCGTATCCATCAGATTGCCCTATTTCGTACCCATCAGGTTATCCTACTTCGTATCCATCGAAAGGCTGTAGTTCGCATCGATTGGTTTCGTGTCCATCAAGGAAAGACTTGTTCGTAGCCATTGAGCATCAATAGTTCGTAGCCATCAATGACTGCCGTTCAAATCCATCAGTGAGGCCTTCTTCGAATCCATCGAGTCAATAGACCAGGGTGACATGTCATCCCTCGATACGAACAAGGCGAGATTTATGGAGTTGATGCGGTCAACTCGGAGAAAAGACCGGATCGAGGCGAAGTATGTGTGCCATGTCATCATAAGACCACGTGATTTGATGGAGTCGAAGGGATCGATTCGAAATGATGGATTCGAACCAATCAGCCACCGAGAATTTCATTTCGTATTGACTATATCTCGTAATCCACTGATCTAAATGCCATGAAATTTTCACAAGAGCTTGCGTACATGCTGAGGAATGTCTCCACCAAATTTCAGCTCGATTGGACGTCATCTTGATTGATACGAAATGACTTCGTATCGATCGCCGATCGAGTCGAAACTTCCTGAGGTTGGTCACGTGGGCCCACTCACGTGCCAGAACGAGTCTTCCGAAATTTGAGCGAAATATCAGCCTCCTACGCCTATAAATAGAGCCCCAGAGCCTACAGAAAAGGGATCTTTTGATTCTCAAGCGCCCAAACTCTGCCGGATCAAGACTTGCACCTTACCTTTGCTGTTGATTTCGAATTTCAAGTTGTATTTCACCGATTGTTTGCTGTACTCGCTTGTAATCATTGAAAGAGAATCAATAAAGCTATCAAAACTTCATAGCGGACGTAGGCAACATGCCGAACCACTCTAAATTGCTTATCTTCGCATTTACATTCTTGTTAATTGGAGTTTTTGTTAGATAATCTTCATTTTTAATTTACATTCTTCATTTTAATCTCTTCAAAAACTTTCGAAGAGCGTTGTGCCCAATTTTGGAAACACTTTGGTGCTTTCACTGAGAAAACCCAGTTTTTCTCCTGCTCTTTGGATCAGTCATCGATACCGGATTGCGTAAACCTAAGAGAGAGATCCAGATTTCAATTTCAGATTCCTTCCGTTCTATTCAGGTTTGCTTAAAATCTAGGAAAGGATTCCACTTCTCAAGATGGTTAGCACAAGAACCGCTTCTACCGCCGCTGATCAAGAAGGCCGGGATAGATAGAATCCCGCGCAAATACCTCCATCTAATTAAGATGTTACCGGGCATTCCGATCCATCAGGTCCGGTTACTAGACAAGAGTTCTAGACATTGCTCCAGGAACTGACTCAAAGCCGGCAACAGCTAACTGAGTAGTTGCGCGTTAATGCTGAATTGGCTAATCAACTAGACCGCCAAAGGCGTAGGAGATCCAGAAGGGATCATGCGTCTCGCTCCTCCATTAAAAGTTCTGCTTCATCCGACTACAATCACAGATCTACCCGTCCCAGGCTAGATGGAAATTATGCACAGGCAATTGATCACCAGCCAGCGTTGAGCGTTGGGCAGTTAAGAGTTGGACCTTCTGCCAGTTTTCATACTGGACCCTCCTCCCGAGGAGGCACTATTCCACAATACACCATAAATAACTGTGCCACTGCTACCATGGCTGATATAGGGGTTGATACCCGTAACCAACAAAGGCGTACTCCTGAATCGTACGTCCTAGAAGACGTTGAGCCATGGAGGCGAGACACGGACCGTCAACAGCGCCCGGTCCAACCTCACGATGTGGAACCCGACCACACTTTGGCCCAACGTGCGCAAAATGCTCCGATGGCAGACCTTTCAAACATGATACGCCAAATGATTCGTGAGATTCAGGGCTTGACAAATGACGATTGGGGAATCTTCCGAAGTCATACTCCGTTCACGGATGAAATATTATATGTTGAACCCCCTCGACGATTCAGGATGCCGACTTTGCCTAAGTATGAAGGAAATTCCGACCCCAATCAACATATCCTGAAATACGAATGGTCGATGAGTGCTGCAAGGGCTGATGATGCGGTAAAGTGCCATAGCTTTCCCATCTCTTTGGGGGGCATTGCAACAATGTGGTTTACACGATTGCCACCTCGATCAATCTCTTCGTTCGACCAGTTGGCTACTAAGTTTGTCGAGCAATTTCGTATGCACGTCACCAGTCCTAAAGACGTTAACACTTTATCCAGTGTCACTCAGGCTCCCGGAGAGACACTCAGGCGATATTTGGAAAGGTTCAATGCCACTTGTGCAGAGATTAGTAACCCCAATGACAATTCGATCTTAATGGCGTTGACTAAGGGGATTGACCCCGATTCCGCGTTTGGAAATTGATTAGCTAGGAAGCCTCCTGCATCGTTGGACGATTTCTATTCCAAAGTCGCTCAATTCTGGAGGCGTGAGGATGCAAAACAGTCTAGGAAACAGGATGATGTGAGACCCAGCAGTGAGGGGATTCAGAGTAATGTTGCAGTTAAACAGTCCGATGAAAGTTCAGGAAAAGTCCAGTTAAATATTCAAAATAAAAAAACTCAGCAACCAAGGAACAGTGATGATCAGAATATGAAACGGGATCAGAATCGTGACCCGCAACGTAAGGCTCCGATGTTTGACAACTATACACCACTGAACATGTCACTGGAGAACGTGTATCTATAGACTTGCAATGCTATGTAGTGTAAGAAGCCTGCTCCGAAGCCATCGTCGGAGAGGCAGATCCAAACAGGAAAGTTCTGTAGATTCCATGAAAGTTATGGACATAATACCAATGACTATAGACATTTGCAAGACCTCATTGAGAAGTTGATCAGAGAAAGGAAGCTAGATTAGTTCGTTCGGGCGCCGCAATCTGGTGGTGCGGGCCCATCCAATCAAAACCGCGTGCAAACTCAAGAGAGACATGAGGAACCTGCCCATACAGGCGGGAGGTTGGTTATTAATACAGTCGGTGGTGGTCCCCATCCAACAGACCGAAGCTGGAGGGAAATGGAGTCATATGCCAATTCGATCAGGCATGTCGATTTTGAATGTTGCAGTAATTTTGATGAAGGGGCCCCGGCCAAACTACAGAGAATGATGACGGATGACATCATATTCAGAACCCGAGATGCTGATAGGGTCGAGGCCCCAACTATTGACCCACTTGTCATATCTGCCCAGGTTGGTTCTGCTTGGATGAAGAGGATCCTGGTGGACAGTGGGAGTTCTGTGAATATTTTGTTTAAGAGAGCGTACGACAAGATGAAAATGGAAGCCAAAGATTTAAAGCCTTGTCAATCTAGAATTCATGGCTTCGATGGGAGTGCTAACATACCCACTGGGGTAGTAGAGTTCCCAGTGGAGTTAGGAGTTGGAGAGTGCCGAAGAGTTTGGATCTTACAGTTTGTTGTTTTGGATATTCAGTCCCCATACAATGCCTTTTTGGGCCGACCGGCCCTTGCTGAATTCAGGGCAGCGATTGCCCCGTGGTGTTTGACCTTGAAGTTCCCCACTGATCGTGGGATTGGAGTTATACAGGGAGATCAGGCTGCTGGAAGAGCCTGTTACGTAGCGGAGCTGCGTGAGGCACAGCGAAGAGAGAAAGGAAAGGGCGTATAGGAATCTCTCTGCGTCCATTTTACAAACAATTGACAATTGGTGCCTGGGTCTCGGCCCAGGCACCACAACCAATTCCACAGGGATCTTGACCCGAGAGATAATGAAAACAAGGAAGAATCTATTGAAAGTCAGGCTTCCCCCGTTGAGCTGAGGATTGTTGTCCCGATCGATGGTGACGATGATGATGACTCGAGAATGTTGAAGGTTGGGTCTCAATTGAGCCAAGAAATGCAACAGGAATTGGTTGATTTTCTCCGGGCAAATCTCGACGTATTCGACTGGACGCACTCTGACATGTGTGGGATCTCGCCGGACATCGCGAGCCACACCCTGAATCTTGACCCGCGGTATACCCCGGTCAAGCAGATAAGGCGCGGTATGGATTCAGAGAAATCTGCCGCCCTTAAAGAAGAATTTGATAAGTTGAAAGCCAATGGTTTTATCCGGGATTCTCCATACCCGGAGTGGGTATCCAACCCTGTGCTTGTCCAGAAACTGAATGGGAAATGGAGAACGTGCATCGATTATTCTGACTTAAACAAAGCTTGTCCGAAAGACGGCTTTCCACTTCCTCGAATTGATCAACTCGTAGATTCAACGACTGGACATGAATTATTATCTTTTATGGATGCTTACTCGGGCTATAATCAAATACCCATGCATATGCCCGACCAAGAGCATACAAGCTTTGTAACCGATCTGGGACTATACTGCTACAAAGTCATGCCCTTTGGATTAAAGAACGCCGGAGCAACTTACCAACGCTTGGTGTGACGCCCCACCTCTATACCCACGCTATCCAAGAACACTACAAGTAATGCTGTCAACTAGCACGGAGAATAAGGCTGTTGAGGAGCGACCATCCGTGTAATTGCTTTGTGCGAGCATCGATATGTCAGATAGTATAACATGCAATTCTTTTTAAGTGGAAATCCGACATGCCGACACAAACTCAAAGATATCACACGGTGGCTATAATATCTTCGGAAACAAATATAGAAATAAACATAACATAAATCAGTCACAGACAATTCATATCACAAAGGCGGAAATAGATATGAATATTACACTAGGAAGTGTACATCAGAGTAGTGGTCTAAAAAGATCTACAATATCACAAAAGAATAGTTACATGAACTACACAAAAGAATAAGTATACATTATGGAGTCTATATCTCGAATGTATACACCAAAATAAACTACTAATCTAAGTAGTAAGCCAAAAGTCAGAGAAATCAATCCCAAGAGAGAAGTCAAGCAGAAGCACCTGTAACATCTCGGTTTGACCCGAGTATTATTTAATAAGAAAATAATAAACGGATCAGTCTAACTATAGATATCAGATGAAACGATATAGAATAAGAGATATGACTAAACGCATAATAATCACAATGTCAAGCTGTGATATTTATAAGTAATTGAAAATCAACAGGAGATTAATCAATATCACCAATCTACACAAGAATCAAAGGAAATGTCATACTCCTTATTTTTTTCACCAAACCATAAATACTGACGATTATATCAATGTCAATCACAAAAGTCAATGACACACAAACTCACCAATGCACAAATATTGATAAAACTTATCAATGGAAATCACGAAAATTGGTGAAGCACAAATTCTAGAAATCATCTCAAGAAATCCAGTAAATGACACACAAATTCACCTATGCACAAAAATTGATAAATCATATCAATAGAAATCACAAAAATAGGTGAGAAGGAAATTCCAGAATTCGACACACGAAAACCAGAAATCACACAAAATAAGGGGAAGGCCTATCACACGAACGGGAGCATGAAAACTCACCAACAGCTGTAACACACGAACGAGAAGCTATCTCATGGTAGCTAGCCATTAATTTGACACACGAACGGTCCGAAGACCTGACACACGAATGGTCCGAAGACCGTGGGTTGCTACCCCACCAATTTGAGTCGAAACTCCACAAAACAGGGTTTAGTCTCCATCGCAGAAAAAGAGACATCGTAGATTGCTAGTCTAAATCACAAAAATGATCGTCATGATCAACGAGAAGTGTCAATTACACTAAGCTAGTAAATATATGAGTTTAGCTTCATGTCCCATAACCACTTGCTTAACTTAAATATTTACAAACAAACTGTAGATCTCCACTATAAAATTGTCACAAGAGATTCAATCGAACAAGTCCAAGAATTAACCGACAAAGTGAACGCAAGCGTTTCATACCACTTGTTTTACTAAGTCGTTTAATTAGATTTCTCATACGAGTGAGGTAAAGGTTTATATATACTAATAGATTGGAAAACGGTTTTATAAACGAATTTGGTATTAAAATAGTATTGAAATCGTTTGAGGAAAGAGTTTTGATATTTACTACTAGTATAGAAAACCTTTATATTTTTAAAGTGACAAAACACAAAGAAGATTGTAGGAAAAATCAATCACTAAAATTCACATACGAAGATGTGAATAAAAATCCAAAGAAATCGATAAAGGATCCATCGAAATGGATATTCAAAAATCCCTAAAAAGAGTCATCAAAGTCATAATAGATGATAACAACAACTAGGAAACAACACGAATCGATCAAAGTTGGAAATTCACGCGACTAGGCGAAAATAGGCAAAATGCATCAGGTCGGTCGGCCGGCTACAGAGCTCGGTCGACCGAACCTTGTTTTGAAAAACTTCTCGGGCATCAGGTCGGTCGACCGAACCAGGGGGGTCGGTCGGCCGAACCTGATGCTCTGCAAATTGATGCCCATAAATTGATATGCAACCTCCACCAATTCGCAACCGAACGAGCACGGACGCCAGGGAATTATGCCTAACGGCTACCCGGCCCTATTGGCTCTTCGATGCATCACCAAAAACACATGTTCAAACATCAAAGTTATGATTTTTAAAGGATTGAACCCAAAACACTAAAAATTGGAATATTCACCAAATCAATCCAAACCAAAAGCAAATGCACACGAACAAGTGTTAGGAATTCATACCTAACAATCGAAGATAATTATAAGCATAAATGTGAGATAAAAATCTCACCTTTTTACAAAATCGAACAAGAAGAAGCTTGAAAGTAAATGGAGAATCAACCTCTCTTCAACACAACCCAAATGAGCTTGAATCAATGGGTTCTCTTGAATTTGGAGCTAGGAATTTGAAGTTGCAAAAGGAACTAGGGTTTTGGAGTTTTAATTTCCAATCTCTCCCACCATTAATACTTTAAAAACTGAAAAGAGAAGAGAAGGAGGGTGAATGGGGAAGAGTGGCTCAGATTTGAGCATAAGTTAAAAATAGGGCTGAGCCCAAACCCAAACCCAAAGTGAAAAGTAGCAAAAATCAACTTTCTCCAAACATATCGAAGCTTATACTCAAAAAGGTCGCAAACGGCATTTTAAACTCAATGGGAGTGGTCCCGAGTCCTAATTCGACCGTATGCAAAAAGTAGCTTTTCGGACTAAAATCCGACTAACGATAAAATATTTAAATAAAATATTTAAAATATAAAATCGATAAATATGCGGGTTGTTACAGACTCCCCTCCTTAAAGAAATTGCGTCCTCGCAATATTTAAGAAGAGAACATAAAGTAACAACCATAAAAGCATATTCAACACAAAAGAAATTTGAAATAAAAGGTTCACCGTAAAGAGCACGGGAAAGTAAGTCCGGATGTGTTCGCTCGATGTACTCTCTAGATTCCCAAGAACAATCCTTAGGATTTGAAGACCATTGAACTTTAACAAGCGGAACATCTTTATTTCGAAGTCGTTTGACCTCCGAAGCAATGATACGAATAGGATGTTGCTCATAAGTTAAATTAGGCGAAACTTCAATCTCTTCCACAACACCGGGCTCAAGAATAAAATCGGAATCTCGAAGACATTTCCGAAGTTGAGAAACGTGAAACACGTCATGGATAGCAGAAAATTGAGCCGGTAATAAAAGGCGATAAGCTAAGGAACCAATACGTTCGGTGATAGGAAATGGCCCAATATGTCAAGGCACCAATTTTCCCGATCGACTGAAACGTACAACACCTTTCATAGGTGAAACACGAATGAACACAAGATCTCCCACAGAAAATTCTAACTTCCTTCTTCGGTTATCGGCATAGGATTTTTGTCTACTCTGGGCTTCTTTCATTCTATGTCGAATAAGGTCAATTTTCTCTGTGGAATCCCGAATAAAATCTGGACCTAAAACCAGTTTCTCACCGGCCTCAAGCCAACAAGAAGGAGATCGGCATGGCCTTCCATAGAGTGCCTCAAAAGGTGCCATACCAATACTAGATTGGAAGCTATTATTATAGGAAAATTCAACAAGTGAACTATGATCTTCCCAACTTCCCCCAAAATCAAGCACACAAGCACGAAGAAGATCTTCAAGAGTTTGATTCACACGCTCAGTTTTTCCATCGGACTGAGGATGATAAGCGGTGCTAAAATTGAGCTTCGTTCCCAAAGCTTTTTGAAGATTCTTCCAAAATCCACTAGTAAACAATGGATCACGATCACTAACAATAGAAGTAGGAACTCCATGCAATTTAACAATCTCTTTGATAAAGAGCTTGGCCAAAAGAGGAACGGTTCGGTTAGACCGAACGGGAATAAAATGGGTAGATTTAGTAAGCCTATCAACAATCACCCATAAACTATCATGACCCGAACGAGAACGGGGAAGGCCATCTATAAAATCCATGGAAATATTGTCCCACTTCCAAATTGGAATTTCTAAAGATTGCAATAACCCACCGGGCCTTTGATGTTCGGCCTTAATGAGTTGGCAAGTCATGCAACGCTTAACGAAGTTAGCGATGTCAAGTTTCATTCCCTCCCAATAATAAAGTCTCTTCATATTCGCGTACATTTTACTACTACCGGGATGAATGGTAAATTTAGAACGATGTGAATCTTCTAAAATATCTTTACCAAGATCACTAATATTTGGCATGATAAGTCTACCAAATTTCTGAATGCCGCCACGAGAATCGATATCAAAGTCCTTCAAACCTTCAATATCAATCTTATCCTTAATATTTTGGCCAAGAAGAGCCAATTCGGGATCTAGCCTTTGAGCTTCAAGAATGCGATCTAAAAGAGAAGGATGAGCCTCAAGGCTACATAAAACAAATGATGAGCATAAATCGGATACGCGGTCTCGAATCTCACAAGTAGATAAGATCTCAAGATCGTTCCATTCGGATATCTTCATAGAAACAACAGCTTGTTGTTTACGGCTAAGAGCATCGGCGACACGATTACCCTTACCGGGGGTATAAAGGACATCAAGATCATATGGTGCAAGAAATTCAAGCCAACGCTGTTGACGCAAATTAAGTTCCTTTTGAGAGAATAAATACTTCAAGGACTTATGATCGGTATAAAGAACAAATTTCTCTCCTAAAAGATAATGACGCCAAATACGAAGGGCGAAAACAATAGCCGCGAGTTCTAAATCATGAGTGGCATATCTAGTCTCAGCAGGCTTCAATTGCCTAGAAGCATAAGCAATAACATGTTCTCTTTGCATAAGAACGGCACCCAAAACAACGCGACTAGCATCGGTAAAAACAACGAAATCTTGATTCCCCACGGGAATAACAAGAATAGGAGCATCAGAAAGGGGTTCTTTTAGTTTCTGAAAAGAAGTTTCACATTTGTCCGACCAAATGTATTTAATACCTTTCTTCGTTAAGCTAGTGAGAGGCACGGCAATCTTAGAAAAGTCTTTGATAAAACGACGGTAATAGCCCGCCAATCCGAGAAAACTACGAATCTCTGTCACACTCTCCGGTCTCTTCCAATCTTGAATCGCTTCAGTCTTTGAAGGATCCATGGAAATTCCGGATTCGGAAATAATATGACCGAGAAACTTCAACGAGATTGCCAAAAATGGCATTTAGAAAATTTCGCCTTTAATTGATTACTCCTAAGAGTTTCCAACACAATCCGAAGATGTTTTTCATGCTCCTCCTCGGTTTTAGAATACACAAGAATATCATCGATAAAGATAAGAACAAACCGGTCGAGGAAGTCTTTGAAAACTCTATTCATAAGGTCAACGAAATACGCCGGAGCATTCGTCAAACCAAATGGCATGACAAGCCATTCATAAGATCCATAACGAGTACGGAATGAGGTCAATGGAATACTATCCTCTGCAATACGAAGCTGATGAAATCCAGTAGCTAAGTCTAATTGTGAAAAGACCTTAGCACCACTAAGCTGATCGAATAGATCATCAATCCGAGGTAAAGGATATTTATTTTTGATAGTAAGATCATTAAGCTTGCGGTAGTCAACGCAAAGCCTAAGTGTACCATCGGATTTCTTCACAAAAATAGCCGAGGCTCCCCAAGGCGAGGAACTAGAGCGAATAAATTGCTTCGTCTCCAATTCGGATAATTGTTTACGCATCTCCTCGTTTTCTTTATTGGACATACGATAAGGAGGTCGAGTGATAGGTTGAGCTCCAGGAATAAGATTAATTCTGAACTCAATTGCTCGCTTAGGTGGTAATCCTAAAACGGGCTCGAATATGTCGGAAAATTCACGAACGACGTGAATAAGAGAAATAATATCACCCTCATCATCATCATCGTCATCACGAGGGTTTAAAGAATATAAAGATGCAACCAAAGCAGAATCCGAATCTTTAAGAATAACAGAAACCTGATTAACAGATTGAGGATGTCGAAGATGAATAGTCCGCTCAGGACATAGGATATGAGCTTCATAACGGTTAAGCCAATCCATTCCCAAAATCATTCCAAAGCCTAAATAACGCATGACATGCAAATCGGCTCGGAAAGAAAAATCACACAAAATAAGCTCGACATCTTTACACAATAAACTGATTGTTGCGGATCCACCAACCGGATTCGCAATTCTCAAAGAAGTCATTAAACACAAAACATCCAAAGAAAAAGTATCAACAAGTTCTTTTGATATAAAAGAATGGGACGCACCCGTATCAAAAAGAACTCGAATAGGATGATCATGAAATAAAATAATTCCATCCAGAATAGAATGAGAAATACCTTGGCCACGAGATGTGTTGCCAGGGGCTTGAGCAACATTAAGCTTTCCCTCCTTCCTATTTTGAAGTTTGGGACATGCATGCATAAAATGGTCCGGGCTCTTGCAATAGCGACAAGTACGAGGCTTTGAACACTTGTTCGCAAAATGGTCTCTGGAACCACAATTATAGCATTTCCCTTGAGTAGAGGAAAAGGTCTTTTCAACAGGAGTTGCTTGCCTCCCTTTCTTATTGGGATAAGGGCCTTTGAATTTATTTGGCCACTTGTTGTTGTTGAAGTTTGGTTTGGAACCCACCACTTCAACATCATTCTCCCTATCCGCCTCTTCAAGACGAAGAGCAATATCAACGAGTTGATCGAAAGAAATTTCTAATTTTAGAAGTAATGGCTTCTTGAGATTTTTGTTTAAGCCATAGACGAACCTCTGGTTCTTCTTTAAAGGGGTGTTGATGTATTCAACCCCGTATTTAGAAAGCGATTCGAAGGAGGCGACGTAATCAGTCACGGAGGACTCACCTTGAACAAGGTCTATAAATCGTCGAGCCAATGTCACTTTCTCAGCTTCTGGTACAAATTTCAACACGAAGCGTTCTCGGAATTTCTCCCAGGTGAGATCCGCTTCATTAATCTCAGAAATAAGAAGCTCGTACCAGTCCAATGCTCTTTCTCGGAGCATACTAGAGGCCACCTGAACTCGGTGAAGGTCAATAAGATTCATGCGAGAAAAGATTCGATTGCATGACCTTAGCCAAGCCTGTACTTCAATAACAGTTTCGGAACCATTGAATGGCTCCCCACCCAAATTAGTGTAATCGCTACACAAGCGTGCAAATCCCGACTTTGGGTGAGTAGGTTCCGGGTTAGCTCCAGCTGCTTGAGCATTTGTCACTAAATCAAGAAGCTGTTGAGCAGTCATAAAAACTCCATCTTGGGGTGGAGTGCTAGACGGTACGGCTCTGGGGCGGCCTGGTCTAGACATTTTTCTCCCTTTAGAAAGAATGAAGAAGAAGAAAAAGGTTATTCACCAAATTGAATATCAAGCAATCTTGATAGATAAACAAGGAATCATAAGGAAAATAGGATGAATCGGTGCAAAGACTCGAATTAAATCCTAAAGCACGACTCCTAAGATCGACTTAGGACGATGATCCTTGTTATATTATTCCATATTGTTCCAAAGTTTGGCTCTGATACGCTTGGTGTGACGCCTTACCTCTATACCCACACTAGCCAAGAACACTACAAGTAATGCTGTCAACTAGCACGGAGAATAAGGCTGTTGAGGAGCGACCATCCGTGTAATTGCTTTGTGCGAGCATCGATATGTCAGATAGTATAACATGCAATTCTTTTTAAGTGGAAATCCAACATGCCAACACAAACTCAAAGATATCACACGGTGGCTATAATATCTTCGGAAACAAATATAGAAATAAACATAACATAAATCAGTCACAGACAATTCATATCACAAAGGCGGAAATAGATATGAATATTACACTAGGAAGTGTACATCAGAGTAGTGGTCTAAAAAGATCCACAATATCACAAAAGAATAGTTACATGAACTACACAAAAGAATAAGTATACATTATGGAGTCTATATCTCGAAAGTATACACCAAAATAAACTACTAATCTAAGTAGTAAGCCAAAAGTCAGAGAAATAAATCCCAAGAGAGAAGTCAAGCAGAAGCACCTGTAACATCTCGGTTTGACCCGAGTATTATTTAATAAGAAAATAATAAACGGATCAGTCTAACTATAGATATCAGATGAAACGATATAGAATAAGAGATATGACTAAACGCATAATAATCACAATGTCAAGCTGTGATATTTATAAGTAATTGAAAATCAACAAGAGATTAATCAATATCACCAATCTACACAAGAATCAAAGGAAATGTCATACTCCTTATTTCGTTCACCAAACCATAAATATTGATGATTATATCAATGTCAATCTCAAAAGTCAATGACACACAAACTCACCAATGCACAAATATTGATAAAACTTATCAATGGAAATCACGAAAATTGGTGAAGCACAAATTCTAGAAATCATCTCAAGAAATCCAGTAAATGACACACAAATTCACCTATGCACAAAAATTGATAAATCATATCAATAGAAATCACAAAAATAGGTGAAGAAGGAAATTCCATAATTCGACACACGAAAACCAGAAATCACACAAAATAGGGGGGAGGCCTATCACACGAACGGGAGCATGAAAACTCACCAATAGCTGTAACACACGAACGAGAAGCTATCTCATGGTAGCTAGCCATTAATTTGACACACGAATGGTCCGAAGACCTGACACACGAATGGTCCGAAGACCGTGGGTTGCTACCCCACCAATTTGAGTCGAAACTCCATAAAACGGGGTTTAGTCTCCCTCGCAGACAAAGAGACATCGCACATTGCTAGTCTAAATCACAAAAATGATCGTCATGATCAACGAGAAGTATCAATTACACTAAGCTAGTAAATATATGAGTTTAGCTTCATGTCCCATAACCACTTGCTTAACTTAAATATTTACGAACAAACTGTAGATCTCCACTATAAAGTTGTCACAAGAGATTCAATCGAACAAGTCCAAGAATTAACCGACAAAGTGAATGCAAGCGTTTCATACCACTTGTTTTACTAAGTCATTTAATTAGATTTCTCATACGAGTGAGGTAAAGGTTTATATATACTAATAGATTGGAAAACGGTTTTATAAACGAATTTGGTATTAAAATAGTATTGAAATCGTTTGAGGAAAGAGTTTTGATATTTACTACTAGTATAGAAAACCTTTATATTTTTAAAGTGACAAAACACAAAGAAGATTGTAGGAACAATCAATCACTAAAATTCACATACGAAGATGTGAATAAAAATCCAAAGAAATCGATAAAGGATCCATCGAAATGGATATTCAAAAATCCCTAAAAAGAGTCATCAAAGTCATAATAGATGATAACAACAACTAGGAAACAACACGAATCGATCAAAGTTGGAAATTCACGCGACTAGGCAAAAATAGGCAAAATGCATCAGGTCGGTCGGCCGGCTACAGAGCTCGGTCGACCGAACCTTGTTTTGAAAAACTTCTCGGGCATCAGGTCGGTCGACCGAACCAGGGAGGTCGGTCGGCCGAACCAGAAACAGAGAAGTGCAACTGCACTTTTACTAGCAGGTTGGTCGACCGGACCAGGGGGGTCGGTCGGCCGAACCTGATGCTCTGCAAATTGATGCCCATAAATTGATATGCAACCTCCACCAATTCGCAACCGAACGAGCACGGACGCCAGGGAATTATGCCTAACGGCTACCCGGCCCTATTGGCTCCTCGATGCATCACCAAAAACACATGTTCAAACATCAAAGTTATGATTTTTAAAGGATTGAACCCAAAACACTAAAAATTGGAATATTCGCCAAATCAATCCAAACCAAAAGCAAATGCACACGAACAAGTGTTAGGATTTCATACCTAACAATCGAAGATAATTATAAGCATAGATGTGAGATAAAAATCTCACCTTTTTACAAAATCGAACAAGAAGAAGCTTGAAAGTAAATGGAGAATCAACCTCTCTTCAACACAACCCAAATGAGCTTGAATCAATGGGTTCTCTTGAATTTGGAGCTAGGAATTTGAAGTTGCAAAAGGAACTAGGGTTTTGGAGTTTTAATTTCCAATCTCTCCCACCATTAATACTTTAAAAACTAAAAAGAGAAGAGAATGAGGGTGAATGGGGAAGAGTGGCTCAGATTTGAGCATAAGTTAAAAATAGGGCTGAGCCCAAACCCAAACCCAAAGTGAAAAGTAGCAAAAATCAACTTTCTCCAAACATATCGAAGCTTATACTCAAAAAGGTCGCAAACGGCATTTTAAACTCAATGGGAGTGGTCCCGAGTCCTAATTCGACCGTATGCAAAAAGTAGCTTTTCGGACTAAAATCCGACTAACGATAAAATATTTAAATAAAATATTTAAAATATAAAATCGATAAATTTGCGGGTTGTTACAGACTCCCCTCCTTAAAGAAATTGCGTCCTCGCAATATTTAAGAAGAGAACATAAAGTAACAACCATAAAAGCATATTCAACACAAAAGAAATTTGAAATAAAAGGTTCACCGTAAAGAGCATGGGAAAGTAAGTCCGGATGTGTTCGCTCGATGTACTCTCTAGATTCCCAAGAACAATCCTTAGGATTTGAAGACCATTGAACTTTAACAAGCGGAACATCTTTATTTCGAAGTCGTTTGACCTCCAAAGCAATGATACGAATAGGATGTTGCTCATAAGTTAAATTAGACGAAACTTCAATCTCTTCCACAACACCGGGCTCAAGAATAAAATCGGAATCTCGAAGACATTTCCAAAGTTGAGAAACGTGAAACACGTCATGGATAGCAGAAAATTGAGCCGGTAATAAAAGGCGATAAGCCAAGGAATCAATACGTTCGGTGATAGGAAATGGCCCAATATGTCAAGGCGCCAATTTTCTCGATCGACTGAAACGTACAACACCTTTCATAGGTGAAACACGAATGAACACAAGATCTCCCACAGAAAATTCTAACTTCCTTCTTCGGTTATCGGCATAGGATTTTTGTCTACTCTGCGCTTCTTTCATTCTATGTCGAATAAGGTCAATTTTCTCTGTGGAATCCCGAATAAAATCTGGACCTAAAACCAGTTTCTCACCGGCCTCAAGCCAACAAGAAGGAGATCGGCATGGCCTTCCATAGAGTGCCTCAAAAGGTGCCATACCAATACTAGATTGGAAGCTATTATTATAGGAAAATTCAACAAGTGAACTATGATCTTCCCAACTTCCCCCAAAATCAAGCACACAAGCACGAAGAAGATCTTCAAGAGTTTGATTCACATGCTCAGTTTGTCCATCGGACTGAGGATGATAAGCGGTGCTAAAATTGAGCTTCGTTCCCAAAGCTTTTTGAAGACTCTTCCAAAATCCACTAGTAAACAATGGATCACGATCACTAACAATAGAAGTAGGAACTCCATGCAATTTAACAATCTCTTTGATAAAGAGCTTGGCCAAAAGAGGAACGGTTCGGTTAGACCGAACGGGAATAAAATGGGTAGATTTAGTAAGCCTATCAACAATCACCCGTAAACTATCATGACCCGAACGAGAACGGGGAAGGCCATCTATAAAATCCATGGAAATATTGTCCCACTTCCAAATTGGAATTTCTAAAGATTGCAATAACCCACCGGGCCTTTGATGTTCGGCCTTAATGAGTTGGCAAGTCATGCAACGCTTAACGAAGTTAGCGATGTCAAGTTTCATTCCCTCCTAATAATAAAGTCGCTTCATATTCGCGTACATTTTACTACTACCGGGATGAATGGTAAATTTAGAACGATGTGAATCTTCTAAAATATCTTTACGAAGATCACTAATATTTGGCACGATAAGTCTACCAAATTTCTGAATGCCGCCACGAGAATCGATATCAAAGTCCTTCAAACCTTCAATATCAATCTTATCCTTAATATTTTGGCCAAGAAGAGCCAATTCGGGATCTAGCCTTTGAGCTTCAAGAATGCGGTCTAAAAGAGAAGGATGAGCCTCAAGGCTACATAAAACAAATGATGAGCATAAATCGGATGCGCGGTCTCGAATCTCACAAGTAGATAAGATCTCGAGATCGTTCCATTCGGATATCTTCATAGAAACAACAGCTTGTTGTTTACGGCTAAGAGCATCGGCGACACGATTACCCTTACCGGGGGTATAAAGGACATCAAGATCATATGGTGCAAGAAATTCAAGCCAACGCTGTTGACGCAAATTAAGTTCCTTTTGAGAGAATAAATACTTAAAGGACTTATGATCGGTATAAAGAACAAATTTCTCTCCTAAAAGATAATGACGCCAAATACGAAGGGCGAAAACAATAGCCGCGAGTTCTAAATCATGAGTGGCATATCTAGCCTCAGCAGGCTTCAATTGCCTAGAAGCATAAGCAATAACACGTTCTCTTTGCATAAGAACGGCACCCAAAACAACGCGACTAGCATCGGTAAAAACAACGAAATCTTGATTCCCCTCGGGAATAACAAGAATAGGAGCATCAGAAAGGAGTTCTTTTAGTTTCTGAAAAGAAGTTTCACATTTGTCCGACCAAATGTATTTAATACCTTTCTTCGTTAAGCTAGTGAGAGGCACGGCAATCTTAGAAAAGTATTTGATAAAACGACGGTAATAGCCCGCCAATCCGAGAAAACTACGAATCTCTGTCACACTCTCCGGTCTCTTCCAATCTTGAATCGCCTCAATCTTTGAAGGATCCACGGAAATTCCGGATTCAGAAATAATATGACCGAGAAACTTCACACGAGATTGCCAAAAATGGCATTTAGAAAATTTCGCCTTTAATTGATTACTCCTAAGAGTTTCCAACACAATTCGAAGATGTTTTTCATGCTCCTCCTCGGTTTTAGAATACACAAGAATATCATCGATAAAGATAAGAACAAACCGGTCGAGGAAGTCTTTGAAAACTCTATTCATAAGGTCAACGAAATACGCCGGAGCATTCGTCAAACCAAATGGCATGACAAGCCATTCATAAGATCCATAACGAGTACGGAACGAGGTCAATGGAATACTATCCTCTGCAATACGAAGTTGATGAAATCCAGTAGCTAAGTCTAATTGTGAAAAGACCTTAGCACCACTAAGCTGATCGAATAGATCATCAATCCGAGGTAAAGGATATTTATTTTTGATAGTAAGATCATTAAGCTTGCGGTAGTCAACGCAAAGCCTAAGTGTACCATCGGATTTCTTCACAAAAATAGCCGAGGCTCCCCAAGGCGAGGAACTAGAGCGAATAAATTGCTTCGTCTCCAATTCGGATAATTGTTTACGCATCTCCTCGTTTTCTTTATTGGACATATGATAAGGAGGTCGAGTGATAGGTTGAGCTCCAGGAATAAGATTAATTCTGAACTCAATTGCTCTCTTAGGTGGTAATCCTAAAACGGGCTCGAATATGTCGGAAAATTCACGAACGACGTGAATAAGAGAAATAATATCACCCTCATCATCATCATCGTCATCACGGGGGTTTAAAGAATATAAAGATGCAACCAAAGCAGAATCCGAATCTTTAAGAATAACAGAAACCTAATTAACAGATTGAGGATGTCGAAGATGAATAGTCCGCTCAGGACATAGGATATGAGCTTCATAACGGTTAAGCCAATCCATTCCCAAAATCATTCCAAAGCCTAAATAACGCATGACATGCAAATCGGCTCGGAAAGAAAAATCACACAAAATAAGCTCGACATCTTTACACAATAAACTGATTGTTGCGGATCCACCAACCGGATTCGCAATTCTCAAAGAAGTCATTAAACACAAAACATCCAAAGAAAAAGTATCAACAAGTTCTTTTGATATAAAAGAATGGGACGCACCCGTATCAAAAAGAACTCGAATAGGATGATCATGAAATAAAATAATTCCATCCAGAATAGAATGAGAAATACCTTGGCCACGAGATGTGTTGCCAGGGGCTTGAGCAACATTAAGCTTTCCCTTCTTCCTATTTTGAAGTTTGCGACATGCATGCATAAAATGGTCCGGGCTCTTGCAATAGCGACAAGTACGAGGCTTTGAACACTTGTTCGCAAAATGGTCTCTGGAACCACAATTATAGCATTTCCCTTGAGTAGAGGAAAAGGTCTTTTCAGCAGGAGTTGCTTACCTCCCTTTCTTATTGGGATAAGGGCCTTTGAATTTATTTGGCCTCTTGTTGTTGTTGAAGTTTGGTTTGGAACCCACCACTTCAACATCATTCTCCCTATCCGCCTCTTCAAGACGAAGAGCAATATCAACGAGTTGATCGAAAGAAACTTCTAATTTTAGAAGTAATGGCTTCTTGAGATTTTTGTTTAAGCCATAGACGAACCTCTGGTTCTTCTTTAAATGGGTGTTGATGTATTCAACCCCGTATTTAGAAAGCGATTCGAAGGAGGCGACGTAATCAGTCACGGAGGACTCACCTTGAACAAGGTCTATAAATCGTCGAGCCAATGTCACTTTCTCAGCTTCTGGTACAAATTTCAACTCGAAGCGTTCTCGGAATTTCTCCCAGGTGAGATCCGCTTCATTAATCTCAGAAATAAGAAGCTCGTACTAGTCCAATGCTCTTTCTCGGAGCATACTAGAGGCCACCTGAACTCGGTGAAGGTCAATAAGATTCATGCGAGAAAAGATTCGATCGCATGACCTTAGCCAAGCCTGTACTTCAATAACAGTTTTGGAACCATTGAATGGCTCCCCACCCAAATTAGTGTAATCGCAACACAAGCGTGCAAATCCCGACTTTGGGTGAGTAGGTTCCGGGTTAGCTCCAGCTGCTTGAGCATTTGTCACTAAATCAAGAAGCTGTTGAGCAGTCATAAAAACTCCATCTTGGGGTGGAGTGCTAGACGGTACGGCTCTGGGGCGGCCTGGTCTAGACATTTTTCTCCTTTTAGAAAGAAAGAAGAAGAAGAAAAAGGTTATTCACAAAACTGAATATCAAGCAATCTTGATAGATAAACAAGGAATCATAAGGAAAATAGGATGAATCGGTACAAAGACTCGAATTAAATCCTAAAGCACGACTCCTAAGATCGACTTAGGACGATGATCCTTGTTATATTATTCCATATTGTTCCAAAATTTGGCTCTGATACGCTTGGTGCGACGCCTTACCTCTATACCCACACTAGCCAAGAACACTACAAGTAATGCTGTCAACTAGCACGGAGAATAAGGCTGTTGAGGAGCGACCATCCGTGTAGTTGCTTTGTGCGAGCATCGATATGTCAGATAGTATAACATGCAATTCTTTTTAAGTGGAAATCCAACATGCCGACACAAACTCAAAGATATCACACGGTGGCTATAATATCTTCGGAAACAAATATAGAAATAAACATAACATAAATCATTCACAGACAATTCATATCACAAAGGCGGAAATAGATATGAATATTACACTAGGAAGTGTACATCAGAGTAGTGGTCTAAAAGATCCACAATATCACAAAAGAATAGTTACATGAACTACACAAAAGAATAAGTATACATTATGGAGTCTATATCTCGAATGTATACACCAAAATAAACTATTAATCTAAGTAGTAAGCCAAAAGTCAGAGAAATAAATCCCAAGAGAGAAGTCAAGCAGAAGCACCTGTAACATCTCGGTTTGACCCGAGTATTATTTAATAAGAAAATAATAAACGGATCAGTCTAACTATAGATATCAGATGAAACGATATAGAATAAGAGATATGACTAAATGCATAATAATCACAATGTCAAGCTGTGATATTTATAAGTAATTGAAAATCAACAAGAGATTAATCAATATCACCAATCTACACAAGAATCAAAGGAAATGTCATACTCCTTATTTCGTTCACCAAACCATAAATATTGACGATTATATCAATGTCAATCTCAAAAGTCAATGACACACAAACTCACCAATGCACAAATATTGATAAAACTTATCAATGGAAATCACGAAAATTGGTGAAGCACAAATTCTAGAAATCATCTCAAGAAATCCAGTAAATGACACACAAATTCACCTATGCACAAAAATTGATAAATCATATCAATAGAAATCACAAAAATAGGTGAAGAAGGAAATTCCATAATTCGACACACGAAAACCAGAAATCACACAAAATAGGGGGGAGGCCTATCACACGAACGGGAGCATGAAAACTCACCAATAGCTGTAACACACGAACGAGAAGCTATCTCATGGTAGCTAGCCATTAATTTGACACACGAATGGTCCGAAGACCTGACACACGAATGGTCCGAAGACCGTGGGTTGCTACACCACCAATTTGAGTCGAAACTCCACAAAACGGGGTTTAGTCTCCCTCGCAGACAAAGAGACATCGCACATTGCTAGTCTAAATCACAAAAATGATCGTCATGATCAACGAGAAGTGTCAATTACACTAAGCTAGTAAATATATGAGTTTAGCTTCATGTCCCATAACCACTTGCTTAACTTAAATATTTACGAACAAACTGTAGATCTCCACTATAAAGTTGTCACAAGAGATTCAATCGAACAAGTCCAAGAATTAACCGACAAAGTGAATGCAAGCGTTTCATACCACTTGTTTTACTAAGTCATTTAATTAGATTTCTCATACGAGTGAGGTAAATGTTTATATATACTAATAGATTGGAAAACGGTTTTATAAACGAATTTGGTATTAAAATAGCATTGAAATCGTTTGAGGAAAGAGCTTTGATATTTACTACTAGTATAGAAAACCTTTATATTTTTAAAGTGACAAAACACAAAGAAGATTGTAGGAACAATCAATCACTAAAATTCACATACGAAGATGTGAATAAAAATCCAAAGAAATCGATAAAGGATCCATCGAAATGGATATTCAAAAATCCCTAAAAAGAGTCATCAAAGTCATAATAGATGATAACAACAACTAGGAAACAACACGAATCGATCAAAGTTGGAAATTCACGCGACTAGGCAAAAATAGGCAAAATGCATCAGGTCGGTCGGCCGGCTACAGAGCTCGGTCGACCGAACCTTGTTTTGAAAAACTTCTCGGGCATCAGGTCGGTCGACCGAACCAGGGAGGTCGGTCGGCCGAACCAAAAACAGAGAAGTCCAACTGCACTTTTACTAGCAGGTTGGTCGACAGGACCAGGGGGGTCGGTCGGCCGAACCTGATGCTCTGCAAATTGATGCCCATAAATTGATATGCAACCTCCACCAATTCGCAACCGAACGAGCACGGACGCCAGGGAATTATGCCTAACGGCTACCCGGCCCTATTGGCTCCTCGATGCATCACCAAAAACACATGTTCAAACATCAAAGTTATGATTTTTAAGGGATTGAACCCAAAACACTAAAAATTGGAATATTCGCCAAATCAATCCAAACCAAAAGCAAATGCACACGAACAAGTGTTAGGAATTCATACCTAACAATCGAAGATAATTATAAGCATAGATGTGAGATAAAAATCTCATATTTTTACAAAATCGAACAAGAAGAAGCTTGAAAGCAAATGGAGAATCAACCTCTCTTCAACACAACCCAAATGAGCTTGAATCAATGGGTTCTCTTGAATTTGGAGCTAGGAATTTGAAGTTGCAAAAGGAACTAGGGTTTTAGAGTTTTAATTTCCAATCTCTCCCACCATTAATACTTTAAAAACTGAAAAGAGAAGAGAATGAGGGTGAATGGGGAAGAGTGGCTCAGATTTGAGCATAAGTTAAAAATAGGGCTGAGCCCAAACCCAAACCCAAAGTGAAAAGTAGCAAAAATCAACTTTCTCCAAACATATCGAAGCTTATACTCAAAAAGGTCGCAAACGTCATTTTAAACTCAATGGGAGTGGTCCCGAGTCCTAATTCGACCGTATGCAAAAAGTAGTTTTTCGGACTAAAATCCGACTAACGATAAAATATTTAAATAAAATATTTAAAATATAAAATCGATAAATATGTGGGTTGTTACACTTGGTTAACCGAATGTTCGCTGACCAGATCGGAAAGACCATGGAGGTTTATGTAGATGATATGTTGGTAAAATCTCCACTGACCACATTAGAGACTTGGAATCAATGTTCAATATCCTTCGGAGATACGAGATGAAGCTCAATCCGCTTAAGTGTCATTTTGGAGTCGCATCCGGAAAATTCCTTGGATTCATCGTCAATGCTCGAGAATAGAGGCCAACCCCGAAAAGATCTGGGCTATCAGAAATTTACACTCCAAGAACTATAAAGCAAGTCCAAAGTCTCAACGGAAAGGTAGCAGCGTTAAGCAGGTTCGTATCAAAGTCCACTGATAAGTGCATCCCCTTGATCTGATCTGAAAAGGGAAGCGGAACTTCGAATGGACTGCGGAGTGCGAGGGCGCATTCCAATCATTGGTTCAACATCTTTCCACACTGCCAATTCTTTCAAAGCCTGTTGACCACGAACAGTTGTATCTTTACTTGGCAGTATCGAAAAATGCAATCAGCGCTGCCCTTGTTCGGGAGAAAGACCGAGTTCAGAAACCGGTCTATTATGTTAGCAAACGACTCACCGGAGCTGAGGGAAACTATCCAAAGCTGGAGAAATTAGCCTACTGCTTAGTCATTGCCTCGAGGAAGCTCTGTCCATATTTCCAGGCTCATCCCATCACTGTGTACACCGATCAGCCGTTACGACAGGTCCTCACGCAGCCTGAGACGTCTGGTAGGTTACTCAAATGGAACATCGAACTGAGTCAATTTGACATCACTTATACTCCGAGGAGAGCCATTCACGGTCAAGTCCTAGTAGATTTTATAGTCGAATTCACTGTTCCTGAACACTTGCCTGAGACCAGCAAATCTCCTGAGTACATCTGGAAGTTACACACTGATGGTGCATCCAACGATCGGTGCTCGGGCGCTGGGGTAGTACTTGAAACCCCCGAGGGCCGATCCATATGATATGCTTTAAAGTTCGAGTTCCGTGCGACCAATAATGAAGCCGAATATGAAGCTTTACTTGCTGGGTTGAAGCTAGCCATGATCTGAAAATTACCGCTGTGGAAATTTATTGTGACTCCCAATTAGTTGTGTGCCAAGTCCGAGGTGAATACCAGGCCAAAGATCGAAGACTAACTGCTTATCTAGCTCGGATCCTAGAAGTGCTTGGTCAGTTTTATTACTATTCCATTTTATACATACCTCGAGAGCATAATCAGAAATCCGATTCGTTGGCAAAGTTAGCAAGTGCGGGCGAAGCTCAGCAGTTAGGGCTCGTCCCCGTTGAAACTCTATCCTCTCCGAGCATTGATCAAATGGAGACTGGCTTCACATTTGAGACTACTTCCAGTAGGGAGTCATGGATGACCCTTTATCGAGATTATATTGAGCATGGGGTACTGCCTGAGCGCAGGAGTGAGAAAAGACAGATTCTTCAGAAAGCCTCGCGGTTTATCATTCAAAACGGAGTTATGTATCGAAGAGGATATTCTGTTCCTCTCCTCCGGTGTATCGCGCACGACGATATCAAACGAGTGTTACATGATGTACACGAAGGAGAATGTGGCGATCACACTGGGGGGCAAGCACTCGCCAAGAAAGTACTCCGGTACGGGTATTACTGGCCTACTGTTAATCGCGACGCAGTAGACTATGCCAGAAAATGTGATAAATGCCAAAAACATGCTCGGATTCCTAGAGCCCCACCTACTGAGATAACCCAAATGGTCAGCCCTTGGCCGTTTGTAGTATGGGGCATTGATATAATTGGTACGTTGCCTTTGGCTAAAGGTGGCATGAAGTACGCCATCGTCGCAGTTGATTACTTCACCAAATTGGCTGAAGTTGAACCTCTAGCAACAATCACGACGAAGAAAGTAATCAACTTCGTATTACGCAACATTATCTGTCGGTTTGGTCTCCCACATATTATTATCACCGATAATGGAGCCCAATTCGACAGCGTTGAATTCAAGAATTTCTGTTAACGATTCCATATCCATAAGAAATTCTCCACAGTTGCACACCATCAAGCAAATGGTCAGGTCGAAGCTGTTAATAAGGTTATCAAATCTATTCTGAAGAAACGACTGGGAAAGGCCGAGGGAAAATGGGTTGATGAACTTCCTATGGCTTTATGGGCTTACCGAACGATCCACAACACTACAACTGGACACACTCCATTTTCTCTATCTTATGGCTTAGAAGCCATTATTCCAGTCGAGATGGAAGTGTCTTCTCATCGTGTGACATACTATGATCCGAAAACGAATGCCATACTACTTGCTGAATCTTTGGATTTACTCGATGAAAAGCGTGAAGAGGCTGATTTGAGGGAAGCCGCGTATCGGAATCGAGTCGCCCGAATATACAATGCCAAGGTCCGGCAACGAACCTTTGAACTCGGCGATCTCGTACTCAAGAGAATCTATCTTGTTCCTTCGCACATGAAACCAAATTGGGAAGGACCATATGTGATTTCACAAAAGCTCGGAGATGGCACATTCAAGTTATCGACCGTTGACGGTCTTACTCTACCGAGAGCCTGGAACAGCGAGAGTCTCCGTCGCTACTACACATGACAGGCTTTGTTTATTTTAGCCCATTTATTCCTTTGCATTTTATTTTCGCATTTCGAAATTTTAATTTGTAATAAGGCAACTGACTTTGCCATATTTTCTCATTTCAGCAATAAAATGCTATCTCTTCGAGCCAGAGCTGTGATTTATTGAATATGACATACAACATCATAATGCACGGAGAGCTAAGTTCCATCATACGGTGGGATCTATTCAAATAGGGAGTGATTGTGATACGACCGGTCACTCACTAAGTGAAACCCGAGCTCGTGGGCATGTCACCACACCAATATCCACGAGGATTGATACACGACAATCCTTTCATTAACTCCAGATTTCCAGAGTGCGAACTGGAGTATAAACATTAACTCCAAATTCCCAGAGTGCGAATTGGAGTATAAACCTCAACTCTAGGTTCCCGTAGTGCAAACCGGAGTATAAATTCTAACTTCAAACTCCCAGAGTGTGAGTTGGAGTATAAAACTTATAAATACGGCTTCGGAGAGGGTGGATCCGTCTGCCTAACGACTTTGACCATATCCAAAACAAGTTCGAGGAGGATGGATCCATCCATTTAACGACCTCACTTGTCAACTAGGGGTGGATGTGACTCGACCATCCACGATCCCGATAAATCCATCGTTCCCAGAGTGTGAACGAATTCCTGAAAAGCATAAAAAGATGTGATTGACCATTTGTCGGCCGACTCTAGGTTCCCGGAGTGCGAACCGGAGTATAAACTCCAACTCCAAATTCCCGGAGTGCGAATTGGAGTATAAACATCAACTCCAGGTTCCTGGAGTGCGAACCGGAGTATAAACACTAACTCCAAATTCCCAGAGTGCGAATCGGAGTATAAACATCGACTTTAGATTCCCGAAGAGCGAACCAAAATGTAAACGCTAGCTCCAAATTCCCAGAGTGCGAATTGGAGTATAAGTATCAACTCGAAGTTCCCGGAGTGCGAACTATGCCATAGACATCGATAATTATCGGATTCCCAGAGCGCGAACCAAATTGTCGCTTGCAAATTATTCTAAGTCCCCGGAGCGCGGACGTGTGCTCAAGATCTGTAATAGGTGTGGTCGTGAGCTGATCATTACAACACTTAAGAAAATAAAGCAAGAAAAACAGTTGAAATAAAGAAAGCTAAATTTTATTTCAACTAACTGGAAACAAGAGCTTATATGCAAGTTCTTCCGAAAAATTCCTACTAGCAGGGGCCGAGCCTGCATCTATACATGGCCTACTAATGAAAAGAGAGAACAAGTTCCTATCTATCAAAAATTTACTTAAGTGGCCAATCTATTTCTTCTTCCTAGGTCTTCTCTTCAACGGAGAACCCTCAGACTCACTAGAGATCTTCCGTTTAGAGCTTTTCCCCTCCGATGGTTGCTCTCCAGCTGGGGGTAAATGTCAACGTCCTCCTCTGAGCTTGATTCCAGATGTATACTGCCTACCGGAGGAGTTGGAGGGACTGGATCTGCAACAGAAGACGGAACGGACACCCGAGTATCAACGATAGTACCACCCGGTGATATTATCCTTAGAGGTGCTGGGTTGTGCCCCGCCGTATCACTACCAACATTACCACTCTGCCCCGCAGCCTCTAATTCAGCATTGATCTCGGCCAAAATTTCTTCCTCACGAATTGCTTGGGCCTGGCTGGGGGCATCTGTAGTCTGCACTGAAGAGCTGGAGGCTGGCGAGAGTCCACTAATGATGAACGGCAAGTCTGTGAAGGAGCCACCATGTTGGCCGAGTAGCTCGCTCACCATTTGCTCATCAAGAGATAGTGTGCTCCTCTGCGTCATCTCAGTTGACACTATTGTTGTCACGACAGTCATTTCGGTAGTGATGGCCTTCTGCCCTTGACTTGATTCTTGAGTTGCAGAAATCAGCGTAATTCCAGTCACTGAGCAAAGATAGAAAGAAGTTGTTAGAAATCGCTTCGAAATAAACTCTCTATTTAGAACACACTTGAGATATGTTCGGAGTACCTTCCTTAACTTGGCCTGTTGATGACTGAGCGGCTCCAGAAACATGCTCCCGGATAGGAGATAGCTGCGGTTGTTCCGGGTTATAGGCTGGGACAGGCTGTGAATCAACCGCAGATATAGGCCCTGGCGAGGGTGGAGCGGTGATCTCAAGAACTGTAGCCCGGTGTTCAACACCTGAACCTTCCCCGACCTCCTGATGTCAGGCGTCGACCATCTCCTTCTCATAAGAAATTATGGCGTCATAAAGGACTTTCTTTTCATCTTCAGTTAGCAACCGATTTTCAAGCTCAAATTGGTCAATTAATTCATCCGGATGCGCGGCCTTCTCCTCCTCAATCAATCGCCCCCAAGTGCCGTGAAGATGTACCGAATAATTCTCGAGCCAAGACAAATTTCTGTGCTTTAACACATTAGCATTATAAGTGATAAGGAGGTCTTCGATGTCGGCCTCCAGCTTGGACTCGGCAGTCTCAATTTTTCTATCGACTTCGGCTTCGACCGCCTGTACTTTAGCCATTGCCGCGTCTCGTTCAGTCCGAAGCAATACTACCTGTTCACACGCTTCGTGGGTCGCATTGTTTGCGTCGTCCCTATCCTTAGCAATTTCAGTGAACTTGGCTTTTAGTTCGTTAAGCTCCTTCAATGTCGCGTCTCGCTCGACGGTTACAATGGTGTTTCGGTGGCCCATGTCTTTCACCGTAACATAATGCTCTTTCTTCATTCTGTCCATAGCCGCCTAAGCTTCATCAGCCTTCTTAAAGGCCTCCATCTCTGATTTCCGAGAGGACTCGGCTTAAGTATTCAGCACTTGAATAATACGGTCCTTTTGAGTTAACTCGGATTGTAGCTTCTCGATGGTGGTTGCTCGTTCAAAGGCTAATGATGATGCTTTCTCAGCCGCCTTAGCCCACACCTTATACTGGGCATAGAAGTCATGCACATTGTCGTGCACCATCTGCTCAGCCTCCGCCGGGATTCTTTTCAAATGAGGAGGGAAAATGTAGTTATCAAAACAAATGTTCGGGAAGTCCTTCTTTAACTGAGCGAGCTTGATCGCTCCTTCCCTCGAAATTTCCTTAGGGAGCTGTTCTGCAACTAAAGGGGTTATCGCCTCAGATCTGGGATGATGGGACTCAGACCTCGAAGACTGTGAAGCCGACTTATGCCGCGAAGATTCGGAGGGACGAGAAACATAAGCAGGAGGTTGAAAAGGAGCTCTGGGAGGAGGAGTGCGAGATCGAGACCGACATCTGCATTCCCTGTCTCTATCATACCTCTCTTGGCTGGAGTAGCCAGAGTATCCACGGTCGTGATCTCTGTCCCCTTCCCTTCTATGCAACTCATAGTATGAAGAGGATTTACGAGCCTGTCAAAGACTTCCCAACATCGAGCGTCGTCCAGTCATGGTATCTGCAAAACAAAATGAAAGTAGAGTTAGTGGCTTTTCGAAGCAGATGGCCTACGGTTAAGGGTTGTGTAGTGTCGTGAAATGTGTATGAATGTGCAACCCCCCGACCAACCGGAAGTGTCGACCGCGCTAATAGGAAAAGGCTCGCTCAATTCTAAAGTATGGTGGAATTCCTCCAACCCGGCATCATGCTGGAAAGACACATCGTCCGGGATTGGAAGATCGGAAAGCCCTTCGTAAAGACTTTCTGTTCTTGGGGGAGATACCTCCGAAATTCTAATTCCGGAAACCGGCCAGGACGTGATGACGGATTTCCATCTCCCCTTTTTGGGAGACTTAAAAATGGTTGCCTTGCCTTTTCTCTGTTCTTCAGTGTCCTGGGCTACATTAGCAAGTTTGCCCAGGGGTTCCTCATCAGTGTGAGTTCTCTCGGAATCAGCCTCCTCGATTACGACAACTTTAGGCTTTTTTCGTTTGACTCGCTCTCTTGAGGCAGTTTTTAATGCGCCATCGAGCACTATACTTTGTCTCCGCTCGATCAACCCAAGAATTCTGAGATTCCTATCCGTCAAGAGCAATTCAATATCCCTATCATCACTCGGGACTTCTTGAAGCACTTGGACTATCTCCTTGAAGTGTCCACCTTCGGGTCGCTGAATTATTGCTGTAAAAAGGAAAAGATATAAGTTTCGCTTCAACTGCAATCGCCTTAATAATTATTTGAGAACTCAGCTATACTCACATCTGAATAACCATCGCCGGGCGAACCCTGGGGGACATCTAACATAAAACCAATCCGTCTTGTAGTAGCTTAGCCTGGTCCAGGACCCGGTGACCACTTCCCTACTGCCTCCAAGAATGTAAAGGATGGGTTATCATTTCGGCTTTTGAAGTTGAACAGATATCTGATCTCAATTGGGATCGGTGGTCAATGAAGATACTCCATAAAGATGATGAACAAGATATTCATTGAAGCATATCCATTTGGGTGTAGCTGAGATAGGGCAATCCCCAAAAAAGACAATACTTCTTTTATATACTCATTGAACGGAGGGAGCGTACCGGCTGCGCACGCGTGACGATTGAATGCGGTGTATCCCTCTGGTGGATTGTGTGGTCTATCGTTTGGCCCGGCAATAATACGTCGTCCATTGACAGGCCATGCCTTAAGAATATTCTCCCTAGCATATCTTCAGAAACGTTGGATCGGACGGAGTCCGATGGATTGGCAATGAAAGATGCAACGGGTAATTCGTCCAGGGCTGGACCAATGACTTTGGGCTCAATGTCCGGAATTTCGAGTCTCGAAGGAATACAACTTTAGATTTCTTGCGGCTGCGAACTTGATGGTTCCATAACTGGCTAACTTATGAGAAATTATCGTTAGGCGATAAAGAACCCATGCATTCCCCATGTGTAGAATGTGTGTTGTGCAGTGCAGTGCATTACTTGAAAAGATTTTGCAGAATTAAAGAAAACTTGCAAGCGACAAAGCTAGTCAGAGTCCAGAAGGAGTGACCGTCATCGCTGACCGTCACAACCGTGCCATCTAAATGTTGGTAATCGATTCGAGTTGAAGTTCGTTGTCACGGTGTTAAGTTATAGTTCCATCAACGAGCTTCAAAAGGTGGTCAAATATGCAGTTTAATTATCAAGTCCAGATATGCAAGAATGAAGCTCGTCGGAATTATGCTAAATGAGTGTCGAATTTTCGTATCCATCAGGAAGGGGTTCGAATCGATCACAGGAAGCTCGTTCGAATCCATTAGGATACCATTTCGAATCGATACAAGGGGGCACGTTTCGAATCGATAATCAAGGGCCGGTTTCGTATCGATCAATATAGAATGACTTCGAATCGATCCTTGGTTCCCTGGTTCGTACCGATTAGGAAGGCCTCAACTTGACATCGATAACGTTCGAATCGATACCTTTCGTATCGATCATAAAAATGTAATTCGTATCGATCTAAAGTTCAGGACCTCGAATCGACCGTTGGCTTACTTTTCATATCGATCATTTCGTATCGATACGATCCATCGCCATAGCCATCGGTATGAACTGCGTCATCTCCATTAGAGCGTCCCGGGGATCGATGCGAAACCCAAAGAAAAATATTGCCGCCTTCATCGATTCGAACACAAGTCCCCAGATCGATTCGATCTTGTCCTTCCCACTCTTTCATCTCCAAACCAGATATGGCTTTACCAATTACCAAAATGGATAATCGATGAAGGAAGAGTAGATCTGAAATAGTTTCGTTGCTTGGATTCATGTTTGATTACCTAATTTGAAAGTGGGATTCGAAGAGTTTAAGGGATGAATCTTGTTGAACCGAAGGCGTGACGCAGTTTTGTTTCCTCTGATGCTTCGAATCGATACAAAGATTAGAGACGGCAGTGAAAAGTGAAAAGTGAAAAAGTGGTCGATTCCAGAGTATTTATATGGAACTCAAAAAGCAACCGGGCCGATTCGCCTCCCAGTCCACTTGACCGGTCGTAACCGGTCAAACCCTGAGTCGAGTCGAACGCCACGTTCGACTCCATCATACCAAAGTTCCTATTGATTCAAAACGGACGATGAACACATCGACTCGAAGCCCCCGTTCGCTTCAACAGGTTCACGACACCATCCACTACATATCGGTACGAACGGCAATTTCGTATCCGTTATGGCTTATACGATTGAATCGATGCGAAGTTACAACCAAAACTCATCGATACGAAGCAAGGTCCACCGAAGTTTGAGACCATCGATACGAACAGCGGTTTCGTATCCATCACAACTCAAGCATTAGCATCAATGTGAATGATCATTTCGCATCCAGCAAATTCTTAATTTATCAATGCGAAGTCAATCTTTCAACCTTCTATATCGATTCAGGATAGGATCGATATGAAGGAACTCCACGAAACAACTGTCAAACGTTATTGCAACTCAAATTTCACATCGGTTCAGGACAGGATCGATACGAAATTCAACATGACGAACAAAAACTGACAGCGACTCGTGAACGCGTAGCATTAACGAAAGTCAAGTTAACATATATGCATATGTTGGACTAATATTCGGTTTTCAATATTCACAGGGATCGAATACTCATCTCATTACGATTGCGACGACAAACAGCTAATCACTATCGCACAGTAATCAGTTACAGCAATACGGAGTACAACTTTCAACGAAGTATACGACGATTATTCAAAGAGAAATTGCAGCTTTTCAAAGCACGTCATGTTTCCAAATGATGTACTTTGGGGGGCAAATGGTATCCCACCTTTTGGCAAGGTCGAGATACCAAGGATCACTTCTCCTGGATACCAAACATGCACGGATTCGCTATGGAAATCGATGAATTTTGTCCGAGTCCAGATTGGGCTATAACTGATAGAACATGGCTAGCAAAGCCAAGAGAGCCAACTTCCAAATTTCAAGTCAATCCGAGTTTGTATGCTCAAGTTATGATGGATGTAAGCTGATAGGAGAAACCATGTTTTCGTATCCATCCATTTCGACTCGATCAACTTCGTACCCACCGGAGAGCATCGGTTCGTATCGATAGGTTTGGCCGTGTTCGAATCCATCGAGTTCGTATCGATGGACTTCGTATCCATCATAAAGCCGCGCTTCGTATCGGTCGGCAACGTCCTGCTTCGTATCCATCCAGCTAAACGCGGTCGGTACCCATGGATGAGCTTCCATTCGAATCCATCAGCACTTCCTTATTCGAATCGAGTGGCGTCTCCATACTTCGTATTTATTGGCAGATAGAGCATTCCGCATCCATCAACTGAGGCAATGGCCACTGCTTCGTTTCCATCGTGAAAGCCTCTCTTCGAACCCATCATGGGCAGAACACTTCGTATCCATCAGATTGCCCTATTTCGTACCCATCAAGTTATCCTACTTCGTATCCATCGAAAGGCTCTAGTTCGCATCGATCGGTTTCGTGACCATTAAGGAAAGATTTGTTCGTAACCATTGAGCATCAATAGTTCGTATCCATCAATGACTGCCATTCGAATCCATCAGTGAGGCCTTCTTCGAATCCATCGAGTCAATAGACCAGGGTGACGTGTCATCCCTCGACACGAACAAGGCGAGATTTATGGAGTCGATGCGGTCAACTCGGAGAAAAGACCAGATCGAGGCGAAGTATGCGTGCCACGTCATCACAAGACCATGTGAGTTGATGGAATCGAAGGGATCGATTCGAAATGATGGATTCGAACCAATCAGCCACCGAGAATTTCCATTTCGTATCGACTATATCTCGTAATCCACTGATCCAAATGCCATGAAATTTTCACAAGAGCTTTCCTACATGCTGAGGAATGTCTCCACCAAATTTCAGCTCGATTGGACGTAATCTTGATCGATACCAAATGACTTCGTATCGATCGCCGATCGAGTCGAAACTTCCTGAGGTTGGTCGCGTGGGCCCACTCACATGCCAGAACGAGTCTCCCGAAATTTGAGTGAAATATCAGCCTCCTACGCCTATAAATAGACCCTCAAAGCCTACAGAAAAGGGATCTTTTGATTCTCAAGCGCCCAGACTCTGCCGGATCAAGACTTGCACCTTACCTTTGCTGTTGATTTCGAATTTCAAGTTGTATTTCACTGATTGTTTGTTGTACTCGCTTGTAATCGTTGAAAGAGAATCAATAAAGCTATCAAAACTTCATAGTGGACGTAAGCAACACGCCGAACCACTCTAAATTGTTTGTCTTCGCATTTACATTCTTGTTAATTGGAGTTTTTGTTAGATAATCTTCATTTTTAATGTACGTTATTCATTTATATCTCTTCAAAAACTTTCGAAGAGTGTTGTGCCCAATTTTGGTACAAACAAGTATAATTAATGGTAATTGGATGAATTTAGTATTATGTAAGTAATTATAATAATTAGTTGAATATAAAATAAACTTAAGTGTAAATTAAAGGTTTTGATAAAAATTATTATAAATTACCTATTTAATTTATCAATGAAATTAATTGAAAATCAATTACATTTAAATGTAAGTAAATGTTTATTAATGTGAGTTAGGATAGTAATTGGACAAGTGTGAATGTAATAAAATAAAGTGAAATGATATTTTGTTCATAAGATAAAATATAGGAGTGAAACCTAGTTGAATAGATTAATTGAGATTTTAATTATAATAAATATATATTTGACAAATTTAATATAATTGAAAATAATGGTTAATACATAGGAAAGATGTAAATTTGAATATATGAATGTAATGAAAGATAAGCAAATATTATCTAGGTTATAGAGTAGTAATAGACGTAAAAAGATTTGCATTGGATCAAATCAGTTTATTTGGAATTTATCAATTGGAATTCAATCTATAACAAATGGATTAATGGTAAGTAAATGAAATTAAATACTATGTTAATTGAAATTTGGATAAAATGGGAAATATTAATGTAGTAAATATAAACCAAAGATAATTATACCCATAAGATAATAATTGGCTGAATAGCAAGATTTAAAATCAAATAAATGGATTTGTTGGAATTCCAATTGATAATTAATGAATTTACTGAAATTGAAACTTGATACTGTAATTGGTTAACAAATTGACTTCAAATTGATATAGAAATTTGTTACAAAGGATTATAAATTACTAGAGTAATCCAAGATGATAAAAATTATAAATTTAAAATTTGAATGAAAAGAGATTTAATTTAATTTAATATTAATTTATTTAATTAATACGAAATAGCTATTTTGGCCACGGACTCGGATTTCGATGAAACCAGTTTCACCAGATCCATAACAGTGGATTATTGTACGATTTCGAGTTTTGTATCGATCGGACTTGTCGTTTGATCGTACGGGCTCGAAACGCCTAGAAATCAATTTAATTGAAATTAATTGAAATCAATTTGAAATAAGTTGATTTTAACAAAACTTCTTCGTATGATGGAATTTGGACTTGAAACATGTTCCATTGATTTTAAAATATTTGAAAACATATATTTCGATATATGGGTTGACCCATTTTCGTTCCGAAGTCGGAACGGGCTTTTCGGGCCGTTTATCGTTCCAACCCAAATCCGATCTGTTATTACTATTTTCTAACCTACCTATAAATATCTCATTTTAAATCCTAGCCACTTCTTATTCTCATTTGTCTATATGTACAATTCTTTCCGTTGCTCCTCTTTCTCAACGGCAGCCAAATTCTCAATTCCAAATCCAATTCCAATTTAAAATCAAGTCAAAAATTTAATCTCCTCAAACTATATCAAATTATATATCGATTTGGAGCTCTCGACGAGCGCATATCAGATCTGTAATTTGTTTTCCAATTTGAACCATGATTTATCCAGAAATCGAATAACAATCCATTGTCGTTCAATCGAGCGTGATCATCCATGACGGATCGCCGAATCATTATTACCGTTGGGTGGAGGTCGCCGAGGGGAGTGCATCCATGCGAGTTAGGCACCGAGTGGACAGTTGGATTGGGCTACAAAATTCGGTAGGGTTTCAAACCCTAGTGGCGGCTGCTGTCAAATTGGAGGTCGATCGGCTCGGGGAGGTGTCGTTGGTATAGGCGGAGGGTCATGTAGGTGAAGGCGCGTCTTAGGCGTGGTGCAGTGGCCTCTGGATCGTCGTGGGTGATGCGGTCGATCATGGTCATGGCGGTTTCGATTGGGTTCATTCGTGATGAGTGTTGTGCGCGTTTGACTGGGTGAGCTTGTTGTTTTTTTTATTTATTATATTTTTTGTCTTATTTATAATTTATATAGTATAACTTCGAATCTTAATAACTTTTATGTACGAGGTCCAATTCATGCCCAGTTTGTTTCTCTAGGATCGTATCAGAATTTCTGACTTTTGATGCTGATTTGGACGATTTCTGAGACATTCGAATTTTGGGTTTAAATTTGATTTGAATTCAATTTAAATTCAAAAGTGAGTGTTTTAACCCACTCACAACTTCTAAAGTTTCTTATGTTTGTTAAATTTAATTCACGATGTGATTAGGAATTTATTTATGATTTTTTGGTATATTTTTAATCATCATCTCAGTTAAATTAAATTTATTTGAATTAAATTATTATTTAATTTATTATTGCATATAAACTGCGAGTTAATACCTGTTATTTGTTATCAGTTTCTATATTGATATTTATGAATTATTTTGGATGATGATTGTGACGGATGTTGATTGTTGATATTGGTTGAATGGATGTTTAGTTTATATTGTTATAAACTGCAAGTGCGCTATGGATTTTTATTTATTTCGGGATTGCGGTTTGAAATGATATATAACCGTAAAATTTAAATTGCGGACTAAAATGATAAATATATGTATCACTTGACCATAGGATATAAAATTATATACTAACACCGTGGTCTATATATAAGAATATTTTGAAATGATTTCTGTGGTTTTATAAAGAAATATATGGTTTTATTAGATATTGATTTAGATATTATATAAACGTTATTTTATATATAGTTAAATTCTTGATTTTTAGCTATGTATAAATTTGTCTTAAAATATAAAATAAGTTTAATAATAAAGTTTGATTTTATTAAAATATAATATGGTTAAGTATTTATTCAAGTCATATTTTATATAGGGTTTATAGTGACTTAAATAAAATTAAGGTTGGAAGATAATTATGAAATTGATTTGAAATTTAATAAAATTGAGATTTTAAAGGGTATGATTTTTGTAACTTGATTTTGGTTTGAAGTGATTTGAATGAATATATCAAGTTGATTTAAATAAATATATCAAGTCAAATAAATTGAAAGAATATTCAGTTATTTGAAGTTTAAAAGTTTTACTTAAATGATATTGGATTTATTAAGTAAACATTTCGAATCTAAATAATAGTAATTGAATTTGATATATATGGAATTATCAAAATTTAGTTTTGAAATTATGGAATATTTAAAGCTTTGAAAAATATGGAAATTGAAATGGTTTGTTTGAGGTTCAAATCTGTATTTGAAATCGATATAAATTGAAATGTTTTATTGAAACGGAATTGAGTTGAATTTTATGAATTGGATTTGATATAAATTGAATTTGGATACAAGTTGATTTGAATCAATTTGTGAAGTTGAGAAAATTATTTTATTTTATAAAGTAGTTTTAAATTTAAAACTATTTTTATTATATATACTATTTGAATATCTAAGCTGTTTAAGTGGTGAAAGTTATGGTTTCGAAGCTATGAATTTCAAAGTATTATGTTTGAAAATATTATATTTTCTAGTGTTTGGTTTCGAAAGTGTTATAACCTTGAAAATGCTATGATTTTTGGAAAAGGATATATTTGAAATGGAAATTATATCGTATTTGGTTTTGAAATGGAAATGATATCGCATTGATATGGTTTTTAAAAGGAAACGATATTTTGGTTTTAAAGTATAAATTATTTTGAAATGACCATGGTGTTATAATAACGTTTGGTTGTAAAGATGCCGGGATCAGAAGTTGTCATACTCTCTGCCAACTCCGAAAACCACTTTAACAATCGTGTACGCGGTGGAGATTCCAGAATGAAGTAGGATGGTGGCGACGTCCTATTGAGGTATATACGTGGACCCGACTCCCGTGAGTTGGCATAAGGTGGCTAAAATAGGAGCAATCGACGGGCTAATGAAGTCGCTCCTCTTATCGGACACACTTCTTTGATACCATTCTATTACTTTGTGACTGATTGGGTGCACCTTTGATTTAGGAGTGCGGCTCGTGGTGGGCGGTAGTAGCTGCTACGCATTACCACCGGTCCGGAAGTGCAATTGTCATATCTACCCTGGCATTGCCTAGTTGTGTCGTGTCACCTACCCTAGCACGTCTTGTACGATTTTGGTTTTGTGTTGTAGCCTGTGATGTATCCTTTGGTTGCTTCCTGATTATGAGGGACTATGATACTGGATAGACTATTAGGACTATGTATGTGTTAAGGGGGATATGGGTAACTCCTTAACGCTATTTTAAAGTAAATTTACTTAACTTCTAGACACTATTATAATAGTGTATATTACTACATAGTGATAGTTAGCGGATCCTTAGGAGATGTAAATCCCGAACATCTCTTAAGTTACTACACTCATGTTAGACACTGGATAGGAGATGTCAAACCCCGTAAACATCTCTGACGTTGTTCCACTCATATTTTAGTTTTGACTCGAGTGTTTTGTCTTTTCAATTCGCTCGGGTCAGCCTAAGCATTTCAGGGTTTGAAGACCTTATTGATGGAGGACGAAGACGAAGATTGTATTATTATTATTTATTATATTTCACTGCATCATGTATTCCGTTGCATTATTTATTATTCTCTGGCATGTGTAACTCTGATCTGTGTTGTATAAGTATAATTAAATGTTTTGTAAAATAGCTTCATGAAATGTTATTTGATTATTATATTTTGTCATTCCGCTGTGAGATTCTATTTTGTTTTATTTCTTTCTCTGTTTTTTTATTCACTCCAATAACAATCCGCTCTTTTGTATGGTTTGAGTCTACATGTATGGTTTATAGTCGATTTAAAGCGTACTAAAAGGCAGGATGTTACAATTTATTTAATCCAATTAATTAATAATTATTTGAACTTAACTAATTGTTTTGATTAATGGCATTTAAAATTTATTAATCATTTTAACTAATGATGTTTGAGATTAATTATTCATTTTAATTTAATATTTTTTTAATTAATGATGTTTAAAGTAAATTAATTTAATAAAATTGGTTAAAGTAAATTAACTAATTTGATGAAAATATTTTAAAGTTAATAAACTGATTTATTGAAGATTTTAAAGTTAATTTGTTAATGATATAAAAGTGTTCCAAAATAATTAACTACTTTTATTAAAGATAATGTATTTGTTTATTTAAAAGAGATAAATGTGATTAATTATCTTTTTAGATAATTAATATTGTTTTAAATTTATAAAGATATTTAAATTGTTTTTTAGGATAATAATTGTTGTTTCAAATTCATAAATAATGGTTTTTAAATGAGAAGATCCTTTGAAACGAATTATTTATAAATAAAGCTAAGTTCAAATTGTTTGGGTTATAGTAAGCAATTTTTAATGACATTTGTTTTTGACCCTTGTTTTAAATACACTTAGTGTTATAAAATTTGTCTTTTAAAAGAACATTTTATAGAGTATTTCTAAAAGTGTTTTACCAGTACTGTAACACGGAAATCAAGCATAAATTCGGTTTTTAATAGTAATATTCGATTTCGGTTATGGAAAAGTAGTTCCGTAATCGATATCGCTTATATGGAAAGGATTTAATCATACTTTTAATGCTAAACGTTGAGGCTTGGACTCGTTTTTATCTCAAAGGTAAAAAAATATCATCAAGGCAATGCCTAGAGATAGCAGAATCTCAACTTTCCTGGCTTCACCTTCAAGCAAGAGATGGCACTTGTTTGTAGGGCTATCAACGGATGCAAATGGATGAGGACATGGTGGTATCCACATCCGGATCCGAAAATTTAAATCTGCATCCGAATCCGCATCTGATATCCGTGGATATCAGAGAATTAACACCCGCATCCGCGGATATTTTTCGGATATCCGAATATATCCGCATCCGAAAATAAAAGGCGGATATTTTCGGATATTCGAAAATATTCGAAATATCCGCATCAGAAACCGAATATCCGCACCCGAAATAAACAAGTTCTCATATGTTTTTGTTCGTCCGAGAGATGATGGTTTTGATGACAACAACCTTAGAATAGATTATAAAATTTAATACTAACATTATAAGTTTAGATATATATCTATATGCAGGATTTAACCATGCAGGTACTAAGAATGAAGACTGTACGGTATAGAGATTCAAGATATCAAAATAGAACACTCATGAGTATCAAGATTATCAAGAGTTCAAGATTTCAAGGATAAGTATTTTTTATTATGAATTTTTGTTAAAACTCGTAGAAAAGCACTGGCATCTTAAAATCCAATTTATTCGTGGAATGGAATCCACTTCGAGCCCGTTAAAGGGATGGAACCCTAAGTAGGATGGAACCTATGAAAATGTAGTGGGACATTGTTTTGTATCCACTAATTTTAATTCAAATGATTTTACAAAATTATCTTGTTTTCAAAATGATTTCAAAACTTTCCTTTTAAAAAAAATATTCAAAACCCTCGATCCTTATTTTAAATAATTTTAGCCTCAAAAACATCTTTATTTTCAAAGTCAAAATTATTCCTGATTTTAAACTATATTTTTAAATAATATATTTAACTTTTAAATATTTATACTTAGATTTAAATATAAAATTATAGTTAAAATCTATATATATTATTCTCTATATTTTCTTATGAATTTTAACTATAGTCAAGTATATTTATAAAGTTTAAAATAGTTTTCATATAAGAAAAAGGTTATTTTTAAAGAAAATCAGAACACCAAAAAATTCTTTGGGATGTCGACATGCCTATGGGTACCATGTCGACATGGTGACAGTTTGATTCAAAAATTCAAATTTCAAAAGAAGCGTCTATTCGCCATAACTCTTCATGAATGGTCATGGCAATTGTTCTTCTATAAATAGGGGTCAGTTTCAACGAATTTTTAATCACTTTTTTCTGGTTTTCACTCCTCTTCTTCTTCCTCATTTCTTAATACATATTCTTATCATTACTCTGCCGAAATCAACATTGAATCATACTCGATTACTTCTAGTTTGATTCTCTATCACTATTTCTACAATATTACCAGCTCTATTCAGAGTTATAGACTTCTTTGTAATCTATTAAGCGAGAAAAGGTGTGATTGTAGCCTTGGAAATAAATTAAAAGGGAAAAGTTGAGATTGTAGCCTTGGTAAATCAATTGGGTAAACTTGTGGCTCGGAAATCAAGTATCTCTACCAGAGGATCGAGATTATGGAGGGTGTAACTCGTAGCCTTGAAACCGAGGGTGTAATTGTACGATTGCTATTGAAAGGAAATCCGTACTTGTGTTGCGGGACAGGATGTAGGATAACTCCGAACCAGTATAAAATCCGGTGTGTTCTTTCCTTTACTGCTTTTATTTCATTTCTGCATCTGTGTTTGTGATTATTCATGTTTCTGTATATTGCATATTTTTGTGTCTAAAATTAACATAAGATAGTAATTCTTTATTAACACTATTCACCCCCCCCCCCCCCTCTAGTGTTAATCTTAGTCTTAAGATCCGTAATCCTCATTTCTTACAATTGGTATCAGAGCAAGGTTTTCAAATTTCATAATCTGATTTTTGAAAAGTTTTCAAAATGGCTACCAACACTGGTACTGTTACTAACACTAGTATCCCTGTCACTAGTTCATTTGTAGAGGGTAAGTCTACTGTCAGACCACCACTTTTTAATGGCAGTAACTATGCATATTGGGCATGTAGGATGAAAATATATTTATAATCTATAGGATTAGACACTTGGAATATCACACAAACTGAATATTCTGAACCCAGAACTGATTTTGCACAGTGGACTGCTGAGTAAAAGACTGTTGCACAAAATAATTCTAAGGCAATGAATATTCTGTTTTGTTCACTAGATACAAATGAATTCAATAGAGTGTCAGTTTGTAAGTCTGCATATGAAATCTGGAAAACTTTGCAAGTTACTCACGAAGGAACAAGCAAAGTTAAACAGACCAAAATTTTCATGCTCACAAATCAGTTTCAATTATTTAAAATGAATGCTAATGAGTCTATTTTAGATATGTATAGTAGATTTTAGGATATTATGCATTCTCTAATATCTTTGGGAAAGGAATTTTCTGAAGAAGATCATGTCAGAAAGATTTTAAACTCTCTAACTCCAGAATGGGATCAAAAGACACTTGCGATCGCAGATGCAAATGACATCAGTATTTTGAAGATATAAGAATTAATTGGAAATCTAATGTCATATGAAGTTCAAATGATTGGAAGAAGAGAAAGTAAAGCATCTGAAAAGAAATCAATGGCATTCAATGCATTGACTAATGGATCAGACTCAAACAGCGATAATGATGAAGAGATATCCTTTATGACCAGAAATTTTAGGAAATTCCTGAAATACAGAAAGATGAATAATCTCAAGAGAAACAACTATAAGCATTCTGAAAATCAGAATATAGTGCCAAATAATGACAAGTGTTACAACTGTGCTAAACCAGGCCACTTCAAAAGAGACTGTCTGTATCCAGATAGACAGAATCCTCTTATGAACAATGAACCAGCAAAGAAACGGAAGCGTGCATTTACTGCTACTCTAGATGACTCGGACTCGTCCTCAAGTGATGATGATCAGAAGACAGATAATTCGACTTTGTGTTTCACAGCTGTTCACGACTTCGATCAATTCAGAGAAATGGACTCAGAAAAAGGTACACGTTTACAATACAATTGGTTGAAATTGCTTGCTTAGAATTAGTTGCTTGATTGTTTGATTGATTGAATTTTGAATTGGTGTGTTATTTGAATTTTAAAATTTATTTTCTATTTTTTATTTTTTTATTTTTTTATTATTTTTTTATACTTTCTGAAATATATTATAAGTATAGTAATATTTCAGAAATATATAATAGACATTAATAATAATATATATATATATTAGAAATCTTAAGAAAAAAAACAATTCATGAAAATTCCAAAGCACATGTCGACATGGTCCCTACCATGATGTCGACATGGATACCTGAATTTGAATTTAAAATTTTGAATTCAAATGTTTGAATTTCCCTCCACCTTTTCACTTCATTCAATTCTCTGAAAAGATACCTTTCAACCAGAGAATATGTCCTTTGAGAATCTATTTATTCACTATCTTTTACCATATCTTTTCACTTTCATTTTCAAATTTAAACTCTCTCTTCATAACTTCAAGCTCTCTACTCTCTACTCTAATGGCTTCTTCAAGAAACCCCTCAACCATGAGAATTTCCAGAAAAATCAAAGAGCAATTATTCAATGATCCGGAGGCAATTAATGCATACATCAATTATGCTAACTATGCCAAAGTCCATCCCGGAAAATTTGCTATTTTTCAAGATTTTCCTTCTTATGAAATTGATTCTCTTTTTGCAAACAATGGTATTCTTAGTCTTATTGACTCTTCTCAAAATGATTTTGTTTGTTATCCTAATCTTGTCAAAATCTTCTATGCATATTTAAATCGCGGATTTTATGTTGGAAATGAAAATGAAATTTGGAGTAGTGTTAAAGGCACTCAAATTGTTTTGAATTGTGATCTTTTGGGATCCATTCTCAATTGCAAGAGTTCGGGAATGGATATTTCTAACTTTAAAATCAATGAACATGATCGTGAAACATTTCATCACATTTTCGAAAGAGATGATGGTTTTGATTTTAAAAATAGAAATTATCGACCAAAAGCAAGAATTGTTAATCTTCTTTTACAACATACTTTGACCCCAAGATCAGGAAATTTTAACAATCCTACTTCAAAATTTACAAAGCTCTTTTTTCTATTTTCGGAAATTATGACATAAATTGGGCGCAAGTTATTTTGGATGAAACTTCATCCTAAAAATCTTGAAATGGGTGAGAATACTTTAAACCATGGAATTTATCTCACTCGGATTTTTAACTATTTTGGTGCGGATTTCAAAGGAGAAGAATTTGTCTCTAGAAAAGTTTTCAATCATTCCAACATTTCGCTTATGAAAATTCCATTTATTTTTCAACCATACAAGACCCTTACCGAAAAGGAAGAGCGTTTGGCTCATGAGGAAATGGAAGAAGAGGAAGAAGAAGAAGAAGGAAATGAAATGGAAATTGAAGAAGAAGGAGAAACTTCTTTGGAAAGCATCGAATATCCTTCCAATCCATCCAACAAAACCCTTCTCAATAACCAAAGGATTGTTGTGGAGTGTTAACGCTAAAATTTGAACGCTAACACCCCGGTGTATGAAGTGTAATTATGAAAGCACCACCCGATAGCTCGGGAACAGATTATAAGCAGATAATAGCGGGAAAGCAGTAAACAACAGCAATTTTATAGTGGTTCGGCTTGAGAGAGAGCCTACGTCCACTTTGAATATCTTTATTGACGATTTGATTACAAGTCAATGCAATTACACTTTGATTACAACACACTTCAAGTTACAAGTGACTTAGAACAAGTAGCCTAAACTTCAATGTCAATCCAAATCCTTGAACTCATGTTGGACATGTATGATTTCTTCGTGAAGTTCCTTGAGGCGTTCTTTATATCTCAAAAGCTTTAAGTGTTGGAGTAGTTCGGAATGCAGCAGAGTAACGGCGCTTGAAATGAATCAGCCCAAAAAGTCCCATGAATGTTGGAGGTGGCCATGTATTTATAGGCAAATTTCTGGGCTGGAATTGTTGATCAAGTCATGAGTCGTGACCGACTCAGGATGAACCGTGACCGACTCACATATCACGAGTCAGCAAGAAGTGGCATAGATGAAATGGCATTGAGCTTGTTCCTCGTATGCTTAGGTCGCCAGCGACTTATGATAGGTCATTAGTCACCTTGAGTCGTTGGAAACCTTGAGTCGTTGGAAACCCTGAGTCGGTCTGCCCCATAAACCACTAACTAGTTAAACCACTCTGCTCCTCTAAGGCATTAACTCGTTGAGTCGTTGATCCACTGAGTCGTTACGAACCTTGTGCAGATGAGTCGGTCCAGTCCTTGAGTAGATGAGTCGGTCCAGTCTTTGAGTCGTCTCATATGAGCCGTGAACTTCGTTGAGTCGGTAACTCACTGAGTTGGCCTGTCTCATGAACCGTTAACCTCCATGAGTCGTTTCATTCCTCTAAGTTGCCTTGAGCCTTATCTCGTCAGCCAATTGAGTCGCTACCAGTTGAGTCGGTCCTTTCCTTAAGTTGCTGAAGCCCCTTGAGTCGTAAATCCAATGAGTCGTTAAAGACCTTAAGTGGATGAGTCGGCCCAAGTTTCAACTCGTTGGTAGAACAGGGTTAACATTTGCCCCTCGAAGTACACGCCTAAGTCGTAGGTCGTGTGCTTCGACTTATCTTAACTCGTGTGCCGACTCAAACTCTACTGCCCAAAGTTATAAAAACCTGAGTCGTTCCCCTTTTCTTCTCATTCCCCAACCTTTAAACCGTGTCTGCCATTAACGCACATTCAAGCTCTTAAAGGCGATTTCGACCAGATTCTCCGTCGATCATCTCTATCATCATATTGCGTAAGCGATCTCGCTCTCCTTGTGATTTTCGATCATCCCTAGCTTATGCGCCCCATCTCCATCTTCGATTTTCCCCTTTGAGCCCTGCGAATTTGGTTGCTTTGGTCATCAATGGACTTAGGGTTATCTGTTCTGATGGTTTACGATTCGAGGCGGTTTAGTGGTGCGATAGAGCTAGGATTGTTGATTGAGAGCTTATTGGATTAATGGGTTAGGAATTAGAAGGTTCACGGGATAGGAGGGAGACGGTTCATGGGTTAAGAGCTAGAAGGTAGACGGGTTTAGGAATTGTATGGTAAGTTGGCCAATCAGAGTGGAGCATTGCCTCAGATGCGACTCAATAATTCTGGACGACCTACTATCCTTTGCGACTCAACTCTGGACCAGCTTACCAGTCCTCACGACACAAATCTTGAGTCGGGGCCGAGATAGGACTTGGAGAATTTTCTCATAATTTTGAACTGAAATCTATTCCCTCTTCTATGCCTTACGATTAAACGCTGCCGACTCAAAGTGTTGATAACTTAAAGCATAAACGACCTAAGCCGCCTTATAACTTTTAAATCGTGGGCGAGTTAACACGTTGAACTGTCTCGGGGCATAATTCTGACTTGAACTTTAACTTGGATTGCTGAAATATACTGCCTGAATATTGATTTGTTTGGACTCTAACCTGTTAAACTTTGTTGCATATTTTAGTTTTACAGATTGCTTCAATTTGCAAGTATACAACCTGCTTAATACAATAATCACAGAAAATCGAGACGAATATACTGCCATTGATTGCCCACATCCAATGACAGATTAGTCAATAGAAGATAATTAACTTAAATAGATTGCGTGAATGAAGTGCTTTAAATCAACGAATTCAAGTAGAGTGCTAAAGCAACATTGAACTAGTCAACTGAAATTGACCGGTTTGCACCAACACTATACCTGAATTTTTAAATTAACAAGTCCTGAAATTTAGTAATTGATCAATTGCCAACTAGCTTAACTTCAGTTATATTTACTTGTTTATTTTCATTAGTTCTGCACAACACTTCACACTTTTAGGAAACGTGCACCTTCGCATTTGAACATCCAGTTGCTTGTGTAGAATGACTTCTCAACAAGAAGAACCGATAGGCCAGGCTGAAGATGTCTTCCCAATAGCTAACCCAGTGGATAACCCTCCGGAGAGAACTTCCACAACTCTGAATCAGCGGGTGTTTAACCAATTGCGCATCCAGTTTGGCATTGCCGAAGCTGATGCCTTACTGCCGGGGCCAAATGATACTGCAGATAGGCCCCCTCTTGGCTTTGTTGCTGTCAATCGCCAAATGTGCTTGAGCGGTGCCATCCCACCTTTTAATGACTTCCTTCAGCAGTTCCTGCTTCGGTTATCTATCTCTCCATTCCAATTGCACCCCAACGGCCATGCCATTCTGATGGGGTTATGTGTGCTATTTAGGAGAGTTTTGGACCGATTACCGAGCTTTGGGGAAATCTGCTACCTCTGCTCATTCACAAAAATTAAAGATCATCCCTCTATCGTAGTTATAAGGAGTGCTCAAAACCGCAAACTCATCACTGATCTTGCTGATAGCGCTCATGGATTTCTAAATCAGTATTTCTTCGTTCGCTGTCCTCCAGGGTTTTATGCCATCTGGAGAGTAGGAAGTAAGATTTGCTGTTTTAATTTCTCCATTCTTGAGCTTTTCGAAATCTGAGTTGCTAAATGCTAACTTCGCTTCTTTTTTTTGTTTCAGCACTTCCTCCTCCCTCTAGAGATCCATGCTATAAGCAAATTTTTGAAAGACTGAATGCCGTGGCGGCAGAAGAGAGGAGTATAAAGTTTTTGTTAAATGATGAACTTTTACATCAATTTGGACTCCTTCACCCTTCTCGTTCGACTCAGCTTTGTGAAGTTCCCGATTCTCCAGCGAAGGCTAAAAAGCTTATGCCAAAAGATCCCTCCACTGAAACTTTACTGGTGAAGTGCCCCACTCTCACTGACGTTGCGGGGCCGTCTAGCAATTTGACACTTGCCCCAGTTATCGAAGAGGAAGAACCTCCACGATCTTCCGGGAGATCTGCTGACGAAGGAGTTGAGAAAGCAAGTCCCAAAAAGCATGATGGTGATGATGTTTTTGAGGGGTTGAGCGACCTAATTGTGACTTCACAAGAACTTTTTAAAGATGATGTTTCCAAAACTATATCTTCTGTAATCGAGGCGACATCTTCTCTACAACAAATGTCAACTCCTTCTACTCAAGTTATCACCACCTCTACTCCACAGAGTGGTCTGTAGCTTAATGCGTGTAGTTTACACATTACACAACACTTAGGATTTTTCAGCACTTGTTTGTGTTTGACTTCTTTTCTCTAAAGGCTTTTAAGACTTGTCTTTTTGCCTTTCAGATCCTTCAATGGGGCGTAGCGGCAGCGGCTCTTACTATAAAGACTTTCAGCGCTATAGAGGGCGTGGCAACTATGATTACAGACGCTACCTTACTGGTCCCAGAGAAACCGATGAGCAGAGAGCTGCTCGAAAAGCTAGAGAGAGGAGAGAATATGAAGAACGTCATGAGAGGGTAGATGTGCGACATGAGCCTTCTTCAAGAGGCGATGACTCCCACAAACGTAAAACACATGATGGTCGGGGGAAGAGCCACATTGTTGAGGACCCGAGCAAGCGGGCCAAACCTAGTGAGAAGCACGCCTCTGCAATATCTGAAAAGTTTGACGCTCCCATCTCTATCGACATTCCTTCCAAATCCCCTGCTCTTGAAGGAAGCGCTATTCAAACACTTCTTAATAGGTCTTCATATCGTGTTGAAAGGGGCCCACCGACCCTACAGAGCCGATTCCTGAATTGGTGCTTAAAGGGGGTTCGCTTCGATCTTGATTTAGTTCCCATCGACAAAGAAGCCATGTACCAAAATCTTGATGCCGTCAGACTCGATATTGAAAGAATGTCTGGATGGCAAAAGCTTGTTGATGAACTTCAAAGGGTCAATCGGGCCAATATCGAGGCGATGCTAACTATGGAGAACGATAAGTCGGAATGGCAGAAGATTCTTGACCAGCACAACATCGAGATGAAAAACATAACCGAGTATAACGAGAAACTTGAAGCTGAAGTCAAGCAGCTTAAAGACGATCTTACCGCCTCTTCCAACACTTACACTCAAAGAGAGGAGGTGCTACAAAAACAAGTGCGGGATGCACATGCTGGCCAAAGAGATGCCGAAGCTAAAGTTGAGAGGCTAAAAGAGGCCGTAGAGAATTACCGCACTGAGGCCACTCGGTTGCGGAGTAAAATGAGCGCCCAAGACATGGAGATTGAAGCGTTAAAAGCTCAACTTGCTAAAACCGAAAAAGAACGAGATGAGGCCATGGCTGGTAAAATCGCAGCTGAAGAATCTATTCAAGCCATGGAAGCCAACGTCAGTTCAACTCTATTCGACTTTTACTTGCACAGCGTCTTAGGGCATGGCAGTCTCTCTTTTCTCGGTCCTAAATACGAAATCACCTTGGCTAAAGTGTGGGAAGCTGCTCTCGACATGTTCAAAGGCGCCGGGTATACCGAGGAAGAGCTTGAGGCGCGCTACCTAGATGAGGAAACTCGCGCTGCTCTTGCGAAGGGAAGAGAGCAACTCGCCAGAGTGCGGACTGGGATGGCGGAAGAGGAACGTTCTGAAAAAGAATTACCACCTACTACCTCTGAACGTCCTTTAGTTTCTCCTAAAGTTGACATCACAGGTTCCAGTGCTCATTCCCCGCCTCCTACAAGAACCGGGGTAATTACCCCTACTGATGATGAGGCTTTGGAGGATATTGGAGCTCAAAATTATGAGATTGAACTAACGAAGCAAATATCTTCAGGTAATTTTGACATTGGTCCGATTCAGGTGGATTGCCTGCTTGCTCCTCAAAAGTTTGATGAGCTTCTCGATTACTTCTTGAATCTCGACGAACCCATATCTCCCTTCTTTTGGGGAGATACTAATATTTTTAATTTCTCTTCTTCTGCAGTTGAAACACCAAGTGCTGTGCAAACTTCGCCTCCTCCGGTTATCCCTCCTCCGTCTCTTCAGGTGGCTCCTCCTTCTGCTTCACAGCCCGGGTCACAAGAGGAGCAAATTGAGGCTCTTCATGGCTTAGATGACCCTATCGCTTCGCAAGAGCAGAAAGACGAGGGACTTGAAGGAGGCGAGATCTCTCCAGAGCGGACTCCTTCTGATGACATAATTTTGTCTGCTCTTGTTACTCCAGGGAGTGAGTCTTCTTCGAAGAGGAGAAAGAAGCACGGAACATCGAAGAGGAGGGGGAAGAAAATCATTGTTACTGAAGAGGAACCGGAAGTTGCACCAGTTGCACCTCCCTCCCCTTCTTCCCTTATGCTTACAGACCGACCTGAAAAGCTAACCATTCGGCCGGGTAAAGGGTCCAAAGGTGGCAAGAAGAAATGAAGATTCCAGCTTTTAGCTTCTTGTCTTTTGCATGTTTTGGTCGAGAATTGTGCGGGTACCGGCCCCTGCTTTTTATTTTAAAACCTGTATCTGCAATACAATTGAATAAAATGATCCTTTATTTGTACAGACTCCTGTTTGAATTTAAGAATGCATTTATTATTCATTTTTGCACAAGTTTATTTATATGATATTGCAGTGGGTTTATGGCATGTTGTTTGAGCATTACTTTTGCCGATGTGGCTATACCATGTTGCCCCCATGCCACAAGCTTGCTGCAATATTTTATACTTCGAGGGGACTTGCACTCTTATTTTCTGAAGAATAATTATTTCATTCTTGAAGAAATTTTTGTGGAGTACAACTCCCTTCATATAAGTTTTTACGCTTTGTCCTTCGAAGAAATCACTTTTTTCTTTTGCTTATGTACACATTTTACCAAGTGGATTCTTCTATGAGGTAAAGCGGGCCTCTGAAGGGTACTTTAACTTTCTTCTTCTTTTTTTTTTTTTTGAGGAAGATTATTTTCCAAAATAGGTAAATTACCCTTCCTTTGAAAGTTAAAGTGTGTTTTTAATGAGGATTTTTTTTTAAAACATAAAAAGTTGTACCTCTGAGGAGGGATTTTTCACGTTTCAACACTTGGAAGTTTTATTTCAATCTTGGTGAAACGTGTACCTCCAAAGAGTTGTGCCTTTGAAGAAAGCCTTTTCACGTTTCAACACTTGGAAGTTTTATTTCAATCTCGGTGAAACGTGGGCTTCCGAAGAGGTCTTTCTTCTTGATTGTGTCTCCGGGAGGAGATCTTTATTTTGTTTTGCATTTCAACTTTGGTGAAGTGAAATTCCGAAGAGCGGTTGTAACACTTCAACTCCTGGTGAAATGGGCCTCCGAAGAGGGCTTTTATTTTGTTTTACATTTCAACTCTGGTGAAGTGAAATTCCGAAGAGCGGTTGTAACACTTCAACTCCTGGTGAAATGGGCCTCCGAAGAGGGCTTTTATTTTGTTTTACATTTCAACTCTGGTGAAGTGAAATTCCGAAGAGCGGTTGTAACACTTCAACTCCTGGTGAAATGGGCCTCCGAAGAGGGCTTTTATTTTGTTTTACATTTCAACTCTGGTGAAGTGAAATTCCGAAGAGCGGTTGTAACACTTCAACTCCTGGTGAAATGGGCCTCCGTAGAGGGCTTTTATTTTGTTTTACATTTCAACTCTGGTGAAGTGAAATTCCGAAGAGCGGTTGTAACACTTCAACTCCTGGTGAAATGGGCCTCCGAAGAGGGCTTTTATTTTGTTTTACATTTCAACTCTGGTGAAGTGAAATTCCGAAGAGCGGTTGTAACACTTCAACTCCTGGCGAAATAGGCCTCCGAAGATTGCCTGGAAGTTACTCTCTCATGGTTGGAGGGTCATGACTCCTCCAATCTTTTTTGGTTGAGTAGAGAACTTTCTTTTTTACGGCATATGCTTCGTTAGAGGTCTTTATCCTCCGAAGAGTTGTGCCTCCGAAGAGGACTTTAGTTGTTCCTTGTCCACTTGCTTATGCCTTTTCAGTGATCCTCTATTTTTTTTTTTTTTTTAAACTTGCACTCCCTTCTCTTACAAGTAGCTTGTTTAATCCAAAGAAGTGTACTTCACTGCTAGGCCAGTTCACGAGTACGGACATAAGCTTCTTAATTGGATGTTTGTTTGTTCAAACTTCTCAATTTATTAGCTAAAGCCCGTTTTCGGCGAAATTATTGACCGTTCAATTGAAGCACTTCTTATCTAGGATTTAATGCTCGGGAATTTTGCAACTTGGAATTTGTTTGTTGAATGATAACAAGAATCACTTGGTCTTGTAATGTGCAAGTTTTGTTTTCGTTGCCTGCAAAAATTTAAATCGACATTTCAATAATACATTTAATGTACTTTTCATATCGAAAATAAAGCAAACATGTAATAATAATAAGGAATACAAGATTTATAGTGGTTCGGCCAAGAATTTGGGCCTACATCCACTTTATAGTCTTTCATTATTCACTTGCATCAGTTTTACAATCGCTTTCAATTACAGGAATCATACATTCATAATTCTTTTTACAACATTTCAACAAAGCTATCAAGTAAAGTATGGACGCAAGTGATTGTTGTTCCAAGCTCTTGGAATTTGATCTCCTTCGACAGTAGTGAGTTTGAATGTGTCGTCCAGAAGCTTTTGACTTATGACATATGGTCCTTCCCAATTTGGCCCAAACACACCTGTCGCTGTCATAATTCTCTTTAGGACTAGATCTCCAATTTCAAAGCTGCGTTGGCGAACTTTGGAATTGAAATGTCTGGCTATCCTTTGCTGATGAGATGCGATTCTGAGCTCAGCCTCTTCTCTTTTTTCATCAAGGAGATCTAGTGCCTCAAGCTGTAGTTTCTCATTCTCCGCTTGATTGAAATGGATTCTTCTATGTGAAGGGACCTCTGTTTCTACCGGAATCATTGCCTCTGATCCGTATGCCAATGAAAACGGAGTATGCCCAGTCGCAGTTTTGTGGTAGTTCTGTAGGCCCATAGTGCCAGCGGTAGCTTATTGACCCAACCACCTTTTGCTCTTTCAAGTTGCTTCTTGATGGTTGACTTGATAATTTTATTTACGGCTTCCACTTGCCCGTTTGCCTACGGATGGGCTACTGCTGAGAAGCTCTTTCGGATTTTGAACCGTTTGCAAAATTCTTAGAATTCTTCACTTTCGAACTGAGTACCATTGTCTGTAATTATTTTTTGAGGCACACCATATCTGCAAATGATACTTTTAGTCACAAAACTTATCATCTTTTTTGAGGTGATAGTAGCCAGTGGTTCAGCTTCTTCCCACTTAGTAAAATAATCTATAGCAACAATGGCATATTTAATTCCAGATTTGGCAGTTGGTAACGGTCCTACGAGGTCTATCCCCCATATTGCAAACGGCCACGGACTGACCATCTGTGTGAGTTCAGTGGAAGGAGCTCTAGGGATTTTGGCGAATCTTTGGCATCTGTCACATTTTCGGGAATAGTCTGCCGCATCTCGATTAATTTCTGGCCAAAAATATCCGTATCGAAGAATCTTTTTCGCTAAAGTTTGACCACCTGAATGATCACCACATTCTCCCCCATGCACCTCAGCTAGGATTGTTTTGGACTCTTCCCTGGATACACATCGAAGTAACGGCATTGAGAATCCCCGTCTGTATAACTGGCCATCCTGGACTATATAGCGAGAGGCTTTCCTCAGTAGCTTCTTTCGTTCTTTTGAGTTTTCCGGTAAAGAGCCATTGAGAAGATATTCTGTTATTGGAGTCATCCATGATTCTTGCTCTTGAGACACGCTCATGATCCAATCAATATCCATCTCATCAATGCTCGGAGTCGACAGGACCTCCACTGGAGTTAACCCCAGAAATTGAGCTTCGCCTGTGCTAGAATACTTTGCGAGAGAATCTGCTTTCATGTTTTCTTCTCGAGGAATGTGACTTATCATGTAATGATCGAAATCACCCAGGAGTTCCCATGCCTTTGACAAGTAGGCAGGCAGATTCCCCCCTTTTGCTTGGAATTCCTTTTTGACTTGGCATACAATAAGCTGAGAATCACTGAAGATCTGTAACGCTCGGATGTTTAGTTCTTTAGCAATCCTTAAGCCAGCGATAAGGGCTTCGTATTCTGCTTCATTGTTTGTTGAAGGAAATTCCAATCTTAGTGCGTAGCATATTGATCGACCTTCAGGGGTCTCAAGTACAATTCCGGCTGCAGAACAGTAGTCGTTTCTTGCGCCATCGACATATAACTTCCACTGGATTGGGGAATCGTCGATCATTTCCTCCTCACTATTACCCTTATCTGTGAATTCTGCGATGAAGTCCGCTAAAGCTTGTCCGTTGATTGCTTTTCGGGGATGATAAGTGATGTTATATTGACTGAGTTCAATATTCCACTTTAGAAGACGGCCCGAAGTCTCAGGGCGAAACAGGACTTGCTTTAAAGGTTGATCAGTGAGGACTCTGATAGGATGAGCTTGAAAATATTGCCTCAACTTCCTAGATGCAATTAGTAGGCAATAGGCGAGTTTTTCCAACTTAGAGTAATTCATCTCTGCCCCAGTGAGTCTTTTGCTGATATAGTAAACTGGATGTTGAATCCTCTTGTCTTCTCGTATCAGCGCTGCACTTAAAGCATGAGATGATACTGCCAAGTATATAAGAAGATCCTCGCCATCGCCAGGCCTAGAAATTATTGGAGGTGTTTCCATATGGCGAATCAATTCGTCAAAGGCTTTTTAGCATTCGGGAGTCCAATCGAAGTTTTTCTTTCCTTTCTTTAGGGCGTCAAAGAATGGGATGCATTTATCTGTGGCTCTGGAAATGAACCGACTCAAGGTGGCGACTTTTCCATTGAGACTTTGCAATTCCTTCTTTGTTCTAGGAGCTTTGACTTCCTTTAAGGCAATAATTTGAGCTGGACTAGCCTCAATGCCCCTAGCGCTCACGATGAAACCTAAAAACTTTCCGGATTCCACTCTAAATGAACATTTTAAAGGATTGAGCTTCATTTCGTATTTTCGGAGGACTGCGAACATGTCTGCTAAGTGTTCTATGTGATTCACTGCTTTCTTAGACTTTACTAACATGTCATCGACGTAGACTTCCATAGTCTTGCCCAATTGCGGTTTGAACATAGCATTAACAAGTCTTTGGTATGTTGCCCCTGCATTCTTCAACCCGAAGGGCATAACTCTGTAGCAGTAAAGACCAACGTCGGTGATAAAGCTCGTGTCCTCCTGATCTGGCTCATGCATCATGATCTGGTTATATCCGGAGTAGGCATCCATAAAAGATAACAATTCATGTCCCGCTGTTCCGTCTACCAGTTGATCGATCCTGGGTAATGGGAAGCAGTCTTTGGGGCAGGCCTTGTTTAGATCTGAAAAATCGATGCATACTCTCCATTTTCCGTTGGCTTTCTTAACCAGCACTGGATTTGAAACCCAATTCGGATAGGTAGATTCTTTGATAAAATTATTCTCCATGAGCCGATCAACTTCTTCTTTTAACGCTGTCCACCTTTCTGGACCTTGAGTTCTCCTTTTCTGCTTCACAGGTGTAAATTTTGGATCAATATTTAGAGTGTGTACCGCAACTTCTGGGGATATTCCGCACATATCGGCATGAGTCCAAGCAAAAACATCCAAATTTGCCTTTAAAAAAGATATTAAGATATTCTGAATTGACACATTAAGTTGTGAACCCACATTCAATACCTTGTTTGGGTCCTTTGGGTCAACAGGTACTGGTATTGTCGTTTCCACTGGTACCACTCTATTCTCCCCTGCACTGACTTTTCTAGGATCCATCTCTTTCCTTGCTCCGCTGTGCTCGCCAGTGCAGGGTCCGCCCTGTAATTGCTACAAGGCTGGTTCTTTGATGCGGACTGGGGCTGCCGCATCCTTTCCCATTTCTCTTTTCCTCGTTTCTCGTAGCTCTGTTAGATAACATTCCCGCCCCGCATTTTGATCCCCTTTTATAACTCCTACTCCATTATCTGTGGGAAATTTAATGGTGAGGTACCATGGGGCCAGAACAACTTTGAATGCTGCGAGAGTTGGACGGCCAAGGAAAGCATTATAAGCAGAAAATTCGTCGACAATCACAAAAGTTTGCTTGCGGACCACTTTTCTCTCTCCTTCTCCAAGTTCCACAAACAAATCAACGGTTCCTATCGGCTGTTTTGGCTCCCCAGTGAAGCCAGCGATTTTCTGCGATGAGGCTTGCACATCAGCCATAGGGATCTTCATTTGGTCGAATGTTTTCTTGAAGAGGATATTGCAGGATGCGCCACAATCTATGAGAACTCTTCTAACAATAGCTGGCCCGATACCAGCCGAGATGACTAAGGGATCCAAGGTAGGAGCTTCAACACCTGCGGAATCCCTGGCTCTGAACACAATATCATCATTGAAAGTTCTTTGTTGCTTCAGGGGCATAGCACCTTCCAAAACAAATACATCTTCCTCAGTCGGTACATACTTCAAAGCTCGGGTATACCTTTCCATCTCACCCCATCTCCTGCCTGCTGGGTGAGGTCCTCCCGTAATGACATTGATAACAGGCCTTCCGGATTCATGCCCTGTAGTCTTTTCACCTGTCCTGGGTTGATGAGCAGGAGCTCGTTGCCCCTGACTAGTCGAAGCGGGATTGCTGCTATTCTTTTCCACAAATTGCTGCAGCTTGTTTTCCCTTATCAATTCTTCAATCAAATTTTTCAATTGGCGGCATTCATCGGTATCATGACCAGGTTGATTATGAAAGCGACAGAACTTCCCACTTTGCACAGCTTTCCTCCCGGTTCTCAGAACAGGAGGTTTAGGATATTCAACAGAATCTTTAGTGGCAAGGTATATATGCTCCGGTGTATCTGATAAAGGAGTATATTCCGATGGTTTGAAGGAACGAGGCCTCTTCAGATTTTTCTGTTTCTTTCCATCGTTATTTTCCCTTTTCTGTCCTGCAGATTCACTCTTGCGTGGAGCAGCAATGTTATCTTCAGCTTTTTCTAACACTGCCTTTACCGGTACAGGACGGCTTTCCAGGCGTATGAACTCATATGCTTTCTTGTAGAATTTTTCAAGGGAATTTGGTTCCTTCATGTTAAGCCATTTTCCAAATTCGCTCGACTTGTCGATGGCCCTCATCAGATAAGTCAAGATCATCCGTGGTTCTGCATTGTCTACCTCGGCCAGCGCTATATTAAAGCGATTCAAGAAAGATCTGATAGTTTCACCCGGATTCTGCTCTAAACTTGACAACGACATAATATCTTTGGCTTTTGAAGCGTATAGTCTGAACTGCTCCTTGAATTTCCGGGTTAAGTCAGAAAACTGATCGATAGACCGGACTGGCAGCTTGGTGAACCAAAGCAGAGCTACACCTTCCAAGTATACAGGAAAATATTGGCACTTTATTTCATCAGAAGCTCTGGCACCTGTCATGTGCCAATCATACTTATACAAGAATTCGTTCGGATCACTTGTTCCTTTGTAAGCTGGGATAGTTGGAGGGACGAACTTCCTTAGGAACTCAGCCTTTAGGATTCTTTCGGTAAACGGGGTTTTACTTGGAGCGAAACCTCATTCCTTCTCATCTTCATTCCTTTGCATGCTTTCCTTCATGATTTGTCGAACCATTTCAGAAAGATATCCCTCATCATTTCGAGCTTTAGATCCACCAATTTCAGGAAGTGTCCGCTCAAAGGGGCTAGCAGCCCTCTCAGGAATGTTTCTTTCTTCATCCTCATGAATGTTGCCAGCAAAGTTCCTTTCATTACCCGTTGGTTGACGGTTTACCCCAAGCAAGTCATTCAACTTATTCAAAATTAGGGCATTTTGGGCGTTCTGAGCTTCTAATTGTGCACTTTGGGCATTTATCTGCTGGTTCAGCCCTAAGATTACAGCATCCAACTCCGCTTTTGTAACTCCAATAGGTGGAGTGGCTTGACTAGGTATTGGGGAAGCGGAGATTCCCTCTTGAACATTTCCAGATCTAACAGATCTACTCTTTCTCCCCGGAGCCATGATTTCAGATAAACTTCTAGTCTTCAGAGAGGTTACTTCAACAAACTTTCGTGGAGCAATGATGACGGTTTGCCTGAGTTCAGTTCTCAGTGAAAGCACCAAAAATGTTAACGCTAAAATTTGAACGCTAACACCCCGGTGTATGAAGTGTAATTATGAAAGCACCACCCGATAGCTCGGGAACATATTATAAGCAGATAATAGCGGGAAAGCAGTAAACAACAGCAATTTTATAGTGGTTCGGCTTGAGAGAGAGCCTACGTCCACTTTGAATATCTTTATTGACGATTTGATTACAAGTCAATGCAATTACACTTTGATTACAACACACTTCAAGTTACAAGTGACTTAGAACAAGTAGCCTAAACTTCAATGTCGATCCAAATCCTTGAACTCATGTTGGACATGTATGATTTCTTCGTGAAGTTCCTTGAGGCGTTCTTTATATCTCAAAAGCTTTAAGTGTTGGAGTAGTTCGGAATGCAGCAGAGTAACGGCGCTTGAAATGAATCATCCCAAAAAGTCCCCTAAATGTTGGAGGTGGCCATGTATTTATAGGCAAATTTCTGGGCTGGAATTGTTGATCAAGTCACGAGTCGTGACCGACTCAGGATGAACCGTGACCGACTCACATATCACGAGTCAGCAAGCAGTGGCATAGATGAAATGGCATTGAGCTTTTTCCTCGTATGCTTAGGTCGCCAGCGACTTATGATAGGTCGTTAGTCACCTTGAGTCGTTGGAAACCCTGAGTCGTTGGAAACCCTGAGTCGGTCTTCCCCATAAACCACTAACTAGTTAAACCACTCTGCTCCTCTAAGGCATTAACTCGTTGAGTCGTTGATCCACTGAGTCGTTACGAACCTTGTGCAGATGAGTCGGTCCAGTCCTTGAGTAGATGAGTCGGTCCAGTCCTTGAGTCGTCTCATATGAGCCGTGAACTTCGTTGAGTCGGTAACTCACTGAGTCGGCCTGTCTCATGAACCGTTAACCTCCATGAGTCGTTTCATTCCTCTAAGTTGCCTTGAGCCTTAGCTCGTCAGCCAATTGAGTCGCTACCAGTTGAGTCGGTCCTTTCCTTAAGTTGCTGAAGCCCCTTGAGTCGTAAATCCAATGAGTCGTTAAAGACCTTAAGTGGATGAGTCGGCCCAAGTTTCAACTCGTTGGTAGAACAGGGTTAACATGGAGAATCAACGGATTCTAAAACGATCCGTTAGTAAAAAGTTGGATAATATTTCTTCGAAGATGAACAAGTTCTTTTCAAAAGACAGCTAGAAACTTGGACTATCTTCATCATCTTCATCCTCTAACTAGTTTTATCTTTTCGTATCTTGTTGTATTTGTTTTAGTTTGCTTTATTTCGAATGATCATGTAGTTTGTGTGTGCTTAATCATTGTATTATCGTAGTATGCAATGAAATGAAATTTCCTTTCTGTTATATACCTTATCTTGTAGGATCTAGATTAACCCTAGAGGGGGGTGAATCGGGTTATAGCAAATTTTCTCGAATTAAACACAAAAACAAACTGTAGAAATAAATATGCTGAAAAGTAAATCACACACAAAATTTACCCAGCTTCGGCAACCCCTGCCTACTGCTGCATTCCCAGATTTCTATTAGAATTAAATAGTCTCCCGCTTACAAACACTCTGACAGACTGGCACACCCTGCTACCGCCTATAGAGTTTTGCAAACTTGCACACCCTGCTCACTGAACTAATTCTAACTAGACAATCTGACACAACCTAAAACCTAGGTGGTGATTTACCAAGATTTAAACCTTAAAAGAAAATTTAAAACAAACTTAAAAACAATTTAAAACTAAAACCCTATTTGAATATAAACTACCTCTTTTATAAAAACAAGGCCGGCCCATTTCTATTTCTGTAACGACCCAGTATTTTCAACCCTTCGCATCCGCACATGTCGGACTTGAATTGTTCAAAGTACTGCGTTGTATAATAAATTTGGCAAAACTCTGAATATACAGTAAATAAATCACAGAATCACATACACAGATATCAGAATCTCGCAGCGGAAATAAAAATTTTAGTGGTTCATGAAGCCACTGATACGACTTTACAAAACAGAATTTACATTGTCTATAATACTCAATACAAATTTAATACATAAATAGAGATAGAGTCTTCGAAGCCTTGAATTCCGGAAAAGATAAAGGCTGAAACAACTTCCAGCAGCACGAATGATCTACTGAGTGTCCTAGCTACGGAGAAGAAACTGAAGCTGCAACTCAGGCTGACCCGAGCGTAAAATAAAACAAAACACTCGAGTCAGGACATACATACTTATATAATGTAAGCTAATTCAAGTGTACTGTAATATATAGCAAGTAACTTAAAGGATGCTTGGGATCGCCCATCCTCTAAGGATCCGTCAAACTATTTACTATGTAGTATATTGCGCTATTATAATAGTGTCTATTTATAAAATAAACATACTTTTTTCTTAGCATTAAGGGGTTACCCATATAGCCCTTAACACGTAATAGTCCCAGTAGTCCATCCAATATCATAGCTCCTCCTGATCGGGAAGCAACTAGAGGATACCACACGGGCTACGGGAGAAAACCAAACTCGTACAAGGCTCGATATGGTAGGTGACACGGCACCACTAGGCAATGCCAGGGTAGATATACCAATTGCTATCCGGACCGGTGGTAACGCGAAGCCGCAGCAACCGCCCACCTCGAACAACACTCCCAAATCAAAGGGTGCACCCAAACAATCACAAGAGTAATAGAAAGGTATACGAAGAAGTGCGTTCGATCAGAGGAGCTACCTCATTAATCCGAGAATCGCTCCTGTTTTAGCCACCTTAAGCCAACTCACGGGAGTCGGGTCCACGTATTTACCTTTCAAGAAACCATCACCACCATCCTACTTCATTCTGGAATCTCCACCGCGTACACGGTTAGTCAAAGTGGTTTTCGGTATCGACAGAGAGTATGTCCATATCCGATCCCGGTCTCTTTGCCAACCAAACGTTATTATAACCCATGGTTATAGTTTGAAAAATGGTATTTATATTTTCAAATCAAATATATATTTCAAATACCTTTAACCTCAAAATCCTTGATTTAAAACATTTTCTTTTGATAATATACCATTTCAAATCATTTAATTAAATTTGGAATTTATTACTTTTATCAAAAATAGAAATCAATTTCTCCCTTTAAAACCACCCAAAATTAATTCCTAAATTCTTTTATTTATTACATATTTAAATTCCAAAAATCTTAACTTATTCCCAAAATAAATTTTCATAAATTTTCCAAATAAATCAAATTTCAATTCCTACAGCACTTATGAACTGCTATCTAAAGTTATGGGTTTAAAATGGTCCAATTTTAAAAGACAGCATTTAAATGTTGTAGTAGACTCTTAGCTAAAAAAATCTATTTCCAAATATAACTTATTATATTTATTTTCTTAATTGAAATCTTACTCTTCAAAAATCCAGGATTTCTAGAGCAAGTTATATTCAAAAGTTTTATTCAAATATTTATTTATTTAACATTTTTAAATCATTATGAATCTTATAAAATCATTTAAACCAAAATATCCTCAATTTCTAAATTTAAAATAATTTTAAAAATAATTCCAGAAAATAATATATAAACCACGGGTCTGTATAAGATTTTCTAGCCTAGGTCAAGTGAAACGGATTTATATCATTTCAATCCGATAGATTTAAAACCCCGGGTTCTATCATTTCGAACCCGCAATCCCAAGAAAATTTACAGCAGTTAACATAACCAGTGAACAATAATAATCAATTAGGCCTATCATTTCAGCCCATAACAAATTTAAATTTAACAGGGAACTTGCAGTGGTGATTTAAGCCGTAAATAAACTTTTATAATATAACTGCAGAAATAATACAACAGATACATAACTGATGAGGTGTCAAAATAAATGGGGTTTAACATTCTACGTTATACTACAGACAGATAATAACGGAATAAAATTTTACACATACACTTGCAATAATTTACCAAAATATATGTACGTATGTCTGGTGAGAAATACTCACCTGAAAGCTGCAGAAAATTTGAATTTCAAAACGACGATTCACCGGAAAAGAACGACAGAGAGTAACGATCAAAATTTCTCGGATGTCGCCTAGATTCAAATCTAGAAAAAAAAATTCAAAATATCGAATACGCGACTTTAGAATTTATGGTCAAAGAAAAATTAGAATAGAACGAGAATTTGGTTGACTTGCTCGACCACTCCACCGTGTAATATGACCAAAATATACCCTAAAACGTGAACCGGGCTAACTCTAAATTTTACGACAAAATTTCCTAAAGTCGGACCAGAAAATATGGGGGAGTCTCTCTACTATATGTCGTGATATGCATGTGCACACGTGCACACTTCTATATCATATTTGCCCATGCACCCGCCAACGTTACAACAATATTTCATATTTCATACATAATTTTTCTTTCTTCTTCTTCTTTTTTTTTTTTTTTGTGAACTTGTCTCTGCATCTTACCCAACACTTTGCTACTGCTCTCCCCTTTTCTACTATAAGGCTTCCCAGCTTTACACACTGTATAGACAACTCACGTAACCATCCTCAATTACCCCGAGTCGTACACCAAGTTTCTTCGAGCCAAACACGAAATTTCTTCGAGAATAATATACAGTTGCTTCGAGCCAAAATGCAACACTTCGAGTAAACTCACCAACTCTCTTTATTCAACTGATGCTTCACAACTTCTTCTTTCCCAGGCTTGACTCACTGATACGCACGTGCACGCAGTGACACACGGTCCTTATGCACATTCCTCTGTTGCCACTCCACTGTGTTATCACTATGACACATGCACGCATTTTTCTTATTATATTTTTCACCATTTTGTTTTAAGATATTCCAGGCTTCATAATAATGGACAACTCACGCAAAACCCATGCCAACCATAAAGCATCTCATCTTTTCCACCTCATAAAATTCCTCTGCGCTTCCAGGCTAGAACTGAAAGATGCCAAAGACACCCCAGCCTATCTTCATCAAATACAGCATGGCTCGATCAAAACATGCACAGTGGTATCAAAAACATGTCACAGTGGCTTCACATACCAAGATATTCGAACTCCACATTTCCAAAATTTCCCAGTTCAACTTCCCAGGCAACCCCAACTACCCGAGTCAAGTACAAGGTTACTTCGAGAATATCCCACCATTGCTTCGAGTAAATTTTGCAAGATCTTCGAGTCACATTATGTCTCTGCTTCGAGACAAACCACTGAAGCTTCTATGTGCTAGCCAAACCTTGTAAGTTCTTTTACCATTACTGTCTAAACTTATTTCATACCTCTGTCTGAACAAAATAACTTATGTATGTATTCTCCCTTCCAAGCATGCCCAACTCCTATGCACCAATCTTCATGCAACAAAATGCTCAATTCATCACTAAAACTTAGACTTATCACAACTTCAGACCGACCCATGTTCCCTCAATTTATACTTCAAGTATATACTATTTTCCTCTAAAGCAACTACCTGCCTATTCTACCATCAACCCCAGTCTTCACTACAAATTTTTTTTGCTCAATCCTTACCAACTTTCTCAGATCTGCATGGTTTCAAAATATGTATGTAGATATCCTCCTAAACAAAACACTGAAGCTTCCTACAACATCTACTTACCTACTTCTATTCACTAGCATCAATCAAACTCAACTCTTCACAAAAACAAATCAGTGATCCATATTCTCTTAACTGATTCCTATTACTTCCATATGTACTAAGCTTTACTTAATACTTTTGCATCACTGCTTATGCTTCCCACACTTTTACTTGCCTACCTGACTGTTTCTAGTATCGAACCACTCCAGTTGGCATCTCCCTCATGTCAGTTGATCATGCACACAGTGATCTCAACACGTACACGTGCACACTTGTTCCTCTTCCACCTGAAAACTCATCAACCTACCATCCTAAACCAACTCCACTACACCATCCATATCACCAAGTCACAACTACCAGCCTAGTCCCCACTTATGCATCCTCAAACCCAGGTATGCAGTTGTGATATGTGGACATGCACACAGGCAATACCCTGTTACTTCGAGTTCTCTGGATGATGTTACAATGAACATGGCTATGACCAACCTATAGATGAATCCAACGTGCACAAATACAATAGGTCATGGTCACTACTCAGGAACAATTGCACGAATTTATGCAAACCTAGCCTAAGACTTCAAACTAAATGTTAAACAGGCTCTGCCAAAATTTAAAACTGACGCCTGTTTGAATTACTCCTTCTCCCCTTTTATTTCCTATTCATACGTAAACTCTTGTGCTCAGTCTTCATGTTCTTTCAAAATGCAAATCTATACCCAGTTGGACCAATACACAGACAACTCTAGGACAAGGCATGGCATACACACAATAGAAATGGCCGAGCAAGGCATAGATAGAACAACATTACGAGAAAGAGGAAGGAAGAAATATCTGATCAAAGAAAAGCAAATAATATAAACTATTTACCTGATAGAAGTTTGAATCCGAGAAGAACAGACAAGAAGATATGAACTTATGTAAATGAGGCAAAGAGATTTATAGGAAAACTTGCGAAATAAAAGGGAAGAAACAATGACCAGTTCTGAAACTTACGAGAATGAAGGCGTTGATTTATTTTCAGATATGCAAACTTTTGATTTTCCATTTGTTGCAAATAAACAGTGTGTTTTTTTTTTAAAGAGCTTTGATTGTATACATAAAGTTTCGAACGTACAAGAAGAATTTGTGTACGTTACTCATCTCAAACTGAAGGCAATTGGTGATGAATTAAGGAGAGGTGAATGCATCAGTTATATATGAATGCGTGATATTGGGTAGACCGTTGGCATTAAATTATAAAACGTAGAAATTTATTGATTGAAATGAACGAATCAGAGGATGTAAGTGGAAAGGAAAATCTATGTGATTTTATGTTCGAATATATATGTATTAGCATGGTTCGATTGGCAGAGAGAAAGGCAGCTTGAATTATGGGAATTATAACTTGCGTGACACATGGTTGGGTTATAAAGTTTGAACGTTACAATGTTGAGTTTGATTTTATTTTGTACATTTTGATTTTTTTATAGTTTGATTGCACCAAAAGAAATGGCAAAATTTATGCAAAGCTTAGGAAAGAAAAACGTATACAAATTTATAAAAAATCAGACCGTCAGTTAAAACAACGTAACGGTTGCTATAAAATCTCTGACTGATATTTTTCTTCAAATTTAATCGAAAACTTGATTTTTACACTACGTTAAACAGACGCAGTCTAAAACATCAAAATTTTTTGTAAAATATCATTTAAAAATCTCACATTTTATTACGTTGCTTATACCCTATACTTGACGCGTCTTTTAAACGCGAAATTTAACAGTTCAAACATAGCTTAAATTTTTACAGTTATTATTAAAACTAATTTGGCATACAAAATTTTATAAAATATATCTCCAAATTAAATAATTAATGCATATTGGTAAACACAATTTATATAAAATATATTTCAAAATCTAAATAATTAAAAGAAATAAATAGCTAAAACTAGGGTTGTTACAATCTCCCCCACTTAAGAACTTTTCGTCCTCGAAAAGGAACGAAAGAAGGGAAACAAAGGAAGATAAGCTAGATAAACAAGTACCGTAAGCGAATAGTTCCGGATTTGAAGCACGAAGAAGATCCTCTAGAATCGGTTTTCCCTTTCAGTTTGACCGCCAGTCTATGGGTGGTAAGCGGTGCTTAGGCCCCGATGAGTAACAAAGATTTTCAAAGATTATAGAAAAATTTCTAAACAGACTGGTATAAGCAATAGCCTCCCCAATCCGTAGCAGATAGGAAAACCAAGGACATTTAAAGATAGTTTGAAAACAAAATAAGATAATTTGAAATCAAAATACTTTGAAAGTCATTAAAAATTTATAGGTATTATCATTTGGAAATCATGCTACTAAAATCATAACACTTTTAAAATAATCTTTATTTATACCTTTTAATTCAATGCCAAATAATATTCATTTCAAAGCTGTAATATTCCTATGTTCCTTTATTCAGTTATAAACTTTTCAAAACGTTTTATTTTGAGAAACAACAGCACTTATAATATGCTACAGTAGATATAATAGTATTTCCAAGTCAGTTCATTATTTTTCTTAACTCCTAATTTAACAAATAACCTAACACTTTATTTAAAATACCTATTTTATAATTAAGATATTCCTTTAATAAGTTACACTTGAAATTTCCATTTGAAAACCAAATTCTCAATTATCAAATTTTAGTGATATTAAAATACGTCTTAATCATAATTATCCATTTTTCATGACATGTCTATTTCCTGAATGAAATATTTATCATAGCAAATACAACAATCAAATTTCTCTATTCATTAAGATATCAATTAAACTATAAATCCTTACTACAAAATATTTCTTCAATATTTTACAAACATATTCTTCTCAGGAATTATTAGGATTTCCTGGTTAGATTTAAGGTTCCTTATTAAATCGAATTTGATTGTTAAGTTATTTTAAATAAGATTCCTTAAATTTCTTTTTCCTTATTTACCCCTATTAATCTTTTATAACTAAAATTTAAGTGTATAACATTTATTATAACCACTCAAATTTTATTTATAAAATCTTTTATATTATATATTATCCAATTTCATTGTTAACTTCTGAAAATCAAGGTAAGTTATGTTGAAATGAAATTGAGTATTATACAACTAAAACTTCCAAATTCAATTATCTCCAGTTGGGAAAAATTTTATTTTCTTTTTCCACAAGATAACCTTAAGAATTAATTTCTGATCCTCTTCAAACCATTTTACAGATAACTAAATATATGTACATAATATGTCAAATCAATTTCATAAATTAATTCATATTTTAGGAGTTCAAATCAATTATAATCCTAAGGTACACTGTAGCCAGACTACAGAATAACGTCGATGATGCTGCAGTCATCACCGAAATTATTTTCCAGCGACAAAGAGAAGAGAACTATATTTTAAAATCCTTTGGGAACAAACTTCTATTCGAAAATACTTTAAATAATATATACTTTTAAAATTTTAATCCCAAAGTTTGAAACCATCAGAAATTGAATTCTCAAGTTCTTGTTTTATATTCATTTCTGTTTCTAAATTAACTTATAACCATTTGTTTATATTCAATTATTTATTTTAGACAAACACATGGTTTACAAAATCATAAATAAAATCGAAACTATTATCTATTGACAAATAGTTACTTTAATTATAAAATTCTGAAAATTATACTCATATATATAATATTAGATTTTATTTTCAAATATAGAAATAAATTTTCCAAATCAAAGATAAAGATTCAAATTTTGATGAACTCAAATCAAATTAAATTCAAGATAAGTGGAAATCAGAAGATCTGATGGTTAAATAACAGAATAAGGAGCTGGGTAAGTCTATATGAATCGCGGACAACCTTGACCGGGTCAACCGTGACTTAAAGAGTCAGATCGATGTGATTGGTGTAAATCTACATTTGATCTGAAGAGATAGAGTTCGGAATAACCAAAGATACTAGCAGGCAAACCGAGGATAAATATAAATCTCTGGTGAATCAATGCTAATCGTAAAGGAGTTTCCCCTTTTATTAAAATAATGGCGAGACCGCCAATTCACTATAAAGATCATCCGAAGTGGAGTTATGGGGTACTCCAAAATCTAAAGATAATGGAAAAAGTGAGGGACACGAATGAACTTTGGAACCACAGGGAATGTTCCAATATTCGAAAAGGAAGAGATTCAAGCTCGGATGAATGTGATTCTATAAATCAAATTTATCATACATTCTAAGTTTTGCCGAGAGCCAAAGCTCTGATACCAACTGTAACGACCCAGTATTTTCAACCCTTCGCATCCGCACATGTCGGACTTGAATTGTTCAAAGTACTGCGTTGTATAATAAATTTGGCAAAACTCTGAATATACAGTAAATAAATCACAGAATCACATACACAGATATCAGAATCTCGCAGCGGAAATAAAAATTTTAGTGGTTCATGAAGCCACTGATACGACTTTACAAAACAGAATTTACATTGTCTATAATACTCAATACAAATTTAATACATAAATAGAGATAGAGTCTTCGAAGCCTTGAATTCCGGAAAAGATAAAGGCTGAAACAACTTCCAGCAGCACGAATGATCTACTGAGTGTCCTAGCTACGGAGAAGAAACTGAAGCTGCAACTCAGGCTGACCCGAGCGTAAAATAAAACAAAACACTCGAGTCAGGACATACATACTTATATAATGTAAGCTAATTCAAGTGTACTGTAATATATAGCAAGTAACTTAAAGGATGCTTGGGATCGCCCATCCTCTAAGGATCCGTCAAACTATTTACTATGTAGTATATTGCGCTATTATAATAGTGTCTATTTATAAAATAAACATACTTTTTTCTTAGCATTAAGGGGTTACCCATATAGCCCTTAACACGTAATAGTCCCAGTAGTCCATCCAATATCATAGCTCCTCCTGATCGGGAAGCAACTAGAGGATACCACACGGGCTACGGGAGAAAACCAAACTCGTACAAGGCTCGATATGGTAGGTGACACGGCACCACTAGGCAATGCCAGGGTAGATATACCAATTGCTATCCGGACCGGTGGTAACGCGAAGCCGCAGCAACCGCCCACCTCGAACAACACTCCCAAATCAAAGGGTGCACCCAAACAATCACAAGAGTAATAGAAAGGTATACGAAGAAGTGCGTTCGATCAGAGGAGCTACCTCATTAATCCGAGAATCGCTCCTGTTTTAGCCACCTTAAGCCAACTCACGGGAGTCGGGTCCACGTATTTACCTTTCAAGAAACCATCACCACCATCCTACTTCATTCTGGAATCTCCACCGCGTACACGGTTAGTCAAAGTGGTTTTCGGTATCGACAGAGAGTATGTCCATATCCGATCCCGGTCTCTTTGCCAACCAAACGTTATTATAACCCGTGGTTATAGTTTGAAAAATGGTATTTATATTTTCAAATCAAATATATATTTCAAATACCTTTAACCTCAAAATCCTTGATTTAAAACATTTTCTTTTGATAATATACCATTTCAAATCATTTAATTAAATTTGGAATTTATTACTTTTATCAAAAATAGAAATCAATTTCTCCCTTTAAAACCACCCAAAATTAATTCCTAAATTCTTTTATTTATTACATATTTAAATTCCAAAAATCTTAACTTATTCCCAAAATAAATTTTCATAAATTTTCCAAATAAATCAAATTTCAATTCCTACAGCACTTATGAACTGCTATCTAAAGTTATGGGTTTAAAATGGTCCAATTTTAAAAGACAGCATTTAAATGTTGTAGTAGACTCTTAGCTAAAAAAATCTATTTCCAAATATAACTTATTATATTTATTTTCTTAATTGAAATCTTACTCTTCAAAAATCCAGGATTTCTAGAGCAAGTTATATTCAAAAGTTTTATTCAAATATTTATTTATTTAACATTTTTAAATCATTATGAATCTTATAAAATCATTTAAACCAAAATATCCTCAATTTCTAAATTTAAAATAATTTTAAAAATAATTCCAGAAAATAATATATAAACCACGGGTCTGTATAAGATTTTCTAGCCTAGGTCAAGTGAAACGGATTTATATCATTTCAATCCGATAGATTTAAAACCCCGGGTTCTATCATTTCGAACCCGCAATCCCAAGAAAATTTACAGCAGTTAACATAACCAGTGAACAATAATAATCAATTAGGCCTATCATTTCAGCCCATAACAAATTTAAATTTAACAGGGAACTTGCAGTGGTGATTTAAGCCGTAAATAAACTTTTATAATATAACTGCAGAAATAATACAACAGATACATAACTGATGAGGTGTCAAAATAAATGGGGTTTAACATTCTACGTTATACTACAGACAGATAATAACGGAATAAAATTTTACACATACACTTGCAATAATTTACCAAAATATATGTACGTATGTCTGGTGAGAAATACTCACCTGAAAGCTGCAGAAAATTTGAATTTCAAAACGACGATTCACCGGAAAAGAACGACAGAGAGTAACGATCAAAATTTCTCGGATGTCGCCTAGATTCAAATCTAGAAAAAAAAATTCAAAATATCGAATACGCGACTTTAGAATTTATGGTCAAAGAAAAATTAGAATAGAACGAGAATTTGGTTGACTTGCTCGACCACTCCACCGTGTAATATGACCAAAATATACCCTAAAACGTGAACCGGGCTAACTCTAAATTTTACGACAAAATTTCCTAAAGTCGGACCAGAAAATATGGGGGAGTCTCTCTACTATATGTCGTGATATGCATGTGCACACGTGCACACTTCTATATCATATTTGCCCATGCACCCGCCAACGTTACAACAATATTTCATATTTCATACATAATTTTTCTTTCTTCTTCTTTTTTTTTTTTTTTTTTTTTTTTGTGAACTTGTCTCTGCATCTTACCCAACACTTTGCTACTGCTCTCCCCTTTTCTACTATAAGGCTTCCCAGCTTTACACACTGTATAGACAACTCACGTAACCATCCTCAATTACCCCGAGTCGTACACCAAGTTTCTTCGAGCCAAACACGAAATTTCTTCGAGAATAATATACAGTTGCTTCGAGCCAAAATGCAACACTTCGAGTAAACTCACCAACTCTCTTTATTCAACTGATGCTTCACAACTTCTTCTTTCCCAGGCTTGACTCACTGATACGCACGTGCACGCAGTGACACACGGTCCTTATGCACATTCCTCTGTTGCCACTCCACTGTGTTATCACTATGACACATGCACGCATTTTTCTTATTATATTTTTCACCATTTTGTTTTAAGATATTCCAGGCTTCATAATAATGGACAACTCACGCAAAACCCATGCCAACCATAAAGCATCTCATCTTTTCCACCTCATAAAATTCCTCTGCGCTTCCAGGCTAGAACTGAAAGATGCCAAAGACACCCCAGCCTATCTTCATCAAATACAGCATGGCTCGATCAAAACATGCACAGTGGTATCAAAAACATGTCACAGTGGCTTCACATACCAAGATATTCGAACTCCACATTTCCAAAATTTCCCAGTTCAACTTCCCAGGCAACCCCAACTACCCGAGTCAAGTACAAGGTTACTTCGAGAATATCCCACCATTGCTTCGAGTAAATTTTGCAAGATCTTCGAGTCACATTATGTCTCTGCTTCGAGACAAACCACTGAAGCTTCTATGTGCTAGCCAAACCTTGTAAGTTCTTTTACCATTACTGTCTAAACTTATTTCATACCTCTGTCTGAACAAAATAACTTATGTATGTATTCTCCCTTCCAAGCATGCCCAACTCCTATGCACCAATCTTCATGCAACAAAATGCTCAATTCATCACTAAAACTTAGACTTATCACAACTTCAGACCGACCCATGTTCCCTCAATTTATACTTCAAGTATATACTATTTTCCTCTAAAGCAACTACCTGCCTATTCTACCATCAACCCCAGTCTTCACTACAAATTTTTTTTGCTCAATCCTTACCAACTTTCTCAGATCTGCATGGTTTCAAAATATGTATGTAGATATCCTCCTAAACAAAACACTGAAGCTTCCTACAACATCTACTTACCTACTTCTATTCACTAGCATCAATCAAACTCAACTCTTCACAAAAACAAATCAGTGATCCATATTCTCTTAACTGATTCCTATTACTTCCATATGTACTAAGCTTTACTTAATACTTTTGCATCACTGCTTATGCTTCCCACACTTTTACTTGCCTACCTGACTGTTTCTAGTATCGAACCACTCCAGTTGGCATCTCCCTCATGTCAGTTGATCATGCACACAGTGATCTCAACACGTACACGTGCACACTTGTTCCTCTTCCACCTGAAAACTCATCAACCTACCATCCTAAACCAACTCCACTACACCATCCATATCACCAAGTCACAACTACCAGCCTAGTCCCCACTTATGCATCCTCAAACCCAGGTATGCAGTTGTGATATGTGGACATGCACACAGGCAATACCCTGTTACTTCGAGTTCTCTGGATGATGTTACAATGAACATGGCTATGACCAACCTATAGATGAATCCAACGTGCACAAATACAATAGGTCATGGTCACTACTCAGGAACAATTGCACGAATTTATGCAAACCTAGCCTAAGACTTCAAACTAAATGTTAAACAGGCTCTGCCAAAATTTAAAACTGACGCCTGTTTGAATTACTCCTTCTCCCCTTTTATTTCCTATTCATACGTAAACTCTTGTGCTCAGTCTTCATGTTCTTTCAAAATGCAAATCTATACCCAGTTGGACCAATACACAGACAACTCTAGGACAAGGCATGGCATACACACAATAGAAATGGCCGAGCAAGGCATAGATAGAACAACATTACGAGAAAGAGGAAGGAAGAAATATCTGATCAAAGAAAAGCAAATAATATAAACTATTTACCTGATAGAAGTTTGAATCCGAGAAGAACAGACAAGAAGATATGAACTTATGTAAATGAGGCAAAGAGATTTATAGGAAAACTTGCGAAATAAAAGGGAAGAAACAATGACCAGTTCTGAAACTTACGAGAATGAAGGCGTTGATTTATTTTCAGATATGCAAACTTTTGATTTTCCATTTGTTGCAAATAAACAGTGTGTTTTTTTTTTAAAGAGCTTTGATTGTATACATAAAGTTTCGAACGTACAAGAAGAATTTGTGTACGTTACTCATCTCAAACTGAAGGCAATTGGTGATGAATTAAGGAGAGGTGAATGCATCAGTTATATATGAATGCGTGATATTGGGTAGACCGTTGGCATTAAATTATAAAACGTAGAAATTTATTGATTGAAATGAACGAATCAGAGGATGTAAGTGGAAAGGAAAATCTATGTGATTTTATGTTCGAATATATATGTATTAGCATGGTTCGATTGGCAGAGAGAAAGGCAGCTTGAATTATGGGAATTATAACTTGCGTGACACATGGTTGGGTTATAAAGTTTGAACGTTACAATGTTGAGTTTGATTTTATTTTGTACATTTTGATTTTTTTATAGTTTGATTGCACCAAAAGAAATGGCAAAATTTATGCAAAGCTTAGGAAAGAAAAACGTATACAAATTTATAAAAAATCAGACCGTCAGTTAAAACAACGTAACGGTTGCTATAAAATCTCTGACTGATATTTTTCTTCAAATTTAATCGAAAACTTGATTTTTACACTACGTTAAACAGACGCAGTCTAAAACATCAAAATTTTTTGTAAAATATCATTTAAAAATCTCACGTTTTATTACGTTGCTTATACCCTATACTTGACGCGTCTTTTAAACGCGAAATTTAACAGTTCAAACATAGCTTAAATTTTTACAGTTATTATTAAAACTAATTTGGCATACAAAATTTTATAAAATATATCTCCAAATTAAATAATTAATGCATATTGGTAAACACAATTTATATAAAATATATTTCAAAATCTAAATAATTAAAAGAAATAAATAGCTAAAACTAGGGTTGTTACAATTTCTTTAACCCGATCCTCTTTTCTTTTCTTTTCTTTGAAAAAAAATGGCGGCTTTGATTCTTTGATTATTCCTCTTTGCCCTCTGAAATTAGGGCTTGTGTTCTTCGATCCAAATTGGGGCTTTTCGAAACACGCCTATGTTGATCGACTCTCTGGTTTGCGTGTTGCCTTGCTCGCTGCTTCTCTGATGATCGATTCTCTGGTTGCTTTACTTGTGCTCGTTCGCAGCTGCTCCTTTGATCGAGTTTGATAGATTGTGGTATGTAATCTTTTCCCTTTCGTTGCTGGTTTAATTGCTTGCTTGAACTCGATGCCGATGATGAATTTGGGTGTGGTATTTATATTAATTCCGATACACTTGAATTTGTTCGTATTGACTTCATTACTTTCCTAATTCTTGCTTTCCTGATTTCTGTGACTTGATGCGCACGGTCTTGATTTTGTAGCGTTCGATTTTTATTGAGTCATACGGCAGAAACTTTCCTCTTTTGATTTTTGACTTTTTCAAAACTTTTCTTGCGTTGAATTCTTACTTGGTTTTGACTTTGTATATGGTATTCCATGACTTCGAATTCTCTGATTTCATTTTGTCTTCGGCATTGACTGTCATGTGTATGCAAGTTCACATCTTCGATCATTTTTGATTTCTTAAGAAATGACCACTCTATACTTTTGTTTGTGCATTGCCATATATCTGTAGCTTGCATTCTTTGTTGAAACTCGGCTTGCTTTTATTCATTCCACTTATATACCAGGTACATCACTTGACCTGTTGTGGTTTCATGATGTACTTGCTGCCTGGTTGCTGTGATGTCATATTTCGTAACTGTAGACTAGTTTGCACACTTTGATCTACTTCATACCAGTAGGATTCATTAACTCATGTGATTCCATTGTTTATGTATTTGTGATACTCTAGTTTTTCTGTAGTGTTCATTTGAGTTGGGCATCTTGTGATTTTGTTCATCATTGTATATTGGCTGCAGCTCCATGACTTCGACTGTTTGCATTCACTTCATAATTTCATTGCACTCATATTGCCTCGAGCTTGTACTGTTTCTTACTTGGTGCATTGTGCTCTGTTGTTGTCTGGACATTTGTTGTAGTCTTCATTGTTGTGTCTGCATTGTCATGTTGTATACTCTCTGTATACATACTTGAGTCTTGTTCCTTACATCACTGTATATCCATACTGTTGGCATTCTTCATGTTGTTCAACACATGATGCTTTGTTCTTTGTTATTGATACATGTTTGAACTGACTTGTATTCTTTGCATTGAGTACAGAATTTTCATTCACTTGTGTATATGAGCATATTGAAGTTGCTGACTACATGTTGCACTGATTTTCATTGTGTGTCTGTTGCAGTTTGGTCTTGCATTTGGTTTATTGATGTTGCTTATTGCATTCATTTGTTTGTTGCAGTCCTGTTAGTCGTGCTTACATATTTCACTGTCACTGCTGGAGTTGTTGTATACTTGTGGTCTTCATTTGGGTTTGTTGTTGCATTCATGTCTGCTTTGTATCACTGCAAAATTCTTGCAGTCTTCATTTTTGCTGTTATGTTGGTGGCAGTCTTGTACAACTTGTATTTGCACTTGCTCTGCACTGTGTCTTAATAGTCAAGTTGCACACTTGTGGTCTCTGTTTGGTTCTTGATCATTTCATGTTGGTTTTCGAAATTTCACTTGAGTTGAATCCAGTTTCAAAACTCGAGTTTGACCTTGTGCTCGTGTCGTGATTTTATTTATATTGCACGTGAGTTGAACCCCGCTTTTCATTTGGATTTGACCTGTGCTCACCTGTCCCTGTAGCATTATCAAGTGTATGTCGATGTGCACGGTCTTGTAGGATGTACAGTGATACACTGTGCATGTCACATTGTTCGTGTATGATGAATTCAAATGTGAATGATGACGAACAACCCAAATAACTGAGGCAAATAATATTTTCAAAAATCCATATTTTATTTTATATTGCAAAAATATTTCTTTTTCAATTTTACTACGTTAGTGAACATTTTTGCAGATTGCTCAGATGCTGGATTCAAACCGGAATGAAGTTGAAGATAAACTACGAGTGTGAGTGATATGTAGTGAGGAATTTATGTGAATTGAATTGTGATGTAATTAAAATCAAAATTATATGTGTATAGTGAGAGCTTGAATTTGTACTACTCAAAATTGTAATAAATATTTGTTTGAATAAAATTTCTGTTTGAATTCAAATTCTGTGTAATTTATTCTGTTTGAATTCAAATTCTGTGTAATTTATTTTATTCAACAAATATTTATTTAATCTATGAAAAATAAAATAGTACATTAACAAATACATTTAAATGAATATATATATATGTGTTTATTATCATCAAACAAAAATCATATAAGCGCATATTCAACATATCTTATCTCTAGAATAAATGTTAGTGTATTATATAAATTTATATATATACACAATCATTCACAAAATCAAATTAGTCATAACATTTCACTAACCCATGTCGACATCCCCTATAAGACCATGTCAACATGTACTGGTTAGAAATGGCAATTGATTTTGAATTTGAAATTTGAATAACTATCACATGTCTATTCATTTCAAACGAATTTCTATGCCTATATATACCTGTTTCTTCCAGAATTCTTCACTGAAATTTATTTCTTATCATCTATATCCTTCATTTCTTTTACAAATTCAACTATGGCTAATCCTATTCACAATTTATCCGAAAATCTTGAAGAAACTCTTAATTCATTCAAGAATATTCTCTCATTTATTCTACGAAACCAGCGTCATTTAGAATTGAGTCAAATGCAGATGGTAAAGGAACAAGAAAGGCACTTCGATGCGATACGATGAATGATATCCTCTCTGCAAAAGGATGATAACGAAGCACATCCTCCTGCCTCTCTCACCAATGACAATGATAATTGGGATGCTATTAAGGCAGACCCAATCTTTGGAGAAGAAGGATGGGTGGAAGTTCCACATAACGTTAGATTATTTTTTATTTATTTGTTTGCTTTGTTTGATTTGTTTGAATTGATTTGGTTTGAATTGATACTTTGTGTGGATTGATTTCTATTTGATTTAAAGATTGGTGTGTAATATATATATATATATATATATATATATATATACACACACACACACACACACACACATTGAAATGTACATAATCTTTAATTAGTTATCATGTTTGGAAGTATAATTATTTCTTACTCTATATATTCCGTTGTATAGTTTATCAATGCAGGTACTGAAGTCCAAGAATGAGGGGGAGTAAGTTTTAAAGGGGGAGTAAGTTTTTGTTGATGAAAAAGGGGGAGAATTATAAAATAGGGTAATTAGGCATAGATTAAGGGGGAGTTATTAGTTTTATGGGAAGTTATTAGAATAGAAGTAATATTTTATAAACAAAGGTTGTCATCATCAAAAAGGGGGAGATTGTTAGTCCGTGAGATGATGGTTTTGATGACAACAACCTCAGAATAGATTATAAAATATAAATACTAACATTATAAGTTTAGATATATATATGTATATGCAGGATTTAACCATGCAGGTACTAAGAATGAAGACAGTACAGTATAGAGATTCAAGATATCAAGATAGAAGACTCATGAGTATCAAGATTATCATGAGTTCAAGATTTCAAGGATAAGTATTTTTTCTTAGGAATTTTTGTTAAAACTCGTAGAAAAGCATTGGCATCTTAAAATCCAATTTATTCATGGAATGTAATCCACTTCGAGCCCGTTAAAGGGATGGAACCCTAAGTAGGATGGAACCTACGAAAATCTAGTGGGACATTGTATTGTATCCACTAATTTTAATTCAAATGATTTTACAAAATTATCTTGTTTTCAAAATGATTTCAAAACTTTCCTTTAAAAAAAAGATTCAAAACCCTCAATCCTGATTTTAAATAATTTTAGCCTCAAAAACATCTTTATTTTCAAAGTCAAAATTACTCCTGATTTTAAACTATCTTTTTAAATAATATATTTAACTTTTAAATATTTATACTTAGATTTAAATATAAAATTACAGTTAAATCTATATATATTATTCTCTATATTTTATTACGAATTTTAACTATAGTCAAGTATATTTATAAATTTTAAAATAGTTTTTATATAAGAAAAAGGTTATTTTTAAAGAAAATCAAAACACCAAAAAATCCTTTGGGATGTCGACATGCCTATGGGTACCATGTCGACATGGTGACAGTTTGATTCAAAAATTCAAATTTCAAAAGAAGTGTCTATTCGCCATAACTCTTCATGAATGGTCATGGCTGTTGTTCTTCTATAAATAAGGGTTGGTTTCAACGAATTTTTAATCACTTTTTTTTGTTTTCACTCCTCTACTTCTTACTCATTTCTTAAAACATATTCTTATCATTACTCTGTCGAAATCAACATTGAATCATACTCGATTACTTCTAGTTTGATTCTCTATCACTATCTCTACAAGATTCTCAGTGTTATTCAAAGTTATAGACTTCTTTGTAATCTATTAAGCGAGAAAAGGTGTGATTGTAGCCTTGGAAATCAATCAAAGGGAAAAGATGTGATTGTAGCCTTGGTAAATCAATTGGGTAAACTTATGGCCCGGAAATCAAGTATCTCTACCTAGAGGATTGAAATTCTGGAGGGCGTACCTCGTAGCCTTGAAACCGAGGGTGTAATTGTACGATTGCTGTTGAAAGGAAATACATACTTGTGTTGCGGGACTGGATGTAGGGTAACTCCGAATCACTATAAAATCCGGTGTGTTCTTTCCTTTACTGCTTTTATTTTATTTCTGCATCCGTGTTTGTTTCTGTGATTATTCCTGTTTCTGTATATTGCATACTTTTGTGTCTAAAATTAACATAAGATCAAAAAGATTTAGTAATTCTTTATTAACACTATTCACCCCCCCCCCCCTCTAGTGTTAATCTTAGCCTTAAGATCGTAATCCGCATTTCTCACAGTTTTCATCCTAGCATCTCATATAAAGTAACTAATAATCTAAACAAAATACAAAGTATAGCACACTAGAAAATCAAATATCAGTTAATAAACCAAATAACATATATATTCCTCTAACATAAATTTAGATTGATATTTTTACTTGCTTAGTTAGGGTTTTACTTTTTTTCTTGAGCAATTTGGGCTAGGGCCAATTCATTTCTAAAATATATTTTAACTATAACTTAGGGTCATCTTAAAATAATAAATAAATAATAATAATAATTTTTATTATAATTAATTTCAGATCGGACGAATGTATTTTGGATACGGATATGCCTATATTCTCATCTGCATCCGATGTTCTTTTTGGACATCGGATATCCGCATCCGCTTTTCGGATATCGGATAATATCCTTTTTTGGGATATGGATCCAAACGAATTTTGGATTTTTCGGGTATCCATTGACAGGCTTACTTGTTTGGAATCGACGAGTAGTGTTAAATATAAGATATTTAATTTCCATACATGATCATCTTAATTATCCTCGATAGTTGATTTATTAATTATCGGATTCAACTTTCTTCATGGTGTATCACAACCTTAAAAACGATTTGTTGCTCTTCGAGTTTTGTTATTCTTTGCCGGAAATGACTAAATCTAAAGTGCAAGAGGGGGCCAAGCTATGTGAGGTTGCTCCCATTAGGGTATTTTCACATCTAATCTACTTTGGATTCGGTTATGCACTTAGATGTGAAATATACGGATTCTCGTTAAGATTTGGTGGTGTCCGGCTTGGAGGTTTCGAAGAAGTGTCACAGAGTAAATAAGCTTCTCAAAGTATGTTGCTAGAGGTATACTTCAAGAGGGTGCACCTTCCTAATCATTTGTGGGAAATTTTCCTTTCTTTATTTGCTTCAAACCTTCGAATTGTTTATATATAATTGGAATGAGAAGAGACAACCACTCTTTACGATGTTTGATTATAGGTTTTGTCCATTATATCAAGTTTGGACTGTTATCTTGTTTGCCCATTCTGTCCAGTTTGGATTTTGCTTGGATTATTTTCATTCTTTAAAGTCTGGTATTTAATACTTTTTATGGCCATTATTATTTGGATTCGTTTCCAGTTGTTTAACTCTACTCTTTCTATATGGATATTATTCCTGTAAGGTAAAAACTCGTTCCATGTTAGCAGCGTTGTCTTATAGAATTTATATATGTTCCACGTTATTTGAGTTTCTCATGCGGGTATTTCCATATTGATCCACTGTTATTTTATTATAGAGCTCGGGTCGAACCGCGTATTTTTTCAAGTTGGCTTTAGTGTTATGGAGATCTTAGAGAGGAGTTAGAGGTTTATGTATCATAGTGTTTTATTTTTAATTGTACTATATAGTATCCCTATCAACAATTGTAAGGTCGTGATTTTATAGCTGCCCAGCTGATAAGGTTTGTTTTTAATTTTGATATACTCTGTATTTTTGGAGTGACAATTTTCACTTTCCTTGTTATATTATACGTTGTCAATTCCGCTGTGAGATTCTGATCTTCTCTGTTCTTTTCTTTTCATTTACCCTAACAATCTACCCTTTTATTGATTGGAAGTTCGACATTTGAACAGTGATAGTATTCAGTGTCGACTTTCGATGGTTAAAAAGGAGGGTTGTTGAAAATTAACTATTTTAAATTAATTACCATTTCTATTTTGATGACCATTATTTTCCCATCATTAGCAACCAAGTTATCAACTGAATATTAATCAACCAAATATTCATCCAATATTCAACCATGCATATTAATATACAAATCATCTCATTACCACCTAGCTCGCATCCATCACCCTTTCCTCCTCTTTGGCTCATAACCTTGCTCTTCTACACCACCAAGATCTCGGCCATATTCCATTAAAGAGGAGAGGAGAAAGAAAGTGAAGAAGTGATTCGTGTAGAAATGAAGAGATATGTATGTGTATTTAAAGGAAAGCTTTGCAAATTGTTCCTAACCCACTCCCCCCATGTGCTCCTCCATGTGCTTGTGTAAGTGATGTGTACTTTTTGTCTTTATTTGCTAAATGTATGTATGTATATGTATATATATATGTGTGTGTTCATGTATGTGTGTTCATGTATGTGTATACATGTATATATGTGTATGTATGTCATATATAGCTCACAATATTGCATAATTTCTACTCGTCAAACCATTGTGAATTCAGAATCCGAATTCTAGTCTTATTTTTAGTTTTTAATCCAACTATTTATTTAAGTAAAAAAAACTTGAAAATAAATTTCTTATCATCTTTTAATAATTAAAGCAAGATTATAAGCCATAAAACCATATTAAATAGTATTAAAATCCATTTATTAAAATACGACATTGAACGGCCAAAATGCGGCAAAGTTTAGATATCTTTGTAAAACAAGTTTATATATACATATACACACTTCTAAAACCATTATAAATCACTTATTATCATAAAAATTAAAAGAATTATTTACCATCTAAAAACAATTACTTGAATATTTAAATACCAGAAATACCAAAACTTTTCTTATATGCTTATTTAAGAAAATGATGACATCATGATTATTTTATTTTCAAAAATTTTTAATGCTTATTTTTGTTTAAATAGTTAAATAAGTGTGTGTAAAAAAAATCGTTACCGATTTCTGAAGGTTAAAAAGCTGTCTATAGATAAAATGACTTTCAGTCACTTTATTGATATTTTTCCAAAGAATATATTTTTGTAAACATTTTTCAAGAACAAGATCACTATTATTGTTTATCACATAAAACATGACTATTTATGTTTAATAAACCTATATTTGAATATTTAAAATTAATTAAATATTCCAAGTTCAAGCGATAAAATTACGGGTCGTTGCATACTTCCCCTTAAAAGAATTTCTTTCCCTAAATTTCACCACAACTCGAAACCCAAAAAGTTTACCCAAAACATATTTTGTAAAATTAAACCCATATGATGTATACAGATCATCTGTATGCAATATCCAATTTGATCTCTTATTTAAATCCATGACTTTACTTTCGAACTAGCCTCGATTCCTCGATCCTCTAATGTGGACTCTGATTGGGCTCCTTGATTAGAAACCATCGTTTTCCTTACATAGCTATCAACTATGATAGAAAAAGCAAGCACCCAACCAGAAGCCCTCGTCAATGTTCGCCATCAAGAATCGGATGAGAAATCCTTTTTCGGACCAGGGTAAACATCTCAAAGTCCTATACTCGAATCTTAGATCAAAATTGTGTAATGAAATGATCTTCGTACGACATACGTACTTAATAGCTTCCCAAAATCTTTATGAAAACATTTCATAAAACTTTTATCTTTTGGTTTAAACACTTTTATAAACCCTTTATGTTCTCAAAATATTTATTTACAAAAAATTCTAATTTATCTAAAGAAACCAATTCAATTTCAACATTTACAAAATGCCTCTATATACTTAAATTCATAAGAATCTTCGAGGAATGCTTCAAATTTTCCAAAACACGTTTTATTGGGTCAAAATAAATATTGTGTAAAACATCGTTACGACAACCTAAAAACACTAGTATAGGGATCCGATTAATTTTACTTAATATTAATTATCGATGTCGAAATGAAATTATTTATTAGATAACAATGAAGTCGATCAAGTTGAGGTATCGTTACCTCTCAAACCTTGAATGGATGACATTCCTAATTAAAAATAGATATAAGTTACCCACCTTAAATCTTAACATCAAATATAGGATATGTATAAATCCTGTATACTATATAAAAGATCTCCTTTCGGAAATCACTTACTACAACAATAACGTTATAGTCTATGTCTTCCTCACTTTTCCGAAAACATTTATTTATGACCATGACGTCGAACTACATGTCTTCTTTCACTCATGCGTTTTTAAATCACTTTAAAAATATAGTTTAAATCCCATTTTAAATATCACTTTCAAATCATTTCTCTTAAAAGATATTTTAACTTTATAAATATAAAATTTCCATTTATAAAATCTCACTCAAAAATCTATTCGTAAACAATTTCTTTTCTATAAACATTTCATAGTATTTTCTGAAAAGCCACTGTCAAATCCATTTGATAAATCATCTTTTTTCTAAAGAAACCATTTCAATTCAAAAGATAAATTGTCTTTTATTTCTAAAACTGTAATAAACTTCTCTTATTATAATATATATTCGTTTTAACTTAAGGAAAATTATATAGATCGAGTAACTCCAAAATAATATCAAGGTACTGGGTTTTACCAATAGTATCGCATATCCCCTTAACCGGTAATACTTAAGAAGTGTACCATCCGAGCATATCTCTTGTCCAATTTTAGTTATTTTCGATCCACTTGAACTAGTTATTATGAGAGACTTCATTTCTTTTCAAATTTCTTATTTGAAATAATACTGTTGTTATTTCTTTTCAAAAATCCTTTAGAGATTACTTTATTTATAAAACCCATTTTATAAATCCTTTTTATAAAATCATCTTATATTAACTAACTTCCTTTTAATAACATTTAAATTCTCACAATTCTTTTCCTAAAATACCATAATTTAAATTTTCAAAATTTATATAACATACCTTCCATATTTATCTTTTACAAAATCATTTTATTAGTGTAAAATACATTTTCATAAAGCATGCTCATTTATTATTTTATATAAATTCATTAATCTTAACCCAATATTATTATCAAACATTTTATAGTCAAATCGTGAAACTTAATTCATAAGGTGTTAGTTCAATCAACAAATGATAATAACTGAATATTATCATTTCCTTAATCACAAACTAATACACTATAAATAACTATATTAATTTTGAAAGTCATTTATTTATATATAAATATGATCTTAGGTAAAATTACTTCATTTACCCAAAAAATTTAAAATCAATGTACCGGTTTGCCTTGTTTAAGTGTTTAGGAATTCCTGTGATAACCGTGATCAGGTGCACTAACCAGAATACATAAACCACTTAACAGATAAATCAACACAAAATAATTTATAGTCACTAACAAATATGTGCTCATATATACACTATCAACTCATTCTAGGGTGTCTCTTACCCTATCTCTAGTGAATTACTCATCCTAGAGTACTATTAACCCTATCTCTGATGAGACTTTACCCATATCAGGCCAAGGAGTTTGCTCAACCTAAGCTCTGATACCAAATGTGATAAGCCGCCTTTTCGAATCTTGAAATCGACACTAATACGTTTTCTGTATTCACATGTTACAAATTCAAGTGTCGAAAAGACAAATTGATCAAGGGTAAAAAGAAAATGACATAGAATAGAGAAGAAAAAGGAATCCCGCACGAATGGAATAATCGTATATTACTAACCACAAAATCTTTTACAGTGGAAAATTTTCAATACAATATCAGAGTCTAACCTAGATTTAGCCTGGACAGTTATAAATCCTTTGTCTACAAACACTGAAAAATAACAAAACAAATGCAGCGGAAAAATAGAATACGTCCATAAATTGATGATGATCTCCCGCTCTCCTCTGGAAATTCTATGCGTCTAAAACTAAACCTGAAACTAATTGGATTCGACCCGAGTATTAAAAATACCCGGATCAGGCTTGATAAATCAGCGTGAGAAAACTCAAATTATAAATATATATGATAGTGTCATAGATCAGATTGATGCCAATCAAAACCTTTAAAAAGAAGGCTATCTCATAAGACCGTGCCGCATATAAACAAGGACGGGTTTTTACCTTACAATAACCAACATACTTTATACCAAAACAAATTTGATATTATCATCAATGACATTTGTTTGAAAACACTTTTCAGATAAATATATAAAGAAAGTACCTATACCTGGGCAATGTCAAATGGTGTATATGATACCAAAGGGGTAGCTGAAATATTTGTAAAGCATTACAGCTATTTTGGGAATAAAACTAAAACCGTAAAGTTCGTATTGGAATTGGATTTCCAACATGATAGGGAACTAGTGGCCATTTCCTCTGATGTGCAACCCATGCATAACAATCTTAGTCCCCAATGGCTATTTACTTTTCTCAAGCAAGCCTCTGTGCTACATTGTTACACTACTATGGAACAACGTACTTCAGTGGCTTTGCTCTTTCTCAATCAAGCCTCCAATACCTTCCCATTTAGGCCATTGAGGGTCTGATACTACTGGACTCCTCCATCATCAATAAAACTGATAGCCTAAAATATACGTCCTATAGATGACATAGTATTCTATATCATTCTTAGGATGTAAAGCTCATAATTTATGCGCTTCTTTTCATAAAGCCACGCTATGCTTTTCACAGAGCCACACTTTACATTTCATAAAGAAAATTCCACTTAGAATGCCACATTTCCATTTCTAACAACACATTATTGATTTCCACAAAAGTACAACCTCCGAGCTCGTACGTTTCAAAAAAAAGTGTTAAGTATAGGGGGGGTTACCTTCTACACCATCAAATAGATGTACGTTTAAAGAGATCAATGTATGTCGTCGCAGAAATGCAATGTCAGACACTCATCCATATAAGTTGTCCATGTAAAGGACGAACTGAAGGCGCTCCTCCTCCTACTTCCTATTTGGAAATCACCTCTAGGATTAGTAACGAGCAGTCCTTTTAAATCAAAGATTTTTAGGCAAAGGCACCACTGCTACCATATATATATATATATATATATATATATATATATATGATATGGGGATTAACCCAGAGGTTAATGGCAAGCAGCCGTACATCGTGAAGTCCTTCGCCTTCAAATCATTGTCTCCAACATGTCTTCACTTTCGAGCACATATATTGGTTCGAAGTGGTTTTCGGATAGGAATTACCCAAATCCACCTCGGTTTCTCTGAACCAGCCATCGATAAAAATATGTTAGGTAGTAGGTGATTGTCAAACAACATCCAATCAATTTATCTTTTTATCAAATCAAATATCTTTCGGAGATATATTCTTTTAAACCGTTCCTTTATCCATAGGTTGGAAATTGATGAACTGCCGCTACGTGACAAGCTCGATTTGGCTCTAATTTTCAAACTTCGTTAAACTTTGCCGAAACTTGTTAAAATGTTTAAAATGCCATAATAAACAATTTTAAATCATTTCAAACTATTTTTTATACATTAAAAAATCATTTTCTACTTACTCCATATTATAATATTATATTATATTATTATAGTATTCATTTTTCAACCTTTTATACTCAAAACCATAAATAGGCTTAATATACTCCAAACATATTAATATAGATTTATTTTTCATGAATTAATCATGGTTAATTAATTAACCATTCCTATTTTGATGAATACTATTTTCCCATCATTAGCAACCAAGTTATCAACCAAATATTCATCAAATATTCAACCAAAGCATATTAATTTACAAATTAAACATGCATATCATCATTTTAAGTTTTAAATAAACAAAACTAAACTTAAGTACTCACAGTCGGTTTCCACTCTGCTAATGTTTTGCCGAAGCTCCTTGAAATAAATCCGGCGGTACACCGGCAGCAAATTCTTCACTTTTCTTTGCTCCGGGACCTTTGGAACTTGCTCTTGGTGTTAGAAACTGGGGTGGCTATAACACAATGTTGGATCTTAAGGCTATTCAGATAATAGAAGTGGTGAATTGTGTATTAACTACTTACATATGAATATAAAACTATATTTACTCAAATTGCAAACAGAAAGAAGTAATCAGAGAATAAGTAAGTAATAAAGTAAAATGCAGTAATGTAAATAACACCCGGATTTTTATACTGGTTCGGATTAACCAATCCCACATCTAGTCGTGCACTCTATCGTGCATAATTCCATTATAATCACTTGCTTTCCATGGGTGGCAAGAACACCTTTACAATCTTGGTTTCACGGGCTACAAGACACACCCTCTTGATTTTACAGGCTACAGTATACCTTCTCTTTATCACCAACAACAAACTATGGCAAGTGGTTGCATCTTCAATACAGATTCTTGCAGATTCGGTACAATGATCCTATAGACCTCCAATGGCAATATATCTTTGAATTCTTTGAGGAATAGAATGAAATCAGAGAGAGAATGATGTGAATTAAAGTACAACTCTCTGATATTGTGTGGCTTGCAAATCAGTGAAGAATTGGAGTGAAATAGTATCGATTTACAAGGAGATTTGAAGAGTATGCAATGGATTTCTTTTGCAAATGTTTGGAGAAGAAGGAGTAAGAGAAAATAAGAATTCCTGATGCTAAAATTCATTTTCAGAGGACTTTATATAGTGGTTAAAGAGACGTGTCTTTTGGTGAAGAGGTGGAGGGAAATGTCCCTTCATTTAAAGTTTGAAATTATGGAAAACTACTGGTATGTCGACATCCCCTCACCCACCATATCGACATGGGTGTGTTGCAAAATGAACAGCAACACTAATAAGTGTTGCAAATTTTCAGCATTTCAAATTACCTTATATTTATGGATTTTTGTGATTCGGTTGAGGTCAATGGTTGATGATCTAAAAGTATAATTGCCATGAGATCTTTAACAAGATATTCTAAGGTTCAACCAACTCCTCATCACTTCAGACACTTTTATCCTTCAGCATTCTTCTCTAATTGGGTTTTGTTCTTCAATTTCTCTGATTATCCTTCTTCTATAGTTCATTTGCTTCCATTGTATTCCTGTTTATCTCTGTAAATGTCTCCATAATATACCTGATATGAATGCATAACTCGAAGATACGTTAGTAGTAATATTTTTGTGGTTGTTGTCATCAAAATCAATACTTAGGGTATTAACAATCTCCCCCTTTTTGATGATGACAACCATATAAATATTTGAGAGATAAAATATAATACTTTTATATTTGACTCTCCTTAACTCTATGCACTCCCCCTATCATTTTGCCTAGTATATCTATACCTTTTCTCCCCCTTTGTCATTAACTAAAAGGGCGAAAAAGAGTCACTTAAATCACTACTAGACAATATGTAGAGTTTGTATATAGAGATAAATGCTTATAAATAAAACACTTGAAGGGAAACCAAATCAATTCAAAACATGAAATAAACTTATCAAATAATAATATGAGTTTTAGAGTTACCGACTTTGCTGATGCCAATAACAAATCCTTTTCGTATTTATCCAATGTACAATAGATTTCTTGTCATATGCTTTGAGCATCTGCTATCTGATATACATTTTTTGGTACCTGAAAAATTATAAAATATGCACATTAGTACCCTTTTTTATTCTGGGTCTATGGGGTTAAGTTTTGGGATGCCAAACCCAAGAAGAGTTTGAATGTCCTTTCAAAATATAATCATTAGATGAATGAACCTTATTAATAAAATTATCAATATATTTTTCTTTTTCAATATCATCCAACCTTTTTGGAACCCATAAATTAATGAATCTATTTGGAGGTTTTAACTTTAATTTCCTAGGTTTTGGTTTAAACTTGGTAGTCTTAATAAACTTAGTATTTTGAATACTATTTTTCTTTGATTTAGCCTTAGGGGTGTATCCAAGTCCATGTTTATTCCTAGTGTGTTTAGATCCAGATATAATTTTTCTAGATTATCCTTCCCTTTGTTAAATTTATCAATATCCTTATTACGGTTAAGAATAATATTGTCCAGAGATGTTATTTTGTCATTCAGATCAGTGATATGTGACTTCATTGAAAGATTTTCTGATTTTAAGGATTCATTTTCACTTTTTAGTTTTTCAAAACTTCCAAGTGTCAAATCCTTTTCATCATTATACCCATAAAGTCTTTCAATTTCATCTTTTAGACATTGTTTTTCTTCAGTTAACCTTTCATTGAATATTTTTAATCTATATATCTCTGCCAAACTATTGTTGTACTCTTTCCTAAGTATTTTATATCTTTGATTCATATCATTCAAAACATTAGTAATTTCTTTATTAAAATTCCATACCCGGTCGCCGTAAAGCACATGTTAGCATTTTATGTTTCTGAGTCACTATCACTTGATGATGTATCTGAATCATCCCATTTTGCATTGAATGTCTGTTTCCTCTCCTTATTGAAAGTGTTTGACTTTGATTTCATCAGTTTAGGACAGTCTCTTTTCAAATGACCGGGTTTATCACATTCGAAACACTTAACAATGTTTCCATTTCTAGAATTATTATTGTTAGTTTTTCGAAGTTTGTTTGTTATCCAATACTTCAAGAATTTCTTGAACTTCTTGGACATAAACTCGATATCATCATCAATAGCATCATCATCTGGTTCATCTTTGTCGATCATAGCATCAAGTGCTAGTGATTTCTTCTCATTTGCCTGATTCTCTTTTCTATTCTGCAACTTTACTTCATAAGACATTAGGTTACCAATTAAATCTTCTATTTTCATAATACTAATATCATTGGCTTCTACAATTGCCAGAGTCTTCTGATCCCATTCACTAGGAAGTGAATTCAAGATCTTCCTGACTTAGTCTTCTTTAGTAATTTTCTTTCCTAATGATATTTAGGCATGTACTATATCTTGAAATCTAGAATACATATCAGAAATAGACTCATTTGGTTTCATTTGAAAGAGTTGAAATTGGTTAGTTAGCATAGATATCTTTGTTTGTTTTACTTTATCGGTGCCTTCATGTGTGACTTGCAGAGTTCTCCAAATTTCATATGCAGAATTACAAATAGACACTCGATTAAATTCATTTCCATCTAAGGAGAAAAATAAAATATTCATGGCCTTAGAGTTATTATGTGCTTGTGTCCTTTAGTCTAATGTCCATTTTGAATATTCAGTTTGAGGCTCTATATACTCTATTTGGGTAATGTTCGAAATATCTAAACCAGTAGACTGCAAATAACATTTCATCCTACAAGCCCAATAAGCATAACTGCTGCCATCAAATAGAGGGGGTCTAGTGGTAGATTTCCCTTCTAAAAAAGTGTTAAAAAATGCATTACTAGTGTCATTAGCCATTTATACTTTTCAAAAACCAAGTAATGAATTTTTGAAAACCAATGCTCTGATACCGAATGTTAGAAACTGGGGTGGCTATAACGCAATGTTGGATCTTAAGGTTATTCAGACACTAGAAGTGGTGAATTGTGTATTAACTACTTACTTATGAATATAAAACCGTATTTACTCAAATTGCAAACAGAAAGAAGTAATTAGAGAATAAGTATGTAATAAAGTAAAATGTAGTAATGTAAATAACACCCAAATTTTTATACTGGTTCGGATTAACCAATCCGACATCCAGTCCTGCACTCTATCGTGCAGAATTCCACTATAATCGCTTGATTTCCATGGGTGGCAAGAACACCTTTACAATCTTGGTTTCATGGGCTACAAGACACACCCTTTTGATTTTACAGGCTACAAGAACACCTTCTCTTTATCACCAACAACAAACTATGACAAGTGGTTGTATCTTCAATATATATTCTTGCAGATTCGGTACAATGATCCTATAGACCTCCAATGACAATATATCTTTGAATTCTTTGAGGAATAGGATGAAATCAGAGGGAGAACGATGTGAATTAAAGTACAACTCTATGATATTGTGTGGCTTGCAAATCAGTGAAGAATTGGAGTGAAATAGTATCGATTTGCAAGGAGATTTGAAGAGTATGCAATGGATTTCTTCTGCAAATGTTTGGAGAAGAACGAGTAAGAGAAAATAAGAATTCCTGATGTTAAAACTCGTTTTCAAAGGCCTTTATATAGTGGTCGAAGAGATGTATCTTTTGGTGAAGAGGTGGAGGGAAATGTCCCTTCATTTAAAGTTTGAAATTCTAAAAAACTGCTAGTATGTCGACATCCCCTCACCCACCATGTCGACATGGATGTGTTGCAAAATAAACAGCAACACTGATAACTGTTGCAAATTTTCAGCATTTCAAATTACCTTATATTTATGGATTTTTGTGATTCGGTTGAGGTCACTGATTGATGATCTTAAAGTATAATTGCCATGAGATCTTTAACAAGATATTCTAAGGTTCAACCAACTCCTCATCACTTCAAACACCTTTATCCTTCAGCATTCTTCTCTAATTGGGTTTTGTTCTTCAATTGCTATGATTAACCTTCTTCTATAATTCATTTTCTTCCATTGTATTCTTGTTCATCTCTGTAAATGTCTCCATAATATATCTGATATGACTGCATAACTCAAATATACGTTAGTAGTAATATTTATATGGTTGTTGTCATCAAAATCAATACCTAGGGTATTAACACTTGGACCCTAGTATGCTTGGCCTAGGCTTGTATGTGCTCGTCCATGACCAATCTCCTTCATCTTGCTCACGAACACCTTCCCCCATCACCTCATGCTCATGGCCTCCATCCTCCATCACCACCTAACTCACGTCCACCACCCTTTCCCCCTCATTAGCTTCTACACTACAAGATCTCGGCCATAGGCCATTAAAGAGGAGAGACGACGACGAAGAAGAAGTGATTTATGTAGAAATGAAGAGGCATGTATGTGTATTTATAGGAAAACTTTGCAAAATATCTCTTGCACACACCACTCCACTTCCATGTGCCTAACCCACTCCCCTCTGTATGCTTGTGTAAGCGATGTGTAGTTTGCTTTTTTAAAAGTAAACCTTTTGTTTTTATTTACTAAATGTATATATGTATGTATATGATTATATGTTTGTTAATGTATGTGTGTACATGTATTTGTGTGTATGTATGTCATATATAGCTTATAACGTTGCTTAACTTCTGCTCATCAAACCATTGTGAATTCAGAATCCAAATTATGATCATGCTTTAATTTTAATCAAACTATTTATTTAAGTAAACGTAACTTGAAAATAAGTTTCTTATAACCTTTAAATAATTAAAACAAGATTATTTAAGGGATAAAACCATATTATATTGTATTAAAATCCATTTATAAAAATATGACATTAAACTGCCAAAATGCGGCGAAGTTTGTATATTTTTATAAAACAAGTTTATATATATTTATAAAACCATTATAAATCACTTATTATCGTTAAATAAAAATTTAAATGAATTATTTACCATTTAAAAACAGTTACTTAGACATTTAGACACCCAAAATACCAAACTTTCCTTGTATGCTCATTTATGAAAATGATGACATCATGATTATTTTATTTCCAAAAATGGAAAAAAAATATTACTTACTTTTGCTTAAATACTTAAATTAGTATATGTAAAAAATACCATTCACGATTTCTGACGGTTAAAAAGTTGTTTGTCGATAAAACAATTTTTCGGTCATTTTATCGACATTTTTCCAAAGAATATATTTTTGTAAACATTGCTCCAAAACAAGATCATAATTATTATTTATCACATAAAACTTGATTATTTATGTTTACTAAACCTATATTTGGATATTTAAAATTATTGAAATATTCCAAATTCAAGTGATAAAATTACGGTTCGTTACGTTCCAACACCCACGTTAGCTGCTGTTTGTCGACTCTAATTCCTTCTAGAGTTATGCCTGACATTTCCATTGGTTATAGTGCTTTCTCCATCGAGATTCACTCTTCCGTTTCTTGCCTCCATATCTTACTTTTTTTAAATATGTATTCAAACCTTAGTAAGATACATAAGAATGGTCTAAGCGAGATGGAAGAATAGAGTTAAGTACTTATATATACCGAATACAAGTACGTTACTATAGCGTAATCACATACCCCAATCTCATTCTTTAATTCATTAGGATTGTGTTTTCAAAAACTCTTTTAAAGTTCAAAATTCTTTTATTTTTACATAAACCTTTGCTCTGATACCAAGTTGTAACATCCCTTATTCCAAGGCCTAAAAAATGCTACCAATGTTGCAGTCATCAATAGTATTGTTCTTCGGTGATAAAATAAGATCAGTTAATGGTATCATTAACATCAGAAGCACAAGAATATAATTTTTTTAAACATATTTCATTATTGATTTCCATATTCATTAAATAATCCCAAAACATTACCAAGGTTCAGATAAAATATAACTATTACAAAATACCCAAGAGTGATATATGAAGATGCCTCCTTGGTTAGTCAGAGTTTACTACTAGGCAAATACAACTTCTGCCATTACATATATTCAAACAAAATGATAACACAATGGACATAAATAGGCTCCTATATAGCTAGCTCTATCTCCTGCACGTTTTCGAAAGCTTTATTTGGAAAACCTAAAAACCAGAAACCTTTCCCTTGAACTACTCAAATAAGAACCCAGGAGTTAAAGGAAAAAGAACAATAATTTCAGGTCAGACAAAAAGTCTGTTGTGAATAATAATATGCCATCTCAATAATAGATATCTAGTGAGACCATATCGCTGAGCGGAACAGGTTTTCCCCTCAATAGTATCTTTTGAAAATATATCAATCACAATCATGCTCCTGCATTCACAATTGTTAAATAAACATAAACAATCATATGCCTAAATGCAAAATGGGTAAAACTGACCAATTTATCTCAATCAATTGATTGTCTATCTCTACTTCATAGTTTTTCCAAGTTTAATACAAACCTATATATCTGACTCGGGCTAACCAGATATACCAAAATCCTCTAACTTACCGTTAGAAGGAAACTAAATTGTCCGTCCAAATATAATCATTTTAGTGTTAACCTGACTATTTGCCAATCTCATTGTTTTGCTAGGCTCACTATGAACCTAATTGTTGTGCAGCCAATCAATAACCTATCTAATTTATAGATTCCTTTCAGTGCGTAGACTTACTTTTAGTTTTTCCTTTAACAAAGCCATACACACTGGAGTTTTGGACTAATACCTATTAGGGGCTAATAGTTGAAGTATAGGGTGCTACTCTACACCAATCCCATTATCCGGTTCTCCATTTTTTAATCCTTGAGTTAATTTATCTTATCACACTTTATCTAATGATGAAAAGAATAATAATTTCACTAGTAAAATTCTAGGATAAATACCATTTATATTGCCTTAAATACATAATTCTTTATCAACGATTTAAACCTTGAAATCATACTTAAAAGAAGAAAATTACAGCCCTTTATTTTATCCAAAATATTATGCCAAGATATATGCTTTTATAAAATAGCTTTCATTAAGTTCGAAATCAATTTGAGGTCGTCGCACTTCTAAAAACCTTAGGCTATAAAGCTATACAATAAAATGAATTATATTAATAAAGTGCGGCATTAATATTGCCAATATAGATTATCACATCCCTTCTATGTCGCTATTAATAAACAGTTCTAATTTAATAAAATAGAAGGCCATATGGTCGATATCATCTATGCACATAGCATACTATATAAATTATAAGGTTTTCATACTATAAAGCTTTTAAACTGGAAAATATGGGAATGTCAACATTGATAACCTTCAGCATCAATACAATAAAACCATTTATGTCGAGTGTTTTAAAATAGCAAGGTCAACATTGATGACTTTCGACATCAATGCCAAAAAATAGTTGACATTAAACTTATAAAACTAGGTCACTATGCTACTATAGTAATAATGCCAAAATTGATAATATGCTATATCATTGCCATTTATATACTAGCGGGAATACTGCCTGAAATAATTAATGTCGGAACTACTATTTACGGTGTTGTTACCTTAAGTTATGACATCAAATAGGAAGCATGCCACATTGCTGCCTTAAGCTATGGCATCAAATAGGAAGCATGCAACATTGTTTAAAACCATTGTGAAAATTTGCGACATTATTGTAGCTGATATAAAATATGTGGCATTGCGGCCATAATATCTTTATCTTGAAAGTAATACTAGCAGCACTATTATAATCGATACAAAATATGTGGCATTGATAACTACGACATAGATGAACGTCGCATTGAATAATAACGATGTGGCAATCCCGTAATTAACATAAAACTATTTATTTCTTTAAAAAATAATTTCTTTTCACCAACTCCAATCCTTTATCAAATTGCTATTGTATAAATTCTTTATCAAATCCTTTTCAAAAACTGCCATAGATCAGAATTACCATTTTCAAATAATTTGCAAGCCATTAAACTTATATAATTACTTTAATATAGTTACTAAGCCTTTCTAGCCTAACAAATTCATATAAAAACATAAATAGTTGGGAAAAATCCCCAAAAGTCACAAACAATCAGAATCAACATATCTTTAACATATAAATTTTTTGGAATTAAAACATTATTTAATTAATTTAAATAATTAAAACCCGAAGTAAATACATTTCCTTACTAAGGAATTCATAAAATATTCATGCTTGCTTGGAAAATTATGAAATTAAGCACCCAAATCTAAAATAATATCATGAACATCATATCCAAATTTTAAGTTAATTGACTGTCGTAAACTAGGTTTTCACTCTTAAAACCTATTAAATAATTCAATAATAAATCCAATAATTCATCATACAAGCATATAATCAACCAGTCAATCATAACATGGCATAATAACAACATATGATTCAGTTTTAAGCATAAAACTGAAATAAGCAAGCAATAATGAGATGGACAACTATTATTCACCTTGATTAGATAAAGAGATTGAGATTTAAGAGTTGTTTTGACCCCCCTAAGCTTTATCCTTGATTTCCCAGCTTTTTCTCTTCTTAGATCTCTAGAAATAGCTGGCCTTGTCTTTGCTTTAGTTTATATGAAGTGTTTGTGAATGAGGTAGTAAGAATGGAAGGGTTTATGTTTAGAAAATAAGGCTTTTTCCTATTTTCCGCTCGCATTATTCCTCCTTATTTAAGCTATAATCAACCTTATGAACTCATTAATTGAATAACCTATTTAATTATCGGATCTCATTTCCCTTATGTCAATACAATATTTTATCTATCTAATTAAATATTCAAAATAATGTTACTCAAAATTAGGGGTGTTACAGTTGGAGATAATAAGAATTCTGGATACCATGCAAAATTTTGAGCTCTTCACATAGCAAACCCTTAAGATTAGCTACTTCATTAGTCTTAAATGCCTCTTTTCTTATTATTCTCTCATAATTCCTTGCAATTTTAAGAGAGCCATATAGTAAGAGAGCTTCACGGTAGACATAGACAGCTTTGCCGAACCACTTTACATCCTTTGTCATTATCCTTAAATTCTTGTTTTCCTGTAGTTTTTTGTCCTCGAGCCTTATAATTAGCAAGCAACATTTTCTCTTCACGATGCATCATTATGATTTTAAAGCATAATTTCAAGGTTGATGAAAAATATCGTCAACATTTACTAACAAGGATATCTTTGCCACTCCCCCCAGTCTGCAAGTTAAAATATGGTGCTAAGGCACTAAAAGTAATAACAATAGCAACAAACTGTGATACATCCGCACGCCCGCGTTGTTTACCATGTTACACAGCATCATCAAGCTAAGTGAATTCCAGAATGTTAAGGAAGCGGGAAATGAATCCCTAAAGATATCCTACTTGGCCTGCACTAGATCTGGGTTCAACCTGGGCTGTCTACAGGTCATCCTCGACTGAGTAGATTTGGTCAGTTGATTGGTTTTCCATTATATTTTTTCTTAATAGCATAACAGTCGACTGGATAAACTTAACCAGTCGACTCCTTGGGTGTTCAGTCGACCGATGACTTCTAATCAGTCGGTTGTTAACTTATTAAAAAAATCTCAAAGGGCCATCAGTCGACTATTTAACTCCAATCGATCGACTCCTTAAGGTTCAATTGATTGATAATTTATAGTTAGTTGATTGTTCGACCTAGAAAATTTAATAAATAACATCATCGCCCTCAAGGCATACCACTAATTCTCTCGGTACTAACCTCACTTTTAGATCTTATAGCATTTTCAAGATAAAGTACACCAATTAAATCGTGAAACAATATCAGTTAATCATAGTCCAAATAATCAAGATAAATCAGGAAGCCATCTTTAGGTAAGCCTAACAAGTAATGAACGTCACATATAGTAATAGTCATTTCTCATACTCTACAATAAAAAGTATTTGTCTCCAGCTTCCCTCATTCACACAATGTCGTAACAAGATGATGCTCTAATATAATATATTCAACTTCATTGCTTTCTAAAAATCGTTCAATTTTAATTTTTCTTTGAGTTGAAGATCTTTATAATCTATTTCTTTAATCTTGTTTGAATGGACTAAAGGTTGAACTATTCGGATACTCTAATTGTAGCATCCTCAAATCATGAAGCCTGAAGCTAAGCGCTACAGATGTTGTAGTCATCCATATTATTAATTTCATGTAACAAAATACGGTAATGCTAATGTTATCCATAATATCAGAAGCACATGAATATGAAATAAAATCAATAGATTTACAAAAAAATCTGATTACATTTCAATCAATATTTCATATTTAGTTACATATTCCCATAATCGATTCCTAAGTTTTGATCAAATATACTTATTACAAATTAAGCCAAGAGCCATATATGAAGATGCCTCCTTGGACGATCAGAGTACTAAATAGACAAATCAGCCTTAATATAACATAGCAGAAAGAAAACTAAATAGCTCCTATATAGCTAGATTTGCTTTTTGTACGTCTTCGGAAGCTTATTCGTCCAACATACTAATCCTCAAAAACCTCAACTCTCAGTCTACTCAAATCATATTTTGAGCACCTGAGAGTTTAAAAGGAAAACATAAACTTCGAGTCAGACATAAAGCCTGGTGTGAATAATACTATTACACCTCGATTATTTGATATTAAGTGAGACCATGCCGCTTAGGGAACAGGTTTCCCCTCAATAATATCCCTTTTTAAAACATATCTTTTGCAAATCAGAATCCTACAATCAAACCGATTAAAGCAATAATAGCAATATCATATATGCATATAAATCAGGTAATCAATAGACTACATGTCCGAACAATATAGTTTTGTTTGGCTAACTACTAACCATTAGCTGACTCGGGCCTACCAGACATACTCAATTATCTAACATCTGTTAGACATGCTACTAGGCTATTTGCACTTAGCTATCTTCTTATAAAATCAACCGAACCTAATGGTTTTGCGAGCTCACCAATAACTTATCTTTCTCTTTGTATATCCCTTTCTGTGTGTAACATAATTTCAATCTTACCTATGACAAAGCCGTACACTGGAATTTTGGACTTAAATTAGATAGGGGCATATTAGCTAAAGTATAGAGCGTAACCCTATATATACCACTCTCATCTGGTATTCTAATATCTGAGTCATTTACTTAGGGTTAACCAATCCAACAAATTTTCCTTGAAAACATTTCTTTCAAATTGATTTAACCCTTTAAATCACACATAAACAAGAGAAATATATTTTTGCTTTACTTAAATATCTTTGCCATGATATATGTTTTACACAAAACAATGTTAATGAAAATCCAAATCATAGGGTTACCTATCCCTTTAAAATAAGTTAAAGCCCTTCTTTGACTTAGAGAACGTTAGATTTTAAATCTAAGATATCACATTTGAAACCTTTGTTTAAATTTTTTAAACAATCCATTGAAAATACTCCTTTCAAAATAGGTTAACTACTTTACCTTGAAACACTAGGCCGAAAGGCCAAAACATGCCTTTCGAAACCTTTGAAGGTGTCCCTTCAAAAGCTTTATAAAAACTTAGACATCCTCTTTTCAAAAAACTTTAAACTTGCCTTTTGAAAGCATTGGAAACATTCCATTTAGAGACTCAAGTAAACCTTTCGAAATATTTGGGTACCTCCCTTTCAAAACCGACGTTATATACCTTTCGAAAGTATTACAATTTCTTACTAAAAACAAACCTTCTGAAAGCATTGGGTTCGAGTAAAAGATTGTGGAACATAGCTTCGAAACCATTTAAAACTATTCCTTTCGAAACCTTTGGGTTCAACTTTCAATATATCAAAAGATCTTAAAAGAACTAGGGCGAAAGCAACTCTTTCGAAAGCATTATTCATAAGTAAATGAAAGTGGATGGTTTCGAAACCAACCCTTTCAAAAGCACGGAGAAGTGGCTTCATAGTAAAAAAAGAAAGCACCTTTTCGAAACCATTGATTAGGTCGAAAAGTAGAATGCGACGGTCGGGTTTCAACCCTTTCGATAGTTTGTTTTAAAACAAAAAGATGGCAACCTATTCGAAAGCCCTTTCTTTTTATAAACAGAAGCATGTTGGTTAAGTCAAAAGCTTCAACCCCTTTGAAAGCACATTTCGACTCTATGCCTTCCGCCTTTCTCCAATCCACTACATACCAAGGCATCGATACCATGTGTATTAGTTTCGACTTGGTAGGAGGCGGATGTATAGTGTCGAAAAGTGGCTGCTGTAAATGACAAAGCAGTAATCCTTTACAAAACTGATTTTTAATCTTTCATGTAATATCTTTCCAACTAACTTGCATTATTTGTCAACATGTAATTGGTTGTCAATTCTTTTAAAAAACTTTTTTGTCTAAAAGTGTTGCCGAATTCAGTAGTTAATAATTTTAAACATTTAACTAATTGCACATTCTTCCTTTATAAAAATATAAAACATTAAGTCTCATATCTTAAATAATTTTACATTTTTAATAAAATACTTAGGAAAATTCTTCAAAAATTCCCATAAACCACTTTCTAACATATTTTAATTTCTGACCCAAAGCTAACATATAATAGCGAAAAATAATTTAAACCCAATTTAACCATTTTCTTTATTAAAAATTCATAATAAATCCACAACAAGTCAGAAAATTATGAAACTTGAAACCCATCTCTAACATAATCTTTCTGACCTTATATCAAAAACGCAAGTCGTTTGAATGATAGATTTTTCAATCAAATCTTATCATGAAATCTATACGAAACAACATAAAATATCAACAAACGTGTGTGTGTGTATCCATTTAAACAATCAAAATGTGATATTTTTACTTGCAAAATAATTTCGGATCTTATCTAGAAATTGAAAACAATGAAAATGAGATGTAATCTATTATTCACCTTAGCTTATTGTTAAGGAGTTCGAGATTTTTCCTTGAATTGATTTGATCAAGCTTCCTTCTTGAATATTTGCTCATCTTCCTTTAGATTGCTTCTAATAGTGGTCAGCCAAGATCTAGGTTTAGTTTTGTTTGTGAATGTTGTAAATAAAATTGAAATAAGAGTTTATGATATAAGAATATGACCTATTCCTATTTTGTCCAAATCTTATTACATTTACTTACTTCAATTTAAATTCCCATTTGTTTATTCATTACTTAAGACACGACTACCTTATAATTATACAAATCTCAATCTCTTAACCACTTAATCTTTACAATATTCTATTTAATTTAGCTAATTAAATCTCATGAATAATTTTATTTAAAATTAGGGGTGTTACATTAATTTATAGTAACCAATACAAATTAACATTTTACAACGTATTTTCTTTAAACAACGATGTGTAATAAAAGAAATGGATCAATAAGTGATTCATTTACACTCCTATGTTTGTTTTAAAGATAGAGAACACTTCTATCAGTGGGTCCGGACGACAATTCTTCAAAAATAATAAACTTAATACATAGCTATAATCGTTGAAATCAATCCATTTATTTATTATGTAAGTTAAAATTAGAGTTTCCTTTTGCATTTATGTAACTAATAACATGTCAAAATCATATCAATTGACTAAAACAATAACCACTAATATAATTTTATATGAAAAAAAATAGTTCAATGATAAATTAGGGTTCAAATTCAAAATACTCACCTTTAATTTAGGAAGACGATGATGAGCCTTCCATATGAAGAACAATGATAATCTGCAATTTTGGAATTCTTTGGAACGAGGAATTGAGATAGAGAAATATGCTAGAATAGGTAAGAAATTGAAGAAGATGAAATGAAAGCGTGAAAACAACATGCCGGTTTTCAACAACTTGAAAAATATATTTGCAGAATCCAAAATCGTCTTAGTATTTTTTTTTTATATAATATAGTTTGTGCAATTTCAAATCGCACAAGCTATGTTTTCAAATTAAAGTTGCGTATATAAAACTTACTTATTTTTACAAGCTATGTTTTCACTATATGGAAAAACCATCCAACCTGCGAGAATTTTTTTTATCCCCGCATCATCTACATGGTTGTTCTAAATATCATGCATTTTTACCATGTGATTTTCTACTCAATCACTCATTGGAACTCTTGTAGACTGCAAATTTTCAAATTAAATGAAAATCAAAATAACATAAATTTCAAGTTTTACTTGCCGTGATTCCACTGGATTTGTATTATTATCATAGTCCATCCATTCAAACAAAGGTAAAACGATCGGGTGAATGACGGGTAATTTTGTGAATTTATTTATTTATTTTTAAATTTCAAGGTCTAGCCAGCAGCTGGACGGTTTTAAATAGAATTAGCATCGTAGAATGTTAAATACATAATTAATGGCATCATCTCTGTCTGTTCAAAAAACGGAAGAAGAATGGAGAGCAGTTCTTTCTCCGGAGCAGTTCCGAATCCTAAGAGAGAAAGGAACCGAGTAAGACCCATTTAGCTTATCTGTAGTTGACATTAACGATGAACTCGTACCTTTTGTGCTTATGGTTGCTTCGTTTATAATGTGATGATCTGAACGAAAGGGTTTTTAGGTATGAGTATTTTATCAATTATACTTTAGTTTAGAATTTACAGAAAGTCTTTGGTACATCAAGTATGTGTGTGAATTATTTTGTTTGCAATGACCTAGGGTTTACTTAATTATAACAGTGATGAAAATTTTGGGGAAAGAAGCTAAAAGACAGTTCTTTTAAGCAGATCTCGTTGAGTTATTGCCGGAACACTGTACTTAAGCAAATTATGTTAGAAACGCAGAACCTGAACATGCAAGGAACGAAGAAATAAACTAAAGCTAGCAGGAATTTAACTTTATTTTTAAAAAAGCTGATCTCCTTTACGATTTTGGCCCACTTATATAGAATGTTCCCATCGCAAATGAAATGTATTTCAATCTATTTTGAAATTTGTGTACATAGTGCTATGTTCTCCACTAGTTGGGCTGTAAGAATCTTGAAAGTGTGATTCTCGCTGAGAAATATTGATGCAAGGTTCTATTACCACCTATTAGTAGGAACACTTGTGTGGGCTTGTATTAATGTCTTGTTAGATGCTAGTTGGTTACTTGAAAATTAGTGTTTGTTTATGGAAATTAGCATCAAGTGTACTGTCATGCAATTCTCATGTTTGTGATTGTTTTATTTTGGGAAATTAGTTGTTTGTTATTCTTTACTACTGTACTATGAGATTGTATATGAAGAGAAGCTCTCTAAAATGACCAGCAAGTGTGTCGTGTGATTGGAAAAATGACCAGAAGTTCTTTGAAATTATAATATTGATTATAACGATCAGTTCAATTCTAATTAAACATACTTGCTACATGTAAAATTTGGATATGAATCATGATTATCTGTTTTTACAATCGTTCCAAAATGCTGATATGAGTTAATATTGAAAATGAACTTGTATGAAAATTTATATGTTTTTGAAAATTCTACGATGAAAACAAATACTATATTCAATTTTTGCTTAAAACACATTAATTTTGTTCATATAATTGAATTTAAATGGGGTTGAAAGCCATATTTAAATCTTTAGATCAACTTAAGTTTAGGTTGTTGTTAAATGTTTATATCATATATATACACGACCATAATCTATTATTCAAGTTAAATCTTGACCGTCTTGTATTTAAAGGACTAATTGTTAGGCAAATTTTACATTATTTTGATAACATCTAATTCAAAATACTGTCGTTAGTTGTAAATCTCAAAATCACATATTGAGTGCTTTATATTCAACAGATAACCATTGGATGTAACTTTTGAGACTAAATTTGAATTCTATAGTTTTTACCATTATTGTTCATTTATACATTTGCATATGCATCTCTTCGAAATGAACATTACCTGATTGGGAACAAAGTTGTCACATATTTAAAGTTGATTTTATAATGAAAACTTTAGAAAAAAAAGAAACTGAAATAATAGAGATAAAAAGAAGATACATGGGAAATAATTAATGCTTGTTATAAAAAATGAATTTGTAGCGAAGAAAATATAGAAGGTGAGAAATATTAGAGATAAAAAATATACTGAAGGTAGTTAGTTTGTATCACACATGATTAAGATAATTGTAACACCCCATAATTTTTACAACAATTAAGTAAAAAAGAAATTAATTAATAAATAATACCGCCAAAAAATATATTTTTACAAGCATCATAATTTGGTTGCAAAACCTACACTGTTGGATTTGTGGCGATTTCTTTGATCAATTTTCATATATAAAGTTTTCCGATCGAAGTTCAAACGAAAAGTTACTAACATTTGAAGTTTTTGAATCAGAAATAATTATATATGTAATTATGGTAATAAAAGCTAATCAATGTTCATTACTAACTTTAGTGGAAATTTGGACATTAAGAAAAGTTAATGTGAGATGAAATCTAGAATTATGATATGTAAACATCAAGAAAAGTTAACGTTAATTATATATGTAATTATGGTAATAAAAGTTAATCAATATTTTACTTAGCCATTAGATTTACTTTGGAGAATCTAATTTCACCTCGGACGCTTCTCGATTGCTTCACGCGTAAGTAAAATATTACAGTTCATCACGTTCGTCCATCCCACGTTTTAAAATCACGATTTAACGCTAGCAACGATTGACCGCTTAATGCCTATGGTCAACCGCTACCGGTCAACTTAGGTACATCAGTGGTCGACCTATTGTTTGCTTTTAGCGTTGATTAATTATCCTACATGATTTGTTTAATTTCATTCCTTTAATTGATTACGTTATTTATTTCCCTTAACATTTAATTTTCTCAGATTTCATTTGATGTTAAATTTTCATAATGTCTAAGTTTCTACTAATGCTAGTAACCAACGTTGATGAACTTTTATTGCTATAATACATGTATAATTATTTCCAGTTCAATAACTTCAAATGTTAATAACTTTTTCGTTTGAACTCTGGTCGGAAAATTTTATATATGAAATTTGATCATAAAATCACCACGAATCCAACGGTGTAAGTTTCGTAATCATATTCTGATGTTTGTAAAATTCTTATTTTTTCGGTGTTATTATTTATTAATTAATTGTCGTTTTAAATAATTGTCATAATAATTACAAGTGTTACTCTCTTCCGCACTTAAATTAAAAGAATTTCATCCTTGAAATTACTCAAGGACCGAACAATGTAATAAAATGTACAACCATTCTAAACTAACCAATCAATTAGTGCAATTAATTTTGCAACCAATCGTGTATATGTGCATGGTGTATCACAACATATATGATATGCATACTGAACAATTCTAAATCGACGCCTCCTATATGAATGTATCTTTTAAAATAGTTTTGAAATTATGGCGCACACAACCTAAATGTATTGGTTGTTCTATATGTATGCAAATTTTGAAACTAAAAAACTTAGTTTTACATCTAAATTTTTCGTACTTTCACGAATGGAAATATAGTTTAACAAATCTTTCATCCAATTTTTACCATCCAAACTCCTAACATACCATTACTAACATCTAAGCTTTAGAAAAATCCAATTTTCTAAACCTATATTCTTTTGCCGAAACATATTTAGATGGAGAATTCTATATTTTCATTTTTCCACCGTACCCCAGTACATTCTCTTTTGTCCCAAATTCTCTTCCATCTTTTCCAAGTACCGTCCAAATAAGCGAGTTCTATTTTAAATCTTTAAAATTTTGAATTTTGAAACAGAATTATTTTAAAACCAGTTTAGTTCACCCACCAACAATGTACGAAGAAAGTGGTTCCATAGTTAAACAACTTTTTATCTTGTTTCTAATCGTATTTTATTTTACTGTCACCTCTACAACGCAGTAATTTTTTTACTTTCTAACCCGTCAACTTTCATTGTGCTAAGCATGCGGTATTTTAATTTTTCTGCTCAAAATCTTTTCAAACTAATTTTAAAATATTTGGAAAATTCTAGAAACATATTTTTTTCAAGACTTTACATAGAAGTATTTTATTTTTTTCAAAACCAAGAATCTTGAACAAAAATTTTCAAAAGCGTGTCTGTGTATTTCAAAACAAATTATGCCACATCCTACGCAGTCGGCATTCAATCAATGATTGAATGTCCATAGTGGACTTCATCCTACCACGCGATAAATTTTAATTTTTCAGAAACTTTTCTTGTATTTATACTAACAAACGACATATAAGTTTATTTATAAATTTCGGCTTTTAAGGTACATGGACATTGACTCATTGCTTCGCAACAACTTTTCTTCGCCCTTCACTTGCCAAATTTTACTTCTCAAATTTTTTCTACTTTTTTGGATCGAATCTTATTTCTTTTACTTTAGTAGCTAATTAAATAAATTTCATTAATTTATTATATAATTTCATTCTTTTAATAGTTTCTTTTCTTTTGCACTAGTTAAGTGTCTTTTCTGAAATTTACTTGTCTTATTGTTTTCCCCATAATATCACGGTCCATACAGATAACACATAAAAAGAACATTTCCATAAACATCGTAAACGTTTTTACATAACAGAAACAACTAATGCTTGCAATCCAAACCTTAAAGAAACAATTGCTGGAAGCTGCCATTCAGTATCGATCGACATTAACGATGTTGTGGCCCTATCGCTCCTTACTTAAATTTGATGGACCTTTCTAACGTGTATCCTTCTGTAATCCACAAATTTTAAGTTTCCTTTATGGCTTCTGATAAATAAGGTCTATCCATTACCACATCCAATTATGGAACAACATGTGCATCCCCACACTGTAGTGGGTAAGAAATACAACTATGTACATTTAGCATAACTCATCAGCAAATTGGCTTGATGGAATAACTTTTATTTCCTTTATCATACCTTCCTTAACTTTGAGTCTATCGATGTCTTTTATGTGTGTTTGTCATCCCATCATCCTTTATTACAATCTTATTTTAATCAAAATCATGATATTTACTTTCTTCATCATTGATCCTTCATATAAGCTGTAACACCCCACGTTGTTGGTATAACTAAAACTAGCCGAGACTAAGATTCACAAGATAAAAATTAAGTAATAATAACCATAATAATAATAACGCAGCGGAAACAATTATAGTATTTTGCTACAAATCAAATTCCATAATATAAGATGATAAGAATAAGTCACCAAATACCCCATACATCATATGACAAAATACCCATATAAGTCTCGTGAAATCAAAAACCCAAATTCTCAAATAATATCTGAGTACAATACATCCCTCTCAAAAATATCAGCTCAACAAAAGAACTAAAAGCTGGAACTGAATGAAAGAATTACATGATAGAATCTCCAATAAGTCTCCAAAAAGCTGTGGTATACTTTCCTTGCCCCTGATTGCCTATGGGGGGGGGAAGGGGGAAAATAGAGGAGTTGGTCAGACTAAAATTATGGTGAATAATAGTAATTACTAGAATCTTTAACAAAGTAAAAGTAATAGGACTTACAACAGTTTTAGTATATAAAAAGGAAAATAAGAAAATATGAAGGAATAATCTGGAAATAAATACGATTTAACTAAATTAATACAATTGATTAACTTTGACTGTTTGCATTTGTCTTTAGTAGTGCTTTGATTAGGCTGAATTCCTAATCCTATAATTAGGCTAAAATCGTAATTCTACCCTTTGATCGGCCAGCTACTCCATAAACCTTCCTGCTATGTAGCTCCCTACACAGATGATAATGGAGTATACGGAAGACACACATACTAAGCGCTTGGAACTCAATAGAGACTTATCTCCCTTAATCGATGCCACACGCTCGGTCACCATTGGTTCGCACTATCTATTGCTTCTTCTTTTGACCTTTTATTTACCCTAGACAATATAAGTGTGCTCTCGTCTCACTTCAGGTTATTGTGAGACTCATTGTCCATGGAAAACAGAGAATGCTGTTGGCATTGCTCTTTGTTAAACAAAATCTAGTTGCGTCCCTTGTTAAATTCTCATAATTTAGTCTTTTAATTATTGACATCTTATCTACCCTAAACAGCATAAGCGTGTCCAAGGGTAATGTTGTCGGTACGGATCTTTTCTTTTAACTATTGACCACTTATCTACTCTAAACAACATAAGTGAAATGCTACCGGTACGGATCTTTTCTTTTAACTATTGACCGCTTATTTACTCTAAACAGCATAAGGGAAATGTTGTCGGTATGGATCATATTTTTATATTTGCTTATTAACTTAGATAAATTATTTTAAATAAGCCTTTGTTATTTTTTTACTATCTGTGCTTAATAATTTATCCTATGTCTTAAAATAAGCCTCGTTTTGTTCTATTTTCTTATTATAACCTACGTTATAATCATGCTTATTATTTAACCCAAAGTCTAAGTGTGCAAATAAGCTTATTTCATCTTCTACTCTTTTTAGTTATAATTCTAAGTTATAACTAGGTTAATCTCTTTAATTTAGTCTAATTCTAATATTTACATCACAATTTCAGTCCAATTCCGTTTTTATTACAATTCTTACAATTTACATCTTATCTTCCGTTATTTCAGTATTCTTATAATTTTAATCCATATTTGCGTTTAATCTATTCTAATCCATACGCGAAGAAGAAGGAGAAATTAAAGAAAACTGAAAATAGAAGAAAATTCAAAGCGTAGGAAAAAGATGTAAATAACGCATAAGTAACGGTAGATAAATTAAAATACTGTAAATAAACTGTAAATAAATGAAAAAGCTATAATTAATAGATATAAACTAAAATCAACTGAAGAATAGCTAAAAGAAATAGAGTGAAAATAATTCTAAAAAACTGTAAATAAACTATTAAAAATGTTATTCCAAAAATCGTAGTAAAACTACAGCTATTGGAAATCCTATTATTTTAAATTACTTAAAGAAATCTAAAATAATTACAATCACTCATCTGTGGTCCTAAGCTCTTCCCTTTTGGTCTTTCCGGATCCACTTGAGAGTATTAAAATATTTTTATTAAAAAGATTCTCTCCTTGTAAAATTATTTCTTTTAGGGTCCTTCCTGAAAAGGTGAACCCAAGCGGAGAAATGTAGAATGAGAAAAAGTGTTAGGTCTAGGGTCTTATTTATACGGGTAGAAGTTGATCTCAGACCGTTGGATTTGGAGATTGAATAGGATGCAATCACGTCACAGGCTGAATATGAGCCGTTGGATGGAAGCATGGAAGGACCAGATTGAGCCAAAGATCGAAAAAATCATGTACGAAACTTGCTGGAATGAACAAAATATTCGTTCGCTCACCACGTAAGGCTGGTCGACCGCATGGTCGACCTTTCCCTTCCTAGGTCGGTTAGGTCGACCCCCTGGTCGACCTAGCCCTATATATATATTGTTTCATTGTTTATTTCGTTTCTCCTCCATACTAGATCAGATTCTGACGTTTTATATATGGAAATTGATCAGAAAATTACCACGGACACAATAATGCAACTCCCGTGACTCAATTTTGATAATTTCACAAAGTTATTTTATCATTTCATTAATTGACGAATTAATTATTATTGGTTTGTTACACAAGCGTACCCTAATACTCGTAAAGATGTACTTTGATAACATTCATCTTTCCTATATGGATTTTTCCTATGACCGATGCACATGTTTATCAAAACATTCGTAGGTTCTCATCAATATTCTTTACATTCTATGTGGATTCCTTATTGCTACTATATAGTCTTCGCTATCTTCTCCATAATCTTGTCTTTTATTCCGTCTTATCTAGGCAGTCATTCATATCTACTGTATATTTAAAATTTCGGTTTGATCTTCTCAAATTTTTCTTCAAAAATTAGAACTTAAGAATTTTGAAGTATTCAATCCCAAAACTTTTATTTTTAAAAGCACAACTTATAAACTTTTTAGCGAATTCAAAAATAATACAGTGTTAACTTTTAAAACTATAATTGCACTTTTAAAAGTTCTTTTCATTTCAAAGACTTCTCTCAACTTTTACTTCGTAAAAATTAGGATTTTAAACTCAATCCATTTGTTAGTGTTTCTTTTAAAAATTCAATTATTATCCCAATCATTTTTTTCAAAAATAGACTTTACCGTATTTCTAAACATTCTTTGTAATTCTTTTAAACAATAGAAACTGGAATGGAAAAGAACAAGTCTCGCTCTATCATTACCACTCGTACTATCTCCACTTTGAATCCTTGATGGAGTCTCTACTATCATATGAGAGAGACTTTTAAAATATACTTGTAATAAATGCGCATAACAATGGAAAATGCCCATTTTTCTTTGTGTTGCATTTAATTTTCTATGTTGCTTCTAGCATTATTTTTAATATAATATATTCTATTGTTCTTTCACATTATTTTATACATCTCTAGCATTGTTTTTATTTATGTTTGATAATGCTATTACTATTCAACCTTCCTCTGCCTAAGCTATCTTTATTCCAATTACTTACCGTCTTCTTAGTTGAATCATTGCAGTGCGTTCGTCCACTGTTATATTTTTGGGTTTTAATCTTCTTTTACGTTCTTTTTACCTTATTTCAATTTTGTTCCACCTCCTACTTTTCACCCTTATAAAGGATTTTCCAACTTAAAAATTTTAATCTTAGAAAAAATTAACGAGCCGCATACGTTTTGCTATTTTTCTCCCAAAAGAATTAACATTTCTATTAAAACCCCATTTACTGTTATTTTCGGTCCAACCAATTTTAATTTTTCTGTTAAAACTTTTTATTTAATATAACATAGTTATTTATATTATTTTTTGAAAATTTAATATTTATTTACATTTCAAAAATAGGAGCTTTCTACCTTCAAATAATTCATTTGAAAATCATTTCAAATGTATATTATATATATAATTATATATATATATATATATATATATATATATATATTCTGAAACTTTTATATTAAATTATTTCAACTTTTAATACCATTTCCTATTGGGTCGGACTCAGAGTGGATTTCTATATTTCCATCCTTTCAGTCCTTTCTTCAACTTGTTGACTTATCTTCTTTCAAGTGCTAAAAATCCGGCTATTATCTTAAAGTGACTACTTCACACCGTCTTTTGGAAACCCAATTGCTTCCTTATATATACAATATGGATTCATACTTTTCTCTTATCTAGACCTTCTGTGCATCATCAATCGACATCATATGGGCATATACAATCATTGGGCAATCGGAAGCCCAACTAGAGAGTCAAGTAATATCCAGCTTCAGGGACCTTTCATATGTTGTACTCGTGCACTTCTTAAGTCAACGTTTTGCTATCCATTGTTTTGACTCATAATCAACTTATCCATATTCCGGTGTATGATTGCAACTACCCTATAGTCGAAATTTATAGGATTTGGCATATAATATACTTACATTTATAGGCAAAATATAAATACGTTCACTTGACGTTTCTTAATTTTTCAAGATCTACAATATCGATTCATACTTTTCTTTTATGTAGACCTTCTGTGCATCATCAATTGACATCATACGTGAAAAGACGGTGCGGATCGTGCTATATGGAATTATACTATACTAGTGCGAAAATAAACCAAGATACTATAGCAATGTGAATAAGTAAAATAAAACAAGCACACCAGGAATTTTTTATACTGGTTCGAACTTCCCGTTCTACGTTCAGTCCCAAACCCCTTCTGGAATTTTAACTACAACCCTCACTTAACGCGGAGGAACACATCTATACAACCCTTGAACAACCAACAAGGGACCTGAGCAGCAGAACATGATTTCGCCTCAACAGTTGAAGAGGACTTCACACGCCCGAGTAGCAGAACATGACTTATACAAAATAAAGTTTTCTTGACACTATGTGTTCTTTAATAACACGAATTTATCAATTACAGTACACTCTTCCTATAATCTTCTCCTTTATGATATATATATATGTGTGTGTGTGTGTGTGTGTGAAGAACAAGAAAGCAATAGAATGAAATTGAATACACAAGAGCGTTAGAATTAAAGTAGATTAAGAATAGAAAGAGTTAGATTGATTTTCGTGAATCAAACTGATGATTTTAACATGTTTATATAGATTATAAAAAGGTGTAATTGTTCGTGGATAGTTATCATGAAAATATATGGTCATACCTGTTGATTAAAAGTCGTATCGCTTTATGTAAGAGAAATGTCTGTTCAAAAATATAGCCGTTATAGGAAATCAGACGTCTGAAAAATAGAGTTCAGACTTCTGAAATCGTTCATGTGCAAATCAGAAAGCAAATAGGTCTTTTTTTATCTGATTCAGACGTCTGAAATACCAATTCAGACGTCTGAAATACCAATTCAGACGTCTGAAATACCAATTCAGACGTCTGAAATACCAATTCAGACGTCTTAAAATACAAATTCAGACGTCTGAATATTGTCTGAAAAATCATCTTTGATTCCAGATTCTGACATCTGAAATGGTTAATTCAGACGTCTGAATTTGACCAGAAAATGCAAATATGCTCTAGAATTGTGTGTATGTGCACGTGTCGTCATATATATTCAAAGGAGAGATTTTAACATTATTTTAACTCTAGACAAAGACTCAATACGAAATATATGTATAGCATGAAGCTTATTTGAATCCGGTCTTGTAAATATTCCTGCAAAAAAAGTTAGCATATAAAACCAACGTATATAGTTGTCGTAGTCAAAATATGGTAAGTATGAAACGTTGTAGACGAAGTTTCAACATTCTCCCTCTTTTTGACGATGACAACTATATAAATATAATACGAGTAATATATTTTCTATAAGCTCCCCATGTCAAAAAGCAAGTTAGAATAAATAGACTATATCAGCTCCTTCTCCCCCTTGGCATCGCAAAAAAGGAAAATACGAATATATGACAAAGCAGAGCAGAGTATTCAAAACATAATACAATACCAGCAGATAATAAAGGAGTTTATGCAGAAATAAAAAAGTAAACTACGAAAGAGTTCAAAACAAACTAGTTAATACCAAAGGAATTTAAAACCTAGGGCTGTAATCACTGCCTTCACCATCATCTTTATTACCATTGTTGTTTCTCGAGCTTGATGACCATTAAAATGGAGCGGGGTTGAAAACTTCTTTAGATGATGAGGTGGAGCAACCAATACATTCCTAAATTTTGTTAAGAAAGTCACGAATGTAATTAAAGCGCTTTTCAGTTTTCTTTTTAAGATTGACCATTCGGGTTCTAAGCTTAGCTTGGTTTTGGAAGAGAGTGACCAAAGCATTTCTTGAGCTAGTGTCGGAAGAAAGGACCACTATTTCATCATCGTCTTCTTCTTCAGAGGGTGGAGCAATAGGTTGAACCCATTCTTAAAATGAAATATATGCCAAACTTCCCGGTCGTTTTGGCAAACCCATAAGATCCAAAGTCTTTGATCCAGGCTCTTTGATCGCTGTGAATTCGGAATCAGGAAAAGAAATGCTAAAGTTTTGGAGAATCTTCATTATATAAGCACCATATTGAAATGTCTTATAGCGCATTCGACGATTAACATCCATGAATTCTTTCAAAATTACTTGAGCCCAATTGATGGATTGAAGATAGCATAAAGAGCTTGGAAGTTTCTTTTGTTAACAACTTCATAACTTCCTGTCCGTGGAATAACGGAACAAATCAAAGCTCCGTGGAGGATACAAGCTTGTGGGCGGAGTTGAATGGAGGTAAGCCTATTTACGTCATTATTCAAATATTGGTGTGAGACCTCGTCTCTATCATCCAAGTTTAAAGAAACATCAATTTCATCCAAATCGGTCCCCGTTGATGGACATTGAAGTATATCACCAAGTCGAGCAAGGGGTAGATAAATTTTAACACCACAAACTAATGCCCAAATGCAATCGTTGCGATTGTGAGGAGTGTGATGGTCCAAATTCATATCAGCATAAAATAGCTTAACCAAAAGATGATTGATTTTGGTATTATTAGATGCATAAGAGACAAGAGATTCTAACCCATTTGATCTTACAATTTGTTGAATTTGATAAGCCTCGAATTCTTAAAATTTCATGAAAGCACCCGGAAAGAACTGAGATCTACTCATTTGTGCAAAATGTTGTCTTGCTCATTCCATAGCCATTGATCGACGTTTGGGGTAGATGACGAAGTAGATGGCCTTGATCTTTTTTGTTTTGAAGCCATTAGTGAATATATGGAAGAAAGTTTTGATTTTTAATGGAGGAATAAGCTGAAAAAGAAGAGAAGAATGAGGGAAGAAAGGTAGGGGTTGAAAAAGGGGTAGTTTCATAGAAAAACGTGCAAAAAGCAATTCAAATTTGAATGGTCAGATGATTTCAGACGTCTGAAATACTCATTTTAGACGTCTGAAATACTCATTTTAGACGTCTAAAATGAAGAAAATCGAGTCAGAAAGGTTTTAGTTCATTTTGGCCTATATTCAGACGTCTGTTATGGTATATTCAGACGTCTGAGTCTGAAGAAAAAATTACTTCTACGACAATATTCAAACGTCTGAAATATCCATTCAGACGTTTGAAAAGTGTGTCAAAACATATTTCAGATCAAAAAAATGAAAATAATTTTTTTTATTAATATTTGAATGATATATAGAATATAATTATGATCATTCAAAAACAAATATAAATAAATGAAAGCATTTGTTCGAATCACTTGGAGTCTTACAATCTCCCGGTTCAATCTTGGTTATCTCTGTGTATGGTTACAATGGAGACCAATAGGGTTGACGTCTCCAAGAGTTTGGAGAAACCGGAGGACGCTGTGGACTAGGCTCCCATGGATTCGAAGTTGAAGGTTGAACTACATCTTTCTTTGGAGATGTACCGTAGAATTTTAATGCCACTTGTTCAATGAAACTAAGTCGTTTGGCAATAACTTTCTGTTCGTAATACATTTTCCGTTGCAAATCCAACTGTTCTTTCTGGTAATGATGAATCTCGGCTATTTTTTCTTTAGTTGATGGAGAACCGAAGAAAAGAAATCGTCGAGATTTCTTCATTTCTGGAGTATAACCAGATGGTTCATACGAATGATTAGGTCTAGTGGTTCACGTGGTGTTGGAGTAGCCAGTATTTCTAAGGAAGATGTAGAATATGATGAAGGTGAGTTTTTAGAGTTGTTTGAAGCCATGGCGAAAAGAAGAATAAGCAAGTTGAAATCCATAGAAATAAAGCTTTTTTTGTTAAAAAAGAGAGAACATAATGAGTTTATAAAGGATATTGAAAAGTTTAAAAATAGAATGTAAGCTAATAAATGGTGACTGAGATGTTTGAAACAATAATATACACAAATTTAAAACAAAGGAAATAAGAGGTTCTAATTGAAAGAGTTTGTTTTGTATGGTAAGAAATAGGAGTATTGATGTGGTAAGTTAACCAGAGACATCAATAGCCCATAGAAAGATTTTATAAATTTTTAAGCGAGACGATACGAAGCTCTCGTCTAAGTTTGATAAAAACATTTTCTAAAAGAGGTTTTGTAAAAATATCAGCCAATTGATTTTCAGAAGAAACAAAATTCAAATTTATTGTTCCTTTTTCAACATTATCACGAAGAAAATGATGACAAATGTCAATATGTTTTGTTCGTGAATGATTGAAATGATTTTTAGACAAGTTAATAGCACTAGAATTGGCACAATATATAGTTGAATTTGTTAAATTTATATTGAAATCTCTAAGTGTGTTATGTATAGATTACTTGAGCACAAACCAAAGCAACAAAAATATATTCTGCTTCACATGTAGATAGAGAAACGCAGTTTTGTTTCTTACTAAACCAAGACACTAGTGATTTTCCAATAAAATGGCACGTACTACTTGTGCTTTTTCGATCTGTTCGAGATCCACTGAAATCAGCATCACTATATGAAACTAACTTGAGTGAACATTCTTTTGGATAGAATAGACCGAAATCCTTGGTGTTAATGAGATAACGTAATATACGTTTCACGGTTCTTAAATGCGATTCCTTTGGGTTGACCTGAAATCTAGCACATAAACAGACACTCATCATTATGTCAGGTCGACTTGCCGTTAAATATAGTAATGATTCAATCATACTTCGATATAATTTTTGGTCAACACTTTTGCCACTTTCATCTTTTTCAAGATGTGTAGTTGTACTTATTGGAGTCGGTTTGGCCGAAATGTTTTCCATTCCGAATCGTTTGATTAAATTATCACAATATTTTTCTTGATTAATAAAGATGCCGTTTTAAAGTTGTTTGATTTGTAAACAAAGAAAATATGTTAGTTCTCCCATGTGAGATATTTCAAATTTCTTTTTCATTATTTCGGATAAGTCCTGACATAACTTGTCATTGGTAGAACCAAAAATGATATCAACATAAATTTGAACTATTAAAATATCCCTTTTCGAATGTTTAATGAAAAGTGTTCGATCAATTTTTTCAATTTGAAATTCCGAAGAAATTAGATAGGTCTTTAATCGATCATACCAAGCACGAGGTGCTTGTTATAAACCATATAGAGCTTTCTTAAGTTTGTAAACATGATCAAGAAATTTCTCGTGAATAAGTAAGGGAGGTTGTTCAACATGCACATTTTCTTTTATATAACCATTCAGAAAGGCACTTTTAACGTACATTTGATAAAGTTTGAAATTGTGAAAACATGCATAGGCCATTAAGATCCGTATTGCTTCTAGTCTTGCGACTGGAGTAAATGTTTCTTCGTAGTCAATTCCTTCTTCTTGATTGTATCCTCGTGCAACTAACCTTGCTTTATTTTTAGTAATGTTGCCTTATTCATCTGTTTTGTTCTTGTAGACCCATTTCGTTCCAATAATAGTTCGATCACTTGGTCTAGGAACTAATTCCCAAACTTCATTGCGTTCAAACTGATTTAGCTCTTCTTGCATTGCAATGATTCAGTAGTCGTCTGTGGAAGCTTCTTTGGGATTCTTTGGTTCGATATTGGAAAGGAATGCTACGTGACCCATTTGATTTAGTTGACTTCTAGTTCGTACGTTTGATTTAATTTCTCGGATAATATTTTGAACGGATGATCCGGTAATATTTTTGGTGGAGATCTTAATTCATTATTATTATTATTATGAATAATGTTTTCATCATTTTCAGGATTTGTGGTTTCCGTATTTGTGATGTTATCCGGAAGATCATCATCTTTTATACTTGGTTTTTATTGAAAATTTTCATCGAAAGATACATGTAAAGTTTCTTCAACAACATTTGATTTTTTTATTAAATATCCGATAAGCTTTGGTACGATATGAATATCATAGAAAGATTCCTTCGTCGGATTTCGCATCGAATTTTCCAAGCTGATCTTTGATATTTAATATAAAACATTTTTAACCAAAAACTTTGAAATAAGATATCTTCGGTTTTCTTTGAGTAAAAAATTAATAAGAGGTGTTTTCGTGAGAGGTCCAATAGACACACGATTCAAAACATAACAAGCAGTTGCAACAGCTTCTGTCCAAAAATATTTTGGAAGAGTGCTTCCATTTAACAAAGTTCTTGCACATTCTTGTAAAGTTTTGTTTTTACGTTCTACAACTCCATTTTGTTGTGGAGTTCTAGGGAACGAAAAATTACGAAAAATTCCTTTCTTTTTACAAAAATGGTCAAAAACTTCATTTTCAAATTCTCCTCCATGATCACTTATTATGTTCTTTATTTTTAAACCTTTTAAATTTTGGATTCGTTTGACAAAAATTTTAAAATGCTTAAACGTATCACTTTTATTTTTCATAAAAATGGTCCAAGTATATCTAGAAAAGTCATCTACTATTACAAATACGTATCTATTGTGGTTTAATATAGAAATAACTTTCTTAGATTTAAAAGATGATTTGGTTAATTTTCCTAATTAAAATGCATCACAAATATGATTGACTTTGAAGTTCATTTTTGGTAAACCTCTGACTAAATTATTGTTAGAAAGTTTGTTTATAGTTTTGAAGTTGATATGACAGAATCTTTTGTGCCATAGCCAATGATTATTTTCATTAGCTATTAAACACATATCTGAATTGTGATTGATTTTCATATTCAGAATATAGATATTTCTGTCTCTATTTCCTTCAAATACAAGATTTTGATTTTTATCAAAATGCTACACTTATCTTCAGAAAAAGAGATTTTGAATCCTTTGTCACATAACTGGCTGATACTTAAAAGATTGTGTTTTAAACTTTTGAAAGTAAAACATTGGGAATAAGAGGTAAATTATGTACCGACATTACTGACGTCGCCTTTTCCTAATATATATTCTTTGGAATTGTCTTCAAAAGTGACAGAGCCTCCATTTGAGTAAGTAATGTTTGATAGCAGATTTTTGTCTCCAGTCATATGTTTTGAGCAACCGCTATCGAGTATCCACTTTCCTCTCTTTTTAAGTGGGTTCTGCAAAAAATAATAATGACATTGGTACCCACTTTGTGATAGGGTCCTAAGAATAATAATGACATTGGTAACTGTTTTTTGCATTTGGTATCGAAGCCTGGTGTTCTAGAGATTGTAACAACATCCTAGAATAAATGGATACAAAGAGATCTAGTCAAGACAATAAGAAGAGGAAGAGCAATAAAGAAAAATCAAAGGAGCAAACAAACAAATGTTTCATGACAAAAGATAATGAGGTTAGTGATGTAATTTTTGATGATATGATAGAAATAAATTCAGAACTTCTAGATACTTTAAAAAGTCTCAAAAGAAAATATAAGGAAGCTCTGGAAAATCAGAAGAAAGCAGAATTCGAAAAAGATATGCTTAAAGACGAGAATAGAATATTAGAAGAAAAACTTGAGAAAATTCAAGATTCAGACAATTCTCAACTCGCTTTATTAAATCAAAAAATAGAAGCTCAAAAAGAAAAGAATAATGCTTTAGCTTCTGAGAATCATGAGTTAAAAATTAAAAATTAAAATTGTTGAGTTAGATAACACTAGTCTCAAAACTAAGCTTGATGACATTGGTAAAAATATTTTCAATTTTAATAAAGGGAGAAAATTTATCAAGGATTATTGAAAATTCTCAACCTATTACAAATAAGAAGGGATTAGGCTATGTTAATAATTCAAAAGCTCGCAATGATAAAAGTGGTTTAGGATATAATAAAACTGATCGTAGAAATAGCACTAGATATGCTTTCATGTATATTAAAAATGATAGTACTAGTACTAAATTTCGAGTAAAGTCTAAATCCAATTTTTATAGAAATTTAAATACTGCTATGACCTATAATGTTGATAATTTCTCTAGAAGTACAAAATCATTAACAAGAATTATGAATAAAATTTATCTAAGTATTTGGGTTTCTGTTAATTGGAAAAATAAAGAAAATACATTGATGATTATTTTAATATGATAGTTAATAATAAAAATTATATTTATAAAGGTTCAACCACATCCAAATGGGTATGGTTTCCAAAGACCTAACGTCGGACCCTAACATAGTAAGTGTGTACCGAAAATGATTATTATTTATTGTAGGTACTCAGAGAAACAAAAAAAAATGATAGATTTTGGAATTTTAAAGAATGATACATACATTTAATAAAATTGCGTGCTTACAATGAAATTTGGACTTCAGCAAATATGGTAAAATCTATTTTATTTTTTCTCCATAATTAATATTGAGTTTATCCCACTATTCACAAGATATTTTATATAATTTATTATATTTCCTCATTCTTTTTGATAATGATAAAGGAGGAAAAATTCATATGCATATTGATAGAGGAAGATGTTATACTTAGGAGGAACTTTAAACATATTAATGTTATTTTTTATATAGAATGATTATTTTTTTAAAATTGTATAGTTGTCATCATCTAAAAAGGCATGAATGTTAGAACCTCAATTGTTGGATTTTAATGACAACAACTATACAATTATTTCAAAGAATCTCTAAGCTAATTTGCAGGTGCATGAGCATCAAAAAAGAGATAATCAAATACGTTCAAAATGAAGATAAACAGTACAAAAGGATGAAAGAATGTATATGAAAATACATTTAAGATATATACAATAGAGACAAGACGAAGGTGACAAACAAAGTATTATTAGTCATATAGTGTCGTGTTTAGAGTTTACGAATATTAAAATCTTCTTCAAATGGTACACACACATATACATTCATATTTTAAATGAAAAATCAAGTTTCCAAAAATTGCATGGAGCAAGAATCGAACTCGGGTCACTAGTTCAAAAAGCAAGTGCTCTAACCAGTTGAGCTATGATATTTTTTAGTTGCATTCAGACGTCTGAATGTACCAAATCAGACGTATGAATCTGAAAAAATGAATATTGTTAGTACAATATTCAGACGTCTGACTTAGTCATTTCAGACGTCTGAAAATAGTCATTTTTAGCCTATTTTCTTTCTGCTTTGAGCTCGTGCGAATTCAGAAGTGTGAATTTTTTGATTCAGAAGTCTGAATATCTATAACGGCTATATTTTTTCAAATAGGCACTTTCACTCGTGAAGAGACGCGTCCTTCATTTCAATAGATATGACCATATCTCTTCATGATAACTTTTCATGAACAAATGCACCTATTTATAATCTATATAAGCATAATAGAATCATTCTTTTTATCAACGAATTTCAATCTATTCTTACTTTACTCTCATATTCATTCTTGTATCTAATACTTTTGTACATTCAATTTCATTCTATTGCTTCCTTGTTCTTCACACACACACATATATATATCATAAAGGAGAAGATTATAGGAAGGGTGTACTGTAATTGATAAATTCGTGTTATTGAAGAACACGGTGTCAAGAAAACTTTATTTTGTATAAATCCTGCTCTGCTGCTCAGGCGTGTGAAGTCCTTTTCGGCTGTTGAGGCGAAATCCTGTTTTGATGTTCATGTCCTATGTTCGGCTGTTCAAGGGTTGTATAGACCTGTTCCTTCGGGTTAAGTGATGGTTGTTGTAGTAGAAATTCCAGAAGGAGTCCGTGACTGGACGTAGAACGGGAAGTTGGAAGCAGTATAAAAATTCCTGGTGTGCTTGTTTTATTTTACTTATTCACATTGCTATAGTATCTTAGTTTATTTCCGCACTAGTATAGTATAATTCCATATAGCACGATCCGCACCGTCTTTTTATTACGGGCATATACAATCATTGGGAAATCGGAAGCCGAACTAGAGAGTCATGTACTATCCAGCTTTAGGGACTTTCCATATGTTGTACTCGTGCGCTTCTTAAGTCAACATTTTTCCATCCATTGTTCTGACTCATAATCAACTTATCCATATTTTGGTGTATGATTGCAACTACCCTATAGTCCAAATTTATAGGATTTGGCATATAATATACTTAAATTTATAGGCAAAATACAAATACGTTCACTCAACGTTTCTTAATTTTTCATCGGCTAATCTAATCTTCGATACCCAATGTAACGATCTGTGTTTTGGTGGACTTGGGTTTTTGATTTAGTGCAAATTCGGGTCCACTGAGGTTCGGGTCGTTACAATAATCGAATGATAACAACATAACATTTTATAGCAAAAGCAAGGGGAACAGAAACGACAATTTAGAAATGTAGATGCGCGCACACAATAATGCAAAATAGAAAATACATTTAACGAAGTCTTGCAACAATTATTTCATATCTTATCCTATCTCGAACCAAAGCTATATTATTTTGACACTTCTATCAATTGGTTCATCTTCTTTTCCTTCCGTTGGTTGAATATTATTTTATTCTTCAACGTATTCTTCTGGAATAAAATCAGAGTCATCGTATGACATAAAATATGCATTTTGATGGCTTGTTTTCATATGAAATCATGAATAGTCATTGTAGCGGCGGCCACTTTAAACTGAAAATTGGTAAATCCACATCTCTTTATATTCCAAGTATTCTTCGATTACCATACGTAAACTTGAACGTTAGAAATTAAAGGTTTCATAAAAATAAAAACAAATGGTACTACCCGATCTTTGAAATCTTTCCGCAATCTGACGTGTTGAAAGTGACAAAGCGATTATGTATGAAAATATTGCAATTATCTCTTTAACGCAAAGATCCTTTGTGAGCTGCACACAGTAAGATTCTAAACGATCACACAACGTTAAGATTTCAAATCTTGAATTTTGATCACGTGTCTTCTTAGGATTTTTAGGCAAATGTCTCGAATAAAACGAGATCTCAGACGAGATGTCTCGGATGTACATCTCAAATTAGCATCTCAGGTCGTAGAGTACATCCCGGGATATCTTAGAGTAACTTATGTGTATAATATTGAATTTAAATGTTTATTTTGGAAAAAAATTTGTTATTGAAAAAGTAAAAGCATAGATGATAACATGTTTGATTTGCATAAAAAAGTGGAAATGAATGTGTTTGTGAAGAAGAGTGGTAACTCAACTAGCATGATTGGTTTAGTAGTAACTGAATGATGTATCTTTTTATTAGAAGATTGAAAAAATAAGTCTTTTGCTGTGGCTCGGTGAGATGAAGGTAAAAAAATATATGATTAGGTGGTTAGTACATAGTAATTAGTTAGACTAGTCTCCTTAAGATCCGCATTAAATGTAAAAAAATTGTTGTGTAAAAGAAAAATGAATAATTTCGTATGAGATATCGGATTAAGGTTTCCATCAACATTTCAGGAATATTTTGAAGAAGATGAATGTAAAAGGAGATATAGACAACATATGATGTCTCATTTTGTCTAAATGTGAAAAGGAGATCTTGGATGAAATCTCGGACAAGATTGAAATTGGCACAACGTGATGAATCACAGTCTTTTTATATGAAAGTTTTGTTGACAACGCTCTTGGTGTTTGGAAAGAATATCATTGACCCAATGCATGTCGGTGAAAGCTGAAGTGTGAACCGTCGTATATCCGTTTTTCCTTCCATTGAAAAATTTGTAGTAGGGATCATCATCTTCCATTGATTTGTAAGAAATGTAGGGGAGGGTGTAAGGAGACAAGTGAATTGTAGTTATGAAAATAAGGTAGGTTAAATTATATAAGGGTGAAAACTTATGTCGTTTGAACTTGACGCTTAGGGCGTGTCAAGTTCAAACGGTCTAATTTTCTTACATTCCGTCAACGGGTCAAATGGGGCTTAGTCCCGTTCAATATTTCTGATGTGTATGCATCAAAAATTGAACCGACCAGTTTACTGCTGCGAACACACCATAAGCATTTAAGGAAAAAGTTTTTATTTTATTTTATTCTTTTATCCGTAGGTTCATAGGAGTATAACCTGATTCGATAATGTCTCATCAAATTGAACTAAATAAACTCTCATCCTAGCTTTCCAACAAGCATAATCATAATCATAACGGATGACATGCTATGGATTGAATTTCAAACAAAGTACAACTATATTTTAACATAAGTACTGTGTGTTCCTATCATTTCAGTATATTTTATCAGGTTCGAATGTATGACCTTTGGTCACTTGATGGATAAACCGTAGAGTTAAACTTTAGAGGGGATATAAAACATTTGTAATGAGTGCACTGTTACCAACTAAGCTAGTTGACTATTCAAATAAATAAAATCACTTTTCTTAAATGTAGTCGGTATCCAATGGTACAAAATTTCGATAGCATATTCTTATCTGGGTGTATTTAAAGTGAACAGAAAGTGTTTATGCTTGGTCTTGCACAATGGTAGAGCTAGCCAAAAATTTCAGACAGGGCAGCATTTCTATTGTTAAGATAGGCGGTTGAAGGTTGAAACCAAACAATATTGTTCTTGTAGTTATCATGGGCTGACTTGAGATAGCACATTTGGATAATTTGAGTTAGGGAAAATTTGGAAAGTTGTAATTTTTTTTCAAAGACTGCTATAATTCAGCTAGGATATTTGCCCCATCTAGCCAACATTTAGCTCCATCCCTGAGTCTGCTTACATTGAAAAAGCCGAGCTACTCATTAGTTGTTTTATACTGTTGGTTGTCCCCTGGAATTCAAACCGATGGCAGTATACCCACTAATGAACTGCTCACTTTCAGTGTGTGCAGATTAAGAATGCTCTGCACGCTTTCTACTAAAGTGAATAAAATGGCGGGATAGTTTCTAAGACCAATCAGATTCAGGCTATCACCATGGAAGCAATCACCTCACAATACCTAGAAAAAAGATTCATCTATTTTGTGGTTGGGCATCATGAAATTTTCAAATACAGTTTCACATGATTATTTGTTTAAAGGCCCAATAATGGACATGCCTATGAGAATGGGAACAAAAACAAAAGTGAAAAACATGGCTAAAAAAGGTTAAAATTGAAACGAAATTGGTGTGCTTCAATGAAAAATTACATTTATTAAATATTTGCTTATTTTGAATTTTAGTACATTTCTAATGTTGCTATAGAAGTAAAAAAATAATTGTTGTAAATATGTAGCAAAAAGAACAGTGCATATTGATATTATTGTGAGTTTATTTTATTTTTAGTTCATATTGATAAGAGTTGCGATGTTACTTTTTTTTTACTCCTACATTAAATGGCATGAAATTGTTCAACTGTACTAGCATTTATTGAATAACAATTTGAAGTTTGGTAACAAAATATCATTATCAACATCCTTGTCTTATCCCCAAATGATTGATGTTGGCTACATAAATTCTTAATTTTTATAGCTTTCTATTGTGAACCATATTATTAGTTAAATCTAATCTTTTTAGATCATTTTTAATATATGACCATGAATTACTAAATACATAAGATAAATTCAAAATTTAAATGCGCATCTAATAAATGTATTAAAATATTTAAATACTATATCAAATTTGACTAATGCTAATATTTTTAAATATAAATGTATTTTTAAGGAGAAGCTAGTCTAACACTGCTTAAGATGGTTAGACATCTCCAATGGAGGCCTTCCGAAGCACCCATGCGTATTGGAATTATAAACCACGTCGAATGCTCAAAGAGAGGTAGAGATCGATTAAGGAAGTATTAAAAAGGGACTTGAAGGATTGTAATATATGCAAAGAGTTGTTATCGAACATGAACGCGTGGAAGTTAGCGATCTACGTACCAGAATAATGAGCTATGAGTTTTTTTTTGCTTAAGCTTGACTTAGGAGTAGTGTTATAAGTTTTAGATTATGAGATTAGTGAATAGGAGCCTAGGACGTAGTGTTTGGTCTTGGGTCAATATTACTATTAGTACTATTATTACTATTAGTATAGTATTATTATCATTATCATCATGTTTTTAATGTATTTTTATTTTATTTTTTATTTTTATCTTACTTAGTTGTTATTATTATTGTTTTTATGTGTTTATTTATTTGACTTTGTTTTAGTATCATGGTTGTTGTTGTTATGACTTTTAAATTGACTTGTCTTTTAGTTTTGGGTTCCATCTCTAACCGATCCCAACTTGTTTTGGGTAACTAAATACCGAGAATATCTCCAAAATCTATTAATTTTGGAAATATTGTATCACCAAAAAAAAATTCTAATAGTTGTTGTTGTTATATAAATGTAAAATATTAGATGATAAGAATTCATATGTGTAGTTAAATTCGCACTAGTGAGAAAAATGGTAGCTACCTTTTGGTTCATTCAGTAAGCCAAAAATCAAGATGAATATTATCTCTTTTTTCTTATGCAATTTTAACATTTTTATATTATTTTTAAGAATGATTCCAAAAATGGTTTAGAAGAGGCAATTTTATTTTCTACGGTACTTTTAAAGACTGTATTAACTATATGATAACATTACCCCTTTTTAATAAATCATCATAATCATATTCATTTTCTGTTTTCTTCAACTCTAAAAGCAAATAACAGGCTCCAAATAAAAAATGATTGAATTTAAATTCATTGATTCTAACTGTAACAAAAACAAAAGCTGTTTTATTTTAAGTTTTTCATCAGTTTTCTGTAAAAGAAAAATGAAGGTTTATATTACTGGTAGTAGTATGATTAAATAAAGTAGCAGCATATTGTACAAATATTTTGTATTAGAAAAACATATGAATTTTGCAATTGGCTGATCGCATAATGTAACAAGATTTTATGGTTTTGAGTGCATAAAAGGTGTTTGATATAATGACAAATAAAATTATTCAGGTTATTTAAGGTTTAAATGATTAATTAAGGTTAAAAAAAGGTTTAGAATTTTAATTATAAGAGGAAACAAATATGCAATGACCCTCATAGCCATAATGGAATTAATAAAAAAAGGGTACCCGTCTTAATCATTTTGGAGCCCTTTTAGCTGTCCCTTTAATTTTTCAATTTTTTTCCTTATATTTTTTTTACTTGAAATCCTGGTAATATTTATTGAAAATTTCACGTCTTACTAGAAATATGTTCCCATCTAGTTTAAAATTGGTGATAATCATGTTTCCATCAAATTTCTAAGGTTTCCAAATGACATTTCTTACACAAACATCACTCGTATAAAAGGTTCCAGTATTTAAGTTCTAGATGAGTGGTCCTCTTTCGGGAGAGCACTTATTAAGTTCATGTATTACATTGAAAAATTGAAAATAACTTTGATTTAGATTCTATGCACAAGAAAATAATAAGGTCAGTGATTGGTAATTTGACGATAATAGAAAAAAGAAGAGCATTATGGTCTGGTTGGTTTCATTTTGAGTTTCGTATTCTGCGTTTTCAACATTCATTACAAAATATGAGGAGAGCCTTGAAGAAAATTTAAAATTCTTAATTATTACAACGATGTAGGGATGATGGAGGGGGTAGATTTTTTTTCCTTTAATTTTCCTAAACATGAAAAACAAAAATTATTTTTTATTTTTATGTGAACTTCATTTTTCAATTTGGTTGTCTTTCCAAAATATATGCATCATGCACATTTTGGTCTAGAGGCCCTGGATGGAAAACCAAAAATAAAAATGATAAACCAAGCGGGATCTTAGATTTTCAAAAGTAACTGGATAGGTAAAATAATTGTCATCGTATGTCACTTTGAGTATCATATGACAAAGTATCATACATCTCTAAAGGCTTGCAGCAAAATCGATTTTTTTTTTTCAACACACACAACATATATGTGTGTAGTATGCATAAGCATTTCTTCATATTGCTGATATATAATGCTGCTAATCAGGCCTCGCGGTACTGGTGAATATGACAAGTTTTATGATAATGGCATATATGCATGCGCTGGCTGTAGGACCCCCTTACACAAATCAACAACAAAGTTCGACTCAGGGTGTGGCTGGCCAGCTTTCTTCGACGGTCTTCCTGGAGCTATAAGTCGCTCGGTTCAAATTTCAACTTAATCTTTTTATTCTTATATATTATGTTTTCACTCAATTAATACCAATTTTAGAATGTGTTCAATCACCTTTACATGTTGCTTTGCTGCCATATTACACATAAAGAGATTGCATTATCTTTGAAACAAAAATTCTTGTATTGTTATGTCACATACACGCAAAATGAGAGAGTGTGTGTAGTAGATAACTGCATTTTAAAAATATACTCAAGTGTTTCAAGTACAGCTAGCTTATGTGGTAAGTGATAAAGCGCTCTATATTAAGTTCTGGAGATCTTTGGATCGATACCGCTTTGCTTGAATAAAACATCACTTTTATTTATTCTATAATAATAATAAATAAATAAAAAGCCCAACGTCACGTTTTTATGTTTATTTGAAATGAAGGTGTTACCAAAGCATACATAAAATAGGTTTCTAATGCTAATCTAAGCACAAGGTCTCTCTGCCACTAATTGTTTTCAAAGACTGTTTTTCTTCCACTGATGCACTTTATACCATGAAAAGACGATAAAATGTGGCATCTTTTGATGTGAACATCGCCTTGAAGAACTGCTCACCAAGCACTGCACATTTGTACACATCAAACTCGTAGAAAATGATATTCCCAAATGGATAAGCAAAATCGAAACCCTTATCTATTTATTTTCACCATTCAATAATGCGCATCAAGTATTTTTAGTGATGTCTTTTTTTTTCCAGATAGATGCTAAACCTTCCTCTAGAATTTAACCTTCTCATAGAAGGTTGAACTTTATCAAATGCATTACATGCATTGATCATGTAAATTACAAATTTGAAGTTCTACTTTTTGGAGGAAGGTCAACTTCCCAGTAACTTTTTTGAAGAAAATATTATTAACATTGAGTTATAGGTCATTAAAATGTGTTATTGAATGATGAAATAGCTATTCAACTCTCTCTTTTTTTGGGTGAAAGATTTAACAATTTAAAAAGTTGTTATTCAATCCGATTTATTTTTATTTATGATATGCAGTGCATTAAGTGAGAAGGGATATCTACCTACAAAGGAAATTATGACCTAAAAATTAACTGTGTGAGAACATTACAAGTTCTGTTAAAATTTTAACCTATATTGACATCATGTTCTCGGAGGGAGCGATTTATTTGTTCCATCAGTACAATCTGATAACTAGAAGTTCGACATCAATCGAGTAAAATTCAGGAGCTGATTGTAGAAGTATATCATCGCATCATAATATGTTTTCTTGCGGTGCATAAACATCAAACAAATATAATATGCAAACGAATGTTTATATGATTCCCGCTTTTTGAGTTTGGTCTGTATATCTAGTTATTTATTATTTACCATTTGGTTGGTTTTTCTTGTTCATTTATAACAGCCGGATGCTGACGGAAGGAGGACAGAGATAACATGCACAGCTTGCGGAGGTCACCTTGGTCATGTTCGCAAAGGAGAGGGGTATAAGACGCCAACTGATGAGCGACACTGTGTTAACAGTTTATCCATAAAGTTCAGTCCTGGCTCCAATTCATGAATAAAACTTGTAATGTTTTTCGTCTGCTTCAGTGGAAGTAATGTACATCTCTTGTAAACTTGGTTTTATTCTCTGTTTTTATCACATAGTTGGATACTGATTGTTATGAGAACATAAGCTTGCTTTTTTATATGATTATACCTATATCCGACACTTAAGAACATAAGCTTTGTTTCTACATCTCCAATAACAATTTGGTTTCATTAACAACGTTGTTCATGCTGTAAGAGAAAAATATGTAATCTCTACACGTGTGTAATAAGAAATATGTTTGAAATGTTGAAAAGAAACGCAAATTAAGTGCTCTAATATAATTTGAGTTACAAATTTAGGATTTTTATTCATAATTTTCAAGGGCGGTATCACCTCTTCCAAACATGTTTTCAACTTTACACTGAGAAAAACTTGCAGAATGATACACTACAAAAATTAGAAAACAAAAATGCAGTACAACCTGCTACGCTATACACGTTGTAGAGGTTGCGTTCTATATGATGATTGCTAAGATCTCAAGAACTTCAGTATAAGCTCTGTAATTTCCTTTTTCTTTAAAACCTATTAACAATAGTCAGCTTTCTGCTTGGATGGATTCAAATATTCACAGAAACATACTTCTACCTGAACAAGCCACCAATAAAATCTAAAAAAAAAATGCGAAAAACAGATCCATTTAAACACCCTACCCTATACATTAAAACAGACTGCTATTACACCCCAAAATGCCAAAAGAAATACAAGCCCATTACAACGAAAGAATAAAAATTACAGTAAAAGTAAAATAAAAATTAATCAATTCTGAACATCAGACAGTTTGCCATCTTCTTCTTCACTGTCATCCTCCTCGTCATCGAAGAAGGAACCCAAATAACTTGAATAAATCTCATGTCCGCCGCCATTAGCCCGCCATTGCTGATCCACTATCATTTCTGGTGACAGGCCCCACTGCTCCATTTCCTCCTTACTGTGGTGGATTGCTAGGCTGTACTCACCGCTTGGGCCTAGTTGCATTACTCTGTACTCGCAGTTCTCGAAGTTGTTCAGTCTTTCGAACTGGTCCACTGTCCATTTGAACCACTTCATTAGGAACACCCTCGATGTTAGCCCGTGTGAGACTATTACCAGGTTTGTTTCTGCTCGCTTGTCTTGGTCTAGTCTTTTCATGTCTATGTCTCTCCACAACGATTCCATGAAACCTGTAACATAGTGCATAAAACAGTAAAAATAAATCACAACTACTGATTATAATATTTTGATTAATATGTGGAAGCCACTCAATTACATCAAACGATGATGATTAAAATAAAATAAAATCAATGGTTAATAGAGAGTGGCGGACACATGAGGACACTAAGTTTTGGGATAGGAGATTTAAGCTCGTTGCTCACGTATGTGCAACTCCGATGTAAAATAGTGTGAAAATGATAAATCTTATAATTTATGATGATTGTCGGAGGAAAAATCATATTGGGCAAGGGGAGGAACAATTCAGATAAGAGGAAAACATGAGTTGCTTTATACTTTTCACTGACCAAACGCTTTCGCATTTTATACCTAATATAGTTTATATTTTAATTATTTATTTTGAATAGTAAAAACGAAAAAATTCAAAATTTTCAAGTATATTTTATATCCGTTTTATTTTAACCCAGAATTTTACTACATTTTGTCCTGGTTGAAAATTTTGAAACCGTTCTGAATGAATTTTGCAATTAAATTTTCAATATATTATATATTTTCTATGTTCAAAATCAAAGAATTCTGTAATTAAATATTTTCAACATAAAAGTTTGGCACTTGAAGTTTTTCAGAAATCAATGTTTCCATAATCAAGTTTTCTTAAAATCACAATATCTCAATACTTGATGATCCTTGAACTCAAGACTTTAGTTACTTAAACTAGGTTGTCTTACCGGTTATCATTGACCAAAAAATAACTTTATGAGAGAAACATAAAACTTTGGATATACTGTTATTTTTCCAGCCAACCACAATGCCTCCGCTGAATTGCAATTTTTCCTTAACATCATTTATGTCAATCTGAATTTTAGAAGTTCAAACTTCTCTAAATCAGATTTTACAAATCAAATATTTTCATACTTCAAATTTACAAAAAAAAAAAAAAGAAGAAGAAGAAGAAGAGTAAGCTAATTTTTGGTAATTATGTTTTTTTTTTGTTTAAAATAAAAATATTTTGAAAAATCATAATTTTCAAACTTAACATTTCGACATTTGCAAAGTAAATCAAAAATTCAAAATAAAAGTATCAATAATTACAAAACATCTAATATTGCAAAGGGAAAACATGTATAACAACAATGGATAAAAATAAGATTTAACTTCTTTTAATACATTGTCTCCACCTTTAACAATTTTATGCTCTCCAGAAAAACTTTTTTATTTTTATAATTCCCCTTATAAAAATGATAATGCTTTTTGTAACCAACCAAGTTAGTAACAGAAGCAAATTCAACGATAAGTCAACTATGATCATTGATCAATGTGAACAAAAGACAAAGTAAGCCAAACATTCAAATTAAGGTAAGCTTCACACAGAATGGATTTTCGAAGCATAATATACGAACTCAAAGACAGAATAGAAATGCACTAGAAATAGGCAGAGAACTTACTTGCAACCCTATCAAACACATCAGCAGCCGACTCACCTTCCGGAAACCTAAAAAAGAACCTTCCAAACCTGGCTCTAGTTTCCTTAATCACCCTCATCCTCTCCTCCACCTGAAAGTTTCCAAAATCCTGCTCTCTCACCCTACACTCTTCCCTCACACCGATTATCTGCTTTCTCCGAAATGCCCTTCCTATCTCCCTTAAGGTTGCCCTAGTTCTCTGATATGGCGACACGTAAAAGTGCACGCAGCCATCTGAAATGACTTTGCTGATCCTCTCGCCTGCAACTCGTGCTTGCTCTGTTCCCAGGGGCGTCAGTGGAATTCTATAATCTGGAGTTGTTGCATACGCTGACATGTCAAGGTTTCCTTGACTTTCGCCGTGTCTAACAAGGATGATCCTTTTTGGTAATTTCCTCTTGTGGCTTATTATTTGGTAGCTTCCATCTTCCATGTCTGTCTGCTTGCGTTGCTCCATCTTTTGCTTTTGATGTTTGAGTTTTGTAGAAGCGTATTTATAGCCTTAGCTGGATCCTGAAAATTAAGCATGAGAAGTTGAAAGCTGTCTTTGTTTGACTTTAAATGCTAAGTGGGAATATTAGCTTTTGTTTGATTGGAATTCAAAAAAAAGGTGGGGATTCTTTGCATTTTGCTTCATTCACACGAAGGACTATAATGATAAAAAGTCGCAAATAAAACTATATGACATAATTTCCTCAAATATTGAAGTCAATCAACATCTCACTTAATACATAAAAGATAATAAAAAAGGTCCCCATACAGTCATATGTATAAAATGAAATGGACAGCTAAAAAATAGAAAATAACCTATGATCTTCTTGTATAGGGATCCATCATTAACATAAGCAATAAATAAAACATGCAAGCAATCAAATTCCACCTGAATAGACGAAGTATGATGATCATTATGATCATATTTATATGGAACCACTGTAATCAACCAGTTAACCTTAACATCTCATAAAGTAATATCATGGAATCAAAAGCAACCGATCTTAGGTGTTTATTCTGGTTGTAGAAAACACAGAGAATTAAATTATAATAAGTTTATGACTTGGTTAGTAAGAAAGCGAATTTGACATTAGTAAATTTAGTTTGCATGTGATTACCATCTGAATAATATAGATAAAACAAAGTACATATTTGATAAGCTCAAATTTCCGTTCAAGCTTACCTAACTATCATGAGTCTTTGTTAATAAAGCTTGGTCACAAAAAAGGGAGAGTATTACTCTCATTTTTTTAATGATGTAATTAGATAACGATGTAGACTAATTATTCCTATGTGACAGAACAGATCAACTTGATGTCAAACTGTGTTTATCCACCAATAACGTGTGCAAGTCACCAGCATGCTGGAATATTCAATTCCAAGGAAGACCAGTTCCATGTTCTGCACTGGGTTTGCCCATTGTTTATATGGGTTCAAAAAGATTATCATGTCTTTCATAAAATAACATGTACATGTAAATGCATCTAAGAAAACAAACATAGTATGTTTTATTTTGTGTTGTAATCAAATAATTTTTATCCAGCATTTTTAAGCGGCTAAAAGTATGAACAATTTAATGATTCCAAACAGATCGTAGGGCATATCCCAAAGCTCACGACCAGGTCCAATAAGTTAATGATTCTGACCGTCCATATGATCTACATGATGTTATTGAATGTGCGACTTCAACAATTATGCATGTGTAGGAACATTTCAGATCCATATTTTTAGGAAATATATAAACTCGGACGAATATGCAAGCAAACGTTTCATGCTTGTTTGATTAATAGCAATGAGATTCCCAATATCATGCTAAGAATAGCCAGGATTTCAAAAGAAGATGCCATTCGTTTGATCTATGCATAATTCCATAGCAAATACTGAACTAAACCATTCATCTTGCAAACCATTGTGCTAATAAGTCACAGTAATAGTACCATCAAGCTATTTCCTTAGCATCAGTAGCTATATTGATTCGCTGACAAACGTTTAACTTCAACCCCAATGCGAACTATAAGAAGTAAATGTTATGAAATTCGAATTCAATACCACACTAAATCCAGACTCCAAAACACAACGGAAAAGCGAGATCGTTGAAAGATGTGCAAAAACAACCTATCAATATCTCAATATCAAAACTCAAATCCAATCCAAATAAATCAATATCAAACACAAGTAAAATAAACAATAATGAAAGTAAATCACAGACAATATTTATAATGGTTCGACTAACATTGTGTTAGTATACATCCACTTTGAAGAAAACCTTTTTATTACCAACAATAAAAAAGTACAAGAGTTTTTACAATAATCACTCAAAATTTTATTGAATTTGATTTTTGTTGAGATTAAGAATTGAAGAAATTCGACAGAGGAAACCCTTTTTCAATTTGAATGAGCCTTTTTCCATTTGAGTTCAAAAAAATAGCTTATATATAAAGAATTTTCATTTGGCAAAAACCAAATTCACCCCTTAAAGTCTTCAACGGCACGGGCATAAAAGTCCACGTCTCATGCAACCAAATGTCTGACCCAAAATTTAGACGTCTAAATACGTTTAAAATACACTGAAAACCGTCGGGATAATTTCCGAGTCAACTAGACGTCTAAATGTAAATTTAGACGTCTGAATTCCATATTAGACGTTTGAATTACAATTTAGACGTCTAACTTGCTAAAGCTCAGAATTGCTTCTTCAAACCGTGATATCTTTCGCCTCCGAGCTCCGATTTGCAAACCGTCTTCACCAATATCAAGTTATTTCCGTCCTATTCAAATTTGCATATAGTGTCGTTAAAATTTAACACTCCACTTTGACGCTATATCCATCTCCATATACCAAGAACTAATGATACCAAACCATCACCACCTCTATCTTCAACCAAAACACTTGAATACTTTTCTAATAAGCTCCGACAAAGGCACCGCCAATTACACTCCAACGAGCTCCGGTAAGGCCACCGTCTGCTAATAAAGTATTGAAAGTATCCAAATTAAAAAACATCTTACCAGAGGACAAAAATATTTAGAAGTGCAAATAAGTATTTACTAAGAAGATAGAACCACAATCTTTCATCGATATTCTTCATCATCAATAAACAAACTACTCCCTCCACCGTGCTACCCCGTAGCACTTAGCATTTGCTAAACGAATCTTGTTCGAGCAACTCGAACTTTCTAATCGGCAATGCTTTCATAAACATATCCGTCGGATTATCTTTTGTGTGTACTTTCCGACGATTAACAAGCTTATCTTCATCCATGACAACCAAAAATGACTCTCCCTCCTCGATGTGCTTACTGCGGGAGCTAAAAGCCAAATTCTTCGTCAAATACATAGCATTTTGGCTATCACATTGAACATCAATACTATCGTGTTCAAAACCCAAATCACACAACAATCGCATCAAGTGTAGTACTTCATTTGCCGTCTTTACCGCGGTTATCAACTCCGCATTCGTAGTGGATAAAGCAACTACAATTTGCAATCTCGATCTTCAACTTATGACCGTACCACCAAAAGTGAAGACATGTCCGGAAGTTTACTTCCTCTGATCCCTATCTCCAACGTAGTCCGAATCGCAATAACCAATCAACTTGCAATTTATCCCATCACTACCGTAAGAAACAAGGCTATGAGATGAAGTGTCTCTAAAGTATCTCAAAGTAACCTTCACGGCTTGCCAATGTGATTTTACCGAATTAGTCATATACCGGCTAACCATCCCGACGGCATTTGCAATGTCGGATCTTATACATACAATGACATGCATTAAACTTCCAACCGCACTTACATATGACACCCTTGTCATATAAGTCTTGTCTTTCTCCAAAATAGATGATCCCTTAATCGAAAGCTTTATATATGCAAAGATAAATGTGTATTTGACGCCTTTGCATTCTCCATGCTAAACCGACAAAACACTTTCTCTATATACTCATTTTAAGCCAATTTCAACTCAAAACACTTTCGATTTTCTCTATTTCCATGGCCAAAATTTTCTTTGCCTCTTCATAATCTTTCATATCAAATTCTGATTTTAAAAATATTTTTAACTTGTTGATTTCATTTTTTTCTTTAGATGGAATGAGCATGTCATCCACATACAATAGTAAATATGTACAACAATCATTTTTTAATCTTTTGCATTATACGCAAACATCTTTGATGCTTCTATCAAAACCATTTTCAAGCATAAAATGATCCATTCTTTTGTACCATTATCTATATGATTGCTTTAAACCATATAGTGATTTTTCAACCTGCAAATTAAATTTGACTTACCATTTACGACAAAACCTTTCGATTGCTCCATGCAGTTGTCTTCATCCAAGTCACCATGCAAGAAGACGGTTTTCAAATCAAGTTGCTCCAATCTCAAATCATGAATAACAACTATAGCAAGTAATATCCGAATTGAAGTATGACACACAACCGGTGCAATTTTTTTTATCATATTCCTTTCCCTTCCTTTGTACAAACTCCTTAGCCACTAATCTAGATTTATATCTCCCATCGTCCTTCATCTTGTATATCCATTTGCACCAAATAACACGGTTTTCTTTAGGAAGTGGAATCAAATCAAGTTTGATTCTTTAACAAAGATTGTATTTCTTCCTCCATGACACAAATCTATTTCGATCTATCATTCGAATCCATGACGTCATTAAGGTTCACAGCTCATCTTAAACTACATAAAAAGTATAGTATAAATTATCACAAAAGCTAAGAAAAAACTAAGATGGTTCAACCACCGTATCTTTTGGATTGTCTTATAACACGATGATGAAACCGAGTTGCAATACTATCACCCAAACTCCTTTTGGCTCCATCTTGAGCCTAATCATCTGTGGAATCATGCACATCACCAACACTAATAAAGGGAACATGTTGACTATGTGATGTAACATCAACCGCTTTCTCAACACAAGCATCTCCAAAAACTCTACTACTTGAACGAAAAATGGAAACAACTTCTTTCTCCTTTGATTCACCACGAACCAAATCCGAAATATCCGATGAGCTCTATTTTTTCTTAAACAAGGCCGACTCATCAAAAGTAACATGATGAGAGTTTACAACTTTTTTCGTTTCTGGATTCCAAATCCGCCAGCGACATCATCCATATAATCAAGCAAGACCTTTTGAAAGCTCTATGTTTAAGCTTATCATTATTCGGATCATACACATAAACCGAACTACCAAACATACGCTCAAGTCAATGTCCTTTCCCTTACACATTTCTTTTGAAATTTTGTTATTAATAGCTGAGCACATAATTTAGTTTACAATATGCACCGCGGTTGGCAAAGCTTCGCCCCAAAATCCCTTCGTCAAATCCGATATCAATCTCAAACATCGAATTTTCTCAAATAGAGTACGGTTCATTCTCTTTGACACACCATTCGATTGTGGATCCACGGATGTAGTAAAATACCTCTGATTACCATGATGTTTGCAAAAGTCTAAGAACTCTCTGTAAACATACTCTTCACCATTGTCGGACCTCAATACCTTCAAAGACTTACCACTTTCATTCTCAACAAGAGCTTTCTAAACTTTGAATTTAGCAAATGTCTCTGATTTGGCCTTCATTACATACATCTATACTTTTCAAGAAAATCTATCAATAAAAGGAATATAATAACGAGCTCCATCAAAAGAAACTACCGGTGTCGGCTCCCAAACATCCGTGTGAACAAACTCAAAAACATCTCTTGAGTCATGTTTTTCTTTCCCAAATGATATTTTAGTTTGCTTCTCCATGACACATTCCTCGCAAAACTCAAGTTTGTTGAAACTCTTTCCATTGATCATCTCTCTCTTCCAAAGAATATCCAAACTCCTCTCCGAGATATGACTCAACCTCAAATGCCACAACCTTGTCGAATCCAAACCACAAGAACTATCAACACATACACAAGTTTCATCTTCAATAGTCATACCTTCAAACAAATAAACTCCATGAGCTATAACACCTTTCATCACCACAAGTGCACCATTCAAAATCCACAAGCTATCACTCTCATGGTGATTTTACAACCCAAAGAATCCAATTGCTCTAAGGAAATAAGAGATTTTCGAAGACCCGAAAATATAACGTACATTAGTGAGCGTACAAATTACACAATCAAACATCCGAATTCGCACAAAACTAATGCTCATTGATATACAAATAGCACAATTACTTGTAACAATTGAATTTTCCTCCTTATCGATATAAGAGGAAAAACAATTCTTATTTGACGCCATATGACAAGATGCACCCGAATCGAGCATCCATTCGCCATCTGAAACATCCGATGCTACTGCCATTAATACATTTTCATGTACCTCACTAACACCACTCTCCACGGCCACCGATAAAGATGCTACTTCCTTCTTCTCTTATCCTTGTTCGGACACTTATTCTTTCATTGACCGAGCTTCTTGCAAATAAAACACTTATTATTTCTATTCTTCGACTTTCCTCTCCGACCAGGCTTTCTTGCTTTAGAATGCATACGATTCCCCTTTGCCTTCTCATTTCTCTCATTCTCCACAAACAAACTGTGACCACTACTAGCATCGCTACTACTATCACTTAACTCCTTCATGATACCGCAACTCCTTACTAAGAATACCTGTTTTAACATCACTAAGAGTCAAAGTATCCCGACTATATATCGAAATATTTGAGAAACCCGTATAATGGTCCGACAACGAACATAACAAGATCATCGTCTTTTGCTCTTCCTCAATCTTCAAGTCTACCGCCTTTAGCGAAGTACCCTCTTTCATCTTATAGGTGAAGAATGTTCACAACAAGATTAAACAATTAGCTAGCGATTTTTTTCATACACAACTCCAACTTATCTCAAATATCCTTAGTGGTGATCTCACCACTAATTGCAGAGATTACATTCTCACATATAGCAAGTTGAAGTGCAGTGAATGCACACTCTTTTAATTTCTCTCTCTCAACATTCAGATGTCCGCCGACAATAAATGCATATCAAACACAATCCGATGCACACGATTCCGTCTAAGAACTACTTTCATTTTTCATTGTCATTTTTCAAAATCATTATCATCATACCACATATCAATAACCAATTGAGAACCCAAAACCATATACGATCCACTTACATATGATACTACATCACTTGGACCAACCAATGAGGGACTATTCGAGATATTTTATGATTTTGACATTTTCAAAAATATCTTACAAACACCGACGCTCTGATACCAAATGTTATGAAATTCGAATTTAATACCATACTAAATCAAAACTTCAAAACGTAGCGGAAAAGCGAGATCGTTGAAAGATGTGCAAAAATAATCGATTAATATCCCTACATCAAAACTCAAATCCAATCCAAATAAACCAATCTCAATCACAAGCAAGTAAAATAAGCAATAACGAAAGCAAATCACACACAAGATTTATAGCGTTCGACTAAGGTTGTGTTAGTGTACATCCTCTTTGAAAAGAGCCTTTTTATTACTAACAATGAAAGAGTATAAGAAATTTTACAATGATCACTCAAAATTCTATTGAATTTAGATTTTGTGGAGACTAAGAATTGAAGAAAATTTCATAAAGGAAACCTTTTTTCAATTTGAATGAACCTTCTTCCATTTGAGTTCTAAAAGATAGCTATATATGAAGAATTTTCGTTTGGCAAATACCAAATTTGCCCCTTAAAGCCTTTATCAAAATCACAACAACACGGACATAAAAGTCCACGTCTCAAGCAATCAGACACCTGATCCAAATTTAGACGTCTAAATACGTCTAAAATACACTGGAAACTGTCGGGAGAATTTCCCGAGTCAACTAGACGTCTAAATGTAAATGTAGACATCTAAATTTCATATTAGACGTTTGAATTTCATATTAGATGTCTGAATTACAATTTAGACGTCTAACTTGCTATAGCTCTAAATTGCTTCTTCAAACTACGATATCTTCCGTCTCCGAGCTGCAATTCGTGAATCGTTTTCACCGATATCAAGCTATTTCCGTCATCTTCAATTCTACATATAGTGTTTTCAAAATTTAATAGTAGAAACATAAGTAGTGAGATAATCAGAGGTTCTAGACTATTAATGTTGTAGGACGGAAGCAAGAATTACAATCACCATAGGCCATTGGGACTAATCATTAGTATGTTTATTTAGTTCATAAAATACTCGGAAAGAAGTCAAGTTACACGTATGCAAAAAAAAATTAAGGTTGCACTTGGACTATGGACCATGCTAGTTCCTACATGGATTTACCATTGAATGAGAGGTTCATGGATCTTTACAATGCTAGTTTTAGATCTTCCTAAATAATAGATAACAATAAAAAAAACTGATCAAAAGTCCAAGTAAGCTCACTATTCACGAGTCGGCCTGTCAATGGTGTAGGTTTCGGCCCGTGTCCGGTCCGAACCCGCCCTATTTATGCGGGTATGAGTTTTGCCTTTTACTACCCAAGCCGGATCGGGTACGGTTTTATCAAAACCCGACCCGGTTAGGATCCGATCCGACTATTAGTTTTTCATCGTATCAAAACATGGGTGCGTATGTTATTTATTTACCATTTTGTTTGTTTACATGTAGTGTTTTTGCATACTATTGTTACAAATTTGACTACATCACCGTCCAATTTATATGTTAACATTGTTTGTATACAAATTTTACCAACGTTGTAGTTTTAAAATTTGGTTTTAACGTAAATATTCTGAGTTAGGTATATAGTTATTACTCAATAGGCTTAAAAAACCCGACGGATCGGGCTCGAATATTGGATTGAATATCCTGCGGGTTCGGACCGGATTTGGATTTTAATTATTTTAATTGGACTTGGGTCCGGGTTTTATAATACCCGGACAGAACCCGGACCAAACCCTGTCCATTGACAGACCTATTCACGAGCACTGTTTTAATTAAATAATAATGAAAGAGTTAAGACATACAGCCAGTTCTGAGGGCCAAACAAATGAATTCAGAAGTCAAAAAGAGTAATAGACAATATTCCCAATGGAACATAATATGCGCTAACCAATATTTTTTGGGTCCAACTTCACCTTAAAGTGAACGCTTATTTCCTACATTTAAAAAGAGAGAGAAGCGTTAAATTTGCTAAAATGTGTTCCACGTGCATTACGTGAAGAACATTTCCAACAAATCCAATTTTTGATCTCTGCGTTTTCTTCTTCTCCTTTTTCAATTTTCTTTTCAAATTCATATTCGTTGTCGCCTTTCTATTTGTGTTACATGCCACCCACGTCAAAAATAATATGCATCTCCACATAGCACAGCCTAATTCACTGCCTTACATGCCTATATCTCAACATCTCATGGTAACTATGACATAACTACCAGAACCATATACCAAAAAATTACTTTTTACTCCCCCTTGACTTTTGACATTCATCTCCTTTCTCCAATCAACTTTTTAATAACATACTCCTCTAAAGCGAAAAACACTTGTATATAAACAATATCAGAGCCTAAATAACTATTTTTTTTCAGCAATTGCAAACAAAATTAATCCCCTCCACTGAAAGTTTATGAGTGGCATATGGAAAACAGGCTTAAGCAGTCCTTTCTAACATAGTCATAACCAGTAAACAGGATTAAAAAGTACCGACTACATGTCCCTAGTATTGAACCTACTAATACACTCATGCATGCCAATTTGCAGTGTTCTATCAGATGACTAAATTTACATAATTTCGGAGTCATTTTTGTTCATAATGACAATGATCATAAACTGGATTTGACAAATAGGATCATGACGCCAGCTAAAGGGATTGGATGTGAACCTATAAAGTTGTTTTTGTTGTTCCATGTCGCATACTAAAACATACTCCACTAAAGCGAAAGAACCTTTAATAACAAAGATGTTGATTTTTCATACGATTTTGTAAGACATCGGCATTTACATTGTATTGACATTTTCTGTTCCCTAAATGCCCGACTAATTGCTTTTATTAACACCAGTAAACATGTATTAAATTAATAAATTCTATTTATAACTGATTAGTAGAAATAAATGCATACAAAAGCAAAAATTATATTGATCTTGAATGTTTGGTTTGGAAATTAAAACGATCCTTCCATAATTTATGTAAGATAGTTGGTTTAGAAATTAAACAAGGAACGAGGAGAGACAGAGCATCAAGTTATTAATGCTGCAAAATTAAAGCAACTCGTAGGTAAGAAAGAGTTACCAGGTTGTTCTTTGTGCTACCTATTATAGTTATTACGGTAAATTTGTAAATTCAAAAGCTTAAAATGAAAGTTATAACATAGTTAAGGTTGTCCCATATTTTCAAGGGTTTTTTAACATTTGTCAACTGTTATTATAATAAATATCCTTAACCCAGCAAAATTATACCGTGTATGAGATTATTTTTTGTATTTATACAACCTAAACATGTGCTTGGGCACGCGTAAACATTTTTTTCTCCTTCCAATTTTTACTGTAAACCAAAACGAAACTTAGGCTGGTTCTATTCATACCCCGTTTTCCTCCTTTCAAATCCTGCTACTTCATCAATTTTTAGGTTTTTCAAAATTGTCCATCTTCGAACCACACCAGATTACGTTTAAAAGAAATAATTACGTACAAAAGCTCAAAAGAAGCGACGTTTATATAAAAACCTCGCTCGGCTCGAGCGAGGTTCGTGTAACAACCTAGTTTGAACCGAGCAAGGTTTGTGTAACTATCTAGTTTATGTCGAGTGAAGTTTCTATAACAACTTGTTCGGGTCGAGTGAAGTTTCTATAACAACTTGTTCGGACCAAGCATCGTTCGTGAATAAACAACATCAAAGCTGAACATGGCGTAAAAAATATGATGACATTTTTGGAATCAAATGGGTAACGAATTGAAAAAAGTGGACAGTAATGATTATTTGTAACCCAGTGGGGTGTGAAAGGAGAAAGTAGGAGTGGGAATAGAACTAGCCTAAAACTTATCTTCACTAATATAACAACTAAGAAAATCTCCAACAAAGAAGATAGATTGCAGAAAACAACTAAAAGACTAAACAATCAATCCTAAACCAAGGATGAATCTATATCACATCCTATTGTTAGATCCAAAAGCAAAACTTGTGTGTGAACTTCGATACATTCTTACTTCTACATTTTCTGTCAAGAACAACTTCAAGCAAGATACTCGCTTGAACAAATTATTTGGTAAAATAAAAATAAAATGGATTTCAGTTGGTTAGAAAACAAGTAAACCAAAGGTCAAAGATGATTCAATTCCTCACGCAGTTGAACTTGAAAAATCAAAGGTTAAGTACAATTCGACCCATTAATTTGCAGAGAAACAAAATCGCAGACATAACGAATTAGAGTAAACTGGCGAACAACGAAATGATTACAGTTTAAAATAAGAATAAGAAATGCGTACCAATTTAGGGGATATCGTCGAGAAACTGCTGCAGAGAAATTACGATTCGAGGCTGGGGATTAATTTAGGAAGGAAGAAAAAACTGTGATTGGGAGGGAGTCGTTATAATTTATAACGGCTACTTTCTTTCCTTGGAGATAAATGGCGTGTTGCTTTATTGCATCAGTCAACCGCTGCTGAAAACAACGATACGGGGGGAGACGAAAATGCTTTAATTTTCCTAGGAAATTCGCTCAAAATAACGATGAGCCGACTGCGTAAATGGTTTTTCCAAGAATTTTATTATTATATATATGTATACAGTGATATATGTCACGTTAATCAAGACTAACATTGTGTTGGTATGTCTACTAAGCAGAAAAAAAAATTAACTACTAGAGAACACCCCTACTGAAACATTGTTATTGTGGAATTATTGCTGAAATGATTGTGTACACATAAAAAAATTGCAGGTCATCGATTCTATGGATGTCAGTGTTATGCATTGCATAAGCGATGCCTAAAGTTTACTCTTAATATAATTTCTTCCAGTGGATAAATCAATGTGTCACATGGGACTTGATTATACTCTTCATATGCGAGTGAAGTGTTATGGTTCAGAAAAAATATAATATTAAATTATTGAAGGATAATTCTTACTTCCAATCAAAAGCTCTCGATGTAGCACAGTATGATTATACTGCTAGGTATTCGAATGTGCAGCTGATATTATTTAGGTTACTGAAATGTATTATTTATTTAGTGACGTCATCCTTTTATGTTTATTGTACTAAAACCTAGGCAATGTTGTATCTGAATGATGATTGATGATATTAATGTATGTGTACTGTTGAATTTGTGGTGTAATTATTTGATGTCATGTGAATGTCCTACGTTATTTGTAATGACCCTAATTTTGACTAACATTATTTCGGACATTTAATTAGATAAATTAAATGAAATAACGTAGATGGTTAAGGGATTGAGATTTGTTAACTAAGAAGGAGTCGTGCCTTGATGAATATATAAGCAAAAGAGAATTAAAGATAAGTAAGTAGGAAGAATATGATAATGGAAAAATATGAATAGTCTTTGTTCTTATAACCTAAACCTTTCTATCCTTCATTTTTCATTCATTTCAACATTTACAAACAAAACCAAAACTCTAGTAAGCTCGACCGACCACCATTAAGAAGAATCAAAAGAAGATAAGCTAGGAATCAAGTAGAAAGCTTGAAGAAATTAACCAAAGAGCAAATCTCAACCTTCTTAACACTAAGCTAAGATGAACAATTATCTTATATCTCATTTTTCATAAGGATTTCGGTTTCAAGGTTTGACCTGAATCAATTTCGCAAATAGTATATCGTGTTATGTTTGTTTGAATGGATATACACACACACTTGTTGATGATTTACAGTGTTTCATATGGATTTTAGGATAAGTTTAGATTGGAAAAGCTATACAATGACATGAAAATGATTTGCATTTTTAATATATGGTCGAAAATATTATTCTAGAAGTGGGTTTCAAGTTTCATAAATGTTAACGGGCACCTTGGCCTGGCTACAAAATGACAGTTGAGATATTATTATTAGCACTAGACAAGGTTCTGACCAAGAGGAGCCTGATAGCATACAGGTTTGATGCAGTCAACATGTTTAGCATTTAGGCACGGTTCGGCAAGCACAGTAAGGCATACGTCGCTCGGTCCAGATGGCTCGGCAAGTCTTGTTCGGCACAAGCCTCGTTTGACACAAAGCCTCGTTCGGTACAATGCCTTGCTCGACATACGAGTGTCGTTCGGCATAACTTTGTTTCGAGTCACTTGGTAGTCGCCACAGGCAGTTCTTGACCGGCATCCCTCGCTTGGCAATTTCTGTTCGGCATACCTGGCTCGGTGCGCAGAAGCTACTTACCACGGGCCAAGATACCTTGTTCCTAGGCCTGCGAGGGAAGTCCAACCCATCTTCGTCTATAAATAGAAGGGCAGGGGCAGAGTGAAATGGACCTTTTTCCGGGAACACTGGGGAGACTATGCCCTTTTTTATACTCTCCTCTTTTTAATTCAAACTTGTATTCAAGTGATTGATTACGGATTGTATCTGTATTCAAGTAATTTAGAAAGCAATAAAGATTAAACTCAAAGTGGACGTAGGAAATTACGCCGAACCACTATAAATCCGGTGTTCTCGTTTTTGTTGTTCTTTTTGTATTGAATTACACTATTCTTCTGTTCTAATTTACTCTCTTCATTAATTTCTCTACATAACTCTACTCAAGGGTGTTAGTGACCTATTCTGGTGCTAACAATAAGTTTCTAAGTTATTGTGGAATTATTATGAATTTTCTATGAAAGAAAATGGTTGATATTGGTTTTAAATTATTTAAAGCAATTCTATAATGATTTTGGGTCTGAAATTTAAATATGTTGGAAAACATATCAAAAGAGAATTATGGTAATTTTTTGAGAATTTTCCTAAGTATTTTATTATGGTTATAAAATTATTTAAGTTAAGGGACTTAAATGCTTATATGTTTTATCAAGGAGAAAGGGTTTATTTGTTAAAATGTTTTAATTATAAATTTTGAATTCGGCAGCCTTTTTTGAAAAGAATTTTGATAAAGATTGCGCAACCAATTATATTTTGACAAGGCAGGTTAGGTAAAAAGAAATTTCTTTGAAAGACTAAAAATCAGTTTGCTTGGAATTACCACTTCACCATTTCCATCTATTAGCTTTCAACACCATACCTTCGCTTATGAACCCATTCGAAACCAATACACATGGTACCAAGAAATTGATACGTAGTGCGTTGGAGAAAGATGGAGGGGACCGTGTCGAAACTATGCTTTCGAAGGGGTGGAAGTTTTTCTTATAAGCTTTCGAATCCACTACCTATCTTTGCTTTTAAAGATGCTTTCGATGAGGTTCTTTCAACTTGCCTTTGTTTTAAAAGGATCAACTTTGTTTAGAAAAGAGCTTCCGAATGAGTTGTCGCTTAATTATATTCTAAAAGAAGCTTTCGAAAGGATAGCTGGTGTTGAACTTATTCGTAATCCATGCTGCCGCATTCTTACCTTTCGAACTAGTTAAGGCCACTTTTCTTTATAGCCTTAAGCAAAGTATTCAAAAGGATTCTTTTTTCCTTTTACTTTGAAACTGCATTCTTAATGTTTTCGAAAGGGTCATATAGCCGCTTTCAAATGGTTTTAGAGGCAATGATTTCGAAAGAGTGGGTTTCGAAACTATCTTTTTTCTCTTACTTGGGATTAATGCTTTCGAAAGCAAAGCTTTCACCCCAGTTTTCTATGACCCTATAGTTATATTATATGTTAAACCCAAAGGTTTCGAAAGGAATGAGCTTAAATGGTTTCGAAGCAGTTTTTCCACAAACCTTTACTTGAACCCAAATGCTTTCGAAAGGTATGCTATAAATGTTTTAAAGGGGAGGCCCCCAATGTTTCAAATGGAATATTTTAAGTGTTTGAATGGAAGATTTCCAATGCTTTTGAAAAACAGGTTTAAATGGTTTTGAAAGGGGATGTCTAAGGTTTTAAAGAAATTTATTTCAAAAAACATATTTTCAATACATTCAAAAGGTATGTTTTGGCCTTTCGGCCTAGTGTTTCAAGGTTAAAGTAGTTAACTTATTTTGAAACAGGTACTTTCAATGAATTCGAAAGGGATTGTTTATGGTTTAAACAATGGTTTCGAAGGTATTGTTTTGGCCTTGTAGCCTAAAGCTTTCTAAGTTAAAAAGGGTTTTAACTCATTATGAAGGGATAAATAATCACATTGATAAGATTTCATCAACATTGTTTGGCGGAAAGCATATATCATGACATAAGTACTTTGAGTAAAGCAAAGAGTATGATATCCTTATTTTATAAAGTTACGATTTTAGGGGTAAATCATTTACAAAGATTGTTTACTATGAAATGAAATTGAATAGGGTAGTTAACCCTAAGTATATGACAGGAAATAAAAATTGAGTATGGTAGTTAGCCCTAAGTTTATGACTCAGATATTAGAAGATCAGATGAGACTGGTGTAGGATTGCGTCCTATAATTTAGCTAATAGCCCCTAGCTAATATAAGTCTAAAATTCCAATGTGCAGGGCTTTGTCACAACGGGATTAAAATAATGTTACACACAAAAGAGAGTATACAGAGAAAGGATAGGTTATTGATGAGCCCGCAAAACCATTAGGATCAATTGACCCTAGAAGAAGACAGTTGAGGGAAGATAGCCTAATATTGTGTCTAACTGAAGTTAGATTATATATTTTGTCTGGTAGGCCCGAGTCAGCCAATGGTTAATAGTTAGCCAAATAAAACTATAGCGTGGACAAATAGTCCAATGAATTCCTTATTATTATGCATATATGTATTTTCTATTATTTTTATAATTATTTTGATTGCAGGATTTTGATTTACAAAAGATAAACTTTTAAAATGATATTTGTGAGGGAAACTCATTCTGCTAAGCGGCGTGATCTTACTTAATATCAGTAAATCGAGATGTAATAGTATTATTCACACTAGGTTTTATGTCTGACTCGAAGTTTATATTTTCCTTTTAAACTCTCGGATGCTCAAAATTTTATTTGAGTAGATTGAGAGTTAAGGACTTTTCAGGTTTAGTAGGTTGGACGAATAAACATTCGAAGACATGCATGAGGCAAAACTATAGTATTATTTCCGCTGTGATGTAATTATGACTGATATGTTTATTTAATACTCTGATCATTCAATGGGGCATCTTCATATGTCGCTCTTGACATAGTTTGTAATAATTATATTTGATCAAAACCTGGGAATCGTTTTGGAATTATGTAACTAAATATGAAATATATGGATTTGAAATGTAATCAAAAAAGTTGTTTTTGCAATCTGTGTTGATTTTATTTCATATTCATGTGCTTCTGATATTATAAATACCACTAACATTACCGTATTTTGTCACATGAAGTTAATACCATGGATGACTGCAATATCTTTAGCGCTTGGCTTCGGACCTCAAGATAGAGGATGTTACAACTTGGTAGCAGAGCATAAGTTTATGAAAACTTAAAATAAATTTCAAACTTAAAATGATTTTGAAAACAATCCTAAGGAATTAGAGAAAAGACTAGGGTATGGGATAACGCTATAGTAACACACTTATATTTGCTATATATAAGTATACACTTTATCTCTATTCTCCATCTTTCTTAGGCTATTCTTCTGTATCTTACAAAGACTCGAATGTAGATTTTAAGGAAGTAAGATATGGATGGTATAAAGAGTTAACTTTGGTGGAGGAAGCACCACCATTAATGAGAACGCCAAACCAAACAGTAGAAGGAATCTAGGTCGAGCACCAGTTGCTAATGTGGGTGCTGGAGCAACGCAAGTTGATGTGGAAGCTATGTATCAGTTCTTTGTCAACCTGATGCAAGCTGGAGTTGCTGCGGGATTAATCGATGGAAATGCAGGAGAAGGAAATCAGGAAGATTTGGTGGTCAATAACTATGCAATACTAAGCAGAGATTATGCCAGGTTTGGAGGAAAGCGGTTTATTGGGACCGAGGATGCAATTGAAGTGGAGAATTGGTTACTTCATTACAAAAGGATTTTTGCTGATTTAGGGCTTTATGACGAGCAGAAGAGGAGACTTGCTTCTAGAAAGTTGCAAGGAGCAACACTGTACTTGTGGAACAGTGTTACCGTGGGAGTTAATGAAGAGACCATGACTTGGGCGGAATTTAGAAGGAGGTTTGAGGAAAGATTAATGTTAGAGATTGCTAAGTTATTTTTTCTCAGAAAATTTACGGAGTTAGAGCAGGGAGATATGATGGTGCTTGAGTATGCTACCAAATTTGAGGAGTTATCGAGATACAGACATGCTACGATTGATATGGTTATCAAAAGAAATGAGAAGTTCATCCGTGGATTGAAACCCAAGCTTGCTAAATCAACTTTGCCACATATTAGGGATCCATGTGATGTAGTTATTGAGATGACTTTGAGCCAGGAGGAGATGCTTGCTTTTCATGATGGCAACAAAGCCAGGGAAACTCAAAGTGGGTAGAACAAGAAGAGGAAGTTTTTCCATAAGAAAGGTGCTAAAAAAGATGATCAGCCAAGAAAAGGAAGGCCGATGTAGTTTTCTATAAGTGTGACAAGAAGGGGCACTGTGCTCACGAGTGCTGGACAAGCAAAGGAAAGGAAGCTACTGACAAGAAAGAAGGAAAATGTTTCAATTTTGATAGGATTAGACATTATAAAAACCGGTGCAAGGAACCAGCCAAGGATGGAAAAGGCAAAGTATTTGCATTGGAACCAGCTACCTCAAGACCAATAGCAGAGGAGAAAGGAAAAGCTGTGTTGGGAGGTACTCTTTTGATTCATGGTTTGTCTGTTAGAGTTCTATTTGATACTAGTGCATCACATTCCTTTATATCCCATTGTTTGGTAGATAAGCTTAACCTAGAACCCTCATACCTAGTTATTTCCTTAAGGTTTGTGAATCCAATAGGAGGGCATGCAATTCTTGGGATGAGATGTGACCACTTAGAGTTTGAGTTGTTAGGTCATGTATTTGCTTGTAGTTTGCATATATTTGATTTCGTAGTGTTCATAATTATTTTGGGTATGGGTTGGTTAAGTAAATACGATGCTAGGTATTTTGCCATGATAGGAAAATATCACTTAGGCACCCTAGTTGTAGTGATCAGATTATAAACTCCATGGGAAACCCTAGTTTTGAGGTTAATGCCTTGTTGGGTGTTAAGAACAAGGAAGATGAGTTAAACCGAGTTTTTTTGGTTAGAGAATTTGCAGATGTTTTTGAGCCCACGATAGGACTACTGCCAAAACGAGCCACTGAGTTCGGATAGATTTAGTACCATGAGAAGAACAGGTAAGTAGGCCACCAAGTAGAATGACACATACCGAGATGAAGGGGTAAAGGTGCAGTTGGTGGATCTAAAAGGTAATAACTTTATCAGACCAAGCAGTTTTCCTTGGGGAGCACCATCGTGTTTGCAAAGAAATCGGATGGATCGTTAAGGTTGTGTATCGATTATCGTAAGCTGAATGAGAAGATGATAAAGAACCGATATCTAATACCTAGAATTGACGATTCGTTCGATCAATTGAGTGGATCCAAAGTAGTTTCTTAGTTGGATTTGGCAATAGGATTACATCATCTTAGAGTAGCAGAGGATAGTATTCCTTTAATGATGTTTAGGACCAGATATCGATCGTACGAATGGTTAGTGATGTCGTTCAGACTAACTAATGTGCCAACATTCTTCGTGGACTTGATGAACAGAATCTTTTTGGTGCATCTGGATAGATTTGTTTTAGTATTCATAGACGATATTTTGATATACTCTAAGGATGAGAAAGATCATGAAGTTCATGTTAGAGTGCTGCTTGAGACATTAAAGCAGCATTAACTGAAAGCGAAAATTTCAAAATGTCACTTCTGGAAGATTAAGGTGAAGTTTCTTGGTAATGTAGTTTCAGAAAAAGGGATGTCAGTAGATCCGGCTAAGATCGAGGTAGTGAATAGTTGGAAAAGACCCCAGACAGTGACTGAGATAAAAAGTTTTCATGGATTAGCTGGTTACTATCAGATATATATATTAAGAATTTTTCACGGATAGCAGCACGGGTGACTAAGATAACTCGAAAAGATGTGAAGTTTGTCTGGACCAATAAGTGTGAGGAGGCATTCTAGAAACCGAAACACTTATTAACTAATGCATCTTTGTTAGTTGTTCCAGAGGGGAATCAGGACTTAGTGGTGTACACAGATGCATGTGGAACATGATTAGGAGCTGTGTTAATGCAAATAGGTAAAGTGATTGCCTATGCTTTTTGATAGCTCAGACCGCATGAAGTTAGATATACAACTCATGATTTGGAATTAGCTGCAGTAATTTTCATGTTGAAGGTATAGAGACATTAACTTTTGAGAGATAGATTCGAGTTGCATACGAATCATTAGTCATTGAGATATTTATTCTCTCAAAAGAAGTTAAATATGAGACAACAGAGGTGGTTAGAGTTTTTAGCCGCTTATGACTTTGGAATTAAGTACACATCGGAAAAAGGAAAGCAGATGCACTTAGCAGGAAAGAACAGAATGTAGTATTAGCAATGATAGCCGAGTGGAAAGATTTAGAAGCATTGACTACATGCAAAATACAATGGAGGTCTGAGTCTAGTTTTAGTGAAGAAATTCCTATATTGTCGTGTTAAGAAGTTCGATCGGTGATGATCGAAAGAATTGCCTCTAAGCAAGGGGAGGGTCCATTATTAGCTGAATGGATTAGGAAGTTGAGCAATGGAACAGAGAGCGATGACTTGAAAGATTTCAGCCTTGACCAGAATGGGCGGTTGAGGAAGAAACTACGATGTGTTTCGAATGTGGTAAACATTAGGGAGGAAGTTCTTAGAGAATGCATCGTTCGAAGTTCACTATTCATCCGGGAGGAACTAAGATGCATCAAGGTATGAAAAGGAGTTTCTTCTGGGAAGGTATGAAGAGAGAAGTAGGCTTATGGATGAGGCAGTTTTTAAACTGTCAACAGGTAAAAGATGAACATCAGAAACCGAGTGGGTTACTTCAGGATTTGGATGTTCCAGTCTAGAAATGAGACTCTATCTCAATGGATTTTATAGATGGGCTGCCAAGTTAAAATCGAGGAAATGAAATTATACGGGTCATAGTGGACAGGTTGACCAAAAGTGCCTATTTCATTCTAGTTAAGTCAACCAGGATGGCATCTGTTTTAGCTATATTGTTTATGAAGAACATAGTTAAACTGCATGGAATTCCTAGGAGTGTGGTAAGCGATAGAGATTCCTTATTTACTAGCGAGTTTTGAAAGAGTCTACATGAGACTTTAGATACCAAGCTCAAGTTGAGTACCGCTGTAACATCCTTTATCTTGAGGCTTGAAGCTAAGCACTACAGATGCTATAATCATCAATAGTATTAACTTATGGTGACAAAATATGGCAATGTTAATGGTATCCATAATATCAAAAGCACATGAATATGAAATAAAATCAATACAGATTTAAAAATAACTTTCTGATTACATTTCAAATTCATATTTCATATTCAGACACATAATCCCAAAACGATTCCCAGGTTTTGATCAAGTATAATTATTACAAATTATGCCAAGTGTGACATATGAAGAAGCCCTCTTGGATGATCATAGTACTAAATAGACATACCAGTCATAAGTCATCACAACGGAGATAAATTGAATAGCTCCTAACTTTGCCTCCCGCACTTCTTCGGAAGTTTATTTGTCCAACCAACTATACCTATAAAACTTTAAATCTCAATCTACTCAAATTAAATTTTGAGCACCCTAGAGTATAAGGGGAAAACATAAACTTCGAGTCAGATATAAATCGTGGTGTGAACAATACTATTACATCTCGGTTTACTGATATTAAGTGAGGCCACCACGCTCAGTGGAACGGGTTTCCCCTCACTAATATCCCTTTAAAAACACATCTTTTTGCAAATCATAATTCTGCAATCAAACTGATTAAAGCAACAATAGCAATATCATATATGCACATAAATCAGGTAACCAATGGACTATCTGCCTGAAAAATGTAGTTTTGTTTGGCAAACTACTAACCATTGGCTGACTCGGGTCCTGCCGGACAAAATAAATAGTCTAACTTCTATTAGACACACACTTGGATGGTTTGTCCTTAATTTACTTCTGTCATGGTCAACTGATCCTAATGGTTTTATGGGCTCACTATTAACCTATCTTTCTCTGTGTATTCCTTTCTGTGTAGTGTTACCCGTGACAAAGCCCTACACACTAGAATTTTGGACTTATGTTAGCTAGGAGCTATTAGCTAAAAGTATTGGGCGCAGCCCTATACCAGTCTCATCTGGTATTCTAATATCTGAGTCATTTACTTAGGTTAACTACCCCATCAAATTTTCCTTGAAAACATTTCTTTCAAACTGATTTAACTCTTTAAATCATACTTAAACAAGAAAAATATACTTTTTGCTTTACTCAAATATCTTTGCCATGATATATGCTTTACACAAAACAATATTGATGAAAATTTAAATCAATAGAGTTATTTTTCCTTTTAAAACAAGTTAAAGTCCTTTAACTTAGAAAACATTAGGTTTTAAATCAAAGATATCACCTTCGAAACCCTTGTTTAAAAAAAATTTAAACAGTCCTTTCAAACCCATTGAGACTACCCCTTTCAAAATAGGTTAACTACTTTACCTTGAAACACTAGGCCGAAAGGCCAAAGCATACCGTTCGAAACCTTTACAAATAGACCTTTCAAATCATTGAAAGTATCCCTTCGAAAGCTTTATAAAATGTTTTCTCTCTTTACAAAATACTTTAAACTTGCCTTTCGAAGGCATTGGAAACCTTCCATTTAAAAACTCAAGCAAACCTTTCGAAAACATTGGGGTACCTCTCCCTCGAAACCTATATTATATACCTTTTGATTCCTTCTTAAAACAAACCTTTCGAAAGCATTGGGTCCAAGTAAAAGTTTATGCAACATAGCTTCGACCATTCATTTCGAAACCTTTGGGTTTGACTTTCAATATATCTAATGGTCTTAAAAGAACTGGGGCGAAAGCATTGATTTTGAAAGCATTATTCCCAAGTAAAAGAAAGTGAAAGATTTCGAAACCACCCCTTTCGAAAGCATGGAGAAGCGACTTCAAAGTTTAAGGCAAAAGAACTCTTTCGAAGGCATTGATTCAAAAGGTTGAATGCGGCAGCAGGGATTTCGACCCCTTCAAAAACTTGTTTTGAAAATAAAAGACGACAACCCATTCGAAAGTCTTTTCTTTATATAAACAGAAGCAAGTTGGTTAAGTCGAAAGCTCCAACCCCTTCGAAAGCCTTACTTATAACCAAAATAGTTCCAAGTTTATAAGAGCTACTTCTACACCTTCCGCCTTTCTTCAATCCGCTACGTGCCAAGGCATTGATACCATGTTTATTGGTTTCGACTTGATTGGGGGTGGATGTATGGTATCGAAAGGTTGTTGCTATAACTGGCGAAGTAGGAATCCTTTACAAAACTGATTTTTAACTTTTTAAAGTAATATCTTTCCAATTAACTTGCCTTATTTGGCAACATATAATTGGTTGCCAATTATTTTTCAAATCTTTTTATAAAAGTGCTGCCGAATTCAATAATTAACAATTTAAAACATCTAACAATTTGCTCCTTCTCCTTTTCTAAACATATAAAACATTTAAGTCCCATACCTTAAATAATTTTATATCTTTAATAAAATACTTGTGAAAATTCTCCAAAACTTCCCATAAATCACTTTTAATATGTTTTCTAACATATCAAATTTCTGAGCAAAGCTAACATATAACAGTCGAAAATAATTTAAACCCAATTTTACCATTTCTTTACTACAAAATTCATAATAAATCCACAACAGATTAAAAATTTATAAAACTTGAAACCCATCTGTAAAATAATGTTTCTGACCTTATATAAAAAACGCAAACCATTTAGTTGTCATTTTGTATGTTTTTCAAATCAAATCTTATCATAAAATCCATACGAAACAACATGAATCATCAACAAGCATATACGTCCATTTAAACAATCAAATCATGGCATTTTACTTGCAAAATAAATTCAGATCTCATCTACAAATCGAAAACGTAAAAAATGAGTTGTAATATATTATTCACTTTAGCTTTTTATTAAGGAGTTTGAGATTTTCCCTTGAAATGTATTTGATTAAGCTTCCTTCTTGAATTCTTGCTTATCCTCCTCTTGTTTTCTTCTAATGGTGGCTGGCCAAACTCTATGTTTACTTTTGTTTGTGAATGTTGGAAACGAGAATGGGATAAGGGTTTAGGTATAAGAATATAACACATTCCTATTTTTCCCTTATCTTATTACCTTTACTTACTTCATTTTAAATTTCCATTTGTTTATTCATTACTTAATGCACGACTACTTATAATTATACAAATCTCGATCTCTTAACCACTTTAATCGTTACATTATCCTATTTAATTTATCTAATTAAATCTCCTAAATAATGTTATTTAAAAGTAAGGTTGTTACGGACTCCTATCCTTAAAGAATTTCGTCCTCGAAATTAAAATAATGCACTCATAACAATTAATTATAAAGGTAAAACATACCATGAAACAAGTTAGGACAAATATCTCTAACCTTGCACTCAGTTTTCCAAGTATAGTCTCTCTCATCGTCACTCCATTGGACTTTGACTAATCTGACTGTCTTGTTCCTGAGTCTCTTCTCATCTCTCGCAATTATATGAACTGGTTTTCTAACTATAGTTAAGTTCGGTTCCACTACTAAAATATCTAACACAGTCGGTGCTGTAGTAGTCTTTGGATCTCGAATACACCTCCTTAGATGAGAAATATGAAAACATTATGGACTTCCTCCAAACTACTTGGTACCTCCACTCTATGTGCGAGTTTCCCAATCCTTTTTATAATAGGAAATGGTCCAACAAATCTTGGTGCCAATTTTCCTAATTTTCTGAATCTGATTACACATTTCATTGGTGATGTTACACCAAAAAACAACCTTTCGACTAAGTCAAAAGGTCTTTCGACAAAGACAAAGGAAAGAGAAGCACATGCCAAACCTTTCGAATGAGTCGAAGGGATGCAGTCATCAGAATTTAACAGCCTCAAACCTTTCGAAGGGGTCAAAAGGTTCCATCTTTCAGTATCCAGAGAGTTCTTAACTTTTGAAGAAGATGAGACCTTTCCGAAAGCATGACAAGCCTTTCAAACTGGTTAAAGCACATCTAGGATACCTTTCGACAATGTCAAAAGGTTTTATGAAGAAAGCAACACTCATAAATCAGCAAAGAATGAAAGACAACCTTTCGACAACATTAGAGGGAAGCATAGCTCTTGATAACGTTAAGTAAAGAGAAAACTTTCGACAAGGTCGAAGGGTTCACAACAATCAAGTGAAGAGCAACCTTCCGATAAAGTCGAAGGGTTCACAGCAATCAAGTGAAGAGCTACCTTCCGAAAAAGTCGAAGGGTTCACAATAAAATATAGAAAGAAAACCCTTCGACAAAGTCGAAAAGTTCATGAAGGCATGAAGAAAAGATGACCTTTCGACAATGTCGAAAGGTCCAAAATGGCATATGTAGGGCAAACCTTCTGTCAAATTCGAAAGGTTCATAGCTACATATAAAAGGGAGACCTTCCGGCCGAGTCGAGAGCATGGAGTCGAAAGGGGGACCGCCTGCATCTATAAATAAGCCCCAATGGTTCATGTTTTGGGGATTTGATTTCTCTCATTCTAATCTTGTAACTTCTTAATCTTGTAACTTCTTAATCAAAGCATTGTAACCTTAATTGGGTGTTGATTTTGGGAATAAAATAAAATTAAGCTTTTTCTGGGATAAAGAGGAAAGTCCTAAACTTAGTTGATTACTTTAATGTTTGCTTAAACTTTTTGTTGGATTAACTCCTAATTTCCAGGGTCAATCTTATTGAAAGGTTCTTGCCAATAAGGTCGACAACTCTTGTGATACAAATAGCTATGACAACCTTTCGAAGCCAGTAACCTTATGATCTGAGCCATTAACCCTACAATCTGAACCTTTTGACAAGGTTGACAACACATCTGATCCAAACATTGACTACAACCTACTGAAATGATTAACTCGGAGGCCTAAACCTTTCGACAAAGTCGGTAGTTCTTATGCTATAACTATACTAGCAACCTTTCGAAGCTATAATCAAAGTGGTCTAACCTTTCGACAAGGTCAAAATCTATTCTCTAAATATAGATACCTAGACTTGTTTGGCTTAATCCAAAAGAGGTTATTCCCAAACCTTTGGATAAGGTTGAAACCTACTTCATATAAGTGATCTAACCTTTTGACAAGATCGAAACCTACTTCATAACCATCAAAGTATATCGAATCCTGTTTGAACCCAAGGAAGGCCATTGCCTTAACATTTCGACGGGATTGAAACCAACCTTTAAAGGACTAACTTAGAGGATTTCATCCTAGCCGAAAAAGAGGACTTTTGTAGGAAAGCTCATATAAGTTCAGCTAAGACGAAAGAATATCCAACTCAAATACTAAACCTTTCGATGACGTCGAAGGGTCTGATTCGAGAATCAATAACAAGTGAAGCTAAATTTAAAGGCAATTCTTAAATGTATCACTCCCTTCATTCAAACAATTCTATCCATTCTTCTTGGAATAGCTTTGAGGTGTTAGCAAGAAATCTTGTTAACATTTTTTTCGCTAGAAGGAGGGATCGAACCTCCGACTTGGTTAACCTCCTAGCACTACTATTCTCTAACCCCTTGGATTAATCTTACGTCAAGTGTATCCATTTTGGTTTGATCATGGACAGAAGATTTATAAGGTCTGAACAAGGATCTTCTGAACCACATTTGATAAGATTCTCCCAAGTAAACATTAAATGCTCCAATCAAGATGAAGAACAAACGCTAAGGCTTGAAGCCTTAAGGATTATAAATAAAAAGAAAGCATAATCTTATGATCCTAAAAAATGGAGTCTAAATCCTTTTCATGTGGGTCCTTCCCCTATCTTTGCACTTGGAAAAAGAACAAATGGAAGTGATTATATCTTTAATAAAATGAGAAGAACAATCCAACATTATTCTAAAGGCACAGTCTTTGAGAGAGAGATAATGAATGATTACAACGCCTTTGCACACAAATGGCAACCAACTACAATACGAGCACTTCTAACCGAAGAGATTCAAAAGGTAGCAAAAAGAAAAATAATTGAAGAGCATGAAGTGATAACGCCTAGAAATAAAAATTCAAAGTGCCATCCTCATGTGTTAAGTTTCACATATAGACTTCCAGACGAATGCAACTTAACAACATCAATGGAAAACATCTACTTGCTCACAAATGGCGAACTTAACTATTGGCCATTACAAAAGAAAAAAGGCAAAAGATGAAAGGAACTTGGTAGGGTCCTTCTGTCATTGTCATATGATGAATGGTAATGAAACCAATCACTGTAGAGCCTTGGAGGGGATGATCATCAATTTCTTTTGGCAAGGAAAGATTAGTGAATTTGTAAAAAGGATTTGAGAAAGGATTAATAAAGATCAACTTTCTAAAAAGAGAAATTCTCCATGGTTGGGAATGAAATGCTTCTCATATTTGGATACTGCCTAAGATGGTAGTCCACCTAAGATGGTAGAAAAGCCTCTGTCCGCACCGAGATAGCCAGGGCAGAGCACCTGGAGGGAGGGCGGGTAAGCCTTTAACCGAGTCATGAGATGGCCTGGTTAAAGCACCGGACAAGCCCTTGACCGTGCCTCTTGCTAGGTCAAAGCGCCTCCTATAGGGAGGACGGAGTAAGCCTCTATCCACGCCATAAGATGGCCAAGGTAGAGCACCAAATAAGCCCTTATCTGCGCCATGCTATGGCCAGGTTAAGGAACCTCTTGGAGGGAGAACGGAGTAAGCCTCTATCCACGCCATAAGATGGCCAGGGTAGAGCGTCGGGCAATCCCTTGCCCACACCGCAAAAGGGCCAGGGCAGGGCGCCTTCTGGAGGGAGGTCGGGTAAGTCCTTGGTTCTAGCCTCTAAGATGAGCTAACCAAGAGCACTGGACAACAATTGACTAATATGTCCAGGCCCAAGAAGAGGCCCATCAAATAATGGACTAAGATGTCCGGGCCTAAGAAGAGGCCCAAACAAAGGACTAAGAAGTCCAAGCCTAGGAAGAGGCTTATCAAATCATGAAATAAGATTTTCAGGCTCGAGAAAAAGCTTATTAGATCATGGACTAATATGTCTTAGCTTAAGAGGTAGTGAATCAGATTATTTCTATGTATTCAAAACCTGAGGGGTTCATACATGTCAAAGAAGACGGAAGCAGAGGAGTGGAATGAAACTTCGCTTATTATACCCGAATCTGGGTTTCGGGTCTCTTACATCAGAATTACATTAATTAGTACCCAAATCTGGGTTTCGAGATATTCGTTTTAGAACTTTACTATATAATACCCAAATCTGGGTTTCAGGTCTCTAATAACTTCTGTTTGTCTTAATGTAACAAAATCTGGGTTTTGTGATTATCATTTTTAACATTAGCTGTTGATCCCTAATTAGGGCTTTGGGTCTTCCATATAAAAATTTCATCATCTATTACTAGAATCTTGGTTTTGGGTATTCATCAATATTTACCTCGTTATATCCGAATATGAATATCAAGACTACTATTTATGCGAACCCTATTCTGGGAGCAAAATTTCTAGATTTTTAATCATCACAAATGCCCGAATCTATGTCAAGGAATGTTAAAGATCACTTTTGAAAATCTTCGAATGGGGTTCGAGTTTCTAAATTTTTAAATCTCATTATTGTTAAGGAATGGGTTGGAAAATTACTAAATCTGAATTTCAGACATTGATTTCTTAATCATGTTCTATTAAATAAAGGTTATATTCTAGTATTTATATCTCTGTGACAAGCCAGAATCGTCTATCAACAAATTTAAAACTTTCCAGCCAATTGGAAGGAGTTACATTCTTGATCATCTCCCATCTTAGTTAAAGATGAGATTTTAACATTTAGTATAAGCTGCTTGACGTACAATTGATAGAATGATTTGTTAATCTAAGAAAATGACATACATAGACAAAGATGTCGATTTCAAGCTAACAATTAGAGATATTGTTTGCTACATGCTTTTCAAGGAAATCAAAACAACAAGGAATAGCAAAGAATTCAGCAAGTCCAGAAATCAATGAGTGAGCAATTCAAAAACATCATTGCAAAGAAGGATTGCAAATCAGGTGATGTTTACAAAATTTATGTGATTTACATAAGTTATAAAGTCATTCACAAAACGACTAAATTATGTGCAAGATAGATTTGCATAGCTCAAGTATATAAAGGAGTAACAAATTTTGGGCGGCCCAATCGAGAGTTTCTATAATTGTTAGGATCAACTACATGTCTGATGGCCATGCTAAGAACTTCCTTAACTTATTTTCTTTTCTCCTTATTTGGTTTTCATCATCAATTGCATCGATGTTGGTCTTTAAGGCACGATTAAAAGCTCTGTTCGCAACCCTGACTATTTTATTCTCTCTTTCTAACACTACGACATGCTTGATGAGCAAGTAATTGTCATACTCCAACTTCTGGTTTTTGGCAGCATATTCATTAATGGTCTGAGAGTACTTCACTTTCTGCTACTCATCAAAATATTTGGCTATTTCGAACTTTACCCTTCGACTCCAATTCCCCACTACATTATCATCTGAACCTAGGGGAGGGTTAAGCATAGTAGTGAAGTTCTAAGCTGCGAGAAGCTTTTACCTAGTAGGTTTAACCATAGGATGGGTTACTTGAGGGATTGGAAGATCAATCTTTGAAGTCTTATCGCCTAAAATGAATTCCAAATAGACACATTATTCCTAACCATCCTTCAATTTTAACTCTAAATCGCTTATTTGCTGAATGAGTTCAGACATCTTTTCATCAAAGCCGATTGTGGGATTCGACTTCAGTTGTCATTTGAGCACAGTAATCGCTTTATTTTTTTTCTTAATTTCTAGTTCAACGTAGTTAATGTGATCTTTATGATTAGTGGTTATGGTTTTTTTAATAAGGTATCTTTAGTGCCATTTTACGGCTCCAACGTTGCCACCAAAGCATTTTAATAAAACTTCATCATGAACCATAATTGCTCCGCTAGCTATCAAAAGTCTCTCTCTTATGGCATCAACGTGGGATAGTAAGTTTTGAGTGAGAGAGGTTATATATGACTGTGGCTCCTATTTAAATGAAAGAAATGAGAGGAAATCAAAATTAGGATAAAAGATATCTTTATTATAATAGTAATGGATTACAACTCAAATAGCCACAAAGTTAAAAGGTACAACAAACACTTTCATTACAACAAAGTTAAGAGACCACATTCCTAAATTTGTCTAAAGTATTAGTTGAAAGTATGACTGTTGAATCAAAAGGTATAGTAACTCCTTCAGGGGTTATAACCGACAAACATTTACTATAATCTCATTTTTCGGCTGGAGGACTGTCACAAGCACAAATTAACTGGAATTGGAATGTTCTGATTTCGTTTAAGAATGTTTCCTTTTCTTCACCGAGGAAGTCAAAGCGGAGATGAGGGTATTCCAAGTATTATTTTTGAAAATCCCGAAGAAAGCAATATCTCGCTAACTTCGAAGTCTTTAAAATTGGTGCATTTTTAGAATAAGATCTCCTCAAGTTAACATATAGACTTAGGTGGTCACTTGGGACGACACAACCTAAAGAACTGATATTCTGAAATGCCATAGTAAAAAGAAGCTAAGTATAGAAAACATGACAAAAACATGTATTCCTAAATTGATTAATTGTTACATATTTACAATCATTCATCTGGTTCATACAAAATAGACTTAGAGAAAAACTCAGAAACAAATTTATCCTTATAATATTTAAACTTTTTAAGGGGAAGATCTTGAGGAACTGATCTAACCCGCGGAAAATTCCAGCAGGCTCCAGGATGCTGGTCAGATTCGAATTTATCTAAGTATCTTTTATGAAAACATCTAAGTAGACCCCCATTGAATTCGCCTAAGTACGAAAAATATATGATAGAGTGTCGACAGTATGTTTTATATAAAAAATTAACTAAAATATCTTTCTCTTCAATCATTATCCAAAATAGAATTATTAACTCTCTATTTCAAAAGAGCATCGTACCGAAGATGTGCTCTCTTTTGTAAAGAAGTCGCCCTCTAATACTTTAAAGATACTAAAGCGGAGGTACTCCTATCCAGACTGTGATATTTCTCAGATAAAATATTGTGCTCCTTTATTAATTTGTCTAACTCCCTATATAACTTGTTAATTTCCGCCTGTTTGCTCTCAAGTTTTGTTCTATAGGTAAAATTTGACTTCTTCTTTATCTATGACAAATGAATTATCACTACTTATTATCTTCGAAGTGTAAGAAATTTAAACAGAGAAGCCCATACCTGTGAAACTAGAATGGAAGCCTAGGGAGCCTGCTTCTTTCTCCTATGGATCCTCGGTATGGGTGGGAGCAGTTTCCTCCTCTGGAAGGGTAGATGGATCAGGGGATGTTGGTGGCATATCTTTATGTGGGGATGGCTCCTTTTTAGAGGATTTAATTAGATCATCACCATCTTTTTCTATGGCACCAAAGGGACCCCCTTTGTCACCACCAAGACCGTGGCCTATAGAGGGGTTATCATTTTCATCATCATCATAGTCACTGTTCCAATCAATATCATCACCATCATCATCTTTTTCCATGGGATCGTTATCTTTATCATCCTCATCTTCAAAATTAGATTCAATAGGAGAGGATATCAAAAGATAGAGCTTCCACAACATTAACCATCTCCTTCTCGCATTCGGGCTTAGTACCCCTGTCTAATTTGATTAATTTTGTCCATTGATCTTTCGGCTAAAGCTGGGTCGAGAGTGGGGAAGCCAAAGTCGGGACATTTCTCATGATTATCGACACAGGCGAGCATGAGGACATCTACATAATTTTTCAGCATCATGGGCCCTAGGGTGGCTTCATCAAACTCATATACTTGCTTCTTGACATCGGAGAGGGTGCTAATAGCCAGTCTTAGTGAAGCTCTGGTCCTTTTGAATTTGTCTTTCAATAAAGTATTCTTGGCAACCAAGTGAGCTTTCTCATCTTCCGAGTCTTTCAGAGCTAGCTCTATTGCAAATTTCCATCGGTGGTGAGTTGGTGATCATGCCTCTCTGCTTCTAGGTCAGCTTCAACCCTGGTGAGTAAAGCCTTTACTCGCTCCAACTCAGACGAAGTGTCATTTTGAGCAGCAATCAAAGAAGATAGTTGATTTTTGAGTTCAGCAATTTCCTTCTAAACCTCGAAGGATCCAGCAGAAAGACTTGAAACATGTTCATTTAAAGCAATCCAATTCCTGGAAATCTGCAACAAAAAATGTAACACAAGTTAGCGATTAAAAAAATTTAGTGATGATAGAATCAGTTGGGGCAGAGCTTACCAAAAGTTGTTGCTCCATCAGAGAGCGATAATTTTTTGCCATGACGGGTCTAAATGATGGCAAAGAAGAAGTAAAAGATTCTGAATGTAGGATTAGTTTGACAAGTTCATTATAATTGATTGATGGAGGAGCAGAAGATGACAACTCTGGAGGAATTTGCATCTTAGAAGGAGTCGTCAATATAGTAAGTTGCATCTGCATAAGTGCAGTTAGGGAATCGGTAATCGTAATATGAGGAAAGGGTGCTAGTGTATGTGGAGTTTGCTCCGTTTTATCTTTAGAGACTTCAACAGTGGGTCTCTTTGAAACTTTCTCAGGAGATAGGCGCTCCACTTCCTCCTCCACATCAGTAATTTTTGCAACTTTCGCCAAAGGAGCGTCTTTAGAGGGCTCTGTTTGTCTTCTCTTAAGAGATCTTTTGGATTTAGCGAAATTCTCCAAGATCGATGTTACTTCCGAAGATGATGGAGAGGGGAAGCACCACTTGAAGATACAATGGCCTTGGAGGGAGCTAAAACAAATTCAAGCGGATATAAAATCAGTCAAAGTAATTCAAAGAATTCCAGAGACAAAGAGGAAAAATATTATGTTAATAATATACCTGAAGTGTCAGCACAGATAGGCGACATTGAAGTGAAGCGTTCAACATCGCCTAAGGAAAGAAAGCACTTGCAACGAGAGGTGTGCATGGTCGTGGCAAGACCTTTCGACAAGGTTAATGTAAATTTCTTGAGTTAAAAATATTGTTAACGTTGTCGAAAGGCCTGGTCAAAGTTGTCAAAACATGTCCAAGCCATTGAAGTCAAAAGGTTTCAGGTTCAACTCATGTGTGCTTTAAATGTTTCGACAAAGATGGGTAGAAACAACTCTAAGGTTGAAGAATTTCAACCTTGTCGAAAGCTAATGGTCGAAAGGTTTGAAACTCTTCAACCTTGTCAACAGCTCGTTGTTGAAGGGTTAGATTTACTCCATTTAACCATCTAGCATTTCGACAACGTTGGAAAGGTTGGCATCACAATACCTTTCGACCCCATCAAAAGGTGATAAGGGGTAGAAAGGTCATTTTGAGCTATCAAATTGTACATGAGAGGGTTCTAAGTTATCAATCGGGTTTAACTGGCCCCAAACCCGATTGTAAATCAAGTTTTTAAATTTTTGTTGAAGAACAAGTAAATCAAGCCTATTAACAAAATGGATTTCAACTGAAATCGATCTTATTCGATTTCAAAAAAAGGTATAAAAATTATCAATAAGTCAAAAGCCCAGGATTAAAACAAAAGGCAAAAGCCAAACATTTTGGATTAAAAGCTAAATCCGATAAGGGGATTTTCAACAACAATCACCACCAAACTTAAAATTCAAAGCCAAAGATGAATTTTGTTAATTTTAAAAGAACTGATTTAGGAGAAACTTTTTTAGTAAACAAGATCAAAATTGGATTTCAATTTTGTGATATAGAAACTGTAAATTTGATTAAAAACTAGTAAGAGTAGAGATTAATCTAAAATTATGAATCGAATATGAAAGATTACCTAGTTGTTTTAAAGTGAGATTCGAGAAGTTTTGGAGAGAACTTTTACTTGTACACAATAGTTTTGATTTCAAGTAAAAGAGGAAGAAAGAGAAGAAGCATGCTATATAAGAAAAGTCGCCTAAATTTTTAACCGTTGGATCGGATTTAAATGAACGTCCCAGATCAACGTGGGAAGGCCAAGAGGCGGGAAGTTTTTAGCTTTCGATAAAGATGATTTGGAAATTCAAGAGCATCCCTTCGAATGGGGGGAAAATGTTACACCAAAAATCAATCTTTCGACAAAGTCGAAAGGTCTTTCAATAAAGACAAAGGAAAGAGAAGCATAGCCCAAACCTTTCGAAGGAGTCGAAGGGATGCAGTCATCAGATTTTAATAGCCTCAAACCTTTTGAAGGGGTCAAAAGGTTCCATCTCTCAGTATCCGGAGAGTTCCTACCTTTCGAAGAAGATGTAGAAGTCAAAGCAAATGTGAATAGCTCCATGGTGACTTTTCCGAAAGCATAGCAAGCCTTTCGAACTAGTTAAAGCACATCCAGGATACCTTACGACAATGATGAAAGGTTTTATGAAGAAAGAAACACTCATAAGTCAGCAAAGAATGAAAAACAACCTTTGGACAACATTGGAGGGAAGCATAGCTCTCGACAACGTTCAAGTGAAGAGCAAACTTTCGACAAGGTCGAAGAGATCACAACAATCAAGTGAAGAGCAAACTTTCGACAAGGTCGAAGAGTTCACAACAATCAAGTGAAGAGCAAACTTACGACAAGGTTGAATGGTTCACAACAATCAAGTGAAGAGCAACCTTCTGGCAAGGTCGAAGGTTTTACAATAATCAAGTGAAGAGCAACCTTCCGATAAAGTCGAAGGGTTCACAATAAAATATAGAAAGCAAACTCTTCGACAAAGTTGAAAGGTTCATGAAGGCATAAAGAAAAGCATACCTTTCGACAATATCGAAAGGTTCAAAGGGCATATGAAGGGCAAACCTTTCAACAAAATTGAAAGGTTCATTGCTACATATAAAAGGGAGACCTTTCGACCCAGTCGAGAGCAAGGAGTCAAAAGGGGAGCCTCCTGCATCTATAAATAAGACCCAAGGGGTCATGTTTTGATGATCCGGTTTCTCTCATTCTAATCTTGTAACATCTTAATCTTGTAACTTCTTAATTAAAGCATTGTAACCCTAATTGGGTGTTGATTTGGGAAATAAAATAAAATTAATTTCTTGGATAAGGAGGGAAGTTCTAAACATAGTTGATAACTTTACTGTTTGCTTAAACTTTTTGTTGGATTAACTCCTAATTTTCAGGTTCAATCTTATCGAATGGTTCTTGCCAATAAGGCCGAAAACTCTTCTGATACAAATAGCTACCGCAACCTTTTGAAGCCATTAACCCTACGATTTGAGCAATTAACCCTACAATCTGAACCTTTCAACAAGGTTGACAATACATCTGATCCAAACATTGACTGCAACCTACTAAAGTGATTAACTCGGAGGCCTAAACCATTCGACAAGGTCGACTGTTCTTATGCTATTACTATACCAGTAACCTTTTGAAGCTACAATCCAAGTGGTCTAACCTTTTGATAAGGTCAAAATCTGTTCTCTATATATAGATACCTGGACTTGTAAGGCTTAATCCAAAAGTGGTCATTCCCAAACCTTTCGACAAGGTTGAAACCTACTTTATATAAGTGATCTAACCTTCCAACAAGGTCGAGACCTACTTCATAACCATCAAAATATATCGAATCCTGTTCGAAACCAAGGAAGGATATTGCCTTAACCTTTTGACAAGATTAAAACCAACCTTTTAAGGACTAACTTAGGGAATTTCATCCTAGCAAAAAAGAGGACTTTTATAGGAAACCTCATATAAGTTCAGCTAAGACGAAAGAATATCCAACTCAAAGACTATAATATTTCGACAACGTCGAAGGGTCTGACCTGGGAATCAATAATAATTGAAGCTAAATTTAAAGGCAGTTCTTAAGGTTATCATGATTCTTCTTGGAATAACTTTGGGGGTGTTGATATGAAATCTTATTAACAGGTGATACTTGACGAAAACATGATCTCCAACTGAGAACTCTAAGTCTTTTCGTCTTCTATCAGCATCGCTCTTCTACCTAGACTGAGCTTCCTTCATTCTAGATCGAATGAACTTAATCTTTTATATAGCTTCTCTATCTAAATCTGGACCAAAAACTACCTATCCCCGGTCTTTAACAAACAAATGGGAGATTTGCATGGCCTTTTATACAAAGCTTTGAACAGTGCCATTCTTATGCTAGCCTGATAAGTGTTGTTATATGAAAACTCGACTAAGTGCAAATGGTCTTCCCATGATCTCCCAAAGTCTAGTACACAAGATCGCAACAAATCTTATAAAACTTTCTTAACTCTTTCTGTTTTCCCATCTATCTACAGATGTTAAGCGGTACTCACCTTGAGCTTGGTACCTAAAGTCTCCTATAGACTCTTCCAGATCTCGCTAGTGAATAAGGAATCTCTATTGGTTACTATACTACTAGGAATTCCATGTAGTCTAACCATATTATTTATAAATAATTTAGCCAAAATAGGTGTTGTCCTCGTTGACTTAACCGGAATGAAATGGGCACTCTTGGTCAATCTATCCACCATAACCCATATACTTTCATTTCCTCTACTCGATCGTGGCAATCCATCTATAAAATTCATTAAGATAGAATCCCATTTCCATACTGGAACATTTGAAGGCTGAAGTAACCCACTTGGTTTCTATTGCTCAGCTTTTACCTGTTGATAGTTAAACACTGCTCCACCGATAAGCCTACATACCTCTTCATGCCTTCCTATAAGAAACTCATTTTCATATCCTGGTACATCTTAGTTCCTCCTAGAGGAATAGTGAACTTTGAACGATGGCATTCTCGCAGAACTTCCTTCCTAATGTTTCCTACATTCGAACACATAGTCTTCCTTCCTTTCTTAACCACCCATTCGGGTCTAGACTGGAATCTTTCAAGTCATTGCTCTCTATTCCATTCCTTAACTTTTTGATCCATTCAACTAATAATGGATCCTCCTTCTGCTTAGAAGTAATCTTTTCGATCATCATTGGTCGAACTTCTAAACATGACAACATAGCAGTTTCCTTGTTAGATCCAGCTTTAGATCTCTATTGTATTATGCATGTAGTCAATGCTTCTAAATCTTTCCACTCAGCTATCATTGCCAATACTGCATTATGATGTTTCCTACTAAGTGCATCCATAACCTTATTGCCTTTTGCTAGTGTGTACTCAATACCAAAGTCATAAATGACTAAAAACTCTAACCACTTCTGTTGTCTCATATTCAACTCCTTTTGAGAGAATAAATATCTCAAAGACTTATGATCCGTGTAAAACTCGAATCTCTTTCCCAAAAGGTAATGTCTCCATACATTAAATGCAAAAAAGCAACTAATTCCAAATCGTGTGTTGGATATCTAACATCATGCGGTCTGAGCTGTCGAGAAGCATAAGCAATCACTTTGCTTTTTTGCATTAACACAGCTCCTAACTCTATTCCACATGCATCTGTGTATAGTACTAAATCCTAATTCTCCTTTGGAATAACTAAAGTAGGTGCATTTGCTAGTAAGTGTTTTAGCTTCTGGATTGCTTCCTCACACTTATCAGTCTAGAAAAAATTCACATCATTCCGAGTTGGCTTAGTCATTAGTGTCGCTCTCTGCGAAAAATCCTTAATGAAACTCAAATAGTAACCAGCTAATCCAAGAAAACTTTTTATCTCAGTCACTGTCTTGGTTCTCTTCCAACTTTTCACTGCCTCGATCTTAGCTCTATCTACAGACAACCCTTTCTCTGAGATTACATGACCAAGAGACTTCACTTTCTTCTCCGAGAAATGCCACATCGAGAATCTCGCTTTCAGCTGATGCTGCCTCAATGTCTCAAGCATCACTCTAAGACGAACTTCATGATCTTTTTCATCTTTAGAGTATACCAAAATGCCATCTATGAATACCAACACGACCATATCCAAGTGCTCTCGAAAAACTCAGTTCATCAAATCTACAAAGAATATTGGCACATTAGTTTGTCCGTATGGCATTACTAACCATTCTTAAGATCCATATTGGGTTCTAAACGCTGTTAAAGGAATACTATCCTCATTCCCATGCAGTTAAAGTACTCGGCAGATTCAATACGGCGAAGGTGCAAAAAGTCATAGCGGGGATACAACGGGATATAGCAAATGACTCTAAAATAGCATATAAAATCGTACATGATGTTTTTACACACACACACACATATATGGCAATTAAATGAAAAATTAACATTCAATTGAATTTTAATTACCACATAAATAATTTTTAATAAGAACATGAGCGAATATACTGTAAATAAATGTAAAACTGTTATATAACATAATTGAATTTAATAGAATGTTAGTATATTTTTATTTCTGATTAAATAAATCAATTTCATAATTTTTATAATATATAAATGTCATTTTTCAATTCATTTCTTTTAAAAAAGATATAGCGGAAATAGCGGAATATAGTGGAAATAATGGGATATAGCGGAAATAATGGGGCTTAAAGCGGAAAGGCTATATTTGAGGCTATATGGAAAAACCGTAGCGGTGGAAATCCGCAGTGAGATATAGCAGGGTTATAGCGAAGTAATAGCGGAACATTAACTACACAACCTCAGCCACTCTACGCTGATGGAATCCTGTTGCCAAATCCAACTGGGAAAATACTTTGGCTTCACTCAACTGGTCGAACAAATCGTCAATTCCAGGTAACGAATCTCGATTCTTTATTATCTTCTCATTCAACTTACGATAAGCAATAATTATCCGTCCGGTTTTCTTGCAAACACTACAGCTGCTCCCCAAGGCGAATTGCTTGGTCTGATAAAGTTCTTATTTTCCAAATCCACCAACTGCACCTTTAGCTCCTTCATCTCGGTATGTGTCATTCTGCTTGGCGGTCTACTCACCAGTTCCGCTCATAGTATTAAATCTATCTGAAACTTAAAAGCTCGTTTCGACGGTAGTCTTACTACGGGTTCAAAGGCATCTGCGAATTCTCTAACAACAAAAACTCGATTTAACTCTTTCTGCCTCCACAACACCCAACAAAGCATTAACCTCAAAACTAGGGTTTTCTATGGAATATATAATCTGATCACCACAATCAAGGTGTCTAAGTGATATTTTTCGATCATGGCAAAATATCCTAGCATTGTATTTACTTAACCAATCCATACCCAAAATAACTCAGAACCCTACAAAATCAAACACATGAAAACTGCAAGAAGATACATGACCTAACAATTCAAACTCTAATGGTCATATCTCATCCCAAGAGTCGCATATTCTCTTAACTGATTTGCAACCGTAAGGAAGTAACTAGGTATGAGGGTTCTATGTTAATCTTTTCTACCAAACAATGAGATATAAAAGAATGCGATCCACCAATATCAAATAGAACTCTAACTGATACACCATGAATCAAAAGCGTACCTCCCAACACAGCTTTTCCCTTTTCCTCTGTTGTTGGTCTCGAGGTAGCTGGCTTCAATGCAAACGCTTTACCCTTTCCACCTTTGGCTGGCTCCTTGCACCGGTTTTTATAATGTCCAAACTGATCGCAGTCGAAACGTCTCCCTCCTTTCTTGTCAGTGGCTTTCTTCCCTTTGCTTGTCCGACATTCATGAGCATAGTGTCCCTTCTTATCACATTTATAGCAGATAACTTCCGCCTTTCCCTTCTTAGCAGCTCCACTCTTCAGAGCTCCATTCTTATGGAAAATCTTCCTCTTTTGGTTTTTCCCTCCTTGAGTTCCCCCTGCCTTGTTACCCTCAAGAAAAGAAAGCATTTCTTCCTACCTCATAGCCATCTCAACAATTACATCGCACGGATCTCTAATATGCGGTAATATGGCCTTAGCAACCTCAAGCTTCAACCCATAGATAAATTACTCATTCCTTTTGATAACTGTATCAACCATATCTGTATCTCGATAGCTCCTCAAATCTGGTTGTATACTCAAGCACTATTATATCTTCTTGCTCCAACTCAGCAAACTTTGTGAGTAGAGTTGAGTTTGCAGTCTCCAACATAAACCTCAAACCTTCTTCTGAACATAGCCAAGTCATGGTCTCCTTATTAACTCCTACCGTAACACTGTTCCACCACTTCAGTGTTCCTCTTGTAATTTCCTAGATGCAAGCCTCCTTTTCCTCTCGCAATGAAGTAACCAGTTCTCCACTTCAATTGCATCCTTAGTCTTGATAAACGGTTTTCCTCTCAACCTAGCATACTCTCTACTCAATATAGCATAATTATTGACCACTAGGGCTCCTTGATTTCCTTCTTAAGCATTTCCTCCAACTAAACCTGCACAACTCCAGCCTGCATCATGTTAACGAAGAACTGGTACATAGCAATCAAATTTTCCTTGAAAACATTCTTTTTCAAATTGATTTAACCTTTGAAATCATACTTAAACAGGAAAGTATACTTTTTGCTTTACTCAAATATCTTTGCCATGATATATGCTTTACACAAAACAATGTTAATGAAAACCTAAATTAATAAGGTTATCCATCCCTTTGAAACAAGTTAAAGTCTTTCTTTAACTTAGAAAACATTAAGTTTTAAATCCAAGATATCATCTTCGAAACCATTGTTTTAAAAAAACTTTAAAGAGTTCTTTTCGAATCCATTTAAAGTACCCCTTTCAAAATAGGTTAACGACTTTACCTCGAAACACTTGACCGAAAGACCAAAGCATGCCTTTTGAAACCTTTACAAATAGACCTTCCAAAATCATTGAAAGCATTCATTCGAAAGCTTTATAAAACCTTAGACATTCTTTTTTCAAAATACTTTCAACTTTCCTTTTGAAGGCATTAGAAACCTTCCATTCAAAAACTCAAGTAAACCTTTCGAAAACATTGGGGTACCTCCCCTTCGAAACCTACATTATATACATTTCGAAAGCATTAAAATTCCTTACTTAAAACAAGCCTTTCGAAAGCATTGGGTCCAAGTAAAAGTTTGTGGAAAATAGCTTTGAAACCATTTAAATTCATTCCTTTTGAAACCTTTGGTTTTAACTTTCAATATGTCCAAGGGACTTAATAGTTCCGGGGTGTAACATCCCTTAATTGGAGTCCCAAAGCTAACGGCTACGGATGCTGCAATCATGCATAGTTATAAATCATTGGCAACCAAATAAGGCGTTGCTAGATTCATTAATACACAAATCACCAGAATTTGGAAAAAAAAAATTAACAATTTTAAAACACATATCCACATTTCATTTAAACTTTTCACGTTCATTACATAATCCCAAAAACATTAACCACGTTCAACAAAATATAATTATTAGACATATGCCAAGAGCGACATAGAAGATGCCTCCTTGGTTGATCATAATATATAGTAAGGCTAATAATTCTTCCTTTACATCCACATACATAACGGAAAAAGAAAAATCTAAATAACCAACTGCCTCCTACACGACTCCAGAAGCTTTATACGTCTAAGAAGAGAATCTAAAAACCTTAAATCTCAAACTACTCAAAATCAATTGAGTACCCGAGAATTTAAGGGGAAATAAAATTTTTTGAGTCAAACATAAAACCTCATATGAATAATAATCTAACATCTCAATCCTTAGATATCTAGTGAGACCACTTCACTTGGCGGAACGGGTTCTCCCTTCACTAGTATCCTAAAACCTTAATAAAATCATACACTGTGCTCCTGCATCCACAATGGTTAAAAACATACATTTCCAAATATTATGATGATATGCTTACATAAAAACACCTTGGATTCCCCCTCCCTGGTTTAATTGACTCCATGCCATATTTATAGTTTCTATGATCACTATTAACCTATTAGTTTTCATGGGTTTACTAATAATCTTTATCATAATAGATTGACATCCTATCCTATTTCATAGTTTTCCTGGGATCACTAAGAATCTATAGGCTCCTTCTAGTTAACTAAATTAATTCGTGAGTCCCCCGCAACCTATTAGCCATTCCAATGATTAATCCCCTTAACCTAATTTTCATGGTTGACTAGGAACCTATGGACTTATCCAGTAAATCACTTATCATCCTAGTTTTCATGGGTTGATTAGGAACCTACTCATGCTTTCATTAACTTCTTTCTTATCCTATATTTCATGTGTTGATTAGGAACCTATTGACTGATGTCAATTCTTAATTCGGATATAGTTTTCATGGGATCACTGCAAACCAATTAGCCCCTGCCAACTGTAATTAATACATAGTTTTCATGGGTTTATTATGAACATGTTGGTTACCTCCAATAACTACTTTATCATAGTTTTCATGGGTTTACTATGAACCTATCTCCTGGAAAACTTCAAAGTTTAAGCATCCTATATTTTTGGTCTCCCTGACTCCCTAGATGCAATTCTACTCATTTAGGAGTTTAATCAATTTATATTCACTACTGGGTTAACCTAGCTGGTTCTTCTATCCCTTTTTATCGCTAAAATGCAGTTGTGGGTTTACATGTGAATATATTCATATTTGAAAAAGCAAACATAACAATTTGACAATTCCACTCCTGTGGGTTTACGGTCCTTGAAATACATTTCATATAAAACATAGTTAAACCCTTTAACTTATATTTTTATCAAGGCATTACTTCTTCAAATTTACTTACTTAAAGTCCTTTTCAAAACTCCTTTATTTACCCATGGGTTTTACCTTTAAAATTTGAATCTGTTTTTTTAAAACCTTTTGACACCTTCAAAACCTTGCTTCTGACCTCATAGGATAATCTCCTTCGAAAGCATAAAAGTCTATCTTTAAAACACCAGGCTCCTGCCTTTCGAATACTTTAAAATACCTCTTTCAAAACCTTTCGACCATGTAAAAGTATTATCATATAATTATAGAAGCATAGCTTCGAAACCATTTGAAAGTACCCTTTCAACTAATGAAGGTTACCCTTCGAACCCACCGAAAGTCCCTCTTTTGAAAGCATTGAGTTTATACATAAAACATCATTTTTGGGTCAGAGTGAACATAAGCAAAGAACCTCTTTTGAAACAATTCTTTAATTCAAAAAGTACCAGGGAATGTTGATGGTGTCGAAACCATCCTTTCGAAAGCGCTAAAACATCTTGGTAAAACAATTGAAGGTTAGCTTCGAAACCCCTTCTGAAACCATTGCCTTCAAAACCCCTATCCCCTATCAAAAGCAGTATGATATCTTGTATTCATAATATAACTGAACCTTTCGACAATATTGATGCCTTCAATGCCATCGCATGGTCACCAATTCACAGAGAGGTTTCGACTTGGTTGAAGCTACCCCTTTCGAAAATTTTAAACAAAATCTAAGTAACTTCTTCGGAAGCTACTTCTTTAAAATAAAGGCGGTAACCCTCTTTCGAAAGCCTCTTTGAAGTACTCTTTTGAAACCGTTGGTTTCGACTACTTCAAAATCCATTTATAAACAGGAAAGAGCTTTTCGTTTAAAACAAAATAAAACAGACGAACCAACCCTTTCGAAAGCCACCTTTAGACACCCTACCTTCTGCCTTTCTCCAATCCACTACGTACCACTGGAGTGATATCATGTGTATTGGTTTATTAGTTTCGACCTAGAAAATTTCGACTAGGTTGGGGCGGAAGACCTGAGTCGAAGGGTCCTACTAAAGATGGAAGAACCCCTTTTTGTGCAAAAAGGCTGTTTTTACCAAATAAAGTAAACTTTTTGTAACTAGCTTGTCCACTTGTAAACACATAATTGGTCACATTAAAATTTTAGATTATTTTACTAAAATTTGTCGCATTTTCTCAGATCTAAAACTAAACAACACTTAACACATAAGCCATTCCTATTAACAAAACAATTAAATCACTTAGGTCGTCCTTTTTAAAATAATTTAATTTCCATACTAAACCACTCAGTAAAAATCGTCAAAATTCTAGAAATATACTTTAATAATGTTATATAACATAAACTTTTCAGATCCAAATTCTCAATATATTTTTCAAAATAAATTTATAACCCAAACAACCATATTTTCCTTTGAAAATTCATAATTAATTCTCTACGCTTTGGAAAATTTTAAAAATCGAAACCTAGTTCCAAAATCATATTTTCCATAACATATAACTTTTCCATGGCATTTAAAAATCATTTAACTTCGGTTTTACCCTAAAACCATTCATATCTCCCTTAAACAACCTTGTTTAAACCATTTAAATCATAAATCAAGCATGTTGTCTTTCAATATATCATAAAAACAGATATACCCTTAAATCCAAAACAATATGATTATAAAACCAAAATAAAGATGTAGTGATTATTATTCATCTTAGATTGGATAAGGAAATTGATGATTGACTGAGATTGGTTTCTTCTAGCTTGATCCTAAGCTTTAGATTGGTTTTCTCTTCCTTGCTAGCTTCTTAATGGCTGGATCTCTTCTTGCTTACGGTTAAAATTTTACTGGTGATAAAATGAACGTGTATGGTGTGACAACCCGGGATTTTTAGCAATATTAATGGGATAATTTTCTAATTTAAAATTGCAAACTTATTCTTTTCAAACAATAAATATGCTTTTAATTACTATTGTTTATATATATGTAGACTGTAAATGAAACTATGATTTGAAATAAGTATATCTTAAAAGTAAATTAGATTTAACTCTACATTTAAACACAAGTATATATATACATGGTTATTAATTAAATACAAGTAGCTTAAGCTAAAATAAGAACAAATAAATAGGCTTTATATTATTTCTTTTAAAGTTACATAAAATAAGTAAAAAGGAAAATGTATAAATAAAATACAAAATATAATATAAAAACATAAAATACTTGCATAAGACATTTGTAAGCTTAGGATGTCATGAAAATTCATAAGTGTCAATTTATTTGTTTTCTTCATTAAAAATAAAAATAAAAGGCTAAGCTGTACAATTTATACTTATATATATCTCTACTCCTTCTCCTTTCATTTTCTTGATCTTTCAAAATCAAAAGAAAAACCTAACCAAAGAATAAAAAAATAAAGGAAAACCAAACAACTCTTCCAAATTTCAAACTAAAGCAAGAATCAAATTCAGATTCAACTCGACTTAAACAAGTAAGAAGAAGATCTATAGCAGTTTCAAAAATCAAGTAGTAGTTTACCAATTTCAAGAGCATTTCCAGATTTCAAAAGATATTCTCTGTTCAACAAAATACGGTGAGTAAACATTCACTTTTAAAACCAAATCTGTTTATATTCTGATGCATGTAATGAATAAATGAAGTAATGTTGTGAAAATGTTTTGCATGGATGAATAAATATGCTTGTATGTATACAAGTATGAAGTGCTGTGTGCATGTCTGAGTTTTGGATGTGCATGTCTCTGTTAGATTTCAACAGACCAAATCTTACTCAAAATTCAATTACTCTTCATATAAACTAAATTAGATTATGGTGTTTAAAGGAAAAGTGTTTGTATTAACTAAATTTTGTTTTTAAAAATGTTCATAATTGTAATTAGAAAGAAATTAACTGGAAATAAGAAGTTATAGTAAAATCCAAAACAACCCAGGAATCCGACTTTCATGTTTTCAAGATTTTCATATATCATCAGATTTTATTTTGAAAATCATGACTTTAAAAATAATTCCATGATTTTTAAGTTTGAATTTGGGTAGGATTTGCGAGTTGAACGGAATCGAGATTTTCATCGATTTCTGGCAGTCAGTGAAGGGAGGAAGGTCGAGTTCGCTGCTGGAGGTAGTTTGAGGGTCAAGACATTTGGAAAAAATGGCCATTGATTTTTAGTTCATCGTGGAGGATGAACGGTGGCGAAGTAGGGTTTAAAACCCTGACTTGGTCGACGATGGTTTTGAGGCCAATGCAGCGTCATCATCGCATCGTACTTGATCGGAGGTGGGGGAAAAGAAGCATGGGACTTTGGTCAGGGTCTGGACGTGGTGGCAAGGTTTCAGATGATCGGAGACGGACGGAGCGAGATGTTTTGGTGATAGAGTTATCGTTTCAGGTATGGCTGTGATGTTCGAATTCGATTTGGATGGTGATATCGGGTTTCTGAGTAGTGGGATCGATCATGTGTGTCGACGTCGATTTGCTGGTGGTAGCGGCGGTGATCGGAGCGATGACGATCGCGTGTGCATGTGCACGGGTTTCAGAGTTGTGCCTGGGTTTGGGTTGTTGCTATGTTAGGAAGGAAGAAGAAGATAGGCTCGTGTTGGACTCGGGGAAGTATCGGGTTTGTATGCGAGTTTTAGAGAAGAGAGAGTGCACTGGGAAAGAAGGGTTTTGACTCGGGTTTGAGTAGGGGAAGGCACCGGGTTTGGCTCGGGTTTGTGTATTAGTGTAATAACAGTTTTTTAAAGTAAAAATGAAACAAGTTTTAAAACAATTTTCTTAACCATTTCTTTAAATGATTAATGTTTTACTTAATATTTGAGTTAGTTAAAGGTTATACAATAATTTATTTTTAACTTAATTTAATTAAGTTTAGAGTATTTTATTATATTGTCCATTATTTTATTTAATTCATGAGTTTATTAAAATGAAATTAAATAGTGTAGCTAAGTAGATGGTTAAAGGAAGTAAAATGTTTTTAATTATTAATTAATTTAAAGATCTTTGTTATTTTATATGCTAATAATAAATTAATTCCAAAGGTTTATTAAATAAAACTTAAATGATAATTAAGTAAAATGTTTAGGATAAATGATTAAACTTTTAATTAATTAAGGTCTTAAGTAATTGTAAAGGATAATTAATTAATTCCAATAATTAATTAAAATAAAATAAAATGGCTTGTAATTAATGACAATTAAGCTAGATTTATAACTAACTAATTTATTTAATTAGGAATGGTGTGACCAGTTTATCTTGCCTATGAATGATTAAATTGTATCGAATGCTTTGGATTGTTTAACATATCTAGTCTAATAATCTGTGATGTTCTATGACATGAAATGCTTTGGTTGAACTTTGATAAATGTGAGTTATTTATTTGTGATGAATTTCTGTGTGAACATGAACTTCTTAATTTAAATTAAAATTGTTTTACATAAAACAACTTGGCCTTAAAAGACGGCGTTTAGATTTCGATGAGACCGGGATCGGATATCAAATTATTATTCGAAAACCACATTGATCCAAATTAAGTGATAGGTCATGAAATCTCAAGTGAAGATCGAGAATGAAGATTCAGAATGCAAGGGTTATTTATCGTTAACTCTGAGGGTGATTCCAAAACGAGTGTAGTGGAGATAGTACCTTCGGTTCCGTTCGGACCCAGAATAGACTTGTATGGACGAATGATATCAGACCATCGTCAATGGAGGACGATGAGCATTCCAAGATATGTGTGCTATAAAGGTAATCATAGCCTCAAGCTTCATCAACCGAATGGCTAAAACAGGGGAGGCGCAGCAAGGCTAAGTGGATTGCACCCAAGTAGGATAAGATTTTTCTCTGTCTACAGGTCCCTTTTATTCGGCTGTGTGGGCGGTTGTTGGCCACAACCGTGGGGTTGTCTTATAAGGACTACCAGTAAGGGGTAGCTTCGGTCTTGTGTTGTAGGGGATCAGGGTGAATCCTCGATACTTTGATCTAGACTAAGTACTATGGCAGGTATTACCCCAGTAGCCCTGCCATTGTATGGAATCCAATCTCCAATAAGCGGCCTCAGACTTGATTGTATGCCTATTATGCTGGAATTTAATGAATGTAACAATTTCGGCTATGTGAATAATTTATTTGAAAACCCTAGACACTATTATAATATAACTGGATGTCCTATCGAATGTTTTGGTTATCGTAAGGTAAAAACTTGTTCGTGTTTATTTGCGGAGAGTCTTGCGAGATACCTTTGATTTCAAAATGATTTTTCAAGTTAAACAACTTAAACCGTTTACTCAAACCAGACCCATGTCTGAACCAGAGTTTATTTCTGTTTTTCTTAAACTCTTGGGTACTCAAATTTTTACGAGTAGCCAGGTGATCAGGTTCGCTTGACAAAATTGGAAAGGACTTGGAGCAGGAAACCTGGCGTATCTATATATACCTATTCCGCTGTGTAATATCTCTGTTTGCATTTTGGGTTGTAATGTATGGACAGGTCATCATGACTGTCTAATGTGATGTTGTAACTGAATGACTCTGATGTATGATGAATATTATGTAATATCTATGTGATGTAATATATTTTTTCTCTTTCGTTCCGCTGTGAGATTCTGATATTGTTTAGTTCTTTCTTTCTATTTATTTTCTTTTCTACCCATTTCTTTCTAATTTATGATACGTCTTTCTATGGAATGAAAGGCGGGTCATCACATATGGCCTAAAGAAAATGATATAAGGGTAGAGAATGTGGGTGGCAATCGCCCTAATGCCCTTACATTTATTTTAGCTAACACTTAACTATTTATAAGTACATTTGATTTAAATAATCACGGCCACTTAGTTTATTAATCAACCTCAATCTCTTTATATACATTATTCTATTTAATTTATTCTAATTAAATCTTCTAAATAATGTCAATAAAAATTAGGGGTGCTACATGGGGTGAAAGCAATGTTATTGAAAGCATTGTTCCTAAGTACAACAAAGTGAATGGTTTCACACTTTTCGAAAGCATGGAGAAGCAGCTTCAAAGTTTAAGGCAAAAGAACCCTATCGAAGGCATTGTTTCAAAAGGTTGAATGCGACAGTAGGGGTTCGACCCCTTTTGAAAGCTTGTTTTCAAAACAAAAGATGGAAACCCTCGAAAGCCCTTTCTTTATATAAACAGAAGTAAGTTGGTTAAGTCGAAAGCTCCAACCCCTTCGAAAGCCTTACTTATAACCAAAATAGTTCCAAGTTTATAAGAGCTACTTATACCCCTTCGAAAGCATGTTTCGACTCTATACCTTCTGCCTTTCTCCAATCCACTACGTACCAATGCATTAATACCATGTGTATTGGTTTTGACTTGGTTGGGGGCAGATGTATGGTGTCGAAAGGTGGCTGCTATAAGTGGCGAAGCAGTAATCCTTTACAAAACTGATTTTTAACTTTTTAAAGTTATATTTTTCCAACTAACTTGCCTTATTTGTAAACATATAATTGGTTGCCAATTATTTTTCAAATTTTTTTCTAAAAATGTTCAGCAATTAATAATTTAAAACACACAAATTTCCCTTTCTCCTTTCTAAACATATAAAACATTTAAGTCCAATACCTTAAATAATTTTATATCTTTAACAAAATACTTAGGAAAATTCTCCAAAAATTCCCATATGTCACTTTTAATATGTTTTCTAACATACTTAAATTTTTGACCAAAGCTAACATATAACAGCCTAAAATAATTTAATCTCAATTCAACCATTTTCTTTACTACAAAATTTATAATAAATTCACAACAACTTAGAAAATTATGAAACTTGAAAACCATCTCTAAAATAATGTTTCTGACCTTATATCAAAAATACAAACCATATGGGTTTCATTTAATAGGTTTTTCAAATCAAATCTTATCATAAAATCCATATGAAACAACATAAATCATCAACAAGCATATATATATATATATCCATTTAAATAATCAAATCATGGCATTTTACTTGAAAAATAAATTCAGATCACATTTAGAAATCAAAAATGATAAAAATGAGATGTAACGACCTTAGCTTGTTGTTAAGGAGTTTGAGATTTTCCCTTGAATTGATTTAATTAAGCTTCCTTCTTGAAATGTTGCTTATTTCCTCTTGTTTTCTTCTAATGGTGATCGGCCAAACTCTATGTTTAGTTTTGTTTGTGAATGTTGGAAATGAGAATGGAATAAGGGTTTAGGGTATAAAAATATAACATATTCCTATTTTGCCCTTATCTTATTACCTTTACTTACTCCATTTTAAATTTCCATTTGTTTATTTATTACTTAAGCCATGTTTACCTTATAATTATACAAATCTCAATCTCTTAACCACTTTAATCTTTACATTATTTAATTTAATTTATGTAATTAAATCTCCTGAATAATGTTATTTAAAATTAGTAGTGTTGCAACCGCTTACTATCTGTAGACAGATGAGTAAACAGAGAGGATTAACAAAGTCATAAAGGATTTGTTAAGAGCCTATGTGCTAGATTTTAGCGGATCATGGGATGGCCATCTACATTTAGTCGAGTTTTCATATAACAATAGTTATCAAACTAGAATAGGGATGACATAGTTTGAAGCTTTTTATGGAAGTCCATGCAAATCTCCCGTTTGTTGGTTAGAGACCGGGATAGGTTAGTTCTTGGTCCAGATTTGGTTAGAGAAGTTGCAAAGAAGATTAAATTAATTTGAGCTAGGATGAAGGAAGCTCAATCTAGGCAGAAGAGTTATGCTGATAAGGGGCAGAAAGACTTAGAGTTCTCGGTTGGAGATCATGTCTTCGTCAAGGTGTCACCGATGAAAGGTGTAGTCAAATTTTGAAAGTCAAGAAAATTGGCACCAGATTTGTTGGACCATTTTCTATTATAGAAAGGATCAGGAAACACGCATATATAGTAGAGTTATCGAACAGTTTGGCAAGAGTCCACAATGTTTTCATATTTCCCATCTAATAAAGTGTATTCGGGATCTAAAGACTACTATTGTATCGATTGTGTTAGATGATCTAGTAGTGGAACCAGACATGAATATAGTTAGAAAACCAGTTCGTATAGGTGCGAGGGATGAAAAAAAACTAAGGAACAAGACAATCAGATTAGTCAAAGTCTAGTGTAGTGATGATGAGAGAGACTGTACTTGAGAAACTGAGAGCAGGATTAGAGATACTTATCCTGACTTGTTTCATGGTATGTTTTACCTTTACTTTTGATTTTTGTGAGTACATTATCGTAATTTCGAGGATGAAATTCTTCAAGGAGGGGAGTCTGTAATGACCCTAATTTTTAATAATATTATTTAGGACATTTAGATAAATTTAATGAAATAATATAAATGGTTAAGGGATTACGATTTGTTAACTAAGGAGTCATGCCTTAATGAATATATAAGCAAAAGAGAATTAAGGGTAAGTAGTAGGAGGAATATGATAACGGCAAAATAGGAATATTCTTTGTTCTTATACCCTAAACCCTTTTATCTTTCATTTCTCATTCATTTCAACATTTACAAACAAAACCAAAACTCTAGTAAGCTCGATCGGCTACCATTAAGAAGAATTAAAAGAAGATAAGCTATGAATCAAGTAGAAAGCTTGAAGAAATTAATCAAAAAGCATATCTCAACCTTCTCAACACCAAGCTAAGGTGGATAATTATCTTAAATCTCATTTTTCATAAGAATTTCATTTTCAAGGTTTAACCCGAATCAATTTAGTAAATAATATGCCATGTTATATTTAGTTGAATGGATATATATACTTGTTAATGATTTATATTGTTTCATTTGGATTTTACAATAAGTTTAGATTCAAAAATCTATAAAATGACATCCATATGATTAGCGTTTTTGATATTTGGTCGAAAACATTATTTTAGAAGTGGGAAGTTTCATAATTTTCCAAATTATTACGGAGTTATTATGAATTTTCAATGAAAGAAAATAGTTGATATTGGGTTTAAATTATTTAAAGCATTTCAATTACGATTTTGGGTCTGAAATTTAAATTGGAAAACATATTAAAAATGAATTATGGTAATTTTTGGAAAATTTTCCTGAATATTTTATTATGGTTATAAAATTATTTAAGTTAAGGGACTTAAATGCTTATATGTTATATTAAGGAGAAAGGGCTTATTTGTTAAAATGTTTTAGTTATAAATTTTGAATTGGGCAGCCTTTTTTAGAAAATAATTTTGATAAGAGTGGGCAACCAATTACATTTGACAAATAAGGCAAGTTAGGTAAAAAGAAATTTCTTTGAGATGCTAAAAATCAGTTTTTCTTGGAATTACCACTTTTCTACTTCCATTTGTTAGCTTTCGATACCATACCGTCGCTTCTGAATCCATTTGAAACCAATGCATATGGTATCAAACAACTGATAGGTAGTGCATTGAAGAAAGGTGGAGGGGACCGTGTTGAAATCAAGCTTTCGATGGGGTAGAAGTTTTTCATATAAGCTTTCAAATCCACTACCTGTCTTTGCTTTTAAAGATGCTTTCGAAGAGGTGCTTTCAACTTGTCATTGTTTCAAAAAGATTGCCTCTGTTTAGAAAAGAGCTTTCAAATGAGTTGTTGCTTATTTATATTCTAAAAGAAGCTTTCGAAAAGATAGCTGCTTTTGAACTTATTCGTAACCTATGCTGCCGCATTCTACCTTTCCAACTAATTAAGGCCGCTTCTCTTTATAACCTTATAGCAATGTATTCAAAAAGATGCTTTCACCTTTTACTTTGAAGCCGTCTTCTCAATGTTTAAGAAAGGGTCGTATAGTCACTTTCAAATGGTTTTAGAGGCAATGGTTTCGAAAGAGTGGGTTTTTAAACTATCCTCTTTCTCTTACTTCGGATTAATGCTTTCACCCCAATTTTATATGACCCTGTAGTTACATTTTCTTTACATAATAAATTCACATATATATATTTACATAAGGATAAATAAATCAAGTAAAACCTTTATTAAATTTAAAATAAAAAGAAAAATAATGTAAAGACAAGTGTTAATTCCTTAAGACATCTAATAACAAGTGTTAAGTAAATACTAATTTTAGATGACAAGTGTCAATTAATTTTCATTTTTATTTTTTTATTTTTGATAAATCAAAGTTCAGCCTATTAAAACATACCTTTCTTCTTTCCATTTTTTTTCTCTTTTCAAAGCTAAGAGTAAATATCTGAAATCAATACTTCATAAAACCAGAAACTAGAACAAAGCCTAAAATTCATTTTCATCATCAAAATCTGAAGCATTATAACCTGTTTTCTTCTTCAAACCTAAGATCTGTTTAAAAGCAAACATTCTTTTCAACCTGTATCATTTCTTTAACCAAAGCCTGAACTAAATTCTTTCAAATCTGAGAACAACAAAAGCATGCAAAGCAAGTTCAAAATCAAGCCTGAATTAAATTCTTCAACCTGGAATCAAAAGAAATAGCATTCAAATATTTTCCAGATCTGTGCATGCAGTTTTAAAGACAAAGAAAAATCAAAAGCAGGATTCAATAATAACCAGTTTTCAAAGGAATCAAAGATGTATCATACTTCAGCAACTCGAGTTTTAAAAAATTCAACAACTGTTTCAAAATTTTGTTCAGGTGCTCTGTTCTTCATTTTGAATAGGTGAGTAACAGTCCTTCTAAAATTTGAGTATATGAATTTTGGTTGCCTGATTATAATCTGGAATAAATATGCTTGGTATATATGTATTTTTCTGTATATATAGATGGATATATGGATGCTTGTGCATGTTTTTTTATCAGAGATCTCACTGTCTTTAGTTTCCAGACTCAAGTTTATTTCAAATTCATAATCTCTTGATCAATTCACTGTTAGGGTTTAGAATTTAAACAAAAATTTATTTGTTTATTGATAGAGTAAGTTTTAAAATTTATTTAAGTTAAAATAAGTTTGAAATCTCACTGGAAACTACAAAGAACAGTGCATGTTTAATTTAAGTGAAAATTCAACTATCCTAATTCATTGGTTTAGGAATGTAAATTAAACTCCTAAAAAAATTTATGATTTTTGGAGGTGGAACCACAAATTTTAGTACTGTATTGTGTGAGCAATTGGGGTTTGTTCAAATTGGGTATTTTGAGTATCCTCTGGCGATCTAGTAGCTCGGAATGTTCACGGTCCTTCCTGGAGGTGGAGGAATGAACGGAGATTGAGGGAAAAATGTCAGATGTCAGTGTAAGTTTCTGTGGCAGTGGGGAATGGCTAGAAAGTTTTGTGAACCTAGTTTTGGTTATGGTCGGAGATGGAGAAAATACCGTGCCTCTGGTGCATTGAGTTCATCTAAACTCTAGGGTTATGAAGTTTGGATGATGACGAAGCCGTAGCTGGAAGGTCAGAAGTTCTGGTGATCGGAGAGACGAGCATGAGGGGTTTTTTCCAGGTTGATGGTTGTTCCAGACTTTGTTTTTCTTGGGTTCTAGGTTTGAGTTTAGATACTCGAATTCGATTTCTAGGCTGTATCATTGGTCTGATGATCAGAATTAGCTATGAGGGTGATCATCGACCTGTGTGGATCATCGTTGATGATCGGAATTAGTTGCGTACATGTGCACAGTGCACTGTTTGATTCTGGTGAAGTTTTGGTTTGTGGGGTTAAATATAATCGAGTTATTCTCGAAGTAATTAGGTGATTTGCCCGTAGTCAAGTATGTTTGTGCTCGAAGCATTTGAGGATGGGCTCGAGTAGAATATTTGGTTGCAGGTTTTTAACCTGTTCTGTTTTAAAAATATAAATTGAAGTTTAAAATGCAAATCAAAGTTTTAAACTAAGTTTTAAACCTAAGTTTAAATCTGGATTTAAGTTAGTTTGAATCTTAGTTTTGAAATGATTGAAGTTTTTGAAATTTAAATGGTTTTTAACAACTTTTAAGTGTTTAAAGTGTATTTGGTTTGAATTTAAAAATGAAATTTTAAATTGTAAAGTAAAGTTTTAAATCAAAGTTTTAATCTGGAAATCAAATCTGATCTGTATTTTGGTTTGGAGAAATAAAGTTTGTAAAAATTCAATTTGTTTTAACAACTTTAAATGTTTAAGTGTATTTTAAAATGGTTTGAATTCAATAATGAATTCGGTTTAAATTTCTTTTATAGGGTATATATTTCTTTAACATAAGATTTAAAAGGTTTTTAAAATATTTTTTACTTTGTTAAAGTTAAATTTGTGTTCATTTTAAATCTTAAAATTAAAATGAAATTTAAAAGTAAATTTGAAAGCAAATTGTTTTTAAATGCTTTGATTAAGTAAGAAATGTTTTATCTTAAAGTTAAATTGAATTTAATGATTTGTGATTCATTAAATTATTAATATAATTAAAATGGATAATTAATTTAATTAATTAATTAATGATTTTGATTAATTAAATAAGTAATTAAGGGTTTAAATTAATTAATTAAGGCTTAAGTTAATTAATTAGGAATATTAATTTGTAATTAAGGATTATTAATTAGAATATTAATTAGAATATTAATTAATGATTAGAAATGAATTAATTAATTACTTAAAGATTAATTAAGTTACATTTAAAACTTAAGTAATTAAATAATTAGGATTAATTAATTGGATTATTAAAGATTAATTTATTTGAAATTAATAATGATTAATGTAAGTTTAATTACTTAAGAAAGTAACTAATTTTTTTTTATTAATGAAGGTCATTAACTTAAGATTATTTAATAATTAATCAATGTGATTAATTTCAATAATTAATTAGATTAATTAATTAAAGATAATCATTTATGAAAATGTTTAAGAATAATTACTTAATGGAAGTAATTAAGGAATTAATTACTCAATGTAATTAATTGAGTTTAATGTGATTTATTTAGCTTAATTAATTATGTTTAATTAATTTAATCACTTGATAGTTTGATAAGTGTAAATTACTTAATGTAATTAATGGAGTATAATTAATTAGTGAAGTCATTAATGGTAATTACTAGATGTAATCGATGGAAGATGATTTAAGAATGGAAGTAATTTGAGTATAATTAATTTTTGTAATTAATCAAGGGATTAATTAAGATAATTAATTATAGAGTAATTAATTTATTTAATGAAGTAATTAAGGATAGTTAATTACTGAATGTGATTAATCAAGAGTGATTAATAATTGTGGTTTAATTAAGGATTCATTACTTATTGTAATTAATTTAAATAAAGTAATTAATTAAAATGTAATTAGGGATCATTAATTAATATAATTAATGATGTAATTAAGGGTTGATTAATTAAGATTAATTAATCAATAATAAGTGATTAAAGAGTAATTAATTAATGTAATTAATTATAGTTCATTAATTAATGAAGTAATTTAAGGTTAATTACTATATTGGGTTAAGTATTATTAATTTGTGAAATTAATTAAAGATAATTACTTGAATGTAATTAAAGGATAATTAATCAAGGATGATTAATAAAGGTGAATAATTAGAGGATAATCAATTAATTAATTTGTAATTAATTAATGGTTAAGTAAGCAGGATTTATAAAATGAAGTAATTAATTTAATTCATTTTAAAATTAATTATAGATGATGTGGTTAAGTAAATCATTGCTTATGTATGGATGAATGATAATTGATTTCCTTGAATAATTAAGATCTTAGATATGAGATAAGTAATGCTGTGTAATATGGATGCTTTGGTTGCATTGTGATGATAATATGAATTATCTATTTGTGATGATAATGTGGATTATCTGTTATGATGATAATGTTTATTATCTATTGTGATATGTGAATTATCTATCTATGTGTATATAAATAATGAAATTGAATTGTTTTAACTTTAAAACAACTTGGACCTAAAAGATGGCGTTTTGGATTTCGATGAGACCGGGATCGGTTTCCAGATTTGGATATCCGAAAACCACATCGATCCAAATTAACGTTAGGTCATGAATCTCAAGTGAAGATGAAGATTCAGAGTGCAAGGGTTATCGTCGTTAACTCTGAGGGTGATTCCAAAATGAGTGTAACGAGATAATGCCTTTAGTTTCGTTCAAACCCGGAACGAACTTGTATGGATTGAATGCTTTCAGAACATTGTCAGGTGGACAATGAGCATTCTAAGATAGATATGTTCTATAAAGGTAATCGTAGCCTGAAGCTTCATCAACCGGGAATGGCTAAAACAGGGGAGGTGCAACAAGGCTAAGTGGGTCATGTCCAAGTAGGAAAAGATTTTCCCCAGTCTAGAAGTCCCTTTTTATTCGGCTGTGTGGGCAGTTGGAACGCGCGCCAACTGCAGGGTTGTCTTGTTCGGGACTATCTATTAAGGGATGGTTCCGGCCTTGTGTTGCAGGGAATTTAGGGTTGATCCTCGGTACGTTGATCTAGGCCACGTACTGTGACGGGCGGTACCCCAGTAGCCCTGCCATTGTATGGAATCCAAACTCCAATAAGTGCCGTACGTTTTAGTTGTGCCCAACTATGTTGGAACATGAGATGTAAGCATTCCAGCTATTTCTGTATTTTATTTGAAAACCTTAGACCCTATTGTAATATCACTGGATTTTCTATCAAATGTTTTGGTTAGCGTAAGGTAAAAACTTACCCATGTTTATGTGTGGGAAGTCTTACGTGATACCTTTTCTTTCAAAGGATTTTAAAAGTTAAGCAACTTTAACTTGTTACTCACACCAGACCCATGTCTTGCCCGGAGTTTATTTCTGTTTTTCTTAAACTCTTGGTTACTTAAATTTTTTAGGAGTAGCTAAGGGATCCAGGTTAGCTTTGACGAATTATGGAGGAGTAATGGAGCAGGTGGCTTCAGTGTTGTAGATATATAGAGCTCCGCTATGTTGGTATCTCTGAGTTATTTCTTGATGTTGTATTTGAGTTGTAATAACTAGACAGGTGTTTATAACTGTCTAGTATATGATGTATAATCTGTGTAACTCTGATAATGGTTGATACTATGTAATATTTATGTGATTAATATAATTTATTCGTTCCGCTATTGAGATTCTGATGTTGTTTCTTTCTTTCTTCTCTATCTTTTCTCTTTTCTATCCCTTTCTTTCTTATTAATGATGCGTCATTCTGTGGAATGAATGGCGGGTCGTTACAGTGGTATCAGAGCGCTAGGTTGAGTGAATACCTAGGCTTTGCTGTAGACCCAACACCGTCTCGAGTAAGCTTTGCTGTGGTGTAAGGATTTCACCAATCTCTGAAGGAAGCCTTTTTGAGGTTCAGAGTCCATCTTTGAAGTTGGATGAGTAGAATTTGGATCCGTCGGTTAGGCAGAAGCAAGTGATGGTATCTTGATACCTCAGGAAGTAATAACTGCGTTATGAGACGCAGTGATTATGGATGTTTCCAAAGATGTTTCTTTGGAACAAGTTTGAGGAAGTGTGTCTGCTTCAGTGTTGTGGCTGAGTTCAGCAGGATGTGTCTGTTTGGTTTGAGGTCCGAGTTTCTCGAAGAGCTTTGGATTAGGAAGTCTTTGGCATCTGTGGCAGCAGTGCAGCTCGGAGTGTTCTGTGTGCCTGCAAGAAGGTCATCTGGCTTGGCAGTTTTCTTGAGGTGGAGTTCAAAACAGCATAGTGGATCGATTTCTTCGATGGATTAGCTAGACTAGCGTAAGCTGTTCTAATTGGTAAAGGAAGAACAGTTTTCTTTGGAATTGAGCCGGGTTGATCACGAAAGTGACTTGCGATAGTTGAGTGTTCTCTTGGGTTATCTTTTGCTTGAGGCATCCTGAGATTGAATTTTCTTATCTACTAGGATTCCAGGAGTGGAACCGGTGGTTCAGCTTAGTATAAGGATGGTTCCTAGAGAGAGGGTTTGGTGTAGCAACTCAGAGTATCATGGAACTTCTGAGTTTTCTTTTATGGATCCGTGGAACCATATTTATGCGATGAGTTGTCCAGTTTGTGCTCGTGTTCATCATCAACATTCTCATCTACTCCAGATTAGAGTTGTGCAGCGGAAGAAGTTTGGGAGTGCATCTGTCTTGTCTTTTCCGGATAGGAGAAGTAAGTTCAGTCTTCTGATGTTTGTGGAGTGGAGTTTGTGCTCTTGATTTTGGGTTGATCTTGAGAGTATCATTTTGTTGGGTTGTTTTTGGTCTAGTTTGTTTCTAGAGGTATCAGCAAAGGTTGAGCAGATCAGAAAGGATGTAGGCAGCCCAGGATCGTCAGAAGAGTTTTATGGATAAGAGACGGAGGAATTTGGATTCCGGAGTCGGAGATTTGATTTTAGATAAGTTTTCTCCGATCAAAGGAGCTATAAGTTTTGGGTAAGATTGGGAAGCTAGCTCTAAGGTTTTGGATCTTTTCTGTGTTCTTGTGAGGATAAGTGTTTGGTCTTCAGGATTGAATTGCCAGTTTGGATAACTGAGATTCGATGTGTTTCACGTATCTCTGAGGGAGTACGTGTTTGATCCATCTCTGGTTGTGGAACCAGCAGTTCAGGAGTATTTGGTTATTGAGTCAGACTTGAGTATGGTCTGATTTCCTGTTTAGTTTTATAGATCTAGATGAGTAGTAGCTCTATAGCTTAGTAGTTTAGATGGTATGGATTCTGTAGAGCAAGTATTCCGGTATTTATACTTAGGAAACTCTAGGAAGTTCTATCCAGAATTTTGTCTGGAAAGTTAAATTTGTTTGATTGGGTGAATTGGTTGCTATGATTGTTAGCATATGATTGATATAATATGCTTGTGATTTAAATTAGAATCTTTAGTGAGATTATTAAATTACCTTTGCTTTTAAATTTCGGGGACGAAATTCTTTTAAGGGGGAAGGAATGTGATGACCCAGAATTTTGGGCAATATCAATTTTAGAATTTGTATTAAAAATTAAATTGATTTGATAATCTTTATTAATAAATTTGAATTGATTTAATAATCTTCTTTAATAAATATTTAATTGGTGCAAATTTTATTTTTTAAAAGCTAATAAAATGTTTTCTATTTATAATGTGTGTGTGTGTGTGTGTGTGTGTGTGTGTGTGTGTGTGTGTGTATATTTGTATATATTGTAAGTAGATAAGCTTTGGTTTGGAATTTAATAAATAAAGCATATTTTCTAATTCTAAAATATATTTGGCAATTTGAAATTTGATTTAGTTTAAGATAAAACTTTTCAAAAGCTATTTAAATAAATAATCATATTGTTTTAAAATATTTAAGATAAATATTAAATTGTTTAAAATTATATTTAGCTTAAGTTTAAAATTTAATAAGATTAATTAAAAGGTTTGTTTTAAATTTATTGTTTAATAAATATGATTTGAAATTATATATATGAGTTTAAATTACAATATAGCATATGATATATTAATTCATTTAATAATAGAAATAATTTATAATCTCTTTTATAAATTATTTAAAACTGATAAATATGTTATTTTCAAATAATATTAATAATGTGTTAAACATAAATAGATTTTAAGAAATACAGAATTTGTTATTATCAAAATTTAATGTGTAGTTATATATGTATATAAATAACTTGATTTTAAAATTAGATTTTAGAATTTGATTTGAATTTGAATTTAGAGTTCTGAAATTCTAAAGAATAGATACTTAAAGATATTTGTATAAGCTTTTATTTATACATAATTTGTTCTATTACATTTTCTTTACATAAGAAATTCACATATATATATTTACATAAGGATAAATAAATCAAGTAAAACCTTTATTAAAATTTAAAATAAACAGAAAAATAATGTAAAGACAAGTGTTAATTCCTTAAGACATCTAATAACAAGTGTTAAGTAAATACTAATTTTAGATGACAAGTATCAATTAATTTTCATTTTTTCTTCTTTTATTTTTGATAAATCAAAGTTCATCCTATTTAAAACATACCTTTCTTCTTTCCAATTTTTTTTTTCCCTGTTTTCAAAGCTAAGAGTAAATATCCGAAATCAATGCTTCATAAAACCAGAAACTAGAACAAAGCCTAAAATTCATTTTCATCATCAAAACCTGAAGCATTAAAACCTGTTTTCTTCTTCAAACCTAAGATCTGTTTAAAAGCAAACATTCTTTTCAACCAGTATCATTTCTTCAACCAAAGCCTGAACTAAATTCTTTCAAATCTGAGAACAACAAAAGCATGCAAAGCAAGTTCAAAATCAAGCCTGAATTAAAATCTTCAACCTGGAATCAAAAGAAATAACATTCAAATATTTGCCAGATCTGTGCATGCAGTTTTAAAGACAAAGCAAAATCAAAAGCAGGATTCAATAATAACCAGTTTTCAAAGGAATCAAAGAAGTATCTTACTTCAACAACTCAGGTTTTAAAAAATTCAACAACTGTTTCAAAATTTGGTTCACGTGCTCTGTTCTTCATTTTGAAAAGGTGAGTAACAGTCCTTCTAAAATTTAAGTATACGAATTTTGGTTGCCCGATTAAAATTTGGAATAAATATGCTTGGTATATATGTATTTTTCTGTATATATACAGATGGATATATAGATGCTTGTGCATTTTTGTTTTTATCAGAGATCTCTCTGTCTTTAGTTTCCAAACTCAAGTTTATTTCAAAATTCATAATCTCTTGAACAATTCACTGTTAGGGTTTAGAATTTAAACAAAATTTATTTGTTTATTGATAGAGTAAGTTTTAAAATTTATTTAAGTTAAAATAAGTTTGAAATCTCACTGGAAACTACAAAGAACAGTGCATGTTTAATTTAAGTGAAAATTCAACTATCCTAATTCATTGGTTCAGGAATGTAAATTGAATTCCTAAACAAAATTATGATTTTTGGAGGTGAAACCACAAATTTTAGTACTGTATTGTGTGAGCAGTTGGGGTTTATTCAAATTGGGTATTTTGAGTAACATCTGGTGATCTAGTAGCTCGGAATGTTCGCGGTCCTTCCTAGGGGTGGAGGAATGAACTGAGATTGAGGGAAAAATGTCAGATGTAGGTGTAAGCTTCTGTGGCGGCGGGGAATAACCAGAAAGTTTTGTAAACCTAGTTTTGGTTATGGTCGAAGATGGAGCAAATACCGTGCCTCTGGTGCATCGAGTTCGTCGGAACTCTGTGGTTTTGAAGTTTGGATGATGACGAACCCGTAGCTGGAAGGTCAGAAGTTCCGGTGATCGGAGAGACGAGCACGGGGGGTTTTTTCTAGGTTGATGGTTGTTCCAGACTTTTTTTTTGGGTTCCAAGCTTGAGTTTAGATACTCGAATTCAATTTCGAGAATGTATCATTAGTCTGATGATCGGAATTAGCTATGAGGGTGATCGTCGACCTGTGTGGATCATCGTTGATGATCAGAATTAGCTGCGTCAATGGTACATGTGAACGGTGCACTGTTTGATTCTGGTGAAGTTTTGGTTTATGGGGTTAAATATACTCAAGTTTTTCTCGAAGTAATTAGGTGATTTTCCCGTAGTCAAGTATGTTTGTGCTCGAAGCATTTGAGGATGGGCTCGAGTAGAATATTTGGTTGCAGATTTTTAACCTGTTCTGTTTTTAAAAATATAAATTGAAGTTTAAAATGTATATCAAAGTTTTAAACTAAGTTTTAAACCTAAGTTTAAATATGGATTTAAGTTAATTTGAATCTTAGTTTTGAAATGATTTAAGTTTTTGAAATTTAAATGGTTTTTAACAACTTTTAAGTGTTTAAAGTGTATTTGGTTTGAATTTAAAAATGAAATTTTAAATTGTAAAGTAAAGTTTTAAATTAAAGTTTTAATCCAGAAATCAAATCTGATTTGTATTTTGGTTTGTAGAAATAAAGTTTGTAAAAATTCAATTTGTTTTAACAACTTTAAATGTTTAAGTGTATTTTAAAATGGTTTGAATTCAATAAGGAATTTGGTTTAAATTCTTATAAATTTCTTTTATAAGGTATATATTTCTTTAAAATAAGATTTAAAAGGTTTTTAAAATATTTTTTACTTTGTTAAAGTTAAATTTGTGTTCATTTTAAATCTTAAAATTAAAATGAAATTTAGAAGTAAATTTGAAAGCAAATTGTTTTTAAATGCTTTGATTAAGTAAGAAATGTTATATCTTAAATTTAAATAGAATTTAATGATTTGTGATTCATTAAATTATTAAGATAATTAAAATGGATAATTAATTTAATTAATTAATTAATGATTTGGATTAATTAAATAAGTAATTAAGGGTTTAAATTAATTAACTAAGGTTTAAGTTAATTAATTAGGAATAATTAATTTGTAATTAAGGATTATTAATTAGAATATTAATTAATGATTAAAAATTAATTAATCAAGTAATTAAAGATTAATTATGTTACAATTAAAAATTAATTGATTAAATAATTAGGATTAATTAATTGGATTATTAAAGATTAATTTATTTGAAATTAATAATGATTAATGTAAGTTTAATTACTTAAGAAAGTAATTAAAAAAATTGTTAATGAAGATCATTAACTTAAGATTATTTAATAATTAATTAATGTGATTAATTTCAAAAATTAATTAGATTAATTAATTAAAGATAATAATTTATGAAATGTTTATGAATAATTACTTAATGGAAGTTATTAAGGAATTAATTACTCAATGTAATTAATTGAGTTTAATGTGATTTATTTAAGTTAATTAATTAAGTTTAATTAATTTAATCACTTGATAGTTTGACAAGTGTAAATTACTTAATGCAATTAATGGAGTATAGTTACTTAGTGAAGTAATTAATGTAAGTACTAGATGTAATTAATGGAAGATGATTTAAGAATGGAAGTAATTTGAGTATAGTTACTTTTTGTAATTAATCAAGGGATTAATTAAGATAATGAATTATAGAGTAATTAATTTATTTAATAAAGTAATTAAGGATAGTTAATTACTGAATGTGATTAATCAAGAGTGACTAATAATTGTGGTTTAATTAAGGATTAATTACTTATTGTAATTAATTTAATAAAGAATTAATTAAAATGTAATTAGGGATCATTAATTAATATAATTAATGATGTAACTAAGGGTTGATTAATTAAGATTAATTAATCAATAATAAGTGATTAAAGGGTAATTAATTAATGTAATTAATTAAGGATTAATGTAATTAGTTATAGTTAATTAATTAATGAAATAATTTAAGGTTAATTACTGTATTGGGTTAAGTATAATTAATTTGTGAAATTAATTAAAGATAATCACTTGAATGTAATTAAAGGATAATTAATCAAGGATGATTAATAAAGGTGAATATTAGAGGATAATCAATCAATTAATTTGTAATTAATTAATGGTTAAGTGAGCAGGATTTTTAAAATGAAGTAATTAATTTAATTCATTTTAAGATTAATTATAGATGATGTGATTAAGTAAATCATTGCTTATGTATGGATGAATGATAATTGATTTCCTTGAATAATTGAGATCTCAGATATGAGATAAGTAATGCTGTGTGATATAGATGCTTTGGTTGCATTGTGATGATAATATGAATTATCTATTTGTGATTATAATGTGGATTTTCTGTTATGATGATAATGTTGATTATCTATTGTGATATGTGAATTATCTATCTGTGTGTACATGGATAATGAAATTGAATTGTTTTAACTTTAAAACAACTTGGACCTAAAAGATGGCGTTTTGGATTTCGATGAGACCGGGATCGGGTTTCCAGATTTGGATATCCGAAAACCACGTCGATCCAAATTAATGATAGGTCGTGAATCTCAAGTGAAGATGAAGATTCAGAGTGCAAGGGTTATCGTCGTTAACTCTGAGGGTGATTCCAAAATGAGTGTAACGAGATAATGCCTTCGGTTTCGTTCGAACCCGAAACGAACTTGTATGGAATGAATGCTTTCAGAACATCGTCAGGTGGACGATGAGCATTCTAAGATAGATGTGTTCTATAAAGGTAATCGTAGCCTCAAGCCTCATCAACCGGGAATGGCTAAAACATGGGAGGTGCAGCAAGGCTATATGGGTCATGCCTAAGTAGGACAAGATTTTCCCCTGTCTAGAAGTCCCTTTTTATTCGATTGTGTGGGCAGTTGGAATGCGCGCCAACTGCGGGGTTGTCTTGTTCGGGACTATCCAGTAAGGGATGGTTCCAGCCTTGTGTTTCAGGGGATTTAGGGTGGATCCTCGGTACGTTGATCTAGGCCACGTACTGTGACGGGCGGTGCCACAGTAGCCCTGCCATTGTATGGAATCCAAACTCCAATAAGTGCCGTACGTTTTAGTTGTGCCCAACTATGTTGGAACATGAGATGTTAGCATTCCAACTATTTTTGTATTTTATTTGAAAACCCTAGACCCTATAGTAATATCACTGGATTTTCTATCAAACGTTTTGGTTAGCGTAAGGTAAAAACTTACCCTTGTTTATGTGTGGGAAGTCTTATGTGATACCTTTTCTTTCAAAGGATTTTAAAAGTTAAGCAACTTTAACTTGTTACTCACACCAGATCCATGTCTGACCCGGAGTTTGTTTCTGTTTTTCTTAAACTCTTGGGTACTCAAATTTTTTAGGAGTAGCCAAGGGATTCAGGTTAGCTTTGATGAATTATGGAGGAGTAATGGAGCAGGAGGCTTCAACATTGTAGATATATAGTGTTCCGCTATGTTGGTATCTCTGAGTTATTTGTTGATGTTGTATTTGAGTTGTAATAACTAGACAGGTGTTTATGACTGTCTAATATGTGATGTATAATCTGTGTAACTCTGATAATGGTTGATATTTATGTGATTAATATAATTTATTCATTCCGCTGTTGAGATTCTGATGTTGTTTCTTTCTTTCTTCTCTATCTTTTCTCTTTTCTATCCCTTTCTTTCTTATTAATGATGCGTCATTCTGTGGAATGAATGGCGGGTCATTACATTGTAGCCTAAAGCTTTCTTAGTTAAAAAGAGTTTTAACCTATTATAGAGGGATAGATAATCCCATTGATAAGGTTTCATCAACATTGTTTTGTTTAAAGAATATATTATGGCATAAGTACTTTGAGTAAAGCAAAATACGATTTCCTTGTTTATACAAGGAAATGAAATTTGAATAGGGTAGTTAACCCTAAGTATATGAAAGGAAATGAAATTTGAATAGGGTAGTAAATCCTAAGTATATGGCATGACATGAAAATTGAATATGGTAGTTAACCCTAAGTTTATGACTCAGATATCAGAAGACCGGATGAGACTGGTGTAGGGTCGCACCCTTGCTTTAGCTAATAGCCTCTAGCTAACATATGTCCAAAATTCCAATGTCTAGGGCTTTGTCATAAATGGGATTGAAATAATGTTACACACGCATGGGTATATACAAAGAAAGGATAGATTATTGGTGAGCCCGCAAAACCATCAGGATCAGTTGACCCTAGAAGAAGACAGTTAAGGGCAGATAGCCTAGTATTGTGTCTAACTGAAGTTAGATTATAGATTATGTCTGGTAGGCCCAAGTCAGCCAATGGTTAATAGATAGCCATATAAAGTTAAAGTGTGGATAGATAGTCTTTCGATTTCGTGATTATTATGCATATATGTACCTACTATTATTGCAATAATCGATTTGATTGTAGGATTTTGATTTGAAAAAGATATGCTTTTAAAATGATATTAGTGAGAGAAAACCCATTATGCTAAGCGGCGTGGTCTTACTTAATATCAGTAAATCAAAATGTAATAGTATTATTCACACCTGGCTTTATATCTGACTCGAAATTTGTGTTTTCCCTTTAAACTCTCAGGTGCAAAAAAATCAATTTGAGCAGATTGAGAGTTAAGGACTTTCCAAGTTTAGTAGGTTGGACGAATAAGCTTCCGAAGACTTGATGGAGGCAAAGCTAGCTCTGTAGGAGCTATTTAGTATTATTTCCACTGTGATGTAATTATGACTGATATGTCTATTTAGTACTCTGATCATCCAAAGGGGCATCTTCATATGTCGCTCTTGGCATAATTTGTAATAATTATATTTGGTCAAAACCTAGGAATCATTTTGGGATTATATAACTTTCATATATGGATTTGAAATGTAATCAGAAAAGTTTTTTTTTGAAATCTGTGTTGATTTTATTTCATGTTCATGTGCTTCTGATATATTATAAATACCATTAACATTACCGTATTTTGTCACAGGAAGTTAATACTATGGATGACTGCAACATCTGTAGTGCTTAGCTTCGGGCCTTAAGATAGGAGATGTTCCATTATTATATGTTTTTTTTAAAACTTACCGAGGTTCCAAAGAGAAATCGACAAGCTATCCTCCTCCATCGAGTGGACTTTGACCTTTTAAATCCAACAGGCCCCATGGGATTTGTTTCATGGCAACCTGAATAGCGGAGTTGCTGGGATTCAGAACTGGGGTGTTGCACATCTTGCCTTTGAAATACGTGCTGCCCTACAGGTGTTGCCCCTAACCAACTGAGCTACTAGGCCAGGTCAAAGTTAAATTAAATTTATATGTTATTATATGTTTGAGTGAATATGTATTGTTAAATTTATATTTTAATTATTATAAATAAATTATTTAATTAAATAATGTTGTGTTATATTTTCATACAATTGAATTGTATAAAAATTATAAGGCGGTTTTTGAAAAGACGCCCATTAGTGCATACACAAAAGCCTCCGATAGCACATTTTGAAATGTCTCCCTGTTGTTTTTACTTTAGTAAATGAAACAAAACACCCACTCTTCTCTTCTTCATTTCATACTTTACCAAAGCGAACCCAAAAAGAAAATAAGCCCATTTTTCACTAATATCTTATTTTACTAGTAATTTTTTTGATTTCATCGCCATTTTAAAGAATGGATTACTCTTCATCACATGAAGCTCATATTGGTTATATTTATATTTTCAATATATATTATTTTCAAAAAATCCAAATTAAGGTGTTTAGAACAATTTTGATTTCATATTTGTAACAATACGCACCTCAGTAGGACCGAATTTTCGCTAAATCAGAAAATCCAGGTCCACTAAAGTATGAATCGTTGGTATTGGTATCCTAAAAATAAACAAAAGTATATCAAAGCACAATCGATAAAAATCACAGCGGAATAGTAAAGTATAATAGAATATATGATTACTGACCAAGGTTGACAACTTTGATCTTCAGTGCTCTTGTCAGTGTCGAGCATGCCGGGTCGTCCACTGTTCCGACCTTGTACCAGTAACCATACATCTAAATCTATCACGTTGGTTGTAACGAGGAGAGGGCCACAATAGCGTTTTGGTGATTGGTTAATTACACACTTTATATATAACACTAGTCCATGTCGATTACCTTCCAGTACATGTTATGTATATTGTTTTACTTAGTCGTCTTGACTTTACATACGCATACGACATGCATCATCTACTCGAGGTATACAATAACTACATATGTATACGTATGTGTGTGTGTGTACATTACAGTTCCCCTTCGGACTAGGAGACTTTTTCCGCTAGTATCCGTAACTCTGCACCTGCGTCGGGTATCCACCATCTGTGTTTATTCCTAATTGTTCACGTACATCGAGGATCTTCCTGTTAGTGCCCAATAACAACATTATTTAGTTGTATTCTACCATGTCTTGAAATCTTATCTAGACACTTCATATTGAGGGTTCGATCCCCGGACTAATCATATATTAAGGACTTGGCTCCTCAGAATATTGCATGCTAAGGACTTAACTTCTTTGACTTTCGTGTATTAAGGACTCAGCTTCTTGGAATTTCACTTGCTAAGGACTCAGCTCCTTGGGCTTTCGCGTATTGAGGAATTAACTCCTTGGACTTTTGCATGCTAGGGACTCATCTCCTTGAACTTTTACATATCGAGGACTTAACTCCCTGGACTTCTGCATGCTAAGGATTCAGCTCCTTAGACTCTCATGTATTGAGGACTCAACTCCTTGAACTTTTGCATGCAAAGGACTTAGCTTCTTATACTTTCGCATATTGAGGACTTAACTCCTCAGACTTTCGTAATGTAGTTATACATTGAGGGGGAGCCTGCAATGATGACTCGCCAAAGTGTCTCATCCTCTGCATCCATGTTCACCTCTTAATGGTAATGCCACTTGTTGCAAAACACCTTATATTACCTTATTCCTACAGTTGGAGATGTCCCACGTCAATACAATGTATATACGATCGTTAGTTGCCCTTTACTGAGCGCAGACTTCCATCGTGTGACACTTCAACCTATCTTAATGACTACGCCATTCCTAATTAATATAAGCTATTGACTAAATTCAATAGTTCACGCGCATCATATACGCATACTCGAGGCTATGTGTGTGTATATATATTCATACTTATTTATTTACCGTCTTCAAGGTTCACTATTAATATTTAACTATTTTTATGCAATGGATTTATTTCTTTATAGTCAATTTAATGTCATTTATTGCTTAATTTTAACTTAAAAGATTCAGATATATTTACTACTTACTTCCCCTTTAATTCAATAGATTTCTTATACTATTACTTGTCAATTCTTTACTATCGTCCTTTGATTACTGACTTTCTTATTTACCCATTTCATTACTTTAACTACATTTCATTACTTATTATTTATTTTTAACTTGTCTTTATTTCATATATTCATTTTATAATTAGACTATTGTTATTACTACTACTTACAGTTATTTAATCTGCATTTAGGTATTCCTGCATTTTAATGCATTGAAATTACACCTTTCCCAAAAGGATATGTGTTAACCGGATTTTTAACATAGCAGAATTTAATGGGAGTCAGAACATTCAGATTAAACCAGAACGACTCAAAACTTGATCGGAAGGCCTAAAATTACAAGACAAAGGACTCTAGGAAGTTTGACTAAAAAATATGTTATCTTTTCGGATAGGCACTGATTCGATCCAATTGGATCGGTACCGATCCGAATTGTTAATTATGGTGACCCCAATCCTTTTGCATGGTGATTCTATGCCTCAACCAAGCCCACCCAACAAATTCGGTAACATTCCAAGCATCCAAGTTTAAGAACTAAAGCTTCATCTGATTTAGAATACAGTTCAATCTAATCTATAGGAGAATCATCATCAAAACAAGTCAACAAGCTATCAAATTATATGGAGAGCATCACTATGAAGTAAGAAGGTTGATTAAAAAAATCGGAGCCAAAAATTGGCTAAGGATTTGGACCGTTACCGATCCAATTGGATCGGATCGGTACCGAACCAAAAAGATAGCCAATTTTAGCTCCAAACTTTCTGAGCCTCTCTGCAAGACAACCATAAGATTCTTGCAAAGAAATTCTCGGCCCAAGTGCTCTCCGAATCCTATAAATACCATCCCATCAGCAATAGAAAAAGGATTTGCTCTGTTCTCTTTTAAAACTCTAACATTGTTTCTTCACTCTTCTTCTCCCTCACAACATGCATTAGAAGACAACAAAGATCCTTTCAGTTGTCTCCAACAATGGTGGCTTCATCTAACTTAGGAAAAATAATCATATTGTAATCTAAACTCCTTTGTAACAATAGTTGATTAATAAAAAACTATAAAGTGGCCGTAAGCTTCATTAACAGCCGATCCACTATAAAATCTCTTGCCTCTTTACTTTTTCTACATTTATAATTGTCTTTTCTATTTTATTTGCCTTAGTAAACAAGGCAAGTGCTTTCACACTCAATATAGCGCGTTGATCCATTTTTTGGGTTAACATTCTGGCGCTTTCACTGGGAACCCAACTCAGGCTCAAATCTAGCTATCTACTTTCGATCAAATAGGTTTAGAAGTTAGATCCTTAATATTTGATTAGAAAATTTTCCATTGAGAATCAATGGCACTGGGAAGAGTGAGGACGGCTTTCGAAAGATCCACAGGAGTTGTAATAGCTAGAGAAGAAACCAATCCTTGGTAAGTTGAGGTCAACGGTACCAATAACCCATTAATCCGAGCAAATTTTGGAGCCAACACCGGAGATCAGGTGTCGGGACCTTCTATCTAACATGAAGTCGTCACTAAAGGAAAATTAAATAAGATGGTTGATGAAATCAATCAAAAGATGGAGAACAGCCAGAAAGCTCTTATGGAAAAATTAAATGTCCTCATGACCTTGCAATCACTAGCTGCTCCAAGAACCATGCCAGAACCCGTAGCTGCCACAGAGCAGGAAAACTCTTCCATTTCTGGCCTAAACAGAAGAAACGGAAGGCGTAAGCAAAAAGGAGCAGTGGGTGGAGCTGTAGGAATCACTGTAGAAGGAAACGCAAGCACTCCATCAAATATAAAGCAGCTCGTCATAAACTTGAATCTAGGGGAGAAAATCCCATGGGAAGATATATCAGTGAATCTCTCCAACTTCGAAGATGGTGAGCAACTTGACGACAATGGGTTGGAAGAAAACAATATTGCACTCAATACCGGCAGGGAGGTCCAAATTGCCTCTACCCGATCAACCACAAGCCAACGGAACTCCAAGGGAGTGGATCTCCTAAAGATAGTAGAGCCTAGGCTTCAGAAACTTACCAAGATTTTTTGCAAGATCAAACACTTGGTGTAATCACTGGTATCTAACCCACGGACTACCGAACATCAGAGGCATATATCGCAGATATGATCAAGCACTTGATGAACGAAAGTAAGGATAGGAGAGATGATGAATATGGATCTGATCCAAGCCGGACTCCCTTCGCTGATGACATTTTGAATGAACGATACCCTAAAAAGTTCACTATGCCGACCATTCCATGTTACGATGGAACTAGAGACCCGAAACCTCACTTGTACAAGCACAGTTGGTACATGGATGAAGCGAATGCTTTAAATGTTGTTCAATGTATTTTCCAATCTTTATGGATGGAATTGCTTCCTTGTGGTTCATTAGGCTCCCACCGAAATCCATATCCACTTTTAGTGAATTAGCAATAAAATTCCTTGATCAGTTTAGGCTTCAAGCAACATAACCAAAAGATGTGATGTCCTTATCTGGCCTATTCCATGAACGAAATGAATCTTTGAAATATTTCATGATCGATTCGACACCAAGGTGACTGATGTAAGCAAATGAAGATATGGTCTTCATAGCCTTGGTCCATGTTATACGTCCCAACACTGAATTCAGAAAATGTATCAAAATGAAACAAGCTGCCACTAGAAAGGAATTTAACCGAAATGCAAGCCGATACTTGATATTGGAAGAGGTAGAGGAGCTAGAAAAAAACCCTGCTAACGTACAAATAACCAACACTGGCCAAAGTGGTATGGCGGCCAACTAAGACGAAAATACCTCCGAGGCCGCTGCAGCAAGTGTGAGGAAGGATGGGAACTAGAAAAAGAAGAACTAGAATTCAAACAAGCGAAACAGAGGTAACAAGTGACTTAAAGGCCTGAGGCCTAAAGACCATACCCTGCTGAATGATACTGCAGAAAAACATCTAGCTTACAACATAAGGGACGGAGGAGTACAAGAAGCCACCAAAAAATGAAGTGACCAAACAACAAAAGCATTTTGAAAAGTACTGCCGCTTCCATGAAACAAATGGTCACAAAGGAATGAGTTCGTCGCTTGAAGAACCCGATCAAAGAGCTAATTCGGAAAAACAAGCTTCAACAGTAAGTGAGGAAACCACAAAATCCTAACCATCCTGTAGTACCCCAAGCTCCTAATGATCGAGGACACCAAGATGGAACTAGCGAAGAGGGATCCATACGGACCAATCAGAGACTCGTCATTGGAACAAAAATCTGGAGGACCCATCCCACCTAGAGGAGTTGGGAGAAATGGAGCGATATGTAAGCTCACTAAGACACGCTCCGAAAGATTCATGCTTCACGATCAAAGACGGAACTCCTGCCAAGCAGTAAAGAACCCTGAATAATGACATAGTATTTTGGAATCGAGAACTAAGGGGATAGAAGCTCTGACTCTCGACCCTATGATGTGACGGTAGGAAACGGACCAGCCATGGTCCGATGATTATTAGTGGAAGTGCCATCTCTATGAATATCCTATTCAAACACACGTTTAATCAGATGAAGATCAGTATGAAAGACATATCCATTTGCCAAACAAAGATATAGGGATTCGTCTGTGAACCTAAGCAATCCGTTGGAATAATCGATTTTCCCATAGAACTTGGGGAAGGCGACCGAAGAGTCATCCTCATCAAGACCTTTGTGATTGTAGATGATATATCCATATGCTTTCTTAGGTCGGTCCGCTTTGGTAGATTTCAGGATTGCTTTTGCTCAGTGGTGTCTAACTATGAAATTTTCGACAGAGAATAGAGTTGGGGTGATTAAAGGAGATCAAAGTGCCGTTAGAGAATGCTATATCATGGAACTATGCGAGTCTAGAAGAAACGATAAAGGAAGAATGTGGGGAGAACTCTCCATATTTGTGAACCTACCGAATAGCAACCACAGAGCAGCCCTTGGCTTAGGGACCATAGCCGATTCAATAAGGCTTTGGACCATAGAAAGAGAGTTCAAGGGATGATAGTGTAGCACTGGTAGAATTGACGGTGCATGTCCCAATCAATATGGATGACCCAACTTGGGTCCTGAAAATTGGATCACATCTGGGAAACAAGATGCGACAAGAATGAATTAAATTTCTTTATGCCAACTTGGACATATTTGCTTGGATACATTCTGATATGTGCAGGGCGTCATCATAAATTGCATGAGATGCACTTAATATTGATCCCAAGTATACACCAGTGAAGTAGAAGAGGCATAGCCTCTGGCCCAAATGGTTCAAAGCGTTGAGAAAGGAAGTAGATAAACTAATGACGAATGGATTTATCCGCGATGCAACCTACCCCAAATGGTATGCAACCCTGTCTTGGTCAAAAATTCCAAAAGAAAATGATGAACTTGTATCTACTAATCGGACCTAAACAAAGCTTCCTAGAATTGACCAGCTTGTGAATGGGACAACTAGACATGAATTGCTATCATTTATGGATGCCCGCTCATGATACAACCAGATCATGATGGGTGAACCCGACTAGGAAAAAACCAGTTTCATCACTGATCTGGGATTATAATGCTACAAACTGATGTCATTCAGTTTAAAGAATGCTGGGGTGACCTACCAATGACTAGTGAACGCCATGTTCAAGCAACAGATCATGAAGCCGATTGAAGTCTATGTAGATGATATGTTGGTTAAATCGTGCACAATTGCAAATCACTTGGACAACCTTGCCGAAATGTTTGAAATACTCCTCAAATATATAATGAAACTCAATCCAATTAAATGTCACTTCGGGGTAGCCTTTGGAAAATTCTTGGGCTTCATTGTAAGCACTAGAGGCATCAAAGAAAATCTCGAACAAATTACCGCTTTACGGGAAGTCAAGGCCCCAAGGAATAAGAAAGAGTTACAAAGCTTGAATGGAAAAGCTGCAGCACTAAGCCAGTTCATCTCAAAAGCTACCGATAAATGTATACCATTCTTTGACGTGCTAAAGAAGGGAAAGAAGAACTTTGAATGGAATCAGACTTGTCGGACTGCCTTTGAAGAACTGCCATGACATATGGAGACTTTGCCAATCCTATCCAAGCCGGTAGATGGAGAAGACTTGTTTTTCTACTTAGCAGCCTCGCCACATGCATTAAGTGTTGTGCTCGTACGAGAAGAAGCTATGATCCAGCGACCATATACTACATTAGTAAATGAATCACTGGAGCCGAGAAGAACAATCTGAAATTGGAAAAATTAGAATATTGCCTCTTGATCGCATCCAAAAAGTTACAACCGTACTTCCAGGCACACGTGATCAAAGTACTAACGGATCAACCTTTGAAGCAAGTGTTGTATCACCCCGAGACCTCTAAATGGCTTATCAAATGGAATATCGGATCAGGTCAATATGAAATCACTTACCATCCTCGAAGGGCGATCAACGGGCAGGTGCTGGCAGACTTCATTGCCGAGTTTACAATACGAGATGAGGAAGTAATTACACCGGAAGTGGAGACATACTGGAAGTTATTCGTCGATGGTGCATTTATCAACTTCTACTCGAGGGAAGAAGTCGTGCTCGAAACTCCCGAAGAACGATCTGTTCGCTATGCCTTACGCTTGGAATTCCCTGAAATAAACAATGAAGTAGAATATAAAGCATTAATAGCCCGACTGAAGGTTGTGGAGAAACTTAGGATAAAGTCCGTACACATTTATTGTGACTCTCAGCTAGTCATCTATCGGGTGAGAGGTGAACATCAAGCTCGGGGAGAGAACCTCATCCCATATCTATCTAAAGTGCAAGAATGGTTGAAGGGCATCGAACATTACACCATAACTCATATCCCAATGGAACAAAACATGAAGGCAGACTATCAAGCTAAACTGGCCAGTTTCGGAGATGCTCGGTTATTGGGACTGATCCCAGTTGAAACCCTGACCGATTTAAGCATTGGCAAGATGAATATTGACTAGATTTTTGAAACAACCGAAGAACCATAAACATGGATGATAGCGATCAAGGATTACCTATTCTGAGGAACACTCCCCACTAATAGGATTCAAGGGAAAAAGCTCCTTCAAAAGGCACCACGGTTCGTAGTACAAGATGGGTTACCTACTCTGAGGAACACTCCCCACTAATGGGATTCTCTACTCCCTGGCTCAGGTGTGTAACCAACGATGAAGCTCAAAGAATCCACATGGAAGTTCATGAAGGTGACTGCGAAGGTCACACCGAGGTGCAAAACCTTGCAATGAAAGTCCTTCGATATGCGTATTTTTGGCTAATAGTAAATCGCGATGCAGTAGATTATGCTAGATTGTGTGACCAATGCCAAAGATTCACCAAGATCAAAAGAACTCCTTCAATAGAGATAACGCAGATGGTCAGCCCATGGCCATTTGCAATTTGGAGAATCGATTTGATTAGTGTATTGCTAATAGCCAAAGAAGGAGCCAAATATGCTATCGTTGTCGTTGACTACTTTACTAAATGGGTCGAAGCGAAACCGTTAGCTACTATTATCACAAAGAAAGTTATTAAACTTGTTACTAAAAACATTATTTGGAGGTTTGGAGTGCCACAAAAAATCATCATGGACAACGGTACCTAATTTGAAAGCACTAAGTTCAAAGACTTTTGCAGATGCTTCCAAATCGAGAAAAGATTTTCCGCTATTGCACAGGCAAGTGGAGGAAGTGAAGAAGATCATCAAACTCACCATCAAAAAATGACTAACTAAATCTAAAGGAATTTGGATTGATGAACTTCCACTCGCACTATGGGCATACTGGACAACGCGTAAATCTGCAATCGCACACTCTCCATTCGCCCTGGCATATAGTTCAGAAGCAATGATGCCAGTCGAGCTAGAAGTCCCTTCTCATCAAAGGCAAAATTTCAATCAAAGGTAGAACGAGCAACTCCTGCTCGAGTCCCTCGATATGGTCAATGAGAAGTGGGAGGAAGCTAAACTAAGGACTTTGCTCACCAGAAAAGGGTCGCATGATTCTTTAACTCCAAGATTCATAACCGTACTTTTGATGTAGGAGACCTTGTCTCAAATGGGTCTACCCTGTACCAGGAACACTCGACCAAACTGGGAAGGTCCCTATGTAATCGGCCATAAGCTAGGGGATGGCATATTCAAGCTAACAACCGTTGATGGAACACAAATTCTCCGAGTTTGGAATAGTGAATCGCTGCGTCGTTACTTTATCTAAGGCTATCTTATGTATTTCCTATTTCCTGCAAATAAGCCATCTCGAAATATCGAAGGCATTGTAAATAGGTAGACATGGCCCGATTTTACTAATGAAATCGCTTTGCTTTCTGAACCAATAAAACTTTATTCACAAAAGTAACCCGTTGAGTTAATGGTGTCAAATCGACTCAAAACCATCCAATCGCCGCTTGAGATAGTGGAACCATACTCAAGTATGCCACACCTATCCGCCGAGTCGATGGAAGCAAATCGACTCAAACCATTGGATCGACAGAACTCGATCCCTTCCTTTTAAGAACTAGTGTTTCTCCAACGAGTCCGGGAAGGCTCAAATCAAAGCTGCATATTTTGTAAGTCGTGTAGTACCTTTTGCATTATGGAATCACGTCCAAACAAACACAATTACCTAAGTTGCACATCTGATAAGCCGTGCATTGCCTCTTGGTTCGCAAAACTATAACCATGCAAGCCTCGATCCCACTGTGCGCATTTTGTAAACCGCAAACTACTACTTGGGTCCGCAAAATTGCATTCAAAGACGAGGAACTCTCGTATTGTAGAAAAAGTCACACAGCGCCCCAAAGCCAAGAAAATAGCACTTTAAGGAGCGATACGTATGCAAAATAGCCTGAATGTTAGCATGCTGTTGTGACGAAATCACTTAACAAAGTTTCAATTAATCGGTGTTGCTCCAACATCTCTAATCACTTAAGTATGTAAATTACTTGAGTGCATAAACTACTTGCCGTGAATCTGCTAAAAAGCTTCACTAATATCTCAAGCCATAAGTTCCTAAAGATAGCAGTTGCAGTATAAGACCCGACTGGGAGCATTTGGAAGATTACCAAGGGCACCCAGTCTCGTATCAAGTGTTCTGAGTAAACGGTCCCGTGAACTAGGGGCACACCGAAACTCAACCAAAGTAGAAAATATTTCATAGTTTTGTTACTCTAAACAAAAGTAGCAAATATTATACAGTTCTGTTACTCCAAACAAAGAATTTTAACAGTAATTATAGGACTAAATAAAACAGTGGTGAATAAAAGAAGAGTGGCATAAAAAGGCAACAGTGCATGGAACATAGATAAGTAGACATGTGAAGTTACAATCAAAATTTCAATAGTTTATTACTTATAATGTTTTTCATGTACAATAAAAAACAAAGGGGTTCGTTCCCATACAATATCAGTTAAGAATAGGAAAATACAAACACTACTGTTACAACAACAAGAAGAAGTGCCAAGGGCAGACTCCTTATTTGTATAAAAAGCAACCAAAAATGCAAAAGATAAACATGACTTCTTGCCACCGCTTCCTCTGTCGCCTTTCCCGCCTCTGATCGATAAAATTTCAGGCTTCTCCCCTCCCAGGGTGATCTTGCTCTCTAAAACATAGCCACTAGCCGACCCTCCTTTGCTTTTGTGCTTGAGGGATATGTGAGAACTCCTTGACGACCTTTTATGCTCTTCAACCTACTCCATCTTTAACGCTATGATCTGCTGCTCGGTCATCAACTGCTCGGCCTTTTCTTTGTCTGGTTAGCTAGCTTAATCCGCATGCTCCTATGTATCAGTAGCTGCCAAGCCTTCCTCTTGAGATACAGAGGGCTCATCCAAACAATGCAGCGCTGTAATTTACTCGAAGCGTGAACCGGGCTACGAGCCAGATGTAGAGACAACGGTTAATGCGGTCAGAATGGCAGCAGATCGAGCATTGTGACAAGGAGGTAACTCGAAAGGAAGAGAGGGTTAATCTACAATAGTAGAATAAATGGCGGTTATCTCAGCAATTTCATCATGCGTAAATTGGAGGTCATCAAGCACAGGAGAGATAAGAAAATTACCTGTTACGGGGGTCTACTCATGCGCCACAACTTCGAAGCATTCGCCATTTCCCTCCTTTGATGGCTACACAATTATGGGAGAAGTAGGAATGGTCTTCTCCCCAGCACGAAGATGCGAAGATGGCTCACCAGGGCCTGAATTAAAATGCCTGGTTACAGCCTTAGCGGCGGCCGTGACATCAATGGCTTCTCGTTCCCTATCCGGTCTCAAGATTTCCTGGCCCTCCACTAAAGCTTGATGGGATTCTTTGTTCAGGTATGCCCGAACCAACTCTTCGCTATAGTGGCCACCCATGTCTTGAAATCGGACCAGAATCTTTTCCTAAGCTATGGCAAGCGTACGCGGGAACAACGAACCCAAGTAGCTGAGATTCCCCTGATGCAGTACAGAGTTGACATAAAACCCATAACAGTAGCATCCAAGCCTTCCACCTCCTTTGTGAAGGTATCTTGGAGTTCTGAAAAATGGCATCCGCGCTAGCCTCCTTTGCCGCCAGCTGCTTTTTCTCAGCATCCAAAGTCGAAACTTGTTCACCAAGAGAGGCAATATCATAAGCCTATTTGGCGATTCTTTTCTTTTGCATCTTAACCATCGTCTCGCTTATCCTCAAATTTTCTTTTAAAGCCGCCTCATTAGTGTGGCACTTCTTAATTTCATCTCTAAATATGAGTGTGGCCTGGTTAGTGGATTATTTCAGCTCCTTAAACAAAGAAGCATTCTTGTTCTCTCTCTTGAAAGCATGATCCCTCTCTCTCTTTAGCCTCTCAATATCCACATCGATCCGCGAGCTGCTTCTCGTACTCATCCTTTTTGGACTCGAATGAGAGAATTTATTGGTAGTTGTTTTGATTAACAGTGGACAAATGCATTCATAATTTTTCCCACCCCTCGGCTTGCTCCAAACCACTCTGAATCGCATGGAGATAGGGTGAATAAGATTCAACACGAACCGACTTCAAATTGGGTTTATCAAAAACAACCACCCTTAATGAAAAGTTAGGGAATGCATCTTGTAGATGCGGGGAACCAGCGGGGAGAACATAAGACGCACTCCTCGAAATTGGGAGAGAGGCGGTCATAGCAACTTGATTGGAGGAGGTCATGACGCCGGAAGCAGGAACGTCCATGCCAATGAAAGCATGAATCTATGGAGCGGATTCCCGCACTTCGTCTCTTTTTGGCCTCTTTGATAGATCATCCGGCTTAGTTGGGCTCTTCCTCTTCTCATAGCCACTAACTGTAACGACCTAGAGTTTTCGATCCTGAAGATTCCAGACAGTTAGGGAAAAAGAAAAGAAATAGAAGAAGAAACAAAGATGAAATAAAGAATCTCACATTCGCAGCGGATCAAAATATAATATCAAATAAAATAATGGTTATACAAGGAAAACTGAATCAGTTAATTTGCATTAATACATCAGAGTTACAACATTTTCACAAACACTGGACAGTTAAAGCAACACGTTCCAGATACAAATCAATAATAATTAGCGGGTTACACTCTATACGTTCCTGCCATTCAGCTCGCATCCTGTGCTCCAGAACGTCCTTACCTGAAAATCTATAATACTCGGTCTGACCTGAGCATTACATCAAAGTAACACCTGGGTCTGGAAACCAGCGTGAGTAAACCCATAGAATTTGAAATACTAAGTCTTACATCAAAAATGAAAACCTGGGGTAACTCGTACCTTTCTACGACTTCTTAACTTATCTGAATCAATCACTTATTTCAAACAATATATAAGAATAACTACTCAGTTTAGATATCCATGAATCTTAACTTATTTCATTCCAGCCTGTTTACTTCTAAACTCAAATTTATAAAGAATCGAAGTGGTTTCAGGTATTTGCTGATACCCGACCCTAGCCTCTTCGAATCCAAAGTTATTCATTAAACCAAGTGTGTAAGTTAAACAATACAATTTATATTCCGAATTTCATATCCACACAACAATTTATCTCAGATAGATAAACCACAATATCATAGTTCATCCAAAATATCTTATATCTCAAAGCATCACATATCAGGGATATCAACCAATTCAAGTCATCCAATATCATTCAACCATCCATAAGTAAGATTTATAAGATACATAATTCTTAATTAATTTAATTAATCTCCAATTAAATTAATCGCCAACTTTAATCACTTGGATTACCATAATTCTGCTTACTTAACATTAATTAATTACAACTCAATTAATTAATCATTCTTTAATCATCCATCTTAATTAATACTCCTTGACTAATCATTTTTTAATTACATTAAGTAATTAACCTTTAATTAATCACATAGATTAATTATCCTTAACCATTCACATTAATTAATCTTTAGTTAATTAATGACATTCAATAATAATCCTTAATCACTTCTAGTAATTAATTATTCTTTTAATTAATTAAATTTAACAAGTAATTTTTAAATTAATCACATTCATTAATTAGCCTTAATTAACCCCATTCGGTAATTAATTATCTCTAATCATTAATTAATTAATTTATAATTATCTAATTAACAACCCTTAGTTACAAATTAATTAATTCTTAATCATTAATTAATTAAATTAATTAATGACCCTTTAATTACTTCATTAATTATCAAAACCTTAATTAATTATAAGATAAAACATTCCCTTTATTAATTACCTATCACATATTTTTAAAACATTTATCCATTTAATTAACACTTAATTACATTTAAAAATTAAGTTTGAAATAACTTAAAGACTTACTCAACAAGTTTAAGTTAAACAAATCATATAACTTTCTAATCAATTCATTAAGGAAAACATTTATTATATGTAAAAGAATTTATTTAAGAAAGTTTTAAACCAAGTTCATTTTTTAAATTTCGAAACCTTTGCTTTTTAAAAACTTTCAAAATTTGTTTTAAACTCCTGCTTCGAGTTAACTTGATAGTTACTCAAGTCCTGCCTCGAGTTCTCCTTCCTTCCTCTCTCTATATATATTTAGATTAGAATTTTAAAAACAGATATGATAAAACACTCGCGTGCACACGAGAACAAACTCTAGCCCATCTTCACTTCCCCCGAGCTTCGACCCGAGTCAACTACCTCATTCCCAAATCTCAAACTCAGGTGCACAGGAAAATTTATGCATGTGCACCGGCCCATGGCGGCGCTCCGGCATCTACGACTTCCTTCAACAAGTCAATTTCGACATCCACAATCCATCGAACCACTCAACATTCTCAATCTAGCACTAAAATCAAGTTCGAATACTCCAGTTCAAACTAGAACAACAGCTCCTACCAAAACCCACCTCGACAAGACAACCTTGAACATCAGAAGCTCCACCACTCCGGTCACAGCCTCGTCCATGACTCTAGCACCGAATACCCCACGACCGGCCTCCTTTGGTGCTCCGACGACTGAGCAACAACCAATACTTCGACCTCGACTCCGAACCCCCCTAAAACCCTAATTCGACCAATAAACGTCGTCACGATGAAATATAAATCCACCTGGCATTTTTACCCAGACCTCCAAGCTTCCTCCTACCTCCAAACGAAGCCCCGACCACCCCGAGACCTCCGGCCACCAAAAATAGCCAAAAACCCATTTTCTGATCATCTTAGAAATGCTTATTCAAGACTTTACTAAAAATTGTGATTTTTATTTTGAAAATCCTAGTTTTCGAAATAGATTCAGGCTATATACTTGAATCAACAAATCAGTGTGTTTGATTTTAACATGTTCTTAAGTTTTTTTTCCCACTGTTCTTCTTGTTTTCAGAAAATTTTCAAACTTATATCACATAAATATATTTTTAAAACCTTGATTATAATTAACAAAGCTAACTTGTTTAAATTCTTCAGCCTATAAGAGATTATATGAAGAGAACTTAATTTTTTTTGTTCAAAATTTAGCCTGTTGGTAAGAAACAGAGACATACCAGTTTTATAACATGCAAGCCAAAGTTTTTCACATGCAAATAATTATCACATCACCTACTGACTAAAAACATCACATGCATCAATTTAAAACAAAGCTTAATTGTTTACCATAGTAAGTCTGAGATGACTAAACTGGAAGGTGCTTTAAATCTTTTGAACTTGAACTGAAATGATTTGCCTACTGATCTGAGATGATCTTGTTTTTGCTTCAGGCTTGAATTTGTTTCACATTTTGGATTTGAGAAAAGATTTCTTTTTGCTGGTTTGAGTATTTGTTACTGACTTTGTCTTCTCAGGTTTGAATTTAACAGGATTCTTTTTTTTTTTAAGTTTGAAAGTGGAAGATAAGAGAAATGAGAAAGGGAGGAGAGCATACTCATATCCTGGCTTTATTTCTTAAAAAGAAAAATAAAAGAAAATTTTAAAAGTTTGACACTTGTTCAATTCTATGTTACAATAGTTAACACTTTTTAATCCCATAATAAAATATTTGCACTTATTATTTAATATGTTATTAACCTTACATGTGTCTTTGCATGAGAAAAATGATATATATATGATGCGGCTCAGGCCAGAGATGAAAATACGCAACCCATAATTCTCCAAGGGATAAGTCGCACACGACTTAAGGAAGATATAAGTCGCACACGACTTAAGAAGGCTATAGGTCGTCCACGACCTAACTGGAACCCAGAAGGTGAAGGCCTAGGTCGTCCACGACCTAAGGAGGAAAGATTAGGTCGTCCACGACCTAAGGAGGAGAGTTTAGGTCGTTCCCGACCTAACTGAAGACCAGAGGAGGACGTTGCACCAAGTTCACGACCTAACTCAAACGGGTTACGAACTAAAAGTTTGAGTCGCTGCTTGGTTATACCGCACTGGAAGTAAAGCCGCTCTGGAAGTTAACTCGTTACCGACCTAAGAGCTTAAGTCGCTTGGAATTTTAAGTCGTAAGTCGTTAGGTCGTATACGACCTAGGTGTTGTAAATATGTTAAGTCGCGTGTCTTTGGGTCGTTGATTGATAAGTCATCCGTGTTTAGTATATGTGTTGTATTGAGTGTAAACGGTGTTAAGTCGTAAGTCGTGTATTCGTTAAGTCGTGTACTATCTTAAGTCGTTGTTGTTGTTGAGTCGTCATACTGTTATGTCGCTTGTGTTTGTAAACCGTAAGACGGCAAGATGTTAAGTCGTGAGTCGTGATATCGATGAGTCGTATGTCACCTATATTGAGTCACTGCTGATGAGTTGTGAGTCGTATGTCGTGAGTCGTGATATCGATGAGTCGTATGGGCGAAAGGCTATAAATAGGGCGTGCATTGTAACTTGAAGGGGGTTGATTTTTGAATAAAATTCTTGTTTGATTGCTGTGTGCTTTCATCTTAAATTGGTAGTTGAGTGTAATCTCCTATCTCCACTTTCGGTTATTCGAGTGCGCTCGAATCAACGATTGTTGAAGCCGATTCGCGGAATCAAGTGCGCTTGATCAACGCTTGAAGAATTGAAGATCTTCTTTCACGGTATCGTGCGCAATCAACGTGACGAGGATAGCTAGAATTCGGTATCTTCGGATCAACGAATTTGGGCATTTCAGTATTCATCAATCCACCGATTGGTACTTTCATCGATCTATATCGTTTTGTCATTATCCGCTGCGTCAGTTTGGTATCAGAGCCAGACTTAGCCAATCATAGCTAAGCCGAGTCTTGGAGCCAAGGAGTTTGAAGTTGGTGTTCATCGTGTTCATCTTGAAGTTGCAACAAGTTGGGTTTCGATCCTTTTCATTTTGGATAAAAGTCTGGAAAGTGTTTGAATTTTTGGAGAAGTGTTTAAAGTTTTGAGCCGTGCTTGTTTGAGCCGTGCCGACCTAATCTTAGGTCATTGCATATTGCCGAGTTGAGTTGAGCCGAGCTAAGTGTTTAAGCCGTGCATTGTTGAAGTGTTTGATTTAATCATGCCACTAAGGAGAGCTAATCGTCATCAAAATGTTGAAGCATTGTATAGGAGGGAAGAAGCCGAGCAAATGGAACAATGCATTAATGAGAAATTTGATGAAGGCATTGGAAAGTTAGAGAAGTTGATGAATGATTTGAATCAAAATCAAAGGAGGAGATCACCAATCTTGAACCATGGAGGAAACCGAGTTTCGCCATCGGTTACGGAAGCGAGAAGGGTATCCCCGCAATCTTTTAGAGAAAGAAGAGAAACATCAATTTCATCAAGGAGAGATCACCATGACTATGGACATGAAGAGAGAGGAACTCCTCGTGAGTTCGAGAATGAATCACATCCCGATATGGATAGACAAGGTAGAAGAACTATGCATGATCATAGAGATGAAGAAAGACGGAATCAATATAGACGTACATTTGATTTTGATGAAGATGGTGATAGAGGTAGTATGCATTATCGAGATCGAGGTCAAATGCGGAATCAGTATGTGGATATAGATGATGATCGTCGATGGGAATCGGGTATGAAGATGGAAATTCCAGAATTCAAGGGTGGAATGGTAGCAGAAGAATTTTTGGATTGGTTGTCTAATGTTGAAGAGATTTTTGACTTTAAAGAAGTTCCTGAGCATAGAAGAGTGAAGTTAGTTGCTACTAGGTTGAGGGGGAGAGCTTTAGCATGGTGGCAGCAAACTAAACTTACACGGGAGAGAATGGTAAAGTCAAAGATTGAATCATGGGAGAAGATGAAGAAACTGATGAAAGCTACATTCTTACCTTACAATTATCAATCACTCATGTATCAGAGGTTGCAGAACTTGAGGCAAGGGACGAAGACTGTTAATGATTATGCTGACGAATTTTATCAACTGATTGCTCGAAATGACATCATGGAGACAGAAGAACAGTTGACTGCTAGATTTGTTGGAGGGTTACGAATGCAGATCCAGGATATGGTTAATATGTTTGATCCAAGATCTGTGGCGGAAGCACATCAGAAAGCGTTGGCTTGGGAGAAGCAGGGAAGACGTGGAGGTGGTGTGTTTACTAATTTCAACAATCAAGTGAAGGGTGCTAGTGCGAGTTCCAATGTTTCCAAAGCTGTTACAAAACCAGTTGTACAGGAGGTTACGAAGGCGAAGGTCAATAACAGTTTCAAGTGCTATAATTGCCAGGAAGTGGGTCACAAAAGCAATGAATGTCCAAAGCCGAAGAAACGAACTATAATTGCTGAGATTGAGGATGAGGAAGTATAAGCTGAATATTCCAATTCACCACTTGTTGAGGAGGAAGAAGAGTTGTCCGGAGATGAGGGTTGTAATTTGATGATGAGGAGGTCTTGTCTAATACCAAAGCAAGATGATGATTCTAGTTGGTTGAGGAGCAATATTTTTCAGTCAACGTGCACTATTCTGGGGAAGGTATGCAAGTTCGTTATTGATGCTGGGAGTTGTGATAATATTATTTCTACCGAAGCTGTGAAAAAGTTGGCATTGAAGACTGAGAAACATCCGAAACCATACAAGTTAGCTTGGTTGAGGAAGGGTGGTGAAGTGAAGGTTTGTCGAAGAGCTTGTGTTAATTTTTCAATTGGGAAGAAATAAAAAGATGAAATTTGGTGTGATGTTGTGGACATGGATGTGTGTCATCTGTTGTTAGGCAGACCATGGCAATTTGATAGAGCAGTGCAACATGATGGTCATGTTAATAGCTATAGTTTCATGTTTGAAGGTACTAAAATCACTTTTAGTCCCCAAGAAGCAACAACAGAAGGAAAACAAGCCGGAGGAGATTGAAGAGCTGAAAACCTTATTATCTTTGAAGGAGTTTGTCAGGGAAGTCGAAGAGGAACCTGAAGTGTACTTGTTGATAGGGCGTGAGAGCAGTGAAGAGGTTGAAATTCCAGAAGAAGCGAAGCCAGTTTTGAAAGAATTTGAGGATGTATTTCCAGAAGAGTTGCCTAAGGAGTTACCGCCACTAAGAGACATTCAACATCAAATCGATCTTGTTCCGGGAGCAGTATTACCGCATAGACCACATTATCGAATGAGTCCGAAGGAACATGAAGAGTTGAGGAGGCAGGTGGAAGAGTTGCTTGAGCAGGGACGTGTGTAGGAAAGTTTGAGTCCATGTGCTGTGCCAGCTTTGTTAGTACCGAAGAAGGCCGGGACGTGGAGGATGTGCACAGACAGTAGAGCATTGAATAAGATTACGGTGAGATATAGATTTCCAATGCCAAGGTTGGATTACTTGCTAGATCAGTTGAGTGGGGAAACTATCTTTTCGAAGATTGATTTAAAGAGAGGATACCATCAAATTCGTATTAGACCAAGTGATGAATGGAAGACAGCTTTTAAAACTAGGGAGGGTCTATACGAATGGTTGGTTATGCCATTTGGTTTATCAAATGCGCCTAGTACGTTCATGCGGGTGATGAATCAAATTTTTAGACCATTCATTGGGAAGTTCGTGGTGGTGTATTTTGATGATATTCTGATATATAGCAGGAGTATGGAGGAGCATGTTCAACATTTGAGGGAAGTGCTGATTATTCTTCGTGAGGAACAATTTTATGCTGCTACGAAGAAATGCGTGTTCATGACGCATAGTGTTTTATTTCTGGGTTATGTTGTTTCGGAGGAAGGTATACAGGTGGACAGAGTAAAGTTGAGGCAGTCAGGAATTGGCCACAACCCAAGACGATAATTGAAGTCCGAAGTTTTCACGGGTTGGCTTCATTCTATCGGAGATTTATTCCACACTTTAGTAGTGTGATGGCGCCCGTTACAGATTGCATGAAGGGAAAAAAGTTTGAGTGGTCAGAGGAAGCAGGGGTTGCTTTCGAGAAGATCAAGACACTATTGACGACAGCACCAATTCTAGTTTTACCAGATTTTCAGTTGTTGTTTGAGTTGCATACTGATGCGTCGAAGGTTGGGGTTGGTGGAGTTTTGAGTCAGAAAGGAAGACCAGTTGCTTATTTCAGTGAGAAGTTGTCAGGAGCTAAGTTGAGATATAGTACTTATGATGTTGAATTTTATGCAATTGTTCAAGCTGTAAAACACCGGAGACACTATCTCTTTCAGAAAGAGTTTGTTCTTTACACTGATCATGAAGCGTTGAAGCACTTACAAGGGCAGGATAAGATTTCAGCAAGGCATGCATCGTGGATTGCTTATCTGCAGCAATTTACGTTTGCTGTGAAACATAAATCGGGAATTACGAATCGTGTAGCAGATGCATTGAGTAGAAGGAATCACTTGTTGACTACAATGAAGGTTGAGGTGACAGGATTTGAATTATTGCCAGAACTGATTGAAGAAGATCCTTACTTTATGAACTTTGTTGAAAAAGTCAAGGAGGGGCATACTGATGAGTTTGTATTGGTAGATGGTTTTCTGTTTAAAGGAAATCGTTTATGCGTACCGGATTGTAGTTTGAGAATGAAGATTATAAAGGAGCTACATGAAGAAGGCCATGTGGGTATAGATCGTACTTTGCAGTTAATTTCTCAATCTTATTTTTGGCCGTCAATGTGGAAAGAGGTTGAAAGGTTTGTGCGTAGATGTCATGTTTGTCAGGTTTCGAAAGGGACAGCTACAAATGCGGGATTATATATGCCATTACCTATTCCTACAAAACCATGGGTAGACATTAGCATGTATTTCGTGCTGGGTTTGCCGAGAACTCAAAGGGGGAATGACTCTATATATGTTGTGGTGGATCGTTTCTCGAAGATGGTACATTTTATTGCTTGTAAGAAGACGGTGGATGCTGTTCATGTCGCACAGTTGTTCTTTAAAGAGATATATAGACTTCATGGTTTACCTGAATCTATTGTTTCGGATAGAGATACTCGTTTTCTGAGCCATTTTTGGTTGAGTTTGTGGAAGATGGTCGGAACAAAGCTGAATTTTAGTAGCGCTTACCATCCGTAAACAGATGGACAAACGGAGGTTGTGAACAGATCGTTGGGGAATTTATTGAGATGTTTGGTGAAAGATAATCTGAAAAGTTGGAATGTGAAGTTATGTCAAGCAGAGTTTGCTCATAATCATGCGGTGAATCGTAGTACAGGTTTCAGTCCATTTCAGATTTTTTTATTCAAACTTGCCAAAGGGGCCATTGGATTTAACGGTAGTGCCACAACCAAAGGGGACCGTTAAACGAGCTACTGATTTTGTTGATACCTTGAAGGAGTGTCATAGAATCGTTCAGGAACGATTGGAGAAGACGAATGAGAAGTATAAAAGATCCGCAGATATGAAGCGAAGAAGTGTTGAGTTTACTGAAGGAGATTTGGCATATGCTGTGTTAACAAAGGATTGTTTTCCAATGGGCACTTATAACAAGTTGAAAGCCAGAAAAATGGTCCTGTAGAAGTCGTGAAACGGATTAATGAAAATGCTTATAAGTTGAAGCTACCGGAAGATGTGTACACTTCTGACGTGTTCAATGTTAAACATCTCATGCCATATTATGGGAATGAACAATCCGATGTGGAAGAATTTACAAATTCGAGGACGAATTTTTCTCAACCTGGGGAGGATGATGCAGCTCAGGCCAGAGATGAAAATACGCAACCCATAATTCTCCAAGGGATAAGTCGCACACGACTTAAGGAAGATATAAGTCGCACACGACTTAAGAAGGCTATAGGTCGTCCACGACCTAACTGGAACCCAGAAGGTGAGGGCCTAGGTCGTCCACGACCTAAGGAGGAAAGATTAGGTCGTCCACGACCTAAGGAGGAGAGTTTAGGTCGTTCCCGACCTAACTGAAGACCAGAGGGGGACGTTGCACCAAGTTCACGACCTAACTCAAACGGGTTACGACCTAAAAGTTTGAGTCGCTGCTTGGTTATACCGCATTGGAAGTAAAGCCGCTCTGGAAGTTAACTCGTTACCGACCTAAGAGCTTAAGTCGCTGGGAATTTTAAGTCGTAAGTCGTTAGGTCGTATACGACCTAGGTGTTGTAAATATGTTAAGTCGCGTGTCTTTGGGTCGTTGATTGATAAGTCGTCCGTGTTGAGTATATGTGTTGTATTGAGTGTAAACGGTGTTAAGTCGTATGTCGTGTATTCGTTAAGTCATGTACTATCTTAAGTCGTTGTTGTTGTTGAGTCGTCATACTGTTATGTCGCTTGTGTTTGTAAACCGTAAGACGGCAAGATATTAAGTCGTGAGTCGTGATATCGATGAGTCGTATGTCACCTATATTGAGTCACTGCTGATGAGTCGTGAGTCGTATGTCGTGAGTCGTGATATCGATGAGTCGTATGGGCGAAAGGCTATAAATAGGGCGTGCGTTGTAACTTGAAGGGGGTTGATTTTTGAATAAAATTCTTGTTTGATTGCTGTGCGCTTTCATCTTAAATTGGTAGTTGAGTGTAATCTCCTATCTCCACTTTCGGTTATTCGAATGCGCTCGAATCAACGATTGTTGAAGTCGATTCGCGGAATCAAGTGCGCTTGATCAACGCTTGAAGAATTGAAGATCTTCTTTCACGGTATCGTGCGCGATCAACGTGACGAGGATAGCTAGAATTCGGTATCTTCGGATCAACGAATTTGGGCATTTCAGTATTCATCAATCCACCGATTGCTACTTTCATCGATCTATATCGTTTTGTCATTATCCGCTGCGTCAATATATATATATATATATATATATATATATTTATATTTAATTTCCTAATTTATAAATACATTTCTTAATTTATATGTATAAAATCCTTTAAAAGAAAATAATATAAAACAAACTATATTCTAAATAAATCATATATAATATATTTAAAAAATCCAAAATATATTTAAGATATATATCCATCTTTTGAATTCCAAATTTAAATTCAAATTCAAATACAATTTAAAATCCAATTTGAAATCAACTCACACAAATATATTTACTTAAACAAACATAGATTCAATTTGTTTGAAAATGATAACATTTTTATTTAAAATCTTCTTATATCCATATATATATATATATATATATATATATAAACAACCATTATTATTTGTTTCAAAAGAAATTTGACAAATTGTGACGACCGCCCATGACTCCCGCACGGAAACAAGGGAATAGTGCGCTGAAGTGTGCCAGGCAGCCATGGGTGACCGTCAAGGGTAGAATAAACATCGCAGACTCTATCGTAAAACTCACAGCGCATGGATAAAATACAATAGAGAAATATAATATAGTGAAGCTCCCATAGAACAGAATATCATCATCTAATCATAATAGCTTTATACATGGTCTGAATCATGAATACAAGAAGCCTCACTACATAGCACTCAGAGTAATCAACAATCAGCGGAATATCCAGTACAAAGAACATGAAAATAATATGTAAAGCCTCCTGCTCGTCTTCGTCATCATCAGCGTGAGCCACTAAGATCAGCACCTGCCACCTGTCACCTAGTCTGCCCATCCCAAACATGGATGAACAGCCCAAGGTAATAAGAGGAGACATAAAACCTTGAGTCAGACAACAGTCTTAGTGAGCAGTAAATCAACTATCAAACATACCAAAGGAACATAAAAGATAAAAGGAATAGGAACCCAAATCATCCCACTCCACCTCTTTCTACAGTGATAGCCCCCAGACACACACTAAGGAGAAGCAAGCATAGCAAAGCAGATAATTAAAGTAAAGCAATAATCACTCGAGTCAAGGTTGATGTTTTCCAAATACAAACCCCCAAGGCCTAAACCAAGATCAGATAAGCACCCAGAAAACACCGCTCTTGAGACCGAATGATGATACAACCAAACATCCATGACTCTGGCTATCACTGTTATCATTGCCTTGATTTTATCGTTAATTGAATGACCAACTCATCTTTCAACCATCCGTCAAGGGCTAATGGCAACCCCGGTTCTAGACATAGCTCCGCACGTCACCGTGACCCGTGCCTAGGTATAACGGATCTACCCAACGTACTCTTGCTTTGAGCTTGCTAGAACCTTCAATAACGATAAGATCTCAGCCTTCTAGTCATCCTCCTCGACGACTATTCCCATTATAGCTCAAGCACCTCTCGAGCCCACCATTATCCACCAACTCGAACCGCATCATCGAGTAATCAACATGCTTGGGATGATCCCGTCTGGATCAAACCAAGGCTTCCACATCATGCTTTGCTCCAACGCATCTTAGCAAAGTCCATCTCATCATCATACTTCGCCTCAACATATCATGGCAAAGTCCATTTCGTCATCATACTTCGCTTCCTCTAACTATAGCAAAGTCCTCGAACCCATCCATATGAGCTTCATCATCCGCTTCATATGCCACAGCAGCTTTCACCATTCAAGAGCCTTTCCACTTAGCTTTTGAATCATCTTCAACCATCTTGTCCCAAATCAACTACAAGCTAACTCGAGACAATCAAATCAATCATACATCCAAACAATCAAGCATTCAAACAAGATCTAATCAAGCAATATCAACTATAATGGCAATTTCGTAAATAAATGAGCATAAGTCTAACATATATGAAATCATGGATTTTAGCATAGATCTATCAAATATAAAACATGGGTTTTGTCTCTATAACTTGTTAATTGAACTTGCATAGGTAAACATCTTCAAAAGTAATGAATCTAGTCTTGGAACTAAGAAAAATGCATGAAATCTCTAACTTTAACACTCAAACAAGCCACCAATCCAATATACTCCTTTGGGTCCGCGTGAGAGATAACTACCACTCACCGAATCACCCAAACACTTCAACAACTATCAACTAAAGATCTGGACAGCAAGGATTCAAGCTCGATTCGTTGAAATCTCGCTTGAAATGGTGAAATCTAGCTTCGTCGGATGAAGATCTTCAACTTTGGCTCTTCAATCTTCAATCTTGATCTTAGATCTTGAATGGATGTTAGCACTCGATTAAAGTGGAGAAAAGAAGTGAAGAAATGTTGTAGTCGAGTTCCCAAAATGGCAGCACTTCGTCGCTTCAAAAACCGGTGCCAAAAAGTGAGCCAAACCCTTCTATTTATAGGCTGAAATCACCCTTAGGTCGTCGCCCAGTTTTAGGTCGTTGCCGACCTAAAGATCCCCGACCTAACTTAGGTCGTTTACGACCTAAATCTCAATAGTACATGCGACCTAAAATACAGCCGCCTTCCTTAACTCGAACCAACAACCTACGACTTACCCAAACACACAAGATCTCACGACCTAACTCCTATGCGACCTAACAAACAAGGCCGACTTAGCACACACAGGCACTTACACGACCTACCTAGCTGCCGACTTAAAAGCTTACGACCTAACACATAAGCCTCTATACGACCTAACCTAGTCACGACCTATCAAGCAACACGAGTTACAACCTAACAACTCTTAGCGGCCTTCCTTAGGTCGTCTAACGACCTAACTAACCTACCGACCTAACTATGCTACGACCTAAAACATGACGACTTAACCACCAAGCCTTAACTCGTCTACGACCTAGCTTCCTTAGGTCGGTCCAAACTTAGGTCGGTCCAAACTTAGGTCGGTCCAAACCTTGGTCGGTCAGAAATCATAACTCGTAACTGTTAGGTCGTTAACCTATGTCGCTAACTATCTTAGGTCGCTCTACCGACCTATCTACCTTAGGTCGTAAAACACTAAACTTGGTCAAACGACTCATCCTCCTTAACTCGCTCACACACTAACTCGTTAGCCCATAGCCTTCTTAGGTCGGTCACATCTACATCCTATAGGTCGTTTACGACTTATAAGCCCAGCAACTTACCAACCCGTTCCAGCCCCTAAGTCGTAACTCGTAGTCAACCTAAGCTAACTTCCACACGAGTTAAGCTATCACACGACCTAAGCACTAAGTCGGTCACGACTCAATTCCGAACGACTTAGGCCACTCACGAGCTAGCTATTGCACGGCCTAACCCCCTTAAGCCGTAAACCCTACCACCTAGGTTCAACACGACTCAAGCAATACAAACGACTTAATGCAACTATTTTACGACTTATCGACACGTAAAATACGGGTCGTTACATTCTCTCCCCCTTAGGAATTTCGCCCCCGAAATTCCAAACAAACAAGAGCAATTAAAATTATTCCGCATGCCTACCATCCATAGCAATCAACAAACCATGCATCCAATTACTAACCTAGCATGCAGAATTCTAAGACTAGAACAAGCTACAAATTCATGAGATGTCACGACACCTTAGGGCCATACCTCGAAGAGTTCAGGATGAGCTGCCTTCATCCTCTCTTCCTCCTCCCATGTACAGTCGTTAACATCATCACTCCATTGTATCTTGAGCAACGTAATCGTCTTCCTCCTAAGCTGTTTCGTATCGGTTTCAACAATACGAAGCGGCTTACGAGGTCTTCTAACAACTGGATCAACCTCCAAATCTTCACAGCTATCAGCAGAAACCACTGTACTCGAGTCGTGCACATACTTCCGTAGATACGATACATGAAAAACATTGTGCACACCCGCCATCTTTTCTGGTAACTCCAATCTATAAGCGAGCTTTCCAATTCGCTCGATAATCGGGAATGGTCCAACAAATCTCGGAGTTAACTTTCCTTTCTTTCCAAATCGAATAACATTCTTCAGAGGAGAAATCTTCACAAAAACCATATCACCTACGTCGAATTCCAAATTCTTACGACGATTATCGGCATAACTTTTCTGACGATCTTGGGCTGCCTTCATTCGTTGCCGAATGATCCCTATACAATCCGAAGTCTGTCGAATCATCTCTGGCCCAAGTATCAGTTTTTCTCCAGTTTCCAACCAACATGTCGGAGAGTTACACGGTCTTCCATACAATGCCTCAAATGGTGCCATACCAATACTCGACTGATAACTGTTGTTATACGCAAATTCCACCAAATGAAGATGATCCTCCCATGATCCTCCGAAATCCAAAACACAAGCTCTGAGAAGATCTTCCAAAACTCGGTTGACTCTCTCAGTCTGACCATCTGTTTGGGGGTGATAAGCTGTACTCAAACACAACTCGGTTCCCAAAACTTCCTGGAAGCTCTTCCAAAATCCACTAGTGAACAATGGGTCTCGATCACTCACTATACTCTTCGGAATACCATGGAATCGAACTATCCACTTAACATACAATTCAGCCAACTTCGATGCAGTCCTAGTCGATCGAACAGGAATGAATCTTGCACTCTTGGTCAAACGATCTATAATGACCCAAATCCCTTCATTTCCCGCTCTTGTCCTAGGTAGACCATCGATAAAATCCATCGATATTTGCTCCCACTTCCATGTAGGAACTTCTAACGGCTGAAGCAATCCACTGGGCTTCTTCTGTTCAGCTTTTACCAACTGACAGTTCATGCACTTGGAAATAAAATTTCCAACATCCTTCTTCATACCTTCCCAGTAATAGGTTCTCTTCATGTCCCGATACATCTTATTTCCTCCTGGATGAATTGTCAACTTCGAGTGATGACTTTCCTTCAAAACTTCATCTCTCAACTCATCGATATCGGGAACAACCAGTCGTCCTTGCTTACGAAGCCAACCCTCTCGATCGACTTCGAATCTTTTATCCTTCTCTGGGTCCAATCCAGATTCCAAATCACGGATAATCTTGACAAGCTTATCGTCTCGCTTTTGGCTCTCGCCAATTCTTTCCATAAGAGTAGGCCTTATCGATAAGTTTGCCAACATTTCAGGTTCCAATTCACATCTGGTTCTGAAGTCAAATCTAGCTAAAAACTCGAGACTCTTCCATTCCGAAAACATGGCTCCCAATCCTGCATGTCTTCGACTTAACGCATCAGCTACTGCGTTACCTTTTCCCGGAGTATAGGCTATACCAAAATCATATGATGCTAAATACTCTAGCCATCGTTGCTGCCGAAGATTCAAATCCTTTTGGGAGAAAAGATACTTTAACGACTTATGATCCGTAAACAACTCGAATCGAACTCCCAATAGATAATGTCTCCACAACTTCAGAGCAAACACAATCGCCGCCAACTCCAAATCATGAGTCGGGTAATTCCTTTCATACGGCTTTAGTTGTCGACTTGCATACGCAACAACTCTATCCTTTTGCATTAGCACTGCTCCAAGTCCAGTACCACATGCATCGGTGTAAACCACCATCTCATCATTCCCACTTGGAATAGTCAAAACAGGAGCACTCGTCAGTCGCTCTTTCAGGATTCCAAAGGCCTGCTCACACTTAGCATCCCAACTGAATACCTGATTCTTCTTCGTCAATCCTGTCAATGGTGCAGCTATCTTGGAAAAGTCTTTGATAAACCGTCGATAATATCCTGCTAGTCCAAGAAAACTTCTCACATCTGATGCATTCTTAGGTCTGACCCAATCCTGGATCGCTGCCACCTTAGCGAGATCAACCGCTATTCCATTTCCAGAAATAACATGGCCTAAGAATCTCACTTCACTCTTCCAGAAGTGACACTTCGAAAACTTAGCCTTCAGCTGATGTTTCCGTAAGGTTTCCAAAACAATACGCAAGTGCCTCTCGTGTTCTTCTTCAGTTCTGGAATAAATCAGAATATCATCCACGAACACAAGTACGAACTTGTTCAAATGATCTCTGAATACTCTATTCATAAGATCCACAAAATATGCTGGTGCGTTAGTCAATCCAAACGGCATTACCAGCCACTCATAAAAACCGGATGGTGTCCTAAAAGCAGTCTTCGGCACACTACCCTTCGCCACTCTTAACTGGTGAAATCCCGTTGCCAAATCCATCTGAGAAAACACCTTAGCCTCGTGAAGCTGATCAAACAAGTCATCTATTCTCGGCAATGGATACTTGTTCTTCTTAGTCACCTTATTCAGCTCACGATAATCCACACACAACCTCAACGATCCATCCGCTTTGGTTGCGAACACAACTGGTGCACCCCATTCGGACACACTACGCCGAATGAATCCTTTCCGCAAAAGGTCATCAACTTGCACCTTCAACTCTTGTTGCTCCCTAGGCGCCATCCGCCTAAGAGGCATCACAACAGGTCTGGCTCCCTCAACTAGATCGATACGAAACTCGATCTCCCTATGCGGCGGTAATCCTTTGACTTCGTCAAAGACATCCTCAAATCCATTCACAATAGGCACCGATGACAGTCCATCCCGTGGAACAACCAGCGAATACATGAAGCTCATGAAGACGCCTTCCTCATGCTTACATCGTATCACAACTTTTCGCCCTTCCACATTCCCGACTGTCACCTCTAGCCTCTCACAATCAATCCTTGCCGCATACTTCCTAAGCCAGTCCATACCCAAAATAATTCCGAACCCCGCAAAGTTCAGAACAAAGCAATCACAAACAAAAGAGCAATCATGACTCGATATAACTAGACCACGGCATAGCATACACAAACAAGACGAACCCCCAACTGGATTAGTCACTACCAATGGTCTATCAACAATATCCGGTTCCAAACCCAACCGGTCTACCAACTCATTACAAACAAAAGAATGAGACGCTCCAGTATCAAATAACACTCTAACTGGAACACCATAAATGGAAAGAGTACCTTGAACCACCACACTCTTCCCCTTCTCTTCAGCAGTAGGAGCTTTCGAAGATGACGGGACAGCCCCCAAAGCATAAGCTTGCACAACCTGCCTATCCTTTATCGGTTCCGGACAGTTCTTCTTAATGTGCCCCAGCTTATCACAGTTGTAGCACTTCAACAACACCTTCGGATTCTTGCAATCCTTGGAGAGATGGCCCTTCTACCGACAATTATAGCAGGTCTTTTCCCCCTTCAGCTTCTTCTGACCATCCTTACCCTTCTGCTGTTGCTTCTTCCTCTTCTTGTTTCCACCCTGCTGTGGTTTAGATTCCTCCTTGGTCACAGCAACAACAGATACTTCCTTAGGAAACAAACTCTCGTGCCTGAGAGCTTTCTCCACCAGCTTCTCAAATGGATCGTCCAGATGATCCACCAACTGTCTTCCAAGATAACTGTCCAAGCCTGTCACGAATTTCTCGTTCTTCTGGTAGGGAGATTCAATATACGATCTAGCATACTTGGACAGAGCCTCAAACTCAGAAACATACTCAAGAACTGGCCTCCCACCCTGCTTGAGTTCAACAAACCTCTTAAACAAAACAGACTTCTGAGCTGTAGAGATAAACTTGGCTTCAAATCTAACTTGGAATTGCTCCCAAGTAATCTCTTCTTCTGGAGTATCTATGGTGATAGAATTCCACCAATCAGCAGCTCTCCCTTGAAGCTGTCTCGATGCAAGCTTCCTCTTAGTTGCATCCTCAATTCCTAAATCTCCAAAGATCCTCCTACAAGCATCCATCCATCTTTGGACTTCAATAGTCGATTCCGTTCCTAAGAAAACCTTTCCTCCAAGAGAAGTATAGTCCTTGCAAAGCTTAGCAAAATCCACCGGCCTTGGAGCTTGAACTTGAACTCCCACATCCACTGACGATCCTGAAGCTGGTATCCTCCTCATGATCGAAGTCATCATGGCCTCAAACATAGGAGCATAATCAACAGCTTCCCTAGCAGCACGGCCTTCCCTAGCAGCTGGTCTCCCCCTTCGACTCATCCTTAATATCTACAAAAAGGAATGACTTAGAACACCTTGAGAAACAACTGCATAAGGAGTTCAAATCCTTCTAAACTACTATATTATATATATAGTAATCATTCATCAAAATACAATTACGTCTCTCATACGTAGTTACGTCAGCGAGCGTTGGCTCAAATCGATTAACCAAAGCTCTGTTACCAAATGTGACGACCGCCCATGACTCCCGCACGGAAACAAGGGAATAGTGCGCTGAAGTGTGTCAGGCAGCCATGGGTGACCGTCAAGGATAGAATAAACATCGCATACTCTATCGTAAAACTCACAGCGCATGGATAAAATACAATAGAGAAATATAATATAGTGAAGCTCCCATAGAACAGAATATCATCATCTAATCATAATAGCTTTATACATGGTTTGAATCATGAATACAAGAAGCCTCACTACATAGCACTCAGAGTAATCAACAATCAGCGGAATATCCAGTACATAGAACATGAAAATAATATGTAAAGCCTCCTGCTCGTCTTCGTCATCATCAGCGTAAGTCACTAAGATCAGCACCTGCCACCTGTCACCTAGTCTGCCCATCCCAAACATGGATGAACAGCCCAAGGTAATAAGAGGAGACATAAAACCTTGAGTCAGACAACAGTCTTAGTGAGCAGTAAATCAACTATCAAACATACCAAAGGAACATAAAAGATAAAAGGAATAGGAACCCAAATCATCCCACTCCACCTCTTTCTACAGTGATAGCCCCCAGACACACACTAAGGAGAAGCAAGCATAGCAAAGCAGATAATTAAAGTAAAGCAATAATCACTCGAGTCAAGGTTGATGTTTTACAAATACAAACCCCCAAGGCCTAAACCAAGATCAGATAAGCACCCAGAAAACACCGCTCTTGAGACCGAATGATGATACAACCAAACATCCATGACTCTGGCTATCACTGTTATCATTGCCTTGATTTTATCGTTAATTGAATGACCAACTCATCTTTCAACCATCCGTCAAGGGCTAATGGCAACTCCGGTTCTAGACATAGCTCCGCACGTCACCGTGACCCGTGCCTAGGTATAACGGATCTACCCAGAGTACTAGCACGTCATCATGACCCGCGCTTGGGTATAACGGATCTACCCAACGTACTCTTGCTTTGAGCTTGCTAGAACCTTCAATAACGATAAGATCTCAGCCTTCTAGTCATCCTCCTCGACGACTATTCCCATTATAGCTCAAGCACCTCTCGAGCCCACCATTATCCACCAACTCGAACCGCATCATCGAGTAATCAACATGCTTGGGATGATCCCGTCTGGATCAAACCAAGGCTTCCACATCATGCTTTGCTCCAACGCATCTTAGCAAAGTCCATCACATCATCATACTTCGCCTCAACATATCATGGCAAAGTCCATTTCGTCATCATACTTCGCTTCCTCTAACTATAGCAAAGTCCTCGAACCCATCCATATGAGCTTCATCATCCGCTTCATATGCCACAGCAGCTTTCACCATTCAAGAGCCTTTCCACTTAGCTTTTGAATCATCTTCAACCATCTTGTCCCAAATCAACTACAAGCTAACTCGAGACAATCAAATCAATCATACATCCAAACAATCAAGCATTCAAACAAGATCTAATCAAGCAATATCAACTATAATGGCAATTTCGTAAATAAATGAGCATAAGTCTAACATATATGAAATCATGGATTTTAGCATAGATCTATCAAATATAAAACATGGGTTTTGTCTATAACTTGTTAATTGAACTTGCATAGGTAAACATCTTCAAAAGTAATGAATCTAGTCTTGGAACTAAGAAAAATGCATGAAATCTCTAACTTTAACACTCAAACAAGCCACCAATCCAATATACTCCTTTGGGTCCGCGTGAGAGATAACTACCACTCACCGAATCACCCAAACACTTCAACAACTATCAACTAAAGATCTGGACAGCAAGGATTCAAGCTCGATTCGTCGAAATCTCGCTTGAAATGGTGAAATCTAGCTTCGTCGGATGAAGATCTTCAACTTTGGCTCTTCAATCTTCAATCTTGATCTTAGATCTTGAATGGATGTTAGCACTCGATTAAAGTGGAGAAAAGAAGTGAAGAAATGTTGTAGTCGAGTTCCCAAAATGGCAGCACTTCGTCGCTTCAAAAACCGGTGCCAAAAAGTGAGCCAAACCCCTCTATTTATAGGCTGAAATCACCCTTAGGTCGTCGCCCAGTTTTAGGTCGTTGCCGACCTAAAGATCCCCGACCTAACTTAGGTCGTTTACGACCTAAATCTCAATAGTACATGCGACCTAAAATACAGCCGCCTTCCTTAACTCGAACCAACAACCTACGACTTACCCAAACACACAAGATCTCACGACCTAACTCCTATGCGACCTAACAAACAAGGCCGACTTAGCACACACATGCACTTACACGACCTACCTAACTGCCGACTTAAAAGCTTACGACCTAACACATAAGCCTCTATACGACCTAACCTAGTCACGACCTATCAAGCAACACGAGTTACAACCTAACAACTCTTAGCGGCCTTCCTTAGGTCGTCTAACGACCTAACTAACCTACCGACCTAACTATGCTACGACCTAAAACATGACGACTTAACCACCAAGCCTTAACTCGTCTACGACCTAGCTTCCTTAGGTCGGTCCAAACTTAGGTCGGTCCAAACTTAGGTCGGTCAGAAATCATAACTCGTAACTGTTAGGTCGTTAACCCTATGTCGCTAACTATCTTAGGTCGCTCTACCGACCTATCTACCTTAGGTCGTAAAACACTAAACTTGGTCAAACGACTCATCCTCCTTAACTCGCTCACACACTAACTCGTTAGCCCATAGCCTTCTTAGGTCGGTCACATCTACATCCTATAGGTCGTTTACGACTTATAAGCCCAGCAACTTACCAACCCGTTCCAGCCCCTAAGTCGTAACTCGTAGTCAACCTAAGCTAACTTCCACACGAGTTAAGCTATCACACGACCTAAGCACTAAGTCGGTCACGACTCAATTCCGAACGACTTAGGCCACTCACGAGCTAGCTATTGCACGGCCTAACCCCCTTAAGCCGTAAACCCTACCACCTAGGTTCAACACGACTCAAGCAATACAAACGACTTAATGCAACTATTTTACGACTTATCGACACGTAAAATACGGGTCGTTACACAAATTTTAAGTAATTATATTATGAGATTGTCAAATATTTATCTAGAGATTTAAAATCCAATTTTTATTATATTTTCAAATTCACTTACATAACTAGATATCTTTGATTATCAGAATTTTTTTATCCGTTCAATTGAATAAACTAGTTAATTATCCAGTTACCAGATGTTCAAAACTCCAGGTTATTACATTCCTCCCCCCTTTGAATCTTTTCGTCCTCGAAAAGGAACGAAGCCAGAATTTATTAAAATGCTTAAAATCAGATAAATTTTCTTTGATCATTTATAAAACACTTCTTTAAAATCTATATAATATTACCAAAATAGTTTTTATAAAAATACTTTTATAACTCGATGTTTCAACAAGTCCATCCTTGTTCTCATAGAAATTCGGTCATACATTGATCAGGCGTAGGACTGAAAATATATAAGTACTTGGTAAACCCGTTTCCAACACCTAGTGAAAATATTTGGAAAATAATTTTATTGAAAATATAGAAAACATTTTTGAAAATAGAGGAAATATTAATGGTGAGAATGCTCTGTAAATCATCACCCCCATTCATGGTCGCAGTTAACTCGATGGTTACATTGCCATCCCGAAAAAATCCATAGATAACTGTAGACACTCCGTGCCCCTCGATTACGCCTTGGAACCCGCTACAAATCGCAGCTACATCTGGGGTTACGTTGCTATCACAGCAAAAATCCATATAACTGTAGGCATCAACGCCCTCGAATTTCGCTGGCAAATAAATGAAACTTCTCCACTCGACCATAGATCGCAGTCTACCGATGTTACGTTGCCTTCCCTGCAAAATCAAGCGTAGACCGTTGACACTCACCTCCACACGATTTTCGCTATGGTCCACAGTAGATCGCACGACATCGAGTTACACTGTCGTCACAGTATAACCCAAATGCCTCTGTAGGCATCAGCGCCCTCGACTTTCGCTTTCCAATAATCCTCAAAAACTTCAATTTGTCCGGACTTCCTCACAGGATCTACTTTAGAACGCCCCTTGGGGCTCAAGGCAGTACCAACCTATGGTACTCCTAAGAAGTTCATTTCAAGGGAGTGCCTTTTTCCCCAGAGCCATTATCAAAACACTTTATACTATACACATATAGTATCTTCCAAATCGTACACCTAGTATGAATCCCATATAAATATCCTTTTCTCAAATTCGATTATCCCAAAATCGATAATTCTCAGCTAGGCTTTCCAAATTTCCAAAATTGATTTTTCTCCAAAAATCAAAAGCCTTTCCAAAATCCGTAAGTTCAAAAACCTTTTATCATAAGATCCTTTATATATATATATATATATATATATATATATAGATATATATAACTTTGAAAATATTTAGATCACTTCATACTTGTATAACTTCCCTTTTTATACCTCAAATATTTTCAAAAACCCTTTTCTTCTGGCAAAAGATTCAACAAGAGGAGTTTTATCATATATATAACAAAGATATATAACTGTGTTTATTTCAAATCAAATATTCAAATTTGATTACTCTTTTATAAAGTTATTAACCATATTACTTTCCTTCAAAAAGTTAATCTTAAAACATAAAAATATCCAATTTCCCTTTTATTTCATCTTTTATTTTTCAAAATATACCCTTCCATTTCAAAAATCATTTCACATTTCTTATCTAAAAATTCCCAATATAATTTCATTCAATCCCGTACGACGTACACATATCATTCGTATGCTATATCAATCTGATCGCTCACTCAATCACACAATTTCTCTTCCGAACTAGTATCGTCCACCGGACTTCCTAGTGCGGACTCAGATCTGGTTTCTTGATCAGAAACCATCATTCTCCTTGCATAGCCTATTTATGATAAAGAATATCCAGAATCAATCAAAAATTCATATCCAGGGTTCGCCGTCGAAAATCGAGTGAAAAATCCTAACTCGGATCGATGTACTATCTTGAAATCCTATGCTCGAATCTAGATCAAATCATTATGCGAATAGAATAATATACATACAACCTACGTATCTATCCTCATTGATTATTAGCCAAATAAATTCTCTTTCTATTCACATTCAGTTTAATTTCATTCATTTACTCTCAATTGTTTCAATCCTCATTTGGATTATCACTAAAATTCTTATCTCAAATGGATATTTAATCATAAACAGTTTGCACTCTGACCAGCTTACATTTAGAAGATGATTTGAAAAGTTTAAAATAGATAAGTAGTTGAAAAATAACTATAAATTTGTAAAATAGCTGTAAAATAGTTAAGTAGTTGTAAATTAGTTGGAAAATAGTCAAATAGTTATAGAAAAATAATTGCAAAATAGTTGTAAAATAGTAATTAGTTATAAAGCAGTTGAAAAACAGTAATTAGTTTATAAAACAGTTGAAAAATTGATAAATAGTCCAAAAAATAATTGTAAAATAAGTATAAAATAGTTTGGCTTTAAAAAGAAGGATTGTATATAGTAAATAGCTTGGAATAATAAATTTAAGAAAGTTTACATTAAAATAATTTATTTTTAAAAATAGTCCAGAGCCGAACTGTTCAATTCCCAATCAATTGCTAATTCCAATTAACTTCCAATTTCAGTTCAAATTAAGCCAACTTCTATTCCCATCCCAAGTTCAAATCAACTTCCCTTTGAATTTTAACTCATTCAATCTTCAATTTCGTATCAAATTAATCCAATTCAAAATTTTCATTTGAATTTTATCCATCTTCAATCATAATTCTAATTAATTCAAATCAAATTCAATTTGAACTAATTTAACTTAAATCTCAACTATGAATTATATAAATTCGAATTAAATTTTAAATGTTGATTGAATCCCTTAAATCAAATTAACCTTTATTTTTAAATCAACAAACCTAGTCCTTACACAGTTCAAATATTAAGTTCAACATTTTTGTATTTATTCAAATTACTTTTACTTACCTATCTCAAGTTTCAAGTAAAAGTTCAGAAACTTTAAACATTTAAATCTTAAATTTTAAGTGATTTCATTTTCCATTTATCAGCAATGGATATATATATTATTCCAATTTAAATTATCTTTAAACTTATTTCAAAGTTCAAATAAGAGTTCAAAACAATTTTATCTTTAAAATTCAATTTATTACCCAATTTTATCTTCCAACTTATAAGTTCAAAAACTTATATCACTTTGGGTTTTTACATCACACTTTAGGGAAAATCAAAACTCATTAGAGTTTATTTCAGATTACCTTTGATATTATGTATATCCACACATATATACATATTTACTTCTTGGCTCACGAAGCCATATTTTTAAAATTTAAACCACCTTTGGTTTTAATTCAAAATAGTTTTCTTTAAAGCTTTCAAATCACTCTTATTTTAAAATAAGATCACATTCAAAAATATTCAGAATAATATTATTTATTATTTCTTTTAACATTCTGAAAAAATTCAAATGTTTTATAAACTTAAAATTCAAAACTTCACTATTTAAATCCATTCTAATTTACAAGTTATACTCATCTAAAAGTTTACTTCCTTAAAACTTTCATATTGCTTTATCAATAACAAGTATTTCATTATCAAACACAACAACCATTTATGATAATGACCAAGATTGTCATATCTGGAAACCAATTCATTATTATCTTATTCTGAAAACATTTCTACAAATTCAGGACTTTAGTTTCAGTTTGGATCCATTTCAAACTTATCTCCATTCAATTTCAATTTGGTTGTATCACTTAATTCTCATTATTTTATTTAATTCCAATAATCAACAACCAATTTCTTTAATATATTTAATAATTAGAAAAATTATTTCTTTATATATCAAAAGAAAAACTTATATGAAAATCATTTTTAAAATCATTTTATAAGAAAATAACAAGTACGCTCTCATATATATATATATATATCTATATATATATATCATTCTAGGGCACTATTTACCCTATCCTTAATGAGTAAACCCACTAGAGCTAAGGTTCTCGCTTAACCTTCAACTCTGATACCAAATGTAACGACCCATAATTTCTGATCACGAAGATTCCAGATAGTTAGGAAAGAAGAAAAGAAATAGAAGAAACAGAAATGAAACATAGAATCTCACATTCGCAGCGGATCAAAATATAATATCAAATAAAATAACGGTTATACAAGGAAAACTGAATCAGTTAATTTACATTATACATCAGAGTTACAACATTTTCATAAACACTGGACAGTTAAAGCAACACATTCCAGATACGAATCAATAATAATCAGCGGGTTACACTCCATACGTTCTTTCCATCCAGCTCGCCTCCTGACCTCTAGAACATGCTTACCAGAAAATCTGTAATAGTCGGTCTGACCCGAGCATTACATCAAAGTAACACCTAGGTCAGGCTGGAAACCAGCATGAGTAAACCCATAGAATTTGAAATACTAAGTCTTACCTCAAAAATGAAAACCCGGGGTAACTTGTACCTTTCTACGAGTTCTTAACTTATTTGAGTTAATCACTTATTTCAAACAATATCTAAGAATCACTACTCAGTTTAGATATCCATATATCTTAACTTATTTCATTCCAGCATGTTAACTTCTAAACTCAAATTTATAAAGAATCGAAGTGGTTTCGGGTGTTTGCTGATACCCGACCCCGGCCTCTTCGAATCCAAAGTTATTCATTAAACCAAGTGTGTAAGTTAAACAATACAATTTATATTCAGGATTTCATATCCACACAATAATTTATCTCAGATAGATAAACCATAATATCATAGTTCAACCAAAATATCTCGTATCTCAAAGCATCACATATCAGAGATAACAACCAATTCAAGTCATCCAATATCATTCAACCATCCATAAGCAAGATTTATAAGATATATAATTCTTAATTAATATAATTAATCTCCAAATAAATTAATCACCAACTTTGATCACTTGGATTACCTTAATTGTGCTTACTTAACATTAATTAGTTACAACTCAATTAATTAATCATTCTTTAATCATCTATCTTAATTAATCCTCCTTGATTAATTATTCTTTAATTACATTAAGTAATTGACCTTTAATTAATCACATAGATTAATTATCCTTAACCATTCACATTAATTAATCTTTAATTAATTAATGACATTCATTAATGATCCTTAATCACTTCTAGTAATTAATTATTCTTTTAATTAATTACATTTAACAAGTAATTTTTAAATTAATCACATTCATTAATTAACCTTAATTAATCTCGTTCCGTAATTAATTATCTCTAATCATTAATTAATTAATTAATTTCTAATTATCTAATTAACAAACCTTAGTTACAGATTAATTAATTCTTAATCATTAATTAATCAAATTAATTAATGACCCTTTAATTACTTCATTAATTATCAAAACCTTAATTAATTATAAGATAAAACATTCCCTTTATTGATTACCTATCACATATTTTTAAGACATTTATCCCTTTAATTAACACTTAATTACATTTAAAAATTAAGTTCGAAATAACTTAAATATATACTCAACAAACTTAAGTTAAACAAATCATATAACTTCCTAATCAATTCATTAAGGAAAACATTTACTATATGTAAAAGAATTTATTTAAGAAAGTTTTAAACCAAATTCATTTTTTAAATTTCGAAACCTTTGCTTTTTAAAAACTTTTAAAACTTGTTTTAAACTCCTGCTTCGAGTTAAACCTGATAGTTACTCGAGTCCTGCCTCGAGTTCTCCTTCCTTCCTCTCTCTCTCTCTATATATTTTAGAATAGAATTTTAAAAACAGATACGATAAAACACTCGCGCGCACACGGGAACAAACTCGAGCCCATCTTCACTTCCCCGAGCTTCTACCCGAGGCAACTACCTCGTTCCCCAATCTCAAACTCAGGTGCACAGGAAAATTTGTGCACATGTACCGGCCCACGAAGGTGCTCTGGCATCTACGACTTCCTCTAACAAGTCTACTTCGGCATCCACAATCCATTGAACCACTCAGCATTCTTGATCGAGCACCAAAATCAAATTCGAACACTCTAGTTCAAACTGGAACAATAGCTTCGACCAAAACCCGCCTCGACAAGACAACCCCGACCATCAGAAGCTCCACCTCTTCGGCCATAGCCTCGTCCATGACCCTAGCACCAATTTCCCCACGACCGGCCTCCTCCGGTGCTCCAACAACGGAGCAACAACCAATATTTCGTCCTCGACTTCGAACCCCCCCAAAAACCCTCGTTCGACCAATATACGTCGCCATGATGAACTTTAAATCGACCTGGCATTTTTACCAAGATTTCCAGGCTTCCTCCTACCTCCAGACGAAGCTCTGACCACTGCAAGACTCCGGCCACCAGAAATAGCCAAAAACCCATTTTCTGGTCATCATAGAAATGATCATTCAAAACTTCACTAAAAATTATGATTTTTATTTTAAATCCTAGTTTTCGAAATAGATTCAGGCTATATACTTGAATCAACAAATCATTGTGTTTGATTTTAACCTGTTCTTAAGTTTTTTTCCACTGTTCTTCTTGTTTTTAGAAAAATTTCAAACTAATATCACATAAATATATTTTTAAAGCCTTGATTATACTTAACAAAGCTAACTTGTTTAAATTCTTCAACCTATAAGAGATTATATGAAGAGAACTTAATTTGTTTGCTCAAAATTTAGCCTGTTGGTAAGAAACAGAGACATACCAGGTTTTACAGATATGCACACTTGTAATTCAACATATTTATGACATGCGAGCCAAAATTTTTCACATGCAAATAATTATCACATCATCTACTGACTAAAAACATCACATGCATCAATTTAAAACAAAGCTTAATTGTTTACTCATAGTAAGCCTGAGATGATTAAACTGGAAGCTGCTTTAAATCTTTTGAACTTGAACTGAAATTAATATGAGATGAAATGATTTGCCTACTGATCTGAGATGATCTTGTTTTTGCTTCAGGCTTGAATTTGTTTCACATTTTGGATTTGAGAAAAGATTTCTTTTTGCTGGTTTGAGTATTTGTTACTGACTTTGTCTTCTCAGGTTTGAATTTAACAGGATTCTTTTTTTTTAAGTTTGAAAGTGGAAGATAAGAGAAATGAGAAAGGGAGGAGAGCATACTCATATCCTAACTTTATTTCTTAAAAAGAAAAATAAAAGAAAATTTTAAAAGTTTGACACTTGTTCAATTCTATGTTACAATAGTTAACACTTGTTTAATCCCATAATAAAATATTTACACTTGTTATTTAATATGTTATTAACCTTACATGTGTCTTTGCAGGAGAAAAATGATTTATATATATATATTTATATTTATTTCCTAATTTATAAATACATTCTTAATTTATATATATAAAATCCTTTAAATGAAAATAATATAAAAAAACTATATTCTAAATAAAATCATATATAATATATTTTAAAAATCAAAATATATTTAAGCTATATATCTGTCTTTTGAATTCCAAATTTAAATTCAAATACAATTTAAAATCCAATTTGAAATCAACTCACACAAATATATTTACTTAAACAAACACAGATTCAATTTGTTTGAAAATTAATAATAATGTTTCCATTTAAAATCTTCTTATATCCATATATATATAAACAACCATTATTATTTGATTCAAAAGATAATTTGTCAAATTTTAAGTAATTATATTAGAAGATTATCAAATATTTATCGAGAGATTTAAAATCCAAATTTTATTATATTTTCAAATTCACTTACATAACCAGATATCTTTCATTACCATAATTTTTTTACCTGTTCAATTGAATAAGCCAGTTAATTTTATAGTTTCCGGATGTCCGAAAATCCGGGTTATTACACTAACTCTATCACAACCTTGATCTTTTTCGACATGGCGACACTCTTCCGCCTCCCTATCCTTTTTCCTCTTCCTCTCCTCATCAGTTTTTCGGGGAGAATGGTACTAGGAAGAGTGCCTCTACGAACGCCGAGACTCCAAAACTCGATCGAGATCGCTTTGAAAACCACAAGACATGTTTCCTGCAGCAAGCGTAAAATGGCTTTAATAAAGAAGCATTTGATGAACTAAAGAATCCTAGAAAATAATAATAATATAAAGTGCATGATCATAGTAAAATGTGTGCTGCAGTTTAACGACACCGGAAGAATACCCAAACAGGATCGATCATCGACTATGTTAGGACATTGATTCCTGCAGGGATGATCTGAGCGAGCTGGGAAGGCAACTCTTCCAAAGTGAATTCATCCATCAAGTCATCCATATTCACAAGTCAATACCGGCACCTTCTTGGCAAAGAGCTAGATACAGGTTCATTCTTAGGAGAGGCTCCTTCAATGGCTCTTCCAAAGGTGGTGAGGAAGCATGTCCAAGGCTCAACCTCGAGGCCTTGTTGCCTAAGTTGACGTCACCTTCGTAATGTCCCAATCTATTTCTTCCTCATTTTGAGGATGCTCCTCACTGATCTCTCCTTCGTACTTCCCTTCAACCAATGAAGCCTTGCCCTTTCGTTGAATAAACTCTTCTTCTTTCTCTTTTGGGATTGATGGAATTTTAAGGGGACTACCGACCCCAACTAGAATTTGGAACTTCTTAGGGGTCTTCTCTAACCCATAGGATAGGTTGCTTTCATCCTTGTCATCATCGTCATCTTCACCAAAGTCATGGGAAGAGGAAACAGAACGGGTCCGGGCTCTAGATTGGGAAGGAGCGCTAATGAATCCAATGGACCTCCCAGGGTGTAAAAGCCCACATCGGCGAAGATTTTCATCTATAAGAAAAAAACCTTGTTGTGCTCTCTTGAGCATCGATCACTTTCAGAGAGCTAAGGACAGTGCTGAGTGCCGGATCCTTGTCAATCTTTGGAAGAACTGCAAGGATTATGCGATCATTCAAAAGACTTGTAGCAGTTAAAGGAAATTCCAAGCATGATAAAGGAGACTTACCCCATGGTCCATTAACGGGTGAATCCCTCTGGACATTTAACTGAAAAGAACTGATTCTTGAATAAAGGAACTTTGCTAGGAAGATCCACTATAAGTTTTCGGCTATGTTGTGCCTAAATATAGACAAGTGATGCGTTAGCCTCTATGTTATTGAAGAATAGAAGACACTACAACTCAGCGAAACTCAGGGCACGGTTAAGAGTCTGCATGAACAGAACATATAAGCACGTTAGCATGCATATCCATTTTGAAAAATTTGGAATGGGTCCAACTCTATGTTTTGAAGTGTTGCCATTAAGAAGTGATTGAACGGGGGCAATGCACCATGCATAAACATATGCCGGTGGCAAGCCACGTATCCAGAAGGTGGCCTATGAGCAAATTCCCTTCTCGATGGCAGAAGCACGTTGTCCTTTGGGATACCATATTGCGAGAAAATGCTTTGCAACATCCCGTGTGATTGAAGTAGCTTTCTCCAGAAGATCCAGCAAGATTATGAAGTTAGGAGAAGTGCCATCGACGAAGCGGCTGACTGGAATCAGGCAACTATATTGACCTGAAGTTATAGAAGCGGCAGATCTAGCTGGGATCAACAATGACTCTGCTTCAGAAAGAAGCGAGTTCCCTTCAACTGATTTACATCGAGAAGATTTGTGCATCATTCTATATAAGAAATTTTGTGTTCAAAACGGACAGGTATGCCTAACCTCTAAATTATAAACTCTAGCACAATTGATACTTGAAATTTGGAAGATAACTGACATGTACCATCCACCGATCAGATTCTACGTATCAACCCAGGGTGTGTGTAATGTGTAATCGAAGTGAGAATGGGTTCGATTTCTTGAATGCTGTGAACAAACCATTTCACGTAGATGGCTCACTCACACTAGAAAGAGCGATCCGTATCTCCTGTTATTTTCTTTTCTATACTTACATGTTGTTGATCAATGATCGATAGTGGATCCGTTGTCCAAAGCAACATGGAAAGCCCTTCCTATTACAAGTACACCGACTATGCAATGACATGACCAATCCAAAGCGAACAACTATAGATCAAGGGGTCCGAATCAAGTAAAGAATTCTCGGCGTAAACCGATTTTAGTTCTATAGAAAGTGACAATGGCATAAGTTGCATACAAGGCGCTACCCTAAGCTATTATCACCTCCTAGAAAAACCAAAATCAATCCGCAAGATGTTGTGCCAGGATCAACTGTGTAACTCGGTGCAAGTTAATTCTGTTGAATATGTGAGTATACGATTTTTGTTTGATGATAATAAACATATATATATATATATATATTCATTTAAATGTATTTGTTAATGTACTATTTTATTTTCACATAATTAAATAAATATTTGTTGAATAAAATAAACAACACAGAATTTAAATTCAAATAGATATTTTATTTAAACAAATATTTATTACAATCTTGAATAGTACAAATTTGAGATCTTACTATATATATATATATATACAAATTTCAATTACATGACAATTTCAATCACATCACAATTACCATTTACAAATGCACCTCCCTACATTTCACTCATCCACTCGTATTTTATCTTCAACTTCATTCCAAATTGAATCCAGCATCTGAGTTATCTACAAAAATATACACTGACGTAGTAAAATTGAAAATAAAATATTTTTTGCAGTGTAAAATAAAGTGTGAATTTTGAAAATATTATTTGCCTCAGTTATTTGGGTTGTTTGTCAGCCTTTAATTTTGAATTCATCATAGACGAACAACTTGTAACATGCACAGTGTATCGCTGTACATGCCACAAAGCCATGCACACCAATATACACTTGGTAGAATTACAGGGATAGGTGAGCACAAGGTCAAACCCGAGTTATAAGCTGGACGCAGGTGCATTACAAAATTGTCAAGTATAAGTGAATATGCAACATGCATATAAGAAGGGGTGCACTGCAAATACAAGCACAATATGTACAAAGTTAATGCAATAGTGGTGAACCAAGTAGATGAACAAGGCAACATGTAGACATGTACTCGATGCAATACAATACAACATGAAGCAACTAGACTTTGAGTCGAGCAGTGAACAGGGGAACCAAGTGTATACAACTACATGGTGACAGTAGAGTATCAAGTAAACACAAATGCTCCAGACAAGTTCAATAGCAATAAAGCTTTTCAAGTATACTAAAAGTGGACAGTGCAATGAAGACCACAAGACTCAAGGCTGCAACATAACAACATGAAGTCTAGACCTGACAACCAAACTTACATGAAGTCTATACAAGTACATATCAACATGAACAACAAATAATCAAGCATTCAGACAAGACAAGCACCTAAAGAGGTTACACATGTATAGAAGACTAGGCAACTAACAGGAATAAAATACATACACACTTGTATACATAAATATGCAACTCAAAGAAGCAATGACAAAACAGAAAATGTCCAAATATACATAGGCAATGCACATATAAATAGTGACATGATGAAGCAGTGCAAAAAAATGTACGAAGGTAGAACCAGGTACACACATATATATGTAACAATTCAAAACATCACAACAATAAGTGAGAAAACTACAGTGTAACTCGAAGATAAATTCGATCTAGTATATCAGAGATGTATGGATACAAGAAACTAGTGAACAATGGAATACAACTAGAGTTAATATCAAAATGCAGTCCAAATTCAACAATACATGCATACACACATGCAAATATATGTTTGCACATATATGAAGACACACAGAAATAATCAAGCAGTGAATTTCAAAAATAGCTGAAGTTAAACTGGAATCAAATCTAATGCCAGAGAATTCAAAGCGGTAGTTTCAAACCAAAATCAAAACCTGATCATGCTGATGTCATGGCGATGTCAACAGAGATAAAAAATGAAATAAAAACTTCCAGATTGTCAGCAAAGTCAGATCCGTGACGGCCAAAGAAGTTGAACAGGTCAGAAACCAAAGCCGTAGGAACAAGTAACGCAAGATATACATTTTGAACAAGTCAGAAATAAATCACAGCATTCAAGCAAAATCGTACAGCCGAGAAAAATCAATTGACAAATTCAGGTAAAAATATACGAAAGAAATTATAGGAATTCAAATCCTATATTAACGATTAACATCATCAGCTACGAGACCATCGAGTTCAAGCAAGCTAAACAGTAAAGCAAAAGGCATAAATTACATACTGAATTCATAGTCGAACTCGTTCAAAATTAGAGCAGCCGTGTGCAAAGTGAAGAAACAATTGATAGTCAAAGCAATCACGAAAACACCACCTGATCGATCAACAAAGTTGGCTTCTTCGATTTAGAAAAGCCCTAATTTTTGGGCAAAGAAAAGGAGAAACAAACGAGCTAAAGGAGGCAGCCATAATCAGAAAGAAAAGAGAAGTCAGGCCGAAGGAATAAAGAAAACATAGGGACAATTTTTTATCACTATATTTTAATTATTGGCCGACTTGTATTTGGGCTTTAGATTATAAATTAGGGTTCTTTGTGTTTTTTAATTGTTTTATTATGTATTTCTCTTCTAAACGATCTTATTTTCTAGTCTATGACTAGGGGGGAACTACGGTGGTGTAGTTTGAGAATTCGCAACTCAGTGGCTGAGTTGTGGGAGGGTTTTGAGCGTAGAGTTAGGTTAGTCAATAGCGGGTGTCGTAAGTTTACGTGTGTAAGCGTCTGACTACTTAATTTCTAGTAGAAACCTTGGGGCAGCACGTAGGCAGGGTTTTGCCGAAGCTGGGTAAATCTATGGTTCTATTTTCTACTTTAATTATTCTGCTATTATCTGTGCTGCTATAATTTGGATATAGCTGTATTGCAAATATTTTTTATAAACTTCCGCAATAATTTTTATAATTAATAGTATCACACTATTCACCCGCCTCTAGGGTGAAAACCCATCCTACAAGTGGTATCTGAGCCAGGTTTGAAAGCCATTTTTGTTTTAAAAATTTGATTTTTCAAAAACCAATTTTTGTTTAAAAATTTGGCTTTTTAAATTGGCTTCTTTTAATAATGCTTTTGCTGAGGGTAAGTCTATAGTTAGACCGCCAATGTTCAATGGTGAATATGCTTACTGGAAAAATAGAATGAATTTTTTTATGAAAACATTGTTGCTTGGAATATTGTTGAGACATGATATAGGACACCAACTATAGACATAGATAATCAGGAAATTGAAAAACCATTTGATCAATGGAAAGATGTAGAAAATAAGTTACAGAATGCTAATGCTAAAGCTATGAATTCTATTATTTGTTCATTGGATCATATTGAATTTAATCCTGTCTCACATTGTTTAACTGCATAGGAAATACACTTTTGAAGTGACTCACGAAGAAACATCTCAAGTCAAAGAATCTCGCCTGCCATGCTTAGTAGCGAATACGAGAACTTCCCAATGGACAAGGATGAAAATGTCAAAGAGATGTATGGACGACTTTCCAATATTGTATACAAATTGAAATCTCTTAGAAAACCATACAAAGAATTGGAAATAGTTCGAAAAATCCTTAGAGTCCTTCCACGAAGTTTTGAAGCAAAAGTGACTGCCATTCAAGAATCGAAAGATTTGAAATAAATCAAAGTTGAAGAACTCATCGGAAATCTCACCACTTATAAGCTAGAGATGAAATTCAAGGAAGAGCATGAAGGAGGTGATACTCGAAAGAAATCAATAGCTCTCAAAGGAACAACCAAAAGTGATGAAGATAACAATGATGATGGAGTAGCAGAGATGGCACTACTAATGTAGAGATTCAAAAAGTGGAACCGCAAGTATGGAAATCCACTAAATCAAAAGTTAAAAAGTAGAATAGTTAAAGTTCTAGACAACCCAAAAGAGCAAGAAATCATTTGTCACACGTGCAACAAACCTGGTCACATCAAGTCCAATTGTCCTCAAAATCAACTTAGCAAAGAAAAGAAATCAAAAGGGAGAAGTTTTGCAGCTACTTGGGATAAAACTAATGAAGCTGATAAAAGCACTGGCAGTGAGAGTGATAAAGTAGATCCGTGCCTTCAAGATGATACAATTGACAATGATGATGACGAGCCAAGTGAGGTATCAAAATTTTTTCATTCGGAATTACTTATATATTTTCATGAGGTAAATGAGTGTTTTGAAAGACATAGGGAGAAATACGCTAAAATTGAATCACAAAGAGATACTTTGGTAGAATCAAATAAACAATTTGACCAATTAGTTAAAAGCTATCAAAGTAGGAGCCCTAAGCGTGATATGTGTCCATCACGTGAAGAAGAAATTAAAAAAATCAGAAATTAAAACTAAATCACTTGAAAATGAAATTCTTATTTTGAAAGAAAGTAAAAATACTCAAAGAGTGAATTCTATTAAAAAGTGCACATAATTATTGAATGAAAATGAATCACTAAAAACACAAGTCCAACAAATGTCAAAGACTTTAAGAAAATTTTTCAAAGGAGAAAGATCGTTAAATATGCTATTAGGGAAACAAACTGTTAATACTGTTACACAAGAACTTGGGTATAATCAATCTGAACATGTTAGAAATGTAATTAAACAAGTCAATTCCATGTGCACAATTTGTAGAAAATTCGGACACAATCAAAATAATTGTTGCTATAGATCCAAACACGTGAAAACTATATCAATTTAGGTTCCAAAAGGCATGAATATAAAATCCATCAAAGTCAAACAAATCTGGGTGCTAAAAGGAACATATATAAATAGTTTTGGGTCTACTCAAATATATTTTTCAAAATATTTTGCCACTAACAACCATGGACCTATAAAAACAAATAGGTCACAAAAATCTTCTCTCGTGTAGGTATAGTAGCAGGCTAAGGAACAACAACAGTGTTCCTTGGATTCTATCTATTTTAGGCACACAACGGGCGATAAATCAAAGTTCCTTAGACTACTACAAAGCTGGCAAAATCACAATGGGCAACACGAAAAATTATCATAGAGGTAAAATAGGTAAAGATATCTTGAAGATATATGTGAAAATCTGCACCATAATATGATTTAATTCAGCCAGTTATTGATAAAGAAATTAATGTTGATTTTGATTCTGACTTTTTTAAAATTCTTGGCCAATTATACTTTTTATACCAAGAACACTACATGAACCTCGAGAATCTTTGAACTAGTTTATATAGCTTTGTTTGGAGTAATGATGGTGTTTTATTGATTGATGATTACTCTTGGTGCACGTAAATATATTTGTTTATCCTACGGCTTCTAGATTTGACACTGTTCCCTATTTGTTTATTTGTACGGCTTCAATTAAATTTCATTTAATAGTTGTTAAAAATGATTTTAAGATATTTTGTTGCACACTTCATGATCTAGTTTATAACTAATGATATTCTTGAGTGAAAGAAAAATTTAGATGCAGATTACACTGGTAATCTAGTTGGTAGAAAAATTACTAGTGGAACGTGATTTATGTTGAGACATTCAGTAGCTGCATCGTTTTTAAAAGTTAATATCTTTATACTTTTCATTTGAAATAATTTTGAAATAGCAGACATTTTTCTGAAACCCCTTCTAGAAAATTATTTTTGTCGACCTTGTTTCAGATTAGTCATTTTTGGAAAATTTTATTTTCTAATTATTTTTAAATTTGATTTTAAATGACTACGTTAACTAATCTGACTCCCCACTGATATCGAAATGATAAAAAGTGTTTGAAAAAGTGTTGAGTGTTGATATTAATCATATATTATAACTAGAGACAATATAATTGGTAAATTTCTTTAGAAATTCAAACAAGAGTTATAAAATCTTTTTGTTTGGTAAAAATTCCACGACCATCTCTAATTCTACCATATTTTTGTCGACCATCACTCATCAAAATCCAAAATAGTATGTCAATATGTGGTATTTCTAAACCGAAAATAATTCATTTTTCAATTTATTATATTTTTTAGTAATAAATAAATCCAAAGTATTCACTATCATTTAAAAGTCCTTACGGTTATGCATGGGTGAATTACTTGGAATTTTTGATTATGTGCTTCCATGCTCATTTAAAAGTCCTCACGGTTATGCATGTATGGAATACATATCAAAATTGATCGATTAAATAAACAAGTTGATTCTAATCCCATTTAAAAGTCCTCACGGTTATGCTTGGTTAGAAGATACTTGAATTCATTTAAAAAAATAATTGGAATACTACTAATCTCATTTAAAGGTCCTAACGGTTATGCATGGTTAGTAGATATTTAAATTCCTGATATAAATATATCACAAATAGACACAACATACGACTTTATATGATGACATTATCCTTATCATTCTAAAGTGGAATATGCACCTACCAGAGTATTTATGATTTTTGTTTGATTTTTTATTGAAATTTAATATTTATACCCGATTGAGTATTAATATTGTATTAATGTCTACCACTTTATCTCTATTTCTCTAACACTATTACTCTTTTGTTAATAACAAAAGGGGAGAGAAAGGTTAAGATTTTGGCAAATAAAAGCCAAATATTTTATTTTCTATAAGCATCTAGGTTTATTCATTCATTTACATTTATTTACATGCATATATGAAGGGGAGTTTTTGTTGTAGAGAGAAAGCATTTAAATAGGGGGAGCAAATTGAATGATCAAATACATTTAACAAATTCAAAATCTTAAATATATGTTTCTTATCATCAAAAGGCGGAGATTGTTGAATATGCGAGTATATGATTTTTGTTTGATGATAATAAACATATATATATATATATGTATGTATGTATTCATTTAAATGTATTTGTTAATGCACTATTTTTTTTGGGAAAGCCAGCGGGGTTAACTGGTCCCCTACCAGTTTATTGCAAATACAATAAAAGTTACAGAGGTAACAAAGAGATTACAAGGAAGGTACAACAACAACAAAACAAATACAACAAAGAAAATAAGAAATGAAACAAATTCATTCCCAGGCTAGCAACTGTTCAGGGTTGAAAACTGCTTGACAGTACTTCAATTGGCAATGAATTGCATTCTTCACTTCATGCCAGAGTTCATCCCCATTTTTCCTTTGATTTTCAAAAAAATATTGCATTTCTTTCCCTCCAAATGACTGTCATGTATATTTTCAAGCACATAGCAAGCAGCCTACCCATTACATCTTTCTTCTTGGCAGTATTATGGAAATCTTCCCACACAGCACTTGAGGTTGCAGAAGGAAAACAATGACCAGCTTTCATTCCAATTCTAAGTATGAGAAATCGAAGTGCAGGGCAGTCAAAAAATATATGATGTGGTGTCTCTTCTACTAGGTCACAAAACAAACACTGCTGTGTGCATCCCATGCCATATTTTCTCAGAACATTTCTTGTCAGCAAAGCTTGATTTAAAACTTTCCAAAGCATCAAGTTGTCTTTTGGTTGAGAATCATATGACCAGATTATAGAGTTCCATTTTGATGCAGGCAAAGGTGTAGTGGCGGTGACTTGGTTGTAAACTTCTTTAATAGTATGGGGCTTCATGTTCCAAACTGCAGTGTCATGATAAGTACCAGGAATGTAAAGCAGTTGCATTTTTATCCACAGTTGTCTTAAATGTTGATTACTATTGTAAGGAAGCACAATTTTCCCATCAAGAATATAATCAACAGCCTTTGCATCAATGTGAATACCAGACTGTAATATCTGGTTATAGTCACACATAGAAGACAAGATAAGGCCTTTACTGACCCAAGGGTCATGCCAGAAACTGACCTTAGACTTAGCTTTGACAGGATATAGGATCATAGGTAGGATTTCACTTCTCAACTTCATTAAATTTCTCCAAATCCAACTACTGGACAGAGGATTATCCATGGACCAAAAACACTTTTTCTTAATGTTGTGTTGCCAGGCCCAGTCAACCCATAAACTTGCTCTGTTATTTATTAAGTCATCAATATGCTTACTCATAGCTGCTAAATTCCACTTCCTGACATTTATAACCCCAAGTCCTCCCAAATTCTTAGGAGCTTCAAACTTCGAAAAAGAACAAGGCAGCAGTTTCTTATTATAAATGCTTCCTGTCCAAAAATATCTGTTCATAGCAGACCTTACTTGTTGCAAAAGCTTAACTGGAAGAATCATTGCACGAGCCCAGTAAACAAGGGAGGAAAAAACAGTAGATTTTATAAGCACAAGGCGACCACTTTGAGACAGCTGTCTATTTTCCCAAGCATTCATAACAGAAGTGATTTTGTTGAAGAGCGGAAAACAGTCAACTCTAGTAATTCTTTTTGAAATTAATGGAAGACCAAGGTACTTCATGGCAATGTCCATGGAAGAGAAACCACTTTTACTTTGTAAGGCAGCAGCTTGAGTATCACTTACTCCAGAAACCAACAAGGAAGATTTGCTTTGATTAATACAGAGACCAGTTATAGCAAAAAATTCTTGTAGTGTCTCAGAAATAGCATTTAAAGAAACTAACTCAGGCTTAGTAAACACCATCACATCATCAGCAAACATGATTGAGGTAATATTTAGCTTTGCACACTTTGGATGGTACTTTATAGTTTTCAGGGTATACCTAATTTGTAGCATGACATTGAAAACTTCCATAACAAGCAAGAATAAATATGAAGATATAGGGTCACCTTGCCGTATTCCTTTACTGCTTCTGAAGTTGCCAACTGATCTACCATTAATAACAATAGAAAATGATGGAGTGGATATGCACACATATACCCAGGATACAAAATTTTTGGGAAAACCCATCTGTGCCATAACCCTAACTATAGAAGACCAGTGAATGGTATCATAAGCCTTGGTAATATCAATTTTAATTGCTGCCGCTGTAGGGACTCTTTTTGTACCATATCCTTTCAGTAATTCTTGAGCTAGTAAAATGTTATCAAGTATACTCCTAGTAGGAATGAACGCAGCCTGATTTCTTGAAACAACAGAGGGAAGAACTTTAACCAAACGAGAAGCAAGAATTTTAGAAATGCATTTATAAACTACATTACAGCACGAGATAGGTCTGAATGAAGTGACACCAGTTGGGTTGTTGACTTTTGGAATAAGTGCAATGTTAGTACTGTGAACTTCACCTAACAACTTACACTTGTTGAAAAAGTTGTGAATGGCTTTACAGAATTCACTACCCAACACACTCCAAGTAGTGATGAAAAAGACCACATTTAATCCATCAGGCCCTCCCAACGATTGTTGATTCATTGAGAAGAGAGTTGTTTTAATTTCTTCATCAGTTACAGGTGTAATAAGTGATGCTGCTTCCAGGTTTGAAATGCAAGGTAGAGGAAGAGATGAAATGAGTTCAAGATCAGGTATAAAACCATCTGGGTTTCCAAGCATGCTAGTGAAGTAGTCAATAAAAGCCTTATCAACAGTTTCAGTAGTAGTACAAAAGGATCCATGTTCATCAAAAATGTTATATATGTTCTCTCTTGCATGCTTTATCTTAATAGAATCATGAAAAAACTTGGTTTTTTTATCTCCCTCAGCAATCCATTTTATATGCAGTTGTTGCCTCCTCATGCTAGCTTCCAAGTACAAAGCATTATTTACCTCTTTAAAAAGTATACTTTCTTCTTCAGCAGCTTGTACATCAAGAGGGTGCTCCATCATGTGCTCCTGTTGTTTCCTTAGCTTTTCCTTTAGGCTATATGACAGTACGCTACCAGTGCCAAAAGTTGTATTAGCCCAGTGCTTAATCTCCTGCTTAATACATTTTAGCTTCCTGCAAAACCTAAACATAGGATTACCAAAACAAGAAAAATCAGTGCTGACTTTAGTAACTAGGGGAATGAAATGATCATGTTTGACCCATGCATTAAAAAATTTAAAACTTCTCTTTTCTTTTTTAAAATGGAGACCAAGAGATAAGATTAAGGGGGAGTGGTCAGACAAAATTGGTTGTGGAAGGTATACAGATATGGTAGGCCAGAGTGAGATAGCTTGAAGATTGCAAAAGGTGTGATCAATTGTTGTGAAGGTATACAGATATGGTAGGCCAGAGTGAGATAGCTTGAAGATTGCAAAAGGTGTGATCAATTGTTGTGAAGGTGCGTACGCCACTACGGCTTCTATTATTCCATGAATACTTGGCTCCAGATTTTTTAACCATAATCAAATCAGATTCAATAACTGCCAGGTTGAGAGGATCAAGATCATTAGATGTAAGAGGAACTCCACCTAATTTGTCACTGATTTCATAGCAGGAATTAAAATCTCCCATCACAATCCAGGGATGCGTGGTTTGTCTTAAAGGAGCCAATGCATCAAACAAAATTTTCCTGGAGGTGGCAGAATTGTCAGCATATACAAAGGAGATATAGTAAGAAGAAGGGGAATTAGTTGCTTGCACATGAAGGTGGATGTACTGCCTAGTTGATAGAAGGGAAGAAACAGTTAGTACTGTAGGGTCATAGATAACTAAAATCCTACCATACGAGGCACTATCAAGATTGTGATAAAATGACCAGTTAGGATTTATATATGAAACAGCTTTAGTAGATAATGATAAGTTTAGTTTAGTTTCGAGAAGACCAAATAGACAGATGTTGTACTCACTGATAATACTTTTCACTTGATCAAGTTTCAAGTTACTGTGAGCTCCTCTGAGGTTCCAAGATGCAATTTTTGTATGCATTAAATTTTTTGAGGAATAGTATTGATATTTCTTCTCTTAGCAGAAAGAGATCTTGTTTCTATGATCCTTATAGATTGAGATGGTGGAGAAGTAGGTTGGGAACAAGAATGGGAGGAGATTGGATCAAGAGGAGGAACTAAAGTTGTTTGGTGATTAGTAGTACATGCTGGCCATCCTGGCAAGTCGATTGAAAAGTTGTAAGGTGCTGAAGATGTTGCTTGATTTTCCACTGGGTTTTCATACAGTGTTGTTATTAGTTGTGTCACTTGTTGCTCAAAGTTATTGCACCAGTCCTTATCTATTTGTGATTCAAGTGTATCAGAGGTTTCTTGCACAACTTGTTTACCATTCTCAGTTGAGTGGCCAAGATCAGTGTTGTTTGTTGCTGTAGAAAACAAAGTTATGTCCACTGCTCTTGCTTTCACATTCTTAACTGCATTTCCTTTATCAACATTTGGAGGAGTATTGCCTTTGTGTCCACCATCACACTGTTCTTCTGTAATGTCCTCAGTTGTTAATTCACCGTCCTCAACATCAATAATTTCCAGTGTGTCATCCTCTTCCACTTCAGTTTGAAGCAAGTTGAACATATTTTGTGTAGAAACAGTGCATGCCTGTTCACCACCTTGAGCTTTATGCACATCATTTTGTACTATAATTGTTCTCACACTTCCATCAATCTCAGGAACCATCTTTTCTCTTTGCATCTTCAAGTCATTTACTCCCACTTCTTCACTCACATTTCTTCTTTTATCCCTATTTTTGTTAACTTTTTGCCAAACTTGTTTAAATCTTCCTTGCTTCTCAGTTGCTCTTCCCTTTTTCATCTTATTATTTTTGTCTTCATTATGTATATGGTGCTCATCAGCTGGACTTTGCTCATCACTTTCATTAATCTTGCAATTCTTAATCAAGTGCCCAAACTCGTTACACAAGGTACAGATTTCCGGTTTCCACAAGTATTCCACTTTCACAACTTGTTCAGTTCCATCTAGCATCATCTTAGAGAAATTATCCGGCAGTTCTTTATTTGGAGTAACTTCAACCAAACATTTTGCAAATGATAAACGCTAAAAATTTTCAGTTGACGTATCCATACAAAGAAGCTTACCTACGCTTGCGGTTAACCAATTTATACCCAAAGTTGACCATGTATACAGTGGTATATTAGATAGTTTTATCCACACAGGCACTGCTCTTATACTACTACAGCTGTTCCCTATGTTTTCATCCCACGGCTTCACTATGAATAACTTGTTTCTCATAACAACTGGATCAGCTTCAGATATTTTTTTCTTGTCTTCATCATTACTAAACTTGAACAAGAACAGGAAACCGTCTGATTTTACAGTAACAGACCCTGCAAGCTTCCAGGCACGCTTGAGATAATACAGAACAATCGAGTATGGAAGAGGTTTGTCGAGGAAAAAACCTACAAGATAATCACACCACATTGAACTACCTGCCTTGACAACTTCATCAGGGGGCACAATAGCTTCTCCTTGATATTCAAGTTGAATATCACGTGGAACGTAAGCGCCAGCGTTGTTTGGTCTAGCTTTGAAAAGAGAGTTCCACGCTGGCAGATTTTTATTAATTGAAAGGGAAGATAATGAAGCATTAGAGAGAGGAGGAGGAGGTGGTGGTGAATACTTGGTCGAGGTAAGAATAGGAAATGGTGGGGCAATCTGAACACTGAGAGTGGATGGAACAACAGATGAAGTGATTGGGAGAGGATGAATGAGTGGTGGTGAGGAGGGAGGAACTGGTGCTGGTTTGGTTTGACAAGGCTGACATGAAGCAGGGGGAGGTGATGGGTTAGCTAGAGGTACAGGGGGAATCTCAACACAGTCAGAGAAAGGAACAGAGTTGGTAGTGAAAGTATGGGTGAAGCAGAAGGAGGTACGAGAATAGGGGAGGACGGACAGGGCTGAAGAGAAGATGGGGGATGTGATGGATTAGCGGGATGGGGAAGAACAGTTGGAGCGGTCCCCATTTTTAAAAAGAAATGCTAAACTTTGGGAAAACTTTGGGGCCAAGGAAACTATGTTTGCCCTGGCCTTCGTTTAGCCGGTTTTATAAGTGGCCGTGCACTATGTCTCATTATTGTGGCCGCTGGGATTCGAACCGGTGCCACTACAACCACATGTAGAAACTCCACTATGTCTTAACCACTGGACCACTAGAACTTGACAAAACTTTGGGGCCAAGGAAACTATGTTTGCCCTGGCCTTCGGTTAGCCGGTTTTATAAGTGGCCGTGCACTATGTCTCATAATTGTGGCCGCTGGGAATCGAACCGGTGCCACTACAACTACATGTAGCAACTCCACTATGTCTTAACTATTGGACCACTAGTACTTGACATAATTAAATATTTATTTGCTGAATAAAATAAATAACACAAAATTTAAATTCAAACAGATATTTTATTTAAACAAATATTTATTACAATCTTGAATAGTATAAATTTGAGCTCTCACTATATATATACAAATTTCAATTACATTAGAATTTCAATCACATCACAATTATCATTTACATATGCACCTCACTACATTTCACTCATTCACTTGTATTTTATCTTCAACTTCATTCCGGATTGAATCCATTATCTAAGTTATGTGCAAAAATATACACTGACGCAGTAAAATTGAAATAAAATATTTTTTTGCCGTCTAAAATAAAGTGTGAATTTTGAAAATAATATTTGCTTCAGTTATTTGGGTTGTTCATCATCATTTAATTTTGAATTCATCATACACGAGCAACTTGTGACATGCACAGTGTATCACTGTACATGCCACAAGGCCATGCGCACCGATATACACTTGATAGAATTACAGGGACGTGTGAGCACAAGGTCAAAACCAAGTTATAAGCTGGATTCAACGCAGGTGCATAACAAAATTTTCAAGTATAAGTGAATATGCATCATGCACATAAGAAGGGGTGCACTGCAAATACAAGCACAATATGTACAAAGTCAATGCAGTAGTGGTGAACCAAGTAGACGAGCAAGGCAACATGTAGACATGTACTCGATGCAATACAATACAACATGAAGCAACCAGACTTTGAGTCGAGCAGTGGACAGTGAAACCAAGTGTATATAACTACATGGTGACAGTAGAGTATCAAGTCAACATAAATGGTCCAGACAAGTTCAATAGTAATAAAGCTTCATCAAGTATACTCAAAGTGGACAGTGCAATGAAGACCACAAGACTCAAGGTTGCAACATAACAACATGAAGTCTAGACCTAACAACCAAGCTTACATGAAGTTTAAACAAGTACATATCTACATAAACAATAAGCAATCAAGAATTCGGACAAGACAAGCACCTAATGAATGTCACACATGTATACCAGACCAGGCAACTAATAGGAACAAAATACACACACACTTCTATACATAAGTATGCAACTCAAAGCGGCAATGACAAAGCAGAAAATGTGAAAATATACATAGGCAGTGCACATATAAATAGTGACATGATGAAGCAGTGCAAACAAATGTATAAAGGCAGAACTAGGTACACACATATATGTAATAGTTTAAAACGTCACAGCAACAAGTGAGAAAACTACAGTGTAACTCAGAGATAAGTTCGAGCTAGTATATCAAAGATGTGTGGATACAAGAAACCAGTGAACAATGGAATACAACTAGAGTTAATATCAAACTATAGTGAAAATTCAACAATACATGCATACACACATACAAATATATGTATGCACATATATGAAGACACACAGAAATAATCAAGCAGTGAATTTCAAAAATGACCGAAGTTAAAATGGAGTCAAATCCAATGCCAGAGTTTCAAAGCAACAGTTTCAAACCAAAATCAAAACCGTGGTCATGCCGATGTCATGGCGATGTTAATGGAGATAAAGAATAAAGAACGAAATAAAAACTTCTAGATTATCAGCAAAGTCAAAGCCATGATGACCAAGGAAGTCGAAAAGTTCAGAAACCAAAGCCGTGGATATCAAGTAACACAAGATACACGTTTTGAACAAGTTAGAAATAACTCACAGCTTTTAAGAAAAATCGTACAGCCGAGAAAATCAATTGACAAATTCAAGTAAAAATATACGAACTAAATTATAGGAATTCAAATCCTATATAAATGATTAACATCATCGGCTACGAGACCATCGAGTTCAAGCAAGCTAAACAGTAAAAGAAAAAGGCATAAATAACATATCGAATTCAGAGTCGAACTCGATCAAAATTGGACCAACCATGTGCAAAGTGAAGAAAGAATTGGTCATCAAAGCAATAACGAAAACACCACTCGATCGATCAACAAAGTCAGCTTCTTCGATTTAGAAAAGCCCTAATTTTTGAGCAAAGAAAAGGAGGAACAAACGAGCTAAAGGAGGCAGCTATAATCAGAAACAAAAGAGAAGTCAGGCCGAAGGAATAAAGAAAACACAGGGACAATTTTTTTATTACTATATTTTAATTATAGGCCGGCTTATATTTTGGCTTTATATTATAAATCAGGGTTCTTTGTGTTTTAATTATTTTATTTTGTATTTCTCTTCTAAACGATTGTATTTTCTAGTCGTGTGACTGGGGGACGAACTATGGTGGACTTAATTTCTGGTAGAAACCTCGGGGGTAGAGTTTTGCCAAAGTTGGATAAATCTATGTGTTCTATTTTCTGCTTTTATTATTTTGCTATTTTCTAGGCTGTTATAATTTTGATATATTTGTGTTGCAAATATTTTTTTATAAACTTCCGTATTAATTTTTATAATTAATAGTATCACCCTATTCACCTCCCTCTAGGGTGAAATCGATCCTACAAATTCTGACTCTGTGGATGAAGATAGCAAAACATGTCAAGCACCAGGTCAAATTCCTAACTTCATTCCATGAAAAATTCAAGACTCGATTTTCTATCGTCTTCCACCAAGTCATAATCAGCTCGAATCTTCCACTGTATCCATCGTCAACACAACTTCGTTACCAATTGTTAATGTAGTAATGCATCGAAATCCACATCACCAACCTTCGAAATGGAGAAAAGTGATTTGATATCTGGTTCAAGACAAACTAAACTAGGGTATTGGATGGATCGGATCGGCAACGCCCCAAAAAAAAGGAGATCACAATAGAGGGACCTACTTAGAATGACGATGGAAGCTCCAAGAAGCAGCAACTGATGGCGTTGGTGGGGGAGATCGACGACGACCACTCCTAAATGGATGGAGAGCTCAGACTGGTAGGCTAGGGCTTGAAGAAGATCGGATCTGCTGGAAGAAAAAGGCTCAGATCAAATGGAAATGAAGTGAAGTAGGGTGAGGTCGGCTCATATAAAAAGGAAGAGAAAGGTGCAAAAACTATCAAGTGCTTGGATCGGTACCGATCCGATCCAAATTTTCTCCTCCAAATGGTCTCGAATTTTCCTTATTTGACCTACTCAATGTTTTTATTCATTCTGGAAATTATTAAGTCAAGATCACTCTGTAATTATGAATAATGAAGATTAACACTAAGGACTAGACAGTTAGCCAGTACGTTATAGATTGGTTTTCAAGATGACCATATACGATCACTGAAACTCCTTAAAACCTAGAAACCCAAAGATCAATTACAGAGCACATCGTGTTTTAGACGAAAGCATACTCTGGAGGGAAAATGTTAACCGGATTTTTAACCCAGCAGAATTGAATGGAAGTTAGAATATTCAGATTAAACCAGAACGACTCGAAACTTGATTGAAGAGCCCAAAAATACAAGACAAAGGACTCCAGGAAGTTTGACTGAAAAATATATCATCTTTTTTGATCGGCACCGATCTAATCCAATTGAATCGATACCGATCCGAATTAGTAATTTGTGGTGGCCCAATCCTTATGCATTGTGACTCCATGCCTCAACCAAGCTCACTCAACAAGTTTGGTAACATTCCAAGCATCCGAGTTTAAGAAGTAATGGTTCATCTGATTTAGAATACAGTTCAACCTAACTTACATGAGAACCATCATCAAAACAAGTCAGCAAGCTATGGAATTATTTGGAGAGCATCACTATGAAGTAAGAGGCTTGACCAAACAAATTGAAGCCAAAAATTCGCTAAGGATTCAGATCGGTACCTGTCCAATTGGATCTAATCGGTTCCGATCCAAAAAGATGGCCAATTTTGGCTCTAAACTTTTTGAACTCTCTCTACATGATTGCCATAGGCTTCTTACAAAGTAACTCTTAGCCCAAGTACTCTCTGAATCCCATAAATACCATCCTATCTGCAATAGAAAAAGGATCTGCTCTGATCTGTACTGAAACTCTGCCATTTTTTCTTCACTCCTCTTCTCCCTCACAATAGCCATTAAAGGGCAACTGAGATCCTTTCAGTTGTCCCTAACAATGGTGGCTTGATTTAACATAGGAAAGAAGAATCATATTGTAATCTAAACTCTTTTGTAACAGCAGTTGATCAATAAAAACTATAAAGTGGTCGTAGGTTTCGTTAATAGCCGAACCAATATAAAAATCTCTTGTCTTTTTATTTTTTCTGCAATTTATTGTTGCCTTCTCTATTTTGTTTGCCTTGATTAATATGGATGGTGCTTTCACACTTAATCTAGGGTGTTGATCCTTTTTGGGTTAATAATATGTTAACACTGTAAATTTCTTTAACTTATCTAAAAAGGATTTTTTGTTACGTTTGTAATTACAAAGAATATCATTTTTCTTCTTATTGAAATAGACAATACAAAATAAATTAAACATCCATATTTTACACATCTCTTTCTTTTAGGCACATTCCTTGTAATTGCAGACGATGCATTTTTATTCAGAATTATAAAACTGGATAATTTATGGAACTTTACATTGCAACATACTTCATTCTAATAAATCAAAATACTACTTAATCTCAATAAATCTTATAATAACTTCTAATTTATTTTTACCAACATATGCCATCTGATTCATAAATTTGGAATTTCTATACAATCATGTTAATTAAAGGCTACAACTTACACCTTAAATCTCTAGATTCAAGTATATGCAAGATTTAATTAGAGTTAACCGTTTGCAGGATATATAGGTGTTACTACGTTATCGATTCTGAAGAATGGAAATGGCATATCATCGATGCCGCTCTCCATCGATAAAGCCAAATGATTGATGCCGTCTATTATCAATGCCACCTATTATTAATATCGTGCCTTAAGAATATTGCATATCATCAATGCAGCATGTCACCAACAAGAGTAAGAAAGTTATATAGAGATTGATGTCGTAGGTTAACTACAAGGCATAATGTAGCCCATCACCAGTATGAAAATCGATACTGAGGGCATACAGTAATGCCACGTACCGTTAATGCTGCATAACATCAACAAAGGCTAATGGACAATGTCGCTTCACCTTTATGTAGCATCCAGTCAATATCGCCTACCATTAATACCGCGTTCCATCAGTGTTGCACTTCACCCATGAAGACAGAAGGATTAACATCACTTAAGATTAATATTGCATATCTTCAATGATCATTTCAATGTTTCCTCTCTCTGAGGTTGTCCCATAAATAACTTCAATACTGAATCTTATGTGATGCCACTTATCATCAATGCCGATCCTTGTTGATGCCGCACTTCAACAACCAAGGAGATACATAGGGCAGCATGTCGTAGGCTATTAATATTATTGCAATGTGATATATTATCAATGTCGTATCATACTGATGCCTCACAAAGAATATCATTAGGCAATAATAATATTGAGGATCATCAACCTAGTGTGACGTCGCCCATTAATGTCATATTCATCAATACACCAAGGAATCCCGTGAACTATCAAAACAAAGTATGATACCAGACAACGCCGAGATGAACCTTGATGCCCAAGACTAAGCATGCCGCATGACATCCATGCTGCACCTTACTACCCTTATAAATACAAACCTAGCGACATGGAGGAGGAGGTGAACCATTCTTTTTAAATTTTGTAACTCTAAATTGATTTGGGGATTTCTAATTACAATTGTATTCTTGTGACATTTGCACATAAGGCTATGTACATTCAACTATATCGTAGCAAGTGAATAAAGATTTCATGATTCGTGACTTGATTTGAGTTCCAAAGCATTTTTTATTTCTATCATAACTTGGTTCGAATTCTTAAATACTCATAATCTCGGTTTCTACTCGTTTGAGATTGTTTCACATTGACTGATTTCAAGATGACATGACCTTAGCATGAGTTTAGGCATAACTTCGACATGAACAAATTATGACTTTATCATGGACTTGAATGTACTAAACCTATTTACCTAAGCCCTTTGTCAACCAAGTGTTTCTTTTGCCAAGACTCATTGATATCCATAAGGGTCAACCAAGCTTTCTATCAACCAAACTCCTCTTGCTTTACACTTTTTGGGTGTTAGTGAAGAAATTTGTTAACAATAGGAATGTTTTTCAATTTCATTACACATAGAATTAAGCCTACAACTCTAAAATAATTATATCCAGGCATATAAGGTATAGATTTGCAACAGAATAAATCCAATATTGTATAGAAGTATACAATTTTCCACTCACCTCTAAGCTTCCAGATCTACAGATCTAAATCCAATCTTCTTATTTTACTCCTTTTTCTTCTACTAAAATATGTATTAAAATATGCACATGTTTATTAGAATTATAGATCAGAGAAGAGATTTGAATTAAACATAGTTGTAAAGTTTTAGATTTTGAACTTATCTCTTCTTTGCAGAATGATTCACCATTATTCTTCTTCTCTTTTATTTTCCACAATTCTCCACAAACACACATATACTACTTTATAATTTGTACATTTTCTGGAATTTTGATGCAAAAAAGAAAATGATGGAGCATTGCTCCTTGATTTAGAAAATATAAGAATAAAAGTGAGGGGTTAACTCTATTTTAGAAAAAGAGGAGGTTATGTGGAAATAGAGATCTAAAATTCAGTCGATAAATGAAGGTGACAATAATACCAATTTTTTTTTACAATATGGCTAATGGTAGAAAACGTAGTAATACAATTAATTCTATTTTTGTGAATAATGAAGAGTTAGTAGATCAATGAGATCTTAATGAGGATTTTACAGACTATTATAGAGATATTTTTGGTAATAAAAACAAACATAGGATTAATGCTAGATGGAATGATCTTTATCCTTTTGATTCTAATGTTGATCTTTCCGAGTTAGATGATCCTTTTATTGTAGAGAAAATTTGGAAAGCTATTAATGACATGCCAAGTGATAAATCCCCGGGTCCGGATTGGTTCTCTATTTTCTTTTGTAAAACATTTTGGGATGTTTTAAAATTCGATTTAATTAGCATGTTTAATGATTTCTATAATGGAAATTTGCACTTAGGAAGATTTAATTTTGCAAATGTTATTTTATTACACAAAAGTAGGTGCTAATAATTTAAAATATTTAAGACCTATTTCTTTAATTAACTATTCCGTAAAAATTATTTCAAATTTTTTAGCTAATAGACATAGTATAAGAATGAACGATCTAACCAACTATTCACAATCTGCTTTCATTAAGGGGAGAAATATCACCAATGGTGTAACTGTTGTTCAAGAATATATTTATCACCGTTGTAAGAATAATATAACCTGTGCGATTTTAAAATTGGACTTCGCTAAAGCTTTTGATTTGGTAGATTGGGATTTTCTAGTATTATGGTTAATGGTATTTTAGGTAATAAAATTCAATCTAAGCGAGGTTTAAGGCAGGGGAATCCTTTATCACCTCTTTTGTTTAACTTAGCCGCAGATGTTTTTGCTAAGATAATTAAAAAAGCGGTTGATAATGGATCTCGGAAAATATTGGTAATGATATCTCGTGTAATGGTATATCTGTCCTTCAGTTTTGCAGATGATACATTGCCTTTTATCTTCCTACTTGCCTATATACATTATTATTCTTAATTTTATTTTATATAGTTTTGAACTACTTTCAAGTTTAAAAATTAAATTTGATAAAGTTTCAGTTTTAGTATTAAATGATTTTGAAAATTTAGTTGCTAATACGCTTAATTGTAAACTATGAATTTTCCTTTTGACCATCTTAGTTTTTTTGTTTAGACCTTCTAAACCTAAACATGATGAATGATTTATAATCATAGATAAAATCAAAAATAGGATTTCTAATTGGAATGTAAGATTTTTATCGAGAGCGGGTAGATTAGTTCTAATAAATTCTGTTTTATCAGCTCTCCAATCTATTGGATTTCTATGTTTCTTTTTCCAAATTAGGTGACCAATAAAATAGACAAAATAAGAAGGGATTTCTTATGGAGTGGGGAAAACTCTAATAGCAGTATTAAATGTTTAGTAAATTGGGAAACTTTTTGTAAATCTAAAAAGAATGGTGGTTTAAGAGTCATTAATTTACGTAATATAAATTTGTCATTGCTAGGTAAATGGTTATGGAAGTTTAAGGATATTAATGATAATGCTACTTGGAAGGAAAGCATTTCTAAATATTGCTATAATGGTAGTAATAATTTATATCAAATTACTCCCACAGTCATACGTAAACTATCTAATTTTTGGAAATCTATTTTAAAATGTCATGAGATTTTTAACTTAGGCACTAATACAATAGTTCATTCAGGTAATAGTACTTCTTTTTGGCACGATCGTTGGATTTTCGTTATCCCACTTAGGATTGAATTTAGAGAGCTTTATGAAATCTGTAATTTCAAGTATGATTTAATTATAGAAGTTTTTTCCCTCAAAAATGACCCTCCTTGGAATTTTAGTTTTAACAGAATTCTAGTAGGTTCAACTCTTAGGTGGCTTTCTTTGCTTTATGCTAGATTAAATCTTTATAATATTGATAATGATAATGATAATATTAGTTGGGAATAAGATAAGAGTAAGAAATATACTTCTAATTCTTTTTATAGATTTATTAACTTTTTGGGTATAACCAATAACTCTTTTAAATTTATTTGTAAATAAAAAGGTTCTCCTAAATCTAAAATTTACATGTGTTTAATTATGCACGGAAAATTAAATGCTATAGGATTTTTAAAAAAGAAAAAAAAATGCAAATTGATAATAACTGTTATTTTTGTAGTATGCATTTTGAAGATATTAAACATCTATAATATAATTGCATGGATACTTATTTCATTCTAAAAAATACGCTTAAAATCTTTAACTTTAATATAACTACTAAAAATTCTGATTATGAGTTCTATTGGAATAGTTTTAGATTTACCTTCGAAAAGGATAATAGATTCTTAATTGACACTTTATTCATTATAACTTGTTGGTATATTTGATTTGAAAGAAATCAGATAATTTTTAATAATAATTATAGTCACTTTAATAAATTGATTTTTATAATTTCTTCATTTTGTTTTAATTGGATCTCTAATCCTAAATATAAATTAGCTAAAAATAACCTATTTAAATAATATCTTAATAAGGTTAATAATAATATTAAACTATTTAAACACAAAAATAATATTTTTGACGTCGATAATTATAGTATTAATATTTTTTCAAACAAATGATAATTTCACTGTATATTATAGTTTCCTTTTGATCAAAGGACCATAAGGATTATTTTTGATTTGCTTTAGTTATTGTTTTAGTTTTTGTTTGTTTTAGTTTATCGATCTTTTAGTTCTTTTGATCATGGATCCTTTTTAGTCATTTTTCTAATCTTTACTTTATTCTGTCTTATTAGCTTTACTTTTGTATCTTTACTTCTATCTCATTTATACATATATATGTATATAAATTTCATTTATATACATATATGTGTATCATTCTAACTATTTTCCTTAGTTACTTTTTAGATATAGGTTTGTGCTAGATATGATGTTAGTTTCTCTTTGCAGATACACAAGATTGCTGATTGCAGCATTTCTGATTGTAGTGAGGGATTCTTCTTAGTACATCTTCATCTTCATTAGAGCGCTCTATTTTCAAGAGGATTCACTCTTCAGCTAGACGCTACTTCCAGTTTTAATGATTTTTCAGAGCGGAGTTTTCCATTTAGGATCATTAGCAGTTTCATTTTGGATCAGTCGCATTTCCATTCCATTCGAGTCAACAGCATGGTGCTTTCTTCTTCTATGGTGCTGGCTTCCAGTATCATTAACTATGTGATATTCAATAGTTTTTCAAGTACTTCTAACACCTTAAGATCAAGCAATGGCGATGCCGGAGCTCGGTATTGAGGTGTAATGGGCGGTGACCATGTTAGAGCTCATTATAGGGGTATCTGAGTTTTTTCCTTTGATACTTGTACCTAGATTTGCTACCTGTCAGGCATGTTGGAAGCACCTTGCCTTGTGATATACATATAGTTTCATGTTTGCTCTCCTCTATTTTAGAGGACCATACATTTTTCTCAAAAATAACTTTTTATAAAAGTTAAATCATACATTATATGATATTAGACCATTTATACATAGATTTTAATCAATTATAAACAATTAATAACATTATTTTTTGTAAAAGAATTTTTTTAGGTCGTAAGCAATAGGCAGGCATTCATATACAAAATAGATATAAATGTCTTTTTATACGCACATATGTATAGAACCATCAATATGTGATATGTTGGCGTGTTTCCACCTACCACCGAACCAACCCCGCTTCCTATGCATGGCCGAACCAGCCTCCACCGATCCATGCTACTACCGGTCCAACTCCATCTCCATGCTACTACCGATCCAACTCCACCGATCCATGCTACTACCGGTCCAACTCCATCTCCATGCTACTACTGATCCAACTCCACCGATCCATGCTACTACCGGTCCAACTCCATCTCCATGCTACTACCGATCCAACTCCACCGATCCATGCTACTACCGGTCCAACTCCATCTCCATGCTACTACCGATCCAACTCCACCAATCCATCTACCTCCGAACCAAGACACCATCTCACCTCTAAGGCCCGAACCATCTACCACTACCGAACCAACATGAGGAAGGCATACCGCACCGACACTACCAGGCCAGATTGCATCATCCCAGGCCCACCAGCAGCTATGTACATCCAAGACCCCTGCCCACAGCCTCACTCTATAAATAGAGGGGCAGAGGTACAACAATGGTAGACAAGTTTGAGAGCTCAAGCACGGATAGAACTTTCAAACCACTTTCAGTTACTTGTAATTAAAGCTTTGTACTTGTAATCTGAATAGAAAAGGAGAATAACATATAAAGTGGACGTAGGCACGTTCTGGCCGAACCACTATAAATCTGTGTGTCTTTTACAGTTTAGTCCCTGCTTTTTATATATTTTCATAAATCACCCAAATCACTAAGAACAACTTAAAATCGACTAAACGATACGACTTGGAGGTGTTTGCCCATTTTTTGTGCAAACATTTTTGGTGCTTTCACTGAGAACAGGAGCTCGAAGCTTCAGCTACTCCCACTTAACCCTTTTTCTGTCAGCATCGTTCATTGCTTGGAAAACATGCCTCCCGGACGGAAGAAAGATGCTAACAAAGGAAAGAACATCGCAACTGGCAGTATCCCAGATCCAGTGATCAGAGATCAAGATAATCGCCCGGTCCCAATAACAAATGTAAATCAGGCAAAGCCGACAGCCCCTACCACGGAACAACCAATTACAAAGGCGGATCTGGACAGGGTTGTGGCTGAAGTAACTAACCGCTTCGCATCTCAAGAAGAAGCCTTAGTGGATCAACTCATGTCACGCTTAAGGGATGTTGAAGAAACTAACCGCAACACTGAATCATGGGGTGAGTCCCGGTCTGGACGATCTAGGAGACGACAAAGGTCTTTCCTCTTCGAAGAGGCTAACAACAGAAACAGCTATGGTAGGAGCCGAGCCCGGACTCAGCCCGAATTCCGACCCGAGGAAACGCTTGGAGCCGAACCCAACGGGGGAGGTACCAGGCAAGGGTCGGATGTAGCTGAGCCCGCCATGCTACCTAACCATGGAAATACCAAGGGACGGGGCCGAGCTGGAGTCCAGCCCGAAGTTGGACCCGAGGAAGTGCTGAGAAGAGAACCCAGCAGGGAAAGATCAAGGCAAGGGCCAACTGTGGCTGACCCCAGCATGCCCCTGGAAGACCAGAGGCAGCCGTTGGAGAATGTTAGGAGTGATAGACGATACCATCCCTATAGGTCATCTGGACGGAATCAATCCCGCAGGGAAGAACCAAACTCATTTCTATCCGCTCCAAGTTCTGATGAAAGGATGGCACAATTGTTCAGAGAGTGCGTCCAACGGGAACAAAGGGATCGAGGGATAGTTGCTAGGGTAACCAGCCCCTTCACCCGGAATATCGAAACTGCCATCACCCCCCGGGAATGGAAAATGCCAACAATGGAACCCTACAAGGGAACCTCTGACCCCGTTGTACACTTGCAGAGATACACACAACATATGCTAATGAGCGGAGCAACAGAGGGAGTGTTGTGTAAATGCTTTCCACTATTCTTGGCAGATCTAACTACCTATTGGTTCTGCCTTCTGCCCCAAGGATCCATCAGCTCATGGGAAATGTTGAAAGAAAATTTCATCAGCCAGTTCCGCATTCATGTGGAACAACCCAAGGACGCTTATTCCCTATCTAATATCAAACAGAAGCCTGGGGAGACAGTGCAACAATATCTAACCCGATTCAACGCCGCAGCAGCCGCAGTCCAAGATGCCGACGAGAAACTTATCCTAATGGCCCTCTGTAGTGGTGTATATCCAGATACTAAGTTTGCTAGGAGACTAACGAAAGAAGAGCCAGCCACCTTACTCGATTTCTTCCACGAAGCCGGGAAATATATGAGACTTGAAGACGCTGCCATTGAAAGGCAGACAGGGCAACAAATCAAGGCAGCTCATGACAACACATCCGCAGTGGCAAAGGATGTTCGAAAAAATGACTCCAGAGATAGTGCTGGGGGCAAGAAGGGGGAAAGGCGCTTATATAGGCCAGGACCGAGATTTGACTCTTACACTCCTCTAAATGAAACAATCGAAAACATCTTCTTGGCCACCCAGGATGAAGTCAGATACAAGCGCCCCCCGCACAAGAAAGAATCAGATAACGCAATTAAGTCGGGAAAGTTCTGCCGTTTCCACGAATCTCATGGGCATGATACTAATGAATGTCATCATCTCCGGGACTTGATTGAAGAACACATCCGAAGGAAGAGACTAGAGCGCTATGTGAAAGGTCAGAACAGGACTTCAACTCCTGTCAATGAGAACCCGGGGCTGCCCCTCCCTGAAGTAGGCGGAGGAAATCGCAACACCAACGGCTCCAGTCAGGAGAAGATAGTAGTCCTTACCATATCAGGAGGACCACACATCGCCGACGGAAGCTGGGCAGAGATGGAGAGATACGGTAAGTCGCTTAGAAACAACGAAGGCTACATTAATTCTGTTACATAAGAACGCCACCCGAAACGGAAAGAGAATGATGACATCACATTCAGTAGGCGTGATCTAGAGGGAAGGCAGTACCCTCACATGGATCCTATGGTCATCTCTGCCTGGTTCGGTCCAGCCAAAGTTTTTAGAATTCTAGTAGACACTGGAAGCTCAGTAAATATCCTATTCAAGCATGCTTTCGACAAGATGAAGCTGTCAATGAAGGATGTGTCTCCCTGTAGCAAATCGCTACATGGCTTCACCGGAGATGCAAAAATGCCCCTCAGGCAACTAGACCTCTTTGTCGAGATAGGAAGTCATCCCCGCTCCGTTGTGAGAAAACAAACATTTGTGCTAATAGAAAGCCACTCGGCCTACAACGCCTTTTTGGGAAGACCAGCCTTGTCTGACTTCCAAATTTTCCTAGCCCCGTGGTACCTGAAAATGAAATTCCCAACAGATAATGGAGTAGGAGAAATAGAGGGAGATCAAGACGCCGCTCGAGATTGCTATGTGACTGAACTTCGCAATAACCGCAGGAAGGATAAAGGGAAGGATGCAGAGACTTCTCTCTGCAAGAAAAACTTGGAAGCATAGCAATTAAAGAAAGCCCCTCCTCTTCGATATACCAGCGATCCTTTCAACGAATTAGACCCTAGGGACAAAGAGGAGGAGGCCACCACCGAGCCTGCAGAGGCTATGGAATTTGTATCTGTAGACAAACACGACCCAAGTAGACTGCTGAGAGTTGGGTCTCAGTTAAGAGCGGAGTTGAAGGATCAACTCGTCGATTTTCTTCGCTACAACATGGATGTATTTGCATGGACGCACGCCGACATGACAGGAATCTCCCCAGACGTAGCATGCCACGTACTAAACATCGATCCCACCAAGGTGCCAGTGAAGCAGAAAAAGAGGAGAATGGGGGCAGAACAATCAGCAGCCCTCGAGGAAGAAGTAAAGAACTTACTTGCCAATGAATTCATACGAGAAGCCATCTACCCAGAATGGATCGCCAACCCGGTACTGGTAAAGAAGACTAATGGGAAGTGGCGAACATGCATCGACTTCTCCAACTTAAATGACGCTTGCCCGAAGGACTGCTTCCCACTCCCCCGAATCGATCAGCTCGTGGACAGCACAGCCGGACACGAACTCTTATCCTTTATGAACGCATACTCAGGATATAACCAGATCCCTATGCATGCCCCCGATCAAGACCACACTAGTTTCATCACTGACCGGGGATTGTACTGCTACAAAGTAATGCCTTTTGGACTTAAAAATGTCGGAGCTACTTATCAACGCCTCGTCAACAAGATGTTTGCGGAATTAATAGGACGAACTATGGAAGTTTATGTGGATGACATGCTGGTAAAATCGAAGAAAGCCAACGATCATGTAAACCACCTAGACGAGATGTTTCAAGTACTTTGCCAATATGGAATGAAGCTGAATCCTCTAAAGTGCTCCTACGGAGTATCGTCGGGAAAGTTCTTGGGATTCATCGTCCATGCCAGGGAGATTGAAGCAAACCCCGAACAAGTCCGGGCTTTGCAAGATATCAAGATACCATCCACTCGAAGAGAGATGCAAAGCCTAAACGGGAAGGTGGCTGCCCTAAGCAGGTTCATCTCTAAAGCAACCGACAAATGCATCCCTTTCTTCAAAGCTCTTAAGAAAGACAAAGGAAAGTTCGAATGGACCGACGAATGCTCGACAGCCTTCCTTAACCTAATCGAACACCTTCAGAGACCACCAGTACTCTCAACTCCAAATGAAGGTAAAGAACTATACATATACCTTGCTGTATCATCCCATGCTTTAAGCGCCACTCTGGTAAGAGAAGACAACCGTGCTCAGCGGCCTGTATACTTTGTAAGCAAGAGATTTACAGGGGCAGAAGCCAAATACCCTAAACTTGACAAGCTAGCGTACTGTTTGCTAATCACGTCACGGAAACTGCGACACTATTTCCAATCTCATTCCATCAGAGTTTTAACCGATCAACCGCTGAGGCAGGTACTCCATCGCCCCGACACTTCTGGGCGACTACTTAAATGGTGCATTGAACTGAGTCAGTATGATATCACCTACCATCCTCGCACCGCCATCAAGGGACAAGCCATGGCCGATTTCATTGCCGAATTCACTACCAACGAAGGTAAAGATCGATCTGAAATAACAAAGGATATCAAGTGGAATCTCTTTGTAGATGGAGCATCAAACGAACAAGGCTCGGGGGCAGGTATTGTGATAATCACCCCCAGGGGAAGGAAGCTGCACTATGCCCTAAGATTGGAATTCGCCGCCACCAACAACGACGAAGAATACGAAGCAGTGATAGCCGGATTAGAACTTGCCCTAGAGATTGGATTCGGTTCTTTATGTCTCCATAGTGATTCTCAACTTATTGTAAATCAAATACTGGGAGAATTCCAGATTTGAGGAGAACGACTCACAGCATATCTAAAGAAGACCAAGCTGCTGCTCAATCAATTGGATCACTATTTAATCAAACACATTCCTCGAGGAGAGAATCAGGAGGCCGACGAACTGGCAAAGCAAGCTAGAATGAAGGGCGGCACCACTTCCGGAACAATAACCATCTCAAAACAACTTGCCCCGAGTTTCGAGCCAATGAATATGATAGCTGCAATCGAAGAGGAAACTTGGATGACTCCCATCCGGAAGTACTTACAAAGTGGCACACTACCCGACGGGCGTAGCGAAGTTAAGAAAATCCTGGGGAAAGCTTCCCGCTACACAATACAAGAAGGCATCCTCTATCGGTGCGGCTTCTCTAACCCCTTATTAAGGTGCGACGCTGGAAGGGAAGCCAAGGAAGTCTTGTCCAACATCCATCAAGGAAGTTGCGGAGATCACACTGGAGGGCAGACTCTAGCAAAGAAAATACTCCAATACGGGTATTACTGGCCGACTTTAAACAAAGATGTCTTAAACTTCGTCAAAAGATGTGACAGATGCCAGAAATTTGCTAAGATTCCTCGACTACCAACAAATGAGATTATTCAAATGACCAGCCCTTGTCCCTTTGCAGTATGGGGAATTGATTTGATTGGCGAATTGCCGACGGGCCGAGGCGGAGCCAAATATGCTATAGTGGCAGTCGACTATTTCACCAAATGGGTGGAAGCGGAACCCTTAAATAAAATATCTTCGGCAAAAGTTACTAATTTCTTGATCAAAAATGTTCTATGCAGGTATGGGGTTCCACTCAAAATCATATCGGACAATGGACTTCAATTTGACAACGAGGAATTCACCGACTGGTGCCGAGAGCATGGAATTCACAAAAGCTTCTCATCTGTAGCTTATCCCCAGGCAAACGGACAAGTCGAAGCTGTCAACAAAATTCTCAAAACTCTAATCAAGAAGAAACTTGAAAAGTCAAAAGGCGCTTGGATGGATGAACTTCCTACGGCACTTTGGGCCTACCGCACATCATACAGAACATCAACGGGGCATACTCCCTTCTCTTTGGCATACGGATCGGAGGCCATGCTCCCAGTTGAAACAGTAGTGCCCTCCCACCATAGGATCCACTACAACCCAGAAGAGAATGAAGAACTCCTACACATGTCTTTGGACCTAATTGAAGAAAGAAGAAATGACGCAGCACTTAAAGCGGCAGCTCATAAGCAAAAAGTGGCAGCACGATACAACTCCAAAGTCAAACACCGCAGCTTACGAGAAGGAGACCTTGTTCTCAAACGGATCTTCCCATGCCCCGAAGCGCTAGATCCTATCTGGAACGAACCCTATGTAATTCATAAAGATCTCCACAACAGAGCTTATATTTTGTCAACAATGGAGGAGAGGTGTTCCAGAGGGCATGGAACATCCAACACCTTCGTCGATACTTTTCTTAACTTCTACTGCCCATATGAAGTGAATTAACAAAGAGAATCAATGGACGTAGGCATTTTCGTGCCGAACCACTTTAAAAATCTTGTCTCTTTTTAAGTTGTTCCTTTATATCTTGGCTGCTTGTTAAGCTTTATCCTTTTCTGTTGAACAAAATCCTGTATAACGGCATTTCCATTCTGGACACTTCACGGCACAACCTCACCTGGACAAGACCTAATAGGTACTATACGAATCCGTGCCCTCGTCAATGAGACACTTTTGCTCCAGCATCCCTCTGCTGCGGGTTAACTCATTGCTCGCGACGGCCCTCAAAGCCAACTGTAATGAGCCGATCATAAGCCACCGAGAAGGCTGACTATAGCCGAGGCAGCTCATTACGACGTTCGGCTCGCCGGCGACTGTGAACCGATTATAAGCCCCAACATAAGGTGTGGCCAGCCAGGGGCAGTTCACAGTTGACGATCGGCACCCACGCTAGCCGGCCACGGTAAATCGAATAATACCCACGATTACGGGCCATAATGGCCTGGGTAGTTACTGTGCGCGATCTCGGCTCCGATGTGTCTTAAGTACGGCTGTGGTAAAAAAGAAAACTCCCCGCGGAGGCGTAAGATGGGTGACGAATGTCTCCATGACCCACAGCTAGGGAAAGTGACTACAAAACCCGTTTTCCACGAACTTAAGCACATCGAAGGCCTTCAGTGATTGGAAGTTTTACTATTTCTTATATTTCCATTTTTATTTATGAAAACTCTCCTCCTATCCTCTATAACGATCACTAAAGTACAGGTCACTCAGCGGCATTCCATTCTCAGTCACACAAGACATTCAAAGCTACCGTCTACAACTAAAACATGAAGGGCGGTACTTACTTTTCTTGTACATAAACTTGTAGCTATAGCCTATTCACACATCACACTAACATTGTGAGACATGAAATTGCATTTTAAGCAAGAGCTTAGCATCAAACGCGATCAAAGCACATGCATATACACAGCTATATTTCTTATGCATTCAAATATGACAGAGTCAGCTTATGTTATAAAATTATATAAGAATAAAATCGTTCGCTACAGTGACATAATTACATAATTACAGCCTGAAAGTACATTAATGTTTTGGACTAGTATATTCAGGAATGCCAAGTAAACCAAAAAAGTAGTCAGCTGCAGCAGGGCTCCGCCTCTATCCTGCTAGCCCTCCGGGACCTACTTGACCGCTGGATCAGAGCTCCCAGCATGCTGACCAGAGGTCCCGCCTGTCCGATTCAGGAGAAGAACCCATCAGATAAATGAAACGCAGTCAAGCTAAGAAAAGATTGAGAGGGAAGACTTACCAGCATCTGCTCCCTGATCATCATCCCCCAACTGCACACCCACTTCCTCGGCGGTAAGCAGCCGCATGCCCTCCTTCACTGCCACTTTCCCCTCCTCAGTAAACTGAGCCATGACCACATCCATTCTGAAAGCTAAACCACCCTCCTTATCCGCTTCAGCCTTGGCCTCCTCCAAAGCCCGGAGATATATCCTAGCCATGACCCAAGGATAATCATCCATCCAGGACAGGTTGCCCTGCTTCCAAGTACGGAAGTACATGTCCTGGAGCATCTCATCCATTATCCCCTCATTCTCCTCAAACTCCCTCATCCGGGCCTCGGAAGCCGACAGCCTTGCAACGGCAGCATCTCTCTCCAATCGGTATCTCGAGCAGTCAGCCTGAAGGGATTTCCGCATCGCCTCCATCTCCTCCTTCAGCTTAGCTTGAGCAAGCTCTGCGGCCTCAAGCTTCCTAGGTAACTCCTCTATCTGCTCAAGATCCACTCTTCGAACGTCATCCACAGTGGCGATGGCCATATCGATTCGTTCCTTGCAGGTGGCCTCCATTTTTCGCAGATCGGCTCTACTAGCCTCCTCCATAGTTTTCTTTAGCCGTCTGGAGGCCGCCTCATGCCGGGAGATCTGAATGGCCTGATCGGCAAGCTGTTTGACCTGATCGGAGACCATTACCCGCAGCCGAATGTTAGCGCTTCAAATTTCCTTTCTAGCCTTGACCAGTCGGGCGTGATGCCCCATTAACTTCTTGGTCTCTTCAGCCACCCGATCGATATGTGACATGGCCTCATCCCCCATAGTCACAATCCGAGTGGTCAACAAATCGAGATCCAAAGACTTAGCCTCATCAAGCACCCTTACCATAGGATTGCGGGGTAGGAGGTGCTCACCGGTGACCTCATCGATGGAAATATCATGAGAACTCGGATCCTAATCTGGATGACCCGCAAATGGGTTACGAGCAAAGCCGGGACGATCAACATGAGTAACGGAAGGATTCTCTGATGGATGCGGAGATGGTATGGATTCAGTATCCTCCCCCGTGATGTCATGAATAGGCTGGGCTGGGGGCTGAGGTCTAAGTGAAGGTTCGAACGTGGAATGCCTCCTCTTTCTCTTTTGAATATCCTCTTCGATGACTCCGAGAAGAGGACGGTAACTGACTACGCCCCCGGAACGGTCAGTCGAGTGCTTCGGGTTAGCAGAAGCTTTGAAGAGTTTGAATTGCTCAAGGCGGTGCCGAATGTCTGATGTCTTGGCCGCCTCAACCGTTCCTGGAATAAAAACTAAGTGTTACAAGCATGCACGAGACTATAATCCAAGAAACATGTGAAGTTAAAAGAGGAGTCGAAAATTCACCTTGAACCGTCGGAGTTATCCCAGCTGAAATGCTCTTAGAAGATAGACTGGCACCAGTCCCGGCCTTATCAGATTTCTTCGGTTTCCCTACCAAGGCCGACCCTCCCTCCAATCCCTCAAAGGCTTGGCGGAAAGCATCATCCGTCCACTCTTGAATCTCACCTGCTTACCCAGAGGTCAAGGCACCAACTCCACTACCACTACCACTTTGTCCTTCGCCACCATTACCAGCATCACCTTCTCCATCACTTCCGCTCTCCTCCTCGCCTCTTTCCTCCTCTCCACTTTCCTCCTCCGGAGCATCCGGGCATGTGCTGGGAGAGGGTCCATCAGATTTCTTGAGCTTCATCCCCCCGACGACTGGAGGTATCGAGAAGGGACTCCTCTTGCTGCTCTTCGTCGTGGCCCCTCCTTTTGGTTTGGCAGCTCTTTCCTCAGCCGTATCCCTCTGCTTGACCACAGACTGATGTGGTAGAATCAAGTTGTGTCCCAGGAGAGTGGCATTCCTGATTAGGTAAGAAGCTGACCTATCCCTTCCCGAAATGGCCTCTATCTCCGCGGCCATCTGAACCAGATGATCATTCTCCACGACCGCAAAGCCACCTGTCGCTTGCAAGAGATAAAAGCACATAAGAAGAAGCATCTCAGTCAGAATGGAAATTATAAATAAACTTCAGCTTACAGCCAGAGGTGAAGCGGTGGATCGAAATGGTGTCATCCTGGACGAAGAACCATTCCTTCTTAAACATGGTGAACTTTGAATACAAGTCCAAGACCGGCTTGAAGGACACAGCCGATTCCAAGCTGATGTATGGAGACCCCTTCTTGTAACCTCTAAAGTTGTATAGATACCGAATCTCTCGGTTAGAAGGGGGCGCCCGTACTTTCTCTGGAAAATCACGAATAGGCACACCAAGATAGCGTAGGAGTTGGGCTGGAGCTGGAAAGGGGCCACCTTCAAATAGGTGACGAAGCTAACTATCCAAGCATTGATTGGAGGAATGGCCCCACACATGCAGTGGTACCTACTATAAGCGAAGTATCCTTCAGGGGGATTATATGGCATGACCCCCTCCCCTGGCAACAACATGCGTGCTCTATCAATCCCAAAGGAGCGGGGGATAACATCAAGCTGCTCCTCTTTAAGAGAGCTCGGAAAGCAATCAGGAGGAGAGTTCAGAAGCTCTTGGGGACCATACCCATCTACTAGCGATCTCGGGGTGGGTCCACGACGTTCCGGTCCTGGCTAGGCTGGGGGCACAACGGGGGACTCTCTTCTATCTGTAGATTTTCTCTTATCTGATCGAGTTTCCACTTTATGAGACATTTATCTGCAACACAAGAAAGTATATCGTTGGAACAGAGGATATAAACATGCAAGTATATATAGTCCGGAATGTCACTTGTAATTCAAAACATGAAAAATCAAACATATAAGGTCCATTCGGCACTCGAATCCCCTAGTTACATTCGGCAAGTTCATTCGATACTTAAAGACCCCAATTTCGTTCGGTAAATCAAAGTCTTTGAGTTCATTCGGTAGTTCAACCTTAAAAACTCGTTCGGCAGAAGAAGGCTTACCTGGTCCGGCACTACAGTTGATTCGGCACTATAGTTGATTCGGCACTACAGTTGATTCGGCACTACAGTTGATTCGGCAAGTAAGGGATAACGGAGACACAGGGTCTATACTTATAAGCAAACGTGGATGATCGGACCAAATGGTTCGGCGCATAGGTCCGAATAAGGACGTCCGAGCTAAAACAAAGCGCGGCATTATGCTAGCATATGCCCCACTTTGGGGGGCAAATGTTGGGCGTGTTTCCACCTACCACCGAATCAACCCCGCTTCCTATGCATGGCCGAACCAGCCTCCACCGATCCATGCTACTACCGGTCCAACTCCATCTCCATGCTACTACCGATCCAACTCCACCGATCCATGCTACTACCGGTCCAACTCCATCTCCATGCTACTACCGATCCAACTCCACCGATCCATGCTACTACCGGTCCAACTCCATCTCCATGCTACTACCGATCCAACTCCACCAATCCATCTACCTCCGAACCAAGACACCGTCTCACCTCTAAGGCCCGAACCATCTACCACTACCGAACCAACATGAGGAAGGCATACCGGACCGACACTACCAGGTCAAATTGCATCAGCCCAGGCCCACCAGCAGCTATGTACATCCAAGACCCCTGCCTCCAGCCTCACTCTAAAATAGAGGGGCAGAGGTACAACAATGGTAGACAAGTTTGAGAGCTCAAGCACGGATATAACTTTCAAACAACTTTCAGTTAATTGTAATCAAAGCTTTGTACTTGTAATCTGAATAGAAAAGGAGAATAACATATAAAGTGGACGTAGGCACGTTCTGGCCGAACCACTATAAATCTGTGTGTCTTTTACAGTTTAGTCCCTGCTTTTTATATATTTGCATAAATCACCCAAATCATTAAGAACAACTTAAAATCGACTAAACGATACGACTTGGAGGCGTTTGCCCATTTTTTGTACAAACATGATAGTACACCGGGATGCAAATTCATGATATCAATTCCTAACCAAGCTAGCATATGACATGAATGAGCATATTGGATGTGACGACCCAACTCCTAATAGATTCTCGGTATTCACGTGCCGCAAATCGAAGTATTGGAGATGCAGATTATCATGGGATAAAGAAAATAAAGGTAGAAGATAAACAAAGTAGAATCTCGCATCATATTCAACATTTAATTATACATATGAGTAGTACATACAATTTCTACAAACTGCTCTGTCAGAGTAGTAGTAAGTACTAATCCAGCCAGAATAGATATAATTCCTATCCTTTTAAGTGCTTGTAGATACATAACAAAATACAGTGGAATTAATAGATACTTTCTATAATGGACCTAGAGTTTAAGGGAAAAAGAAAATAAACTCCGATCAGTCATAGGACTGGTATTAAAAACTCAAAATACAGATATTTAAAAACAGAGGGTATCGCATAAGACCACCTTGCACATAAACATGGAACATGTTTTTACCTTATGATAACCAAAATCTTTACTATGCAAAATCTGGTGATATTATTTTTAATCACATTCTTTTGAAAACATTTTTCAAGTAAACTTATGCAATCTTAGTTGAAATCGTTACATTGATTAAATTCTAGCGTAATAGGTTCTACAATAAAGTCCGATGGCACTTATTGGAGAATGGGTTTCCATACAATGGCAGGTAAGGAGCTACCCTCCGTACAGTACATCTCTAGAGGGATGTACCGAGGATCAACATCTTTGAAACCTATGCACCAGGCAAGACCGGCCTACCCACATACCCATTTGGCGGCTGTAGAACTGAATATGACATCACCCCGGTCGTAACTGCCTATCTGGAATTCCATAGCATACACAACATACTCGACATATATGGAGTAATCTAAAAAGATAATGACCATACCCTAATGGTTGCGAACTACATGACCCTATGACATGCCCTGTTTAAGCCTTTTCTCGGTGATGAGGCCTGAGGTAATGATTACCTTTCACATAGCACATTTACTTTGAGTGCCACAATACCAATTCCATTACACACTATTGATTTCCATAAATGTACAACCTTTGACCTCGTACATCTCAAAGAAGGGTGTTAAGTATAAATGAGTTACTTTCTATACAACCAAACAGATTTAGTAAAAATCAATGTACGTGCATTTTAGAAATGCAATATCAGATATTCGTCCATACAAGTTGTCTAGGAATAGGAAAAACCGAAGGAACTCTCCTGTCACATCTTGTCGGGAATCAACCCTGGGATTAATAGCGAGCAGCCCCTGCATCGAAGATTAAATGAAGATACTACTACCACATATATATCATATTGAAAATCCCCCCGAATGTTAGTGGCAAGCATATCTTCATTCCATAAATTATCATTCCATCTCTTCACCTTCGAACACGTAAATTGGTTCGAAGTTGTTTTCGGATAGGGATCACTCAAATCCGATCCTGGTTCCTTTGAACCAACCATCGATAAAAAGATGTTAAGTAAATAGGTGCTTATCATTTGATTAATTACTTTTTATCAAAAATATCTTTTAGAGATATACATCTTCAAAACGTTTCTTTTCGGTATATACAGAATCATCAAGCCTCTCTTTAACTTTAGAAATATCAAATCATTTTCATAAGTCATAATGGAAAACATTATTGAGTTAAAAGGGTTGATAGAAATTATACTAATTCTACTCAACATCAATTATTTGTATTCAACCTTTACTATCCGTCGAATAACGGTGAAATCACCTTTAAAATTCGCATGGACAGTATGGGTTCCCTCACTAGAATTTAATACCAAGTATAAGAAGATTATTTCTACACAATGAAAGTTGTATTAAATTTGGAAAAAAATTAAACCTTTTATACTTGCCTCGTTTTCGACATTTTGACTTTATCTATTCCTCGCCCTGAAAAGAGGCCTGGTGAGCCAGGGCGCTAGTTGCTCCTAAACATCTCCTTAATTCAAACACCTCACATCTGCATCTCATGAATAAAAAAATCCAGTCTATTCATTGTCTTTTAGAGCCAAGATTAAATCACCTAATTATAATAGCTGTTTTCAAATCATTTATTTAAACTTTTTAAATAAATTATAAAACCTCCACATTATCTTTAAAACACTTATTTATTTGTTTGAAAACATTTTTAAAAGATTTGGGAAAGAATACTTAAGTTTAAAGCCATATTAAAAAAGTTATCAAAAGTGTTGCAAAAAGTGCTGCGAATAGTGCTACGAATAGTATTTTTAAGGCTTATTTTCTCCAAATAAGTTTCTACCATTTACAAATCCATTTTTATAACTCAATTATCTTTTAAAACATTTTAAATTATTTTTATAGTTTATTTTGTATTTTTAAAGAATTAAAAATACCATTTATAACGAATTTACCGCTTTGGTTTTCGAACTGCCAAACCCCAACTATTTTGAAAACTTGTTTTGCTCATATTTCAAAATCTACTATATAAAAATTTGATCGTTTTCTTTTGTTTGAAAACTATAATCATAAGAGTTTTGAAAAATTATTATTACAAATAATTCCGACTCCGAATCCATCGTATAAATGGATTTAACATTCTGCGATGCGAAATCGCGTACTGCCGCTACGTGACGCGCCTATTTTTGACTCAATTTTCATTACTTATCCAGACTTCACCAAATTAAGTTTTATGTTTATAAAACATATATAAACCATTTTAAAGAGGTTTAACAATCTCATATACACCATTTCCTTTATTAAAGGAAAGTGATTTCCTTTATGATATTCAGTGTGTATTAAACGTGAATTGTTTACTTATTCAAACAAACATATAATTATATCCATACAAGGTTCCCAATCATCACAACCAAGCATAGCCAAACATATATATCATCCAAAATATCACAATATGAATAGAGTTCCTCACCAGATTTTTGACCGGACTAACTGTTAAACGGCTATAGCTCCGCTATCTCAAAATCGCAGCTCACGACTACTTGCACAATTGCTCCTAGGGGGTTCAGCCTAGTTCTTAGAGGTATGAAAGGGCTCGGCCTTGCTTGGAAAGTTGTGGTGGATGGTGTGGCCATGGGCTGTAGAGGGGGCAAGGAGTGGATTTTCTTTAGTTTTGAAGAGTTTTGATAATCTATGCTTATTGTATAATTTTAATTTCTTTTTGCCATAAAATTTGACATTTTTTTAGGCAAGAGGCTATTAAAGTGGAGTATAAGAAGTGAAGAAGCTCAGCAACTTATGAACAAATAAAGTGAAGATGGATGGTAGTACTTATAGGAAAAAAGTGGATAAAAATATCATGATATTTACTTTACATTTCTCATCATTGCCTCACCATCACTCCCTCCTTTCGCCTCATCATCCATGGCAGAACACCCCCAATGTGTATGGCCATGTGCTTAAACTTAGGGTGTAAGAGGTTGACTTTGGATTTACTTAAGGATGAAGTTTTAGGAAAATATCTTAGATATTTTGTAATACACACACACACACACACACACACACACACACACACACACGTATATTTGTATGTATATATGTGTTCATGTGCATGTGAAAATGTTCATGTATATACACAAGTATGTGTGCATATGTATCTCAAATGATTCACAATGTTGTACTATTTTTCTACGTTGAATCGTTACATATTCCGATTTCAGTTTTCGGTCATATTTGCACTTCTTATTTAATATATATATATATATATATATATATATATATATATATAAACAAAGTTTGATATTAATATAATATTTCTATAACTATATAATAATTAAAATGGCTTATTCAATAATTAAAATAATTATTATATCATTTAAACTTAATTTAAATTCAAAAATCATTTATTCAAAAAGACTAATATCATTAGTGATGTCATAAAGAGATTTTATTTTCAAAAATAAAATAAATAATTTTATTACATATTCTCAATCATATAAATAAATGAGTGTATGTATCTAGCTCCGTGCATGATGTCAGATGGTCTAAGTGCTGTTTGTTGATAAAACGGTTTTCGGTCATTTTATCGATATATCTTCCAAAGTATATGTTTTTGTAAATATTTATTCAAAATAAGATTACCGACATAATTTATTGTTCAAAACATTATCATTTATGTTAAAAAATATTATATTTGAATATTTTAATTTTTTTTTTCGAAGTGATGAATTTGTGGGTCGTTACTTACTCCCACTTAAAAGAATTTCATCCTCGAAATTAACGATAAGAAAAGAATGGCTCGAAAAGGAATATATATATATATTTGACAAGGGGTAATATATAAAGGACATGATAAGTGACCGCACGATAGGTGGTGACTACACTATCTCGATACCATACACAAACTATACATCAGTGCTAAACTCAGGATAAACTTTCCTCGTTCTATCTTCTGTTTCCCATGTGCAGTCTTCGGCTGCAACGACCCTATTTTTGATTAAAATTATTTAGGACATTTAATTAGTTAAATTAAATGAAATAATGTAAATGGTTAAGGGATTGAGATTTGTGTGATTAGAAGGTAGCCATGCCTAATAACTAATGAACTAAATAGGATTAAAATGAAATAAGAAAGGGAAATTAGATAAGGGCAAAATAGGAATAAATTATATTATTATACCCTAAACCCTTAATGCCACTTTCATTTTACACGTTCATAAACAAAATCAAAATATAAGTGAGGCTGACCACCATTAGAGGGAATCTAAAGGAAGATAAGCAAGAATGTAAAGAAGGAAGCATAATCAAATTCATTCAAGAAGCAAATCTCAAACTCCTTAATCATAAGCTAAAGGTGAATAATAGATTGCATACCATATTCTCTTATTTTTAGTTCTTGATCAGACCGTATGTGTTTTGCAAAGTATATTGTCATGTTTTCAATGTTAAATAGATATATATGATTGTTGATGAATTTGGTTTATTCATATGGATTTTATGATAAGGATTGATTTAAAAAACCTATCAAATGACATCCAAATGCCTTGCGATTTTGAGATAAGGTCAAAATATTATTATGAATTTTCTAGTGAAGAAAATGGTTAAATTGGGTTTAAAATTAATTATGGCTGTTATATATATCAGCTTTGGGTTAGAAATTTAAATATGTTTGAAAACATATTAAAAGAGATTCATGAGAATTTTCAGAGAATTTTTCCAAGTGTTTTAATAAGTATATAAAATTATTTAAGGTATGATACTTAAATGTTTTAAATTGTTTATTTATGAAATTCGGTTGCACTTTCAGAAAAGATTTTGGAGAAGAAACTGGCAATCAATTATATAATGACAAATAAGCAAGTTAGTTGGAAAGAAATTGCTTTTTAAAGTTAAAAATCAGTTTTAAAAAGTTTTGATGTTTCGCCACCTTTGACAGCTACCTTTCGACTTCATACTTCCATCCCCTACTAGCTCGAAACCAATACACATGGTATCAAAGAATTGCTACGTAGTGGATTGGAGATAGGCAAAATGTATAGGGTTGAAACGTGCCTTCAAAGGGGTCGAGACCTTGTTTTGCTTTCAAAAGGAAATACGCTTGCTTTGATTTCAAAAAGAATGCTTCCGAATGAGAAAGCTTTCGACTTGGTCAACTGTTTTAAAGAAAGGTTTCAAATAAGGTTTTTGCCTTTGTTTCAAGAAAATGATTTCGAAGGGGTCGAAACTCCAACTGTCGCATTCTACCTTTTGATGCAGTGCCTTCGAAAGAGATCTTTCGCTTTAAACCTTGAGCCGCTTCTCCAATTCTTTCGAAAGGTTTGGTTTGACACCATCCACTTCTTTTACTTTGAAAATTGCTTTCAAAAGAGTTTCTTTCGCCTTTGTTCTTTTAAAACCCTTTTGATATTTTGAATGCTAAATCCAAAAGTTTCGAAAGGAATGATTTTAAAGGTTTCGAAACTATGTTCCACATATTTTTACTTGAACCCAATGCTTTCGAAGGGTTTGTTTTAAGTAGGTAACTTTAATTCTTTCGAAATGTCACTAATGATGGTTTTGAAGGGGAAGTTTCCCAATATTTTTGAAAGGTAAATGATAAATGTTTCGTAGGGGTGATTTCCCAATATTTTCGAAAGTCTTACCTTTAATGTTTAAATGGAAGGTTTCCAATGTTTTCGAAGGGCAGATTTGAAGTGTTTTAAAAGAGGATGTCTATTATAAAGCTTTCGAAAGGGATGTTTTCGAAAAGACTATTCTAAATGGTTTTGAAAGGTATGTTTTGGCCTTTGGCCTAATGTTGCAAAGCAAAGTAATTTACTTGTTTCGAAAGGGGTTCTTTCAATGGTTTCTAAAGAGGTACTTTCAATGTTTTCAGAAGGGGTACTGTAACGGCTGGAAATTTTTGACCCTCGAAAATCGACACTAATACATCCACTGTATTACATACCGAGCAATCGAATGTCGTAAAACCTGATAGTTAGGGGAATAGAAAAGGAAGAGGTGGAAGAAAATAAAACAACATAGAATCTCACAAATATAGCGAAACAATATATAATAGATAATAACATGTCTTTATACATAAAGAACTAAAAATATTATTTATACATTACATCATCAGAGTATAATAAATCAATAACTCAATACTAGACAGTTATAATAACTTGTCCTCACTAGTGCTGACTACAAAGTCTAACACACACGGTGGAATATAATCAATATGTGGAATATGTCTCTATCTTCCAGCTCATCTTCTGAGCTTCATAGCATCCTAACTAGAATCTGTAATACTAAGTCTGACCCGAGCATTATAATAAAATAACACCCGAGTCAGTATGGAAAACTAGCGTGAGAAAACACACTCAATTTGAGTTATTACTATTATCAAAATCCTTTGGAAAAAAAGGTATCTCATAAGACCACGCCACACATAAGCACGACGAGTTTTTACCTTATGATAAATAATACATTTTATATCAAAATTATCTAATATTAAAATAGTGTCTAAGTATAAATACTTATTCAAATAGCCAAAATTGTTACGTTCATTAAATTCCAGCATACTAGGCTCTACAACCAAAATCGTAAAGGCACATATTGGAGAATGTATTTCCATACAATGACTAGGCACTGGGGTACCACCTATCACAGTACACATCTAGAAAAATGTACCGAGGACCTCGCCGGGATCCCCTACAACACAAGACTGGCCCTACCCCTAACTTGGATAGAACCAAATATGTTTCCACCCAGAGTGTTCCCACCCTTATCGAGAGCTCTTTTTCCATGCAACACCGTATCCATAATTTATAATATATCTGAGGGTATCTAGAAAGGAGATAACATACCCTAATTGGGTGCGACCACGTAGCCTTGCTGCATCTTCCCTGATTTTCAATCATCCCGGTTGATGAGGCTTGAGGCTACGATTAACCTTTTAAGGAATTTATATTTAGAATGCCCACTGTCCTCTAATGACAAAGTACTGATAGCATTCATGCATACAAGTCCATTCTTGGTCTGAACGAAACCGAAGACACTATTCCTACCACATTCATTTTGGAATCATTCTCAGGATTAGTAGCGATTTTCCCTTGCACTTCAATGCTTCAAATTCGATTCCATGCTCTTGTCTTCACTTTGAAAACGTGTTCATTGGATTGAAGTGGCTTTTGGATAACTTATCCAATCCTGGTCTCTTCGAAACAACGTTCGATATTTTTAATAAACTCAACCCCAGTTCTTTAGGAAGTAAACAGACAAAAAATAAGCAATTGGAGATCGTCTCCTAATCATTGGTGGACGGATTTCCTTATCATCGTCCTAGAAGAACGAAATGAGTTTATACGTACATTATAGCACCTTCGACGGTAACTATACTATATAATTCCCGTGTTTCTCCTTGATATTCCCAAAGTTATGTTTTTGGTCTAAATTTGATAGTCGGTTATTTCTATCAAATAAACAATCATTCAAACAAAGATTTCATTTTTCCACTGAAAATCGCTAAGCCTCCTTTAATTTAATTTTTAACACATTTAACCTCTTTATCAAAACAACCATATACTTATCTCACCGGAATAAGTATATTCACAAGACATTCCTTTCAAAATATTTGAAACCTTTTAAAATGAATATGAAAAGCACCATTCGGTATCAAGCATGGATTCGCAGCATAATGATTACGTCTCTATCTCAGGGAAATCCAAACTTAACTGTAGGCAATCTCTGCCCTCCAATTTCGCCATGCAAGTATACCATTACTTTTCGAAAACTTTATTTAATAATTATCTCAAAATAATGCTTATAAAGTTTCTATAATAATTTCCAAGTTTAGCTAGGCAAATACTCTTAAAAAAAGTTATTATATAAAACTATATTTTTGGCAAAGCCGGTGGGGTTAACTGGTCCCCTACCAGATTTATTGCAAAACAATAAATGTTGCATAAGTAAAGAAAAGAAAGAAGGAGAAAAAAAGCTAACAAGCATAAACAACATCATGCCCAAACACACTGCATATCATAAGGTTAAGTATTATGACTGTTCACCAATTGGCAATATGTGCCAATCCTAACTTCTTTCCACAGCACCTCCCAATTCTTACTTTGGCCTTCAAAAACTCTTGCATTCCTTTCTTTCCATATCACAGACATGTAAATCTTCAAACAGACAACAAGAATTCTGCCACGATCAGTTTTCTTCCTAGTTGCTTTGTATAAATAATCCCAAACAGGCCCATAGTTAGCAGAAGTAAGATTGATCCCAAGAATGGAACTAATCCTAGCCAAAAGAATAAGCAGTGCAGAACAATCAAAGAATATATGCTGAGGAGTTTCTTCATGCATATTACAAAACAGACAGGAAGAAGAACAACTCAACCCATATTTGTTCAAAACACTTCTAGTAAGCATAGCTTGATTAATAACTTTCCAAAACATCAAATTATCTTTAGGCTGTGAATCACTAGTCCAGATCACTGTAAACCATTTTGCAGCAGCTAGAGGGGCAGTATTAGTGACAAAGTTATAAACACCTTTGATAGAGTGAGGTTTCATATCCCAAGTAACAGTTTCAAGTTGTCTTTCAGGAAAGTAATTCTGCTGCATCTCAATCCACAGTTGCCTAATTTGTTGATTGCTATTGTATGGTAGCACAATTTTGCCATCAAATGTATATTCATTTGCCTAAGCATCAATATGTATTCCTGACTGCAAAATAGTATAATAGTCACAAAGCTTGGACAATATCTTCCCTTTACTAACCCAAGGTTCATGCCAGAAACTAACTGGGAAGTTTGCAGTAACAGAATATTTGATCATGGGTAAGAAAACTTCTCTCAGTTTCAACAAGTTTCTCCATAACCAACTACTGATCAGAGGAATGGCCATACACCAAAAGTTCTTTTTCTTAATATTGAAATGCCATGTCCATTTAACCCATATAATGTCTCTCTTGTTGATGAGATCATGAAAATGCTTGCTAATTGCTGCAATATTCCACTTCCTAACATTTAAAACTCAAGACCACCAAGTTTTTTAGGAATTTCAAAATTAGCAAAGGAACATGGAAATAGCTTCCTATTGTGAATACTACCAGTCCAAAAAATCTATTCATAGCAGACCTAACTAGATGCACTAGTTTGACTGGGAGAATCATAGATCGTGCCCAATACACAAGAGAGAAGAATACTACAGATTTTATGAGCACTAATCTTCCACTCTGGGTCAAGTGCCTATTATCCCATGCAGTCATAGTGGAAGTAATCTTATTTAAAAAAGGTAAACAGTCTGCTTTGGTAATTCTTTTAGAAATTAAAGGAAGACCAAGATACTTCATGTCAGAGTCCATACAAGAGAAACCAGTGTATTGATGTAATGCAGCAGCATGAACTACACTAACACCAGAAACTAACATAGATGATTTATCATGATTAATAGATAGGCCAGTCATATTATAGAAATCTTTCAATGCCTCAGTTATTCCAATCATGGAAGGTAACTCAGGTTTAGTAAACAGCATGACATCATCATCAAACATAATAGATGTTATATAATGTTGAGCACACTTAGGATGATACTTTATTACTTCTGAGTGTATCTTGACCGAAGAATAACTGTAAATACTTCCATAACCAACAAAAATAAGTAAGAAGAAATTGGATCACCTTGTCTAATGCCTTTTCTACTTCAGAAATTACCCACAGCTCTACCATTAATTACAACAGAGAAAGAGGGAGTGGAGATGCACACATATATCCATGAAACAAAATTTTTAGGAAAACCCATCTCAGCCATAACCCTAACAATAGAATCCCAGTGTATAGAATCATATGCCTTGGATATGTCAATTTTAATAGCAGCTGCCGGAGTCACCTTACTTCTACCATAACCTTTCAATAATTCTTGAGCAAGGAGTATGTTATCAAGTATACTCCTAGTAGGAATAAAAGCAGCCTGGTTGCTGGATACTACAGAGGGGAGAACAGTTACTAAACGAGAAGCAATAATTTTAGAGATACATTTGTATAGTACATTACAGCATGAAATTGGCCTGAAGGAGGAGACACTAGTTGGTGGGTTGACTTTTGGAATAAGAGCAATGTTAGTGCTATTAACTTCACCAAGTAACCTGCAGTGTTTGAAAAAAATTATGGATTGCTTTACAGAACTCACTTCCAAGGACACTCCATGTAGAAATAAAGAAGATCACATTTAACCCATCAGGCCCACCAGAAGCATGCTGATTCATGGAGAAAAGAGTAGACTTAATTTCCTCATCAGTAACTGGACTAATAAGGTTTGCTGCTTGCTGACAAGATATGGAAGGAAGAGCAAGAGATGAAATTTGTTTGATATCAGGGATGAAACCATCATTATTACCAAGAAGTTTAGTGAAATGATGAACAAAGGCCTTATCAATAGAATCTGCAGTGGAAAATAAGGTACCATGAACATCAAAAATACTATAAATATTTTCTCTAGCATGCTTGACCTTTAAAGAACCATGATAGAACTTTGTGTTTTTATCTCCCTCTTCAAGCCACCTATTATGCAATTGTTTTCTCTTCATGCTAGCCTCCATGAACAGGGCATTATTGACCTCTGTGAATAATTTACCTTCTTCAATTGCAGCATGTTCATCAAGAGGACGCTCCATCATAAAGTCTTGCTAGGTCTTCAGTTTTTCCTTAAGTGTAGTTGATAGTAGGAAACCACTACCAAAAGTGGAAGAAGCCCACAATTTTAACTCCTGGTTAGTTCTTTTCAGTTTCCTGCAAGACTTATACATAGGATTACCAAAACAAGAAAATTCAGTGTAAACTTTAGAGACTAAAACAAGAAAATATTCATGTTTTACCCATGCATTAAAAAAATTAAAACTTCTCTTTTCCTTCCTAAAATGTTGACCAAGAGATAATATTAAAGGGGAGTGGTCAGACAATATTGGCTGGGGAAGGAAAACAGAAAGGGAAGGCCAGTGGTTAATAGCTTGGAAATTGCAGAAAGTATGATCAATAGTAGTGAAAGTTCGAATACCACTTCGACTTCTGTTATTCCAGGAATACTTAGCTCCTGACTTGTTAACCATGATCAGATCAGAATAAAAAACAACAAGGTTGAGAGGATCAAGATCATGAGGGGATAGAGGTATACCACCAAATTTGTCATTGTGATTATAGTAGGAGTTAAAATCACCCAACACAACCCATGGGTGAGAAGATTGTCTAAGAGGGGGCAAGGAGTTGAAAAAAGCATTCCTGGAGCTAACCGAGTTGTCAGCATAAACAAAAGTTATATAATAAGAGGATTGAGATTGAGTTTCTAGGACATGAAAGTGGATGTACTGTCTAGAAGATAGGAGGGGAGTAAGAGTCAATATAGATGGATCAAAGATAACTAAAATCCTACCATAAGAAGCACTGTCAAGGTTATGATGAAGGGACTAGTTTGGGTTGATGTATGTTGCAGCTTTAGTGGATAATGCTTGATTGAGCTTTGTTTCAAGTAGACCAAAGAGACAAATATTGTACTCAGTGATTAACCTTTTAACTTGATCAAGTTTCAATTTGCTGTGTGCTCCTCTAATATTCCAATATGCTATTTTTTTTAGACATAAAATATTATTGTGGGTAGGAAGTGATGTTTCTTCTCTTAGCAGAAAGAGATACAGTTTCTATTTTCCTATGTGACTGAGGCTGATGGGATTGAGGATGTGTATTTGATTGGTGGGTGGTTGTGATAAGTGGAGGTACTGAAGGAGTTTTAGAGGAGGGGAAACATTCTGGCCTTCCATGCAATTCAATAGTAAAGTTGTAGGGAGATGGGTCAGAAGATTGACCATCAACAGAAGGGTAATGCATGGAGATAATTAGTTGAGTTACTTGTTGCTCAAAACTTTTGCACCAGTCTTTATCAATGTCAGATACAAGAGTATCAGTAGGTGCTAGCTCATCAGAAGCTTCATTTCTATATTCAATACCATTGCTTTTAATGGAAGGAACCCCTTTTGGCATATTTGGATCTTTATCATTAGATATCAGGTCTTTCTTGACATAAACTTTTCCAGCTACAGAAGTTGTGTAGTTTTTGGATCCATCATTGCATTGTTCTTCACAAATAGGTTCATTTGTTATTTCCCCTTCCTCCTCATCAAATATTTCCACTATGGCTTGCTCATCCACTTCATTTTGCAACAAATGATACTTATTAAGTGTGGTAACAGAACAAAATTGTACACCACTAGTTGTTTTATGCACAACATTATGCACAGAATTATTTTCCTCATTTCCATCATTCACAATTTTAACTTTTCCTCCTTGTTTGTTCATAACATTTTCCTCCAAATCTACATTAAAAATTCTTTTTTTCTTTATTCTTGTTTACCTTTTGCCAAACTTGCTGCACTTTATCCTGCTTATATTGATTTTTCCCCTTCCCCATGTTATTCCTATTGTCATCACTAGTTTTCTGATGTTCAGAATTAACACATTGTTCAACATTATCTTCACAAACCGCTTTCTTACAGTTTTTAACCACATGCCCAAACTCCTTGCAAATTGTGCATATATCTGGTTTCCACAAGTATTCAACTTTCATATTCTGTTCAATTCCATCAAGCAACATAACTAAAAAGTTATCCGGTAGTTCTTTGTTTGGATTAACTTCAACTAAACATTTGGCAAAAGAAATACGCTCAAAATTTTCAGTTGAAGCATCCATACAAAGTAGTTTGCCAACCCTAGCTGCTAACCAATTTATACCCAAAGGAGACCATGCATACAGTGGAATATTAGATAGTTTAATCCAAACTGGTACTGCTTTGATGCTTCTACAACTATTGCTTATATTTTCATCCCATGGCTTCACAATAAAAAGTTTATTTCTCATCACTACTGGGTCAGATTCAGAAATTCTTTTCCTATCATCATCATTACTGAATTTGAACAAGAACAGAAAACCATCAGATTTTACAGAAATGGATCCACTAAGCTTCCAAGCTCTCTTGAGATAATACAAAACAGCAGAATATGAGAGTGGATTATCTAAGAAGAAGCCAACGAGATAATCTTGCCACAGAAGCTTCCTGCTTTAACTACTTTAGTAGGAGGCACAATGGCATCTCCATTGTACTCTAATTGAATATCACGAGGCACATAAGTGCCTGCATTATTTGGTTTGGCTTTGAAGAGAGAATTCCAAGCAAGAGGAGGTTGGGGTACGGGTTGAGGTGGCTAGTATGAGGATGAGTGAAGAGGAGCTGCAGGCTTAGGTGAAGATTCAGAAAGATGAGCAGTGTCAAGATTAACACCGTTAGAGGGTAGATTAGATGCAGAAAAATTTGGCTGAGGAAGTAAGGGAGGCACGAAGGGAGGTACAAGGATGGGAGATGATGGACTAGGCTGTAGAGAAGAAGATGGATTGGACAGAACAGCGGGAATTAAAAGAAGAAAAGGAGCGGTCCCCATTTTTGAAAGGAAAAAAATTTATTCTAAATCAGAAGGAGTATATATAAAACTATATTGATATCGAACAATTTATCTTTTAAAATCAGAATACTGATTAATTCTGATTTATTAATAAAATTCCAATCGTTTTACAAGACTTGTTTATAAAACCTATAATTCATTTTGATAATTTGAAAATATTTAAATAAATAACTTTATGAAAATATTTTTATGCTAAAACATTTTCAAATTACCTAGTTTAACTAATTTAAAAACCTCTTTTTAAAAAAACTCAACTTCTCGATAAAAATATAATTTTCGACTCCAATATAACCAATCTAATATTTATAAATCTCTCTAGATGCGTCAACCCTAGCTTCTCCAAGGTCTACCCAGGCCTTTTCTGAGTCGACCTATGTATGTTTTAGTGTCTATACTACTTTCTGCTTGCTCTTGTGCAATATTTTGATTACATTGCTCATTCTAGTGATTCTTATGACCATTTTTTGATATTTTGAAATTTTTTGAAGGGATTAAATCTATCAATAGGTAAGCCAACATTATGGTTGATCTGTACTTCGGATTGATGTATTTTTGAGACGATTTCATACGTCGATTTTAGGGCGTTTCCGGTGATTTATGCTGTTTTCGAGCACATGTTTTCTAAAAAGATTTTGAAATGATTTTTATAATAAAATAGCTTTTAAAATGAATATTTTACAATATTTATAATTATTTTTAAAGCTATTAAAATATATCTTCTCTATAATAAATAGAATTTCAAAGCCATGATTTCCAAACGATTTCAAAAATTGTTTAAAAACTAGTTTTCTCAATGCAAAGTATTTTGTATATAAAATACACAATTTTGCACTCTTCGAGCATATAAGGAAGAGATTTAAATGATTTAGTAAAACATATGGTATGGGACACATGAATTTACTTTTTCGGTTAATTCCGAGATTGTTCATTTGATGCTATACACATTTCTATGGACCTTCGGGTAGTTTGTCAGTACTGGACCTTTGGGTCATTTGGGATTTTAGGTGTTTGTCCTTCAGAATGTTTGGCCATCGGGTCATATTGGGCACCTTATTTGTGACATAGTACTTGGAGGGCTTCGACCATTTTGATAAGCACGTACATCTTTTATGATATTTCATGATTAATTATTAATTTCCAAATGTTTTCGCCATTTCGAGATCATTCGGCCTCTTGAGCCATTTGGGAATTTATTATATAGTGATTACATTTTTGAGTTTTGAAATCTTAACCGAGTTCTAGTATTGAGATCTGTGGTTGCCATCCTTTGGCGTTTTCTTTGAGATTTGTGATTTTCTATTTAGGAGTTATTATGGTTGCCATTCTTTAGCAAACTTTGAGACTCGTGATTTCCTATTTAGGAGTTATGGTTGATGAAAGCCATTCTATTGGCTATTGTACATGCCGATGATATGAGGCGATTATTTGTGATTAATTGATAATGTCGTTGAACTTGCCTCTTTCGAGAAGCTTCCATATGATGTATTTTAGTGATATTGTTTCATACGAAGTAGTTGATACATGTACAATTGGAGTCGCTTCTTCCCTTTTGAGAAGACATATTATCGTTTATCCCTATACATTATCTATCTTGTCCTAATCAGTTTATTTAATCTAGACTGACCCGTGTATTTTATATACTCAGGTCAGACCGAGTTATTTCAAGTTAGTCACTAGCTGTAGATTATCGCTATGCTGCTTCCACTATGGATTTTCTGCTAGTCGTCTTTTGTTAGCTTTGTAGTTATTTGGTGAACTCTGATATGTACTTATTCCTTTTGACTCGATGTATATATCATGGTCCATGTACTACCCCTATTGTTTCACTATGTAGTGCTCTATGATGTATCTGTTTATATGTGTATATACGTAACTGCTACTCTGTGATCTGTTGTATTTGTTGTTATAATTTTTTTTGATAGATATGTTAGCCAGCATAGTTTTTTATTAAACATTTGTTACGTATGTCGATCCACTTGAGAAAGATAAAAGGAAAAAAACTAGAGCGCCCAATCGACGTATTCAATACTTGTTTAAGACAAAGCTTACAGATGGTCGCTCCTAACCAGCCCTATTCTCCGCATTAACAGATAATATTACATCGTAATGCTCTTTGTTAATGTGGGTCTCGAGGTGGGGCATCACATTAATAATGACAGTAGTCATTTTAACAAATTGATTTTTATAATTTCCTCATTTTTCTTTAATTGGATTTCAAATTCAATATATAAATTAGCTAAAAATAATCATTTTAAAGAATATCTTAATAAGGTTTGTAATAATATTAAGTTATTTAAACATAAAAACAATATTTTTGACATTAATAATTATAGTATTAACATTTTTTCAAACTTAAATGATGATTTCACTGAGTATCATATTATTCTTTTTGATCAAAGGACCATAAGGTTAGGTTTTGATTTGTTGTTGTTTTTTTAGTTTTGGTTTTTTTTTGTTTTAGTTTATAGATCTTTAATTTCTTTTGATTATGGATTCTTTTTAGTCTACTTTTCCACATTTTTGTTGTATTCTGTCCTATTTTCTTAGCTCTAGTTTTTTTACTTTTATTTTATTAATACATACATACATATATATATATATATGTATGTATGTATATAAATTTCATTTATATACATATATGCTATTATTCTTATATTCTTCTAGTTCATTTTACAGATACAGGCTTTGGCCAGAAATGGTTTTAGATTCTTTTTACAAGTTCACAGGATCGCGGAGGGCATGATTGCTGTTTGCCATGAAGGGTTATTCTTAGTTATTCTACAACTACATTATGGCATTCCACTCTCTGGTTGATACACCTTTCAGTGAGGCGCTCTCTCCAGTTCTATCGAGTCTACAGGTGGCGCTTTCCAGTCCAGATCATTAGCATTTCCATTTCTTCCAACTCTACAGCGTGGCATTTCCTTCTCAGATGGTGCTGGCTTCTAGTATCACTGGCGCTGAGATATTCCTTTGTTCAGTAGGTACTTCTAACACCTCAACGCCGGGCGGTCGCCTTGCCGGAGCTCGATATTAGGGCGTAATGGGCGGTGGCCATACTGTAGCTCATTCTAGGAGTACCTGAGTTATTTTTACTGTATTTGTACTTTGATTAGCTACCTGCCAAGCATGTTGGCACCACCTTGTCTTCTATGACACACACACACACACACACATGTGCGCTCTCCTTTATTTTAGAGGATCACGCATTTTTCTTAAAAAATAAATCATAGAATTTTAAAGAAATGTCATTTTAAAGCTTGTTTAAAATGTTTTTAATATCAATTCATTATATTATTTTAAACTTAAAGAAAAAAAATATTTGCATAATACTGTAAGAATATGTTATATATTTTATAGAAACCTAAGTGAGTAAGTTTAAATGCTTATAAGCCAAATTTTAAGATATATTGAAATACTAGATTCTTTACTTTGTGTCTCTTCAAAGAAGAATACCAAAAGCCTAAAATTTTATTTTTATAATCAAATTTATTACTAATTCAAATTATTTTATACTTAGCTTGAAATTATTAGCTTACTTTACTTTCCCCTCTTTCTTTTCCTTTTGAAATAGTTGTGAAATTGAGTAAAGGTTTATTTCTTTTATAGAATGTTTTATGAAATAATAGTTATGAATTATTTTTTAAAATGTTTATAAACATTAGTAAATGTTTTACGGAATGTTTCATAAATAAATTTAGTATTAAATGAGAAACATGATTTTGAAAATAATTATGAGTTAAAATGTAAAGATACTAAAGTATTGTTTTAAGAAATGATTCAATAGTGATTTTAATATTTAATGGACAAATAATTTATGCAAGTAAATAAAAATATATCTATAAGAGATTGATCGAGATTGGGTTCAAGTTCCGGTGAAGGTCAGCGCTTTCCTTTGATCAGTAATGACTGGCTGTTGAGTTGGTAGAGCTCCGCTCTTGCAATTGGGTCGTTGCGATAAATAAACAAGCATTAAAAGTAAATGAAAGGCTATTGGTGTAATTAAGAAACCAATGAAATAAAATAAGTAAGTTGTACATAAATCATTTTATTCACATAACTGATTTGATCCAAATTCGAGTGCACGATTTCGGGGTGAATTACACCGGTCCGAGTTAGGATCTTTCACTCGACTTTTGATGGTGAATGCTTGGTACAAATTTTTGACTTGATTCTGAAGTTTTCCATCATAGTATATGGCTATGCAAAGAAAACAGACGTTTCTAATCAAGGAACCTTGTTGGAGTCTACACTAGGGAGTCGAGTGACCAATACTAGTTTGGAAATGAAATTTGTGTGATCGAGCGAGTGATCGGATGCGTGAGATTGACATATGTGCATCATAGTGCTTTAATATAATTGATATGCTTTTAACATATAAAAATACTTGATTCTTTACTTCATTCCTTTTCAAGGATGAAAAGTTTAGAGTTGGGGATTGCAATGACCCATAATTTTAACTATTAAAAATATTACATTTAATAGAAATTTTGAATAAAATGGTTAAAAATAAAATCCTTTTGAATTATTAATGGCAAATATATCACAAAAACATATTAGGACGTTAAAAAAAATTCTTAAACGATAGATTTCAATATGATAGAAGATGATAACATATTAGAACATTATTTAATACCAGGAATTCAAGGATGGAGATAATGTAATGATATTGCTACATATAGGAATAATAGGAAATGGAATAATAAATGTTAGTTAATACTGAGTTGAATGAATGTTTGATTGATGGAGAAACGTAGGTTTTTTAACATAAAATGTAAATTTAATTTCATACAAGAGAAAATCGTTCATTTAGGTTGTAATTTAACGCTTGTTGTATACTGTAATTTTATAAATGTGATTGAATGGCTATAAATAAGGATTACAATTGTTTATGTATTTATTTATTTGATTCTAACAATTAGGGTCAGTTTGTAAGTGTAAGATTTAAATTAATTGAAAATTTATTTATTGACAATTTTCAATTGAAAATGGAAAGTGAAATTAATTGCGATTAATGAGTTTAATGTAAGAAGGTTTTCAATTTTAGTGTACATTATTTTGGAAAATCTAAGACTGAATTTAATATAAGAATGAATTTATTATTGTATTAGTTCACTATTTTGAAAATAAAAATAATGTTTCAAGAATAATAAAAAGGACGTTTTCATGTAAGTATGAGAATCTAGATATGAATATTAAAGTTATAAGGATACTTTAAAAGAATTTTAAAAATATATTCGAATTTATCTTTGGAAATTTGATTTATTTGAATTTATATAAAGAAGGAAGATTTTATATTGAAATTCTTTTATATAGAATTTTTGATAGATTATATTACTAGTAAGATTTTTTTATAAAATGATTTGAACTATTTGGACATCAGTATAGTTTGAACTTTAGTTTGAATTATTTTCAAATGGGAGATAATTGGATTTCAATTGAAGTTGAATTTAAATCCTATATGAATAATTTATTTTGAATTTTTACGGAGAAAAGTTTTTTATTAAAATGAAATTGATTTTTTTAGCACTAATTTGAATATGAATGTAAACTATAACGGATAAATAGTTTAAATATATAAGATTTTCTATGAAAGAAATTTGGGAGAAATTAATCAGTTATGGAACAAGAAAATCTATTCTATTTCAAATTTAAATAGAAAACGAAAAATACTTTAATGGGAAAAATATTAGTTTTGAAATGTAGGTATTTTTACATAAAAATGTTATAGAAAATTGTATTAATATCAGAAAACAAAAAATGTACCGAACCAGTGTAATAATGTGTAATCAAATACTAAAATTAATTAAATATTTAAATCTTGGATTAATGTGGAAAAAAATGATTTCAAAGGTTTATTTAATTCTCTTTAAATCAAAATGATGGCAGTAAAACTTTTAATTTTGAATTAAAAGTGATTAAATTGGTTTTAATAATAATTTGTTTAATTAACGTATAAAATTATAATTTTATTTGATTTTAGAAGCTAACTTTTGTATATGATGGAATTAGGTCTCGAAACTAGTTCCATTATGTTTAGAATGTGGGTACTTAACAAGGAATGCCAGTGAGAACACCTCATTTAGAGTTCGAGTATATAAGGACCCTTGCTCTGTTCATTTTTTATTTAATCAAATTCAAACCCTAGTCGTCTCTTATCTTAACTTTTGCTCTAAATTGGATGTCCACGGTTGATCCATGCCACTAGAGGTCGAATTAAGCCTCAACTTAAACCATAAAAAGATGTGGCATAGAGAGACATAGGTGATGGATGGTTGGATCGGGGTGAAGTGGCTCGAGGCAGTGCAGCTTTGGTTCGAATGTGGCGACGATCGAAGGTAATTTTGTCGAGATCGCCAGCAATTGAAGGCGTAAGGTCGGTGGCATTAGCAAGCGAATGATTGAGGTGGTCATCTAATGGCATGCTGCGACAGGCGATGCGGTGTAGTGGTAAATGCTTGAAGGTGGCGGCCTGGTTGTGTTCGAACACTTGGTTGAGGGAGATAAACAACGATTGGGGTAAGCATGATTTAGCATAGGTAATTAGCGTTTAGTTGTAATTTAATTTATATTTACAGTTAATTAATCTAATGAATGTTTATTTATTCATAACTTGTTCATACGAGATCCAAAGCGAAGCAGTCAGCCATGTTGTACTTGTATCGCTGTTATCTTCATTGTGAAGTTGGTTCTGAGGCTGTTCTTTTCCATGAAAATTTCAGAGTCTTTTAAAAGATGACTGTTTAAACCCATTCACATAATACTAGAAGTTTCTATTGCAAGTTAAACCAATTCATGATGTGATTTATTTTATTGATTGTTGATTAGAAATTTTAATTGACATTGAAATTGGATAACATTGCTAGTTGAACCCCCTTAATATGTGATAACTAATATAGTTGTGATATATGTTTAATTCATTGATTTGATGTTGATTGCTTATATATGCCTATAATTTGCTAATGGATGATAGGGTGTTAATATGGTTGATATTATTGATTGGGATATACATTTAATTAGGTTGATTTAAATTATCATTACGTGTGGAATCATAAGTTTTGGGATTGAACAGTCAAATTAAATTCTCTAATTTGGAATGATTGAAGCATGGTATTGTTGCATTATTATATTGTAAATGTATTGTTATTGTGGTATTAAGTGGTTTATCCAACATAATTGAAATAATATCGAGAAAAAATAATATAGGTGGAAATGATATATACCTATGACATTTAAATATGGGTTGAAATGATATATATATATATATATATATATATCCATGTAATTGAAATTTATAAAATGACCATTTTAAATTTCAAATTTGAATTTGTTCAAATGAAATTGCGTAAGAAATTTGATTTGAATTTATGAATTGTCAATCTTAATGTTGAAGTTTGTAATTTATATTGTTTTAAATTGAAATTGAAATGGAATTGTTTTAAATAAAAATTTGAACGGTGAATTTTTTTTGAAATTTAAATGTCAAATATAAAATTGTTTAATTTAGAATTTGATACCAATTAACTTATATAAAAATTTGACGTTTTGACTTGATTGTATTGTTTTTCCTTTCCGCTCGGTCAGCCTATGTATTTCAGTGTTTCGAAGACGTGGTTTACTTAAAGATGAAGACGAAGGTCGTATTTACTATTATTATTCCGCTGCATTATCTTTTTTGTCTATTGAATTGTATAACTCTGATTTTGTTGTAAATTTGAATCAAATGTATATTGCAAACAACTTCATGAACTATTTGTGTTATTTTTTTTCTTCCGCTGCGAGAATCCATGTTATGTTCCTCTATGTCTTATTTCTTTATCAAACCCTATTGATAATCTGTCCTTTTATGCTGTTTGAGTCAAACATGTGTGGTTTATTGGCGACGTGAATCATCTGGAATGGCGGATTGCCACATGCTTATTTGTTTCGGTTCTATGTATAAATCCGAATCATATGATGTTTCTACATCATGCTATGTTTGTTTAATGTATTTATGCTGCATGTTGATTTATTGGATTAATTATGGAATTATTTAATAGGTTTTAAGTGTAGAAACCTAGTACATGACGTCCTAAGGACTTGAAATTTGCATATGATGTTTAAAACATTATTTTGGAAGTGGACTTTTAATTTCGTAATTTTCCAAGCTTGTATGAATATTTTATAAATTTCTTAAGTAAGGAAATGGTTTATCTTTGGTTTTAATTGTTAAAAATAATTAAATAATGATTTTGGAATCGATATTTTTATATGTTAAAGAATATATGAATTCTGATTTTAGAGATTTTTAAGGACTTTTCTCAAGTGATTATGATTTTACATGAATTTGTTAAGCTAGAAAAGCTTATAAATAAATATTAAATGATTAATAATATTTGTTGGGTGAAAAATGGTTTTTGGGGAAAGAAAACAGTTTGAGGCTTTTTTCTAAAAAGAAATTGATAAAGTTTGAATTTTACCAATAAAAAATTTACAAGGTTCAGGGTTTGTGGAAAATAATTGCTTTTAGTAGAAATAAAACAGTTTTTATATTAATTACGATATTGCTATGATGCCAATATGAAAGCTGAACCCTCGGTAATGGCTGACATTCACGACGCCACTATAGAATTCAACATCTACGTGAGCGGACGCATACAATATCAACTATGTCAAAATTGAATGAATATGTTCAGGTTGAAGTCGTATTATATAAGGTCTTTAGCACTAAATCAATGTCGTCATGGTGATCTCGTAACACACTAGAATTATTCCAACTTATTGTTTTGAAATCTATAACACATGGCATTGAAGCCGCAAGTTTTCACCCTAGTTTTAAATGATGCCTCATCCCATTATTTTCTGTAAGAATTATTTACGACATCAATTGTACAAAGGCAGTGATGCCGCATGCTTCTTATTTCGACGCCACGGCTTATGGTAATCATGCCGCAAGAATTCATGCCGCAAGAATTATTTTTGACCTTAACTATTTTCTGGCGATGACATCGCTATATCATAGTTACAATATACCTTATATACGACATAGTAGCTGCTATTTTATAGCATCTGATATCAACAGTTTTGCAGTATTGATGTTGTATGTCATCAGTCGGCGCCCATATATTTTACGTATAGAAGGCTATATTTAATAGGTTTGGTAACCTGTATGATTCTTTGTTACGATGATAATGATTCCGACATTATAGCCAGTGATTTTACAAATCAAAATTCTTTATTAAAGATTATATAAGAAGGGACGTGACATTACATATTGGTTGTAGTGATGCCGTAAGCTATTAGCTCAATGGTTTTAATTAAAGAGGCTTGATTTCCTAAGGTTTTAGCTGCGAAATTAATGAAAGCTATTTCGTAGAAGCATATATTTTTATCATAATTTTTTTATAAAGGGCAATATTTTCCTTGTTTTAAATATGATTTTAAGGGTTAAATCATTTACAAAGAATTATGTTTTCAAGCAATAATGAGGGTATTTAGCCAGGATTTTATATGAAAATTTATCACCATTAGATAAATTTTGGTAGGATATTTTGACTTAAGGAATGGAGATTAGAAAACCAGATAATGAGACTGGTGTATGGTAGCACCCTATACTTTAACTGTTAGCCCCTAGTTGATATTAATCCACAATTCTAGTTCGTAGGGCTTTGTTAAAGATAAAAATAAGAGTAGGTTTATGCACGGAAAGGAATATATGACTTAGATAGGTTATTGGTTGGCCTGCAAAATCATTAGGTTCGTAGCGAGCCTAGCAAAATTATGAGATGGACAAATTGTCAGGGTAACACTAAGATGATTATGTTTGGATAAACAGTCCAGTTTCCTCCAAATAGTAAGTTAGAGAATTTGGTATATCTGGTAGGCCCGAGTCAACCATACCTAGAAAAACTATGAAAAAGAGACAGACAGTCAATTGATTGAGATAGATTGGTTAGGTTTACCCATGTAGCATGCATACATATGATTACTTCATATTGGTTTGACTATTATGATTGCAGAAGCATGATTTGATTGACATATTTACAGAATATACTAGTGAACGGAAAATCTGTTCCGCTTAACGACGTTGTCTCACTAGATATCTATTCATCGAGATGGTACATTATTATTCACACCAAAAATTTTATCTGACCCGAAGTTTTTTGTTTTTCTCCTTTAATTCATAGTATTCATTTGAGCAGTTTGAGAGTAAGGTTTCCAGGTTTCAGATTTGACGAATAAAGCTTCCAAAGACGTATAGGAGGCAGAGATAGCTATATAGGAGTCTATTTATGTCTTCCATATTGTTATGTTATTTTGTCTAAGTGTATGTAATGTAGAACATGCATCTGTCTAATAGTAAACTCCGATCAACTAAGGGGCATCCTCATATGTTGCTCTTGGAGTATAGCAAGCTATAACGCCCCACCCCGAGACCCACATTAACAAAGAGCATTACTGGGTTATACTGTCTGCTAATGCAGAGAATAGGGCTGGATAGGAGCGACCATCTATAGCCTTGTCTTAAATATCTATTGAATACATCGACAATGCCATATTTCTTTTTTTCTGATTCAAGTGGATCGACATATCCAATAAATACTTAATACAAAGCCATAGGTGGCTATAGGATCTATCAGAACAAAATACAACAACTCAAATGTAAAACACATCATAGAACAGCAGATAATCGCATAGATACACACATACACAGATACATCACAAAGTATACAAAATAATACATCACATATGTGGTATGACGACCACAATACAAACACGGGTCAAAAGAATATACATATCAGAGTAGCAAACCAAAAAGGACTACACAAAAATCTATAACAAAAAGAGCTAGCAGAATAGTCCATGCAGAAGCGGAATAGGCTAAGTCCAAAAGTACCTAACCTGAAACACCTCGGTCTGACCCGAGTATAAAATACACGGGTCAGTCTAGCTAAATGAATCAGTAAAAGGTGATAGTAGAATAATAGAGCATAAGAGCATAGTGATATTTTTCTTAAACAAGAAGAAACCATAAGAAAGCTAACAATAGTTGTATGGAGGATACGCATCATGTATGGCATATATGGTTACACCAGGTGATAGAACACTATTGCTTCAGTAAGCATAAACAAAAATCTCATGAATCGCTAAAATGTAGCATGCCTCATATCCTCGGCAATCATAAATCAATAAGAATGGTTTAGGGAATAGTAAAATGTAAACTCCTAAAAGAGTAATTCCCAAACCCGCCATATCGGCAACTCCAAGGAAAACATAAGCAAAAGCCATCTCGACATAAGCCATAAGGCAAATGTCGACAAAGAGATAAAAATCTCATAGAACACCAAAAGGCAAATCTCAAAAATAGCGCTACTAGGCAATCTCAATATATATAAACGCCAACAGGTAAATCTCAACACGCCAGTGTAGGCAATGAAAATCTCAAAAGAACTCCTAAGAGTCCAAAAATCCCAAAGTAATCGCCATTGAATGGTTCAAAGGACTGATTACAAAATGATGACACACAAGGGTAAAATTCATCTCAAAAAGGTTTTGCACGTGGTATTTTTTTTCCGAGTACTGTTTCACATAATAGGTACCTCGCCCAAAGGCAAACGTCAAAAGACAAATACGCCGCAATGGCAAACGTCCGAAGACAAATACGCCGCAATGGCAAACGTCCAAAGACAAATACGCCGCAATGGCAAATGACCCGAAGGTCCAGTTCTGGCACGCCAATAGGTAAATGTGTCACAAACTCTCGGAAAGGAACCTGAAAAGTGTTGTGTGTCCCATACCACCCGTTTGCACTAAACGGTTTACTAACCGCTAGTAAATTTCATACTCAAAGCAGTAAAAGGTTCACCTCATATCATCGGTAAACTAGACCCGTAGGCCAAAAAGATCAAACGGACAAGTTAGGAATTAACCGAAAGGATAAACGCACGTATCCCATACTACGTGTTTTACCCAAACGTTTAACTCTCCTTCTCATTCGCTCGACAGTGCAACAACGTGTAATTTTGTAAAAAATAATTTACCTTGAAAATAAGCTTTTAAAACCGATTTCGAAAACCATTTGGAAACCATAATTGAAAATTTCCCTTATTATAAGGAACAAATAGGTTTTATACTTGAAAATACTTTAAAATATTATATAATAATTATTTTTAAATCCCCTAAATTTTAAAAATCATTTCAAAAAGAATTGGAGAAAACCGTGCTCGAAAACGACCAAAAACAAGCAAAATTCCACTTAAACCGAAATTCAAATTTAAATTCAAATTTAAATTCAAATTAAATTCAAATAATTCAAATTTTGAATTTTGAATTCATCAAAACTGAGCTTACCTATTGATAGGCATCATAGCCCTCAAATACTTCAAAAATATCACAAAAACAAAAGTAAATGTCAAAAATCGGACAGAAAAAGGACATAAAAACACAGCCAAAATAGTACCCAGGTCTAAAATCTTCTCTGGGTTCAACTTTCAGACATAAAACAAATGGCCGATCGATATTTGATTCATATGAAAATTAGTGTGCATAAAGTAGAAAACTTCATCTTTCAAACAAAAAAAGAATCACGCAATTTCATTAAGAAATGAAAGAGTTATGACATCGCAAACATGTACTCGGGCCATGTTTGCAGCAACTCTAAACACAAATGCACAGGTAAATTTGTAATAATTATATTTTATGTGAACCTTGGCAACGTTTGAGATTATGTAATGAATATGAAAATGTATTAATAAATATGTTTTGAAATTTTTTCATATCCATGTGCTTCTAATATTAATGATACCATTAGCTGATCTCATTTTATCACCGGAGAATAATATTATTGACAGCTGCCGCATTAGCGACGATTATTTACGAGCCTCGGAATGAGGGATGTTATAACTTGGTATGAAGGCGAAGGTTTAAGTGAAACTAAAATAACTTAGAACTTTAAAATAGTTTTGAAAACATAATCCAAATGAATCAAAGAATGGGATTGGGGTATGGTATAATGTCATATTAACGTACTTGTATTTGCTATACATATAAGTATATATCTTATCACTATTCTTCCCTCACTCTTAGACCATTCTTCCATATCTTAATAAGGTCAAAATGCAGATTTAAGGAAAGTAAAATATGGAGGCACGAAATAGAAGAGTGAATCTCGGTGCAGGAAACACCACAACCAATGACAATGTTAGCCCAATAATAGGATGAATCCGGGTCAACAAATAGCTGCTAATGTGGGTGTTGGAACACCACCAGTGGATATGTGAGTTATGTATCAGTTCTCTGTCAACATGATGCAAGTTGGATTTGTAGCTAGGTTGGCTGGTGGAAATGCTGTAAATGTAGGAGGAGCAAATCTTGAAGTTCTTGTTCTCAATAACAATGCTATGCTGAGTCGAGATTATACAAGACTCGGAGGAAAGCCATTTATTGGAATGGAGGACGCTATCAAAGTTGAGAATTGGCTGTTGCACTGTGAAAGGATTTTGCTGATTTAGGCTTGAACGATGAGCAGACGAGGAGACCGACATCCAGGCAATTACAGGGAGCTGCATTGTACTGGTGGAATAGTGTAACTGTGAGAGGAGAACTTTACTTGAGCGGAGTATAGGAGTAGGTATGAAGAGAGATTCGTGCCTAAAATTGTCAAGTCAACCTTTCTTTGAAAGTTTGCTGAGTTGGAACAAGGTGATATATTTGTGCTTGAGCATGAAACTAGGTTTAAGGTGTTATCCAGACATGGATATACTGCTTTAGATACGATAATCAAGAGGAACAAGAAGTTTATTAGAGGATTGAAATAAGAGCTTGCCTGAGCAACATTACCGCATCTTAGTGACCCGTGTGATGTAGTGGTGGAGATGACATTGAGGAATGAAGAGATGCTTACGTTATTCATTAATAACATGCCGGTAGAGACACAGGGAGGACCAAGCTAGAGAAAGAAGTTCTTTTAGAAGAAGGGAGCTCAGAAGGGCAGAGCTGCTAAGAAGGAAAAATGTTATTTGCTAAAAGTGTGACAAGAAAGGGCACTTTGCAAATGAATGTCATTCTAGGGATGGAAAGAAGGTTATTGGAAAAAAGAAAATTAGGTGTTTCAATGGGGACCAGATAGGGCATTACAAGAATCAGTGTAGAGAACCAGCTAAGGTTGAGAAAGAAAAGAGTTTGCTTTGGAACCATCTACCTCGAGACCAAAAGCAGAGGAGAAGGGAAAGGCTGTGATGGGAGGTACGCTTTTGATTCATGGCATACCTATTAGATTATTGTTCGATACTGGTGCATTATATTCTTTTATCTCTTATTGTTTGGTGAGAAGCTTAGTTTAGAACCCTCATACCTTGTTAATTCCCTAAGGGTTGCGAATCCGATAGGAGGATATGGAACTGTGGGAATTAGATGTGATCAATTAGAGTTTGAGTTATTAGCTCATATGTTTGCCTGCAGTTTGCATGTATTTGATTTCGTGGGCTTTGGAATTATATTGGTAATGGATTCGTTATGCAAATATGATGCTAGGATATTTTTCCAAGATAGGAAAATATCACCGATACACCATAATAGTAGTGATCGAATAATATACTCAGTAAAGAACTCAAATTTTGATGTTTGTGCTTTATTAGGTGCAACGGAGGAGGAAGACGAATTGAATTGAATTTTTGCCGTTAGAGAGTTGTAGAGGTCTTTGAGCCAATTACAGGACTATCATCGAAATGAGCTATTGAGTTCTATATAGATCTTGTACCTAGAGCTAAAGCTGTTAGTATACCACCTAATAGGATGACACCCATATAGATGAAGGAGTTAAAGGTGTAGCTGGTGGACTTAGAAGGAAAATATTTTATTATGCCAAGCAGTTTGCCTTGGGAAGCGGCCGTAATGTTCGTGAAGAAATTAGATGGGTCGTTAAGGATGTGTATCAATTATCGTAAGTTGAATGAAAAAACAATAAAGAATCGATATACTTTTCTGAGAATAGATTATTTGTTTGATCAGATGAGTAGAGCCAAAATATTTGCTCAGTTAGAATTGGCAGTAGGGTTCCATTAACTAAGGGTAGCGGAGGACAGTATTCCTTTGGCGGAGTTCCGAACAAGATATTTTTCATATGACTAGTTCGTAATGCCATTTAGATTGACTAATGTGCTTTCTTTCTTTATGGATTTGATGAACCCAATTTTCTAAGAGCATTTAGATAGATTCGTGTTACCATTTATAAATGACATTCTAATATATTATGGAAATGAGTGAGATCACCAGACTCACCCTAGAAAAGTGCTTGAGACGTTGAGGCAACATCAACTAAGTGCAAAGTTTTCAAAATATCATTTCTGGAAGAAAGAAGTGAAGTTCATTAGTCATGTAGTCTTATAAATAAGGTTGTTAGTGATCCACTAAGATCGAAGCTGTTAATAATTGGAAGAGACCCGAGACGGTGGCCAAGATAAAGATTTTTCTTGGATTAACTAGCTCTTATTGGAGATTCATCAAGATTTTCTCTCGTATAGCAGTACCGATGACCAAACTAACAAGGAAGAACATCAAGTGTATTTGGAACGGTAAATATGAGGAGGCATTCCTAAATTTGAAACATTTATTGACCAATGTGCCTGTGTTAATTGTTCCAGATGGGAATAAAGATTTGGTGGTGAATATTGATGCATGTAGAACCAGATTAGGAGCTGTGTTAATGCAGAGTGGTAAAGTGATTGCCTATGCTTCTCGATGGCTTAGACTGCATGAAGTCGTATATCCTACTCACGATTTTGGAATTGGCAGCTATAATCTTTTCTTTAAATGTGTGGAGACACTATCTTTTGGGAGAAAGATTCGAGTTGTTTACGGATCATAAGTCTTTGGAATATTTATTCTCTCGAAAGAAGTTAAATATGAGACAACATAGATGGTTAGAATTCATAACAGCTTATGATTTCAAACTTAGGTACACACCATCACAAGGAAATAAAGCCATAGATGCACTCAGCCGGAAATATCATAATGCGATGTTAGCTACGTTAGAAAAATGGAAGGATTTAGAAGCGATAACTACTTGTAGTATGCAGTTAAGATCAATGGCTAGTTCTAGTCAAGAAACTACTATGTTGTCTTGTTAAGAAGTTCGACCAGCGACGATCGGAAGGACTGCTTCAATGTAAAAAGAAGATCCATAGTTAGCCGAGTGAATCAGAATACACGAAGGGGGAACTGAGATTGATGATTTGAAAGATTTATATCTTTACTAAAATGGATGGTTGAGAAAGAAGGGATGGTTGTGTGTTCCAGATGTGGGTGACCCAAGAAAAAAAGATTTTAAGGAGTGTCATCAATTGAATTTTACCATTCATCTTAAAGGGAATAAGATGTATTAGGATATGAAAATAGTTTCTTTTAGGAAGGTATGAAAAAGGATGTAAGAATATGACTAAAGCAATGCTTGAATTGTCAGTAAATAAAAGTCATGCATCAGAAACTGAGTGGATTATTTTAGCCTTTAGATATGCCAGTTTGGAAATGGGATTCAATATCTATGGATTAAATTGATGGGTTGCAAGGTCGAATAAAGTAAGTGAAAGTATTTGGGTTACAGTGGATAGGTTGACCAAGAGTTCATATTTCATTCCCGTTAAGTTAACGAGGACGACACCTGTTTCGCCTATGTTATTTATGAATAATATTGTTAGGTTGTATGAGATTCTTAGTAGTATAGTTAGTGACATAACTAGGAATTCTAAAAGAGTCTGCAAGAGGTTTTAGGTATCAAGCTGAAGATGAGTACCGATTATCATCCGAAGACGAATATGCAACAGAAAGAGTTAATAAAGTCTTAGAGGATTAATTAAGAGCTTATGTACTAGAATTTGGACGATCATGGGAAAATCACTTGCACTTAGTCGAATTTTCCTACAATAATAGTTATCGGGTTAGTATAGGAATGGCACTTTTTGAAGCTTTGTACAGAAGTCCATGAAAATCACCAATATGTTAGTTAGAGATCGGAGATAGATTGATTCTTAGTCTAGATATGATGAACGAAGCTACATAAAAGGTCGAGTTAATTCAGATAAGGATGAAAGAATAGGCAGAAAAGTTACACAGATAAGAGATGTAAGGAACTAGAATTCTTAGTTGGGGATCATGTTTTATCAAAATATCACTAATGAAGGGTATAATCTGATTTGGAAAGTTGGAGAAATTGACATCTAGATTTTTTGTACCATTCTTATTATAGAAAGGATTGGAAACTCGCATATAGGATAAAGTTACCGAGTAGTTTGGCAGGAATCTATAATTTTTTTCATATTGTTGTCTTAAGAGGTATGTTTGTTGTCCAAAGAACACTATCACGCCAAATGCTGTGGAATATTTAGTGGTGAACTGGACATGACTATTTTTAGGCAACTAGTTTGTATTGTAGCAAAGGATGAGAAGAAGTTAAGGAACAAAACAGTCAGATCGATGAAGGTCTAATGGAGCGACAACGAGCGAGACTGTACTTGGGAAATGGAGAACATGGTTAGAGACACTTCTCCTAATTTGTTTGATGGTATGTTTCAAAATCTCCAATCAAAACTCATGAAACTATATAAGAGTTCATAATCCCAATATCGAAATCACCATAAAACAACATACATATAAGCCTTTCTCTGACTTAAGGCTATAAGTAAATTCATCATCTCAAATTGGTGAAATCGAAATAAAAAACTCATAAAAATTCCTCGGATTGGACAAATCCCATTTGCATGCCAAATCGATGCTGCACGTGCCATCTCCCCAGTACTATATATATTGGTACCTCTTCCAGATGACCGAAGTCATAAATCTCAAACGACCGATGTCGTAATCCCAGATGACCCGAAGGTCTATAGTATTGGTAATCCTAAATTGTGTCACAACTCCCTAATAGGAACCCAAAAAGTGTTAACATGTGTCCCATACCACACGTTCGCACTTAACGGTTTACTAATCGCTAGTCATTGCCACATTAGAAACAAAAATCGTCACAAAATTCCAAAACTTAGAAAACTCAAACTCGCCTCATCTCATTGGCAAGTAAAATACTATAACGGGTTCTCACAGATTTTACTCCTAGAATAGTAGATCTCAAAGCACAACTTGCCAAATATTGGCCTTCCCAGATAATTCCTGAAGATAGGAATTATAATCTCAATAACTCGCCATATATTGGCTAAATAGCTTAGAAACAATAACCCTGATAGTTTCGATCGTACAAGTCCATAATTAACCATAAAGTAAACTCACGTGTCCCATAACATGGGTTTTAGAAAACCATTTATTTCTCTTCCTCATACGTCCAAAAAGTGTAAAACTATCGTATATTATTTATAAAATAATTTACCTGTGAAAACAGGATTTTTAAATAATTTCCGAAACCATTTTGAAAGCAATTTATTGAAAATTCCCTTTATTATAAGAAATAAATACATTTAAAAATACTTTAAAATAATTTGGAATAATATATAAATACATTTAAAAATACTATAGAATGATTTCAAAATCATTCTAGAAATTTTTTGCTTGAAACGATAGAAATCGCAGAAAACACTGAAATTTCAATATTCGAAAACATCTCGAAAAACCCGACAATCCGAGACTCGAATTGACCATAATTTTTGCTCGTCTATATAGTGATTAAAGCACTAGGAGTTCATCTATTAGAACTCCAAAATTCATCTAAAAAATTCAAAGAAATAAACACCATAAACCTTAACAAAAGGGACAAATGCTGCAAAGAGACTTAGGAAACAAAGCAACTAACTCACGTACATGGGCCAACAGGGGTCGACCAAGCCCTTAGGCTAGTCGAGTACCTGGTCGACCACTAGTTCGACTGCCAGGTTGACCTAGTGGGTGCTGAGTCGACCTCCCTGTCGACCCAGGCTATGGTTTTTTTTGTGCTTGCATTTTCAGCTCCGTTTTGGTTTTCCAGAGGCAACTAGACATAGAAAACGATTGAATTAAGGACTGAAATTTAACATACAATAAGTTCAACATCTAAAAAACACTTCGGAAAAGATCGGATAGAAATTCGAGTGAAAATCAAAGAGTTATAGCCATTCAAAGTAGCAACCAGAAACCAAAAAACAAAGAAACAAACAACAGAGAATACAACGTATACGGTAATTATTCCTAAGCAATTTCCTTTATAGGAAAAGCTTATTTTAGTTAGCAGTTGTGAGTTTTGAACTCAGCTCAATGATTTAGCAAGAGTTTTACAACAAGTTGCAAACTTTGGAGAAGGAATGGAGCTTCAAAGACCTTTATTGGCTGAAAAGAAGACATGCAACATGAAATAAACTGGTTACATACAATTTATATCTCAAGTTCTAAGATTTTGATTAAAACTCTTTTGCATTGGATGGATATTACCTTGCTATTCTTGATTTAGTTGATTTCTCTTTGAAATTTGCACTAAAAGTTGAGTAGAAAGTGATTTTAGTTAAGAGTAGCCATTATTTCTATTTTCTTTTACTGCATCTTTATTTCTTAGAGAAGGAAGAAGAGAAACTAACTTACAGTTAGTTTTCTCAAGTCAAAAAACTCTAGAGATTAGGCTAATGGATTCAATATCTACCCAATTAAGTCCAAGAGCAAAATTACATAGTAAAAACAAGGCTATGTACATATTTTAACCTATTTTATCACAATATACACATATTTCTCAGTATAAACTCAAATAAAAATGTATGCAACCAATTGTATGAAAATAAAATTATTATTTAAACAAAATATAATTATTTCAACAATAAAATGTTATTTTTAAAAAGAAAACCTTATTTTTACCTATATTTCACAATTTACACAATTTTATTATAAAACACTATTTTTACTACAAAAATTTGTATGAAAATTGTTCTCTTGTCAATGAATTACCATAATTCATTTTAACTCTTTTAATCATCAAAATATTATTTTCAAACAATATTTATCTTTTATTTGAACCAAATACTTATTCAATCAATATTTAATTCCAAACTTTATTTTTTTCCTATTTTATTTGCAAATTCATTGCTTATTCCAAATAAACAATATAAAATTTCCTATTATATTTTAATTTAGAATATTAAATTATAACCTCCATTATAATTTAATATATATAGGTAATCTCTAAACCAGGGTTGTTACGGACTCCTCCTTGAAAAAATTGTGTCATCTCAATTTCTAGAGAAGAGTTTGTATTCAACACATTCATTTCATCATTCAAAGGAAGGATGGACAAGCACGAGATCAAAATTCCTCACTCTCTTCCCAATATTAAAGAAGACCAAGATAAAAATTGCTTGGTAAATTTAATGATTTTCCTAATTATAAATACTATGCAGATGTTTGCGCCAAAATTGGCCACAAACCCCAAATACCGTGAAAGCACCAGTGTATGAATACAACTCAGCAATATTCAAACACAAATCACAGATCTCAGCATATAACCCAAAAATGTTTGCACAAGAAATGGGCAAACACCTCCAAGTCGTATGAGTTAGTTGATTTTATGTTGTTTTAAGTGATTTGGGCGATTTATGCAAATATATGAAAAGCAGGGACTAAACTGTAAAAGACACACAGATTTACAGTGGTTCGGCCAGAACGTGCTTACGTCCACTTTATATGTTATTCTCCTTTTCCCTTCAGAATACAAGTACAAAGCTTTGATTACAAGTAATTGAAAGTTGTTTGAAAGTTCTATCCGTGCTTGAGCTCTCAAACTTGTCTGCCATTGTTGTACCCCTGCCCCTCTATTTATAGAGTGAGGCTAGGGGTAGGGGTTCTGGACGTATATAGCTGCTGGTGGGCCTGGGCTGATGCAATCTGGCATGGCAAAGTTGGTTCGGCAACGCTTTGGTCCGGCGTTGCCTTGGTTCGGCAGTGGATGGAGAATGAGTTGGTTCGGTAGGCGTGGGAAGAGTGTTGGTTCGGTGGGATTTGGTCCGGTAGGAGCATGGAGATGGAGCTGGACCGGTAGTGGCATGGTTCGGTGGAGAGTGGATGGAGCCTGGTTCGGCTATGCTTTGGACCGGCATTGTTTGGAGATGGAGCTTGGACCGGCATTACTTTGGACCGGCATTGTTTGGAGATGGAGCTTGAACCGGCATTGTTTTGGACCGGTAGTAGCTAAAAACGTGCCCAACAGATCATATCTCCTTCATACGAACTCCGATTATCCTGAAAATTGAAACATAGCCTTTCCTAGTCCTTATCATCATTTCCAATCAATTTCGCCCCGATCGGAACTCGACCAAATTTTGATAATATCGACCGTAGCCTTGATCCCAATCGATCTTCAACCCCGATATCCAACATTCCTTGCCAATTTGTTAATATTCCAGTTTTGACCAAAAATGGGATAACACTTTTCCCCCCAAAACATGCCTTGCGGTAGGAAGGCGTGTTTTGTAATGCCATGAGCTGGATGTTCATACCCTGTTGATGTCCTGCAAAGGAATTTACAGTTTTATGTGACCTCAAATGACGACCGTTCGGGATCGAGATATTTGAGATGAAGTGCGACCGTTCATGGTCAAGCGCCTAACATCAAATGACGATCGTTCGGGATCGAGCCATTTGAGGTGAAGTGCGACCGTGCGCGGTCAAGTGGCGGACCTCAAATGACGACCGTTCGTGATCGAGCCATTTGAGGTGAGGTGAGTTGTGCTGTTCGGGGCGAGTTGTGCCGTTCGAGGCGAGTTGTGACAGTTCGAGGTCGGGTGCCATTCGAGGCGAGTTGTGACCGTTCGAGGTCGGGTGCCGTTCGAGGCGAGTTGTGACCGTTCGAGGTCGGGTGCCGTTCGAGGCGAGTTGTGACCGTTCGAGGTCGGGTGCCGTTCGAGGTGAATGAGTGTGCCCCGGGGGGACTTAATATTATCAGTGTCGGAGTTATTGTTTGGGGGAGTTTCCGAATCAAAGACTTCGGCAGTTCACTGCCATGCAAGAGGTGCTCGTGGACCGTTCGCGATCCACGGGCATACAAGTAATTTTTCCATAGTATTGTAAATTTTAAAGCAATAATCATATGAACCTTACAGCGGAAATGTCCAAACAGGAAGAATTTAAACGTTCAAATCAAAATCAAAGAAAAAAAAGAATGAAGATGTCAAATCGTAAACTCTTACTATAATGCGGCTGGTAGTCATTCAGAGCATGCCTATGGATCGTGCGCGATCGCTCACATGTGTAAATGATTTAACCGTGTTAGCGAGAGGTTTACAACTTGTTCATCATTATTTTAATCAAGCAATCAATGGATAATCAAACGGTGCCCCGATCCAGGGTCACCTCTAGCCGATGTAGACGGTGGTCGCTCTGGCTCCACAGCTGGAGTTCGCCTCCTCACATACTGAAGGAGCATACCGTTCCTGATATGCCCTTCCACCTCGTCCTTTAAATGCCTACAATCATTGGTGTTATGACCAATTAATTCATGGAATACACAAAACTTATCCGATTTTCTTTCGTCAGAGGTTGGATCCCTTCGCATTGGTCTACGATACGGAACCTGCTCCTTGGTATTCTGATAAATTCGTTCCAGACTCTCACTCAACTCAGTGTAAGTGGTGAATCGCGGCTCCCTCCGTTGCCGCTTTGACCTGTCCTCATCATTCTCAGTCTTTCTTTTACCTCTACTAGTTTCCGCGCCTTTCTCAGGGGGATTTCCTCCTTTGATCGCATAAATATCAATTCCCTCTTCTTCTTCTCTTTCGGCATTCGCATCCTCCAATCGTAGAAACTTTTCCGCCTCATGATGGAATTCTCCTAGATCCACGGGTGGATCCTTAGTTAATGAATTTTTGAACTCTGTTCCGTCAGCTATCCCGGACACAGCCGCTATCATAACCATGGATGGATCTGGTCGATCCACCGAAGCTGCTGCCGCATTGAATCGCGTTAGGTAACTCCTCAAAGTCACTCCGGTTTTCTGCTTAAGGTTGCCAAAGTCATCACATTCTTGGGTCTTGTAATGTGGACCCTGAATTGCCTCATAAATCTCTCAATCAAATGATTCCACGTTCCGATGGATCCATTCTCCAATTGTCTAAACCATAATGCTGCGATATCCGCCAAGTACAATGGAAAGCACCGGGCCATAACCTCCTCTGATGCCCCCAGCACTTCCATATGCCTCATATACTTCGTTAGATGAACCGTGGGGTCCGTTCTCCCGTCATACATGTCCAGCGATGGTAACTTGAAATCCGGTGGGTTCCTAGCTTGTCTGATTGCTGGAGAAAAAGGACTCCTATTAACATCCTCCAAATCTTTGTTTACCAAACTGCCTCTCATAGCTTTTCTAACCATCTCTGCCAACCTGTCATTGTCTCCGAGATGCAATCTTTGTTCATTACTTTCGACCTGCCCCCCGAGTCCACGAGGGAATTCTGGGATCTGCCCCCTTGACTGAGCGTTCACTCCTCTGCTGCTCCCAGGTTGTGCAGATGCTTCTCTTTCTCTCTCCGAAATTGGATCTATGCTCTCCATGGGTGTGCCTCCTAATCCAGGTGCTATGCCAGATGGTCCTGCTCCATTCTGAACTCCATCCGTTTCCCTATTCTGTGCTCCAAGTTGCCCAATCTGCTGAAACAAATTCTGAATCAACTCCTCTTGTCTTTTCATCATTGTCTCCATCTCATCCCTGGCGATGAAGACTGAAGTTTGGTTCTCTCCCGAGGAAGCCCCTTGACTCTCTTCGTGCTGACTTCTTTATGGTCTCTGTCTTCTACTTGTTTTCCTTCCAAGAGCCATAATCTAGGATAGACTTCTGGTTCTTAAAGAGAGTCGCTCAACAAATCTTTGCGAGGCAATGACTAAAACGCTCCTGAGTTCAGTTCTCAGTGAAAGCACCAAAGTGTTTTCGCCAAAATTGGCCACAAACCCCAAATACCGTGAAAGCACCAGTGTATGAATACAACTCAGCAATATTCAAACACAAATCACAGATCTCAACAAATAACCCAAAAGTTTTTGCACAAGAAATGGGCAAACACCTCCAAGTCGTATGAGTTAGTTGATTTTATGTTGTTTTAAGTGATTTGGACGATTTTTGCAAATATATGAAAAGCAGGGACTAAACTGTAAAAGACACACAGATTTACAGTGGTTCGGCCAGAACGTGCCTACGTCCACTTTATATGTTATTCTCCTTTTCCCTTCAGATTACAAGTACAAAGCTTTGATTACAAGTAATTGAAAGTTGTTTGAAAGTTCTATCCGTGCTTGAGCTCTCAAACTTGTCTGCCATTGTTGTACCCCTGCCCCTCTATTTATAGAGTGAGGCTGGGGGTAGGGGTTCTGGACGTATATAGCTGCTGGTGGGCCTGGGCTAATGCAATCTGGCATGGCAAAGTTGGTTCGGCAATGCTTTGGTCCGGCGTTGCCTTGGTTCGGCAGTGGATGGAGAATGAGTTGGTTCGGTGGGATTTGGTCCGGTAGGAGCATGGAGATGGAGCTGGACCGGTAGTGGCATGGTTCGGTGGAGAGTGGATGGAGCCTGGTTCGGCTATGCTTTGGACCGGCATTGTTTGGAGATGGAGCTTGGACCGGCATTGTTTGGAGATGGAGCTTGGACCGGCATTGTTTTGGACCGGTAGTAGGTAAAAACGTGCCCAGCAGATCATATCTCCTTCATACGAACTCCAATTATCCTGAAAATTGAAACATAGCCTTTCCTAGTCCTTATCATCATTTGCAATCAATTTCGTCCCGATCGGAACTCGACCAAATTTTGATAATATCGACCGTAGCCTTGATCCCAATCGATCTTCTACCCCGGTATCCAACATTCCTTGCCAATTTGTTAATATTCCAGTTTTGACCAAAAATGGGATAACAGCAGACCATTGAAATTCTTTAAGCAATGCATCATGATTTAGAAAGTATCCCAATTTCGAATCGAAACACAATGGGGTGATACTCAAAAATATAACGAAGGAGAATGATTCCAAAAAAGTTTCTCGAACGGAGTTGGGATTTAACATCGCTTTATCCGAACTCCAACCACAAACTGATGATTTTCCTTATGTCACTACGGAAAGCCATGCTGATACTAAGATAACAACAATTGAGGTACGAAGACTCAATGAGAGATGGTTACTTCAAAGGCCACACTACTCAAACAACCGCAAAATGCTAGTCGTTAGACTATAGCACTAAGGCAAGACAATTATGAGGAACACAATAGATATAAATTTTAATTTACAATCAAAATTTATTAGAGTTTGAAATTCATTATCTTCAAAACCATAATCTAAAAATCAAACTTCTTAAAGTTCCTAAACTCATTGCCTTTATATTCAAAATCTCAATTTTTAACACTTGTAAATTTTCCAAACTCCTTCCTATAGTTCTTATAAAAGAAAATGACAAATAATTTCAAACTCATATTCCCCTTTTTATCCCAAAATTAAATTTTTGAAAGAATTTTATAATTTCATCTCAACAATCCTTAAGATAAAATTTTAAAATTTACTACTCTTTGTTTTCAAATACCCAAATTCACATAAAAAACTCCATCTTTAACATGAATAACTTAATTTAAAGTATTCAATAACTATTTATTTTTCAAACAAAGTATTATCTCATCATTTCAATAATAAAACATAATTATATTTAAACTCATACATTTCAATTATCATAATGGTGTTGCTTCGCCATTGATTTATAATAAATAACCCTATCGATTAGTTACAGCTTTGACCAAATGATCAAAACTACCTTGCCACTCGGCCTATCCTACTATGGTTCAATAGCTACATATGTCATCCAGGATAAAATTTAATTCACAAATCTTTTTAATTTATTTCTAAATTTAGTCTTATTATAACTTAATTTATCGTGTTTTATTGTATCATAGCGTTTAGAAAATTCCTATCGATAACGTTAATAAGGCGTATCGATCGGAATTCTTAAAGCACCTGATGGATAACCCAACACAAAAATCATCTTCTATATATATATAAAATCACATATTTAGTTCTCAAAATGTTGTTTAATTATCCCAAAAACCAAATCTAATTTCTCTTAAAATATATATTTATTTTTTTGAAAAATTAGAAGACAAAATCATCATATGAATCCAAATCAAAAACACAAAAAGAGACTCACCGAGATGTCCCCAGAATATACTCGATTCACAAGATTGAGGGAATAGATTGGAATGTTCATCATTCCCAACGGTATGACAAACTACTCGGAAACTCATAATGAGCGTGGAATGCGGTAAAAGAACACTATCCTCCGCAATTCGAAGCTAACGAGAATTGGTGTGGGGTCAAGCTGAAGAAAGACCCTAGCACCAGCAATAGATCGAATAAGAAATCAATGAGATATAAGGGTAAGGGTAAAATATCTTCAAGAAATGAGAAGAAGAACACAAACGACAAATCATTACTTCGGGCGAAGTAATATTACTAAGCCTATAAATGAGTATCCAAAAAGGTTATCTCAAAAGAAATAAGAATGGAAATATCTATTAAATTCCAAGGATCACCTCATTACCTTAGTAGGCATCTTCGTGGAAGAATGACCGAAAGGCTAAGAACCAGGATTGAGGTAAATATAATATTCAATTACCCGATTGGGTGTCCTACCCGTCGGGCTTATAGAAATCAACAGAGTCACAATGACGGGAATTCGAGTTATATCATCAACATCTCGATACTTAAGAGTGGATACAGAGAGTTTGGAATCATAATCAATATTCCAAAGACAAAAATTAATCAATCAACTGAATTAGGATACCTAAATATAGACCCTTCAAATCATAGAATGTGGCTTGATAAAATGCAAGCCACTCCTTCTCAAATTTCTCTAAACTGAAGATAAAAAATAGCGTGCTAATATGCATACAAAGATAACTACATGGAATAAATCCCGAAATTCTCACGTCAAATATTGCGGATCCACTCAAAAGGATTCGCAATCTTCAAGTGAGAACACGAACAGAACATCTAATAGCATTAAAAAATCTCTTTGGTATGGATAAATGCCAAGAACCCGTATCGTAGAGGATTCAAATAGGATATTCATGAAAAAGAATAGAACCTTCTAATATAGTAGGAGATATACCTCGCGACTGAGATGCACTACTATAAGCCCGAGCCACATTCAGATTTTCCGGACCTAGACTCTTCACGTTCTTAGGACACGCTGAAACTATATGTCCTTACTTCTTGCAATAATGGCACCTGTGGGTTTGAGGACATTCTCTAACTAGATGGTCTCTAGAACCACAATTGAAGCAAGCCAACACTTTAGCTGAAGGAGGTGCAGCACCGGAATGTGAACCGGAATTGTCTTGCTTCTTCTTCTAAGGAGGAAATGATTGGGATCTCTAAAAGGGAAATTTCTTCTCATTTGGGTTCATTTGAACCTCGGCCTCGTCACCACTATCCCTTTCTTTTTCAACAGCTTCGAGGTGAAGCGCCGAATCCTCAAGCTCCTCGAACGAGAGCTTAAGTTGAAGCATGAGCAACTTCTTCAAATATTTCTTAAGTCCAAATATGAACTTAAGATTCTTCCTGTATGGTGTACCAATGAAACCGATCCCATACTTGGATAGAGACTTGAAGGAGGATACATAATCTAACATAGAGTATTTGCCGACTTCAACTCTAGGAAGCGATGGGCAAGAAAAGCTTTCCCAGATTCTGGTACGAACTTAAGCTTAAAACGATCTCGGAAATGCTTCCATGTAAGAGTAGACTCATCTATCTCAGCTATAAGGAGGTCGTACAAGTCTAGTGCTCGTTCTTGCAGCATACTCGATGTCATAAGAACACGGTGGTGATTAGAAATCTCTATGCAAGTGAAGATGCACTCGCATGTTTGGAGTTAAGCCTGAACCTCTAAAACTATCTCGGAGCCTTGAATGGCTTGCCCTCGAGATGGATGAAGTCGCTGCACATACATGCAAATGCGGATTTTCATGGAGGAAAGGAATGAGTAGGAGCGGGAGATTTAGTGCTCCTAAGAAGCACAAGAATCTGGTCCGTCGATATATAAACTCCTTCGGAAAGAGAACCACTGGATGGTCCCGCTATCGAAGTGCGACCACTACCTCTTCTAGCCATTTGCTAAAAGTTAAGATAATCTAGGATTATTTATAGGGGTATATATTAGCAATTTGAATTCATTGAATAAGGAATGTTACAGAATTTACAATTACCATTTCTAGACATATTTCTTTCTATCTACCCCCAAAGAACTCAAAATATTAAGGACAAGGTTGGGTTCAACTACGATTTGGGGATAATGTTTACACTTGTATTATACTTGATGTATGGTAATCGTGTATACCATTCTACGTTTATTACATTTTGTTCTGAATCCAGCTCTGATACCAAGCTGTAACGCCCCACACCGAGACCCACATTAACAAAGAGAATTACATAGTAATTCTGTTTGCTATTGCAGAGAATAGGGTTGGTTAAGGGCGACCATCATAGTCTTGCATTAGATAAGAGCTAAGTATGTCAGATTTGGCACTTTTTTTTTCATTTCATCTCGAGTGTTCGACATACTTAATTCCTTTCTAATACACTACTATGGTGGCTACATGATCGATTTAGAAACACAATATGATAACAACACAATCTCAAGTTACAGAACAACAACATAGATAATATACATATACACTTACATCAAATGTAATACAACATGCCACAAGTGGTATTCAACCACAATATATACATACATCCCCACGAAAGAATGGATACATCATAAGGTTCCCAAACAAAAGACTACAACACAAAAACTATGCCATAACCAAAGTTGATGAAGAACCATAAAAGGTAAAGCTAGCAAAGGTCCAAAAGCTAACCTGCAACTCGGTCTAACCCGAGTAATAAATATACGGGTCAGACTAAGTACAACTTGATATTAGCAAAAGATAAAGGAATACAAGTGCATAAGGGAAACATTCCTTTAGGGTTAAAGGAATGATATATAAGAAAGTCTATTTATACAACTAAGAATAGGTATTCCATAAGGCTCAAAGTTAATCACATGATAAGTTTTAACAAGGCATAGATGTTTCACATTCAAAAGGCTATATAATGTAGGTGAACAAAAGCAATATATAAGACATATGTGAGATCATCAAAATCTCCAATCAAAACTCATGAAACCCAATAAGAGTTCATAATCTCAATATCGAAACCACCATAAAACAACATATATATAAGACTTTCTCTAACTCAAGGCTATAAGTAAATTCATCATCTCAAATTGGTGAAATCGAAATAAAAAACTAATAAAAATTCCTCGGATTGGCCAAATCCCATTTTCATGCTGAAGCTATACTACGCGTGCCATCTCCCCAGTACTATATATATTAGGTACCTCTCCCAAACGACCGAAGTCACAAATTTCAGATGACCGATGTCGTAATCCTAGATGACCCAAAGGCCTATAGTACTGGCAATCCCAGAATGTGTCACAACTCCCAGATAGGAACTCGAAAAGTGTTAACATGCATCCCATACCACAAGTTCGCACTTAATGATTTACTAACCGCTAGTCATTGCCACATTAGAAAACATAAATCATCATAAAATTCAAAAACTTGGAAAACTCAGACTCGCCTCATCTCATTGGCTAGTAAAACACTATACCGGGTTCTCATACATCATACTCCTAGATAGTAGATCTCAAAGCACAACCCGCCAAATATTGGCCTTTCTAGATAATTCCTGAAGATAGGAATTATAATCTCAAAAACTCACCATAAATTGGCTAAATATCTCAGAAATCAATAACCCTGATAGTTTCGATCATACAAGTCTGGAATCAACCGATAAAGTAAACTCACGTGTCATATACCATGAGTTTAACTAAACCGTTTAATTATCTTTCTCACACATACTAAAAGTTTAAAAATATTGTATATTATTTATAAAATAATTTACTTGTGAAAATAGGATTTTAAAACAATTTCCGAAACCATGTTGAAAGCAGTTTATTGAAAATTCCCTTTATTATATGAAATAAATAAATTTAAAAATACTTTAAAATAAAGTGAAAATTATTTATAAATATTGGAAAACATTTATTTTCAAAGTCTTTTGAATTATAGAATTATTTCAAAAGCATTCTAAAAAAACTTTTGCTTGAAACGATAGAAACCATAGAAAAACACAAAAATTTCAATATTTGAAAACATCTCGAAAAACCGGAAAATCCGAGATTCAAATTGACCATAATTTTTTCTTATTTATATGTAGACTAGAGCACTAGATGTTCATGTATTAGAAATCCAAAATTCATCTCAAAAATGCAATGAAATAAATACCAAAAACTATAGCAAAAGAGACAAATGTCGTAAAAAGACTCAAGGAACAAGGCAACTAACTCACGTACATGGGGCAACGGGGGTTGGCTCAGCCCTTAATCCGGTTGACCACTAGGTGACTGCTAGGTCGACCTGGTGGGTGCTGGGTCGACCTCTCTATCGACCCAGGCTATAGATTTTTTTCTACTTGCATTTTTCAGCTCCATTTTGGTTTTCCAGAGGCAATCAGACATAGAAAACGATTTAATTAAGGACTAAAATTTGACATGAATAAGTTTAACATGTAAAAAACACTACGAAAGAGATTCGGTAGCTATTTGAGTGAAAATCAAAAAGATATAGCCACTCAAAGTATCAACAAGAAACCAAAAAACAAAGAAACAAACAATAGAGAATAGAACGTATACAATAACTGTAACGACCCACTATTTTGTACCATTCGAATTCGACAATAATAGAACATGTCGAGCTGGAATAGTTCAAAATAATAGATTGTAGAATAAATTTGGCAAAACTCGGAATATACAGTAAATAAATCGCAGAATCACATACACAGATATCAGAATCTCGCAGCGGAAATTAAAAATTTAGTGGTTCATGAAGCCACTGATACATCTTTACAAAACAGAACTTACATTGTCTATAATCCTCAATACAAATTTTAACATACACAGATAGAGAGTCTTCAAAGTCTTGAATTCCAGAAAGGATAAAGGCTGAAACAACTTCCAATAGCACGAATGATCTATTGAGTGTCCTAGCTACGGAGAAGAAACTGAAGCTGCAACTCAGGCTGACCCGAGCGTACAATAAAACAAAACACTCGAGTCAGGACATACATACTTATATAATGTAAGCTAAATCAAGTGTACTGTAATATATAGCAAGTAACTCAAAGGATGCCTGGGACCGCCCATCCTCTAAGGATCCGTTAAACTATTTACTATGTAGTATATTGCGCTATTATAATAGTGTCTATTTATAAAGTAAACATACTTATTTCTTAGCATTAAGGGGTTACCCATATAGCCCTTAACACGTAATAGTCCCAGTAGTCCATCCAATATCATAGCTCCTCCTACTCGGGAAGCAACTAGAGGATACCACACGGGCTACGGGAGAAAACCAAACTCGTACAAGGCTCGATATGGTAGGTGACACGGCACAACTAGGCAATGCCAGGGTAGATATACCAATTGCTATCCGGACCGGTGGTAACGCGAAGCCGCAGCAACCGCCCACCTCGAACAACACTCCCAAATCAAAGGGTGCACCCAAACAATCACATAAGTAATAGAATGGTATACGAAGAAGTGCGTTCGATCAGAGGAGCTACCTCATTAATCCGAGAATCGCTCCTGTTTTAGCCACCTTATGCCAACTCACGGGAGTCGGGTCCACGTATATACCTTTCAAGAAACCGTCACCACCAACCTACTTCATTCTGGAATCTCCACCGCGTACACGGTTAGTCAAAGTGGTTTTCGGTATCGACAGAGAGTATGTCCATATCCGATCCCGGTCTCTTTGCCAACCCTTCGTTATTATAACCCGTGGTTATTTAAAAACAGTTTATACTTTAAATCAGAATAAACATTTCCATTTCAAAACTATAGATACGATATCATTTTAAAACCCAAAACAATAGGATATCGTTATATTCAAATATAATTCTTTCCAAAACCATACTGTTTATAATATCTGGAGACCAAATATTTGAATTATATCTTCAAAGGATAATGTTTTGGAAACTTTACTTAAATCCATAACTCCCAATCACAATGGTTTGGACATTCAACGGTATATATATAAATGGGTTAACTTTATGGTTACTTTGTAAAGAAGATAATTTACATAGCTTCACAAATATATTTCTTTATTTAAAGTTTAACCATAATTTAAATATCCCTTTATGTTCCCAAAACCATTTCAATTTTTATATATAACCCATTGGAGTATTTACTATTCAAAACTTAGTTTGGGTTTTATTCTTTCACAAATCAATGTTTTATATTTTTAGTCTTGAATATTCCCATAATTTCCATAAATAAAACTCCAAATTTTAACCATTAAATTTTTCCCAAAATTTACTTAATACCAGAATATTTATCTTTAATTTATTTAGGAAAATACAGTTATAAATATTATGTCTTAAGTTTTTCCAAAACTTAAGGTAAAATAAAATTTATCAAATTCCATAAATTTTAGAGCAATCAAATTCTAGATTCCATAGCACTTAGGAAATGCTACCTAAAGTTATGGGTAAAACTAGTCAAATTTCAAAAGACAGCATTTAAATGCTGTAATAGATTGTTTAACTTGATAAATATTTCCAAATATAACCTATTTATTTATTCATTTATTAACTGAAATCTTATTCTTTCAAAATCCCGATTTACCAAATAAGTTATATTCCATAAATTTATTCAAATATTTATTTATTTCTTTATTTATAACTTATTAAAAATCAATATAAATTCCTTTAAAGATATAAATCAAATATTTAACTTCCAAAATAATTTTAAATATTTCAGAAAATATTATAAGGACCACGGGCCTGTATATAGTTTTCTAGCCTAGGTCAAGTGGTACGGATTTATATCATTTCAATCCGTAGTTTACAAATATCCCGGGTCCTATCATTTCAAACCCGCAATCCCAAGTTTAACAGTTTAACAGTTAACAGCATAATTTAACAATAATAATCATTTAGGCCTATCATTTCAGCCCATAACAATCTACGTATAACAGGGAACTTGCAGTGTGATTTAAGCAGTAAATAAACAATAACATAATATAACTGCAGATATAATACAACAGATAATAACTGATGAGGTGTCAATTTAAATGGGGTTCATCATTTTATATTACACTACAGACAGATAATAGTGACATAAAATTTTACACATACACTTGCAATAATTTACGAAATATAAATACGTATGTCTGGTGAGAAATACTCACCTGAAAGTTGCAGAAAATTTGAATTCAAAACGACGATTCACCGGTAAAGACCGACAGAAAATAACGATCAAATTTCTTCTGATGTAGCCTAGATTCAAATCTAGAACAAATTCAAATATTTTGAAACGCGACTTTAGAATGTATGGTCAAGAAAGGATTAAAACAGAACGGAAATTGTTTTGACTTGCTCGACCACTCCACCGTATAATGTGACCTAAATATACCCAAAATATGTGCCCCGTGCTAACACACAAAATTTACGACGAAAATTTTCCCTAAACAATCACGGCAAGATGTTAACTACGAACACCCGTACACATAAATTTTTCTTTCTCCATGTACGGTGACACGGATACGTGCACGCACGTGCATCACTCCACTGCCTAGTTTTCTCATGCACATTGCACATATATGTGCAGCCTACCTCCCCAGTTTTCTTTTCTCTTATTTACTAAAATTCCAGTTTAACCTATATACTTGCAAAATTGGTTTCATCTCTTTTTCCTTTCCAGGCTCGAACTGTCACAGGGTATCCTCTTCATCAATACAGCATGGCTAAGCATGCATCGTGGCATCAAAACATGTCAAAGTGGCTTTATATACCAAGATGTTCGAACTCCACATTTCAAATTTTCCAGTACACTTCCCAGGCCGATCAACTGATACGTGTATATGCACGCTCAAACCAACCCATACAATACCACATACTTCATCCATATATATCTTACTTCATTCATATATTTAACTCTTGTATTCAGTTTTAATCTTACGTTTTAGGTTTAGTTCTAAAACATCACTTTACAGATAGATTTCCTTAGATTCAAAACTTCCCAGGCAGATCTGAAGCATTTCAGTTTCATTTTAAGTTTTAAACTTAACTTTAAAACATTTCTAGACAATATAAATTTTCTTAAATATAACTTCCCAGGCATCTGTACAGGCAAACCACTGCTTCGTGACTGCTACAAATTACTTCGAGTCACCTCCTTATATGCTTCGAGTAATTTCATGCCAGACTTCGAGTCAAGAACGCCTCTGCTTCGAGACAATCTGGGAATTTCTTCGGGAATCATATAATTGCTTCGAACGAAACTGAGGCCACTTCTACTTGACCAACACTGAAGCCTTTTTATGTATTCTTCTTTCAACATGTCCAACTCCTATTGATACCTCAAGTACACATAAAGAATCATCTACTGAAACCTACCTGCATGTTTTTCTTGCCTACCTACTATTTATATTTACTTTCTACTGCAAATTCCACTGATGCATACGAGTACTGACACCAACATATACACAGAGATACAACATGTACATCCTACCCCTTCATCTTTTCACAAATGGTTTCCACAATCTCCAAATTATAAACTAAAACAGGCAACTCACTTACACTCATGCTAACCAGTATTATGATAGATAAACAAAACAAGGACTTCCCCTCTGAAAATATTCACTGCCCTGTTTTTCTATATATAATTCTTTTCTTTTTATATGACCTGCCTAGACTACTAATCACAGATCTTCAATCACCAAAATAATTATGGGCATTACTCCTCTCCAATTCAAAACAGACAATCCCTTAAAATGTATAGATAAAATCTTCTAACCTTCACAAAACACATGCCTTTCCAAGAGATTACACAGTTCTAAGACCTACGCAGACTCAAGCTAGCATCTATATTCCTACTGGCACATGGTGGGAGAAATGGCCGAGCAAACAAGGGTGAAAAGAAAAAAAAGAAACTGGAAGGAAAGGAAAAACAAAAAGACTGAAGAAGAAAAGAAAATATACCTGATGGCTATAGAGGAAGAAAGGCAGAATAAAAGAGATGTAGAGGAATGAAAGATATATATAGGCAAGGCTTGCGAATAACGTATCAGCCTTTTTTTTTCATTGTGAATTCCTTCAAGTCTGCGTGATTAAAGGCAAAAGATGAGGCAGCTTGATTATGGAGAAATAAATGCTGATGGAATTTAAAACATGCATTGATTTTGGACGAAATGGTTTGCGTGACTGGAAAATTGAAGATGGGAGAAAGGAGTTGATATGCACGTTACTTTATATAAACAAAGCTTGCGTGATTAGTGGAGGAAAATAAACAACAAAATTACGAGCGTTACTTAAAATTTCCCCGTGCTCTTGGATTTGTATATATGTGTGATTAGGAACGGAAAATTTTATTTATTTATTTATTTATTTATTTATTGCATAATAAAGATGAAATAGAGAGATATACATGGGAATTGAGAAGTTGAAAAGATAGGCAAGGTTAAGTATGAATGTGTGATTTAAAACTGCCAATTGAAATCTAGATTTAATGCATGCGATAACTGCAATTTTTATGAGAAGCTTTGATTTCAAAATCTTATACTATTTAATGTAGGCGTGATTTTAGATTGATGATTTGCAGATAAAAGGATTTGTTTGAGGCGGAATCAAATGGACAAATGGGGAGAAAAGGGCAAGCAGCTTAAATGGTTTAAAGTATCAGTTTTATATATATAAATATGAATACGTGTGTGATGATTCATTTATATTTACATAAATTTTGATTTGTATTAAATATGTTTACAAATGTATTTGGACGTTCGCAGATACCATACTAGATCATAGGCAAAAACACAGGGGAAAAAGAGGAAGCTGTAGAGATTTAAAGCTTTCAGTTACAAAAGTTATAAATATGTTTACGTGATATAAGATTTAGGCAGTTACACAACATATAAAGTTTGAAAATATGTAAATATGCATGCGTGATTTCAGCATGCTTTGATTCTCCTATGTTTGATTTAATAAACAAACTGGCCAGACTTAATGCAAAACTTTTTAAAAAGAAACGTACAAAATGAAAAGTTGCGTGATATAAGCCTGGATATAAAGTTTGTACGTAACTTTATGTTCTTTTTTTTTTTTAGTTCAGTTTGCAAAAATTATAAGTTTTTGTATTTACTGGAAGGCCGAGAGATTTGCTTCAGTTTTCTCTTTGAATAAATGCTTATACGTGATTGAAGAAATAAACAAGGGAAGTTATCAATGCATGATTTTATTTCTGAGAAAAGGAAAGGCAAACTCATATTCAATTCAGTTTTGATTTACAAAAGGTTTAATTAAGGCATACGTTGATATGGGGAGAAATAAAGGTAAGTATACATCAGAGGATGAACGAAAGAGTTGATATGTATCGTATCAATTTAGGCATGCACAAATTTCTCCTTGGATTTTTGTCTCACACGTTACTTCCATGTTAAGTTTTTACTTCATTTTATTTATTTGATTTTAGTTTGAAAACAATAAATGGAATGGCAAGAATTTATGCAAAGCTTAGAAAAACGTATACAAATTTATTTAAAATCAGACTGTCAGTTAATGCAACGTAACGTTTGTTATAAAATCTCTGACTGATATTTTTCTCCAAAATTTTACGAAAACATGATTTTTACACTACGCTAAATAGACGCAGTCCAAAACATCAAAAAAAAAAAAAAAAAAAAATTTTTTTTTTTATAAAAATAACATTTTAAAAACACACGTTTTATTACGTCACTTATACCCTATAATTGACGCGTCTTTTGAACGCGAAATTCAACTGTTTAACTTAGCTTAAAATTTCACAGTTATTATTAGATTTTATTGATATATGCAATTTTATAAAATATATCTTCAAATTAAATAATTAAACTATATCTTTAGACACAATTTATATAAAATATACTTTGAAACTAAATAATTAATAATAAAATAAATATCTAAAACTAGGGCTGTTACACTCTCCCCCACTTAAGAACTTTTCGTCCTCGAAAAGGAACGAAAGAAGAGAAACAAAGAAGATAAGCTAGATAACAAGTATTTTAAACGGATGGTTCCGGATTTTAAAGCACGAAGAAGATCTTCTAGAGTCGGTTTTACCCTTCCAGTTCGACTGTCAGTCTATGGGACAATGTCCCGATCCTGAGGAGTAACAAAGATTTCTAAAGACTATAGAGAGATTTCTAAATAGACTGGTATAAGCGATAGCATCCCAATCCGTAGAAGATAGGGAAACCAAGGACATTTAAGATAGTCTGGAAAACAAGATAAGATAATAAATTTGAAATCATAATACTTTGAAAGTCATTAAAATTTATAGATTATTATTTGGAAATACTACTAAAATCATAACACCTTTTTAAAATAATCTTCATTTATTCAGTTATAAATTTCCATAATATTTTATTTTTAGAACAGCAGCACTTAAAATATGCTACAGCAGATATAATAATATTTCTAATTAGTTCAACATTTTTCTTAATTCTTAATTTAACAAATAACCTAACACTTTATTTGGAATACCTATTTTATAAATAAAATTTGAGTGGTTATAATAAATGTTATACACTCGAATTTTAGTTATAAAATCCTTTTTATATTGTATATTTTCCAAATTCATTTTTAACTTTTGAAAATCAAGGTAAGTTATATTGAAATGAAATTGAGTATTATACAACTAAAACTTCCAAATTTAATTATTTCCAGTTGGAATTTCTTATTCAGAATTTTATTTTCCATTTATTGAAATTTCTTAAGATAAAATTTTAAGAATTAAATTTCTGATTCCCCTCAAACCATTTACAGATAAATAAGTATATATTCATAATATGTCAATCAAATTTAAATTATATATCTATATATATATATTAAGTCATACTTTAGAAATTTCAAATCAAATAAAATCTCAAGGTAATACTGTAGCCAGACTACAGAATGGTCTTTCACTTCGAAACTCGAAAATGAATGTCGATGATGTTGTAGTCATCACCGAAATTATTTTCCAGCGACAAAGAGAAGAGCACTAAATTTTTAAAATTCTTTGGGAAACAAACTTCTATTTTGAAAATAATTTAAATAATATATACTTTTAAAATTTTAATCCCAAAGTTTGAAACCATCAGAAATTGAATTCTCAAGTTCTTGTTTTATATTCATTTCTGTTTCTAAATTAATTTATAACCATTGTTTATATTCAATTATTTAGACAAACACATGGTTTACAAAACCATAAATAAAATCAAACTATTATCTCCTGACACTAGTTAAATTAAATATTAAAATTTCTGAAAATTTATACTTATATATATTTTAGATTTCCTTTCAAATATAGGAGTAAATTTCCAAAACAAGGATAGAAATTCAAATTTGATGAACTCAAATCAAATAGAATCCAAGCTAGTTAAAATCAGAAGGTCCGATGATTAAATAACAGAATAAGGAACTGGGTAAGTCTATATAAATCGCGGACAACCTTGATCTGGTCAACCGTGACTTGAAGAGTCGGATCGATATGATTGGGTAAATCTATATTTGATCCGAAGAGATAGAGTTCAGAATAATCAAAGATACTAGCATATAAACCGATGATAAATATAAATCTCCGGTGAATTAATGCTAATGGTAAAGGAGTTTCACCCCTTTATTAGAACGATGGCGAGACCGCCAATTCACTATAAAGATCATCCGAAGTGGAGTTATGGGATACTCCAGAATCTTGAGTAGATGAAAAGTGAGGGACACGAGTGAACTTTGGAACCACAGGGAATGTTCCAAATTCGAAAAGGAAGAGATTCAATCTCAAATGAAGGTGATTCTGTAAATCAAATTTACCATATATTCTGAGTTTGCCTAGAGCCAAAGCTCTGATACCAGCTGTAACGACCCACTATTTTGTACCATTCGAATTCGACAATAATAGAACATGTCGAGCTGGAATAGTTCAAAATAATAGATTGTAGAATAAATTTGGCAAAACTCGGAATATACAGTAAATAAATCGCAGAATCACATACACAGATATCAGAATCTCGCAGCGGAAATTAAAAATTTAGTGGTTCATGAAGCCACTGATACATCTTTACAAAACAGAACTTACATTGTCTATAATCCTCAATACAAATTTTAACATACACAGATAGAGAGTCTTCAAAGTCTTGAATTCCAGAAAGGATAAAGGCTGAAACAACTTCCAATAGCACGAATGATCTATTGAGTGTCCTAGCTACGGAGAAGAAACTGAAGCTGCAACTCAGGCTGACCCGAGCGTACAATAAAACAAAACACTCGAGTCAGGACATACATACTTATATAATGTAAGCTAAATCAAGTGTACTGTAATATATAGCAAGTAACTCAAAGGATGCCTGGGACCGCCCATCCTCTAAGGATCCGTTAAACTATTTACTATGTAGTATATTGCGCTATTATAATAGTGTCTATTTATAAAGTAAACATACTTATTTCTTAGCATTAAGGGGTTACCCATATAGCCCTTAACACGTAATAGTCCCAGTAGTCCATCCAATATCATAGCTCCTCCTACTCGGGAAGCAACTAGAGGATACCACACGGGCTACGGGAGAAAACCAAACTCGTACAAGGCTCGATATGGTAGGTGACACGGCACAACTAGGCAATGCCAGGGTAGATATACCAATTGCTATCCGGACCGGTGGTAACGCGAAGCCGCAGCAACCGCCCACCTCGAACAACACTCCCAAATCAAAGGGTGCACCCAAACAATCACATAAGCAATAGAATGGTATACGAAGAAGTGCGTTCGATCAGAGGAGCTACCTCATTAATCCGAGAATCGCTCCTGTTTTAGCCACCTTATGCCAACTCACGGGAGTCGGGTCCACGTATATACCTTTCAAGAAACCGTCACCACCAACCTACTTCATTCTGGAATCTCCACCGCGTACACGGTTAGTCAAAGTGGTTTTCGGTATCGACAGAGAGTATGTCCATATCCGATCCCGGTCTCTTTGCCAACCCTTCGTTATTATAACCCGTGGTTATTTAAAAACAGTTTATACTTTAAATCAGAATAAACATTTCCATTTCAAAACTATAGATACGATATCATTTTAAAACCCAAAACAATAGGATATCGTTATATTCAAATATAATTCTTTCCAAAACCATACTGTTTATAATATCTGGAGACCAAATATTTGAATTATATCTTCAAAGGATAATGTTTTGGAAACTTTACTTAAATCCATAACTCCCAATCACAATGGTTTGGACATTCAACGGTATATATATAAATGGGTTAACTTTATGGTTACTTTGTAAAGAAGATAATTTACATAGCTTCACAAATATATTTCTTTATTTAAAGTTTAACCATAATTTAAATATCCCTTTATGTTCCCAAAACCATTTCAATTTTTATATATAACCCATTGGAGTATTTACTATTCAAAACTTAGTTTGGGTTTTATTCTTTCACAAATCAATGTTTTATATTTTTAGTCTTGAATATTCCCATAATTTCCATAAATAAAACTCCAAATTTTAACCATTAAATTTTTCCCAAAATTTACTTAATACCAGAATATTTATCTTTAATTTATTTAGGAAAATACAGTTATAAATATTATGTCTTAAGTTTTTCCAAAACTTAAGGTAAAATAAAATTTATCAAATTCCATAAATTTTAGAGCAATCAAATTCTAGATTCCATAGCACTTAGGAAATGCTACCTAAAGTTATGGGTAAAACTAGTCAAATTTCAAAAGACAGCATTTAAATGCTGTAATAGATTGTTTAACTTGATAAATATTTCCAAATATAACCTATTTATTTATTCATTTATTAACTGAAATCTTATTCTTTCAAAATCCCGATTTACCAAATAAGTTATATTCCATAAATTTATTCAAATATTTATTTATTTCTTTATTTATAACTTATTAAAAATCAATATAAATTCCTTTAAAGATATAAATCAAATATTTAACTTCCAAAATAATTTTAAATATTTCAGAAAATATTATAAGGACCACGGGCCTGTATATAGTTTTCTAGCCTAGGTCAAGTGGTACGGATTTATATCATTTCAATCCGTAGTTTACAAATATCCCGGGTCCTATCATTTCAAACCCGCAATCCCAAGTTTAACAGTTTAACAGTTAACAGCATAATTTAACAATAATAATCATTTAGGCCTATCATTTCAGCCCATAACAATCTACGTATAACAGGGAACTTGCAGTGTGATTTAAGCAGTAAATAAACAATAACATAATATAACTGCAGATATAATACAACAGATAATAACTGATGAGGTGTCAATTTAAATGGGGTTCATCATTTTATATTACACTACAGACAGATAATAGTGACATAAAATTTTACACATACACTTGCAATAATTTACGAAATATAAATACGTATGTCTGGTGAGAAATACTCACCTGAAAGTTGCAGAAAATTTGAATTCAAAACGACGATTCACCGGTAAAGACCGACAGAAAATAACGATCAAATTTCTTCTGATGTAGCCTAGATTCAAATCTAGAACAAATTCAAATATTTTGAAACGCGACTTTAGAATGTATGGTCAAGAAAGGATTAAAATAGAACGGAAATTGTTTTGACTTGCTCGACCACTCCACCGTATAATGTGACCTAAATATACCCAAAATATGTGCCCCGTGCTAACACACAAAATTTACGACGAAAATTTTCCCTAAACAATCACGGCAAGATGTTAACTACGAACACCCGTACACATAAATTTTTCTTTCTCCATGTACGGTGACACGGATACGTGCACGCACGTGCATCACTCCACTGCCTAGTTTTCTCATGCACATTGCACATATATGTGCAGCCTACCTCCCCAGTTTTCTTTTCTCTTATTTACTAAAATTCCAGTTTAACCTATATACTTGCAAAATTGGTTTCATCTCTTTTTCCTTTCCAGGCTCGAACTGTCACAGGGTATCCTCTTCATCAATACAGCATGGCTAAGCATGCATCGTGGCATCAAAACATGTCAAAGTGGCTTTATATACCAAGATGTTCGAACTCCACATTTCAAATTTTCCAGTACACTTCCCAGGCCGATCAACTGATACGTGTATATGCACGCTCAAACCAACCCATACAATACCACATACTTCATCCATATATATCTTACTTCATTCATATATTTAACTCTTGTATTCAGTTTTAATCTTACGTTTTAGGTTTAGTTCTAAAACATCACTTTACAGATAGATTTCCTTAGATTCAAAACTTCCCAGGCAGATCTGAAGCATTTCAGTTTCATTTTAAGTTTTAAACTTAACTTTAAAACATTTCTAGACAATATAAATTTTCTTAAATATAACTTCCCAGGCATCTGTACAGGCAAACCACTGCTTCGTGACTGCTACAAATTACTTCGAGTCACCTCCTTATATGCTTCGAGTAATTTCATGCCAGACTTCGAGTCAAGAACGCCTCTGCTTCGAGACAATCTGGGAATTTCTTCGGGAATCATATAATTGCTTCGAACGAAACTGAGGCCACTTCTACTTGACCAACACTGAAGCCTTTTTATGTATTCTTCTTTCAACATGTCCAACTCCTATTGATACCTCAAGTACACATAAAGAATCATCTACTGAAACCTACCTGCATGTTTTTCTTGCCTACCTACTATTTATATTTACTTTCTACTGCAAATTCCACTGATGCATACGAGTACTGACACCAACATATACACAGAGATACAACATGTACATCCTACCCCTTCATCTTTTCACAAATGGTTTCCACAATCTCCAAATTATAAACTAAAACAGGCAACTCACTTACACTCATGCTAACCAGTATTATGATAGATAAACAAAACAAGGACTTCCCCTCTGAAAATATTCACTGCCCTGTTTTTCTATATATAATTCTTTTCTTTTTATATGACCTGCCTAGACTACTAATCACAGATCTTCAATCACCAAAATAATTATGGGCATTACTCCTCTCCAATTCAAAACAGACAATCCCTTAAAATGTATAGATAAAATCTTCTAACCTTCACAAAACACATGCCTTTCCAAGAGATTACACAGTTCTAAGACCTACGCAGACTCAAGCTAGCATCTATATTCCTACTGGCACATGGTGGGAGAAATGGCCGAGCAAACAAGGGTGAAAAGAAAAAAAAGAAACTGGAAGGAAAGGAAAAACAAAAAGACTGAAGAAGAAAAGAAAATATACCTGATGGCTATAGAGGAAGAAAGGCAGAATAAAAGAGATGTAGAGGAATGAAAGATATATATAGGCAAGGCTTGCGAATAACGTATCAGCCTTTTTTTTTCATTGTGAATTCCTTCAAGTCTGCGTGATTAAAGGCAAAAGATGAGGCAGCTTGATTATGGAGAAATAAATGCTGATGGAATTTAAAACATGCATTGATTTTGGACGAAATGGTTTGCGTGACTGGAAAATTGAAGATGGGAGAAAGGAGTTGATATGCACGTTACTTTATATAAACAAAGCTTGCGTGATTAGTGGAGGAAAATAAACAACAAAATTACGAGCGTTACTTAAAATTTCCCCGTGCTCTTGGATTTGTATATATGTGTGATTAGGAACGGAAAATTTTATTTATTTATTTATTTATTTATTTATTGCATAATAAAGATGAAATAGAGAGATATACATGGGAATTGAGAAGTTGAAAAGATAGGCAAGGTTAAGTATGAATGCGTGATTTAAAACTGCCAATTGAAATCTAGATTTAATGCATGCGATAACTGCAATTTTTATGAGAAGCTTTGATTTCAAAATCTTATACTATTTAATGTAGGCGTGATTTTAGATTGATGATTTGCAGATAAAAGGATTTGTTTGAGGCGGAATCAAATGGACAAATGGGGAGAAAAGGGCAAGCAGCTTAAATGGTTTAAAGTATCAGTTTTATATATATAAATATGAATACGTGTGTGATGATTCATTTATATTTACATAAATTTTGATTTGTATTAAATATGTTTACAAATGTATTTGGACGTTCGCAGATACCATACTAGATCATAGGCAAAAACACAGGGGAAAAAGAGGAAGCTGTAGAGATTTAAAGCTTTCAGTTACAAAAGTTATAAATATGTTTACGTGATATAAGATTTAGGCAGTTACACAACATATAAAGTTTGAAAATATGTAAATATGCATGCGTGATTTCAGCATGCTTTGATTCTCCTATGTTTGATTTAATAAACAAACTGGCCAGACTTAATGCAAAACTTTTTAAAAAGAAACGTACAAAATGAAAAGTTGCGTGATATAAGCCTGGATATAAAGTTTGTACGTAACTTTATGTTCTTTTTTTTTTTTAGTTCAGTTTGCAAAAATTATAAGTTTTTGTATTTACTGGAAGGCCGAGAGATTTGCTTCAGTTTTCTCTTTGAATAAATGCTTATACGTGATTGAAGAAATAAACAAGGGAAGTTATCAATGCATGATTTTATTTCTGAGAAAAGGAAAGGCAAACTCATATTCAATTCAGTTTTGATTTACAAAAGGTTTAATTAAGGCATACGTTGATATGGGGAGAAATAAAGGTAAGTATACATCAGAGGATGAACGAAAGAGTTGATATGTATCGTATCAATTTAGGCATGCACAAATTTCTCCTTGGATTTTTGTCTCACACGTTACTTCCATGTTAAGTTTTTACTTCATTTTATTTATTTGATTTTAGTTTGAAAACAATAAATGGAATGGCAAGAATTTATGCAAAGCTTAGAAAAACGTATACAAATTTATTTAAAATCAGACTGTCAGTTAATGCAACGTAACGTTTGTTATAAAATCTCTGACTGATATTTTTCTCCAAAATTTTTCGAAAACATGATTTTTACACTACGCTAAATAGACGCAGTCCAAAACATCAAAAAAAAAAAAAAAAAAAAAATTTTTTTTTATAAAAATAACATTTTAAAAACACACGTTTTATTACGTCACTTATACCCTATAATTGACGCGTCTTTTGAACGCGAAATTCAACTGTTTAACTTAGCTTAAAATTTCACAGTTATTATTAGATTTTATTGACATATGCAATTTTATAAAATATATCTTCAAATTAAATAATTAAACTATATCTTTAGACACAATTTATATAAAATATACTTTGAAACTAAATAATTAATAATAAAATAAATATCTAAAACTAGGGCTGTTACAATAACTATTTCTAAGCAATTTCCTTTATAGGAAAAGCTTGATTTAGTTAGCAATTGTGAGTTTTGAACTCACCTCAATGATTTAGCAAGAGTTTTAAAGCAAGTATCGAACTTTAGAGAAGGAATGGAGCTTCAAAGACCTGTATTAGCTGAAAATAAGACATGCAAAAGGAAATAAACTGGTTATAGACAATTTTTATCTCAAGTTTTAAGATTTTGATGAAAACTCTTTTGTATTGGTTGGAGATTACCTTTCTACTCTTGATTTAGTTCATTTCTCTTTGAAATTTGCAGTAAAAGTTGAGTAGAAATTGGTTTTAGTTAAGAGTAGCCATTATTTCTATTTTCTTTTACTGCATCTTTATTTCTTAGAGAAGGAAGAAGAGAAACCAACGTACACTTAGTTCTCTCAAGTCAAAAAACTCTAGAGATTAGGCTAATGGATCCAATATCTACCCAATTAAGCCCAAAGGCAGAATTACTTAGTGAACAACAAGGCTATATACATATTTTAACCTATTTTATCACAATATACCCATATTTCTCAATATAAACTCAAATAAAAATGTATGCTACCAATTGTATGAAAATAAAATTGTCATTAAAACAAAATAAATTTTATTTCAACAATAAAATGTTATTTTTATAAATAAAACCTTATTTTTACCTATATTTCGCAATTTACACAATTTTATTATAAAACACTATTTTTACTACATCAATGTGTACGAAAATTGTTTTCTTGTTACCATAATTCATTTTAACTCTTTTAATCATCAAAATATTATTTTAAAACAATATTTCATCTTTTATTTAACCAAATACTTACCCAATCAATATTTAATCCCATATTTATTCTCAAATAATCAAAATAAAGTTCCAAACTTTATTTTTATTTTCCATTTTATTTGCAAATTCATTGTTTATCCCAGATAAACAATATAAAATTTCCAATTATATTTTAATTTGCAATATTAAATTATAACCTCCATTATAACTTAATGTATACATGTAATCTCCAAACCAGGGTTGTTACAGTATTTAACCTTGAAATTTATATCAAAATTTATTACCATTAGATAAATTGTGATAAGGTATTTTGACTCAAGGAATAGACATTAGAAAACCAGATATTGGGACTCATGTAGGGTAGCGCCTTATACAATAACTCTTAGCCTATGGTTGATATTAGCCCACTATTCCAGTGCACAGGGCTTTGTTAAGGGTAAAACTAAAACTAGGTTTATGCATAAAAAGGAAGATATAACTTATATAGGTTATTGGTTGACCTACAAAGTCATTAGGTTCATAGTGAGCCTAGCAAAATAATAAGATAGATAGATGGTCAGGGTAACACTAGGATGATTGTGTTTGAATGGACAGTCTAGTTTCCTCCTAATGGTAAATTAGAGAATTCGGTATATCTGATCGGCCCGAGTCAATCATATAGGTTTGTTGTAATGCTGGAAAAAAATATAAAATAGGGATAGAAGGTCAATTGATTGAGATAGATTGGTCAGGTAGCATTCATGCATATGATTATTTTATGTTGGTTTAACTATTGTGATTGCAGGGGCATGATTTGATTGACATGTTTATAGAAGATACTATTGAGGAGAAAACGCACTCCACTTGGGTGCTTATTTAAGTAGTCGAGAGTAAGGTTTTCAGGTTTTAGGTTTGAAGAATAAAGCTTTCGAGAACATGCAAGAAGTTGAACTAGCTATATAGGAGTCTATTTATGTTCACCGTGTTGTTGTGTTATTCTGTCCGAATGTATGTAATGGTAGAATATGCTTCTGTCTAACAATCAACTCCGATCAACCAAAGGGGCATCTTCATATATTTCTATTGGAGTATTTTGTAATAATTATATTTATCTGAACTCAGGCAATATTTGAGATTATGTAATGAATATGGAATTTATTAATGAAATGCATTCTGAAAAGAATTTCATATACCTTTGCTTTCGATGTTAATGATACTATTAGCTGATCTCATTTTGTCATCGAAGATTAATACTATTGATGACCGCAGTAACAGTAGCACTTATTTTCGAGCCTCTAAATAAGGGATGTTAGAGTACATGATCGACATGTGCTGAAGAATACCACGGAAGCAAGGAGTTTCCTTTGTGTCCTACGATAGGAAGTTCATTAACGACTTTGCGAAAATCTCTACCCCTCTGACTCGCCGTACCCAGAAGAATTTGGTTTTCTCGTAGGATGTAAAATGTGAAGATGCTTTTATTAAGTTAAAGGAGGCATTGACTAGTGCACCTATTTCAGTGTTACCCGATCGCATGAAGGCATTCAGTATATACTAACACTTGTGGTATGGAGTTGGGCATGGTGTTGATGTAGGAAGGGAGAGTGGTGAACTATGCTTGTCGACATTTGAAGGTCCGTGAGATAAACTATCCTACCCATGATCTTGAGTTGGCGGCCATTCTCTTTGCAGTCGAATCATGTAGACATTATCTTTTAGGAGAATGGTTTGAGCTATATATGGATCATAAGTCTTTGAAGTATCTATTCTCCTAAAAGGATTTGAACTTAAGGCAGCAGAGGTGGATGAAGTTTTTGGCATTGTATGACTTTGTTATCTCCTATACTCTAGGCAAAGGTAATGTTGTAGCCGATGCCTATAGTAGGAAGCATGCGATATTAAGTTTTATGTTCTCGGAGTGGAAGCACTTAGAGTTCATTTCTACATTCGACTTTTGACCATCATCAGATATTAGTCTAAGATTCTTAGCAATTTTAGATGTGTAGCCTACACTTATGGACTACATATGGTCAAGTTAGAAGCAAGATAAGGTGTTGTTGGATGTTTTCAAGAGGATTATTAGAGGAAAGCGGTCGAGTCATTTGAGGCGTTATGTATTTGACTCGAATGGGTGGTTACAGAGAGATATTAGATTGCGTTCTTATCATTATGGATTTGATTAACATGATACTAGACGAGTCTCAACGTTCTAAGATGACCATTCATCCCAGCGGAGACAATATGTATCATGACATGAAGAGAGTCTTTATTTGGCCTGGTATGAAGAAACATGTGGCAGAGTACGTGGCCTGATGTCTGACTCGCCATAGAGTAAAGGTGGAGCAAAAGAAGCCTGGAAGGTTATTGCAACCATTAGATATTCCTTAGTGGAAGTGGGAGTGTATTTCTATGAATTCCATTGATGAAATACCTAGGAGTAGGAGGGGGAATGAGATTATTTGGGTGAGAATTGACCAACTAACCAAATATGCCCATTTCATTACGGTTAAGAGTATGAGGACCGTAGCCTCTTTGGTGAAACTTTATCTGAGGAGACGATTGTTAGGTTACATGGACTTCCTTTTAGCATCAGGAGTGACCGAGATTCACTTTTCACCAGTAAGTTTTGGAGGATTTTTCAGTAGGCATTAGGAACGAAGTTGAGTTTGAGTATCGCTTATCACCCGTAGACGGACAGACGGATAGGAAGGGTGAACCGAGTGTTGGAGGACTTACTTCGGATCTGTATCTTATATTTTGGAGGCTATTAGGAGGATCACTAACCACTAGTGGAGTTTACTTATAATAATAGTTATCAGACGAGTATTGGAATGACACAGTTCGAAGCGTTGTACATGAGGCCTTGTAGATCACTGTCTTATTAATGAAAGACACTGGTAGGATTATTCTTAGACCAGATATGGTGTGGGAGACCTCAGAGAAGGTGGACTTTGTCCGTAGGAGTATGAAGATCGCTTTGGATAGGCATAATTCTTTTGTTGCCAGGAAACGCACAGAATTTGAGTTCGCAGTCGACGACATGATCTTTGTGAAATTCTTATCGCTTAGGCATGTTATGAAATTTGGTAGTTCGGGGAAGTTAGCACCGAGGTTTGTAGTGCCTTTTCCAATCACCGGTAGAGTAGGGAAGTTAGCTTATAGGGTGAAGCTTCCTGAGAAGTTAGTGGGAGTACATGATGTTTTTTATGTGTCACACTTACAGAAGTGTCTACATGATACAGCAAACATAGTCAACCCGAGTCGGCTAGAGGATATGGAGGTAAAGCCGAAGTCACTTGTTCGCCGTGCATCTAGTTGTATTCTTGAGCATTCTACAAAGTAACTTCACAACAAGGTTATCAAGCTTGTTAAGGTCCAGTAGGGAGATGATCCAATGAAGAGTACATAGGAGTCTGAGGAGAAGATCTGGGCTACATGCCCACAACTCTTTTCTGGTATGTTTCCATTTTAGTCTAATAGGAATAGGCAACTAAGATGTTTGGTTCTAGCTTAGTATGCCCCATAGGTTAGGACTATTGGATGTTTGGATTGGTTGTGAACGTGTCACTAAGACATGTTTTGGATGATGGATGCTAACAGATGTATTTTTATATAGGTATTTGCACATTTAAAGTAAATATATTCTTGGTTTTGCATACGATCACACTATCACTTGTTTATTTACTAAGTTATATGCATATGGTTGTGGCATATGGGTTGAATGGTTGTGCATAAATTTAGAATTGCTATTATATTTACATAGGATGTTGCACATATTTTGGATACATAGCATGAGCACGTGCATTTGAGGAGGTCAACTAGATTAAGAGATCGCCTAATATTTGCATTAGTATAGGTTCATATGCTTTCTATACCTATATGTACATAGATTGCACTAGATTTTAAATTAAGGTCAATGATTGCCATTGGTTGACGGATGAGTAGGTAGTTGTAGTTATTAATTTTCGTATGTATGAGTTACATTTTCCCGTCCTTAGATATTTCAAGGACGAAATTCTTTTAGGGAGGGGGAGAATGTAACATCTCAAAAATTTAAATGGAAAATTTAAATAAAGAATTAAATTTAAATATAACAGGGGCAAAAATATTAGATTTTTGCAAACGTTCGAATCTAACTATGAAACTTGCACCATTGTGCTTGTAACAATTTTTAGACAATTTTCATACAAAACTTTTTAAAATCAGAGCTAATATAAAGAAGTTATAAGTGTTTTAAATTTTGAGATCGAGAATAATTAAATAAAAAAAACTAGAAATAAAATTATAAAATTAGAAAGTTCCATCGTTGACAGCATCACCTGACCAGTCGACCTTTAGCGGTCGATCAGTAGATGTTTTGAAGATGAGGGTTTGGTTAGGCCTATGGCTTGGATTTAATCGTATATTTTTATTAACATTCATATTTACATCGTATATTTTGAACAACGTTTTAAATCTTGGATTCGATCGTGTTTACACACATTATCTCGTATTGGATGAATTCTTGGGTGAGATGAGTGTATCTTGGGTGTACATCTTTAATTTTAAAGTCCATCTTGGGACTATCTCGGAGTAACATAAGTCTAAATATAATATTTTTAAGATTATTGTAATAATTGTTATTCATATATAAAAGTTGTAAACATAAATAATTTATATAATGATAATATTAATTTTACATTTTATATCAGAGTGATAACATGATTGATTTGGTATTAATTGAATGATTCCCACTCATCTGAATATTAAAAGTAAAAAAAATAAATAATAGGTTTTTTGCTTACTCATTAAATGATAAAAAGAAGAATTAGAGTGTAGTAAAAGGTCAGTAGAGTGTAATTTCTTATGGACTCACATAAGAAGTAAAAAAATATATAAATGAAAAAACATAACTTCATATCAGATCTTCTATTGAGATATTACCTCAAATTTCACTACCTTAGATGAGATGAATGTCTAGTAATATATAAATAAAATTTAGTGACTCATTTCGATAAATCCCATCTTGCTTAAGTTTGAAAGTGAGATCCAAAAGAGATCTCGGATGAGATGAATGAGATCTGAAACTGTGATTTTGAACGGTCAGTATTAGCTTAAACCTCTATAGATACAAATCTAACCAAACCCTAATTCACCAAAATTAGAGCAGAACGTTCAGACTCTATCAATGTAAAGACCCTAAATTTTATTATTTTGATTTGTGAATATTTAGTTTATTTTAAATATTCAATTAATGGCTTAATAATCAAATAGTCCTCTTTTAATTTATAATTAATCATATAAAATTCATTTTTGAATTTTGTTTACAAAAATAGGTAGTTCGATGAAAAACTAAAATGAGATTGAAACCCTTTTTTTGGATTTTGACTTTTTATCGTACGACAAGCTGTAGAAAGTTATTAACCTTTGTATACATTTTTAAACAACATTTAAAGGTTTAACCATTTATTTGGAAAAGCGAATTAATAAAAATATAATATGGATTAATTTTTTTTATTTAAATTTGATTTTGAAGTGATGGCTTGAGTTTGAAAGTTGAGAAGGGTACATGAACCATTTTATTATCCACCATTTTATTCATGGTTTAGTACTTGATTAAATTTAAGAAATGATTAGTAGGAAGAAATGAGGCTAAGGGTATTTTGTTGTTAGGCTATTCATGCATTTATATAAAAACGAAAAGTTTGTTCCATTTTAATTTTTAACTTCTTTGCTTCATCTTCTTTTCACTTCCTTTTCCTTTCTTAAGTTAGATAAAAATATCATCTTTTAACCTAAAATTCTGAAAATTTAGTTGTAGAATTATATTAAGGATGATTTCTAGGGAAGAAATCTTGGAACTTTTGTATTCTCATCGATTTGGAAAAATGTGAGAACACTAAATCTAGTTATTACATTTAGAAAATAATAAATCTAGTGAAATTTTAAATCCTTGCTAATATTTTTATAGAATGAATGTTGTATTTTTAGCCGTTAATTCGGTTTTTAGACGTTACACTTGTCTATATAATTGATTAAATCATACAACTTACTTTGAACAATGAATGCTACATAGAGATGCTTGCTGTAAAACAAAGCAACACAGAGCATATACACAAACATGAACATGGACGTAGGCTTTTGCAATTTCTTCTTCTGTTTGCTCTCAGTACATGAAAGAAAACACACATTTCATGATTCAAAATTTATTATCTACCAGACTGTTAAGTTTTAGCCTAAGCAACCAACTATAAAGTTGTCCATCTTTGTGTCTAGTTATTTTTAAAAATATTAATAGCTATTTTCATTGTCTAGGGTGTTAAATATCTATCAATTGCAGTGAGGTTCAAAACAACGACAGTTTTTTGACAAGCACAATTTGAGGAACGGATTATATAATTGTGTTCATATATATAAATCGTGATTTTTGGAGTTGTTTGCATGATTTTACGGAGTATGGTCGCGCCATAAGGATCTGTTGAACCATTTCCAGTTTTTGGCCAAATTCCGACGTCGTGGTTGCCAAGGGAGGAACTGTGGTAATATGAGGAGGCTGGGGACTTGGCAAGGTTGGTGGTGAAGTCACTGGTGGATCGGTGGCTCGTGGCGGTGGCGGCGAGGTAAACTAAGGTTTCGACCTTGATGCTTTTTGGGTTTGTTTGCGGTTGTGCTAGAAATAACAGGGAGGATCACAATGGCCAGGGGTTGGGGCGGAGGTACGCCTGGATGTGGCGGAGCTCACGGAAGCGGTGGTAGTGGTGATTGAGGATGGAAACGAAAGAGATTCGTGGATTTGTGGAAGCAGGTTTCGTTATGTTTCAGGAATGGGTTGCATTTTCAAATTTTGGGAGGCAAGCTTGGTTGCTCAGGTTGGGTAGGTCAGGGTAATGGGCTGGGCTTGGACTAGGGTGAATATTTGAAATATAGTTTAAATTATTTGATTAGATTATTAACTAAATGTGGTAAATTTTAAAGTGCCATATTTTGTTTATTTTAAATTCATTTAACCCACGAATTTTTGCACTAGATTCATATGATCTAGTCCAACACTATGGTACACACAGTTGATAGTTTAAGTAAAAATTTACGATTTAAAATAATACGCGTTGATTTTAATTATGTTATTTTAAAGAATAACATAGTAATTTAGTTATACTTTATTGGTGATACTATTTAACCAAATAAAACATTGATATATTAAACTAAGTTGAATAGATTATTTTGGACATCTATTGAGCAGAATAAAACATTATTCTGTTATAGTTGACTAAAAAGATTATTGATGACAGCTGTTTGGAAAAATAAATCTCTGTTCTGCTATTATATTTATTTTGATAGTTATTCATATGCCAGTTGATTAATATGAGGATTAATGAACATTGAGAAAAAGTGATGTGTTAACCATTATCGGTTAATTATGAATTTGATTTACATATATGTTGCTTAGGTAAATACCAGTTATATGACTTAAAAAGTTGAATTGAAATAAATGTTAGCTTGTTCAAGCACTATTGTGGTCGCTAAGCTTCTTTCCGAATTTGAAAGGTTATGGATTTAAATTAACTTCAATTTCACAATAATGTGAGGTTAAGTGTTTATTTAATTATAAATATTTTTGATTATTTTATAAATGATGTTTAAGTTAGCTAATTGTTTTACTATTAGTATTTTAAAGTAAGTTAATTAATTATATTATTTATGTCGTTAGTTATTAATTATTTTATTTAGGATGTTTAAAGTTATTTAATTATATTATTAATGTTCTTTAAGTTAATTAATTGATCTAATTATGGTTTAAGTTAATTGATTGATTTAATTAATGATGGGTTAAATTAATAGATTATTTTACTAAGGATGTTTTAAAGCTAATTTATTATTTATTTATGATGTTTAAAAAGGTAATTAATTAATAAAGTTGTTTATCTATAATAAATTGTTTTACAAACGAATTTTTAATAAAGGAGTTTTAATAAGGGTTTTTTTATATAAAAAGGATTTATTCATAAAAAGCATTTTCTAAGACATTTTAGATATTTATGAAAGAAGTTTTATAAATTATTTGGAGATTTATAAATGGATTTGAAATATGAAATGGTCTTATAAAAATGGTATTTTTTAAAAGAATGAGATTTATTTTTGATAAATATTCCCTCTTAATTATGGTGGTATGGAAACATTCTTTACATACTTAACACCAACGGATAAGTGGTTTGGTTTACAGTAAGAAATGTTTTTAAATGATATTTATTTGGTCCATTTAAATATGAATTTGGAAAAGAGAAAATCTTTGTTAAGTTTTGTTAATTTACTTATATCGTTGAGATAAGTATATAGATATTTTTCTAAGTATTGAAAGTGTAATAGGTTGCAAATATTAATTTTTGTGTAGATATGTTGAATCAAATAATTGAAAGATATTTTAATCAATGAAAGATTAATTAATAGAGGCTTAGTGAATCCCACATGGAATTTAATTAATGTTTGATTATTTATTTATTTGATAGTTAAATAACTGACTAATGATCTTGTCCCAAATTATAACTCTGGAAATATCTAGGAGAAACACATGTGTTATATGGCACAGTCATCCGCGACGATACTGTACTGTGTGTACAAATCTCGTTTTGTTCTCTTAGGACAAACGATAAGGAAATCCATCCACTTAAACGGTTAGGAGGTGATCTCCGTCCCTAAGTATTGTCTATTTATTTTTGAAAGAACCGAAGTTGAGTTTACTAAAAACTGTCGAATGTTGGTTTGAAGTGACGGGGATCAGATAAGTATGAATTATCTGAAAACCACTTCAAACCAACTCAAGCGGCATATTGAAGACATCTTAAAGATGATGAAATTGAAAACCGAGCCCTTTTAAGTGCAAGGGCTACTTGCTACTAATCTTGAGGGTGATTCCAAAATGGATGTAGTAGAAGTAGTGCCTTCCATTTGTTCTTGTCCTGAACAACTTATATGGACAAATGCTGGCTTTGCATTATGGAAAGGAGGCGGTCTGAGCATTCCAAGTGGCAACTGCTAAAAGAGGAAAAAGGTAATCGTGACCTCATAAGCCTGACAATCTGGAAATGACTAAAATAGGGGATATGCTTTATAGCTGTGTGGTTCGCTACCAGTAGGAATGGTCATTTCTCTATATGGAGTCGATGTTTATGAATTTAGTATGCGTGCGGAAGTGCGACCATGACTGGTGCATATTATTTTCAAAGCCTTAGTCTCGGGGAATAATGTAATCCGGTATGCCATGTTAAAGGGGCAGCCGACTCTGATTTGTAAGGGGTCCATGTGAGGCCCTTAGTACATTTTTCTAAAGGTAAATTATGGTAGGCGGTACCCCAATAGCCTTATCATTGATGGAAATCCAATCTCTAATATGTGCCATACAGACTTATTTGTGCCTAACTATTGGAATATGAGATGCAACCATTTCAGCTATTTTATATATTTATTTTCAACACCTAAGCATTAATATAATATCATTGAATTTATAATAAATTGATTTGATATCGTAAGGTAAAATCTCATCCATGTTTACATGCGACGTAGTCTTACAAGATACCTTTATTTTCAAAAGATTTTATAACATTAAGTAATCCATTTGATTGTGTTTTTTATGCTGGTTTTACCAGACTGATCTGTGCATTATGTTTTTATAATGCTTGGGTCAGCCCAAGCATATTTTCCAAAATTTAGCTGGACACTTTGATGCTTCAGGAGACGAGCTGAATCCTCCAAGGCATAATCACGTATTTTATCTTCCATTGTTTTATTCTTGTTGCATTTATTAGAAATTGTAAGGATAGGTGGTTATAACTCTTTAGGGTCCGATGATAGGATAATTGTATTCTGATTGATATATGTATATACAATTTTTCTTTTTGTGAAGTTCATTGATATATTATAGATTACTCATCACGTTGTGATATTCTGTTCTGTCTTTTCTTTTCTTGCACCCTCAACGATCTGTTTTTTCCGACACTTGGATGTTCGACACGTAAATACCGTGGATGTATTAGTGTCAACTTCTGAGGATCGAAAAGGCGGGTTGTTACAGTCAAATTTAAATATATTCCTTAAATCATAAACTTCTTCAGAAAAATAAGAAAATAGAGAGATTGAAGAAATTAAATCAAGTGGAAAGCTAGCAAATGGATTATATCTCAGGCATGATTCGAAGGGGATAATTTAAATTTGGGGCGAGTGGGTATATTCGTAATTAGATGATTTATATGCAATTGATTTTAGTATACCCTATCTGATTTAGATAGGTAGAAATTAAAATAAGAATCCTATTTGTTAGATCTAAGATTGAACAACAAATGTAAATTGATGTAAACCTGTTAAATATGAATTGATCTAGGTTACACCCTTTTTATAATCGAATATGAATTCATATAACCTGTTAATGTTGATGTTAAACCTAGGTTAGGCTGCTTTGCTGTAAATTGAGCTTGAAACTGAATATGAAATTTTGATAACTACAAACTATAGATTTACATCAACTATAAGTCAGTTCATAAATTGCTGCATCAAAATTTGGGACGATAATGACCAATGAATGAAGAGGGAAAATTTGGAGACGATAATCCCTAATTAAACAGTGATAACTGGTCGACCACCCTTATTGAAGTCGGTTAATAGTAAGTAACCGCTCAAGTACCAACTGTCGACCGATTTGCGTTTTGTGGGCGCAGTATAAACCTCGGCCTAAGGCCCAGGTTATAAATAGAATAGCAATATATTATATATGTGGATGAATGTTAGTACAAGTAGGGAAGCTAGTTCCCTATATTGATGGTAATAGAATGTTGTGGAAATGGATAAATTTTATTTATCCAACAGGGATTGATATTCAACTAGAGGCGATTCAGTCGCAAATTGCACACAAAGGAGGTTTAACGATGGACAAGCAACATCGACGATGATGCTCGATGGAGTATGTGGTCTGGCACTAATGGGAATTCCATGGTATTCACGGTGGCATGAAATGATGCTGTCTTGTTGATGGAACCTGGTATGGTGCAATAAGAGGCATTACGTTACCATTAAGAAGTAGACACGGATGCAGTGACGATGAGAATGTAACGAAGGGTATTTTTAGCCCTCGAAAATCGACACTAATACATCCTCGGTATTCACGTGCTGCAAATTCAAGTGCCGGAAAAACTGATTGTTAGGAAAAAATAAAATAAAGATAGAACAGAATCTCACACGAAAGGAATGTAACAACCCGCATATTTTACGATTGTATATTTAAATATTTTATTTAAATATAGCATCGTTAGTCGAATTTTAGTCCGAAATGCTACTTTTTGCAAACGATCGAATTAGGACTCGGGACCACTTCTATTGAGTTCAAAACGCCATTTGCGACCTTTTTGAGTATAAACTTCGACATGTTTGGAGCTAGCTAAAATTTGACCATTGCACTTTGGACTTTGGGTTTGGGTTAGCCTAAACTATTAACTCTAGCTCCACCCCCACTTCTCCTCGTTGACTTTCATTTCCTAACACTCCAAGCTTTCATAAAAATGGGGGAAGAGAAAAAGACTTAGAATTCCTAAGCCCTAGTTCCATTGCAAATCCAAGTTCTAACTCCAAATTAAAAGAGAAACTATTGGTAAGCATCCTCTTCTTCTTCTCAACCTCATTCTACCTTCAATTTCAGAAATCTCTAAAGTCTAACTTAGGAAATGTTCTTTTTTTGAGCTTAGATTCAAGCTCCTTGCGTTGGAATTGAAGAGCGATTGTTCTTGCCTTTCTCTATAGCTTCTTCATCCTTGTTTTGTGAAAAAGGTGAGATTTTTATCTCACATCTAGGTCTATAATAATCTTTGATTGTTAGGTATGAATTCCTAACATCTTTACGTGTTCATTTGATTTTGATTTGGATTTGGATTGATTTGGTGAATATTCCAATTTTTGGTGTTTTGAAAACAAAATCTATGAAAATCCTTATATGGACGTTGGACATGTTGATCGGAGTATATTAGTGAGTCTATGAGGTTGTCTAGTCGTTTGGCGTAAACCCCATGTAACCGTCACTCATCCGATTGCTTCCGATATGGTTTGGCCATCATTGGCCTAGGCAAGAAAATGCCCAAAGCTTCAATTTTAGACGTCTGAAATAAAGGATTCAGACGTCTGAATATTGTTCTGGACAAAAACTTTATTTTCCAAATTCAGACGTCTGAATTATATATTTCAGACGTCTGAAATTGCTCGTGTTCAACTAGAAAGGAAGTAGGCTAAAATTAGCCATTTCCAGACATCTGAAATTATTGATTCGGACGTCTGAATACTGAACTGGAAATATTTATTTTTCTAGATTCAGACGTCTGAATTGGAAATTTCAGACGTCTGAATCTGCTTATCTCAGCCCAATATGCCTAAGTTGTTTGGGTTACCAATATTAATCGATTCATGTTGATCCGACTTATTGTTATCATTTATCGACTTTGATGGCTTCATTTTCATGATTTTTGGGAATATCCAATTTGATGGATTTGGTACCGATTTCTTTGGAATTGATTCACGGCTTCGAATGTGAATTTCGGTGATTGATTGTTTCTACAATCATTTCTGTGATTTGTCACTTTAAAAATATAAATGTTTTCTATACTAGTAGTAAATATCAAAACTCTTTCATACAAACGATTTCAACACTATTTTATTTCAAAGCTCGTTATTTAAAATCGTTTTCCTACTATTAGTATATACCAACCTTTACCTCACTCGTACGAGAAATCTAATTAAACGGCTTCGTAAAACAAGTGGTATGAAACGCTTGCGTTTACTTCGTCAGTTAATTCTCAGACTTGTTCGATTGAAACTCTTATGACAACTTTCGAGTGGAGATCTATAATTTGTTCGTAAATATTTAAGTTAAGCCAGTAGTTTTGGTACATCAAGCTAAACTCATCTATTTACTAGCTTATTGTAATGGACACTTCTTGATGATCGATGATGATCATTTTGTGATTTAGACTAGCAATGTGCGATGTCCCTTTGTTTGTGAGGGAGACTAAACCCCGTTTCTGTGGAGCTTCGTCTCAAAATTGGTGGGGCAGCGACCCAGGTCTTCAGGCCGTTTTGTGGAGCTTCGGCTCAAAATTAATGGTTAGCAATCATGTAATAGCGTTTCGTTTTGTGATACACGTGTTGGTGAGTTTTCATGCTCCCATTTTGTGATAGGCGTCCCCGTTCTATGATTTCTGGATTTCTATTGATGATTTCTAGAATTTGTGTTTCACCAATTTTCGTGATTTGCATTGATAGGCTTTATTAAAATTTTGTGCATTAGTGAATTTGTGTTTCACTAACTTTTCCGATTGGCATGGATATATTAATCAATATTTGTGGTTTGGTGAATATGGTGAAGAATACAACTTTCTTTTTGGTGCTCTTGAGATAGTTGAGGTATTGTATGATTCTGCTGATTTTAAATGTATACTTTTCAAAGTATGGCATTATTGTTATCATACGTTTTCTCATATCTCTTATTCCATCTCATTTTATCTAATATTTATGGCTAGACTGATTCGTTTATTATTTTCTTATTAAATAATACTCGGGTCAGACCGAGATGTTACAGGTGCTTCTACTTGACTCCTCATCTAGGAGTATTACCTGACTTTTGGCTAACTACATTAGATTGGTAGTTTTTGTTGTTATACACTCGAGATATAGACTCATCGATGTATACTTATTCTTTTGTCTAGCACTTGTATCTATTCTTTTGTGATTTTGTGGATCTTGTTTGACCATTACTCTGACGTACACTTTTAAGTGTTATATATTCATATCTATTTACGCCTTTGTGTATGGATATCTGTGACTGATTTGTGTTATGTTTATTTCTATATTTGTTTCCGAAGATTATATATAGCCACTGTGTAGTAGCTATGAGTTTGTATCGGCATGTCGGTTTCCCTCCTGAAATGAAATGCATCTTAAACTATCTGACATATCGGTGCTCGCACAAAGCAATTACACGGATGGTCGCTCCTCAACAGCCTTATTCTTCACGCTAGTTGACGGCATTACTTTGTTGTGTCCTTGGCTAGCGTGAGTATAGAGGTGGGGCGCCACAGCTTGGTATCAGAGCCAAACTCGTAAAAATGTAGAATAATTTAACAAGGATCACCGTCCTAAGTCCATCTTAGGAGTCGTGCCTTAGGATTTAATTCGAGTCTTCGTACCGTCTTATCCTATTTTCTTTTGTGATGCCTTGTTTTATCAATCATCATTGTTTGATATTTATTTTTGTGAATAACCTTTTTCTTCTTCTTCCTTTCTTTCTTAAAGAAGAGAAATGGTTAGACCTGGCTGTCCCTGTGCCGGTCAATCTAGTGCTACTCCCCAGGATGGAGTATTTATGTCTACCCAGCAGCTTCTTGATCTTGTAAAGAATGCTCAGGCTGCCGGACCCATTCCAGAGCCTACTCACCCTAAATCCGGGTTCGCACACTTGTGCAGTGACTATACCAACTTGGGTGGGAAGCCATTCAAGGGTTCTGAAAGCGTCATTTAAGTCTAAGCTTGGCTTAGAACATGCGATCGAATCTTTTCTCGCATGAATCTTATTGATCTTCACCGAGTCCAAGTGGCTTCTAGTATGCTCCAAGAAAGAGCATTAGACTGGTACGAACTTCTTATTATTGAAATTATTGAAGCGGATCTTACTTGGGAGCAATTCCAAGAAAGATTCGAATCAAAGTTTGTGCCGGAAGCTGACAAAAGTGACTTTGTCCCGTCGTTTTATTGACCTTGTTCAAGGTGAATCATCTGTGGCAGAGTATGTCACATCTTTCGAATCTCTTTCTAAATACGGGGTTGAGTACATTAGTACTCCATTGAAGAAAAATCAAAGATATGTCTATGGCTTGAATAAAAATCTCAAGAAGCCTTTACTTCTGAAATTGGAAGTCTCTTTCCATCAACTTGTTGATGTCGCTCTTCGACTTGAAGAGGCAGATAAGGGAAGTGATGTTGAAGTTGTGGGTGCCAAACCAAACTTCAACAACAACAAGAAAAGGCCTAATAGATTCAAAGGTCCTTATCCCAACAAGAAAGGGAAGCAAGCAACTCCTATAGCAATGACTTCAACCTCTAGTGGCGGGCAATGCTACAATTGTGGTTCTAAGGACCATTATGCTAATAAGTGTTCAAAGCCCCTTACTTGTCGCTATTACAAAGGCTCGGGTCATTATATATCTGCATGTCCCAAACTTCAAAAGAAGGAGGGAAAGCTAAATGTTGTGCAAACTCCTAGCAACACTTCTCGTGGTCAAGGTATTTCTCATTCTATCCTCGATGGCATTATTATGTTTCGTGATCAACCTATTCGAGTTCTTTTTGATACGGATGCGTCCCATTCTTTTATATCAAAAGAACTTGTTGATACTTTTTCTTTAAGTGTTGTTGCTTTAATGACTTCTTTGAGAATTGCGAATCCGGTCGGTGGATCCGCAACACTCAACTTTCTTTGTAGTGATGTCGAGATTATTTTATGTGATTTTTCTTTCCAAGCCGATTTGCATGTCATGCGTTACTTAGGCTTCAGAATGATTTTGGGAATGGATTGGCTTAACCGTTATGAAACTCAAATCCTATGTCCTGAGCAGACTATTCATCTTCGACATCCTCAATCTGTTAAGCAGATTTCTATTGTTCTTAAAAATTCGGATTCCAACTTGTCAGAATCTTTATATTCTTTAAATCCTTATGATGACGATAATGATGATGAGGAAGATGTCATTTCTCTTATTCACATTGTTCGTGAATTTTCCGACATATTCGAGCCCGTTCTAGGATTACCACCTAAGGGAGCAAGTAGTTCAGAATCAATCTAATCCCTAGAGCTCTACCTATCACTCGTCCTCCTTATCGTATATCTAATAAAGAAAACGAGGAGATGCGTAGACAATTATCCGAATTAGAGACGAAGCAATTTATTCATTATAGTTGCTCTCCTTGGGGAGCTTCTGCTATTTTTGTGAAGAAATCCGATGGTACACTTAGGCTTTGCATTGACTACCGCAAGCTTAATGATCTCACCAACAAGAATAAATATCCTTTACCTCGGATTGACGATTTATTTGACCAACTTTGCGGTGCTAGAGTCTTTTCACAATTAGACTTAGAAACCGGTTTCCATCAGCTTCGTATTGCAGAGGATAGCATTCCTTTGACATCATTCCGTACTCGTTATGGATCTTATGAATGGCTTGTTATGCCATTTGGGTTAACGAATGCTCCAGCTTATTTCGTTGACCTTATGAATCGAGTTTTCAAAGACTTCCTCGATCGATTTGTTCTCATCTTTATTGATGATATTCTTGTGTATTCTAAAACCGAGGAAGCGCATAAAATGCACCTTCGGATTGCGCTGGAAACTCTTACGAGAAAACAATTGAAAGAAAATTTTTCTAAATTCCACGTTTGGCAATCTCGTGTGAAGTTTCTCGGTCATATTATTTCCGAATCCGGAATTTACGTGGATCCTTCAAAGACTGAAGTGATTCAAAATTGGAAGAGACCGGAGAGTGTGACGGAGATTCGTAGCTTTCTTGGATTGACAGGTTATTACCGCTGGTGCATAAAGGACTTTTCTAAAATTTCCGCGCCTCTTATTAGCTTGACAAAGAAGGGAGTTAAATACATATGGTCGAACAAATGTGAAGCTTCTTTTCAAAAATTAAAAGAACTCCTTTCCGATGCTCCTATTCTTGTGATTCCCGAGGGGAACCATGATTTTGTTGTTTATACCGATGCTAGTCGTGTTGGTTTGGGTGCCGTTCTTATGCAAAGAGAACGTGCAATTGCTTATGCTTCTAGGCAATTGAAGCCGGCCGAGACTAGATATGCCACTCATGATTTGGAGCTCGCGGCTATTGTTTTCGCCCTTCGAATTTGGCATCATTATCTCTTGGGAGAATTTTTTTTCTCTATATCGATCATAAATATTTGAAGTATTTATTTTCTCGAAAGGAACTTAATTTGCGTCAACAACGTTGGCTCGAGTTCCTTGCATCTTATGATCTTGATATTCTTTCTACCACCGAAAAGGGAAATCATGTTGCCGATGCACTAAGTCGTAAGCAACAAGCGGTTGTTTTTATGATGATATCTGAATGGAATGACCTCGAGACTTTATCAACTTGTGAGAATCAAGATCGTGAATCTAATTTATGTTCATCTCTTGTTTTATGTAGCCTTGAGGCTCATCCTTCTCTTTTAGACCGCATTCTTGAAGCTCCAAAGCTAGATCCCGAATTGGCTCTTCTTAGCCAAAGTTGTTGAGATAAAATTGATATTGAAGGTTTGAAAGACTTTGATATTGATTCTCGTGGCGGCATTCGAAAATTTGGTAGACTTATCGTGCCAAATATTGGTAATCTTCGTAAAGACATTTTAGAAGATTCTCACTGTTCTAAATTTATCATTCATCCCGGTAGTAGTAAAATGTACGCGGGTATGAAGCGACTTTATTATTGGGATGGGATGAAATCTGATATTTCTAATTTTATTAAGCATTGCATGACTTGCCAACTTGTCAAGGCCAAGCATCAAAGGCCCGGTGGGTTATTGCAACCTTTGGATATTCCAATTTGGAAGTGGGATCAAATTTCCATGGATTTTATTGACGGCCTTCCCCGTTCTCGTTCGGGTTATGATAGCTTACGGGTGATAGTTAATAGACTTACTTAATCCACCCATTTTATTCCCGTTCGGTCTAACCGGACCGTACCTCTTTTGGCCAAAATCTTTATTAAAGAAATTGTTAAATTGCATGGTTCCTACTTCTATTGTTAGTGACCGTGATCCATTGTTTACTAGTGGATTTTGGAAGAGTCCTCTAAAATCTTTGGGAACGAAGCTTAATTTTAGCACTGCTTATTATCCTCAGTTCAATGGACAAACCAAGCGTGTGAATCAAACTCTTGAAGATCTTCTTCGTGCATGTGTTTTTGATTTTGGTGGAAGTTGGGAAGATCATATTTCTCTTGTTGAGTTTTCCTATAATAATAGCTTCCAATCTAGTATTGGTATGGCATCGTTTTAGGCACTCTATGGAAGGCCATGCCGATCTCCTTCTTGTTGGCTTGAGGCCGGTGAGAAGTTGGTTTTAGGTCCAGACTTTATTCGTGATTCCACAGAAAAGATTGACCTTATTTGCCATAGGATGAAAGAAGCTCAAAGCAGGAAAAAATCCTATGCCGATAACCATAGAAGGAAATTAGAATTTTATGTGGGAGATTTCGTGTTTATTCGTGTTTCACCTATGAAGGGTGTTGTGCGTTTCAGTCGATCGGGAAAGTTAGCACCTCGATATATTAGTCCATTTCCCATCACTGAAGGTATTGGTTCTGTGGCTTATCGCTTTTTATTACCAGCTCAGTTTTCTGCTATTCATGACGTGTTTCACGTTTCTCAACTACGGAAATGCCTTCGAGATTCCGATTCTATTCTTGAGCCCCGTATTATTGAAGAAATTAAAGTTTCACCTAATTTGACTTATGAGCAACATCCTATTCGAATCATTGCTTCGGAGGTTAAACGACTTCGAAATAAAGATATTCCTCTTGTGAAGGTTCAATGGTCTTCAAATCCTAAGGATTGTTCTTGGGAATCTAGAGAATTCATCGAGCGAACACATCCGGACTAACTTTCTCGTGCTACTTGAGGTGAACTTTCTATTTCAGATTTCTTTTGTCTTGATATGCTTTTATGGTTGTTACTTTTTATTTTCTTCTTAAATATTGCGAGGACGCAATTTCTTTAAGGAGGAGAGTCTGTAACGACCCGCATATTTTACGATTGTATATTTAAATATTTTATTTAAATATAGTATCGTTAGTCAGATTTTACTCCGAAATGCCACTTTTTGCAAACGGTCGAATTAGGACTCGGGACCTCTTCCATTGAGTTCAAAACGCCGTTTGCAACCTTTTTTAGTATAAACTTCGATATTTTTAGAGCTAGCTAAAATTTGACCTTTGCATTTTGGACTTCAGGTTTGGGTTAGCCTAAACTATTAACTCTAGCTCCACCCCCACTTCTCCTCATTGACTTTCATTTCCAAATACTCCAATCTTTCATAAAAATAGGGGAAGAGAAAAAGAATTAGAATTCCTAAGCCCTAGTTCCATTGCAAATCCAAGTTCTAACTCCAAATTAAAAGAGAAGCTATTGATAATCATCCTCTTCTTCTTCTCCAACTCATTCTACCTTCAATTTCAGAAATCCCTAAAGTCTAACTTAGGAAATGTTCTTCTTTTGAGCTTAGATTTAAGCTCCTTGGGTTGGAATTGAAGAATGATTGTTCTTGCCTTGCTCTACAGCTTCTTCATCCTTGTTTTGTGAAAAAGGTGAGATTTTTATCTCACATCTTGGTCTATAATTATCTTTGATTGTTAGGTATGAATTCCTAACATATTTACATGTTCATTTGATTTGATTTGGATTGATTTGGTGAATATTCTAATTTTTGGTGTTTTGAAAACAAAATCTATGAAAATCCTTATATGGATGTTGGACATGTTGATCGGAGTGTATTGGTGAGTCTTTGAGGTTGGGTAGTCGTTTGGCATAAACCCCTCGTAGCCGTCACTCATCCGATTGCTTCCGATATGGTTTGGCCATCATTGGCCTAGGCAGGAAAATGCCCAAAGCTTCAGTTTCAGACGTCTGAAATAAAGGATTTAGACGTCTGAATATTGTTCTGGGCAAAAACTTTATTTTCCAGATTCAGACATCTGAATTATATATTTCAGACTTCTGTAATTGCTTGTGTTTGACCAGAAAGGAAATAGGCTAAAATTAGCCATTTTAAGACGTCTGGAATCATTGATTTAGACGTATGAATACTGAATTGGAAATATTTATTTTTCCAGATTCTGACGTCTGAATTGGAAATTTCAGACGTCTGAATCTACTTATCTCAGCCCAATTTGCCTAAGTTGTTTGGGTTTCCAATCTTAATCGATTCGTTTGATCCGACTTATTGTTATCACTTATCGACTTTGATGGCTTCATTTTCGGAATTTTTGGGAATATCCATTTTGATGAATTTGGTATCGATTTCTTTGGATTTTATTCACGACTTCGAATGTGAATTTTGGTGATTGATTGTTTCTACAATCATTTCTGTGATTTGTCACTTTAAAAATATAAAGGTTTTCTATACTAGTAGTAAATATCAAAACTCTTTCATCAAAACGATTTCAACAGTATTTTATTTCAAAGCTCGTTATTTAAAACCGTTTTCCTACCTATTAGTATATACAAACCTTTACCTCACTCGTATGAGAAATCTAATTAAACGTCTTAGTAAAACAAGTGGTATGAAACGCTTGCGTTTACTTCATCGGTTAATTCTTGGACTTGTTCGATTGAAACTCTTGTGACAACTTTCGACTGGAGATCTATAATTTGGTCGTAAATATTTAAGTTAAGCCGGTGGTTATGGGACATGAAGCTAAACTCATCTATTTACTAGCTTAATGTAATTGACACTTCTTGATGATCGATGATGATCATTTTATGATTTAGACTAGCAATGTGCGATGTCTCTTTGTCTGCGAGGGAGACTAAACCCCGTTTCTATGGAGCTTTGTCTCAAAATTGGTGAGGTAGCGACCCATGGTCTTCGGGCCATTTTGTGGAGCTTCGGCTCAAAATTAATGGTTAGCAACCATGGAATAGCGTTTCGTTTTGTGATACACGTGTTGGTGAGTTTTCATGCTCCCGTTTTGTGATAGGCCTCCCCCTTTTGTGATTTCTGGGTTTCTATTGGTGATTTCTAGAATTTGTGTTTCACCAATTTTTGTGATTTACATTGATAGGCTTTATCAATATTTTGTGCATTGGTGAATTTGTGTTTCACTAACTTTTTCGATTGGCATTGACATATTAATCAATATTTGTGGTTTGGTGAATATGGTGAAGAATACGACTTTCTTTTTGGTGCTTTTGAGATAGTTGAGGTATTGTATGATTATGTTGATTTTAAATGTATACTTTTCATAGTTTGGCATTATTGTTATCATACGTTTTATCATATCTCTTATTCATCTCATTTTATCTGATATTTATAGCTAAACTGATCCGTTTATTATTTTCTAATCAAATAATACTCGGGTCAGACCGAGATGTTACAGCTGCTTCTGCATGACTCCTTATCTGGGAGTATTACCTGACTTTTGGTTAACTACATTAGATTGGTTGTTTTTGTTGTTGTACACTCGAGATATAGACTCATTGATGTATACTTATTCTTTTGTCTAGAACTTGTATCTATTCTTTTGTGATTTTGTGGATCTTGTTTGACCACTACTCTGACGTACACTTTTAAGTGTTATATATTCATATCTATTTCCGCCTTTGTGATATGGATATCTGTGACTGATTTGTGTTATGTTTATTTCTATATTTGTTTACGAAGATTATATATAGCCACTGTGTAGTAGCTTTGAGTTTGTATCAGCATGTGGATTCCCTCTTGAAATGAAATGCATCTTAAACTATCTGACATATCGGTGCTCGCACAAAGCAATTACCCGGATGGCCACTCCTCAACAGCCTTGTTCTTCGCGCTAGTTGACGGCATTACTTCGTAGTGTCCTTGGCTAGCGTGAGTATAGAGGTGAGGCGCCACAAGGAATAACATATTTTATTTCAATGATAATCTTTATGCAACGACCTGAATTTTCCAACATTTAAATTTTTAATATTTAAATGGTTTTTGTTGAATATGCTAGTAAATGATTTTTGTTTGATGATAATAAACATATATATATATATATATGAGCTCCTTTAAACGTATTTGTTATTTTACTATTTTATTTTCACATAATTAAATAAATATTAGCTGAATAAAATAAATAACACAGTATTTAAATTCAAACAGATATTTTATTCAAACAAATATTTTATTACAATTTTGAATAGTACAAAATTTGAGCTTTCACTATATACACAATTTCCATTATAATACAATTTCAAATTATAATACAATTTTTCACCTTACATACATTTACACCACTCTACATATCACTCGTTCACTCGTATTTGATCTTCAATTGTATTCCAATTTGTATCCAGCATTTGAATTATCTGCAAAATAAACAATGACGCGGTAAAATTGAAAAAGAAATATTTTTTGCAGTGTAAAATGAAATGTTTTTTTGAAAATATTATTTTTCTCAATTTTGGGTTGCTCGTCATCATTTATTATGAATTCATATACACGAACAACTTGTGGCATGCACAATGTATCACTGTACATGCCACAAGGCCGTGCACACCGATATACACTTGATAAAACTGCAGGGACATGTGAGCACAAGGTCAAACCTGAGCCGAGGCTGGATTCAACTCAGGTGCAATACAAATACATCACAAAATTGTCGATTACAAGTTCTCATGCAACAAGTAGTCAAAACCAGACCATGCTAACAAGTGCATAAATGTGTACACATGAGAACAGACTCGACAGTGGAGTCAGAGCAATATGAGAATTCAAGTGAAGACCAGAGAATACAAGACTACAGTTAATCGGATTGCACATATACAAGAGTCAAGTCCAAAATCATATTCCAAAATACAGTGAACTAATAAATGCAGCTGAATACAAGTGCAGCCTCAACAGTCAATAGTTCAAATGTTAAACAACAAAGACTGGAAGAAACTGCAACAAGCCTCAACATTCAAAGTGTACACATATATGGTGGACAATACACAATACAACTCAATGCAAGACAAATTCCAAAATCACAATGGACCAGTACAATGCAAACCAGGATGAACTGCACAAGGCCAGTAAACAATGAAGACACAAATGCACAAGAACAAAGATGATAACAAGTTCAGTTTCAAGTGCATCATGTACATGAGGACTAGAACATAGATGAACATGAGCATGCAACACAGTCTCGACCAAAACAAAAAATCTGTTCAGGTCCGACCAGTACCAAAACAAAATGTACTTAAATAGAGACTTTAAGATGAACCAGATCAAAAAAAAAACAATGGAGGAGCAACATGAATGCAAGGAACTGGTCAGAGCAAGCCAACTTGTCAACAAGCTCCAAGCAGACTACATAATGAAAACTAGTGCAAGACCAAGTCTGAAAATAGTGCAGGTTAACACACACATATACATCAGTGTCAACCAGAATTTAAGTTCAGATGCATATACCAGACAGTGATATGTATGAAACAAGTGCAGACAGCACAGACAAAATCAAATAAAAACAATACAAACAGTTTCAAAGGACGATGCCAGAGAACTACCAGACAAGACACAAGTGTACACAAACTACTTTCAGGCATGAAAGAAAATCTCATCAATGCAGACCAGAGCATATACATTGGAGCATGAATGCGTACAAATATCATTTCAGGTTTGGAGACTACCAACTTAATATAGAGCCTCAACAAAATATACACATGTGAAAACATGTATCAAGACAACCAAACTAGAATACATGATACAAATGCAACAGAGTGACAACAGAGTATCAAGTCAACCAAAGCATCATAAGTATACATATATACATGCGCAAACACACACGTAAACATATACACATGCATACATACGCACACACATACATACATACATACAAACATATACATACATACATACATATATACATATATATATATATATAGATATGCGGTAACAATATGGGATGCAGTGAAACAGTAAACATGTAATCAAAGCATCATCAACACAGTAGAGATGAAAGAACATAAATCAAGGCGTGGGTCAAAAAATCTCAAACAGATATATATACAACAAATTGAATAAGTCAAAACTTCCAAATTATCAAAAAATTAATACCGAAGTCATAGGATGCAACGACCCGTATTTTTAGCTATTTTAAAATTATTAAATTTAATGTAGTTATTAAATAAAAATGGTTAAAAAATAAAAATTTAATGATTTTGAATGCAAGTTATTGGAAATATGGACTTGAATAAAATTTTGAAATAAACAAATTTCAAAAATTTAAGTACTAATGAGTAGAAAAGAAATGTTGTGCATTAATGAGTTTATGACCAATAGCTGGATTAGATAATAATGTGAATTCATTAGACGTAAATAAAGTAATTGATTGATAATGAAAATTCGTTTAAATTCAATATTGGAATTTGTCGAATATTGAACAATTAAACTGTTTAAATTTAATATTTGAAATTAAGTGAATAATTGAATAACGGGAATTGAATAATTGTAAAATGGAAATAGTTGTTCTATAATTTGAATTGTTTTAAAAGTTAAGTCTTATAAGTTCATTTTCAAATATTTCAAAGATAGTGAATCATTGAATAATCGGGATTGTTTAAAGTTAAATATTGTAATTATTTGAATAATTGAATTATGGATTTAATATGATTGGAAATGAAATCGGAAACAGTGAAGATTGTTAACATATAAATTTGGGTTTAAAACTGAATAATTAGAAATTGGGAATTTTATATTATAATCAAGAGGTTAAAATAGCCTTCTAGGGCACAGTCTAGGGATTCAACGAAACCAGTTCCATTGGATCCGTAATAGTGTGTTGTTATCGAATTTCAAATTTCGTGACGTTTGGAGTTATCGTTTGGTCGTACAGGAAACACGTTGAATTTAATAAGGAAAATTTAATATTTTAATTGGGTTCAATAAGCTATCTTCCACATAAAATCGAATTAGGCCTCGAAACATGTTCCATTGTGTTTGGAATAGGGGTAAAACATTACAAACGCCAGGTGTCATGCATCATTTGGAGTTCGTTTGAAAAAGTGCTTTAAAAGTGAAATATATTAATAAAATAATATTCTATATGCGTATATATACACCCTAAAACAGTAAACCCTAATCTATTTCAGCCATTACCGCCACCATCTAAATTAATGGCCGAAAAATGGCCAGCTTCTCCTCGATTTATCTCCCTATCTTTTGACTATTAGCCAGAGGCTTCTACAGGGAACTTGTAGAGCTCGAGGAGCTTTACCTTGTCAACGGCTATGATCAATTTTAATGGAGTGGATTAGCGGCGATTTGGGTTTGAACGCTGTGCACTCAAGTACGTTTTGCGAGGAGGAGGAGGCACTATGCTCGGTTGCATCAGTGGCATTGGAAAGAGGGGCCTCGGGTGCATCCACGGCGAAGTCGAGATGAACTCCGGCTGACCTGGAAGCGAACGGCGATCGGGACATTAGTGATAAAGATAGGTTCGAGCACGGCTTGGTTTCCCTGGAGCACGCGATGGAGAAGAATAGTTGGGCAGCTACAATTTGGTTTTTGGAAATCAACGGCCAGATCTTGGTTAGGAAAAATAATAATAAAAAGAATTTGTAAATTTAATTATATATTAAATCGCGAATCTTTGAAAATGTATATTTTTGTCATACGAGGTCCAAATTGGATGAAACTGGCGATGCAGGAATCGTAGAGACGAGAGTATGCTGCAGTGCAGATTTGGAGGCAATTGAACCGAGTTATAATTTTTGGTTAAATCAAAAGTCGTTCGATTTAATTTAAAATTGAGAACTCACGGTGAGTGTATTATAATGCTCACAACGTACTAGAATATTTTTATACTAGTTAAATTTAAATTTATGAATTGATATGAATATTTTGGTCGTTGATGATAAATTTGGTTTTCATTTGAATTAACCGTTATAAATTGAAATTGAAAATCAACTTGAAATTGGGATTTAATAGTCAGTAAAGTACATGAAATTGGCAACTATGAAATTGCTGTAAATTATATGGCTGTTTGGATAATTGATGGCGATGGATGCTATTGGTTGATATTTTGGATGATTTGGATGTTTAATTGTTCTGATATGGCCTGTTATCACCCTGTATATTATTTACAGTATATAAATTGTAAATTGAATTATTTCGAATAAATTAAGAAATAGGTTGAAATGATATATACCTATGACACCGTGATTTGGATTGAAATGATATATATCCATCCCTGGAATTAAATTGAAATAACTAATCACTTGGCCATAGGATAGACAATTACATACAGACATCGGATTGGTTAAATCAAATGATTTTGAAAATCTTAGATTTGAAATTATTTATTTGGTTTTGAATTAAAAGAAATGAGAAATCAAATGAATAGAAATCAAATTAATTACGTATTCGAATTTGATATGTTGAAATAAAATTTTGGTTAAAAGAAATTGTTGAATAATTGAAGTTGAGATTTTGAAGTTAAAACTCAAAATATGATTGAATTTCATAAATTGATTTGTTTTAAAACATTGAACTCTTATTCAAACTTGAATATTACTAAGTGAAAGTGATATAGAAACAATGTTTTGAAATTGAGCTCTTAATTGAATTATATTTGAAGATTTGAATTTTAACTTAATATTGAAGGATAGTTTGATTTAAAAGTTTTGAATTGATAATTGAAAATCGAGCTCAAAATCGATATAAATTGAAATTGAATTAATTGGGTTTTGAAAGTGGAATTGAATTAATTTGAAATCAAAGTCAAAACGATTTGAATCGGTATCGAAATTGAATCGACTGAATGAAAATCGAAGTTGATTTGAATTGGGAAGTTGAAATTGGACAGGCTTGATTTTGAAACCATTTTTAAATAAATTATCTTAGAATAATTTGTTGAAAATCTATATTCTTTAAATCTTTAAATTATTTTGGTTTTCCAAGTATTTTACTATGTAAACCATTTTGCACTAAACCGTTTTATATTAAACTATTTTGACTATTAAAATCACTTTAACTATTTTACATTAAAATATTTTAACTATTTTAATTATTTAAACTATTTTAATTATTTAAACTATTTTAATTATTTAAACTATTTTAATTATTTAAACTATTTTAAAAGTATTCAAACTATTTTTCAAAAATTAAACTAGTCAAGAGTGAAATATTTATATTTAAAACTTGGATTAAAATACGAATCGGATTTGATTGAAGTTATAAATCAAATCGGAACTTGAAACAATTTTGGAATCGAAGTTGAGATATTGAGGTGAACACGATTATGAATTGAAATTGTATAGTTTAAGTAAATGTGATGATTTCGAAATGGATTTGATTTTGAAGCGAACATGATATCTTGATATTAATTATGTACTATTTTTGAAATGTAGAAGTACCAATCGGTGTGTAAAACGACGTATGGTTGTTAAAGAGACCGGAGCCGGATATGGGCATACTCTCTGTCGATACCGAAACCACTTTAACAACTGTGTACGTGGAGTGATGATCTAGAACGAAGTGGTTGGATTTGACATCGATTGCTAGATTTGAAGAAAGAGAACGATGATGGATAGATCCCGGCATTTGTGCCAATTTGAAATGGCTAAAACAAGACGGCTTGATAGGGCCAAGTAGGATAATTACCCTGAGCGGACATCCGTTCTTCAATTTTCTTAGACTCGGTCCATATTATTACTCTTGATGTTGGTTTCGATTGGTGCACCTTGATTGTGATAGCCTCCCTTTGACTCGATATGGGATGGATGGATGCGGTGGACGGTCATGGCTATGATGTATTACCACCAGCCCTGTGACCCGAACTGGTAGTATCCTACCTTAGGCATTGCCTCACGTGCCTTGTCATACTTTTACCCCTATACGAGACCCATACCATTTTGGTTTAGTGTTGTCGTATCACGGTGCATCCCTATCCACCGACCGGTTAACTGGTGGTTTATATGCAACAATTCTTAAAAACGCGTTAAGGGGGATTAATGTAAAGCCTTTACACTATTTTAATATTTATTTTACTGACTAGACATTATTAATGTAGCGTATTATACTACATATAAATATTTTGACGGATCCTTAAGAGATGGAAAATCTCGTAACATCTCTTGAGTTATTGCACTTATGTTATACACTGGATAGGAGATGTGAAATCCCGTAAACATCTCTGACACCGTTTGTAACGACCCTAAAATTCGGACCCAGTTTAAATTTTTAAAACCGCTTATTTTATGTAGAAATTCGAATTTTCACAAACAATTCCCGTTGCCAACCAAACTTCACATTTGGAATGCGTCTAGATAGACATAGGCGTGCGCCAAATTCCGTTGAAAAATATTGAAGTAAATTACGCTCGTCGCATTTACATTTTAGTTTAAATCTTATGTGAAGATTTTCTATCATCCGAATTAAAATATTTTCACAATGTTGCATAAGAAAAATATTCTGAACTTGACGGTGCATTTCGTTTCGTCAAATTTCGCTTTTAATTGCTAGTAAAATATGCACTCGTGCAAATGGTTAAATAAGAATAAACACTTCTCAACCGGTGTCAAACCATAAATATTTTCATACCGTTGTGTCCACCTCGACGCGCTGATCACAACGGTATATTTATTTGTGTCAATCGGAGTTCGGAGTTCGGCGTTACGAATTATAAATTTTAAACGGAGCGAGAACCGGTCCGTTACGCAGCACAAACCGGTACCCAACATTTCAACATTTAAAATTTTTGGAGCCATTCAGCTGCCTTGGGAACCCAAATAGCCTCCATTTTAGAAATCATCATTGCATTGTCCTCTGCACACTCTAAACCCTGTTATTTATCTCCCTTCATTTACTTCCCTGCAAACCAGCTCTTTCATTTATTGCTCTGCAACACTTTGCCTCAGAGAGAAACTGGTACGTAACTTTCTCCTCTGCATATCTTTCTCTCCCTCCTCCCTTTCTTCTTTCTTCATATTTTTCTTTTACTGCAAACAACCCCATGCGGCTCCACTCCACAAAAAAAAAAACCACTGCAGCCACCTCTGCATGCACCGCCCCATCCTCCTCTCCCCTCCGCCTCTCTCCCCTGAAGCCCACGTCCCCACCGTCCACTGCTGCCGCCTTCCCCTCCGACCCATCTTTCCCCCCCCCCCCCCCCACGGCCTACGAGTGCCACCAACCCGTCCACTGATGCCCCGCCTCCCCTGCCCCGCCTCCCCACGTACACACGCCACCACGTACACCGACCCACCACTCCGTCACCAAGTGCCACGTCCCGCCCGCCGTACCAGCCTTCGCCCACGGCCTCAGCCCTGCTCCGTCACCTGGCCGCATGCCACCCTCCCACGCCAGACCCCACGCACGGCCCACTGGCCATCCACCTCCACGTCGCCGTCCAGACCACCGACGCCACCACCCAGTTCTCCCCACGCCGCCGTTCCCACGTCGCTCCACCCTGCGTCACTGCCAAATCCACGAGCACAGCCCGCCACTAACTGCCGTTACACAGCCCACGTTCCCTCCATGCAGCCAGCGACTTCACCCACCACCTGGCCTCCGTCCCTGCAGTCTGCATCCCTCTTCCAATACACCAGACCACACACCGAGCCCACTATGGCACCACAGCCCGACCATCCATCGCACTGACAGGCCATCGCCTACCCGTCCAGACTAGCGTCCCAAACCCACTCTTTTGCGGTTATATAGCCACTTTATCAGCAAGTAATATAATTTGCATTATATATTGGTTCCGATGTAGTTGATAGGTTACAGTTTTAAAATTTATACAAAGCTACAGGTTTTGAAAATTTTATTTAAAGCAGTTTTCTTATAATCAGGTTTGTATTAAGATATGTAAGTGTCCATATTTTGTTTGGTTTATAGTTCGGTAAATAATATGTTAATCTATGAAGCAGTGAGGAGTTATAATCTAGGGGCTCACGATATTTGATTTGGTTGTTACAGCAACTGCTAATCCGGGATCTCAGTCCTAGGCCTCATCCGACTTTTCTGAATCTACCTAGTTTCGCTGTTTGGTATGGTTTATATATATATATTTAATTGATATATATTGCAATAAACAAATTTTGATTAATTATTTGTTTGATTGCAGTTTGTGTCGTTTTATATCGTGCTTGTTCGTGCCTTCTATCTATTCGTCTTCGTGCTTCGTCATCTTCTTCAACCACGCAAGGTGAATATTTCATTCACGACTCAATCTATTATGCTATGATAATCAAGTGATAAATTGTTGTTTATGTTAATTTGGATGTTAAATTGTTGATTGTTAGAATTGTTGAAGTTAGGATCGTAAATCACTATGTAAGTTAAAAATTTAATATTGTTAGTTCACGACAAACAAGTGTGACACTAAAGTTGTTAGTTTGGATGTTAAATTGTTGATTGTTAGAATTGTTGAAATAAGGATTGTAAATCACTATGCAAGTTAAAAATTGAATATTGTAGTTCACGACGAACAAGTGTGACACTAAAATTTGTTATGTGATGATTGAATTTGGTTGTTAATATAAGTGAATTTGAATATGAAATTGAAATTGATATAGGATAGTCGACAAAATTTAAATTGGACTATATATGTTGAACTTGACCCCTTTAACTGTTAAATCAACCGTCGCGTAGAAATAGCATTAACTACACTTTGAACCATTGTATGTATGAGTGATGTAGAAATATGATAATAGACACCAAGTGAAACCATAAGATAATAATCTTTAATCTACATGAAACGATAGTGTAGATTCTAGGAATAATTATATTAATTTGCATAAATAACAAATGTAAGTTAATACGATTATTTCGGGATTATTTAATAAATTGTTAAATTGTTATGTATGGTTTCTATTGCTTGTTTATTTACTTTGACACCATCCCAGTTATCGCACTGCAAGTTCCCTTTGCTATGCTTTGTTTTATATTGAATGATATTGGGTTGAAATGATAAATACCCATTTAAACAACTTGGCCTAGGATAGAAAATAAAAGTAAGAAACCCGATTGGTCAACAAAACCATTTTCGAAATTGAAATATATTTTAAATTAAGGAATGAACTTAACAATTTGTTTGGAAATTTAAATAACGAACTTAAGGGATTTAAGTTGAAATAAATCAATGGATTTAAAAATTGAAACGGATTAATGAACTTACCCAATTGGATAAAATGAATTGAAATTTGATTGAAATAAGATTTAGGAGCAAGTAAGTTTTAGAATTTAAAAATTTAAAGATTTAAAGATTTGTTAGCTCTAGTTTCAAACTCAGGCTTTAATTAAATAGATTTGAACTTGTTATAAGTTAAATTGAGATTTAGGAAATTTTGACTTACTAATTTAATGAATTTAAATTAGGGATAATTTAAATTTAAAATGATTTTAAATTTAACGAATTAACCAAATCAGGACATTGCAAATGGAAATAAACTTCTCTGATTAGAAATTTAATTGAATCGGTAAATAAAACAAATGAAGTTTTGAAAAGGGGAATTTAGTTAATAAAGTTGATTTAATCGAATTTATGATGACAATGGATATAAACATAAGGTGACATGAATAGAATTTGATTTAATAATTTAAACTAAGTTTAGCATTATATTGAATTCGTTGATTTTGAACAAAATTTAATAAGCGACTTTTAGACCTTATTAAATTGAACTTGAATACTTAATTTTATCGTTAACTCAAATGTTTGAACTAAGATCGTATTTGGAAATAGGTTTTAAAATATCTAAAATAAACTGAATCGTGAATTGTCAAATTTTGGAAGTCAAATTTGCACCTTGACTTTTGGACTTTGATTTGTTAAAACGTAAATTTAACCGACCATCGGGTAATAAATACGTAGTTATTAAAGAGACCGGGATCGGAAATGGACATACTCTCTGTCGATACCGAAAACCACTTTAATAACTATTATGCGTGAAGTGTTGATCCAGAATGAAGTGGATGGTTTGGTGAACGCGTTGACTGAAGAAAGAGAACGATATTGGATAACCCCTGACATGACTAAAACAGGAGCCGCGCCGGGCCATTGAGGATCGCCACCTCTAGCGGACACGCTTCTTCGATACCATATCTATTACTTTTGTGATTCGATTTGGGTGCACCCTTGATTTGGAATTGTTGTTTCGCGGTGTTGAGATAGTAGCTACTATGCTCAACATCAGTCCGGATCACGCAACTACTAGTATCCTAATTGGTATTGCCTCATGTACCTTGTCATACTGATTATCCTATTCGCGACCACTACGTTTTGATTTGTACCTTGAGTATATGGATTGCCCTCTGGTGACTTCCGGTTTTGGGGAAACTACGGTCTTGTATATGCTTTTGGGAATATAAAATGTGTTAAGGGGAATTATGGTAACGCCTTAACGCTATTTTAATATTCTATTTTATTGATTAGACATTACCTACATGCCGTATTCTACTGTATATATAGATAGTTTATCGGATCCTTAGAGATGTTATTTTATTCATCTTTGAGTTATGGACTTTATTTCCTGCACTTGATTATCCTATATAAGATTTTGAGTCCTGACTCGAGTGTTTCTTTTTGTATATGCTCGGGTCAGTCTGAAGCTATCCAGTTTGCTGATCAAGGTTGGTTGAAGATGCTGAAGACTTAGCATTTATCTTTATCTGTCTATTTTGATGTCTGTGTCTGTTGGACATTTATGTATTTCCTTGCAGTCACCTTTTGTATAGACATTGTTGTACTATATGTAGTAGCTTCATGAACTGCTATTATGACGATGTATTTCCGCTGCATTATTCTGTGACTGTTCTGTGACTGTGATGTTGTATTGATTCTCATTTACATTTATGTATTTATAATCCCATAATGATTCGTGTTTTGTATTATTTAAGTTGACATGTGAGGATTATTGTCAATTTAAATGGTCCAAATATACGGGTTGTTACACCGTTACACTCATGTTTATGCGATATCGATTCGACTTACATAAGAATATTTTAGTCTTGACTCGAATGTTTTGTCTTTTCATTACGCTCGGGTTAGTCCTGAGTTTTTCAGCTTATTGAAGACTTACTCTAGAGGACGAAGACGAAGATTTGGTATACTAGTACTATTATTATCTCTGCATCATGCTGTCTGCTGCATTATTTTATTTGTTCTTTTGTATATGTATAACTCTAATAAATGTTGTATAAATAAAAAAATTAAAGTTATAGTAAACAGCTTCATGAACTGTTTATTTGATTATTACATATTGTCGCTCAGCTGCGAGATTCTAGGGTTATTTCTTCTTCTTTTCTCATATTTTCTTATTTACCTCATTAATAATCCTCCCTTTTGAATGATTTGAGTTGATATATGTGGTTTTTTGTCGATTTAAGCTGTCCAAAGGTGGGTCGTTACAGTTGGTATCAGAGCTTTGGTTTAGCGATAACCCTAGCTTTGTGGGGATGACTCATTAGAGATAGGGTCAGTAGCATCCTAGGATGAGTTTGAGTGTATTAATTGTAACAACCCTGACTCAGCCTTCGAAAATCGACATCCAAATACTTCACCCGTAATCGAATGCCGCAAATTCAAACGTTGAGTCTGGTTCATCGTAGCTTATAACAACATTAGGTAATAACAACACAGCGGAAACAAAATGAATAACTTTATTGATACACAACATTTGATACAACAATGATACAAATGAAATTATCAACACTATTAGAGATAGATACAACAATGGAAAGATATTTTCTCCAGTGCCAATGCTCCAAAGACTCCAAGCCTGAAAGCAAGAACCACCATCATGCTGAAGTTAAGCAAAACCGGTGCACAATGCAACTGCCAAACTAAAGACTTCAAAGATTGCCAAAAGCTACACCTACTAGCTGACTATCTGATAACCCAACTCTAGGCTGCTCGTGTGGAAAATTATAGGCACCCAGAGTTTAGAAAGGGAGCAATAAACTCCAGGTCAGTCATGGGACTGATGTGAGCAAACAAAAATAGATGTTTATACAAAAAGAAACAACAAAAGAAATAAAAAGAAATCCACAATGCTTTTGGAAAATGAAACTACCATTAGGCCTTCCGCCACACACAAAATGCAAGCACACACTTGGAGGAGATTTATCCTTATGATAGTCAAACATGCTTGATATGCAAAAACCTTTTGATATTATTATTAGTGCATAGTGCAGAATTGCAAGTATAATATTAATCTTAGCCAGCATACATACTATTATAGTATGCCTACTATAGCTACCATATTAGATGGTAGTTCTACAACTAAAACTGTACAGGGCGCCTATTGGGTGATTGGATTTCCAACAAATGGTCAAGGCTAAGGAACTTCCTTCACCGAATGGGTATGCCTATGGAGGGACGCCCTGAGAAACTAACATGCTCTCTGCCAACACAAGGTCGGATTACCTCTGTAACTAGGTAACTAACTTTCATGAGTATGCCATCCTCCGCTCGTCACCGGCCTTTATCCAAGAGCTCTCAACACCAACATATTCCAACAACAACATAAGTTAAGTATCTGGGCTCCATACCATGATACTACTTTTTATCCAAAAGGAAATGCACGTATCCTAAAGGGCGCGACCCTCATAACCTTGCTGCATCCTTCCTGTTTCACCCATTTTCGGGGTGTGAGGTCCGACGAGGTCTGGTCCATAAAGCTACGCTTTTCACAAAAGCCATGCTTTGATCAATAAATGATCAGCAGCACTTAGTATGCCACATTACCAAATCGAGAATATATCACTAGTATCCATCAACTACATAAACTCTAAGCTCATACGCCTCAGAGAAGGCTGTTAAGCTAAGAGAATAAATTCTTTGCAACTAAACAGAAATGTATTTGATAGAAACCAGCTTTAAATCTCAAAGTGTAATGTCAGACATACATCCATACAAGTCCATCCTATGTCTGAATGGAACTGAGGGCACTTCAAAAGAAGCCCTTGCAAATCCGAGTATTCACTATCCCGATCAAACTCCCCTTCACATATGGAGATTTCTATACCGGCGCGACTCAGTGTAGAGACATTCGATAGGTGATCCTTTCGTTCTTGAAAATACCTAATCTTCAGCCACCGTCTTCAAATGCACTCCCATTACGTCGTATCACTATTCGAAATGGGTTTTATGACATAAGATCCTCTCCCGGCTAAATCGAATAATGAGCGCTTAATTTTAAAACCATATGGATATATTAGGATCTTAGTTAAGTCACAATTTTAGCCTTTAAGACCCTCTTCACTTCGAAACAATGTTCACCAAATCTTTAACAAAGATTTATTCGTAGTTTCCAAAACTATTTACATTTCAAATTTGAAGTCCTTTCAACAAAAAATGGAAATCCTTTCTTCATATGAAAGACATTATCACTTGAAAACAAATGCTTTTCATTTCGAGAAAATCGAATTACATTTACTCAAGTTATAGCCTTTCAAAGTATACATTGGAAAATCAATGAACTGTCGTATTCTCGGCAAGTTCTATTTGAATTAAATTCAAACTCCCAAAAATAATTCCATTTAATATACTTCAAAAATGGTTTAAAATCCATATATATATATATATATATATATATATATATATATATTGTATAACTTGTATAACCCTTTCAAGCCATAAGTTTCAAAATAATTTCACAATTTAAACAACACATATTATATTCAAACTAAATTTCAATTTCAAATTTCCTTTCCAAAAAGCTTTTCATATTCAACCCAATCCCATTTCCAAACCATTTTGGATACAAAATTCAACCTAAAAATCATTTCATCATTTTGAATAAAATAATATTAAATTCAAATATCTGTGACTTACCAATTTCCCATGAAAGCCATATTTTTGTGTGTGCGGTGTAGTCTAAGGGTTTTGCACACAACAATAATATATCAAAACCATCATCAATTCAAGCACAACAATATTGATAAGCGGTATAATCCTATAATGCTTATCTTTCATTCTTAGGTACACAAATAAATTTATCACAGATAAATAAATCACAGTTCACAACACAATCCTAAACAATTCACATTACAAAACAATACATATCAGAGATAACAAACAATTCATGGCATTCAATGAAATATAATCATCCATAAGCAAGAGCAATTAGTCATCCGATTTTAATTAATTTAAACCAGATTAATTACTTATGAATAATTTACAATTCCTGGTTAATTAATTAATTACAAACCACTTTAATTAATTATCCTTTAATCATTTATTAATTAACCTTTAATCATAAATTAATTAATCTTTAATAATAAATTAATTAACCTTTAATTATTAATTAATCATCCTAAATTAATTAATTTACCTTTGATTATTAAATAATTAATCTTTAATTATTTAATTATTCTTTAATTAATTATTGTTAATTAATTACATTAATTAATTAACCCTTAATTATTAATTAATTAACCTTTAATTATTTAATTAACCTTTAATTACTTAATTAAGTAATTATCTTTTAAAAAAATCACATTTAATAATTATCCATTAACTACCCGCCTTAATATATGACATTAAGTAATTATTCTTTAATCACTCAAAACTTAAAATTAATTAAAAAATAAACTGTTTATCTTAATTACTTTAATTATCATTTAAAACTTATTAATACACCTTGTAATGAATTATCATTATCCAATTAACTTAACACTTTAAGTTAAATTAAGGATTAAAAACACTTCATCTTTTTAACTATTTAACTAATTACAATATTAAGTTTATTAAAATAAATTTTAAAATAAATTTTATATATATTGAATCACTTTAAACTCAAAGAAAATTTATTTCCGAACCTTTAATAAATTCCAACTTTAAATAAACATTAATTATTTTTTTTAAAAATGGTTAACTAATTGTTTTAAGCTTAATTGAGTTTAAACTTTAAAACTATTATCTCTTTTTTATTTTAAAACTTGTTAACAAAACCAAGAACTCGAGTTAAACCAGCAAAATTCTGGAGCCAACCTCGTGCAAACCTCGCGCCATCAATACTTCAAGCCAATCCTTGCATTTACACGAGCACGAACCCGAGAAACTCGTCCTCCCCGATCATCACAAAACACCCAGATACATAAACGTACACACGTGCACGTGTACGCCGGTTTCGACCATCATCGGTCAATGCTGCGACCCTCGACAAGTCGTCGACCACCTCCCCTAAGCCTCCGACCACCCAGATCCCCTCAACAACGTCGAACTCGAAATCGAGCTACCCAACACATCCTGGAACAAGACTACGATCAACACAAATGATTCTCTCCACCACCTCAGGCCACCAGAGGCCATGCAACTCCGGCCAGAGCTTCGTCGAACTCCTATGCTTTGATTCCACCATCCCCGATCGAGACCGGTTCGATGTTGACGACGCACTTGCCTCAAGAACACGATCGACCAAAATCCAGGTTTAAACCCTAATACCTCATTGCTCCATCGCTATGATGATAGGAAAAGTCTCCGATCATTTTTCCCTAGCTCGACAACCACCGAGGCAACTCCGGAAGCAACCCCGATCTCTAACAATTCACTGATCGCCTGAAATTTATCAAAACCCAATTCTCGTGCATCTTGCAAATTCTCGTGATTTACTAAACTAAAATTCATAATTTTTCTTTTAAAAATCATAGTTTCCAGAAGAAAAACATATTATATAAGTGAATCAAGTTATTAAGATACTTGAATTTCGACATGTATTTGGTTTTACTGTTTATTTTCTTCCCACACAAAAATTACTTTCAGTTTCAACTTAAGATTATTTTTAGAACTTCAATCTTGATTTTACAAATAATTTTTGTTTTACTTTGAAGCATAAAAAGATTTAGAGGGAGATTTTTTTAGATTTTGAACAGGTTTAATTCTTGTAAATTTGGAAACAGGGATGTATGCCTATACAAGCAGACATGCACAGCTAAATATATACATATTTGTATCTATAGAGACATATTTACATACATTACAACAATTTTCACAGCTTCACTTCACCAGACAACAAATTACATACCAGATTAAAAGAGTTTACTCACCTGTTTGATGATAATAGAGAAGAGAGCCTGGAGTTTTTTTATTTAAAATCTGGAAATGCTTGATTTACTTTGACTTTGATCTGGAAATTGTATTTAATCTGTTACTTGATGTTGATCTATTCTTTACTTTTAAGTTGAGTTGAATCTATGAATTACCTGCTTGATCAGGTTGTTTGCTTAAGTTTTGATTTTCTTTCTTTTTTTTGACTTGTTTCTCTGGTTTGTAGCTTTGAATCTTATTTGATTGCTGAGTGGAAGGATTTGAATTTGATCTCTATTGAGTTGAGTTTGGATTTAAAGCTTGATCTTCAGCTCAGGTTGAAGATTGAAGTTTAGTTTTATTTTCAGGTTTTAATTTTTCCTTTTCTTTGTTTTTGAATATGAAGAAATTGAGAAGTGAAGAGTTTGAAAACTTTGAACTGAAATGAATAACCAATTTTTTTTTCTCTAATACATGTTATTTGTAATTTAAAAGAAATTTTTAGTATGCCACTTGTATTCATTATGCTAACACTTGTTATTACATATTTTCTTTAACCTACATTTGTAATTGCATGTAATCTCAAACTTACAAATGTTCAAATGTAAGCATTTTGTGTTTAAACCCTTTATTTAATTTTTATTTAATTTTTATAATTACATAAGTTTATGTTTAAATATGTTTATGCATTTATGTTTTTAACTTTTATATTTGTATATATACAAACTACTTTTATCTCAAGTAAAATTTTAAAAAGAAAATATTTTAAACCCTTTTTATTAAATCTTATTTCAATTAAAATATTTATTTTCTTTCATAACTACTTATAAAACCTTAAGAAAAATGATTTTAAAACTAATTATACATTAATAAGTAATCGCATATATTTATATATGTATATAAAAATTAAACTTAAAATAGCCTTTTGAAAATTAATATATTAATTTCAAATCATAACTTCCAAATACACACACACACACACATATATATATATATGAAAATTAGAAGACAAACTTTTATTAGTCTTAAATATAGAGTTTTTAAATCTAATTTATTTTTAAGATATTTATTTTTGAAATTACCAAATCAAAATTCTATTTATAATCTATTTTTATATATATACACAAAATTAATTCATCATTAAATTCATAATTTAATTCTAAAAATTAAATTACTTACTAATTTAAATTTAGCTTAAAAATGGGAATGTTATAGATTTCCCCCCTAAGAATATTTCATCCTCGAAATTTGCTAGACAAGGAGACAACAGAGAACAGGTGAACACACAAAGATAGAGAATCGACTCATCAGATCAAGATGAAATATTTATTCTATATTTGGCTTACCAAATCATAGTATTATCAATAAATATGAAAACGAACTTATTTAATATTTCACAAGATACTCGGGTTATTAGGTCTACGAAATATGCAGGGGCATCGGTTAGTCCGAAGGGATAACTAACCATTCATAGAATGTATCTGGACCCCAAAGAACAAACAAACGGATATAATTCAATTTAACTTCGTATTTTATTAATCAATTTATTTCAATTAAAATTTCAATTTCGTTAAAGTTAAAATCGAAAAGCTGATAGAAAACTGATGATGAGAATACGAGATAGGAATCTTCTACAACGATTCGTAGGCCCACCGGCATACCAAAGCTTCTGCTTGGAGCTTCTAGAAAACGATCAAAGAAATGAAATTAAAAGATGATCAAAGGAGATTGATAGAAAAATCCTTATTGTTGTAGGGTATCGACCATTTAAAATGGTACTCCCATGTCCCCTACCTCATCCGCTTCTTGCATTCATCCTTACTATCAGTGAATAGTAAGAGAATTTACTGAGTCATACGGACAAGATATCTTAGACATACTCATTCTAGGGGATTTATATCCCATCTCTAATAAGTCACCTGATGTGTTATACTCCTAAGCTAAAGTTATTACTCAACCTTCAGCTTGATACCACTTGTAACGACCCTGACTCAGCCTTCAAAAATCGACACCCAAATACTTCACCCGTATTCGAATGCCGCAGATTCAAACATTGAGTCTGGTTCGCCGGAGCTTATAACAATATTAGGTAATAACAACACAGCGGAAACAAAATGAATAACTTTATTGATATACAATATTTGATACAACAATGATACAAATGAAATGATCAACGATGTCAGAGATAGATACAACCGCGGAAAGATATCTTCTCCAATGCTAAAGCTCCGAAGACTCCTAGGCCAAAAGCGAGAACCACCATCATGCTGAAGTTAAGAAAATCCGGTGCACAATGCGATTACTAAACTAAAGAATCCAAAGATTGCCAACAACTACACCTACTTGCTGACTATCTGATAACCCGACTTTAGGCTGCCCATGTGGAAAATTGAGGGCACTCATAGTTTAGAAAGGGAACAATAAACTCCAAATCAATCATGGGACTGGTGTAAGCAAACAAAAATAGTTGTTTATACAAAAAGAAACAACAAAAGAAGTTAAAATAAATCCGCAATTCTTTTGGAAAATGAAACTACCATAAGGCCTCCCGCCACACACACAATACAAGGGCACACTTGGAGGAGATTTCTCCTTATGATAGTTAAACTTGCTTGATACGCAAAAACCTTTTGATCTTATTATTAGTGCATAGTGTAGAAAAAATTTGCAAGTATGATATCACTCTTAGCCAGCATACGTACCATTATAGTATGCCTACTATAGCTACCATATTAGATGGCAGGTTCTATAACTAACACCGTACATGTAACGACCCGTATTTTACGTGTCGATAAATCGTAAAATAGATGCCATCAAGTCATTAGTATTGTTGTTAAGATGTTTAGAGTTTGAGTCGACCAAAGCTATGTCGTATAAAGGTTAACTCGTGTGGTGCTTAAGTCGTGGGTAGCTTGGGTCGTATGAGAGTTAGGTTGAGAGGAGCGACCTATAGATGTAACGGCCTAAGTATGTTGAGCGACTTAAGAGTTAGGTTGTGTAGGAGTTAAGTCGCATAGGATTTAGGTCGTGGGAGCGAGTTAAGGAGGCAGAGCGACTTAAAACAGTACGACCTAGTAGCTAGCGACTTAAGCGACCAGGCGAGTTAAGTACAGTGAGCGGGTTAGTGGAGCTAGCGAGTTAACGGGTTAAGATTTGGTCGACCTAAGTAGGTTAACGACTTAAGGGTGAACGGCTTAAGGTAAGAAGGTCGTTCGTGCGACTTAGTATAGTTGGGTCGTATTGGGGCTTAGGTCGTATAAGGAATGGAGCGACCTAAGATTTAGCTGTGTTGTACTTAGGTCGTGAACGACCTAAGGCTTAAGTTGTTCTGGTATAAGTCGTAAGTCGTAAGGACTTGGGACTAGGTGTTAAGTCGGCCATAAGGAGGTCGTGTGTGTGTGGTAGGTCGTTGACTCGGGGTTGAGTTAGGTCGTGTGACCCTGTGTTTAGTTAAGTCGTGTGGCCAGGGTTTGGTTAGGTCGCGTCTTAGTTAAGTCGTTGAGTCGCTGGGCCGTGTTAGTGTTAGGTCATTAGGTCGTCTAGGCGACTCATGAGGAGATGCGCATGAGTGTTAGGTCGTGAGTCGCATCTGGTTTAGTTGTTAGGTCGGCAAGGCTTGTTGAGTCGTGGACGACTCATGGGATAGGTCGGCGGCGACTTAAGGGGGGGCGGCGACTCATGGGGTTTCCAGCCTATAAATAGAGGCGCCTATCTTCACTTTTTGGCACCGGATTTTGAAGCGACGAAGTGCTGCCATTTTGAGAGCTCGACTTCAACACTTCTTCACTTCTTTTTTCCACTCTAACCTAGTGATTCCTTCCATCTAAATTGAAGATCAAATCGAAGATCCAAGAGCCAATGTTGAAGATCTCCATCCATTGAAGAGAGATATCACCATTTGAAGCGGAGCTTTGGAGGATCAAGCTTGATTCTTTGCTGTCCAGATCTGGAGTTGGTTGTTTTTGAGGTGTTTAGGTGATTCGGTGAGTGGTAGTTATCTCTCACATGGACCCAAGGGAGTATATTGGATCGGTGGCTCGTTTGTGTGTTAAAGATAGTGATTTCTTGCATTTTCCTTAAGTCTGCATGTAGATCCATCGTCTATGAAGTTTTGACACCTATTTTACTACATGTTAACTTATGCAAGTTTATTCATCAAGTTGTAGTGATAATTTCCATAATTCATGTTTTGTTGGATTTGGACACTTTATTTACGAAATTGTCATTCTTGTATAATTGCTTATTAGATCTTGTTTGAATGATTGATTGCTTGGATTAATGATTGATTTGATTGACAGATTGTTGCAAATTAGCTAAGGTCGAAGATGATTCAAAAGCTAAGTGGAAAGGCTCTTGAATGGTGAAAGCTGCTTGTGGTATATGAAGCGAGTGATGAAGCTCATATGGATAGATTCGATGATGATGGACTTTGCTATGATTAGAGGAAGAAAAGCATGATGTTGAGATGATGGACTTTGCTATGATGCGATGGAGCAAAGCATGATGTGAGAGCTTGGTTTAATCCAGACGGGATCATCCCAAGCATGTTGATAACTCGATGATGCGGTTCGAGTTGGTTGATAATGGTGGGCTCGAGAGGCGCTTGAGCTAGTATGAGAATAGTCGTCGAGGAGGATGACTAGGAGGCTTGGATCTTATCGTTATTGAAGGTTCTAGCATGCTCAAAGCAAGAGTACGTTGGGACGGGTCACGACAACGTCTCAGACACGGGTCATGATGACGTGTTAGTACTCTGGGCAGATTCGATAGTCCTAGGCACGGGTCATGACGACGTGCAGAGTTATGTCTAGAACCGGGGTTGCCATTAGCCCTTGACGGACGGCTGAAAGAAGGTGCCGGTCATTCAATTAACGGTCATATCAAAGCAATGATAACAGTGATAGCCAGAGTCATGGATGTTTGGTTGCACCATCATTCGATCTCAAGAGCGATGCTTTCTTGGTGCTTATCTGATCTTGGTTTAGGCCTTGGGGGTTTGTACTTGGAAAACATCGACCTTGACTCGAGCGATAATTGCTTTACTTAAATTGTCTGCTTTGCTATGTTTGTTTATGCTTAGAGGGTCTGGGGGCTATCACTGTAGAATGAGGTGGAGTGGGATGGTTGAGTTCCTATTCCTTTTACCCTTTATGCTCTTTTGGTATGTTTGATAGTTGATTTACTGCTCACTAAGACTGTTGTCTGACTCAAGGTTTTATGTTCAACTCTTATTACCTTGGGCTATTCATCCATGTTGGGATGGGCAGACTAGGTAGCAGGTGACAGGTGCTGTTCTTGGCTACCAACGCTGTTGATGACGAAGACGAGCTGGAGGCTTTTGCATATTGTTTTCTTACTATATGTATTGGATGTTCCGCTGTTTGTTTGATACTCTGAGTGTTATGTAGTGAGGCTTGATGTATTGACTATTCAGATGATTTTATAAAACTATTATGAGTTTATATGATGAGACTTCTGTTCTATAGAGCTTCACTATGTATACTTTCTATTGTATTTTATCCATGTGCTGTGAGTAATACGATAGACTATTCTGTTTTATCTTACCCTGACTATCGTCCATGGCTGCCTGGCACACCTTTCAGCGCACCATTCCCTTGTTTTCGTGCGGGAGTCATGGGCGGTCGTCACATTTGGTACCAGAGCTTTGGTTAATCGATTTTAGCCAACGCTTGCTGACGTAACTACGTAAGAGAGACGTAATTGTATTTTGATGGATGATTACTATATATAATATAGTAGTTTAGAAGGATTTGAACTCCTTATGTAGTTGTTTCTCAAGGTGTTCTAAATCATTCCTGTTTGTAGATATTAAGGATGAGTCGAAGTGAGAGACAAGCTGCTAGGGAAAGCCGTGCTGTTGGGGGAGCTACTGACTATGCTGCAATGTTCGAAGCTATGATGACTTCGATCATGAGAAGGATACCAACTTCAGGACCATCAGTAGATGTTGGAGTTCAAGTTCAAGCTCCGAAACCAGTAGATTTTGCTAAGTTGTGTAAGGACTATACCGCTCTTGGAGGAATGGTTTTCTTGGGAACAGAATCAACCATAGAAGTCCAGAGATGGGTAGATGCTTGTAGAAGGATCTTTGGTGATTTGGGAATTGAGGATGCAACTAAGAGGAAGCTTGCATCAAGACAGCTTCAGGGAAGGGCTTCTGATTGGTGGAACTCTATCACCATTGATACTCCAGAGGAAGAGATCACTTGGGAGCAATTCCAAACTAGATTTGAAGCTAAGTTCATTTCTACAGCTCAGAAGTCTATTTTGTTTAAGGAGTTTGTGGAGCTCAAGCAAGGTGGAAGACCAGTTCTTGAGTATGTTTCTGAATTTGAAGCTTTGTCCAAGTATGCCAGATCGTATATTGAGTCTTCATATCAGAAGAACGAAAAGTGTGTAACAGGCTTGGACACTTATCTTGGGAGATAGTTGGTGGATCATTTAGACGATCCATTTGAGAAGCTTGTGGAGAAAGCTCTCAGGCATGAGAATCTGTTTCCTAAGGAAGGATCTGTTGTTGCTGTGACCAAGGAGCAAAGTGGAAACAAGAAGAGAAAGAAGCAGCAGCAGAAAGGTAAGGATGGCCAGAAGAAGCCGAAGGGCGAAGTGATCTGCTACAATTGTCGACAGAAGGGCCATTTCTCTAGGGATTGTAAGAATCCAAAGGTGCAGTTGAAGTGCCACAACTGTGATAAGCTGGGCCATATCAGGAAGGACTGTCCAGAACCGAGGAAAGATAAGCAGATTGTGCAAGCTTATGCTTTGGGGGTTGTTCCATCATCTTCGAAAGCTCCTACTGCGGAAGAGAAAGGGAAGAGTGTGGTGGTTCAAGGTACTCTTTCCATTTGTAGTGTTCCAGTTAGAGTGTTGTTTGATACTGGGGCATCACATTCCTTTGTTTGTAATAAGATGGTAGACCGGTTGGGTTTGGAACCGGATATTGTTGGTAGGCCATTGATTGTGACTAATCCAGTTGGGGGTTCGTCTTGTTTGTGTATGGTATGCCGTGGTCTAGTTGTGTCGAGTCATGATTGCTCTTTTGTTTGTGATTGTTTTGTTCTGAACTTTGCGGGGTTCGGAATTATTTTGGGTATGGACTGGATTAGGAAGTATGCGGCAAAGGTTGATTGTGAGAAACTGGAGGTAACAGTCGGGAATGTGGAAGGGCGAGAGGTTGTGATACGATGTAAGCATGAAGAAGGCGTCTTCATGAGCTTCATGTATTCGCTGGTTGTTCCACGGGATGGACTGTCATCGATGCCGGTTGTGAATGGATTTGAGGACGTCTTTGATGAGGTCAAAGGGTTACCGCCTCATAGGGAGATCGAGTTTCGTACCGTCTAGTTGAGGGAGCCAGACCTGTTGTGATGCCTCTTTGGCGGATGGCGCCTAGGGAGTAGCAAGAGTTGAAGGTGCAAGTTGATGACCTTTTTCAGAAAGGATTCATTCGGCATAGTGTGTCCGAATGGGGTGCACCAGTTGTATTCGCAACCAAAGCGGATGGATCGTTGAGGTTGTGTGTGGATTATCGTGAGCTGAATAAAGTGACTAAGAAGAACAAGTATCCATTGCCGAGAATAGATGACTTGTTTGATCAGCTTCACGAAGCTATGGTGTTTTCTCAGATGGATTTGGCAACGGGATTTCACCAGTTGAGAGTGGCTAAGGATAGTGTTCCTAAGACTGCTTTTAGGACACCATCCGGTTTCTATGAGTGGCTGGTAATGCCGTTTGGATTGACCAATGCACCAGCATATTTTGTGGATCTTATGAATAGAGTATTCAGAGATCAGTTGAACAAGTTTGTACTTGTGTTCGTGGATGATATTTTGATTTATTCCAGAACTGAAGAAGAGCACAAGACGCACTTGCGGATTGTTTTGGAAATCTTGCGGAAACATCAGCTGAAGGCTAAGTTTTCGAAGTGTCACTTCTGGAGGAGTGAAGTGAGGTTCTTAGACCATGTTATCTCTGGAAATGGAATAGCGGTTGATCCCGCAAAAGTGGCAGCAATCCAGGATTGGGTTAGACCTAAGAATGCATCTGATGTGAGAAGTTTTCTTGGATTAGCAGGATATTATCGTCGGTTTATCAAGGACTTTTCCAAGATAGTTGCACCATTGACAGGATTGACGAAAAAGAATCAGGTATTCAGATGGGATGATAAGTGTGAGCAAGCTTTCGGAATCCTGAAAGAGCGACTGACAAGTGCTCCTGTTTTGACTATTCCGGGTGGGAATGATGAGATGGTGGTTTACACCGATGCATGTGGTACTGGACTTGGAGCAGTACTGATGCAGAAGGATAAAGTTGTTGCGTATGCAAGTCGACAACTGAAGCCGCATGAAAGGAATTATCCGACTCATGATTTGGAGTTAGCAGCGATTGTTTTTGGTCTGAAGATGTGGAGACATTATCTATTGGGAGTTCGATTTGAGTTGTTTACAGATCATAAGTCATTGAAGTATCTCTTCTCCCAAAAGGATTTGAATCTTCGGCAGCAACGATGGCTAGAGTTTTTAGCATCATATGATTTTGGAATAGCTTATACTCTGGGAAATGGTAACGCAGTGGCTGATGCGTTAAGTCGAAGACATGCAGGATTGGGAGCCATGTTTTCAGAATGGAAGAGTCTTGAGTATTTAGCTAGATTTGATTTCAGGCCCAGATGTGAATTGGAACCTGAGATGTTGGCAAACTTATCAATAAGACCTACTCAAGTGGAAAGAATTGGCGAGGGCCAAAAGCGAGACGATAAGCTTGTCAAGATTATCTGTGATTTGGAATCTGGATTGGATCCAGAAAAGGATAAAGGATTCGAAGTCGATCGAGAGGGTTGGCTTCGGAAACAAGGACGACTGGTTGTTCCCGATATAGATGAATTGAGAGATGAAGTTCTGAGGGAAAGTCATCACTCGAAGTTGACAATTCATCCAGGTGAAAATAAGATGTATCGGGATATGAAGAGAACCTACTACTGGGAAGGTATGAAGAAGGATGTTGGAAATTTTATTTCCAAATGTATGAACTGCCAGTTGGTAAAAGCCGAGCAGAAGAAGCCCAGTGGATTGCTTCATCCATTAGAGGTTCCTACACGGAAGTGGGAGCAGATATCGATGGATTTTATTGATGGTCTACCTAGAACCAAGGCAGGAAATGAAGGGATTTGGGTCATTGTAGATCGTTTGACTAAGAGTGCAAGATTCATTCCTGTTCGATCAACTAGGACTGCATCGAAGTTGGCTGAGCTTTATGTTAAGTGGATAGTTCGATTCCATGGTATTCCGAAGAGTATAGTGAGCGATCGAGATCCATTGTTCAATAGTGGATTTTGGAAGAGCTTCCAGGAAGTTTTGGGAACCAAGTTGTGTTTGAGTACAGCTTATCACCCTCAAACAGATGGTCAGACCGAGAGAGTCAACCAAGTTTTGGAAGATCTCCTTAGAGCATGTGTTTTGGACTTCGGAGGATCATGGGAAGATCATCTTCATTTGGTGGCATTTGCATATAATAACAGTTACCAGTCAAGTATTGGTATGGCACCGTATGAAGCATTGTATGGAAGACCGTGTAACTCTCCGACATGTTGGTTGGAAACTGGAGAAAAGTTGATACTTGGGCCAGAAATGATTCGACGGACTTCGGATTGTATAGAGATCATTCGGCAACGAATGAAGGCAGCCCAAGACCGTCAGAAAAGTTATGCCGATAATCTTCGTAAGGATTTGGAATTCGACGTAGGTGATATGGTTTTTGTGAAGATTTCTCCTCTGAAGAATGTCATTCGATTCGGGAAGAAAGGAAAGTTGACTCCGAGATTTGTTGGACCATTCCCGATCATCGAGCGAATTGGAAAGCTCGCATATAAATTGGAGTTACCGGAAAAGATGGCGGGTGTGCACAATGTTTTTCATGTATCTTATCTACGGAAGTATGTGCACGACTCGAATACTGTGGTTTCTGCTGATAGCTGTGAAGGTTTAGAAGTTGATCCAGTTGTTACGAGACCTCGTAAGCCACTTCGTGTTGTGGCAACCGACACGAAACAGCTTAGGAGGAAGACGATTACGTTGCTCAAGGTACAATGGAGTGATGATGTTAACGACTGTACATGGGAGGAGGAAGAGAGGATGAAGGCAGCTCATCCTGAACTCTTCGAGGTATGGCCCTAAGGTGTCGTGACATCTCACGAATTTGTAACTTGTTCTAGTCTTAGAATTCTGCATGCTAGGCTAGTAATTGGATGCATGGTTTGTTGATTGCTATGGATGGTAGGCATGCGGAATAACTTTGGTTGCTCTTGTTTGTTTGGAATTTCGGGGGCGAAATTCCTTAGGGGGAGAGAATGTAACGACCCATATTTTACGTGTTGATAAATCGTAAAATAGATGCCATCAAGTCGTTAGTATTGTTGTTAAGACGTTTAGAGTTTGAGTCGACCAAAGCTTATGTCGTATAAAGGTTAACTCGTGTGGTGCTTAAGTCGTGGGTAGCTTGGGTCGTATGAGAGTTAGGTTGAGAGGAGCGACCTATAGATGTAACGGCCTAAGTATGTTGAGCGACTTAAGAGTTAGGTTGTGTAGGAGTTAACTCGCATAGGATTTAGGTCGTGGGAGCGAGTTAAGGAGGCAGAACGACTTAAAACAGTACGACCTAATAGCTAGCGACTTAAGAGACCAGGCGAGTTAAGTACAGTGATCGGGTTAGTGGAGCTAGCGAGTTAACGGGTTAAGATTTGGTCGACCTAAGTATGTTAACAACTTAAGGGTGAACGGCTTAAGGTAAGAAGGTCGTTCGTGCGACTTAGTATAGTTGGGTCGTATTGGGGCTTAGGTCGTATAAGGAATGGAGCGACCTAAGATTTAGCTGTGTTGTACTTAGGTCGTGAACGACCTAAGGCTTAAGTTGTTCTGGTATAAGTCGTAAGTCGTAAGGACTTGGGCCTAGGTGTTAAGTCGGCCATAAGGAGGTCGTGTGTGTGTGGGAGGTCGTTGACTCGGGGTTGGGTTAGGTCGTGTGACCCTGTGTTTAGTTAAGTCGTGTGGCCTGGGTTTGGTTAGGTCGCGTCTTAGTTAAGTCGTTGAGTCGCTGGGTCGTGTTAGTGTTAGGTCGTTAGGTCGTCTAGGCGACTCAGGAGGAGATGCGCATGAGTGTTAGGTCGTGAGTCGCATCTGGTTTAGTTGTTAGGTCGGCAAGGCTTGTTGAGTCGTGGACGACTCATGGGATAGGTCGGCGGCGACTTAAGGGGGGCGGCGACTCATGGGGTTTCCAGCCTATAAATAGAGGCGCCTATCTTCACTTTTTAGCACCGGATTTTGAAGCGACGAAGTGCTGCCATTTTGAGAGATCGACTTCAACACTTCTTCACTTCTTTTCTCCACTCTAACCTAGTGATTCCTTCCATCTAAATTGAAGATCAAATCGAAGATCCAAGAGCCAAAGTTGAAGATCTCCATCCATTGAAGAGAGATTTCATCGTTTGAAGCGGAGCTTTGGAGGATCAAGCTTGATTCTTTGCTGTCCAGATCTGGAGTTGGTTGTTTTTGAGGTGTTTAGGTGATTCGGTGAGTGGTAGTTATCTCTCACACGGACCCAAGGGAGTATATTGGATCGGTGGCTCGTTTGTGTGTTAAAGATAGTGATTTCTTGCATTTTCCTTAAGTCTGCATGTAGATCCATCGTCTATGAAGTTTTGACACCTATTTTACTACATGTTAACTTATGCAAGTTTATTCATCAAGTTGTAGTGATAATTTCCATAATTCATGTTTTGTTGGATTTGGACACTTTATTTACGAAATTGCCATTCTTGTATAATTGCTTATTAGATCTTGTTTGAATGATTGATTGCTTGGATTAATGATTAATTTGATTGATAGATTGTTGCAAATTAGCTAATAGTTGATTTGGACAAGTTGGTCGAAGATGATTCAAAAGCTAAGTGGAAAGGCTCTTGAATGGTGAAAGCTGCTTGTGGCATATGAAGCGAGTGATGAAGCTCATATGGATAGATTCAATGATGATGGACTTTGCTATGATTAGAGGAAGCAAAGCATGATGTTGAGATCATGGACTTTGCTATGATGCGATGGAGCAAAGCATGATGTGAGAGCTTGGTTTAATCCAGACGGGATCATCCCAAGCATGTTGATAACTCGATGATGCGGTTCGAGTTGGTTGATAATGGTGGGCTCGAGAGGCGCTTGAGCTAGTATGAGAATAGTCGTCGAGGAGGATAACTAGGAGGCTTGGATCTTATCATCATTGAAGGTTCTAGCATGCTCAAAGCAAGAGTACGTTGGGACGGGTCACGACGACGTCTCAGACCCGGGTCATGATGACGTGTTAGTACTCTGGGCAGATTCGATAGTCCTAGGCACGGGTCATGACGTCATGCGGAGTTATGTCTAGAACCGGGGTTGCCATTAGCCCTTGACGGACGGCTGAAAGAAGGTGTCGGTCATTCAATTAACGGTGATATCAAAGCAATGATAACAGTGATAGCCAGAGTCATGGATGTTTGGTTGCACCATCATTCGATCTCAAGAGCGATGCTTTCTGGGTGCTTATCTGATCTTGGTTTAGGCCTTGGGGGTTTGTACTTGGAAAACGTCGACCTTGACTCGAATGATAATTGCTTTACTTAAATTGTCTACTTTGCTACGTTTGTTTATGCTTAGAGGGTCTGGGGGCTATCACTGTAGAATGAGGTGGAGTTGGATGGTTGAGTTCCTATTCCTTTTACCCTTTATGCTCTTTTGGTATGTTTGATAGTTGATTTACTGCTCACTAAGACTGTTGTCTGACTCAAGGTTTTATGTTCAACTCTTATTACCTTGGGCTGTTCATCCATGTTGGGATGGGCAGACTAGGTAGCAGGTGACAGGTGCTGTTCTTGGCTACCAACGTTGTTGATGACGAAGACGAGCTGGAGGCTTTTGCATATTGTTTTCTTGCTATATGTATTGGATGTTCCGCTGTTTGTTTGATACTCTGAGTGTTATGTAGTGAGGCTTGATGTATTGACTATTCAGATGATTGTATAAAACTATTATGAGTTTACATGATGAGACTTCTGTTCTATAGAGCTTCACTATGTATACTTTCTATTGTATTTTATCCATGCGCTGTGAGTAATACGATAGACTATTCTGTTTTATCTTACCCTGACTATCGTCCATGGCTGCCTGGCACACCTTTCAGCGCACCATTCCCTTGTTTTCGTGCGGGAGTCATGGGCGGTCGTCACAGTACAGGGCGCGTATTATATGATTGGATTTCCAAAAAATGGTCAAGGCTAAGGAATTTCCTTCACCGAATGGGTACACCTCCGGAGGGATGCCCCGAGAACCTAACTGGCTCTCTACCAACATAAGGTTGGGTTACCTCTATAACTAGGTAACTAACTGTCATGAGTATGCCATCCCGCATTCGTCACCGACCTTTATCCGGGAGCTCTCAACACCAACAAATTCCAACAACAACATAAGTTAAGTATATGGGCTCCATACCATGATACCACATTTTATCCAAAAGGAAATGCATATACCCTAAAGGGTGCGACCTCATAACCTTGCTACATCCTTCCTGTTTCGACCATTTTCGGGTAGTGAGGTCCGACGAGGTCTCGTCCACAAAGCTATGATTTTCACAAAAGTCATGCTTTGATCAAAAAATGATCAGCAGCACTTAGTATGGCACATTACCAAATTGGGAATATATCACTAGTATCCATCAACTACATAACCTCTGAGCTCATACATCTCAGAGAAGGGTGTTAAACTAAGAGAATAAATTCTCCTCCACCAAACAGAAATGTATTTGATAGAAACTAGCTTTACATCTCAAAGTGTAATGTCAGACATACATCCATACAAGTCCATCCTAGGTCTGAATGGAATCAAAGGCACTTCAAAAGAATCCCTTGCAAATCCGGGTATTCATAATCCCGATCAGACTCCCCATCACATACGAGATCTCTATACAGGCGTGACTCAGTGCAGAGACATTCGATAAGTAATCATTTCGTTCTCGAAAATACCCTATCTACAACCACCGTCTTCAAATGCACTCTCATTACGTCGTATCACTATTCGACATAAGGTCCTCTCAAGGCTAAACCGAATAATGAGCGCTTAATTTTGAAACCATATGGATATATTGGGATCTCAGTTAAGTCATAACTTTTAGCCCAAAACCTTTATTTTGAATGGTTTAAACAAATTTCCTTTTCAAATCTTTTATACAAAAGATAAACCCTTTAAGATCCTCTTCACTTTGAAACAATGTTCGCTAAAATCTTTAACAAAGATTTATTCATAGTTTTCAAAACTATTTCCATTTCAAATTTGAAATCCTTTCAACAAAAACTGGAAATCCTTTCTTTATATGAAAGCCATTATCATTTGAAAACAAATGCTTTTCATTTTGGGAAAATCTGATTATATTTACTCAAGTTATAGCCTTTCAAAGTACACACTGGAAAATCAGCGAACTGCCGTATTCTCGGCAAGTTCTATTTGAATTAAATTCAAACTTCTAAATATAATTCCACTTAATATACTTCAAAAATGGTTTTAAAATCCATATATATATATATATATATTGTATAACTTGTACAACCCTTTCAAGCCATAAATTTCAAAATAATTTCAAAACTTAAACAAGACATTATATTCAAACTAAATTTCAATTTCAAATTTGCTTTCCAAAAAGCTTTTCATATTCAACTCAATTCCATTTCCAAATCATTTTGGATACAAAATTCAACTTAAATATCATTTCATCATTTTGAATAAAATAATATTAAATTCAAATATCTATGACTTGCCAAATTCCCGTGAAATCCATATTTGTGTGTGTGTAGTGTAGTCTAGAGGTTTTACATACAACAATAAAATATCACAACCATCATCAATTCAAGCACAACAATATCGATAAGCGGTATAATCCTATAACACTTATCTTTCATTCACAGATACACAAATAAATTTATCACAGATAAACTAATCACAGTTCATAGCTCAATCCAAAACAATTCACATCATAGAACAATACATATCAGAGATAACAAACAATTCAAGGCATTCAGTAAAATTCAATCATCCATAAGCAAGATCAATTGGTCATTTGATTTTAATTAATTTAAACCAGATTAATTACTTATGAATAATTTACTAATCTTGGTTAATTAATTTATTACAAACCACTTTAATTAATTATCCTTTAATCGTTTATTAATTAACCTTTAATAATAAATTAATTAACCTTTAATAATAAATTAATTAACCTTTAATTATTAATTAATCATCCTAAATTAATTAATTTACCTTTAATTATTAAATAATTAAACTTTAATTATTTAATTATTCTTAATTAATTACATTAGTTAATTAACCCTTAACTATTAAGTAATTAACCTTTAATTACTTAATTAAGTAATTATCCTTTTAATAAATCACATTTAATAATTATCCATTAACTACCCGCCTTAATTTATAACATTAAGTAATTATTCTTTAATTACTCAAAACTTAAATTTAGTTAAAAGATAAACTATTTATCTTACTTAATTACTTTAACTATCATTTAAAACTTATTAATAAACCTTGTAATGAATTATCATTAACCAATTAACCTAACCCTTTAAGTTAAATTAAGGATTAAAAACACTTCATATTTTTAACTATTTAACTAATTACAATATTAAGTTTATTAAAATAAACTTTTAAAATAAAGATTATATATATTAAATCACTTTAAACTCAGATAAAATTTATTTCCAAACCTTTAATAAATTCCAACTTTAAATAAACATTTATTATTTTTAAAAAAATGGTTAACTAATTGTTATAACTTGATTGAGTTTAAACTTTAAAACCTATTATCTCTTTTTTGTTTTAGAACTTGTTAGCAAAACCAAGAACCCGAGTTAAACCAGCAAAATCCCGAGCCAACACCGTGCAAACGTCACGCCATCACTACTTTGAGCCAATCCTTGCATTTACATGAGCACGAACCCAAGAAACTCATCTTCCTCGATCATCACAAAACATCCAGATACATAAACGTACACACGTGCATGTGTATGCCGGTTCCAACCATCATCGATCAATGTCGCGACCCTCGACAAGTCATCGACCACCTCCCCTAAGGCTCCGATCACCCAGATCCCCTCAACAACGTCGAACTTGAAATCGAGCTACCCAGTACATCCTGGAACAAAACTCTGATCAACACAAACGATTCGCCCTGCCACCTCAGGCCACCAGAGGCCATGCAACCCTGGCCAGAGATTCGTCGAACTCCTATGCTTTGATTCCACCAGCCTTGGTCGAGACCGATTCGATGTTGACGACGCACTTGCCTCAAGAACACGATCGACCAATATCAAGGTTTAAACCCTAAAACCTCGTCGCGCCATCACCACGATGATCGAAAAAATCTCCGATCATTTTTCCCTAGCTCGACAACCACCCAGGCAACTCCAGAAGCAACCCCGACCCCTAACAATTCAACGATTGCCTGAAATTTATCAAAACCCAACTCTCATTCATCTTGCAAATTCTCATGATTTACTAAACTGAAATTCATGATTTTTATTTTAAAACTCATAATTTCCAGAAGCAAAACATATTATATAAGTGAATCATGTAATTAAGATACTTGAATTTCAACATGTATTTGGGTTTACTGTTTATCTTCTTCCCAGACAAAAAATACTTTCAGTTTCAACTTAAGATTATTTTTAGAACTTCAATCTTGATTTTGCAAACAATTTTTGTTTTTACTTTGAAGCCTAAAAAGATTTAGAGGGAGAGTTTTTTAGATTTTGAACAGGTTTAATTCTTGTAAACCTGGAAATAGGGATGTATGCCTGTACAAGCAGACATGCACAACTAAATATATACATATTTGTATGTATACAGACATATTTATATACATTACAACAATTTTCACACCTTCGCTTCACCAAACAACAAATTATATACCAGATTAAAAGAGTTTACTCACCTGTTTGATGATAATAGAGAAGAGAGCCTAGCTTTTTTGGTTTAAAATCTAGAATTGCTTGATTTACTTTGACTTTGATCTAGAAATTGTATTTGATCTATTACTTGATGTTGATCTGTTCTATATTTTAAGTTGAGTTGAATCACTGAATTACTTGCTTGATCAGGTTGTTTGCTCAGGTTTTGATTTTTTTTCTGACTTATTTCTCAGGTTTGTAGCTTTGAATCTTATTTGATTGTTGAGTTGAAGAATTTGAATTTGATCTCCGTTGAGTTGAGTTTGGATTTAAAGCTTGATCTTCATCTCAGGTTGAAGATTGAAGTTTGATTTTATTTTCAGGTTTTAGTTTTTCCTTTTCTTTGTTTTTAAACATGAAGAAATTGAGAAGTGAAGAGTTTGAAAACTTTGAACTAAAATGAATAACCAAATTTTTTCTCTCTAATACATGTTATTTGTAATTCAAAAGAAATTTTAATTATGCCGCTTGTATTCATTATGCTACCACTTGTTATTACATAGTTTCTTTAACCTACACTTGTAATTGCATGTAATCTCAAACTTACAAATGTTCAAATGTAAAATTTTGTGTTTAAACACTTTATTTAATTTTTATATTTACATAGGTTTATGTTTAAATATGTTTTTAGGCATTTATGTTTTTAACTTTTATATTTGTATATACACAAACTACTTTTATCTCAAGTAAAATTTTAAAAAGAAAATATTTTAAACCCTTTTTATTGAATCTTATTTTAATTAAATATTTATTTTCTTTTATAACTATTTATATAACCTTAAGAAAAATGATTTTAAAACTAATCATACATTAATAAGTAATCATATATATTTATATATGTATATAAAAATTAAACTTAAAATAGCCTTTTGAAAATTATTATATTAATCTCAAATCATAACAACCAAATATATAATATATATATATATATATATATATATATATATTAAAATTAGTAGACAAACTTTTACTAGTTTTAAATATAGAGTTTTTAAATCCAATTTATTTTTAAGATATTTATTTCTGAAATTCCCAAATCAAAATTCTATTTATAATCTATTTTTATATATATACACAAAATTAATTCACCATTAAATTCACAATTTAATTCTAAAAATTAAATTAATTACCTATTTAAATTTGGCTTGAAAACGGGAATGTTACATTAATAGATATGAGCGCGTATTTGTTAGTGAAAATTAAATGTTTTATATTGTGTTGACTTATCGGTTGAGTGTTTATGAATTCTAGTTGGTACGGGAAGTACAACCGTATCGATAGGGGTTTTTAAACTCTTAGACAAGGTAAACCAACACAGTATTGTTTTGAAATTAGATAAATGGAATAATTTTACCCTAATTATATTTTATATACACAAGAATAATTTTCAGAAATTCTTATAGTATATAGTGTGAATTGGTGTTAGAAATGGTAATACTGATCATTACCATTTATTGTTTGAATTTTAAATATTCCTAATCAATTGGCTATTATATGATTATAAGAAAATGTAATTGTGTAAGTGTGATTTATAAAATATAAATTGCAAGTAAAATGGGTTTAAAGATGAGAATTTGAAAATTTTGAATTCCGGTGTTTCTAAAATGGTTTTCAAGGTTTGGAAAATAATATTAGTATTGTTTAAAAGCATTTAAAAATAAAAAAAAATTCCAAATAAATTTTAAAAAGGAATTAATTCTGTACTCCCCTCTTCTGTCGCTGGAAAATAATTTCGGTGATGATTACGCAGCGTCATCGACGTTCATTTTCGAGTCGCAAAGTGGGGAGACTTCTACGAAGCTCTATTTTGCTTCGAAATTGTTTTGATAAACGAATTTTGGTTAAAATTCCAAATGTATGATTTGATATATTGAAGATATAAGTGTATATATTTATTACAAATGATTTGAAATGAACCGGACATTTAAATATCTAAGTTATATTAATTAATAATTTTCAATTTTTTAATGGAATGTGAACAACCAGAACTTATAGAATAAGAGGATTAAGAATTCTAAGCTTGATGTTTAGAGGAAACTTTAGATTTGAAGTGTAACTATTAAATTGAAAGTAAAGAAAATTTAAACAAGTTAAATTGTGAACATTCAAATTAAGTAAAATGAATCCTATTAGTTTGTGTAATACCAAATTGCATTCTAATAACATATAATAAAACTTACCAAATGTAAAAAAAAGTTAAAAAGATGATTTGGATATGTAATGAGATGTTATACAAGTAAACAAAACCTAAAAGTAATTGAAATATACAAATGAGCAAAACTTAAAAGTAATTAAAAAATATATAAATGGTAATTTGGTTGTGACAAAAATGTTATATACTTAAGTATAATATGAAATGATGAATGACTAAATGGAATAAGTAAGTGGAACTTACGAAAGCAGAAAAATGAATCAAATAGTATCCTTGTAATTTTTTCATAGAATTAAATATAAATTTGAAAATAAATTGTGAAATTGAAATTTGTAGCCTTTGGGTTAACTATAAACTTAGATAAAGTCCAACTTCTTATATATGACTTTTATAGAATGATTATAAACTGAAGTGATGGTTAATAAAATGTTCACAAATAAATTTGTTATTAACTGAAATTATGAAAATGAAGTAAATATAAACAAAAGAATTTAGTATAGCTAAGAATCAAATGGAAAAGGAAATTGGATTTAATTAAATTATGTGAAAGTTTAAAATGAACTTAAGTAAGCAAATTCTATAGGATGATGTTTAAGGAAGTCATAGTGCAAAAGAATATGCTTTGTAAAGAAATGGATATACTAAGTAACTAAGGATATGAATAATGCACTGTAAATAATTAATTGTAAATGAAATGAAGGCAAGCAAAAGAAATTTAATATAGATGAATTGTATAGAAATCTATTGAAGGGTAATACATAAGTTGTATGCATATTATTTTATTCGCATAACGATTTGATCTAGATTCGAGCACATAATTTCAAGATAATTTATATCGATCCGAGTTAGAATTTTTCACTTGATTCTCGACGACGACCCCTGGATATGGATTTTTGATTTGATTCTGGAATTCTCTATCATAGTATGTGGCTATACAAAGAGAATAACAGTTTCTGATCAAGGAAACAAATCTGAGTCCGCACTTGAGAGTCGTGTGAACGATACTAGTTCGGAAGTGAAATTGTGTGATTGAGTGAGCAATTGGATTTGATATTGCGTACAGATGATATATGTACATCGTACGGGCTTAAGTAAAATTAATAAAAATCAAGAAAAATCATTGGGAATTAAGATGCAGGTGTATAAAATCAAGAAAATTTTGGATTGCCTGAGAAAGAGGTAATTGTTTATTTTTTCATTGGAATTGGTGATTTTTTTATTGAGCCACTTGGCTTTTGGTTTTCTTTTGTTGGCTTGGGGCCCGTAGAAGCTTTCTGTAGTTATGCCGATCGAGCCGCGTAAAGGAGACCATGCCGAATTTTTTTGTAAATCTGGGTGTTAGAATTTTTTTGAAGTTTTTAAATTTATATAACTTGTTGGATAACCAACTTACAAATTCCATAAGTCAATCGGAGTAGCATAGTGAAAGCGTAGTAATGGCTTTATAAATGAAAGTTCATTGTTTTATAAGTTGATAACTTTGAATAAAATATACCAAATGTTGAATTCTCTACTTAGTTCCTTTTCGAGGACGAAAAGTTTGAGTGGGGGAGAATGTAACGACCCATATTTTTAGCTATTTTAAAATTATTAAATTTAATGTAAGGTTAAAAATTAAAAATTTAATGATTTTGAATGTAAGTTATTGGATATGGACTTGAATAAAATTTTAAAATATACAAATTTAAGAAATTTAAGTAATAATGAGTAGAAAAGAAAGGCTGTGTATTAATGAGTTTATGGTCAATAGTTGGATTATATAATAATGTGAATTCATTAGATGTAAATAAAATAATTGATTGATAATGAAAATTCGTTTGAAATTCAATATTGGAATTTGTCGAATATTGAACAATTCAACTATTTAAATTTAATATTTGAAATTAACTGAACAATTGAATAACGGGTACTGAATAATTGCAAAATGGAAATAGTTGTTATGTAATTTGAATTATTTCAAAAGTTAAGTCCTATAAGTTCATTTTCAAATATTTCAAAGATAGTGAATTATTGAATAATAAGGAATATTTAAATTTAAATATTGTAGTTATTTGAATAATTGAATTCTAAATTTAATATGATTGAAAATGAAATCAAAAGTGGGTGTAAAGTTTATTTGAACAACAATGAAGATTGTTAACATATAAATTTGGATTGAAAACTGAATAAGTAGAAATTGGGAATTTTATATTATAATCAAGACGTTAGAATAGCCTTCCGGGGCATATTCTCGGGATTCGACGAAACCAGTTCCATTCGGTTCGTAATAGTGTGTTATTGTCGGATTTCAAATTTCAAAATGTTTGGAGTTATCATTTGGTCGTAAGGTTTAGAAACGCGTTGAATTTAATATCAAAAATTTAATATTTTAATTGGGTTCAAAAAGCTATCTTCCAAATACGATCGAATTAGGCCCCGAAACATGTTCCATTGTGTTTGGAATAGGGGTAAAACATTACAAATGCAAGGCGGCATGCTTCGTTTCGAGTTCGTTTGAAAAAGTGCTTTAAAAGTGAAATATATTAATAAAATAATATTCTACATATGTATATATACACTCTTAAATAGTAAGCCCTAATCTATTTCATCCATAGGTGCCACCATCAAAATTAGTGGCCAAAAAATGGCCAGCTTCTCCTCGATTTATCTCTCTATCTTTTTGACTATTAGCTAGAGGCTTCTACAGGGAACTTGTAGAGCTTGATAAGCTCTACCTTGTCAATGGCTATGATCAATTTTAATGGAGTGGATCAGCAGCAATTTGGTTTGAACCCGTGCGTTCAAGCAAATTTTGCGAGGAGGAATAGGCACTAGGCTCGGTCTCATCAGTGGCGTTGGGAAGAGGGGCCTTGGGCACATCCACGGCGAAGTCGAGATGAACTCTGGTTGACCAGGAAGCGAACGACGGTCGGGACATTAGTGATAAAGATGGGTTTGAGCATGGTTTGATTTCCCTGGAGCACGCGATGTAGAAGAATAGATGGGCGGCCACGATTTGGTTTTTGGAAATCAACAGCTAGATCTAGATTAGGGAAAAAAAAGAAAGAATTTGTAAATTTAATTATATATTAAATCGCGAATCTTTAAAAATGTATATCTTTGTCATACGAGGTCCAAATCGAACAAAATTGGTGACGCCGAATTCGTCGAGACGAGAGTTATGCTACAGTGCAGATTTGGAGGCGATTGAACCGAGTTAAAATTTTTGGTTAAATCGAACGACGTTCGATTTAATTTTAAATTGAGCACTCAAGGTGAGTGTTTTATAACGCTCGCAACGTATTAGAATATTTTTATGCTAGTTAAATTTGAATTTATGAATTGATGTGAATTTATTGGTCGTTGATGATAAATTTGGTTGTCGTTTGAATTAACCGTTATAAATTAAATTTGACAGTCAACTTGAAATTAGGATTTAATTGTCTATAAATTACATGAAATTGGCAACTATGAAATTGCTGTGATTATATGACTGTTTGGATAATTAATGGCGACGGATGCTATTGGTTGATATTTTGGATGATTTGGATGTTTAATTGTTCTAATATGTCCTGTTATCTCCCTATATATTATTTATAGTATATAAATTGTAAATTGAATTATTCTGAACGAATCAAGAAATAGGTTGAAATGATACATACCTATGACACCGTGATTTGGATTGAAATGATACATATCCATCCCTGAACTTAAATTGAAATAGCTTATCACTTGGCCATAAGATAGACAATTACATATGGACACCAGATTGGTTAAATCAAATGATTTTGAAAACCATAGATTTGAAATTATTTAACTGGTTTTGATTTAAAAGAAAAGAGAAATCAAAATTATAGAAATCGAATTAATTACGAATTCTAGTTTGAAATGTTGAATTAAAATTTTAGTTAAAAGAAATTGTTAAAAAATTGAAGTTGAGATTTTGAAGTTAAAAATCGAAATTTGATTGAATTTCATAAATATATTTGTTTTAAAAAAATTAAACTTTTATTCGAACTTGAATATTACTAAGTGAAAGTGATAAAAAACAATATTTCAAAATTGAGCTCTAAATTGAATTATATTTGAAGATTGGGATTTTAAACGGAATATTGAAGGATAATTTGATTTAAAAAGTTCTGAATTGATATTTGAAAATCAAGCTCGAAATCGATATAAATTGAAATTGAATTAATTGTGTTTGAAAGTGGAATTGAATTAATTTGAAATAAAAGTCGAAATTGATTTGAATCGGTATCAAAATTGAATCGGTTGAATGAAAATCGAAGTTGATTTGAATTGGGAAGTTGAAATTGGACTGGTTTGACTTTGAAACCATTTTTAAATAAATTATCTTAGTATAATTTTTTGAAAATATATATTCTTTAAGTCTTCAAATTATTTTGATTTTCTAAGTATTTTACTATATAAAACATTTTGTACTAAACTATTTTATATTAAATTGTTTTAATTATTAAAACTATTTAACTATTTTATATTAAACTATTTTAATTACTTAAACTAATTTAGAAATATTCAAACTATTTTCCAAAAATTAAACTAGTCAAGAGTGAAATGTTTATATTTAAGTCTTGGATTTAAATATGAATAGGATTTGATTAAAGCTATAAATCAAATCGGAACTTGAAATAATTTTGGAATCAAAGTTGAGATATTAAGGTGAACATGATTATGAATTGAAAATGTATAGTTTGAGTAAATGTGATGATTTCGAAACAGATTTGATTTTGAAGTGAACATTATATCTTGATATCAATCATGAACTGTTTTTGATGTAAAAGTACCAACCGGTGTGTAAAACGACGTTTGGTTATTAAAGAGACCAGAGCCAGATATGGGCATGCACTCTGTCGATACCGGTACCACTTTAACAACTGTGTACGTGGAATGATGATCTAGAACGAAGTGGTTCAATTTGGCGTCGATTGCTGGATTTGAAGAAAGAGAACGTTGATGGATAAACTTCGGCACTTGTGCTAATTTGAAATGTAATGACCCGCAAATCTGTACCCCTTGGGTCAACACTATTCTACATCAATCAACTCAAGTTGAACAGAAACACGAACCAGTTGGGTTAAAGAAGAAGAGGTAGAGGAAGAAAATAGAAAACAACATCAGAATCTAACCATCGCAGCAGAATAAAGTATAATAGATAATAAATAATCTTTACTCAAAAATCAAATATATATGTTTATATATTACATCATCAGAGTACATCAATCACAATTCAACATCAATACCATACAACTGGATACACAGCTACTCAACACAACGGAATATATATAAAACAAGTACGGAAGTACGTATCGTCATCCAGCTCGTCTCCTGAGCTCCACATCATCATTCCTGTGTCCTATAATACTCGGTCTGACCCGAGCATTATAGTTAAATAACACCCGAGTCAGTCTGGAATACCAGCGTGAGAAATCACACTCAAATTGATTATTAAAGTTTCAAAAATCCTTTTGAAAACAAAAGCATCTCGTAAGACCAAGCCACAAATAAACATGTCGGGTTTTTATCTTACGATAGCTAAAACACTTTTTATTAAAATCCTCTGATATTATAATAGGGTCTATATACAAATACTTATAAAATAGCCGAAATTGTTACATTCATTAAATTCCAGTACTAGCCACAGAGTGGGTAATACAAACAAAACTCGTAAAGGCGCGTAGGGAGAATGGATTTCCAACTAATAACTAGGCACTGGGGTACCACCTGTCACGGTACCTGGTCTAGATCAGCATACCGAGGAGCCACCCTAACTCCCCTGCAACACAAGACCGGGACTACCCCTTACTGGATAATCCCGAGTGAGATCACCCCACGGTTGAGATCAACAACCGCACCACTAAGCCGAAATAAAAGGGACATCTAGACAGGGATGACCTCACCCTGAATGGGTGCTACCCACCTAGCCTTGCTGCATAACTCCTGATTTTCAGTCATTCCCGGTTGATGAGGCTTGAGGCTAAGCGTTACCTTTAGAACATATCCCTTAGAATACCCATCGTCCACCAGACGATGTCCCGAAAGCATTCATCCATACAAGTCCGTTCCGGGTTCGAACGAAACCGAATGCACTATTCCTACTACATCCATTTTGGAAATATCCTCGGGATTAGTAGCGACTAGCCCTTGCACTTCACTGCTCCATCTTCGAATCCAAACTCGTTTCCCACGAAACGTACAAACGGATCGAAGTGGTTTTCGAGAAATAAATCCCGATCCCGGTCTCTTCGAAACGATCAACGCATTTGTCCAATATTGATAGTCAGTTATTTAACTATCAATTAACATTCACAAACATCCATCAAACAATAAATAATTTTCCAAATTATTTATTTACCTCAAAATATCTTCACAAGATATATTTCTGTTTTCAACCCTTGAAAACAGTTTCAAATCATTCTCTTCCCATGGAAAGAATTTCCAAATACTTATTTCCACTGGAAACACCAAGTACAAAGCTTTAGATTTTTTTTAAAATAATTTAAAACACTTTATAAATAATATATATATATATATATTAACATTTAGATTAAGAACTAATTCAATACTTTATTAAAAATATACACTTTAGGAATTTTAAAATGAGGTTACTTTTATAAAATATAAAACCAGATTTTCTCTTTTAAAACAAATACCAAGTTACTTTTAAATAACTACTACTACAACAGATTAAAAGAAAATACTTACTTTAGAATTTAAATATTTAAGAAATAATAAATTTTCCAAAACTTGATTTTTTAAACGACTTTAAAACTATTAACTTATATTCAAAAATTCACTTTGAAAACATACTTGGTTATCCAGGGAGAACTTCCAACTCAATCACTTAAATCAATTTCCCAAATTTATTTCCCATTTACTTCATTTGAAATAAATTTCTTTGCTTACTCAACTCATTTCAAAATTCGTTAATTATGGACTTTAATTATTGTTATTTCCGTTTGATTTTAAATCTTTTAACTAAAGCATACAAATTTCAGGCTTTTCCCAATTTATTCTTATTCTTTTCAAAATTTAAATCTTAAATTTAAAATAAATGCTTTGTTCTTTTAAATAATAACACTGAAATTTAAAATTCATTATCTTCCTGTTTATTCAAAATTTCTTTTCCATACTTGAAATTTATTTATTAGAATTTTAAAATCACTTTATTTCTTTTCCAATTCATTCTTAAATTTATTCAAATTTTCTATAATTATTTTACTTAAAATGCACTCTTTATTTTCTTTTCAAAAATCCAATTCTATATAATTTGATGACTTGGAGTACCGAAATATATTCAAGCAACTATAGCATTCAATATTTCAATATAATTCATCATAGAATACCCAAATAACCATCACAGAGAATAATAAATAATTTAAATATATGTTGAGGAATCCAACTAGATCCCTCCAACATGTTTTCCTGCATCCACAGATGTTAGCAAAACATAAAATACTAATTCCACTTCGAGGTGGAATATCATGGTATATGGGTTTTAAATATAAAATCATCTGCTATTTAATGCGGGAAATCAAGCATTCCAAGATATACTATATACTACTATATATAATATAACACACCAAATCAAATCAATCAATCAATTGTTTCAATTAAACTATTTAAATTTTCAATTAAAAATTTAGCTGAGTGAGATTAACTCACCTTTTATTTTGCAATCCATTTCCATTCCTGCTTATTCTCTTCATGATTTTGACCTTGTATAAACAATTCCCAATTTATTACTATTTGAATTTATCAAACAATTAATCACCATTTACATATTTGATTTTAACTTATAATTTGATTTAACTAATTTTCCCTTGAAATCTTTAGTAACTAAAATAAATCAAATAAGTTTATTAAATACGTTGAATTCCTTAAACACATATATATTTTATTTTTATTTTTATTTTTATAACCTAGTAGTTTTAAAGTGTGAATATGTATAATTGTCTTCCTTTCAAATAACATATATATACTCATCAAATAAATTATAGTTCCCAAAAAAATCCACCTTCACATACAGTCCCAAATAGTATAGAACTCCCATTTCTTCCCAAATCCTATATATATATATATACATATATATATATATATATATAGTTCACGATCTATTTTTTTATAAATCTTTCTAATTCAAACATTCAAAATTTCTACGTACATAAATCTTATATACCTTTTAGTTTAATACTATATAAAAAATAACAATATAAAATTACGTCTAGAAATTTCCCTCTATACAAAACCATTCCTGTTATAGAACTTCACTGTTATATACTTGATTTCGGCATATCTATATTAACTCAAATAGAGAGAAAATTTCTGTTAATATTTTTTTTCCTGTATATATGTTAAAACAAAACTGCTTTACTGTAAATACATATAAACATATTTTTTTTCCTTACTATAAAAGTTTATATACATAAAAAAATCGAAAGTAAATAAGTTAATTTACCTCACTAAACTGCTAGAAACCACGCCGCACTACTTCGACTCGCGAGTCCAGATCCACACGATGATCATGATTCCGTGCCCTAACCCTACAACCCGATTCGCTCGCGTCTTCCCCGACGCGATGATGCCTCGTGCTTACCCCATCTCGAATCAAGTACGTGATGCCACAAAACCCAATCCCTCGCGAACGATTCCTTCCCGAAGTTCTTCGAAGCCGCCGTGACCCAATGAAAAAATCGACCTCGCGGCGCCTTCGAACTACCTACCCAGGCCTCGCGCGATTCGATTCGCCCCACCTCTAAAATGAAGCCCTAGCTGCCATGACTCGCCCCATTCCTTTGCTTGACAGTCAGGCTTCTTCTTTTTCTTTTTCTTTTTTTTTACTGTCTGTTTTTAATTTGAGAAGGGGGAAAAGGAAAGAACGCGATGGACTTCGTTCGCCATTTATATTTTTGTTTTTGTTTTCCATCGAATTCAATAAGCAGGAGAAAGGGAAATAGGGTTTTACTTTCTGAACGAAGAAATATCTCCTTTTTATTTTATTTATTAAACGTAGAAGCTTATTAAAGAAGATAACGCGATTTTTTTTCTTCTTTTTAAAAAAAAACACCTTATACGTGATGCTAGCTACAGTATTCAATGCAAATTTCAATGCGTTTATGTATCGTACGCTCACACAACAACTCCGATCACTATGAAATTTGAAATCCAATAACAATAAAATATTACGGACCCAATGAAACTGGTTCCGTCAAATTCCGAGACTGTTCCTCGAAAGGCTATTTTTAAATTCAATTTAAACGATGAAATTTCAAAACTGAACAAAACACCTTTAAATTCAGTTTTAAAAGTTCTATCACCTTCAGTATTATCAATGTAAATTTCCCAAGCCTTCAAATTATTTTTAAAAGGCTTTAAACTCTAGATTCAACATTTTACCCAACTTCAAATTATTTAATTCAATAGTTTAATTATCAAATAAATAGTGATATTTGAATTCAAGTTAAAATTAACTTTTAAATGTTTAAAATCAATTAAATATTCCAATTTCAAATGCTCAAAAATTCTGGGTCGTCACATGAAATGACTTAAAACAAGACGGCTCGACAGGGCCAAGTGGGCTAATTACCCCAAGCGGACATCCGTTCTTCAATTTTCTTGGACTCGGTCCATATTATTACTCTTCATGGTGGTTTCGATTGGTGCATCTTTATTGGGATAGCCTTCTTTTGACTCTATATGAGATGGATGGACGTGGTGGGCGGTCGTGGCTATGATGCGTTACCACCAGCCCTACGACCCGAACTGGCAGTATCCTACCTTGGGCATTGTCTCACGTGTCTTGTCATACTTTTACCCCTATACGAGACCCATATGATTTTGGTTCAGTGCTATAATATCACGGTGCATCCCTATCCACCGACCGGTTAACAGGTGTTTTATATGCAAACTGTACGACAATGCTTAAAAACACATTAAGGGGGATTAATGTAAAGCCTTAAACTATTTTAATATTTATTTTACTGATTACACATTATTTATGTAGAGTATTCTACTATATATATATATATATATATATATATATATATAAATATATCGACGGATCCTTAAGAGTTGGAAAATCCCGTAACATCTCTTGAGTTATTGCATGCACGTTATACACTGGATAGAAGATGTGAAATCCCATAAACATCTCTGATGCCGTTACACTCATTTTATGCAATATCGATTTGATTTACATAAGAATATTTTAGTCCTGACTCGAATGTTTTGTCTTTCCATTACGCTCGGGTGAGTCCTGAGTTTTTCAGCTTATTGAAGACTTACTCTGGTGGACGAAGACGAAGATTTGGTATACTAGTACTATTATTATCCCTGCATCATGATGTATGCTGCATTATTTTATTTGTTCTGTTGTATATGTATAACTCTGATAAACGTTGTATAAATAAAAAAATTAAAAGTATAGTAAACAGCTTCATGATCTATTTATTTGATTATTATATCTCATCGTTTCGCTGCGAGATTCTATGGTTGTTTCTTCTTCTTTTCTCTTATTTTCTTATTTACCCCATTAGCAATCCCCCCTTTTGAATGGTTTGAGTTGACATGTGTGGTTTATTGTCGATTTAAACTGTCCAAAAGGTGGATCGTTACATAGGAGAAAAGAATCAAAGCCGTGGTGATCAGTTATAGGGGAAAAGAAGAAACCGACTAAAGAAAGTAAATAATGAACAAGTCAAGATTGATCACAAGCATTCAGTCGAAAATCAATCACCAAGCATAGCACAAGAAGAATTCAAATAAATAAATACGAACGTAAATATAGGGAATTTATCCCTATTTAACCCATCATTATCACCGACATTCAAAAGCATTCGAGTTGAAGAAAAATCACAGAGCCAAGTTTCAATTCAAAATCCCAAATCAAAAAATTGAACCGAAATCGAGTTCAAGCATATCAATGAAAGTAACAAAGCAAAATAGCATACCAGATTTATTCAAATCGAACTTGACGTAGTGAAGCAGCCACAAGCAACGACAGCGAAGGAATCAATTGATAAGCCAAATCAAAGAGTATTCATCACTGCAATTGAATAATATCAAGCGGCGCCTCAATTTACAGAAGCCCTAATTATTAAAAGAGGAATGAGACGGCCATTATCGCAAATGAAAGAGTATTAGGCCGAAGAATTAAACAAGGGAAAACCGGGATATATTTTTATTTTGTTTGGGCGGGTTTCTTAAATAGTATTGGGCTATAGTTTTAAAGTAGGGTTCTTGTTTTGTACTTGATTTTTATTTGTAATTTACTTTCAAACTTTTGTAAAATTCTAATCATGTGACTAGGGAACGTACTACCGAGGTGTAGTTCGAGAATTGGTAACTCAGTGCCTGAGTTGTGGCACGTTTTTTAGCATAGAGTTAGATTAATCGATAGTGGATGTCGCGAGTTTACGTGTGTAAGCGTCTGATTACTTAATTTATAGCACAAACATTGGAGGCAGCACGTAGGTAGAGTTTTGCCGAAACTGGGTAAATCTATGTTGTTCTATTTCTGCTTTTATTATTTTGTTATTATCAGTGCTGCAATTATTTTATATATTTCCACGTTAATTTTTATAGTTATTAGTATCACCCTATTCACCCTGCCCCCTCTAGGGTGAAATTGATCCTGCAGTTTTAATATTGATTTGCAATATAAGTGAATTTTTGAATATGAAGATTTTGGTTAAATTGGTGAATTTGAATTTCAAAAGATAGCGATTTATTGTAATACGAAAATAGTACCAATAATCGAAATTGAGTTGAAAGTGAATCAAATCGATTCTAATGTTAATATAAATTCTATTTGAACTAGAATTAAGTTAATAATTTTTTAAAACAGGAATTTCAAGCGATTTTAGAATTTTTGAGAATCGTCAATTTAATCAATGGGTTAAAATAGCGATCAGGGGCACAGTCTCGGAATTTGACGAAACCAGTTCCACTGGATCTGTAATAGTATATTATTTTCGGATTTCTAATTTCATAGCATTTGGTTTTACCATTTGGTCATACGATTTGAAAACGCCTTGAAATAATTAAATTGATTTCAATTTAAATAGTCGATTTAAAAATGTTGTCTTCCATATATGATCAAATTGGGCTTCGCAACTTGTTCCATTAGGTTCGCAATAATGGTATAACATTTGAAACGCTAGGTGAGACACCTCAATAGAGATTCGAAATTTCATAATGCGGGATATTTTGAAAAATAAAAAATAAAAAATTTCAAATCAAAGTCAATTGCAACCGTCCTAGCATGTACCCATCAACCACCCTATATGGGCCATCCTACATTCGTACATGAAGCTGCCATCTCCCTTCAGTTTAAATCACGTGTTCCTTTATCTTCTTCTCTTCAATTCAAAATTAATTCAATAGAAAGAAAAAATAAAATTTCTAAACTCAAAATAACCTTCCTCACGAAGCCACTCCTCTTCCTTTTACAATCGTGTATTCCCCTTTCCTTCGTCTTCTCTAAAACGAAATCGTGTATAAATAAAAAAATAGCAAAAGAAAAGAGAGAAAATCGCGAGCATGTCACGATGGCGAGCGCATGCAGGCACGAAGGCTGGAGGGTAGGAAGTGGAGGCATCGTAACATGAGAGAAGGCATTGCGATTTTGAGGATTCAATTTTCGGTAGATGTGGATGCAAGCGGCGGCAGCTTTGGTGTAGGGAAGGCACGAAATTCTTAAGTTCAGGAAAAAAGAAGAGGAAAGGTCGCGATGCCTAGAAATTGAACAAGGCTGTGTTTGTGCGTGGGGACGTTGGCATGATCGAGCACGCGAACGAAGGAAGCTGCTATCACAAGTTTGTCGATTTAGCTCGAAGGAGTCAAGCTAGGGTTGTGGCTCGCGATGGCATTCGCGACGAGGTGGTTGGGCGACGAGTAGATAGGTATGGAAGTCATGAGTTCGTCGATGGTGGAAGGAGCAGGCACTGTTACTGGGAGCGGCAATTTGGATTGAGGAAGGAGGTTTAGGCTTGGCTAATACGTGATTTAGCTAATAAGGTAATTTATCGTTAATTACTGAAAATGTAGGAATTATTTTAATAAAAATCAAAGTCTTATATATATAATTTACTCATACGAGGTCCAAGAATTAGGAAATCAGTTGAGTTGGTTTGTAGCTGTGTAGTCTACGCATAGGAACTAGTTGGAATTTTTTGGAGGCAGCTGGAAGTTTTGAAAAAATTAAGATCTAGATGCTCGGAAAGAAAATAAAATCAAAGGTGAATAAAATCTCACTCATTTGGATCGCTAGTACAATTTAAAAGGTTGAATTTAAATTATTAATTGTTTGGATGAATTTATAAATTATTATCAGTTTGGATATTATATATAGTAGTGTGTGTCTATATTTATATATATATATATATATATATATATATATATATATATTAGTAATTGGATATATACCTACCGATTGGAGTGGATGAGACCCTATGATCCCCGCATAATAGCAGATAACCCTATATATTGCATGTCCCCATCGAAGTAGGATTGGTATTTTTATGTTATATTAACACCTGTGAAGGCAGGAAAACAGGAAGGAGGGATCCAACTGGATTCCTCAAATTTGTATTGATTGTTTTTCATTTATAATAATATATGATGTGTTAGAATAATCTGTTCTAGGTTACTGTTGTGATGTGAATTATTGGATGCTATAGTAGCACCGGCCTTAATTTTGGTATTCTAAATACCATAAATATTATATTTGAATTTTAAGAAAATAAAAGGAGATTTTGGATATAAAAATAATTATATCGAAAATTTGATTGCTTAAAAAGAATTTGATTGGATAAACAATAGATTTGATTTTTTTTTGAACTTAACTAGTCCATAAATTTTTAAATAGAATTTAAAAAAAAATCTACATAAAGGATTTTTTAATGATATCCGAAAAATGTAAAAAGATGTTGAGATCGATATTAAAAATTGATTTGAAAATTGAATGGAATTTATAAAGGAATTTACATATAAAATGGAATTTATAAGTGAGGATAGTTTTATAAAAAGGAAAACTAAAAGGAGTTACAAAATTTATAAATGGTGTTTATAAATAAGGGAAAATGACAGTAGTTGCTAAATGGGGAATATAAAATTCATTGGGTGAATTCATGTTAGAATATGGAAACAGGGTTGAGGAAAATAGTGGATACCATTTTTGAAAAGTGGAAGTGGTTAGGAGAATCGTAATGAAATCAATGGGTTATAAATATGAATTTATAAATTGAATTGGTTATTGGGATTTTGAAAATATATTTTTATTTTAAAGAATTAAGTTATTTTTAAAAAGGGAAGTTTTATTTGTCAAACTATGTAATTTTGAACTAGTAGGATTTAAGTATGTCAAAAAGTGAATTTTTCAAATAATTAATATTTATTTTTATAAATTCTTATTTTATGAATCAGCTATGAAAATTGATTTGTTTATCTAAAAATGAGTTATTGATGTTTGTAAAAAGTGTTTCGATATTTTAAATAATTACTTAGACATGTTTTTAAAATAAATTATTATTCTTTAAATACTTATTATATATATATATATATAGTTTTGTAATGATTTGAATGTATTTATAAATCTTATCGAGGTTTGGAAATGGGGTTTATTCAGTAGATGAGGTTTATAAGTGAAATTCTCAACATGGAATTTGGGGAAGTGGAAGGAAAATTTTCGAAGGATTTAAATAAATGTGAACTTCAAAAAATGAATTAGGATTCATAAAGAAGTTAGAAATGGATATTTGGAATTATAGATAAGTGTTTTGACTTTGGAAATATTTAAGAAAATTAATTTAGGAACCCCAGAAGTTATAGAATTCGTTATAAATGAGTTAAGGAATTTACAATATAAATTGCGAAGGATTTTGAGAAAAGGGAAATAATGAAACTTTCCTAAGTGTTGATAAGTAAGGGGTTTTCGAAAATATATTTTTAAATATTTTTCTAAGTGTTGAAATAAGAGATGGTTTTAAATAGCCTGATATGGGCATAAGTATTTGTGTTATCTCAAATATTGAAAATTGAAAGGGATTTGAATATAGGGTTTTTTAGGCTCAAAGAAAAAGTTAGAGAAAAATTTAGTTTTAGGGACAAGAAGTTTGTTTTTTAGGCCGAAGGACACTTTTTAGTGTAAATCACAGAATGACAGTTGTAACTATCATTTTTAGTTTACACTAAAAAGTGTCCTTCAGACTAAAAAGCAAACTTGTTATCCATGAGACTAAATTTTTTTGCAACTTCTTCCTTGTGCCTATTTACCTGTTGAATATATATCTTATAAAGATGTTTTGGAAATAAATTTTGGAAAATTATAATATGAGCCTAGTGACTACTTATGGATGTTATATTGATAGTTAAATAACCAACTATCAAACGTCCAATTTTGTTGATCGTTTCAAAGAAACCGGGATTGGATTTAATTATCCGAAAACCACTTCGATCTGATTTGAGCGTTACGAATGGATACCGTGAAGATAGTGAAGATGGTGATTCGATTTGTCGAGACCCAGGAGAACTTGTATGGATGAATGCTATCAGAACATCGTCATTGGAGGACGATGAGCAATCTAAGTAGTATTGTTCTTGAAAGGTAATCGTTAGCCTCAAGCTTTATCAACCTGGAATGACTAAAACAGGGTAGATGCAGCAAGGATAAGTGGGTCGCATCCATTTAGGGTATGTTATCGCCTTTCAAGATACCTTTAGAAGTATATATAAATTATGGATGTGGTTGTGCATGAAAAAGTGAGCGCTCGATTTTAAGGGTGGGAACACCATGGGAGATGGCATGCTTGGTACTATACAGGTTAGGGGTAGGCCGATTTTATATTGGAAGAGCATCCTAGCGAGGTCCTCGATACATTTTTCCAGAGGTGTATTGTGATGGGCGGTACCAAAGTAGCACAGTCATTGTATGGAATCCATTCTCCAATAAATTCCGTACGGTTTTGATTGTGCCCAACTATGCTCAAATGTGAGATGCAAGCATTTCAGCTATCTTCTATTTACTTTGTTTAGACACTATTATAATATCAGACGATTTTGATAAAAATGTTTTGGTTATCGTAAGGGAGAAACTCGTCATGTTTATGTGTGGCGTGGCCTTATGAGATACTTTTGTTTTTCAAAGGATTTTGATAGCTTTAATAATTCAAATTGAGTGTGTTTTATCACGCTGGTTTTCCAGACTGACTCGGGTGTTATTTTTTTATAATGCTCGGGTCAGACCGAGTATTACAGATTTAGGGCAGGATGCTTGGAACTTAGGAGACGAGCTGGATGACAGAGACGTATCCCCGTACTTGATTTATATTCCGCTGTGTGTGTTATACTAATTGTTCAGTATTTGTGAGGACAAGTTATTTATAACTATCCAGATTGATTGGTTGATTGTTGTACCCTGAAAATTGTATATATATTAACTGTTACAGATTCTTTTGTATAAAAATATGTTATTATATATTATATTTTGTTCCGCTTCGTTTGTGAGATTCTGTGTTGTTGTTCTGTTTTTCTTTTATCTCTCTCTTCTTTACCCCCAGCAATCGGTATTTTTCAGCACTTGAAAATTCAGCATGTAATACAGTGAATGTATTGATGTCAATTTTCGAGGGTTGAAAATCCCGGTTCGTTACACTTTATAGTGGAAAATTTTGAATACAATATTAGAGTCTAACCAAGATTTATCCTGCACAGTTATAAACCCTCTGTCATTAAAATGCGGAAATATAAAAAAAAATGCACTTGATGCAGCGAATAATAGAATACGTTCATACATAGATGAAGATTTCCGGCTCTCCTTTGGAAATTCCAAGCATCTTCAACTAAACCTGAAACTACTCGGATCTGACCTGAGTATTAAAAATACTCGGAGCAGGCTTGATAAACCAATGTGAGATACTCAAAATTTAATGTATAGATCATGCCGATGTCAATCAAAACCTTTGAAAATAAGGGTATCTCATAAGGCCATGTCCACATATAAATACAGATAGGTATTTTCCTTATGATAACCAAATCACCTTTATACCAAAATAATCTTATATTATCTTTAATTACATTCATTTGAAAACACTTTTCACATATCATAAAAATAGTCGAAATTGTTACCCATAATTAAATTTTGTGACATACTAGGTTTTACAAACAAAACCATAAAGGTTCGTATTGGAATTGGATTAGCAACATGATAGGGAACTAGTAGCCTTCCCTCAGTGGAACAATAATAATGTCCAACGGCTACTCATCCAAGGACTCAGATGCCGCTATACAATTTTCACTCAGTGGAACATGATAGGTTTCACTTTGAATGTCACATTGTCATTCCTTTGATCACTATTGATTTCCATAAATGTACAACCTTTGAGCTCATACGTCTCAGAGAAGGGTGTTAAGATAAGAGAAGTTGCCTTCTCCTCCACCAAATAGATATACATTTGTGATCTCAGAAATGCAATGTTAGACATTCGTCAATACAAGTTCGTTCTAGGATGAACGAAAGCGAAGGCATTCCCCTTACTACATCCCATCAGGAATTATCCCTAGGATCAGTAGCGATTAGCCCTTGTGATTGATGATTTTCATAACAGGTCACTGCTGCCACCATAAATATATGTTATCCAGCCTTTTGGCCTGGCTACACAAAGGTGATTACGAGGACCAGACTTGACTATCGATAAGAAAGATGGCCATGGGACGACAATAATATGACTAGAGCATGATATCCGAAAAGTTATGTCTAGCCCAGGGTAAATAAGATCAACGGATAGGTGATACAGGATGTCAAAGTGATGAACGTTGGCTTGGTGGAATAGGTGTCGGCATAGATGTTTGATAAGTTGATGAGTGTATGAGTGAGGTCAGCATAGTGTATTGGGCTGAGCATTTCTTATGGTGGGCCCAAGTAGCCAAAGGGGTACAGGCTTGAAGATGTCCGTTAGGCTGAAGGCTACCCTCGTCTATAAATACAGGGGTAGGGGGGCCATTTTGGGATCTCTGGCTCTCTCTTTTAGGGGGACTTCATCATCTTCTTCTTCCTACTCCAAATACTCCGCCATGGATATTTTTCTTATAAACTTGTATCAATGGATTCTAGCCAATCGAACAACCCATGTAATTGTAATCAAATGAAGAATGAATGAAATTTGAAGTGGACGTTGTCCGTGATTTTCGAACCACTATAAAATCGTTATGTCAAATTACTTTTCTGCTTTGTTCTTTAGATTCCGTTAATTCTCTGATGTCCCTGAAATTCTACGGGTGTTAGTGACCAATTTTGATGCTTTCACTGAGAATTGATTTCTTAGCTTGATTGGATCTCATCATCTACCGGTGGATTTCCATACCCGCGAGATAGATCCGGTTGTTTACTAGCAAAATTTCCTGTTCTACTCAGATTTGAAAGAGATCTAAAGGAAGCTATTAACCAAGGGATTGGATTCACTAATGTACGCAAGTTTTTGGGATTGAATGTTGAAGTTTGAATTAGAGTTATATAAAGGCCGACCGATCACTCAATGTAGATAGCCGATCCCCTACTCAAAAGCTGACAGTCGATCGCTCTAGCATATATATTAAGCAAATGCCGACCCATGTATATCGACCCCATGACCAAACCAGTAGTCACCGAGCCAGCCTGTCCGAATCATGAATCCCTCATGCATGACTTGAAGTGAAATCTCCTATAACTCGGAGCAGCTAGGGATGTAACATGAAGTGAAGAAAAGACAACCATGTCGCCCTATCGGTAATCTGCTAACGTCCTCGAATGAACGATGAATGGCCGACCTACCTTAGCATTCTCTCCATGACCGAGTGATATACAAGGAGCAATCCGGACCGGGTCAATGAGGATAGACTGAAGCTACCGAACTATACGCGTCGAACCACTTTTGGCCGATCCACCTTGGCCGAACCGCATTGGCCGAACCACTCAGGCTGATCCACCTTGGCCGAACTTCCTTGGCCGAACCACTCAGGTCGATCCACATTGGCTGAACCGCCTTGGCCGAACCACTTTGGCCGAACCACTCAGGCCGATCCACATCGGCCGAACCGCCTTGGTCGAGCCACTCTTGGCCAATCCACCATGTCCACACTCCAACACTGAATGCCTTGGATGATGCAGCATGCCTACACTCCAACACTGAACCACCTTTTATTCTTGTGCTTTACAAGCATGCCGACCCAGTATCAAATATACCGAGCCATGTGCATAGTCCGATCTAAACTTAAGTTACACGGTCTCTTATACGACCCTTATTTTCAAAAAAAAACTTTTTTGGGCATGGTCCAAATTTAAGAAAAAGGCTCTAATTTTTTTTAAAGGAACATTCTATCAATTACACTTAGATCCTATGACCGACCAGGGCATATAAGATCAAACGGCAGCTTCTGAATGGCAACAATGGAGCAAACAAGCAACCGCTACTCAAACGATACTCCCAAAGGATGGAGAACATAGATGATATGACTCTAGGCAAAAGCAAAGATGACTCAAGCACCATTCTTCACTGACCCAACACTTCGAATTTAGTGACTCCAAGCAAACCAGTGTTTGACTCTAACCAATTTGTTACAAATGTTAACAAGGATATCGTACTGATCGCGTTTGAGGGGAGTCGACTTCCAGATATATTTTGGCAGCTAGTTAGCTGGAGATCCTCCTATGACCATGGATCATTTCTATTACAAAATGAATCCAAACCGAAGTGAGGAGGAGTGGAGCAGACTAGGAAAATAACAATGCAGGCCCATTGGATAAGGACTCTAATTCCAGTAGACAAGACAAGATCTCAAAATTCGAATCATATGCTCTTTGAAAGATTCAATCGATAGCCTCTACTTGGAGACTCGCGACTCAGAGTGGTACTGAAAACCAACCTCAAGAGAGTCCACCGAAGTCCAAAGAAAAACAAGGGAATGTTATATATTCCAAGATGCTCACCGATCCTAATACGTACGATCACAAATACCTCTGAGGTGTAATCGAAAAGCCGATCTGGAAAGGAAAGCTTCAACAGTATGTACAAGTCCTATAGAATGGAGGGCAGCGAACATCCAATGCATATCAATAAAGGGCTATGATTATTAATTAGACTACTGACGGCCGACATCCATTTGAAAGGAGCTAGAGGCAAAGTTGAAGAGCGAGCACATGATGCTGCTTCACTTATCAATGAGATTTATTCCAATCTTCTTTAAATTGTTTACATTTCTATTTCTATTAAATTATTCTATGAACTACGACCAACTTTAATTAAACTGCTTTCAAAACGATGTAGGTGACCAAGTACTTAGATTTGCCTGCCAACCAATCCACGCAGACCATGATCGGACCTGTGGAGTTTCATCAAGACGAGCATGATTCAATCGCTCACCATCAACCATGTTCCTTCGATTTGGGGCTATGGGCTAGAGATGGAAAAGATCATCATGGTCAAAGCCCTATACGAAGCGTACATGATTGACTGTCCATTCATCGACCTCCATATTTGATTTGGTGGCCTAAGCAAGGCTTGGAATGAATGTGGCCCGATCATCCATTCCTCAGGACATATAGTTCAATAAGATACATACGCCTCTCCTTAAGCTCAGTGATGCGGGGATCTAACTAGAGCGGACATGATTTGATCATCTACACATCAACTCCTATCCAGAACACAAGAGGTAGTTCGAAAGCCCAACTTGAAGTAGCTGTGATGGACTGCCTACTCGTCAACCATCACTCTCAATACATGGACACGACTGCACCTTGGAACATATGCAACTTAGTTTGTCTACTCAATAATCCATTATCCTCATTTTCTAGAAAGAGATACGAGCAAATTGTGTGAGACTTGATTATCCAACCCCTGCATGGATGTGATCAAACCATCTATCATATACCTCCTTCTTAACTTGATTGGAAGAGCTACAATCATCAAGCGGACGAGAATCGACCGTCCATTTTTTAAGTTTCATCCTTGATGCTGGGGCCAGAGTCCCATTCAATGAGAATACGCGGTTCGATCGTACATTCTACAACATTAGCCTTGATACGATAAATAAAATACAAATCAAACGGGTGGAAATTACAACTGCTGTCAACAAAAATTTCTAAGTCCATGAAGCGGACTAGAGTACTCTGAGTCCCTAGAGCGCGGACTAGAGTATAATCGAATTGACGAAAATCTCTAAGTCCCTGAAGTGGACTAGAGTACTCTAAGTCCCCAGAGCTCGGACCAAAGTATAAACGACTTGTGAAAAATCTCTAAGTCCCTGAAGCGGACTAGAGTACTCTGAGTCCCTAGAGCACGGACCAGAGTATAAACGACTTGAGAAAAATCTCTGAGTTCCTGAAGCGGACTAGAGTACTCTGAGTCCCCAGAGCACAGACCAGAGTATAAACGACTTGATAAAAATCTCTAAGTCTCTGAAGCAGACTAGAGTACTGTGAGTCCCCAGAGTGCGGACCAGAGTATAAATAACTTGAGAAAAATCTCTGAGTCCCCAAAGCGCAGACCAGAGTATAAATGACTTGAGAAAAATCTCTTAGTCCCTAAAGCGGGCTAGAGTACTCTGAGTCCCAGAGCGTGGACCAGAGTTGAGAAAAATCTCTCAGTCCCTGAAGTGGACTAGAGTACACTAAGTCCCTAGCGCGTGGACCAGAGTGTAAACGACTTGAGAAAAATCTCTAAGTCTCTATAATGGACTAGAGTACTCTGAGTTCCCAAAGCACGGACCAGAGTATAAATGACTTGAGAAAAATCTCTAAGTCCCTAAAGCAGACTAGAGTACTCTGAGTCTCTAGAGCGCAGACTAGAGTATAAACGACTTGAGAAAAATCTTCGAGTCCTTGAAGCATACTAGAGTACTCTAAGTCCCTAGAGCGTGGACTAGAGTACAAATGACTTGAGAAAAATCCCTAGGTCGTAGAAGCAGACTAGAGAACTCTAAGTCCCCAGAGTGAGGACTAGAGTATAAATGGATTGACGAAAATCTCTAAGTCCCCGGAGCGCAGACTAGAGTACTCTAAGTCCCCGGAGTGCATACCAGAGTATAAATGATTTAGAAAATCTCTAAGTCCTCGAAGCACAGGCTAGAGTACCCTTAGCCCACGGAGTGCGGATTAGAGTATAAACAATTAGTGAAAAATCTCTATGTCCCTGAAGGGGACTAGAGTACTCTGAACCCTCGAAGTGCGGGTTGGAGTATAATGATTTAAAAAATCTCTAAGTCCCTAGAGTATGAGCTAGTGTACTCTGAGCCCTCAAAGTGTGGATTACAGTATAAACGATTTGAGAAAAATCTCTAAGTCCCTGAAGCGGACTAGAGTACTCTGAGTCCCCAGAGCGCGGACTAGAGTATAAACGACTTGACGAAAATCTTTACGTCCCAAACCGTGGACTAGAGCATAAACCGTTTGACAAATCTCTAAGTCCCTAGACCGTGGACCGAAGCATGAACACAAGTGGGCGCAAGTTCCCCGGGGGAAGAATAATTTTAAGTCAACGGAATGTAGAGTGGCATATAAACATTGATAAATAAAGGAGTGGATTAAGACCGTTCTCTCTTCCGCAAACTTTGGCCTGAAATCGACAGGAGGAGTATTAACTTGCTAAAGAAGGAGTTCGACCATCCGACTTGCGGCCTGGCCAAATCAATGCTAGGAGCGGGAGTACAAATGACTAAAAGCTGAATACGACGGCTCATTAGAGCTCTAGCTTGGCGTTCTTTACAACTTAAGGCAACGAGCGCAAGGAGGTCTCAATCCAGAACCAATTGAAACGACATCCAAAGCTATGGGCAACCGACTATATCATACCTCAGATCGGGGGTCAATATCAATCCGCACCAAGAAATATGAGTGTGACCCGAGTGACCCTTGAAAACTGTGACCACCAGAGTGTGTAAAGGAGAGTAAACCAGGAAGACTTGGTCATTAATTCTCCAGCACCCCCCTTTGATCCATCAAGAGGAGTAATAAACTAGATAAGCGTGACTCGACTGCCCTTGAGCCAACTTTACCTTGAGACCTGATTACAGAAGATAAACCAAAGTGGACGTAGCTGACCGTCTAGTACCCAACTTACGCCCATAAACCGAGGACACATCGGAGTATTCCCTTTGGAATGAAAAACCACAATACAATCCAGGATAGATGTGACTCAACCCACGATTCAGCAAGAAAGAGAGTAAAGCTAAAGTGGGCATGGCTGGCTTCCTACTTATCGATATATACCCCAGACTCGGGGGCATGAGCGAGAAGCAGGACGAATGTGAACCGACTATTCACTGATCAATTCTATGTCTTTGGAGTTTTGGTGGGAGTATAAACATAGCTAGGACGAGACTCAACCGTCCACACAATACATATGTCAACCCGAGACTGGGAGCAAAAGCATGATCATCCAAAGTCTGGCTACGATAGCTCAATATTGAAACTTATATATAGTGTTTATAACTATTCAAGGCTACGATCGAAAGAATGCCAAGTGATAGAATCATTAAATCGATGCCTAAGGTCGTTGGAAACTGACTATCACTCCAACTCGAATGACGGATAAAAGATTATGAATGCGTTGAATGGAAAGTGAGTTACTCGAATATACAAACAACTCCAAACTCAAAGCAAGACCCAACTATGCAGCTTCATGCAACTCGAGGCTGACCCCTACTTGACATTTTCTTCAACGTGCTTCTAAGCCTGATCTTTGGCCATTTGTAGATAATCAATCAGAGCATTCAAAGCCCTTCACTATCAGACTTAATAAGTCATAACAAGACTCTAGAATTCGACCAAAGCAACCATCAACGTTGACCATCCCTACCATATTTCACATTGAATGTTACGCAAAATAGTTATATCTGAACTCAAAGATTCCGAGATTGCACCCACAAAGCTGACAGTCGACATTATAGCCAGCCATGGAGACCCTTTCCGGGTGCTGAATATCGAATCACAACCCAGTGCAATGATGGTACAAGGATTAGCTGGATTTTTCTGAATAAATGATGATATGTTCCCTTGGACCCATTCTGACATGCATATGTGATTTCACTAACTATCGCGAGCCATGCATTGGATATCGACCCAAAGCTACAAAAGCTAGCGTAATGTCTATTGATTTCATCATGAAAGCTCCACTCTTACTTTTAGGCTCACCCCATAAATGTCTATGCTTACCAGCCATTGCGACATGGCATAAGACGACCTGAGATGTCTGAAAGACTACTTAAATAGAATATCGAACTAATCCAATTCGATATCACTTATTTCCCTCGAAAGGCTATCTAAGGACGAAAATTAGTAGATCTTATATCTAAATTTACTGCATCAGACGACTACTCGAAGAGTAGTGAAGAACCAACCAACAGATGGAAAACGTATGTGGTGAAGCATCTAATGATCAGTGTCATGGCATAGGAGTCGTGTTAATGACTCCTGAGGAACGATTGAATGACTACATCCTGAAACTCGATTCCTGTGTAACAAACAACGATGCTTAGTATGAAGCCTCGACCACCAGCCTCAAACTTGCTAGAGAACTTGGAGTGGAAACTTTACATATTTTTTCCTGATTGGTATCATGCAAAGTTAGGAAGTTAATCTTGCCAGAGGGCATTCTCTTGCTCCTTATCTCGGCCAGTTCCAAGAGTTACTAGCCAACTTCACATGTTACATCATTACACACATCCTCAGTAAATGAAACGAAAAGAGTCAAGTCACTGGCCAGGCTGGCCAGTTTTAGGGACGCACAACGGACATACTTTGTATCGGTTGAAATACTTAATGTTCCAAGCATTGACGGATGGATATCGGCTAGATCTTGGAGACAGAGCCAGAAAAGGGGTCACGGTCGACTTCTATCAAAGACTATCTACAATGAGGAGTTCTTACTGAATGGAGGAATAGAAAACGACAGATCCTCCTCAAAGCTTCACTCCATATCATCCAAGAAGAATTCATATGTAGAAAGGAGTTAATCTATTCTTATGCCTTGATGTATCACACATGATGAAATTAAACAAGTCTTCAGAGAAGTTCATGGAGAAAAATGAAGCGATCACACCAAATTGGGCAATCCCTGACAAAGAAAATCCTGTGCTATGAATACTACTGGCTAACTATCAATCAAGATGCAGTTGATCATGCTAGACAATGCGACGAGTGAAAGATGTTTGCAAAAAAAATCTGGAAGTCCCGCCGATGGAAATTACTCCAATGGTTAGTCCATACCCGTTTGCCACTTAGGGGAATGACATCAATGTCTTTTTGCCGATCCTAAAGGTGGTGCGAAATATGCCATCATAGCAGCTGATTACTTCACCAAATCAGCAAATGAAGAACTTTTAACCACGATCTGGAAGAAGAAAATAATCGACTTTATTGTCCGTAACGTTATCTGTCCTTATGACCTTCCACGAACCATTATAACTGGTAATGGAGCCAAATTCGACAATGCTAAATTTTATTGTCGGCATCATATTAAAAAGCAATTTGCGGTATTTGCTCGCCCTCAAGCAAGTGGATAGGTTGAAGCTGTGAACAAAATCATAAAGTCTATTCTGAAAAGAGGTTTAGAAAATGCTAGAGGAAAATAGGTGAATAAGCTACCAGTAGCATTATTGTCCTGTAGAACCACTACGAGTCCGCAACTTGCCATACTCCGTTCACCTTTGCTTACGGCTCCGAGGTCGTCATCCATGTAGAACTTGAAGTCCCCTCTCATCGAGTGTCTGGTTACAACCCTTATTTCACAAAATAAAAAATAAGGAACTACAATCGAATTGCACTTAAACTAGATGGAATTGGTGGCGACTTATGAGCATATAAAACGCATCTGAGAGCCAAAGGCAAGAACATGTACCCCAAATGTGCACGTGTATACTCAAAATATTTGATTTCTTGAAATCGATAGAAATTGATTTTTCGCTTAGAGTTATTAAAGAAAAGAATAGATTAGACAACTAAAGCTTACTAGTCATGTAGAACCGGACATGGATGGCCACTGATCAAATGCAATCCCAGATTTATACTATTGAGAATCGATTAAGCATCAGACAGCTAAAGAGGGATACGACACTTTGGGAAGATGAAATTGAAGGATAACGACTATTTATGGAACATGACGGATTTCTTTATGGAGACTTTAACTTGTTTCGATTCAAAGCATGTCATGTATGCAACAAGACGTACTTTAGGGGGAAAATGTTATCCGGCCTTTTGGCCCAGCTATAGAAAGGTGATTAGAGGACCAGAATTGACTATTGATGTGAAAGATGGCCATGGGACGACAATAATATGACTAGAGCATGATATCCGAACAGTTATATCCATCCCAGGGTAAATAAGATCAACAGATAGGTAATGCAGAATATCAGAATGATGAAGGTTAGCTTGGTGGAATAGGTGTTGGAATAGATGTTTGATAAGTTGAAGAGTGTATAAGTGAGGTCAAAATAGTGTGTTGGGTTGAGCTTTTCTTATGGTGGGCCCAAGTGGCCAAAAGGGTCCAGGCTTGAAGATATTAGTTAGGATGAAGGCTACCTTCGTCTATAAATACAAGGGTAGGGGCCATTTTTGGGATCTTTGGCTCTCTCTTTTTAGGGGGACTTCATCATCTTCTTCTTCCTATTCCAAATACTCTTCCATGGCTATTTTTCTTATTAACTTGTATCAATGGATTCCAACCAATCGAATAACTCATGTAATTGTAATCAAATGAAGAACGAATGAAATTTGAAGTGGACATAGGTCGATATTGCCGAACCACTATAAAATCTTTGTGTCAATTTACTTTTATGCTTTTTCCTCTAGATTCCATTAATTCTCCGATGTCCATGAAATTCTACGGGTGTTAGTGACCAATTTTGGTGCTAACAGTATACGATATGGTAAATTTCACCTCGAGGGACTTGTGGCAAGCAGCCCTTGATCATGAAGATCTCCATCTTCAAAAATCATCATCTTCATCATGTCTTCACTTCCGAATTTATACATTGGTTCGAAATGGTTTTCGGATAGGAGTTACCCAATTCCGACCCCGGTTCCTCCGAAACAATCATCGAGCAAAAAGTTGTTAAATTCATATGTGATTATCAATCATCATTCAATTTAATTCATCTTTTTATTCATCCAAAAATATCTCAGAGAGACATATTATTTTAAATTATCCCATTTATCTTCTTAACAGTATGTGGAATTATTAAACCTCATTTATTAAATCTTTTTGGTTAATTAAACATTTTGGAATTTTGGAATAGCTCCAAATCATTTCACCTATTAATTTGGAAAACATTTACAAATCATTTATTTAAATCTCTTATTGGAAAAATTTATTGATTAAAAAATTTCATGGAAATTATACTAATTCTACTCAATATCAATTTACATATTCAAACTTTACTACCTATCGAATAACCGTGAAATCACCTTTTAAATTCACATGGATAATATGGATTCCCTCCTCGGAATTTAATGCCAAGTATAAGAAGATCATTTTTATGCAAGCCAAGTTATTTGAATTTGGAAAATTGTATCTTTTATACTTCGACAAATTTTGAACTGATTAAATCAAATTTACTATCCCCTCCGTCAACCTAGTCCGGGTAACTAAGGAGGGCAGGCAACTGGTTTACCAAACCTAAGCCTAGAGACTACCTCTCTGTCACCCATAATGTGGTTGATTTATTTGATTGACTCTGAATCTTTTAGCATACTTAATTAACTTTTTATTATTTAGAGCATTTGAGCTTTCCCTTCGATCTATTCCATTTCTCGATCGGGTTTTCTATGACACTCACAAATGGAACAAATGTACAAGTCATTTCCGCATACTCATTTTTAAACCTCTTAATCATCTTAGTTAATTATTTATTTTAAATGGTTAACAAAAAAATTGGAAAAGAATAATTAAGTTAAAACCATTGTTTGCAAAAGTTATTAAAAAGTGTTGCAAATAGTGTTTTAAAAGCTATATTGATCAAGACGACTTTTCTATCTTTCGAAAATTTATTTATATAACTCACATCTCTTTTAAAAGGCTTATAGAATTTATTCCATATATTTAAAGAATTTAAAAATATCATTTTAGTGGAATTCCCATTATGCATTCCGAATTGCAAAACCGCGATTATTTTGAAAACTTGTTTTGGAGTTATTTAAAAATATATAGATGAAATCTTGAATTTATTTCGTCAATTTAAAACTACGGATATGATGTTCGAAAAATTCTTATCTCAAAGAATTCCAAATTATGTTCCATTCTATATATTCGTTTGAATTTTACGGCACAAAATCTCGAACTACTTTTATGCGACACGCCTAGTATTGAATTGTTTCTTCAATTTCTTTTCAAACTTTATGGAAACACTCTTAAATGTTTATAAAACATTTCTAAATCATTTTAAACTCATTTAAATGAATAATTTTCATATTTCAAGTTCATTTTCCATTTCATTTCATATTATAATACTATATTATAACAATATTCATCTCAACTCTTTTTTAGATATTGAAAACCATTAAGAGTCTAAAAACCTCCATACACATTTATTTATGGATTAAATTTCCATTTAATTAACTATGGTTAATTACTAACCATTTCTCTTATCATTTATCAAACCAAGTTATCAATCATATCACAACCATATGACCAATCATATTATAAACCAAGTTATCATCCAATATCAACATATATTCAACATATTAATATCTAATTTAACATGTGTTTTATAACTTTAAGTTTTATTTAAATAAAACTAAGATTGAGTATTGACCATTTTCCAAATCAAAACTTCTTACCAACATTTAAACAATCAACACTTCACTAATACCATCCCCTAAACAACTCCTCCACCTTTTCCAGCTGCTTGGCCATCGCCACCATTCCACTTTTCTCTCGGCCATAGCCTCCTTAGCACACATCATCACCTCTCCTTCCTTCTTAAATTCCATGGCTAAAGCTCCCCATTTACCCTCCAACACTCACGGCCTAAGGCTATTAATATGAGAAGAAAGGAGTGAGAAGAACAAAAAAAGATTTGATTAGCTTTTGAAAAAGTTAGAGAGTAATTAGTGGATTTGTGCTTAAGCACTTCCACCATTTTTAATCCCCCCCCCCCCCCACTTCATCTCAAGCTTTTGAAATGAGAAGAGGATCGATGAGTGAATTTGTGAGAGAACGGTGGGTATTTATAGGGAATAAATTTTGTAAAAATATCCAAATGTGATATTACCATCCTACCCCTTGCCCACTCCCCTCCCATCCCCTCATTCTACACATTAATCCTTCCCCCCATGTGCTCCATCATCTCATTTCACTTCCAAGCAATGTGCGTTGACTTATGTATGCTCAAAGATTAAGTAAATGAAAAATGTCTTATATATATATATATAAATGTAAAAGTGTGTGTATGTATATATATGTTCATGTGCAAGTAAAAGTTTGCGTATGTATGTTATATATCTGTATATGGTATATAAATAAGGTTGCGACGATCTTTGAACAATTTCCGTTCATTAAACTGTTGAAAATCGAGAAACCGATTACTGGTCACATTTCCATTTATAATTTAAATTACATATATGTGTAAACAAATTTGAAATAAATTTTTAATCATTTTTAATTAATAAAAATGATCTCATTTGAATTATAAAATTATATAAATCAATATTAGCATTTATTTAAAAAAAATTGTCATCATACCGATAAAGCGATTTCAATTTTCCTTATATTTTCTAACCGATTATATATTTTTATAAAACACTTATAAATTATCTACTATCACTTTATAAATAATTAAAATGAATTATAATTATTTAAAGCAAATATTATAATAATTAAAATAATTATTAAATCATTAATTCTCAATTTAATAAATTAATTATTAAATATAAGGGCATTACTAATAATGTCATAAATATCGTTATTTTTCACAAAAAATAAAAAATAAATAATTTTATTTCATATTATTCTTCAATAATAAAAATAAGTGTATGTTTCCGGCTTCATGCATGATGTTTTATGATTTTAGAGCTGTTTATTGATAAAATGGTTTTCGGTTAATTTATCGATATTTTACTGAAGTATATATTTTGTTAATACTTATACAATTATCATTGTTGAAAAATCTATAACTTGTGTTATATAATTTTATATTGGAATATTTTAAAAATATAATATATCAAATTGATAAATTTACAGGTTGTTACAGAGACACCCTAGCGTGTTGGCATTACGAGCTCCCCCTCGATGCGTAAATAGGATGCATGTCATAACATGGCAAATATAATCCCATGGTTGATATGTGTAGTCGTAGTATGGGAAACTTAATCCAATGGTTAAGAATCGTAGGTAACCCCTGTGTTAGAAAAAATTTCAGTAACTATTGGCTGATCATTAGTCGTCTTGAGCTTCGATTAGTTGTCCAACCTTAAGAATGAACCTGCATGAGTCGTTAGTGTAGGCGTATCTTGAGTTAAACCCCTTAAATTAAGTAACAAGTAATTCACGGACACTGGCATGACACCCTAGGTCAGATAGAGTATTACTAAAGTCAATTGCATGTGATCACCATATATTAACAATGTACCCATTCACTAGACTTTTGTCTGACCCGCCCCTTTTCCTTTTGTTTTTCCCCCACCACAGGAGGACAGGGCAGCAGGTGATGGGTCCTTAGTAGTACATGAAGAGGAGAGCTCATTATTGGAGTCGCTTATCATTTTATATTAATCTCCCTATAACTATTATCGTACTCAATACTTAGTATTTATCAAACTATGTATTGTATTTCTATGTACTCTGGATTTGACTACGTGCTATTTTTGAGGCTGTGTTTTGACATATTAGCCAAGATGATTATTTTTTGTATTTATATTTTATTGCCCTCCACTGTGAGATCTGAAAGTGTAGAATGACTTAGATCATATATGATAACTTTGTTTCAGTAATGTTTTAAAAACCCAAGAGCTCGTACTTTTTAGCACCGTCGTGAGTCCGAAAGTCACATTAAGCTTTGGATCAGTGTGTTGGGAGGTGCGGATTGTCATAGAAATGCTTTGGTCAAAGACTTTGACTTTGAGTTGACTTCGGTTGACCGTAATACTAATATGATATAAGTGTGGAGACGAATCTTCTCTTGATTAGTGTTTCACTTCCATTGCTTCCATTCGACTCAACAATAGTCGTTCTATGGACATTGTGCCTTGATTTAACTATAATCAAAACAGAGCTTCCACAATGAAGATTAACAGTATTCTCAAGTCAAGAGAACTGTTAATTTTGTTACATCGATATGGCCTTTTGACCTTAGTTATATTAACCAACAAACACTATCGAGTGAGCCATTACATATTTATCTAACAACTAGCAATACATAACCTCTTGATGCCCTAACCAGCCATGAGTAATACACTACCTAACATTTAAAGAGCATTACATACTCTTACCTCAATGGATATATCGATACCAGTCTTGATATATGCCGACGAGAAGTGTTTAAAATGGTATTTTTAATTCCATTGTGATAAATTACTCATGGTTACAATACTTTTTAACTACTATCACAAAACATACCATTTATAGATTTTCTATTAAATAAACTTTTAATTAAATTAATCAATTAATATAACATATTACATTAAGTATATAACAGAAAGAAAACACCTTTTATTACAAACAAGATTGGTTATCGAGTTAGATATATGCAACAAATTATATAATTGCCCCTAGGCCATACCCCTAAGTCTATCGATCTCCCACTTGCACTTGGACCTACTATGGAATCTCTATCTCATTCCTTCAATCAATTTGACGATAATTGATTGAGTTAGACCCTTTGTGAATGGATAGCTATGTTGTTTTAATTATTTACTATGTCAATCAACTCTCTATGATGTTGATAAACTACCTTTATCATGTGGAACTAAATGGAATATGTTTCTCAACTTCTAACAAGCTCTTATATTACATTGTTTAATGATGTGGTATTCTCAATACTTAGAATCATCCTAAGGTCAGTTATAAATTTATAATTTATATTTATATACATAGATTTTATTTTGGCACTATCAAGCCGACAAATTTAGCCTTTTCATTGAATCAGCTGCAATATTTCATTTGGAACATTTCCAACTTAAAGCTTCTTAATTAAGGTTCGAACATGAATTTAATATTTACATATTATACTCGATAGCTCTTATGAAGTTCGAGTCCAAACACTCCTTCATAAGGAGTTCATTGTTTTTATAAATAATTCTCAAGTATTTCATAAATACTCGAGAATAATCTAAACAACCATTTAGTGATTTTAATTTGGATTTTATATTTTCTTTATGCATTAAATACATAAGAAAATTATGATATATTAGAAAATATAACACGCGTTATAATTACTATTATTAATGCATATAGAATCAATCCTACATGTTTCATATTAAACATTTTAATAAGGTGTCTTTACATATCACTTGGGACATTCCTAACATCCTTTATACTTATTATAAAGGATATTATTTACAAATCCAATATTAAGTACTTAACAACTAAACTATTGCTGATTTTGATATAAGTACATCATTAACAATAAACAGTATGTTGTTTACTTACAGTCTAGAAATATCTATGTACCTTTTAGTGGTTCTTTCTTATGGACACATGTTTCCTCTACATTTTGACTAAAAATCAAACTATTTGATATGTCTATCAAAATACTTACTCAATTCTGATATTTATAGAATGATACCTTCGTATCATTTCTTGGATCATATTCGAAAACCCATAAACTCAATATCGCTCTCACTGACTCGAGACACTTTGGTTGTTACATGCAAAGAATCTAAATCATTATTTAGAATTTCCTATTTCAACACATATATACCAAGATACAAAGTCATATCAAGTGTTAATTTTGTAAGTAAAATCCAAATCAATCTAGAGTACATCGAGTGGTGAACTTGTTACATTAATTTCAACAATTGAATTTTATGATGTTATTCTTATCACCGTTGCTCAATGCAATAGAATAGATTTTCATAAACACTTTATGAATTGCCTTGCATCCAAAACTAATTTGGTTTTAGTTTACAATACTTATGTCCTAAATACAAATTGGCTATCTACAGTCATTCCTATACTTCTTTTGGGGAGATTTATTCAAGATCCCTCATGAACAATTATTACGTGTAGTCTTTCAACTCGCATAACCTACCAACTCCTTGGCCTATGATATGTTTGGGTTTCTTATAAATTCTTATCATGGATGATTTTGTAAACTATTCATATGAAATTAATTTTGACCTAATTTACTACTCTTAAGTACATGACCTTGTTATAGAAAGAATTTAACTCAATTTGAATCAAAGTTAATCGTACTTTATTCAATAATGTTCGATTACTCCTTATTAATACATCATTATGTAACATAGAGAAGAATGACTTTTGAGATTGAATCTTTATTAATTCTTAGGTACGTTCAGAACTCTTTCCAATGCACTCACCTATTCGATCAAATCGATCATTTTACTTTCTATTGCACGTAATTTTATTTACTTCCATTTTATATTCTATAAACTTATCATATACATACTACACGTGTATAAAATATACATGTCCATGTTTATGATAACTCATCAGTGAATACAACGAAGTATGCAGAAACGTTTTGGTATCATTAGACTTACGATTGTATACATCTAAATGTATCAATCCGAAGAGTTTATCAACTCTTGCATCATGAATGTGTGATTTTTCCTTAATTGTTTGAGATATAATTCACTAGTACCAAGTGATTCATAATCATATAGTCAAAGAATTATTTCTTCAAACCGTAGCTTAGTCCATAATTCCAAAATAATTGCAAATAACTTTAGTTACTTTTGTATTTTCTAATGCATCAATTTTGTTATAAAAACAAATACCACATTATAGTTTTCTTTTATAACGAATATTCATAATATTCTTATTAAAATAAAATTTTGTTTATTTATCAGTCAATACTAAAAATAGTTATTATTTCATAAATAATATTTGATATATTTTACGACAATAATTTTCGTAATCGAATGCGATTAATAAGTGCTATATGACATGCTCCCACTATTTCCGCCATTACTATAATAACGTACAAAATAATCTGATTTCCTTTCGTCGGAAGTTGGGTCCCTTCGCATTGGCCTACGATACGGAACCTGCTCTTTGGTATCCTGATAAATTCGTTCCAGGCTCTCATCCAGCTCAGTGTATGTAGTGAATCGCGGCTCCCTCCGTTGCCGCTTTGATCTGTCTCCATCATTCTCGGTCCTTCTTTTACCTTTATCCTTGTCCGAGTCCCTTTTAAGAGGCTTTTCGTCTTTAAGTGCATAAACTTCTATCCCATCTCCTTCTTCTCTTTCTGCATTCGCATCCTCTAATCGTAAAAACTTTTCTGCCTCATGATAGAATTCTCCCAGATCCACGGGTGGATCCTTAGTTAGTGAATTTTTGAACTCCGTTCCGTCAGCTATTCCGGACACAGCTGCCATCATAACCATGGATGGATCTGGTCGATCCACCGAAGCTGCTGCCGCATTGAACCGCGTCAGGAAACTCCTTAACGTCTCTCCAGCCTTCTGTTTTAAAGTTGCCAAAGTCATCACATTCTTGGGTCTTGTAATGTGAACCCTGAATTGCCTCATAAACCTCTCAGTTAAATCATTCCATGTTCCGATGGATCCACTCTCTAGTTGCCTGAACCATAACGCCGCAATATCCGCCAAGTACAATGGAAAGCACCGGGCCATAACCTCCTCATACGCCCCCAGCACTTCCATATGCCTCATATATTTCGTCAGATGGACCGTGGGGTCCGTTTTCCCGTCATACATATCCAACGATGGTAACTTGAAATCCGGTGGGTTCCTAGCTTGCCTGATTGCTGAAGTAAAAGGACTCTTATTAACATCCTCCAAATCTTTGTTCACCAAACCGCCTCTCAAAGCTCGCCTAACCATCTCTGCCAACCTGTCGTTGTCTCCAAGATGTAATCTTCGTTCGCTACTTTCAACCTGCCCCCCGAGTTCATGAGGGAACTCTGGGATCTGCCCCCTTGACTGAGCGTTCACTCCTCTACTACTCCTAGGTTGCGCAGATGCTTCTTTTTCTCTCTCTGAAATTGGACCAACATTCTCCATGGGTGTGCCCCCTAATCCAGGTGCTATGCCGGATGGTCCTGCTCCGTTCTGTACTCCATTGGCTTCTCTATTCTGTGCTCCAAGCTGTCCTATCTGTTGAAATAAACTCTGGATCAACTCCTCTTGCTTCTTCATCATTGTCTCCATCTCGTCCCTAGTGATGAAGATCGATGGTTGATTCGCTCCTGAGGAAGCCTCTTGACTTCCTTGTTGTTCGCTCCTCTCTGGCCTTGGCCTTCTACTCGATTGTCTCGTCATAATTTCTCAAATCTAAACTTTCAAATTCTCTCTAAACCAACTATCAATTGGTAGAACTCCTGAATTAGCCCTCTCAGTGAAAGCACCAAAATGTTTGCACCAAAATTGGTCACAAACACCCAATATCGCGAAAGCACCCGTTTATGATCGCAAACCAGCAACAAACAATTATAGAATTCAGATCTAAGCAACAACAATCACAATAATTCACAGATAACAATCACAAACACAGAATTTATAGTGGTTCGGCGATCTTGCCTACGTCCACTTTAAAGGTTCTCTCTTTATTGATGTTCACTTGATGATTTCAATTGATTACAGCAGATTACAACTGATGATAGCTTTCAAATCTGATTACAATAGTGATGATGAAGTATGGAATTGAATCCGGCAGAGTCTCGACGTTCAATGGCGGAAGATCCCCTTTTCTGAAAGCTTCAGGGTGCTATTTATAGGCGTAGGAGACCCAGATCTCGCTCAAACTTCGGGAGACTTCTTCTGGCACGTGAGTGGGCCCACGCGACCGACCCCACCAAGTTTCGACTCGATCTGACATCGATTCTAAGTGATTTCGAACCCATCAAGAAATGATCCAATCAAGCTGAAACTTGGCAGGAACAATCTTTACCTTGTATGGAAGCTACTGTGAAAATTTCGTTGCATTTGGATCAGTGGTTTAGGAGATATGATCGATTCGAGTTGGTGATTTTCGGTTGGCGGTTTAGTTCGAATCGATGACTTCGAATCCCCGAATTCGAATCGATGGAAGCACGTGGTACTGTAGCAACGTGGCGCGCACACCTCGCATCGATCCTATTTTTTCTCCATGTTGACCGCTTCGACTCCACGTATATCGGCGCGTTCGAACCGATGGATGACACGTCATAGTTGACTTGGTGGTTTCGAATGAGCGATTGTTCATGGACTGATGGATGCGAAGACGAACGATACGAAGCAGTGCTTGGGCGTGAGTCCGATCGATTCGAAGATACTGATGGTGATGGATTCGAAGTGCTCTGGCATGGACACGAACGATGCCCATCTGATGGCTACAAACCGGTCGATTCGAAGGGATCAATATCTTGCTGATCGATTCGAATGTGATCGATTCGAATGTGATCGATTCGAACTACACGGAGCCTGATGGATTCGAACTTGTTGAGGTGACGCCTATGTGATGGATTCGAACCGATCGATTTGAAGCGATCAATATCATGCCTGATCGATTCGAACTCGATCGACACGAAGCATATGCACACCGATGGATTCGAATGAGGGAGTTATTGATGGGTTCGAACTCCATCGGTTCGAAATGGGCATCCTCTCAGCAGGCCGATGGTTTCGAACTGTGAACTTTGGCTAACTTGCATCGATCATATCTCATCCATACGAACTCCAATTAACCTGAAATTTGAAACACTAGCTTTCCTGGTCTTGCTCATCATGTCTTATCAATTGTAGCCCGATCCGGGCTCGGACAAAATTTATCGATATCCATAGCGAAGTGAAGTACAACCAATCTCTGAGACGAACTGTCTTTTGTTCTTGATCGATTTTTTGGTATCGCGGCTTTGCCAAAAAGTGGGATAACATCGACTTGTCTGTTTGCCTGGGGATAAGCCACAGATGAGAAGCTTTTGTGAATTCCGTGCTCTTGGCACCAGTTGGCGAATTCCTCGCTGTCAAATTGAAGTCCGTTGTCCGATATGATCTTGAGTGAGACTCCGTACCTGCATAAAATATTTTTGATCAAGAAGTTGATAATTTTTGCCGAAGATATTTTATTTAGAGATTCCGCTTCCACCCATTTGGTGAAGTAGTCGACTGCCACTATAGCATATTTGGCTCCGCCACGGCCCGTTGGCAATTCGCCAATCAAGTCAATTCCCCATACTGCAAAGGGCCAAGGGCTGGTCATTTGAGTAATCTCCTTCATGGGTAGTCGAGGAATCTTAGCAAATTTCTGACAACTGTCGCATCTCTTGACGAAGTCCTAGGCATCTTTGTTTAAAGTGGGCCAGTAATATCCATATCGGAGTACCTTCTTTGCTAGAGTCTGCCCTCCAGTGTGATCTCCGCAACTTCCTTGATGGATGTTGGATAAGACTTCCCTGGCTTCCCTTCCAGCGAGACACCTTAATAAGGGATTAGAGAAGCCGCGCCGATAGAGGATGCCTTCTTGTAATGTGTAGCGGGAAGCTTTCCTTAAGATTTTCTTAGCTTTGTTACGCTCGTCGGGCAGTGTGCCATCTTGTAAATATTTTCGGATAGGAGTCATCCAAGTTTCCTCTTCGATTGCAGCTATCATATTCATTGTCTCGTAACTTGGGGCTAGTTGTTGTGAGATGGTTATTGTTCGTGAAGCGGTGCCGTCCTTCATGCTAGCTTGCTTTGCCAGTTCGTCGGCCTCCTAATTCTCTTCTCGGGGAATGTGTTTGATTAAATAGTGATCCAATTGATTGAGCAGCAGCCTGGTCTTCTTTAGATATGCTGTGAGTCGTTCTCCTCGAGCCTGGAATTCTCCCAGTATTTGATTTACAATAAGTTGAGAATCACTACGGAGACATAAAGAACCAACTCCAATCTCTTGGGCAAGTTCTAATCCGGCTATCACTGCTTCGTATTCTGCGTCATTGTTGGTGGCAGCGAATTCCAACCTTAGGGCGTAGTGTAGCTTCCTTCCCCTGGGGGTGATTATCACAACACCTGCCCCCAAGCCTTGTTCATTTGATGCTCCATCTACGAAGAGATTCCACTTGATATCTTTTGTTATTTCAGATTGCTCCTTACCTTCGTTAGTAGTGAATTCGGCAATGAAATCAGCTATGGCTTGCCCCTTGATAGCGGTGCGAGGATGGTAGGTGATATCATATTGACTCGGTTCAATGCACCACTTAAGTAATCGCCCAGAGGTGTCGGGCGATGGAGTACTTGCCTTAGCGGTTGATCAGTTAAAACTCTGATGGAATGAGATTGGAAATAGTGTCGCAGTTTCCGTGACGTGATTAGTAGACAGTATGATAGCTTCTCAAGTTTAGGGTATCTGGCTTCTGCCCCTGTAAATCTCTTGCTTACAAAGTATACGGGCCGCTGTGCGCGGTTGTCTTCTCTCACCAAAGCGGCGCTTAAAGCATGGGACGATACAGCAAGGTATAAGTATAGTTCCTCGCCTTCATTTGGATTTGAGAGTACCGGTGGTCTTTGGAGGTGTCCGATTAAGTTAAGGAAGGCTGTCGAGCATTCGTCAGTCCATTCGAACTTTCCTTTGTCTTTCTTTAGAGCTTCGAAGAAAGGGACGCACTTGTCGGTTGCTTTAGAGATGAACCTACTTAGGGCGGCCACTTTCCCATTTAGGCTTTGCATCTCTCTTCGAGTGGATGGTATCTCGATATCTTGCAAAGCTCGAACTTGTTCGGGGTTTGCTTCAATCCCCCTGGCATGAACGATGAATCCAAAGAACTTTCCCGACGATACTCCGAAGGAGCACTTTAGAGGGTTCAGCTTCATTCCATATTGGCGAAGTACTTGAAACATCTCATCCAGGTGGATTATATGATCATTGGCTTTTCTCGATTTTACCAGCATGTCATCCACATAAACTTCAATAGTGTGTCCTATTAGTTCCGCAAACATCTTGTTGACAAGGCGCTGATAAGTAGCTCCGGTGTTTTTAAGTCCAAAAGGCATTACTTTGTAGCAGTACAATCCCCGGTCAGTGATGAAACTAGTGTGGTCTTGATCGGGGGCGTGCATAGGGATCTGGTTATATCCTGAGTATGCGTCCATAAAGGATAAGAGTTCATGTCCGGCAGTGCTGTCCACGAGTTGGTCGATTCGGGGGCGTGGGAAGCAGTCTTTCGGGCAAGCGTCATTTAAGTTGGAGAAATCGATGCATGTTCGCCACTTCCCGTTAGCTTTCTTTACCAGTACCGGATTGGCGATCCATTCTGGGTAGATGGCTTCTCGTATGAAGTCATTGGCAAGTAGGTTCTTCACTTCTTCCTCTAGGGCTGCTGATCGTTCTGCCCCCATGCTTCTCTTTTTCTGCTTTACTGGCACCTTCGTGGGATCGATGTTCAGTACGTGGCATGCTACATCTGGGGAGATTCATGTCATATTAGCGTGCGTCCATGCAAATACATCCATGTTGTGGCGAAGAAAATCAATGAGTTGATCCTTTAACTCTTCTTTTAGTTGAGATCCGATTTTCAATAGTCTACTTGAGTCATGTTTGTCTACAGCTACGAATTCCATAGCCTCTGCAGGCTCGGTGGTGGTCTCCTCCTCTTTGTCCCTGGGATCTAATTCATTGAAAGGGTCACTGGTATATCGAAGAGGAGGGGCTTTCTTTAGTTGCTATGCTTGCAAGTTTTTCATGCAGAGAGTAGTTTCTGCATTTTTCCCTTTATCTTTCCTACGGTTATTGCGAAGTTCAGTTACATAGTAGTCTCGAGCAGCGTCTTGATCTCCCTATATTTCTCCTATTCCGTTATCTGTTGGAAATTTCATCTTCAGGCACCATGGGGCTAGGACAATTTGGAAGTCAGACAAGGCCGGTCTTCCTAAAAAGGCGTTGTAGGCTGAGTGGTTCTCTATTAGCACAAATGTTTGCTTTCGCACAACGGAGCGGGGATGACTTCCTATTTCAACAAAAAGGTCCAGTTGCCCGAGGGGCATTTTCGCATCTCCAGTGAAACCATGTAGTGGTTTGTTGCAGGGAGACACACCCTTCATTGACAGCTTCATTTTGTCGAAAGCATGCTTGAATAGGATATTTACTGAGCTTCCAGTGTCTATTAAAATTCGTAAAACTTTGGCTGGACCGAACCAAGCAGAGATGACCATAGGATCCATGTGTGGGTACTGTCTTCCCTCTAGGTCACGCCTACTGAATGTGATGTCGTCATTCTCTTTTCGTTTCGGGTGGCGCTCTTCCATGACAGAATTAACGTAGCCTTCATCGTTCCTAAGTGACTTACCGTATCTTTCCATCTCCGCCCAGCTTCTGTCGATGATGTGCGGTCCTCCTGATATGGTGTGGACCACTATCTTCTCTTGATTAGAGCCGCTGGTGTTGCGATTTCCACCACCTGCTTCTAGGGGGTAGTCCAGGATTCTCATTGGCAGGAGTTGAAGTCCTGTTCTGGCTTTTTACATAGCGTTCCAGTCTCTTCCTTCTGATGTGTTCTTCAATCAAGTCCTGGAGATGGTGGCATTCATTGGTGTCATGTCCATGGGATTCGTGGAAGCGACAGAACTTTCCAGACTTGAGTGCGTTATCTGACTCCTTCTTATGCGGGGGGCGCTTGTATCTAACTTCGTCTTGAGTGGCTAGGAAGATGTTTTCGATTGTTTCATTCAAAGGAGTGTAAGAGTCAAATCTTGGTCCTGGTCGATATAAGCGCTTTTCTCCCTTCTTGCCCCCAACATTGTCTCTAGAGTCATTTCTTCGAACATCCTTTGCTGGAGCGGGGACCCTGTCTGTAGCCGTCTTAGCCTGTTGCCCTGACTGCCTCTCAGTGGCAGCGTCTTCAAGTCTCATATACTTTCCAGCTTCATGGAAGAAATCGGGTAAAGTAGCTGGTTTTTCCTTGGTTAGTCTTCTAGCAAATTTAGTATCCGGATGTACACCACTGCAGAGGGCCATTGGGATAAGTTTCTCGTCGGCATCTTGGACTGCGGCCGCTGCGGCGTTGAATCGGGTTAGATATTGTTGCACTGTCTCCCCGGGTTTCTTTTTGATATTAGACAAGGAATAAGCATCCTCGGGTTGTTCCACATGAATGCGGAACTGGCTGATGAACTTTTCTTTCAACATTTCCCATGAGCTGATGGACCCCTGGGGTAGGTGGCAAAACCAGGAGGTAGCTAGATCTGCCAAGAATAGTGGGAAGCATTTACACAACACTCCCTCCGTTGCTCCGCTCATGAGCAAATGCTGGGTGTATCTCTGTAAGTGTACGATGGGGTCAGAGGTTCCCTTGTAAGGTTCCATTGTGGGCATTTTCCATTCCCAGGGGGTGATGGCAGTTTCGATATTATGGGTGAAGGGGCTGGTTACCCTAGCACCTATCCCCTGATCTCTTTGCTCCCGTTGGACGCACTCTCTATACAATCGCACCATCCTTTCATCAGAACTTGGAGTGGATAGAAATGAGTTTGGTTCTTCCCTGCGGAACTGATTCCGTCCAGACGACTTGTAGGGATGGTATCGTCTGTCACTCCTAACATTCTCCACTGGCTGCCTCTAGTCTTCTGGGGGCATGCTGGGGTCAGCCACAGTAGGCCCTTGCCTTGATCTTCCCCTGCTGGGTTCCGTTCTCAGCACTTCCTCGGGTCCGACTTCGGGCTGGACTCCTGCTCGGCCCCGTCTACTGGTGTTTCCATGGTTAGGTAGCATGACAGGCTCAGCTACATCCGCCCCCTGCCTGGTACCTCCCCTATTGGGTTCGGTTCCAAGTGTTTCCTCGGGTCGGAATTCGGGCTGAGTCCGGGCTCGGCTCCTACCATTGCTGTTTCCGTTGTTGACCTCTTCGAAGAAGTAAGACCTTTGTCGTCTCCCAGATCCTCCAGACCGGGACTCACCCCATGATTCAGTGTTGCGGTTGGATTCTTCAGCATCCCTTAAGCGTGACATGAGTTGGTCCACCAAGGCTTCTTGTTGAGATGCGAAGCGGTTAGTTACTTCAGCCACAACCTTGTCCAGATCCGCCCTTGTAATTGGTTGTTCCGTAGCAGGGGCTGTCGGATTTGCCTGATTTAAATTTGCTGTTGGAACTGGACGATTGTCTTGGTCTCTGATCACTGGATCTGGGATACTGTCAGTTGCGATGTCCTTTCCTTTGTTAGCATCTTTCTTCCGTCCGGGAGTCATATTTTCCAAGCAATGAACGGTGTTGATAGGAAAAGGGTTGAGTGGGAGAAGCTGAAGCTTCGATCTCCTGGTTCTCAGTGAAAGCACCAAAAATGTTTGCACAAAAATTGGGCAAACACCTCCAAGTCGTATGAATTAGTTGATTTTATGTTGTTTCTACTGATTTGGGTGATTTACGCAAATATATAAAAAGCAGGGACTAAACTGTAAAAGACACACAGATTTATAGTGGTTCGGCCAGAACGTGCCTACGTCCACTTTATATGTTATTCTCCTTTTTCTTTCAGATTACAAGTACAAAGCTTTGTATACAAGTATATGAAAGTTGTTTGAAAGTTCTTTCCGTGCTTGAGCTCTCAAACTTGTCTGCCATTGTTGTACCCCTGCCCCTCTATTTATAGAGTGAGGTTGGGGGTAGGGGTCCTGGATGTATATAGCTGCTGATGGGCCTGGGCTGAAACGATCTGGTCTGGCAACGTTGGTTCGGTGTAGGTTGGATAGGTGGTCCGGTTAGGATGGTTCGGTGGTAGGAGATAAGTGGACCGGTTGGGATGGTTCGGCAGGAGCTTGGTTCAGTAGGAGCTTGGAGGAGATTGGTTCGGCAGTGGGTTTGGACCGGTGGCAGGTTGGTTCGGTAGTGTGATTCGGCCGTGCTTAGTAGGTGGGTGGTTCGGCAGGAATGATGTGGAGCCGGTCCGGTGGTGCTTTCCAGGGCTTTGATTCGGTGATGGGGGCTTGGAGATTGGATCTGGTCCGGTCGTGCCCTTGGCTCGGTGGTGGTGAAAACGCCCCCAACAAAAATAAAGATCATGTCATACAAAACCATTTCAATCATTAAAATATCATATCCTTTCAAAACCTCATTATCAAATCATTATTTGAACTAAAATTCAAATATTCAAATTTAAATATCATTTTAAAATCAAATATGTCATTCATTTATTATTTCAAATATCATTACAGAACACATTTCAAAATTCCATTCAAAAATTCATTTATCTCGTTACATTTCATTCCATTTAATACATGACCAAGTAAACTTTATTTAAATTCAAATTTAATTCAAATTCCTCAAAAATTCAAATTTAAATATTAAAATTTATTCAAAACTCCTTAAATTTCAGAAATAATCAATTCCAATAGTTAAATCATTTAACACTTTCAATATAACTTAAATAGTGTTAAATCTATAATATTTCAAAACATTGTCAAATTATAGCAATGACAGCATTTAAAAAGTGCTATCGTAGCTTATAGTTTTCAAAATAGTTTAGTTCAAGAACAACGGCATTTATAAAATGCCGTAATAGATATTTAGTTATTTCAAACATAGTTAAATTCAAAAACAACAGCATTTAAAAATGCTGTCATAAGACCGCAGCATTTTTGGAAATGCTATTAATAAAATTTCAGATTTTATCATAACTTTTCAGAAACAATAAACCTAAAAAAAAATTGTTAATTTAAACTTATAAATCATATTTCTAGACTTTAAAATTTCACATTTAATTTAATTTAACATCTGATTTATCACAACAAAATTTTATAATTAAATATACAATCTAAAACTCAATTCATTTGTTAAGTCAAAATACACTGTTTATTAACTTATAAATTTAAATAAAACTTAACATTTTACATCAAATATCATTTCAAAACTTTAAATTAAATTTCCATTATTAACTTACATTTTAAAAATAAAATTTAAAGTCAAAATCACATTTACTTCAAATTTACATACTTAAATTCACAAATTCAAATATTTAACTTCCTTAAAACCATAAAATATATATTTTTAAATCAAATTTTTTTATACTTTAAAAATACATATCTTAAGAAAAATCATTTAAAATATACCACAGGGTCTGTATATAATTTTCTAACCTAGGTCAAGTGATACGGATATATATCATTTCAATCCGCAGTTTAAAAAGAAAAACCCAGGTTCTATCATTTCAAACCCGCAATCCCAAGTAAATAAAAATAAATAAAAATCATTCAGGCCTATCATTTCAGCCCATAATGATTTTCCCTATTCTAATGTCCATTCGGGTATGTATCATTTCAACCCATAGTGATTCTATTCTAACAAGGAACTTGTAGTGTAAATGTATGCATAAACAATATAAACAAACAAGTCAATGTTACAATATAATGTCATATATCAGATGTCAAGTGATAATTAACAAAGTTAACATAATAATAACATGGCATAACATATCATATAATCATCATTTACTTTCATAAACATTTTTATTACTAAACACTTGCCATCAATTTACGATTTCATTTGTAAATATGTCAGAGTGAGAAAGACTCGCCTTTATCAAAGCTAGAGACCACTACGACACACAAGAACGATTCCAAAGGCACGACAAGCATGATACAGCACCATTTTTGATTTGAATGAATAGAGAGCCAAGATGTTGATCTTGTATACAACAATTATAACAAGACATTATAAACATATATTTATGACACAAAATAATATTGAAACAAATGAAATAAAATTTAACAAAGAACAAGATGGTCTGACCTTGCCTCAAACATTCAAGTGCTCGGCCATGTCATCAATTTGGCTTGGCCATAGTGATGCTATAGGCTCGAGCATACATCATATATGCACGGCAACATGGAGATGAAGGAGTAGGAATTACAAGTGAAGAATACAAAGAGACAAAGGCCAAAAGGTGGAGTTTTGGTGCTTGTAGACTCGGCCTAATGCAATATTGGGCTCGGCCATGTCAAGTATAGGTTTTATCAATGGTGAAGATGTGGCCAGAGGTGAAGTACTTGCTGGTGGTGGCGGCTATGGTGGTGGCCGAGGCAAACTATGAAGGAGATAGGTGAAAATATGGCTCGGCTAGGCAAATTTTGTGGAGTGTTTTTGCAATTTTCTTGAAGTTTGCACCACTTGGTAGTCACGACCAATATTGGTCAGAGGAGGAGGAGATGGTGCTGCCATGTATGGTGGTGATGGTGGTCAGTGGTGATCGTGAAGGGGTAGGCCAAGCAAGGCTTGAAGAGGAGCAAGCAAATCAATGAAAAAAGAAGAAGAAAAAATAAGCAAAAGAAGCCATAAAAAACTTACAAAAATTCTTTTGGCCATGAGTTGAAATGAAAGTGAGAAGTTTCTCACATGAATGAAATGATAAAACACACGGCTATGCAAGAAAATGTATGGCCAAAACAAGAAATGAATGGGCAAGAGAAATGAAAAGACAAAGTAAATGAAAAGTCACAAGTAATATGAAAAGGTTTTGTCCTTTTGAATTTCCAATTTCTTTTAATCAAAATAAACAAATAAAACTTAAGTAAATAAAATAAAAATGAAAACAAAATAAAGTAAAAATGAAAATAAATAAATATTTTTAGCAAAAATAGAAAATAAATAAGAAAATAGTTTATTAAATAGAAACTAGCATTAAAGATTGTAAACAATATACAATTAACATTAAAAAATTATATCTACACTTTTAAAATGTTTTAAAAATAAAATTATATACATAACATGTCATGTTACACATATATACACAAATTAGAACATGATATGACAAATAAAAATATTATTTATATAAATTAAAATAAATAATTTTTGTTAAATAAACAATTTACATACAATGGTTTAAAAAAGCATAACTTTCACAATATTAATCGGATTTCAACGAAATGGAAAGCAGTACACTTGAAATTTTATTTATTTTCATAATAAAAGATAAAAGTCTAAAATTCATAATTTTAAATTTTAAATTTAAAAGTCAAAGTTTGACCATATTGACCAAAATTCACATTTCTAGAAAATATTCCATTTATTCATGTTTGGAATTATAATTCACATCAAAATCAAAATTTATATTTAAAATAACAAAATTTATCCATTTTAATAAGTACAATAAAGTTTTTAAATCAGGAATTTCAATTAAAATAATTAAAATATACAATTGAAATAATCACAAAATACAGGGTTGTTACATGGTTTCTGAACCTAATAATCAGCCCTTGGTGCTTCCTACCTTGGTGATTATGAAATTCGTTTAGTTAAATCCACCTGTATACTGCCTGGTCAGAAGACGGGTTAACATATGGCATATTTTGATGTTAAATGAGAATTATAACATAGTAAAATATTAGCTGATTGAAAATGGTTTTATTACATCTAAAGACTATACGATATTTATTCATTCAATGCAAGTAATCGTTGCATTTGAAGTTGCACTTAGGGTATATCATTGGCCGTAGAGTCTAAGGATAAATAAAATCAAGAATGAAGATTTACCCACTGATTTGGATGACTGAAAGCTTTTGAAACGGTATACATGCATTTTCGTTCGTGTTTGGGCCATATTATTGAAGATCTTATTAAGAAAAATAAAATGAAATAGCAAACGCATGATAAGGTTTCAAATTAAACCACAGAATGTGTACAATTTTTATCAGAATCATAGGACATCAAAATAAATACCATAGTAGCATCAAAATAGATACTATAAACACCTTATTTTGATAATATAAGTAAAAAAATTCAAGCAGAACAATCATTTTATATCTCGAAGGTTCGGCCCTATAACTTCTTCGACCCCAGCCTGTAGTGTCATACTATTTGCAACTTGAGCTAATGTTTCTTTTTCCCAATAGTTTTACGTACACAAAATTAGTTAATACATAATATATTATGATTAGAAAATAAGGAGTTTTAATATTTAGTCTTTCTATATGAAATATTAACAATAAATGAATTATATGCTTATAAACAGGAAAAAATCATTACGAAGATGTTACCAACCATTAATCATAGTATAATTTACCTTTTACTTTGGATGACGGCGGTACAAAAGAAAATGGATATGTCTTTATGTGTTTCATTTTCTTTTAGGCATCTGATTCATTTTCTGTGTTACCCGGGCTTTTGGATAAAATTGTCCTCTAACTAGTTCATTAAACACAAAATGTGGTGAGGCATTTGACAATTTGGTCAACTAAAGCACCCAACACAAAATAATACACAGAATAATGTGACATTTAATGTCCTCCTAGAATAATGTGGAATTTGATAGTTATTGACATGAAATTTGGAACAAACTGAAATTTCAAAATGATCTTAGTTTTGGACAAGGAAGGGTTAATGATTTGAATTAACATTACAAACTTTTATGTACTGTTTGCACCTGTTCATAAATTAAATAGTTATACAAATGACATCTATATCTAAGCTATATAGTAAAAAAATAATTAACACAATATAACGTTAATATATGCAGGTGTTAGTAGACGCTGATGGTCCAAGCCCAAGCAATCCTTATCTAAGAGAATTCTTGCATTGGTATTATTTATTATGCCAAAATTGGCATATTGCATTGTTGTTAGTCTTTTTAGAGCTTTGTTCATTACTTTCGTAACATTCTGTTTCGGAGTTAAGTAAAATAACTATATTAAAATAGATTTGGGAATTTAATTGAAATTCTAATCTATTTTGAATTCAGTATTAAGATTTATTTAATAATAAAAGAAGAATATTGATTTAAATATTCAAATTTGGAAGTTGAATTCTGTTTAAAAAATTCAAAAGTTGTTTAATAATTTATTTTGGCGAAATAAATAGTATTTGTGAAATTTTGGAATTGTTTTGAAAATAAAACAATTATTTTAAAATTATTAATAATTGAAAAGTGATATTTCAATAAACGAATAAATTTTTAAATGAAATAAAAATTTGATAAAACACATTGAGTAGATTTTTAAACGTATGTAAACACGGTAGATTCAAAACGGGTTAAGAGAGTTGGCTTATATATTTTTCTAGATGTTCATTTTTGGAAAAATTAAATTCTTTTTGTTCGACCACTATTCCTCAGCCCATAAGGTGCCCACACTTTCCATCCTTATATTCGTTTCTTTTTATGCAGCCCTAAACCCTATTTCTCAAATCAAAAATCAAAACCGCAACGACAAAAGAATGAAGAGCGGCTGCTCGCGACAAAGGAGAAACCAGCGTCAAGTGGAGGAAATCATGCCATGGAAGGGGATGGCATGTGTTAGAGCCAAAATTGGTCACTAACACCCAAATCCAAATGAAAGCACCAAGTGCCAGTCACAACTCACAGATAGAATATATGTAGAGAGTATTAATGTGAAGAATACTTAAAATTAAAATGAAAGCAGTATAGAACAACAGATTTTATAGTGGTTCGGCTAACTCTGGTCTACGTGCACTCTAGAAATTTCCTTTTTATTGTTGTAATAATCGATTACAGTTACAATCTAAAGTTTACAATGGCTGAGTGCCTTAGCCTTCGAGAAAAGAAAGTTAGAGAGCAGAAAGAAGATCCCCCATCTGGAGACCCACATGTTGTATTTATAGGCAAAACCAGGTTGTTGGGCCTTCTGAGTAATTTGGGCCCACTAAAGCCATAGCTGATCCCAACTTCGCTAACATGCCGGCCCACTCATGCAAATGGCAACAAAGGCCGAACGGCAACGTCGAGTGACTCTGACCGAACCATAATGCTGAGCGACGTCCGATGCCAAGCGACTTCCAATGCCGAGCGAGGTACAACGCCGAACGACGTCCAATGCCAAGCGACTTCCAATGCCGAGCGAGGTACAATGCAGAAAGTCGTTCAATGCCGAGCGACATCTAATGCCGAGTGAGATACAACGTCGAACGAAGTCCAATGCTGAGCGACCTCCAATGCCGAGCGAGGTACAATGCCGAAGGACGTCTAATGCCGAGCGACTTCCAATGCCGAGCGAGGTACAATGCCGAACGAATTCCAATGCCAAGCGACTTCCAATTCCGAGCGGCATTTGCGGAGTCACAACTTATGTCGAGCGGCATTTGCCGAACCACTACTTTATGCCGAACGGTCCCACCAATTCCAAGCCACCCTGCTCTCACCTCAATGCCTAACGACCTACAACTTCCAGACCGAGCCATGCAACTTCTCCACTTCTCGACTGAGCGGCGTATCCAAGTAACCTTCATCCTTTTAAACCAAATCCATCATATTCCAACCTTGATAATCGTGAAGTCGACTTAGTTAAATCCGCCTGTCCGCGGCCTTACCGAGAGGCGGGTTAACATTTGACCCCCAAAACATGTCTTGCTGTTGGAAGGTGTGTTTTTAATAGCCTTAAATTCGATATTCAAAGTCCATATCCCGTTCATAACCATATTATGAAATTCACGACCTCTCCGGGTTTAACCTTGAATCCGTAGACCCCGCCGGGTCGCGTTATCCTGTTCCAGTCTTAACTCTTCGGTCAAGGGATTGTATGCTCCGGCCTCGACTCTTCGGCCAAGCACATTGATATTCACTAGCCTCGGCTCTTCGCCTAAGGACTTTGATATTCACCGACCTCGGCACTCCGGCCAAGGACTTTTATATTCACCGACCTTGGCCCTCTGGCCAAGGACTTTTATATTCTTTGGCGGCCAAGGACTTTTATATTCTTCGGCCTTGGCTCTCCGGCCAAGGACTTTTGTATTCTCCGGCCTTGGCTCTCCGGCCAAGGACTTTTATATGCACCGGCCTCGGCTCTCCGGCCAAGGACTTTTATATTCTCCGGCCTTGGCTCTCCGGCCAAGGAATTTTATATTCTCCGGCCTCAGCTCTCCGGCAAGGACTTTTATATTCTTCGGTCTCGGCTCTTCGGCCATGGACTTTTATATTCTCTGGCCTCGGCTCTCCGACCAAGGACTTTATATTCTTCGGCCTTGGCTCTCCATCCAAAGACTTTTATATGAACCGGCCTCGGCTCTCCGGCCAAGGACTTTTATATTCTCCGGCCTTGGCTCTCCGGCCAAGGACTTTTATATTCTTCGGCCTTAGCTCTCCGGCCAAGGACTTTTATATGCACGGGCCTCGGCTCTCCGGCCAAGGACTTTTATATTCTCCGGCCTTGGCTCTTCGGCCAAGGACTTTTATATTCTCCGGCCTCGGCTCTCCGGCCAATGACTTTGATGTCCTCTTTGAGTCCATTTCATCGCTCTCCAGCGGGGACTTGTAACTTGCGATCACTGCCCCGTCTCACCGGTCGGGACCGTGATCGCGAGACCTGTACTACCTATCACATTGATCCAAATCCAATCATTACAGAGTTCAGTTATCAAAGAAAAAGTTAATACATCAAAGGGAATTGAATGTTCAAAGTACCAAAGAAGAAACCAAAGTTTGCAAAAAAGCTGAAAGAAAACAGGATTTCATAGACCCAAGTAATATGGTTTTCTGTCATCTCATAGCATGCCTAGGGACCATGCTCGATCCCGTACGTGTGTAAGTGACGTAGACGTATTACTTTGAGTTCTATTACTTATTCAGAATCATCAAACCATTCAGTTTATAACAAGCCGGCGACCACTAGATCCAACGCCACCTTCGCTCGAGGTAGGCGGAGGCCGCTCTCGTTCCACTGCTACAGCTCGATTCCTTACATCTGCTGTAGGTGACCATTCTTATATTCCACTCCACGATATCTTTCAAACGCCTACAATCGTTTATGTTGTGCCCATCTAGCTCATGAAATAAGCAATGCTTTCCTGATGCCCGTTCGTACTTAGAAGGTTCTCTCCTCGCCAGTCTACGATACTGGAGGTGCCCTCGAGTATCCAAGTAAATCCTTTCTAGAGTCTCAGTTATATCTGTGTAAGAAAAAAACTTTGACTCCCTCCGCAGCCTCTTCGAAGTGCTACCGTTGCCATACATTTTCCTTTTTCCTTTACCGTTATTTTTATCCGAGCTTCTGCTGGATGGCCCTCCATCCTCAGCCGCATTCACTTCCTTTAATTTCATATCTGAACATGCATCTTACTGATGGAGGAATCTCTCAGCTTCATGAAAGAATTCTTCGAGATCCATTGGCGGGTTCTGTATCAACGACACATTGAAATCCGAATTCTCTTTGACTCCTGACACTGCTGCCATCAAAACCATCAATGGATCCGGACGATCCATCGAAGTAACCACAGCGTTGAACCGAGTGAAGAAAGCTCTGAGTGATTCCTATGTCCTTTGCTTTACCGATGTTAGTGTCATTACGTTCTTTGGTCTTTCGATATGAACTTGAAACTGCTTCGGAAACCTGTCTACCAATTCTGTCCATGTCCTGATAGATCCCTCTTCCAACTACCTGAACCACATAGCTTCTGTATCCATCAAGTATAGTGGGAAACATCAGGCCATCATTTCCTCCAATACCCCCAGCACTTCCATATGCCTTATGTATCTTATCAAGTATAAGTAGGATCAGCCTTGCCATTGTACACTTCCAGAGTAGGTTGCTTGAACTCCGGTGGGTTCCGGGCCATTCTGATTTCAAGGGTAAATGAGCTCTTGTTTACTCCTTCCAGATCTCTATTGGTCAAACCTCTGTGCATAGTTCGCCTAATAATCTCAGCTAATCCAACATTGTCCGCCAAGGGTTGCCCCTGAGTTCCTAAGGGAATTCCGGTACGTAATCTTCATCACGCGCTCTCGTTTTCCTGCCAGCATCCCGTTGTGTGGTATCACCTAGAGTTCGTTGAGGGATCGATCCACCATTACCAGGTGGTATGCCCCCCAGCCTGGATCCATCCAGATTAGCAGTCGTGGGCTGATTAAGGGCTGCGCCCTGTTGAGCTGCTTCGCTTGACTGCCTATTGGGTCCTTCTGTTCCACCTCCATAGATCTAAATTCCAACAACTCCGGCTATCCCTGCTTGTCCAAACTTTCTGAGGAGGTTCTGCATCATCTCCTCTTTCCTTTTCGTCGTCGCTTCCATCTCATCTCTGGTAATGTAGATGGATGCTTGACCAGCTCCAGCTCCAGAGGAAGCCTCTTGACTTCCCTTTCAATTGCTCCTTTCTGTCACTTGCTTCCTTGCTGATGGCCTAGCCATTGCCTCCTAGAATCCGAGTTCCTTGCTTCAAAATCCCCGAGTGCTTGCCTTCTCAGTGAAAGCACCAAAATGTTAGAGCCAAAATTGGTCACAAACGCCCAAATCCAAATGAAAGCACCAAGTGACAGTCACAACTAACATATAGAATATATGTAGAGAGTAATAATGTGAAGAACGGTTAAAATTAAAATGAAAGCGGTAAAGAACATCAGATTTTATAGTGGTTCGACTAAATCCGGCCTACGTCCACTACAGAAATTTCCTTTTTATTACTGTAATAATCGATTACAGTTACAATTCAAAGTTTACAATGGCTGAGCGCCTTAGCCTTCGAGAAGAGAAAATTAGAGAGAAGAAAGAAGATCCCCATTTGGAGACCTACAAGCTGTATTTATAGGCAAAACAAGGTTGTTGGGCCTCTTGAGTAATTTGGGCCCACCAAGGCCATAGCCAATCCCAACTTCGCTGACATGCCAACCCACACATGTTGAATGGCAATCAAGGCCGAACGGCAACATCGAGTGACTCTGACCGAACCACAACGCCGAGCGATGTCCTATGTCAAGCGACTTCCAATGCCGAGCGAGGTACAACACCGAACGACGCCCAATACCGAGCGACTTCCAATGCCGAGCGAGGTACAATGCCGAACGACATCCAATGCCGAGCGACTTCCAATGCCGAGCGAGGTATAATGCCGAGCGAGATCCAATGCCGAGCGACTTCCAATGTCAAGCAAGGTACAATGCCGAACGACGTCCAATGCCGAGCGAGGTACAATGCCGAACGACGTCCAATGCCGAGCGACTTCCAATGCTGAGCGAGGTACAATGCCGAACGACGTCCAATGTCGAGCTATTTCCAATGTCGAGTGGCATTTGCTGAGCCACTACCTTATGCCGAGCGGCATTTGCCGAACCACTATTTTATGCTGAATGGTCCCACACATGCAGAGCTGTCCTGCTCTCACCTTAATGCCGAACGACCTACAACTTCCAGACCGAGCTATGCAACTTCTCCACTTCTCGACCGAGCGACATATCCAAGTGAACTTCATCCTTTTAAACCAAATCCACCATATTCCAACCTCGATAATCATGAAGTCGACTTAGTTAAATCCGTCTGTCCATGGTCTTACCGAGAGGCGGGTTAACAACATGTGATGCGGGGTTCGAAGCTTATAGCACAATTGTAACATCCGCCTTTTCACACGCTTTAAATCGACACACGTGCCAATTCAAACCATACGGAAGGGCGGATTGTCATGGGGTAAATAAGAAAAACGAGAAAGAGATAAAAACAAAACAGAATCTCACAGCGGAAGGATAAAATATAATAATCAAATATACAGTTCATGAAGCTATTTACAAAATATTTAATTTTACTTATACAATACATATCAGAGTTGCACATACCAGTGAATTTATAATCAATGCAGCGGAATACAGTGTAGTGGAACAATATAATATATATATAATAATAATAATAAAATTTTCGTCTTCGTCCTCTAGAAATAAGGCCTTCATAACCTGAAATGCTCAGGCTGACCAGAGCGAATTGAAAAGAAAAAACACTCGAGTCGGAACTAAAATATCTTATGTGAGTTAAATTAACAGAAATAAATATGAGTGCAGTAACTTAAGAGATGCTCGGGATTCACATCTCCTAAGGATCCGTTCAACTATTTACTATGTAATAATATTTCGCTATTATAATAGTGTCTAATAGTAAAATAAACTTACTTTTTTCTTAGCATTAAGGGGTTACCCATATAGCCCTTAACACGTAATAGTCTCAGTAGTCCATCCAATATCATGGTCCCTCCTGATCCGGAAGCCACCATAGGATACCACACGGGCTACGGGAGAAATCAAACTTGTACAAGGCGCGATAGGGTAGGTGACATGGCACAACTAGGCAATGCCAGGGAAGATATACCAATTACGCTTCTGGGTCATTGGTAACGCGTGGCAGCTACTACCACCCACCTCGAACAACACCCCCAAAATCAAAAATTTAAAGTGGTCGTCGAATCAATCCAAAAGTCAAAGTATAATATCGAAGGGATGTGTCCGATCAAAGGTGCTACCTCAATTAACCCGTCGATCGCTCCTGTTTTAGCCACCTTATGCCAACTCATGGGAGTTGGGTCCACGTATTTACCTCAAAGGAAATGCTGCCGCCATCCTACTTCATTCTGGAATCTCCACCGCGTACACGGTTGTTAAAGTGGTTTTCGGAGTTGGCAAAGAGTATGACAACTTCCGATCCAGGTCTCTTTAACAACCAAACGTTATTATAACACCGCGGTCTTTTCAAAATAGTTTATACTTTTAAAACCAGAATATAATATCCATTTCAAAAACTATAAATACGATATCATTTCTGTTTTAAAACCCAAATCAATATGATATCATTTTTATTTCAAATTATATTCTTTTCCAAAATCATAGCCCTTTCAAATCTATATAACTTGAAACCCATAGCTTTGAAACATAACTTCAAACACTTAAATGGTTTAAATATTAAAATACTTCATATAATAAAATGGCTTCTTAACTTTTACAACAAATTCCAAATACCGGTTTAAACCTCCAATTAAACCATTTAAATTCCATATATTTTAAAGCTTAAAATATTCCACCATTTCAAAACTAATTCTTTAATAATTCCATATATATCAAATTCAATTGCTATTACTTAGATTTGAAATGTTTGCTAAATAAATCCAATATAATTTAAGTAAAACTTTTAACTTCAAACAACTGGATATTCTTTCAATTTATTTAACTTGATATATTCATTTATCTCAACTTTATATTTATTTAAATCACTTTAACCTAAATCAAGTTATGAGAATCATACCCTTAAAATCTCCATTTTTATTAAAATTTCAAATCAAATTTATTCAAGTACACTCCTTAAATAATTCAATTTAAACCAATTTCATATTTATCTTCCAACTTAAATTTCATTTTAAGTCATTTAAAACTCTATATATACAATATCTTACATAGGTACTTAACCAGATAATATAAAACAATCAAACTCCATTATTAAACTCATTTTTATTAAACAATTTATACATAGCTTAAATCCAAAATTTAAATATATATATATATATATATATATATATAATATTATATATATAACACCAAAACTTAATATTTATTAAACCGTATATTCCTTTCCAAAACCATAGAAATCATTTTCAATATATTTTTATATAGATACCGCGGTGTCTATATAAAATTTTCTATCCTATGGACAAGTGATACGGATATTTATCATTTCAATCCGTAATTTAAAATAAAAATTACGGTTATATATCATTTCAAACCGCAATCCCGAAAGAAATAAGAATGCGTAATAACTTGCAGTTTATAACAATATAAATAAACATCCATTCATCCAATATCAATCATCAAACACTTATTATCCCAAACATCATCCAATCCAAACAATATCATTAATATATAACGGGTAATAAATAACAGGTATTAACTAACAGTTATATTCAATAATAACTTAAATAGCTTTTTAACTGGCATTTTATATGCAATGAATAATTAATTAACAATTTAATTGGCGGTTTAAATGCAATGAATAAATTAAGTAGCAATTTATTTTAAATAAATGAAATTAACTGAGATGAGGATTAAAAATACGCCAAACAACCATAAATAAATTTTAAATCACATCATATATCAATTTAACAAACATAAAAAAATTTAGAAGTTGTGAGTGGGTTAAAACACTCACCTTTTGAATTTAAATTCAATTTAAATCCAAAAATTTGACTGTCTCAGAATTTGTCCAAATCCGAGCTAAAATGTTTGGAATTTAACACGATCTTAACAAAAAAACCGCACGTGAATTGGTGTTCGTATGTGAAAGTTATAGCGAAAATTGTGATTGAATTTAAATTTTATAATAAACAAAAAGAGAACACATTTCTCACTTTGCCACGTCATCATCTTCTGGAAACCCAAAGCACGCGCACAGTAAATGCACGAAACACTTTGCACCGAAACGCACGCACAAAGCAAACCCCATCACGCCGTCACCATCCTCGATCGTCCCCGGCCACACATGACTTGACTACCTCCGTGCGTGCCCCACCAGCTTCACCCCAGATCAATTTTGCCTCGTCGTTCACGCCCATACTGAGGCAGCCACCGCCCTTAACCCCGAACCCTAATCCAACTATCGAAGCAAATCCAACCGTCAACTCGCGAAATCAACCACACGGATGCACTCCCCTTCGTTCCCTCTGCAATACCCAGAAATCGATTCGAAGATAGGATGAATTTGGTCGCGGCGAGATGAACGGCCGTGGACAGTTCATCGATTTCCGGCCACAACGGAACCCAGATCAGAAAACAAATTATATATTTGACTTGCGCTCGTCGAGAGCTTCAAATCCATATATAATTCGACATAGTTTGAAGAGAAATATTTTTAGCTTTGGATTTGATTTGGAATAGGGTTTGGAAGTAGAAGTTTGTTTGTCTTCCATTGAGGAGGATAGAATAGCTGAATTTGTACATACAGACAAATGAAAATTAGGGAGGCTAGGGTTTATAACAACGTATTTATAGATAAATTTGAAATAGAATGGATCAGATAAAATAAATGTACGCGCTAACGACGAAATGACCCAAAAAGCCCGTTCTGACTCCGGAACGAAATTGGGTCAACCCGCATATCCAAATAGATATTTTTAAATATTTTAAACACGATGGAAAAAGTTTCAAGTCCAAATTCCATCGTATGAAGAACTTATGCTCAAATCAATATTTTTCAAATTGATTTCTATTGATTTCAATTTCAGTAACTTCAAGGCGTTTCGAGTTCGTACGATCGAACGACAAGTCTGATCGCTACGAAACTTGAAATCCTACAATAATTCACTGTTACGAATCCGATGAAACTAGTTTCGTCGAAATCCGAGTCAGTGGCCAAAATGGCTATTATTATAGTAATTAAATAAATTAAAAATTAGTCAATTAAATCAAAATTTCAATTTTAATTCGATAATTGACAATTCTTATCATTTTAAATTTTCCAAATCATTTACACTGATTTAAATAAATTTAAATGTCAAATTAGAGTTCATTCAAGCATAAATTTCAGCGTAAATTCAAATTTCATTTTATTCATAAATTATAAATTAACTTTTCAATAATTCCATTGAATCCACTATTCATTCTTATTATTCAATTCATTATGGTCAAATTGATGAAATTAACATTGGTTTCAAAGCTATTACATTAATATTTTCCAATTTCAACTAAATTTTCAAATAACGTAATAATTAATGTTTAATTCTACTTAATTGCAATAAACTCGATTATTTACCTTTAATTTCAAATAAATAAATAAATCCTGATTCCCATTCTTTAAATTCACTATTTATCATATTATCATCTTAGGTACCATTTATTTTGGTATATGACCAGATACATTAACATTTTTTTTCCAATTTCTTTATCTCAATTGCATAACATTTAATTTACAATAACGTAACATTCGATTTGAATTTTATTGCAATTGATTACCCTTTTTAATTCAATAGACTAAATCAATGGTTCACTTATAATAATTGTTGTACATTTATTACATTAGTGCTTCCATTCCAATCCTTTATTTATCGACTATTATATCTCTATTTACTATATTTTTGGTCAATTCACACTTCCGTTATTATTTTAATAATCACTACAGTAACGTTTATTATCAACCATAAACATTATAATTACTTAACGGACATTTATTTTATTCAATGACCATTTATTATACTTTATATTCCTTAATTTAATTCACTGCTTACATTTTGCTTTCATATATTCAATTTGTAACTAAGTATACATCTGCATTATTTCCATTGATTTGACTTGCATTCAATTTATTAATAATTACCTTAGTTACATTAACGTAATATTAGATTATAAATTTTTTGTTGTAACTGATTTCCAATTAAAAATCAACCAGCTACAAAATAGGTAACGTCCAAAATCGTTACCGTTAATACTTTAGTCGCATTAATAAGCTTTTATTATTCCCAAATCAAAGTTTTCATTTATTAAATCAACCAATTCATATTATGAATAGAATTAACATTACTTAAATTTTTATTAACAAAACGTTAAATTTGGATTTATTGTAATTGATTTCCAAAGTTTATTTACGCATTAAATAAACCCATATTAATTTGTCACATATTTGCTTTCTATTGCCTTTTTAAATTCGTTACTTATCTACCCAGATTATTATTCCATATATATGCTAATTTATTCGATTATATTTATGATATCCATTGCATTACGTACTTCAATATTTCCATTTTCATCTTTATATTAAACCTACAACCAAGTATGACAATTTACATTTAATAAAAAATTATTTCAAATTTCAATTAACAATAGGTAACATACAATAAACATAACCGTTACCCTTTAATCACATAAATAAGCCTTTATTACTTAAACATCAATGTTGCCATTTATTTTCATACTACTAATTACGTTCACTTATTATTCCCTTTTTCCGTTATTTCATAAATCATTATAAAGTAACAGTTAATTACTTTTCTTTAAATTGGAAATTCATTCAAATTCATAAATTATTAACTTTAAACAACCCTGTTACGTTTCCTCTTAACTATTTTCATTATTGCATCACTACTTTTGTTAAAAATTCACAATTTTTTTACTTTCTTCAATTTTAAATTTCAAAATCTCATTAAATTAACAATTTCAATTATTGAAAATTTACGGGTCATTACACTCTCCCCCACTCAAAACTTTTCGTCCCCGAAAAGGAAAAAGAAGGGAAAAGAAGAATTAAGTAATCAATATATCTTACTTAAAATACTAATTTATAAACAAATAGATTACAAAATCAATTAATTTAAATACAATATACCATTTTACAACCATTAAATCTTTTATACTTAAATTAATAAAGTTTGGAAATTATTTTCAAAAATATTTTCTAAGTCCAAAATTTACGGAAAATTTCGGCAGAGTCTCCTTTGTATGGAGTGGCTCTGGAGAAAAATATAATATCAAATATATATATATATATAATATCAAATATGCCAATATACAACATATATTTTCCAAATAATATATGTCCCAATACGGGAAAATAATATAATAATGCTATAAAACGTAATCTGAAAAACGTACCTATTCGTCGGGCAAATAACGCTTATTTATGAAACCAAAAGCAGTAGCAATTGCTTCCATAACCTGTATTTCACTTATATAATCCAAAAAAGTTAACAATTATATAAAATGAAATATCTAAAGTTGTTTCAACCACAAGCAAACAATCAATACAACAACAACCAATGGCAACAATCAAACAACCATCATACAAGATCAACCCAATTCAACCATTCCTTCATATCAAACACAACAAATAGTTGTTCGGGTTCAAAACTTCAAATTGTTCATAATGAAAAATAAACTATTAAGCGTACCGTTCACTCAACAGTCTTAGATGAAGCTAAATATATTATTCATACATCCAAACAAATTTAAAGTATCCTTGCCCAAACAACCATACACTAAAATAACAACCAACCAATTCAGAAAATAGATTAAATTCATTCTTGATCATTTCTGTTCATACATTTATGGTTTGATTTCCTTTTCATTCAAATAATGGTTTATCATTTTAATTTACATTTATTTCTTATCATTTATTTAGAAATAACTTTAACTTATTTACTTAAGTTTAAAATTCCTTACTTACAATTCCTGCCTTCTATTATATTTAATTAGTAGTATTTCAATTATACTTAAGTTTATAACAACTAGAACATCAATTCTTATTAATAAAAGCAATTCATTGAACAATTCCATTACATAAATTTACTTGTAAAATTTCTCGTTACAAATCATTAACATTTTAACTTTTAATATTTGGTAAGTTATATATATGCCTTTAAGACTGTAATTGAAGGTCATACAAGTTTTTCTCGTTTCCTTTAACTAATATTAATATTCAATAATCCTATCCTTTGTTTTATAGATTACAATTTCAAATTTCTTTAAATTTCATTTATAACCAGGCACTTAATCTCTTATTTTATTTAAAGGTTCCAATTATTAGTTAAGTACCCTTTCACTACCCTAATTAAAACTATTAATTAGCGGAACTTAAGAATTAAATACCGGCAGCATTCCTGGATAATTGTAACAAGTAGGTTATAAAAGAAAGAAAAGACTATAAAAGTGACAATTGCAAGTATAATTGTAACAAGTAGGTTATAATTAAAAAGAAAGAAATAGAAGAGGCTTATTTTACCAAACTCAGATCTTGGATTAAGTTAATAAGCAAAATAATAGAAGTGGCCTGTACCGGCAGCATTCCTGTTCAGGTCTAGGACTGATGGTCTCATACATATGTGGGTTGGGCGTGCTGATTAGGGTAAATAAGTAACCAACAGAGCAACAAAAAGTAAATTAAACGCATAGTAAAAGATTAGATGTAGGGTCTAATAAAATGGTGAGATGCATTTGGAGCAGCCCGAAAGAGAATCTAGATAAAGAGCCTAACGAAGCAGTTCACCGCAGATTTTAGTACAAAAAGAGCACGTCCGACTTAGTTAGTTCGGGCTAAAAGGAAGTATGAGACATCAACGAGACGTGAGGATACTCTAGGATGGCCCTCTGGGGTAGACCTAACGAAGCTACACCCTCGGAGGCAGGTCTGTAGGTATTCCATCAAAAGAGTATGCCTTGACTGCATTTGCATTGTAGGCCCAACGAAGCGGACCTTTGTAGGCAGTCAAATGGTTGATGATAGAGTAGGATATTTCTATGACACCATACTCCTAGTTACGAGTAGGGTTTAGTGGGTAGGACCCAAAAGGATAATCGCATGCGGAGATAGCGCTATCATCAATCAGAGCGAGTTCGGGAAAGACGAGAGTTAAACCAACAAGCCAATGATTCTTTCACTAACGAGACATTGGATGAGGGGTGCAGCCAATTGGATGTTTAGATTATTTGCAGCAGGACACATCCACTTAGCTCTTAAGAGGTCTTTCGATTAGTTGAGGAGGGCTGCGTGGAGCCATATCCACGATGAGAAAAGAGATAGACCAAGTAGAATATCGATATTGTAGGCCTAACGAAGCGGTCCTTTACAGATATAGAAAATCCTCGACTGAGTTCCGTACAAGGTAGACCTTGTTGGCGAATTCAGGGAGTGGACAGAACGACTACGTGTAGTCGTCAAGGTACGTACTGGGTGGTACATTGTGGATGTCCGAGCACTAGTATAAGCTAGTGCGGATGCAGTCTCATGTTTTCATAGTAGACGATGGAACATCTATATTGTAGGCCCCACGAAGCTGTCCTTTACAGATGTAGTTACAGTACGCTCTAGTAGCAAGACGATAGAGTCCTTTTCAAGGAGGATATGGAAGGTACTATGGGCAGTACCTAGGACCGATGCGGTCTTTGAGCATGTAGCTATATATATATATATATATATATATACATATATATATATATATATGTGTTATTAGGTCTTAATCTACTAGGGAGTAGATGAGTACGATTCACACACGTAGGCGAGAGTATTATAAACCCAATAAATCTAATATACCAGAAAATGGTAATAGAATGATGTATTTATAATTATGCTAAGAAGTGTATAATTTGTCCATTCGCCAGAACTTTAGTTCTGACCCATGCTCATAACATCCCACTGGTTAGATAGATGATAGAATTTTCCAGCTTTGAGACACTTGCTTAGAAAGTGTTATTACCTTAGTTAGTATTTACTATTATATTTTAGTTGGTTACGCTGTGAGATATTCATCTGAGCTCTGATATATTTATCTTTGCCTATTTGCAGGATACCAGATACCCACCTCGGGCTTCAATGGGCTTGGATTTTAGCATTTATGCGAAAAATCCAGACCCACTGGAATTTGGGTTGTTACACCAACACTAGGTCTTTGTAGATAAAAGAGAGATATATCGAACCCCCAATAGCATTAGAGACCACTATTGGGCTGTTGACAATATGGGTTTGAAGGTTTAAAATGTTTACTACATTCCTAGCTATAAAGGAATGTGATGCCCTTAAATCAAACAAGATACGAATTGTAACTTCAGAAATAAGAGTTATACCTTCTAATGCTGCCTTCCCTTGGTCTCTCGGTGGTCTACCTGCAGTAGGGACGACTTTAATAGTATAAGCTCGTCCGCTTGATCTTCCTTTGCCAACTTAGGGAATTAATTCTTGAGGTGTCCTTCCTTGTGGCAAATAAAGCACTTCCCTTTAAAGGCTTTCTATATCAAACTCTCCCTACAATCTTTAGCTTCATGACCTTTCTTTTAGCATCGCTTGCACACCTTACCCTCATTCTTAAAACTCCCCTTCGACTTCTTGTCATCCCAAAAGTTTCCTTTCTTGGACCATCCTTGCTTTTCCGTAGGTGCAGCCTTCTCCCTTTCTGCCTCCTTATCGTCCACATTGGCCATGTGTAGTATTGCCATCTCCACCAACATCTCATACATGGCACCAGTAGGTACTTGGGTCAACAACGTCTTTTAGTGGAGAATTTAGGCCGCTCACGAACTTCATGGCCTTTTTCATAGGTGTATCTATCAAGCTCATCCCAAATTTATCCAACTTTTTGAACTTAGCTGTGTATTCCTTAAGAGTGGAGTCTCCATGCCTAAGCTGAATGAATTTCCCCAGTTAGGGGCTCAATCTGCCCCAGAAATAAATCTTATCTCAAATCAATTCTCTAATTCTTCCCATGAGAAAAATCCTTCCAACATTTTCCTCAGTCACCAAGTTCCACCAATAAAAACTTCTACTTTGAGGTGCCAAGCAGTCATCCTCTTTAGCTATCTTCCTAACCAAGCTCTCTAAATATCATCTCGCGGTCGTTAACCCATGCTTTAGCTTCCAAGTATCCTTTGGTTCTAGAGTATATCTTCCCTCCTATATTAAGAAAACCCTTATGCAACTTAAGGAAATCAATAGGACGGAGTGCTGCATCGGTAGGCAAGGTAGCAGGTTCCACTTGTGTAGCTGGCGGAATAGAAAATTGATCAACAGTCTTAAGATATTGTCTAAACTATTCGGGCAGTCCAAGAATGGGAGGTCTTCTGTGGGTAAGGATTCCATTTTTGAAAAAAGATTGATTATCAGCCATATCAACTATCTGTAGGTTAATTCTTTAGTGACGATTTCCTAAGATAGTATTATATGCTGAAAGAAAAAGGGTTGCCTAGTGCGCACACATATGTTCAATGAAATAGAGGGGTGTGAGTGTCTATACGCATGTATGTATACACATATATATAGTAAGAATTTTTGAAAATCCTTTTTGAAAAACCTTTTCAAAAATAACAAGTATGCCACTCATATGTATAGTTTCCTCGTTGATTGGGTAAGCTAACTAATACGAGATGTAACAACCCACCTCGTAACAGGCCTAATTTTCGACCTAGAAAAGGCTTATGGAAACTTAGATCCATTCTAAGGCAGGCTATTGGTTGGAAAAGGAATTAACAGTATAGAATAATAACTATTCTTACAAAACTCACAACGGATGGAATAAAATATAATATCAAATGGTACCCATTTATTTCAAATCATTTGAAATGTCATTATACAAAATATTATAAAACTATCACATGAGGTCCATTACATCATTTGTTCAAGTACATGGGTACAACATAAAAATATCATAAAAGATAATAATAACTGTAATAAGCTTAAGCCACTCCACCTTCAAGCATTGTCACCGTCATCACTCCATCCTTAACCTTTGTTGTAATGAGGATGGATCAGAACAACAAATGTATGGTGAATAAAAATCTCGAGCCTTACCATTTCAGTACTTGGGAAGTATATTTCAAAATAAGAATATGCCTACGCACATAAAACCATTTAATATTTTTTTATAAGGGAAGGAAGCTGGTCCACAATCAACCACTTAATACCTTCCATTCCTGAAGTAGGTCTCTAAATCCCATAACCCCAATCCAACATCATAAATATATAACAATGCGAGAGATAGTACCCAAGCTACTTAATACCTTTTATTGGAAAATAGGCAGACTCTGGCCATTTAAGTCCTCAATTGAGGTAGACCTCATAATTTAATACATATTCCCAAGGTGGACTCCTCAATGGTAACTATCTAGCAAACATTATATGAAATCTCTTAAGTCACTTAATACTTCTTCATGGAAATGCAAACCCTCAATCAGTCCCTTAATACCTTATCCCGAAGTGGACCCTTGTCGAGATACCACCCATCGTGCCTAATAACCAGCCCCTTGGGCATTCAATACTTCATTTGGGGAAAAGAGGTAGGCCCTCAAACAACTACTTAATACCTCAAGACCCCAAAGTAGGCCCCACGTATTATGGCCTATACTTGTAATGACGTCTCACATTAGTCCGACTATTCATAGGAACTGGTAGCTAGATTAGTTGGGTAGATTTACCCTATAGAATTTGGGACTAAGCTCAAGTCATTACAAATATTTATCATAGGTGTAATGTATACCTCATAAAATGAACCATAAATAAATAAAGTAAATTGAGTTAAATATGATAAGGATTGGATATGAAAATTTTGTAAAAGTTTGAATTTGACCACTAAATTTATTCTGTTGCATTCATGGTGAAATTCTAATTTATTTCCATATATAATATGCTGAAAACAGAGCTCCAATGAAGAAGTTATGAGCGTTTTAAGTTTTTAGATTTAAAATAATTTGAATCGGATTCAAATAAATAATTAATTCCCTAATTTGAAGTTTCTTCTTTCAGTTTTGATTTTATAGAGAAGAATGAACGTATTGAAGTTTTGAGAAGAAGGAATGTTTTCTTATCTCTCTCTATAGGCTAAGGAATGTAAATGGGCTTGGACCCAACCAAAGAAAAATAGCCTAAGTAAATTAATTTTTATCACAAAACACCTATATATACAATGTAATAAAACAAAACAACATATTTTCTCTAAGTTTTCTTCACAATAAAAATTATAGAAACATATTTTCATGTTTAATAAAATATTCTACCACTGATAAAAGATAATTTAAGTTATAAAAATATTTTTGTTATCAAAAATCCTTATCTTTACATAAATAACCAATTTGCACTAATATTTCCATAAACATCATTTTTAATACCAATAATTACAAAAAAATAATTTTCTTGTATAATAAAATATAACAAACCATTTTCCATCATTTTTATAACCAAAACTTATTTTTAAATCAAAATTTACTTTTTTATTTGAAATAAACACATATTTTAAAACAAATATTTTTTTTATAAAAAAATCAATAAAAGAAGCAATTGACAATGATTACAAGAATTATTTCATTTTCTCAAACAAAGAAATCATATTTCACTCATTTTTCTCACAACCAACCAAGATAGAGTTTTAAAACTTTATTTTCATATTTTATTTCTAAAATCCATTATTTATTCCAAATAAACAATTTAAATCTCCAATTTATTTTTATTTCACAATATTAAATTATAACTATCGTTATAATTTAATATTTATAGGTAATCACAAAAACCAGGGTTGTTACAAAACTCCCCCTTATAAAAATTACGTCCTCGTAATTTCTAGAGAAAAGTTGTACTCAACACAATTATTTTATTAAGCAAAATAAAATAGATAAGCTCGAGTTCAATATTTCTCACTCTCAACAATGGATGATAGAAAGTCAAGGTAAGATATCCCAATAAATTCTACGGTTTCCCAAGTGTAATTGATGGGATTAGCCGACTATTGAATTTCTACGAGCAACGCATCATGATTTCGAAGGCGTTTTACCTTTGAAACAAGAACATTGACAGAATACTACACAAAAGATCAATCGAGTAAGATTAATTTCTTAGAAGCCTCTCGAATAGAGTTGGGATTTAGCACAAATTTATCCCGAACTCCAGTCAATAGGATAATTATCGTTATGACCTTCCATATAACATTACGAAAGGAACCACACCGATATTAGATTGACAACAATAGAGGTAAGAAAATTCGACTAGAGGCGGTTTCTCCAAGGGCCACCAAACTCAAACGACCGCATAAATGCAAGTCGTTACATAATGGTACAAAGTCTAGAAAAACTCGAGGAATGGATTTTCTATACTCCTATTTTACTATACAAATATTTTTAAGGTTTCAAAAATCCAATTTCTTCATACTTAAATTCTCAAATTTCAACATTTTGAAAATTTTCTAGACCTCTGACTAGATATCCAATTTAATCTCCAAATTCTTCATTTAAAGTGAATAAAATGCTTCACTCCTAAATTCTACCGTCATATATTTCAATTTAAAACATATATTTTCATACTAAACATCAACTCAATTATATTCACAAAGTAGGTAGAATCACTTGACTATTTAGAAAACAAGTTATTTCAATTTCAAACCTGCTATAGTAATCCTAAATTTTGACCCAGAAAAACTCAAAATCTGAAAATACTTATAAAATGAAAATTGTTCTACTAAGTCTAAGCTTTCTAGTGATATAAAGATCATCAAAATTGGATTCATGGTTTGAACATTATAAAAAATTTACTTTCAGCTCAAATTTTAGAAACTTTTAAAACAAAAATGTTTATTCACTTTCAAACCTATTTTAGATAGAATAAAAAGCAAAATCTTCCAATGTGGTAAAAAGAAATTTTACATCTTTCTAAAAGCTCTTACATTTACAAAAAGATTAAACTCATTTGGAGTTGTAAATCTCAAATTATCACTATTTTAACATAGTGCTTTTCCAAACGAAAATTCAGCTTTTAAAACAATCTAAAATTTGAAATTTTCCTACATTTTAATTTTAAACTACATTTTCAAGCAAGATTTTTGCTAAATCAATTATTAAATGATCTTCTTTTTCTCGAAAAGCTAAGACATATCAAATTATGATCAACTTTATGTAATCATCATACAAAGAAACAATTCATTAGTTTGGAAAAATTCTCATTACTTTCCAGAATCTAACTTTAAAGCAATTAACTAAGAAAACTCATTTTGAAAGAGATTACCAATCTCTTCCATTATTAAGAAATGATTATTGATTATCCAACAAAATAAATTTTTGGGATAAAGTTTAAAATTATTCTTACAATTTAAAATGATTATACTACATGAAGTGTTCATATATCGAAACAATTCAACTTCTCATTTCCGTTTTGTCACAAAATAAAATTTCCATTTAATTATCAACATAAACTAATTAAAGTTGATAGTTAATACAAATTTGTTTCAAAAGAATTTTACAAATTCACGTCAACAATTTTTTAACACAATTTAAATTTGAAAAAAAAAATTACTCACAAATCCATGATTAAGGTTTAAAATAAGTATATTCAATTTCAAAATTTTCCAATAATATAAGGGTATTGTCTCGCCATTGATTTATGGCGAATGACCCCACCGATTGGCTATAGAGTTGACCAAATGATCAAAACTGCCTCGCCACTCATCCAACACTCACTCGGGTTCTATGGTTGCATTACATATTCAAAACAATATTTAACTCTCAAACCATATTATTTTATTCCAAACTTTACTTATTAAAACTCAATTTACCAAGTCTGACTGTCTCATTTGAGCGTTTACGAAATTCCTATTGATAATGTTGATCGGGCACATCGACCAGATTTCTTAAAGCACTCGATGGATAATTCAACACAAAAATCATTTTCTATAAAAAAGAATACCTCATATATAATACATAAAATATTCTTTGTTTATCTCAATAACAAAATCCAATCACTCTTAAAAGCATATCTTTAATTTGAAGGATTTGAAAATTCAAATTGTTGCTCACACTCAAAATCAAAGAACATAAGGGGAACTCATTGAGATATTCCAAGAATACTTGACTCACAAGATTGACAAAATAAAATGGAGTGTTCGTCAAACCAAATGGTATAACAAGCCACACACAAAAACCATACAAGTGCGGAATGCTGTAAGAGAAACACTATCCTCCGCAACTCGTAGCCGATGAAAATTGGTCTAAGGTAAGCTGAGAAAAGACCCTAGCATCACTCAAAAGATCGAATAAGAGATCAAAAGATATAAGGGTAAGGATAAGGTATCTTCTCGAACGAGAAGAAGAAACACTAACAACATATCATAGCTTTGAGGGAAGTAATATCGCAAAGTATATCAACACTGAATCTTCTAAAAGGATATCTCGAAAGAGGCAAGAACGAAAATATCAATTAAATTCAATTAATCGCCCCATTTCCTTAGTGGAAATCCTTGTGGGAGGATAATCGAAAGGCTAAGAACTAGGAATGAGGTCAATACAATGCCCGATTGCCATATTGGGTGACAACCCAAAACAGACTAATAAAAATCAATAAAGCCTCAAAAACTAAAATTCGTGATACATCATCATCTCGAAACTCAAATGCAAATAAAGATATTTCAAAATCATCATCAATGTTCCAAAGAACAAAGACAACAAAGCTGAATTAGGATGCCTAAAATATAGGATCCTTTCTGAACATTACCCAAGGTGATGACTAATGTGCAAATTTGCGTAGAAAGAAATACTACAAAGAACAATCTCAAAATTGTACCAAGTGAAACGACCCAACTTTCTTACCACAGAAAATCGCATCATTTTTAAGAAAGAAAGGGATAGAAAAGAGAAAAGAAAGAAGAGAAGAAAGAACAACATCAGAATCTAAATAGCAGAACGAATAAATTACATTACTAACATAAATATTATACAGTTTACAACCATTATCAGAGTTATACAGATAATACAACACATACTAGACGGTTATAGACACCTGTCTAGTTATACAACTTAATACAATACACAAGAACAATTCAGAGAAATCTACACGGCGGAATACTATACATCTACACGCAGAAGCCTCCTGCTCCATTGCTCCTCCATAATTCGTCAAAGCTAACCTAAATCCCTTGGCTACTCGTAAAAGTTTGAGTACCCAAGAGTTTAAGAAAAATAGAATAAACTCCGGGTCAGACATGGGTCTGGTGTGAGTAACAGGTTAAGGTTGCTTAACTTTTAAAACCTTTGAAAAGAAAGGTATCACGTAAGACTTCCCACACATAAACATGGAAAAGTTTTTACCTTACGCTAACCAAAACATTTGATAGGAAATCCAGTGATATTATAATAGGTCTAGGGTTTTCAAGTAAATAAGAAATAGCCGAAATTGTTACATTTATTAAATTCCAGCTACATAGGTATACAATCAAAACCGTTGGCACTTATTGGATTTTGGATTCCATACAATGGCAGGGCTACTGGGGTACCGCCCATCACAGTACGTGGCCTAGATCACCGTACCGAGGAGCCACCCTAACTCCCTTGCAACACAAGGCCGGAACCATTCCTTACTGAACAGTTCCGAACAAGACAACCCCGACGGTTGGAGCTCAAAACCGTCCACACAGCCGAAATAAAAGGGACCTCTAGACAGGGGTAAATCTCACTCTCAACTGGGGGATACCCACGAAGCCTTGCTGCACCTCCTCTATTTTAGCCATTCCCCGTTGATAAGGCTTGAGGCTACGATTACCTTTATAGGACATATCACTTAGAATGCTCATCATCCACCTGACGATGTTCTGAAAGCATTCAATCCATACAAGTTCGTTCCGGGTTCGAACGAAACCGAAGGCATTATCTCGTTACACTCATTTTGGAATCACCCTCGGAGTTAAAGACGATAACCCTTGCACTCTGAATCTTCATCTCGAACCTATAAGTACTATTCCGTCAAACTCATTACGGAATCACCCATAGAGTTACTGACGTATAGTTCTTACACCTCGAGTCTTCACTTGCTCCACTTGGATTCACGACCTAACGTTTAATTGGAATCGATGTGGTTTTCGAATATCCCAATATGGAAAGTCAATCCCGGTCTCATCGAAATCCAAAGCGTGTCTTTTAAGGCCAAGTTGTTTTAAAGTTTAAAATAATTCAATTATCTATATACATACAGATAGATATCTTGCAAATCACAATTGATAATCAACATTATCGAAAATAAACAGATGATCCATATCATAATAGGTAATCCATATCATCATCACAATAGATAATCTATATTATCATCACAATGCAACCAAAGCATTCGTACCACACACAACATTACTTATCTCATTTCTGAGATCACAAAGCATCCAAAACAATCAATGTCATCCATTCATACATAAGCAATGATTTACTTAATCACAATATAATTAATTTAAAATGAATTAAATTAACTATCTCTATTTCTAATTAATTTAAAATGAATTGAATTAATTACTCTATCTTTAATTAACTTAAAATAAATTAAACTAATTACTTCACCAATATAAATCTTGCTTTCTCAATCATTTAATTGATAACAATCAATTAATCATTCATTATTAATCACCTAAATTAATCACCTTGATTAATTACCCTTAATTACATTCATGTAATTATCCTTTAATTAATTTCACAAATTAATTATTCTCAACCAAAAACAGTAATTAACATTTAATTACTTCAATTAATTAATTAACTATAATTAATTACCTTAATCCTTAATTAATTACATTAATTAATTACCCTTAATCACTTCTCATTGATTAATTAATCATAACTAATCAACTTAAATTACATCATTAATTGTATTAATTAATGGTCCTTAATTATATTTAAAATTAGTTACTTTATTTTAATTAATTACAATAAGTAATTAATTTAACTTAAACCACAATTATTAATCGTTCCTGATTAGTCACATTCAGTAGTTAACTGACTTTAATTACTTCATAACTAAATTTATTACTCCTTAATTAATTTCTTAATTAATCCCTTGATTAATTACAAAGTAATTATACTCAAATTACTTTCATCCTTAAAACATCTTCAATTAATTATATACTGTAATTACCAATTAATTACTTCACTAAGTAATTTCCAATTCCTTAATTACTTTAAGTAATTATCATTAAAATATCCAATGCTTAAAATTAATTAAACTTAATTAATCAATTTTAAATAATCATATTTAACTTAATTAATTACCTTAAGTAATTAATTTCTTAATTACTTCATTAAGTAATTATACTTAAACCATTCACAAATGATTATTATTAAATTAATTAATCGAGTGATCTAGGCCACGTACTGTGATGGGCGGTACCCCAGTAGCATTGTAACGACCCGCCATCCATCTCCACAGAATGACGGATCATTAATAAGAAAGAAAGGAATAGAGAATAGAAAGAAAGAGAAGAAAGAAGAAACAACACATCAGAATCTAAATAACGGAACGAATAAATTATATTAATAACATAATTATTACATAGTATACAACAGCGATCAAAGTTACACAGATAATACAACACATACTAGACAGTTATAAACACCTGTCTAGTTATACAACTCAACACAACATTCACAAATAACTCAGAGATATCAAACACAGCGGACTACTAGATAACTACAACGCAGAAGCCTCCTGCTCCATTTTCTCCTCCACAATTCGTCAAAGCTAACCTGAATCCCTTGGCTACTCGTAAAAATTTGAGTAACCAAGAGTTTATGAAAAACAAAAATAAACTCCGGGTCAGACATGGGGCTGGTGTGAATAACAGGTTAAAGTTGCTTAACTTTTGAAAAACCTTTGAAAAGAAAAGGTATCACGTAAGACTTCCCACACATAAACATGGAAAAGTTTTTACCTTACGCTAACCAAAACATTTGATAGGAAATCCAGTGATATTATAATAGGTCTAGGGTTTTCAAGTAAATATGAAATAGCCGAAATTGTTACATTTATTAAATTCCAGCTACATAGGTATACAATCAAAACCGTTGGCACTTATTGGATTTTGGATTCCATCAATGGCAGGGCTACTGCAAAACCCAAAACCTTCCCTGTCACCATTTCTTCACCGTGACACATGCACGGTGGTTGTAGCCACCTCCGACCACTACCCAGCCAACGAACAAGTCGCCGTCCATCCCTGCATCACCTCGCGACCGTCAAAACCCGTCAATCCACTCGAAATCGAATTCGAGAATCCCAAACCAAAACATGGCAACAATATAACAACCATACACCCAAACCTGGAAAACCCTCATTTCCCCCTCCTCCGGCCATCGGAGGTTCTAAAACTTCGGCCAAGTCTTCGTCCATCCCCTAGCTTCCCTTTCCCGGCGTACCAGTGAACTCGATCAACCAGAGGATCAATGCCGATCAAATTCCAGAGCATACCCAAAACTAGGTTTAGTAATTTCCCCTATCAACCACCATCGCCACGATCAATTATACATCGATCCCCTATTTTTCTCATCATCATTGATCATTCTGCCATCACCAGAAGCAAGTCCGAGCTTCCAGAATCTCGGTATCATCAGAATTTTCCAAAAACCCCAAAAACAGTGCAATCCCGACATGCACTTCAATTCAATTTTAAAAATTAAGATATAGATCTTAAAAATCCTATTTTTGAATCAGTATTCAATTTATAATTCTAAATAAAAGAATTAGAGTGTTTGAATTTTTACTAAAAACTCAAACTTTCCTGTTGTTCTTGTTTCCAGAGCAAATTACAATTTGTTTTAGCTTAAATATAATTTTAAAGCTTTCTTTATAATCAATCAATTAGATGTCGTTTGAATCCTAAATCCTAACATGAAATTGTTTAAGAGAAAATGGATTTTATCAAAATCCTTGCTTCTGAAACCAGGGACAGGCAAGCAGATTCACAGCACATAAAATCTATTTACATTCAATCATATATATATATATACACACACACACACAGAGCAAAGCATTTAAAATCATATATACCCAAGCATACTAATCAACATGCAACCAGATATACATACACAAGGCATACTATTTCCAGTCATCAATCAAGCAACAAATTATACTTAAGATTTATTCAAAAAAAAAGTTACTCGCCTGATTTAGCATGAAACAGAGCACAAGATTGAGTTGCTTTTACTTCCTGATTATAAACTGAGTTGAAGATTTTAAAACTTGAGTTGCTTTTGAAATCTTTAATCTGAAATGCCATACTTCATTGCTTTTGATAAAACTTGAGTGCTTACTGTTAAAAACTTCCATGCAGGCTTGACCCCAGATGCTTTTGAACCTCTTAAATTTGAATGCTTTAAATTTGAATAGAACTTGCTTTAGATCTCAAGTTTTAAAGAATGACAGTTGCATGTTCTTAATTTACATAGTGGATTGCAGGCTAGCATTTTGGAAATGGATTTTACAGTTTGCATGTTTGAAATGGTTACAGGGTTACGGATTTATAATTGAGGAGGATGTTGAAAAATGAATTACAGGTTGGTGATTGTGCTTTGCAAACTTGGTTACAGGTAAATGAATTTAAACAAGATTTCTTGTTTTTAGAGGAAGTGTTAGAGTTGCAGATATGTTTGAAAAAGTTTTCAGCTGAAACCTTTCTTTTTTTCTTAACTTTGAAAAAAAATGAACATTAGAAAAGAATAGAGCTTGAAGAAACATGCTTATATAAGATAAAAATGATTTATTTATAAATTAAAAGAAAAAATAAAAATAAATGGACACATGTAAAAAAGAAAACAACATTTGTCACATTAGTTATTTAATTCAAAACACATGTTATTATATTAAGTGGGCACAATATGCCAAGTATTGCGGATCCCCTCAATAGGATTCGCAATCCTTAAAGAAGTAACCAGATAAGAAACATCCAACGATTTCAACAAGCTCCCTTGATACAAACATATCAAAGAGAACTAGAATAAAATAATCACGAAAAAGATTATTTATAGGATAAAGTATCATTAATTCAATTATGGAATACCACGGAATAAAATATATTCCTAGACATATTCTAAACTTATGTCTACCTCAAAGGACGCAAAAAGGCTAAAGACACGATGATTAGGAGAATTGTAACACTTATATTGTACTTGGATGTATCGTAATATATGTTTTATTCTGTGTTTATCATATTTTGTTCTGAACTCAGCTCTAATACCAAGCTATGACGCCTCACCCTGAGACCAACATTAACAAAGAGTATTATTGGGTAACACTATCTCCTAATGCGGAGAATAGGGCTGGTTAGGAGCGACCATCTATAGCCTTGTTTTAAGCATCTATTAAATTCGTTGATAAATGCTAAAAAAAATTCCTTTCTCAAGTGGATCGACAGATTCAATAAATGCTTACATAAAACTATAGTGGCTAACGGATCTATTAGAACAAAATACAACAACAGAATGTACATCACATCACAGAACAACAAACAAACATATATACATATATATTGATACATCCCCAGCATAATACAAAATGATACAAGTGGTTTGAATACCACACTCTATACAATGAGTCAAAAGTATACACATATCAGAGTCAAACAAAAGGCTACAACAACAAAAGGTGATAAATAGATATCCAAGCGTAAGCATCAAAGGGAAGTCCAAAAGCAGGTATCTAACCTGAAACAACTCGGTCTGACCCGAGTATAAAATACACGGATAAGTCTAGGTAAAACAATTAGTTTAGTAAGATAAGTGATAATATGAAGTATAAGGAAAAAGGGAAGGGTATCCTCTCGAATGAAAAGAAACAATAATAAAAGCATGTCACTACTTCAAATGAGTTAATTCACTAAGCATATATAAACTATAAAGAGATAACTCAACATTGAAACAACTAAGTATAAACATGCCTTATATCATCGACATAATCATAAAAATAACAACAATGGTTTAGCGAAATCATAACTCCTAAATAGGAGAAATCCCAAAATGCAAAACTCACCAAAATGGAAATCACAAAATATATTCTCAAAATAGAGAAATCTCAAATCTCGAAAATACGCCATACCAGCAATCGCATATATCTCAAAAAAAGGAGACTATAAATCTCAAATAAATGCCATAGAATGGAAAATCTCAAATCTCAAAATAAATGTCAAGTGTTGGAAACCTAAATCTCAAATATAGAACTCGAAAAGGAGTTCAAATTTCCAAAGATGTAATCACCATATATAATGTCTCGAACGGCTCAAATGGATAAATATGTAAAAAGGCGATGCACTTGGAGAATCACAAAGAAATCAATGAAATCATCTCAAAGACATAGCAAATGCTCACAAATGGCCGAAGCCTGCCAAGTACTATTCTCTCATAATAATGCGCCACGTCTCTTAAACAAATGTCCGAAGGAAAACATCCTGAAGGACAAATAAATATGTCTCTTAGACAAATATCTCGAAGGACAAATATGTCACAATGGACAAATGCGTCATTTAGACAAACATCCCGAAGGACAAATAAACCGAAGGTCCACTACTGAAAAATACGTCTCTTAGACAATTTTTTTAAGAAACTCTCAAATATAAACTCGAAAAGTGTTAACGTGCATCTCATACCACACGTTCGCACTTAACAGTTTACTAACTGCAAGCCAATGCCACATCAGAAAGCGGTAAAAATATTTGCCTCATCTCATCGGCAAATATGACCCGAAAGTCAAAACGAACAAACGAACAAGTCAAGAATTAACCGAAAAGATAAACGCACGTGTCTCATACCACGTGTTTTACCCAATCATTTAATTCTCCTTCTCATTCGCTCGAATAGTGCAAAAACGTGTATTTTATATATAAAATAATTTATTTGAGAAAACAAGCTTTTAAAATAATTTTTCGAAATCGTTTTTGAAAACAATCTTTGAAAATTCTCTTATTGTAGAGAATATATAGATTTTATAGCTTGAAAATAATTTAAAATATTATATGATAATTATTTCAAAAGTCAATTTATTTTAAAAATCATTTCAAAATTATTTTAAAAAACCTGTGCCCGAAATCATGGAAAAATATCGAAAACCGACATTCGAAATCATCTTAAAATCGATTCATTTTGAATCACAAATTTACTAAAATTCTGGCTTGCCTATTAATAGCCTTCATGGCCTTCAAAATAGTTCAGAATTGTCACAAATACAAGATGCAGAAGTCGGAAATCGAACGGGAAAACAAGGCAAAACAAAAAAAAGCGCAAAGGCAAAAACAATACCCAGGTCTGAAATCTTTTTCGGGTTCAACTTTCATACATAATTCAAATGGCTTAATGACCTCGGAATGGTCTAAAATTTGATACACACAAAGCAGAACAATTTATCTATGAACTGGAAAAACATACACTGAATTTCGAAATGAAATGGTAAAGATATGAAATTTCAAACATGAATTCAGGCCATGTTGAATTCTGTCCAGGTTTGAAAACGCTCTCGGGTTCAACTTACTGGCATGAAACAAGTGACCAAACGGCCTCAGATTTAACTAAAAATTGGTATGCACATAGGAGAAAACTTAAGCATTCAAATATAAAAATAACAAATGAATTCCGATAGGAAGTGAAAAAATACGCTATCTCAAACATGGACTCAATTCATGTTTGTAGCAGCTCAAAAAACGGAAATATGTACAGGTCTGAAACTATCTCGGCTTCAAGTTAAAAGCATGAAATAGAGGACCAAATGGCCTCATATTGAACTGATAATTGGTATGCGTAGTAGAAAACTTCAAATTTCAAATAAAAAAAGAATCGATGAATTCCGACAGGAAATGAAAAGGATACACTGTCGTAAACATGAACTGCGGCCATGTTTGCAGCAGCTCAGAAAACGGAAATATGTACAAGCCTGAAAACCATCTCAGGTTCAACTTTCAAGCATGAAACAGAAGAACAACGTCCTTAGATTGAAATGAAAATTGGTATGCACATAGTAGAAAACTTCAACTTTCAAATTAAAAAAAGAATTGATGAGATCCGATAGGAAATGAAAAAATACGTTGTCTCAAACATGGACATAGGCCATGTTTGTGACAGCTCAGAAAACGGAAATATGTACAGGCCTAAAAACCATCTCAGGTTCAACTTTTAGGCATGAAACAGAGGACCACACATCCTCAGATTGAGCTAAAAATTGGTATGCACATAGTAGAAAACTTTAACGTTCAAATAAAAAAAGAATCGATGAATTCTGATAGGAAATGAAAAAGATACGATCAGGCAAAGTAGCAACAAAAATCAGTTTTTCACATAAACAAATAACTATAGAAAAACAGTTACAGAAGCTAATTTTTCACAGATTTTGGCTTTTGAAGCTTTGCTTCAGCTAGAAATTGTGAGTTTTACCACTCACCTTGCAATTTTTGAAGAGAAACTTAGATTTTCTTGAGAAAGTGGATGGCTTTGTGCTTGAATTTGCCTCAGATACCTGTAGAAACTCAAGACAGAAGCATGCAAGAAGAAAGAAAGAACACTACAGACAATCCAAACACAAACTAGATTTTTGATGCAATGATCTCATTTTGGAAGTGATTACCTGTAGGAATTAGCTTCAATTAGATTAAAACAACAAATTGTTGAAGAAATTTGAAGATTGAAAGACTTAGAATGAAAAGGAGGAAAGTTTCTTCTTTCAGTTTTGATATTACAGTAAAGAGAAGAATGAAAGTTCATAAACTTTTGAGAAGAAGGAATGTTTTCTTATCTCTTTCTATAGGCTAAGGAATATAAATGGGCTTGGACCCAAACCAAAGAAAAATAGCCTAAGTAAATTAATTTTTATCGCAAAACACCTATGTATACGATGTAATAAAACAAAACAACATATTTTCTCTAAGCTTTCTTCACAATAAAAATTATACAAACATATTTTCATGTTTAATAAAACATTCTACCACTGATAAAAGATAATTTAAGTTATAAAAATATTTTTGTTATCAAAAACCCTTATTTTTAGTTAAATAACCAATTACACTAATATTTACATAAAACATCATTTTCAATACCAAAAATTACACAACAGTAGTTTTCTTGTATAATAAAATATAACAAACCATTTTCCATCATTTTTATAACCAAAACTTATTTTTAAATCAAATGTTACCTTTTTATTTATAATAAACACATATTTTAAAACAAATACTTTTTTTGATAGAATTTTAATAAGACCATTTGCTAAGAAATCCCCGTGTGAATTATTTTATGGTAAAAAGCCAAAGTATCTTATTTTAGAGTTTTTGATAGTAAATATTTTATATTAAATACAAAAGATAATTCAGATAAATTTGATGCTAAATTAGATAAAGAAAGTTTTATTAGATATTTTAATAAAATTAAAGCTTATAGAGTTTTTAATACCAGAACTAACACTATTGAAGAAATATTACACATTTTATTTGATACAAATTTTAAAGAAAATAATACCAGTATTGATGAAGAAGAAAATATTAAATAGAATAAAAATAATGAAATTACAAATAATGAAGTCACCGATAATAATGAGAATAATGATAACTCTGAAAATTCATAAAAGTTATAAAACACTATTCACCCCTTCTCTAGTACCCCTTATCTAGTATTAAAATAGTCTTAAGAACCATTACACAAGAATATTTACATGGCTGTCATCATCAAAATGGGAAGATTGTTAATACCTCAGATATTGATTTGATGACAACAACCATATAAATATAAACACTAATGTTTTGTTAAGTTTTATATTATATTGTAGAATATTACATAGGTACAAAATGGTTAAACTTGAAGACCGGTCGGTTTAAAGACAAAAAATGAAGATTTAGAGATGATGATCAAGACTCGTGAGTTTATAGACAAAAGACTTGAAGAGCTCAAGACTTTAGTATGTGTCATTAGAACAAATTGTTAAAGTCACTAATAGCATATTCTGATTTGACTCACAAATTTTTTATTTTTGATATTTTAATCAAAATAAATTATTATAAATTCAAATTTTATTTTTACAAATATTTTATAAAAGTTTTTGTGTGTTCAAGGTATTTAAAAATTATGTTTAAAATAATTTTACAAAAATATAGAAGATTGAAAATAATATAAAAGAAAAATCATTTTTCAAAATTAACAATAGTATGTTAACATGCCCCTCTTAGATATGTCGATATAGTGACCACTAGTTGGTTTTTTAATTTTTGAAAAGAAGTGTTTTTTGGACGCACCTCTTCACGAATGGATAGTTCAGTTCATTCACTTATAAAGAGGAGTGCAACAAAATTTTCAACTAGTTTTCTTACATTCTTCTTACCCCTTACTCTCTAGAAATATTTCTTGAAAACTACTTTATATATTCTTCAAAATCTACATAGAATCAATCCATTCTCTACAAGGTTGATTCTCTACAAACTATCTACTATCTTGGAAGCATTCTCTTTACAAACTCAAAGATCAAACTGCTATCAGTAGGGCTATATGATATCTTGTATCCCAGTTGCAACTGTTTGTATTTGGAAATCAACAACTCTACTCTTATTTGTTTAGGTGTGCTTGTTGCCCATTCAAATCAAGTAGGTTTGACTATTGCCTGTTTAAATCAAGTGGGTGATCGTGTTGCTTGGTGTAACAACACGACTTTCTATGCATTATAAATTAATAAATTTTATTAAAATAAAAAGTGTTTGAATTTGATTTGAGATGATTTATTTTTTGAAAATAAAATTTTTAGTTAATTAAATTCTATTTAATAAGAGGATTTGTTGTAATAAATTGAATTGAATTAATAAAAAAAATTGAGTGACTTATTCAAATCCAATGCATCGTGTAAGTTAAATATGAAACATTATCAAGTCTAAATAATTTTAAATACATTGAAATAGTTGGGAAGGCAATTTATTTTGTAATCGAACAATGAATTATTAAATAAAACAATCAAGCATCGAACTGAACAATATTGTTCAATTATCAAAATATATTTTGTATAATGGAATGCAAAAAAACTTAAATTAGATTGAAATTTATTGACAAATAAATCAAACGAGTTGTTAAAGAAAAGATAGAATAAATAGGCAAAGTAAAATTATCATGATCTAGCCCAATTAAACAAGGCCCAAACCTGTACTCCATCCACATTTCTCTCGAATACTCTTCTAGCTTCCCTGAACCCGATCCTGCTGGTTTAAGCTTTACCCTAACCCCTTTTTCTCAAATCAGTTGGTATCTTTTAAAGAAAATAAACAAACGAAATCGCGGACGACTGCAAGGCGCGCAATGTTGGAGGTGAATTACACGATCGATGCCGGCCAGGGGAAGGAGGGACGCGATATGGTTTCGCGATGGTGCAGATGTGAGTTGTGACCTGGTAGGCGGCTGTTGATGGCGACTAGAGGAGATGTCAAGGAGGAGCAAGCGATTCATAGGGGGAAGTGCGATTGGGGATTGCTAATGGTGAGCGACATGTTGTAGAAGCGGTCGCGATGAGGTGAAGGACTGGAGCAAGCCGCGACTAGGGTTTTGGGCTCGATGAAGAAGGAACGAATGGTGGGAGGTGCGCGCGTGCAATCGTGATCTAAGGAGGCGACAATGAAATTTAGCAGTAGTACGCTTTAGTGGCAAGAAAGAAGGTAGCGATGGAGTTGGTTATCGGCTGCTGTGAAGACCGTGATGGTGGAAGCTTAGGCTGGGCTGCGATCGGAGTTAGGAGAAGGCTGCTAGCTAGGTGAGGTTTAGGGTATTTTAAATGGAGACGATAGCTGATGTGTAAGTGTCCATGTCAGTGGCAGTAAATGTCATCGCTTGGAATTTTTAGTGAGTTCTCACTCACATCTATGTCTATTCATTTTTACTTGATGCTTGATCCCCCGTATAATTAATTGATTGCTTGGTTGAATTGATGGCTTATTATTAAATGTTAATGATTGTTTGTTGATGATCCATGTTTGACGTTGTTTGGATTAGATGAAATGGATTATTCTTGGATGGAATTGACGGGATGAATGTTGTTTGTTTTGGGTTAAGATTTGTTGTGTATGTTTGTTGATTTTGACGAAGATATTGGTTGAATATAACATTTAAATTGATTGAAGTAAAGGCAAATGAACTAAAGGATGTAAATTTGAAACAAACAAAATTATTTTGGTGGTAAATAGCGAATTCTAGAAATATGTTTTATTTTTAATATTGAGATTATCGAATTAATAGAATTTGAAAGAGGAATGATTTTTGAAAAAAAAATATTTATAAGTTGAATAATTTTGAGGATATAGTAAATTCAAGTTATTTTGGAAGAACGATGAATTGTGGGATTTATAAAATAAGGGAATTACGAATATAAAGTATTTAGAGGACATTTATGTAATGAAGATTGAAATCTATATTTTTGTAAAGACGAGCAATTTGAATCTAAATAAAATGATATCTTGAAATGTTTCAAAGTGAATGTAAATTATTTTATTATTAAGTAAAAATTTGCATTTGTTATATAATGAGAAGTGAACTTTGAAAGAAACATATATATTTGAGTTTAATTGAACATGTAAATAGGCACAAGGAAGAAGTTGTAAAAAAAATTAGTCTCGGGGACGATAAGTTTGTTTTTTAGTCTGAATGACACTATTCAGTGTAAACTGAAAATGATAGGTACAACTATCATTCTGTGAATTACACTAAAAAATGTCCCCTGGCCTGAAAAACAAACTTTTTGTCACTGAAACTAAATTTTTTTCTAACTTTTTCCTTGAGCCTAAAAACCCTTAATTGAATTACCTTGGGAATAAATTATACAACGTAGAATTAGAGTTTGATGATATTTATTAATGATATTGATTTTAAAGAGGTTTGAAAATAAATGAGGAATTTAAAAGATGAATCTTGAAATTATAAATTTGAGTTCGAAAATATTTATGAAACGAGAACACTTTTTTGATCTGAAGTATTTTGTTAATATTGAAGTGTAAATTTGAAGTGAAAGTATTTTTTAGTTTTTAAAATTTATCAACGAGTTTAAATAAAAGATTCTTTGAATCAAATTAAATTATTTTGAATTATAGATTTGGAAATTAGATGTGAGAATCATTAATTACCATTTTAAAGAGAAGAAATAAATAAAAGAAATGTTTTATGATTAAAGTTAAAAGAAGTATCTTTGTAATAAGAGGGAAAAAAATGATGTAAAATATATTGAAATAAAAATCTGCATCTCGTTAAATACTAATTAAATAATAATAATACATTGAGGTGAATGGATAATTGTTGATTTGTCTACTACGAACGGGATAAAGTAAAATTTCCCGTTGTATTGAATAATAGAATAATAAATTTAAAGAATAATGAATACAAAAGCGATTTAAGCAAGAGTGATTTAATAAACGAAGCGAAAATTTGTTTAATATTAATTAATTGAGGGTGTTGTGTATATATTTCACCGGACGCTATGCGACGTCCGTGTGTGGCGTATTTATTTATTCAACACAAGTATAATGTCGAATTTTTCATTGAGAACGAGGTATTTGATATTTGGATGTCAGTGGACTATTCTATATTATACACCCATATTGATTGATGTTATTTGGATTTCTATCTTGACGTGTGAGGTAGATCATGTTATTTCTTATTTCAATTTTAAGCAGCAATATGATCATCTCCGCTTTTGAGTGGAACAAGAAGTATGAAGTCCCAATGAGAATATGACGGCCACAAGTACTTTTGATAGCCCCATCTTAGCTTAACCAACCGTGGGGTCGCTCCCCGATGGTTGCAGCGACATGGCCTCCTTATCGCATGGTCACAGTCTGTTGCACGGGCTAACGGGACGAATTTAGAATGAGTCGATGAGGTTTATGGGAGTGAGGAATAAGGAAGTGAGGAGATGAGGAAGCGATGTGCGTTTATTGTGCAGCTAAAGAATGGTGAGGACGCTCATAGAAATATTACAAGTAGGGCCTCACTTTGCGCCTAAGAAGTGTCGAGGCTCAGATGTAGACTCGGCTTCTGCCAGTAGCAATAATAACAGCACATATACCGCAGCAGCAATAATGAAATTAAAAATGAAGAATAAAATGAATAAACTTAATACTGCTAAATAAATATGAATAATCGATGTTTGTGCTATGCTTTTTGCAATGTATGTTGTGTGTGAAGTGTACGATGTGTGATGTGTGCGATGGATGTTTTGATGTTTGATGGATGTTTATATGATTGATGGGTGATGAATGTTGTTTGATGTATTAAAGATGTTTTATTATTCCTTTGATGATTGAATTCTTATTATGCTGAGTATACTATTCATAAGATATTGTATGTATCCTCACCATTGAATATAGACATAGTCTGACCCATTTATCATTTATATAATACTTGAGTCAGTCCGAGACATTTCAGATTTATGGACTTGAGACAAATCGGCTTATTGGTTTTAATTGGAGAATAAAATATTAGATGTATTGCATATCATGTATTTAGACTCGTGTATGGATGTGATATTGTATTAGATGTACTGCATTTATCTTGTATATAATTGAGATTTAGTGGTAATTTGACTTTTTATATCTCATTCAGACTTATATGATGTATTATATTCTTATCGATGCGTTGATGACTCGTTGATTTATTTATATTGTCTACTGTTCTATCCTCGCGCAACACATGTGTTTTTGTTGCTTTGTACTGAGACTACTTATGTCGAGATGAGTGATTTTTATAGTATGAGACATATTCAATGTTAGTCCAAGGGAATATTCATGTGTGCTTCACCCACATTGCCTCATTCTCTGTGTTACTCGATAGTAATATACAGTAATACTTTTGAGTAATATGGGGGTAGAGGTGGGGTGTTACATTTTTGGTATCAGAGAAGGTTTAAAACAATACAGAGTACAAAAGACACAAGCCTTGGCCTCAGATGAGACTTAGAGTCCCTGTTCCCGGTGGTGCGAGATAAATTTTTGCTTATACTTAACTGATAATAGGAGTGTAGGATGATTACGGAGGTAAATTTTTGAAATTTTATAAATTATTTTGATATGAGTGTATGAGAGAGTATTATTATGGTAAGGTAATAAACTGTTTTAAAAAGTAATCAATTTATTGTTATAAATTAGCTATTTGAGGTGATAATTGCAGCCATCGAGCATTAGTGGACGGCTGTAGTCGATGGCGAGGCAATGTTCATCACATGATCAACATTGCAGCCAATTGGTGAAGTAAACTACTAGAGATTTGTGGCGTGGCATTATCGCTAGATTAATAAATATATTTAAATTTGAAATTAGTATGTTTGTGATGATTTGCGATTGAATGGATGCTATATTGTATGATGTTTGTGATTTGCATGTGTGTTATGAAGTTGTTTATGATGTGATGCATCATGGAAGGAAAAAATGTATGAACAGGAAAAATATATCTATATATGCGTATATACATTTGGATTTTGATGTTAATAAAATATATCGAATTGTTTTGCATTGATACAAAATAAATATCATTCAAAAATGTCGTTATGCAAAATGGTTTAGAGAAAGGAAAAAATTACTGTTTTGAAATAAATATAGGATTTGAGGAAAAGTGAATTGTTATATTGAAAAAGATGTTTTGAAAATAATAATAATATAACTTTGTATTTCAATTTTGTTACATCATTATTCTTGGTGCAATCAAATTTTCAAGACACTCTTAATTATTATTACTCAATCATCATTATCAAAACACAAATTACTTGGATTAATTCATAGTGCAAGCAATTAATAAACAGTGAATGTTTTTAATTGATTCCTATTTGCAACACATCTACCTTGTCCAATCAATTTTATATAAGTCAAATTTCTTTGTGATTTGAAATCAAGATTTATTTGCTTTATTGTATTATAAATCTTTTATTATCTGATGATATTAAAGCAGGTTAAAGATGTATACGTATGTTCGATTTTAATGTTAATAAAAATACATTATTATTGATTTACAATGAAACAAGAAATATATTATTTTAGGAAAATTTCGTCGAATGTTTTGAAAAGTGGTTTTGAAATATTGGAAGATTTTGAAATAAAAATGATAAACATAATTAGAAGTTATATAAGGTATTGTCAAAAGAGATTTGTAAATAAAAAGTATTGATTGTTTTAAAAAAGAAAAGAGGAGATTAGTGTTGTACTAATATGAGCATAACTTGTGAGTGTGTGATTCGATTTTGTCGACTCCTTTTCCATTAATTAGGAAATAGCATGAGTAATATTTTTATTGTTCACCACTTTCCAAACCATTGAGTTTAAGTGAGATAAAAATATAAATTACAATGAATATTCATTGTTTTCACAAAATGCGAATTTGTCAAAACCGAGCTGAACCATTTTGCACATAACTTTTGATTTGTTTGTTCGATTTTTATGATTTTTCCCATTTCGAAAAGCTTAAAACATATGCCAAAACTTTTATTTTAAATGTTTTGTGGAATTTTTAGGTTTTCATGGCTAACAACACAAAACTAATAGGTGGACATGAATTTAAACAATTACTTCAGATTTTTGATGTTTTGTGAATTGCGGCATAATTTCTTGTATATTTGATGTTTTGATGATTTGGGAGTTACTTATGAATACCAATACAATATTCCATAACTCTACTTTAAAACTCTCATCTAGTTTGATGATCTTTGCTCTTTAAGTTCTTGTTGATAAGTGGTTAATTAAAATGCATGTTAACTATGTATTAAAATATACTTACTTAAATCCTAGTATAAATGACTAATGTTTGAAGTTGAGTTGAGTTTAGGTACATATGAAGCATGATGGACCATTTGGTGATGATGAAATACTTTTGCTCGCTAATTAATAAGTAAATTTGCTTTAAAATGACAAACAAAGGTATGTTTATATAGTATATGAATATATGATGTGATATTATGTCGTTTTCCCGTGTTTCGGGAAGCACATGTAGAATGCTTCTTCGGGGATGTATATTTTGAAATTATATTTTTTTTTTCAAAATGCTTTTCGTACAAATGAGACTCTGCCAAAATTGTTCAAAAAAACCAACACCAGAAAAAAAATTCATTAAATTTATCATATGCGAAAAATAGAAAGTCGTTATTTGAATCTGCTTGAAATAGTAGAGTACGATAATATGTGTAGGAATTGTAAGAGCCACATAGAGAATCGAGTAATTGAGTTTAATAAATAAGCAATGGTTACGAAGAAACTCAAGTATGAGTTGTGTATATCGACTTCCATATAGGCAATTGTGTAGAAGTAATTTTCTTAAGGGAGCCAGTCTGTAATAGCCCGACTTTCTATGTCGTATAAACTAATAAATTTTATTAAAACAAAAGGTGTTTGAGTTTGATTTGAGATGATTTATATATTTATATAATGAATTTTTTAGTTGATTAAATTCAGTTTAATAAGAGGATTTGTTGTAACGAATTGAATTGAATTAATAAATTCTTTTAAGCGATTTATTGAATTGAATGCATTGTGTTAATTGAATATGAAATATTTTAAAGTGTAAGTAATTTTAAATGTGTTGAAGAAGTTAGGAAAATAATTTATTTTGTAATCAAATGATAAAGTATTAAATAAAAATAAGAAAGCATAAATTGAACAAATTGTTCAATTATCAAAATATATTTTGTACAGTGGAATGCAAAACAACTTAATTTAGATTGAAATTTATTGACAAATAAATTAAACGAGTTGTTAAGAGAAAAGGTTGAATAAATAGGAAGAGTAAAATTATTATAATCTAGCCCAATTAAACAAGGCCCAAACCCATACTCCATCCGCATTTCTCTCGAATAGTCTTCTAGCCTCCATGAACCCGAACCTATAGGTTTAAGTTTACCCTAAGCCCTCTTTCTCAAATCAATTGGTATCAATTAAAAAAAATAAACAAAATCACGATGGCTACGAGGCATGCAATATTGGAGGTGAATTACGCGATCGACACCGGACAGGGGAAGGAGTGTAGTGACATGGTGTCGGGGTGGTGCAGATGCGAGCCGTGACCTCGTAGGCGGCTATTGATGGCGACTAAAGGCAATGTTGAGGTGGAGCATGCGATTCGTAGGGGGAAGTGCGATTGAGGATTGCTAATGGTGAGCGACGTAATGTAGAAGCAGTCGTGATAACGTAAAGGCCTGGAGCAAGTCGCAACTTGTGTTATGGGCTCAATGAAGAGGGGAAGAACGATGGGAGGCATGTGTGTGCAATCGTGGTCAAGGGAGGTGAAAATGAAATTTAGCGGTAGTATGTTTTAATGGCAAGCAAGAAGGAAGTGATGGAGTTGGTTATCAGCTGCTATGATGACTGTGATGGTGGAAGCTTAGGCTGGGCTGCGAGCTTGGTAGGGTATTTCTGAACAGAGACGATAGCTGATGTGGAAGTGTCAACGTCAATGGTAGTTAATGCCATCACTTGGAATTTTTAGTGAGCTAATCTCACTCACAGCTATGTCTATTTCTTTTTATTTGATGAATGATTCCCAATATAATTACTTGATTGCTTGGTTGGATTGATGGCTGATTATTAGATGTTATTGATTGTTTGTTGGTGGTCAATGTTTGGCGTTGTTTGGATTGGATGAAATGGATTATTGTTGGTTGATATTGATTGGATGAGATTTGTTCTTTATGTTGGTTGATTTTGATGACGATATTTTAAATTGATTGAAATAAAGGCAAATGAAGTAAAGGAGGTATTGAAACAAATAAATTATTTTGGCAATAAATTGGAAATTCTAGAATGATGTTTTATTTTTAATATGGAGTCTATTTAATTAATAGAATTTGAAAGAGGATGATTTTTGAAAAAAATATATATTTATAAGTTGAATAATTTTAAGGATATAGTAAATTGAAATTATTTTGGAAAAAAAGATGAATTTGGGATTTTATAAAATAAGGGAATTTTGAATATTAAATTTTGTTTACCATATGAGTATAAAAGTATTTAGAGGATGTTTATATTATGAAATTCGAAATCTATATTTATTTTTAATGATGAGCAATTTGGATCTAAATAAATGATATCTTAAAGTATTTCAAAGTGAATGTAAATTATTTTATTGTTAAGTGAAAATTTGCATTTGTTATACAGTGAGAAGTGAATTTTAGAAAAAAATATATAAAGGTTTGAGTTTAACTATTTTCAAAATATTACGATGATATGCATACTAGAAAACAATTAGGATTTCCCATCCCCCGTTTAATCTGATACCCTATCATAATTATATTTTCTAGAATCACTATTAAGCTTGTGGTTTTCATAGGCTCACTGATAACCTTTATATAGTTAGGAACATCATGTCCTATTCATAGTTTTCATGGGATAACTAAGAACCTATAAGCTCCTGCCGGTTAACTTGATTACTTCATGGGTTCCCCTAAACCTATTAGTCATTTCAATAACTAATGACCTTATCCTAGTTTTCATGGGTTGTCTGGAAACATATGATTTATCTAGTAACTCACTTTACATCCTAGTTTTCATTGCTTGACTAGGAACCTAATGATACTTCCATTAATCACTTTCTTATCCTAGTTTTCATGAATTTACTGGGAACCTATTGACTGATGTCAATTCTTAATTCGGATATAGTTTTCATGGGTTCACTACAAACCAATTATCCCCTGCTAATCGTCCTTAATGCATAGTTATCATGGGTTAACTATGAACCTTTTGGTTTACTCCAATAACTACTTAATCATAGTTTTCATGGGTTTACTACAGACCTTTTGGTTTACATCAATAACTATAAAGCTTAGGCATCCTATATTTTTGGTTACCCTGACTCCATGGATGCACTTCTACTCATTCAGGAGTTTAAGCAATTTATATTCACTATTGAGTAACCTAACTGGTTCTTCTGCCCGTTTTTCCCCAAAATTCAGTTATGGGTTATCATGTGAATATATTCATATTTGAATAAGCTAACGACAATTTGACAATACCACTCCTATGGGTTTTAGGTCCATGAAATACATTTCATAAATCATAGTTAGCACCTTTAACTTATATTTTTATCAAGGCAAAACTTCTTCAAAATTACATACTTGGAGGCATTACAAAACTCCTTTATATGAGCCGTGAGTTTTCCTTTTAAAAATTAGAGTATGGGTTTTAAAACCCTTCGACAACGTCAAAAGCTTCTACTTTCAACCCCCTTCGAAAGGTTTTTCTTTTAAAACAATAGGCTTCATCCTCTTAAATACTTTGAAACACTTCTTTCGAAACCTTTCAACCATGTTAAAGTATCATTAAATAAAAGTGGAATCTTAATTTTCAAGCCACCTGAAAGTAAACGTTTTGAAAGCATTGAAAATCAAACCTTTCAAAGCCATTGAAATTCAGACCTTTCGAAGCCATTGAAAAGCAAACCTTTCGAACCCATTGAAAAGCAAGCCTTTAAAAGCCATTGAAACTCAAACCTTTTGAAGCCATTGACTTTATACTTAAAAATACTACCTTGGGTCATAGGTGGAAGTATCTTTTTCAAAACCACTCTTTATTTTATAAAGTATTGAGGAAGATAACTGAACCTTTCGACAACGTCGAAAGCTTATGCTCTCAACCCCTTCAGAAGGTTTAAACAAAAATAAAGGCAGCGACACTCTTTCAGAATCTCTTTGAAAACCAATCTTTCGAATTCATAGCTTTCGACCTTGTCGAAAACAAGCATAGCTTTCGACCTTGTCGAAATCTCTTTATAACAGGCAAGTGATTTTTCTTTTTCAAAACAAAGTAAACTAAGGGATCATCTCCTTCGAAAGCAACCCTTCAACACCTTACCTTTCGACTTGGTCCAATTCACTGCGTACCACCTAAATGATATCATGTGCATTGCTTTCGACCTTGTTGGTCTATGAAGTCGAAAGGTCTCGGTCGAGAGGTCTAAGTCGAAAGGTTTTCCAAAGAAGGCGGGACCACCTTTTCTGGTAAAAGCCGATTTTGCCAAAATAAGTGAACTATTTATAACAAACTTGTCTACTTGTAAACATTTGATTGGCTCTCACAAACTTTTAAATAATTGGCTAATATTTGCCACATTTCTTAAATCTAAAATCAAGTTACTTTTAACAAATAAGCCTTTCCTCTTATAAAAATAATTAAATCATTTATGTCCTTCTTTCGAAATAATTTAATTTCCATACTAAATCATTTAGTAAAAATCCCCAAAAATTTCGGAAATTCACTTTATCATGTCATCTAACATATTAAAACTTTAGACCCAAATTCTTAATATATTTTCCAATATAAACTTATAAACCCAAGTAACCATATTTTCCTTTGAAAATTCATAATAAATTCTCCACGGCTTGAAAATTATAAAAATTGAACCTCAACTTCAAAATCATGTTTCTATAACATAAAATTTTCCCATGGCATTTCAAAATTATTAAATCTCGATTTTACCCTAAAACCGTATATATATCTCCTTTAAACAACCTTGTTTAGATCATATAAATCATAGATCAAGCATATCATCGATCAATATATTGTAATCAGATTTATATTAAATCCAAACCATATGATAATAAAATCAAAATAGAGATGTAGAAATCATTATTCACCTTAGCTTGGATAAGGAAATTGAAGTTTGATTGAGACTGATTTCTTCTAGCTTGAATCCTAAGATTTAAGTTGGTTTTCTCTTTTCTTCCGAATGGCCGGGCTTGCTTTCTTATGTTTATAAATTTTTCTTGTAATAAATTGAACTTGTATGGCCTAATGAAAATGCTATAAGGGGAATGTGGGTGACAATTTACCCTAATGCCCTTATGCTCAATTGCTTAATGCTTAACCATTTATTAGTTCATTAGTTTATATAAGCACGACCACCTAATTTATTAATCAACCTCAATCTTCTTATCTACACTATTCTATTTAATTTGTTCCAATTAAATCTTCTGAATAATGTCAATAATGTTAGGGTGTTACAAGTACTAAGTACCAACGAGGATATGACGATCAGCAGTACTTTTACTAGCCCCGTCCTAGCTTAGCCGACCATGAGATCACTTCCCGATGGTTGCGGTGACATGGCAACCTCGTCGTGTGGTCACAGTTTATTGCACGTGCCAACGAGATGAATTCAGAACGAGGCGAGGAGGCTGATGGAGTGAGAAGCGAGGAAGCGAAGTGCATTTATTCTGTAGCTAAAGACTGATAATGTAACGACCCGTTAAATTAATAATATTAAATGAATTGAATTAATATAATTTTTAATCTAATTTATAATAAATGTAGGAGTTGGATATAGTAACTGAGATTTAAGATTTAACAATTGAAATGTTATATGGCAATAGGTAGAATAACGAAGATTTGTGTTGTGGTTATAAGTCATAATTAGTTGATTAAAATGGTATTTATGAAATAATAACTGAATTGAATTGCAATATATAAACATCATAAAAATTTAATTGGTGGATTAAATTTGTTAAAGTTCATAAGTTTTGTAATTTAGTTTAGTAGAACTTTAAATTATAAACGAAGATTGAAATAAACGATAAATTTAATTATGTAAATGGTGACTCAAGACCTAGGTTATAGAAATTGGAACATAATCCAATTTGAATTAAGTAGAAGAAGGATTTGGTTAATATGTAAGTTATTGTTCAAAGTATTGAATAAAAACTTGGAATCCAATCATAATTTAATGATAATAACGTTAGTATTAGAGAATAAATATATTTCAATGCAGTACCCGAGTGAATGGAATAAAATGAATATATATTGAATAGAAATGGAATGTAAATTGGCACATTTGGTTGAAAGTTAATTTTAAGAAACATATAAATGTTGAATTTGTGAATGTTAATATAAATATTAACTTGAATGGGATTCATTAATACAAAGATGTAATAAGTGTAGATAGTAAAAATTTAATGTCTGTAGTGGATAAAAATCTAGTAGTAACATAAAATTTATTTATATGGAAAAAGAGTATAGATTTGAACAAATTTATGAAAATTTGATAAGAACAGTGGTTGTAATCAGTTTGGTTATTTAATATTTGGAAGAAAGAGATTTGTAAATCCGTTAATGAATTTATAATGGGAAGGAATGGTAAGAATGTAAAAAAAAAAAAAAAGCATTTGATTCAATTAAGGGAATTAAATTATAATAAATGGACTTAAGATAGTAATAAAATTTGTTTTGTTTAGGTGATTATGTATCGATAAGCTATAACTAAATTTGCAGTTTGGTAGTAAATGGGATATGAGAAGACAAAGACATTTAGAAAGTAATAGATGGAATTCATAATAACAAGTAGTACATATATTTGGGCGTTTGTCATAATTACCAAATTTTACCATTCATATAATTTATTTAATTAAAGTCTATAGCAACATTGTTGTTAATAATGTTGTTAGTGAATTTGAATATAAAAGAATGACAAGTGTAGGTTAACCATTTATTTTATTTTGTTAAGAATGGAAATAGTTGAAATAGATCTGAATAAATTATTTTGGGTTGTTTATGTGCCTATTTAATAAAGGAGAATTTATAAGGAATAAAGAATGCACAAATGAAACGTATTATAACCCAAAGGTTATTTATACCCACAAAATGTTTAATTACTGTATAAGAAGAGTCTAAATCCATAGATGAATTTATTGAGATTGCATTTATAATTTATAAGATTTAATGTAGACTTAATTTCAATTAACTGATTTAATAGTGCAATTAGCGTAGATTTGTTGGTAGATGAAGTAGTTAATTCTATTAGGTGAAGTTAAGGCTAATTCTATTTATAAATTGACCTATTGTTGATATAGATTTTAGGAAGCAGGATTTATAAATTAAATTGAGTATTAGATTCAATAATTGCATTTATTGCATAAATAAAGGGAATTTAACGTTAAATTGTACGTTATTGAATTAAAAAGGAATTTGCGGATATTAAAGTGAAAACGTAGACATGTTAAAGGGCATCTTTGTTTTGGATTTAAGTTGAGAGTATAAAAGTATAAGATTAAATAATTGGGTTTTGAGAATAAAATTTATAATTTCTAAATAATAAGAAAGTGCAGAAATGAACACTGCAATTTATATCTTGTCAACTTTTAATTCACATCTAATCTTGTTTAATCATTGAAATTGATTTTGAATTTTATAGGCGATAAAACTTAGTCAATATTTGAAGTTAAATAAAAATTTGGATTTTTATGATTTATTTTAATCTATTTAATTAATATAAAAATAGCCATTTTGGCCACGGACTCGGATTTCGACGAAACTAGTTTCATCGGATCCGTATCGGTGAATTATTATAGGGTTTCAAGTTTCGTATCGATCGGACCCGTCGTTTGATCGTACGGACGCGAAACGCCTTGAAAATCAATTTTATTAAAATCAATTTGAAATCAATTTGGAAATTTTGTTTTCAGCATAACTTCTTCATACGATCAAATTTGGACGTGAAACTTTTTCCATCGCGTTCAGAATATTTTAAATTACCTATTTGGATATATAGATTTACGAAATTTCGTTCCGGAGACATAGCGGGCTTTTTGGGGCCATAGTTTGTTCCGCACGTTCATTCTACGGTCTATCTACGCTACCTCTAACCCTCTATATAAACCCAGCTATTCAGCCCTAGCCTCCGCCTAATTTCATTTATCTGCGCGTACTTTCTTCAAGCTCCTCTTCTTCTTCAATGTGTGCAAACCCTAGATCCAATCAATTCAAAATTTCAATGAAAATTCAAACTCTCCAGAAAAATTCCACAAAAATATATGTCATAGTTCTCGAGAAACGTAATCTCCTGGTTGTATTCGTTTTTCAATTGGAGTTATCGGTTGCTCAGAATTTGCCGATTTATTTTCAGCCATTCATCATCGCCAAGTTGAACTTTGTCGGATCGGAGATTGTTTTCTGGGTTTTGGGGAGATTTGCGAGCGTAGTCCATCGGTGGAATTCGCAAGGTATTTTGACGGTTAGATCGTCGTATTTTTCTCGATTAGGGTTTTAAAACCCATGGCGGCGGCGGTCACCTCAGGCCACCAGGAGGGCGCGCACTAGGGGGGATGGAGGCGGCTCGGCAAGGGCAGGCGAATGGTGGTGGTGTCGTGGCCAATGGTGGCCGTTGGTGGCAAGGGAACGCAGTCAAAGCTTGGTCAATGGACGTGTTCGGTTGGGTTCGAACGGCAAGAACCTGGGGCGCGTTTCTGTGGTGAGGAAGAACGTGAGGGAGGGAATTAGTGTGACGTGGCAATATTTTTAGGTAGGTTTTTTTTTTTTTAAATTTTGTGTTAAATCGAATTTTCGACATAACTTCTCCATATGGAGTCGGATTCACACGAAATTTCTTTTATTAGGATCGTAATTAAATTCTGGACTTGATGACGCTGGTTTGGACGAATTCTGAGACGGACGAATTTTTGAGTTTAAATTGAATTTAAATTCGATTTAAATTCCAAAGGTGAGTGTTTTAACCCACTCACAACTACTAGAAGCTTTTATGTTTGTTAAATTAATTTTAGAAATGAATAGAAATTTATTTATGAGTATTTGGCATGTTTATTTCACTCATATTTGTTGAAATGCATTTATTAAATTTAACTGTTAATTTAATTCATTTATTGCGTATAAATTTACAGTTAAAATTTATTTGTTTGATATGAACTGCTAGTTAACAGTTATATAATTTATTTCTGAATATAGACTGTAGATTAATAGCTGTTAAATTTAATTTGAATAAAATTGCCAGTATTACCTGTTATGTAGTACCAAAAATAATATTGTTATTGATTGATATTGATTTATGATTGCGATTTGGATGATGGATGATGTTGATGAATGGATGTTTATTGTATATCATTAAATTGCAAATTATCATGCATATTTCCTTTCATTCGGGATTGTGGTTTGAAATGATATACAACCGCAAAATTTTATATCTTTTAAATTGCGGATTGAAATGATAAATATCCGTATCACTTGACCATAGGATAGAAAATTATATACAGGCACCGCGGTCTATATATAACTATTTTAATGTGATTTCTATGGTTTGGATGGAATGCGGTTTATAATAATCTTAAATTTTATATTGTATAAATATTTTTCTTCCATATATATATACATATGAAGTTGAAAATTTTGAAATTAAAAGGTGTATAAATCTCTTTATTAAAAATGGTAAAAAATTTTTTTTTAAGAAAATGGAGTTTGATAATTTATATCATATGTTTAAATGTTAAGTTTGGAAATTTTAAGATATGATATTTATAATTGGATTTTTCCCAAGATAAATTGAAATGAATATTCTAGTATAATTTGAATTGAAAAAAATATATATTTTATTACTAGAAATTGGAGTTTTTATTTATTTATGGATTTTATGTGAATATTCAAGACTAATAAATAGAACATTCGATTTGTTGAAAGAATAAAATCCAACTTTAGTTTGAAATATTAATACTCCAAATGGATATACGTATATATATATATATATATATATATATATATATATATATATATATATATATAAATTGAAGTGGTTTTGGAACTTGAGAGAGATAATACAAATTTTGGTTTAGACTTTAATAAAGAAATGTATTTGTAAAGCCATGAGAACTATCTTCTTTACAAAGTAACATTTAAGTTAAACCTTTTAATTCATATACCGTTGAATATCCAAACCATTCAAGTTTTAAAAGTTATGGTTTTAAATTATGATGCTTTGAAAATATTTGATTTTCAGACGTTATGAAGTTAAAGCATTAGGATATTTGAAAAGGTTTATATTTGGGATAAAGGATATCATATTGTTTTGGGTTTTAAAATGATATCGTATTCATAATTTTAAAATGGAAATGTTTATTCTGGTTTTAAAGTATGAGCTATTTTTAAATGACCGCGGTGTTATAATAACGATGGGTTGGCAAAGAGACCGGGATCGGATATGGACATACTCTCTGTCGATACCGAAAACCACTTTGACTAACCGTGTACGCGGTGGAGATTCCAGAATGAAGTAGGTGGTGGCGACGTTTCCTGTAAGGTAAATACGTGGACCCGACTCCCGTGAGTTGGCATAAGGTGGCTAAAACAGGAGCGATTCTCAGGCCAATGAGGTCATTCCTCTGATCGGATCCTCCTCTTCGATATTATACTTTGACTTGGATTGATTCAGTGACCACTTCTATATTTTGATTTTGGGGAGTTAGTCCGAGGTGGGCGGTAACTGCGGCTACGCGTTTCCACCAGCCTGGATAGCAATTGGTATATCTACCCTGGCATTGCCTAGTTGTGCCGTGTCACCTACCATACCGAGCCTTGTACGAGTTTGGATTTCTCCCGTAGCCCGTGTGGTATCCTCTGGTGGCTTCCCGATCAGGAGGGACTATGATATTGGATGGACTACTGGGACTATTACGTGTTAAGGGGAATATTGGGTCACTCCTTAATGCTATTAAAAAGTATGTTTATTTTATAAATAGACACTATTATAATAGCGCAATATACTACATAGTAAATAGTTTAACGGATCCTTAGGAGATGTAAATCCCGAGCATCTCTTGAGTTACTGTACTCATATTTATTTCTGTTAATTTAACTCACATAAGATCTTTTAGTCTGACTCGAGTGTTTTTTTCTTTTCAAATTCGCTCGGGTCAGTCCGAGCGTTGCAGGATCGAAGATTTTAGCTTTGGAGGACGAAGGCGAAGAATCCGTATTATATTATTTATAGTATTGCACCACACTCTAAATTTCCACTGCATTGATTGTATTGGTGTGTGTAACTCTGATATTCATTGTATAAGTAAAATAAATATTTTGTAAACAGTTATCATGAACTGTATATTGATTATTATATTTTATCCTTCCGCTGTGAGATTCTGTTTTGTTTTTATTTCTTCTCTGTTTTTCTTATTTACCCCATAACAATCCGCCCTTGCGTATGCTTTTAATTGGCACGTGTGTCGGTTTAAAGTGTGCGAAAAGGCGGGATGTTACAGTTGGTATCAGAGCTTTGGTTTAGCGATAAACCTTGGCTTTGTGGGGTTGACTCTTTGTTAATAGGGTAGTAATATCCTATGGGAGTCACTGAGTGTATATATATGAGAGAGCGTACTTGTTAGTATTAATAAAAGATTTTGATATTGTGTTAATCTGTTTCGCTTTGTATTTATAAATTCTGGTTGATGCATGGGACGCTATGTCATCAATAGGGATTTCTAAACACTTAATAGGACAGACCGACATAATATTTGTTTTAATATAGGTAAATGAAATAATTTTGCCTATTATATTTTCTATATATAAAAAAAAAAAAATTTTATAAAGATATATATATATCTGGTTGCTATAGATTGGGTGTTAGGTAATATACAAATATTTGTAATAAATTGAAGCTAAGTTAAAATTATAATAAATCAAATTGGAGATTTTAGAACTTAAGTCCGGGATTTTTGAAAATCTTCTTTCAAAGGATTTGTGAAATATAATTTGGTTTATAGGTAATTTCTTATATAAATATTTAGTATAATTCGGAAGAATTGTTTTAAAAGAGGATTTTGAAAAAAATAAATTTTGTACTTTCCCCTCTGTCGCTGGAAAATAATTTCGGTGATGACGGCCGCATCATCGACTTTCATTTTCGAGTTTCGAAGGGAAAGGCCACTGTAGTAAATTCTACTGCAGATTTATGTTGGAAATATCTGAATTTGTTTGTTTTAAATATAACTGAGATATAAAGTTGTAGGAAACTAATTATCTATTATTTCAAAATAAATTGAAATCTGACCCGGAATTTAATTCTAAAATTTTCCATTAATTAATTGTTAAATTTTAGTGGAATAAAAAAAAAGGTAAGTAATAAATGGATTGAAAACCTCTAATAAGTAAGAGAATTAATGCTAAGTATAAAGGAAGTTAAAAATTTAAATTATAAATAATGGTAAAGATTTATTGGAAAATCAATGAATTGAAAGAATTGAGATTAAACTTGTATAAGTTCTTTTGCTTTTTCTTTAACATAAATAACTTACCAAGTATAAAATGTTGAAATGTAAATTAAGAGTGGAATAGAATATTATGCAAGTAGAATTTTTGAAAATAATGAAGTATTCAATAAATTACTGTTATAAATAAGAATTTAATGGTATTAACTTAAGTGATGATTGGAATTTTACTAAAATTAAAGGTTGTATTATTAATAGGTGATTTTAACCTTAAGAAAGTAAAAAAAATGAAATTCCTTAATTTATAAAGTTTGATTGTAGGGTTATTAACTTAAGTGCGCCTTAATTTCCCCTATTCTAATATAATGGAAAGTAGGAAAAATATAAATGACTGCAATCCATAGTTAATGAATGAGTAAAATCTTTCATTTATAGGAATGCAAGTTATAAGGTTAATAAATTAAGTGTAAGTAGAGGGTTACTGTAATTAAATATAATGGAAACTTCAACATTAAATAAATGAATGTGATTAAAGGTAAGTTAAAATTGTAATTTATAAAACAAATATATATTAATTAAAGGAATGAAAAGAAACTTGTAAATTTTCACTTACATTCTTAAAATATATATAACTTACCATAATAATAAAAGTTGCAATGTTATTAAGAAAATGAAAGGAGAAATCTTACAAGTGAAGCTTGAGGTAATAAAGGTATTCTATTAATTTGCTATTGTTAATGAGAATTAATTGTACAAGCTTAAGATAAATTGGAAATTTTACTATATAAGTAAAGGTAAGTAGTATAAATAGATGATATATACTTTAGTCAATAAATTGGAATACAAATATAATGAATTTTGTAATAAATGGAAAATAAAATTGTAAGAAACAAAGAAATCCCTCCATGAATGAAAGAAAGAAAATCAACCCACTGAAGCATGAAATAAATGTATAATAAGTTAATTTGGTTGTTGGTTTGAATTGTTATTGTTGATTTATGTTTGTTGGGTAAGGAATTTGAAGTTGTCGGATGAATAAATAATCTATCCTTGTTCCATCTAAGACTGTTGAGTAAAGGATGCACTTGATAGTTAATTTCATTTCATACAAATTTCAAGTTTGAACCCAAACAACAAATTGGTTGATGGATTAATGGTTGTTTGTTTGTGGTGTGTGCTGTTTGTTAAAAATCTATGGTTGTTGCATTTGATTGGTTGATTAATGGTCGAAACCACCTAAACATTTCACTCTCATATAAATATTTAACTTTTTAGATTATATAAGTGAATACAGGTGATGGAAGCAACTGCTACTGCTTTTGGTTCCAAAATAATAAGCGTATATTGCCCGACAAATAGGTACGTTTTCGGATTACGTTTTAGCACTATTTTATATAATTTTCCCGGGTTGGGATATAATATTTTGATAATATATGTAATATATTTGTATATTTTGATATTATGTTTTCTCCCGAGCCTCACCGTACAAATGAGACTCTGCCAAAAATTTTCGTAAATTTTGGACTTAGAATTTTGTTGAAAATGATTTCCAAACTTTAATTATTTAAGTATAAAGGTTGTAATGATTATAAACGGGTATATTTCATTAAAGGAAATTAATCTAGTAAATTATTGTTTATAAGTTAATATTTGAAATAAGATGTACTGTTTATTCTTCCTTCTCCCTTCTTTTTCCTTTTCGGGGACGAAAAGTTTTGAGTGGGGGAGATTGTAACGACCCGTTAAATTAATAATATTAAATGAATTGAATTAATATAATTTTTAATCTAATTTATAATAAATGTAGGAGTTGGATATAGTAACTGAGATTTAAGATTTAACAATTGAAATGTTATATGGCAATAGGTAGAATAACGAAGATTTGTGTTGTGGTTATAAGTCATAATTAGTTGATTAAAATGGTATTTATGAAATAATAACTGAATTGAATTGCAATATATAAACATCAGAAAAATTTAATTGGTGGATTAAATTTGTTAAAGTTCATAAGTTTTGTAATTTAGTTTAGTAGAACTTTAAATTATAAACGAAGATTGAAATAAACGATAAATTTAATTATGTAAATGGTGACTCAAGACCTAGGTTATAGAAATTGGAACATAAACCAATTTGAATTAAGTAGAAGAAGGATTTGGTTAATATGTAAGTTATTGTTCAAGGTATTGAATAAAAACTTGGAATCCAATCATAATTTAATGATAATAACGTTAGTATTAGAGAATAAATATATTTCAATGCAGTACCCGAATGAATGGAATAAAATGAATATATATTGAATAGAAATGAAATGTAAATTGGCACATTTGGTTGAAAGTTAATTTTAAGAAACATATAAATGTTGAATTTGTGAATGTTAATATAAATATTAACTTGAATGGGATTCATTAATACAAAGATGTAATAAGTGTAGATAGTAAAAATTTAATGTCTGTAGTGGATAAAAATCTAGTAGTAACATAAAATTTATTTATATGGAAAAAGAGTATAGATTTGAACAAATTTATGAAAATTTGATAAGAACAGTGGTTGTAATCAGTTTGGTTATTTAATATTTGGAAGAAAGAGATTTGTAAATCCGTTAATGAATTTATAATGGGAAGGAATGGTAAGAATGTAAAAAAATAAATAAGCATTTGATTCAATTAAGGGAATTAAATTATAATAAATGGACATAAGATAGTAATAAAATTTGTTTTGTTTAGGTGATTATGTATCGATAAGCTATAACTAAATTTGCAGTTTGGTAGTAAATGGGATATGAGAAGACAAATACATTTAGAAAGTAATAGATGGAATTCATAATAACAAGTAGTACATATATTTGGGCATTTGTCATAATTACCAAATTTTACCATTCATATAATTTATTTAATTAAAGTCTATAGCAACATTGTTGTTAATAATGTTGTTAGTGAATTTGAATATAAAAGAATGACAAGTGTAGGTTAACCATTTATTTTATTTTGTTAAGAATGGAAATAGTTGAAATAGATCTGAATAAATTATTTTGGGTTGTTTATGTGCCTATTTAATAAAGGAGAATTTATAAGGAATAAAGAATGCACAAATGAAACGTATTATAACCCAAAGGTTATTTATACCCACAAAATGTTTAATTGCTGTATAGGAAGAGTCTAAATCCATAGATGAATTTATTGAGATTGCATTTATAATTTATAAGATTTAATGTAGACTTAATTTCAATTAACTGATTTAATAGTGCAATTAGCGTAGATTTGTTGGTAGATGAAGTAGTTAATTCTATTAGGTGAAGTTAAGGCTAATTCTATTTATAAATTGACCTATTGTTGATATAGATTTTAGGAAGCAGGATTTATAAATTAAATTGAGTATTAGATTCAATAATTGCATTTATTGCATAAATAAAGGGAATTTAACGTTAAATTGTACGTTATTGAATTAAAAAGGAATTTGCGGATATTAAAGTGAAAACGTAGACATGTTAAAGGGCATCTTTGTTTTGGATTTAAGTTGAGAGTATAAAAGTATAAGATTAAATAATTGGGTTTTGAGAATAAAATTTATAATTTCTAAATAATAAGAAAGTGCAGAAATGAACACTGCAATTTATATCTTGTCAACTTTTAATTCACATCTAATCTTGTTTAATCATTGAAATTGATTTTGAATTTTATAGGCGATAAAACTTAGTCAATATTTGAAGTTAAATAAAAATTTGGATTTTTATGATTTATTTTAATCTATTTAATTAATATAAAAATAGCCATTTTGGCCACGGACTCGGATTTCGACGAAACTAGTTTCATCGGATCCGTATCGGTGAATTATTATAGGGTTTCAAGTTTCGTATCGATCGGACCTGTCGTTTGATCGTACGGACGCGAAACGCCTTGAAAATCAATTTTATTAAAATCAATTTGAAATCAATTTGAAAATTTTGTTTTCAGCATAACTTCTTCATACGATCAAATTTGGACGTGAAACTTTTTCCATCGCGTTCAGAATATTTTAAATTACCTATTTGGATATATAGATTTACGAAATTTCGTTCCGGAGACATAGCGGGCTTTTTGGGGCCATAGTTTGTTCCGCACGTTCATTCTACGGTCTATCTACGCTACCTCTAACCCTCTATATAAACCCAGCTATTCAGCCCTAGCCTCCGCCTAATTTCATTTATCTGCGCGTACTTTCTTCAAGCTCCTCTTCTTCTTCAATGGGTGCAAACCCTAGATCCAATCAATTCAAAATTTCAATGAAAATTCAAACTCTCCAGAAAAATTCCACAAAAATATATGTCATAGTTCTCGAGACACGTAATCTCCTGGTGGTATTCGTTTTTCAATTGGAGTTATCGGTTGCTCAGAATTTGCCGATTTATTTTCAGCCATTCATCATCGCCAAGTTGAACTTTGTCGGATCGGAGATTGTTTTCTGGGTTTTGGGGAGATTTGCGAGCGTAGTCCATCGGTGGAATTCGCAAGGTATTTTGACGGTTAGATCGTCGTATTTTTCTCGATTAGGGTTTTAAAACCCATGGCGGCGGCGGTCACCTCAGGCCACCAGGAGGGCGCGCACTAGGGGGGATGGAGGCGGCTCGGCAAGGGCAGGCGAATGGTGGTGGTGTCGTGGCCAATGGTGGCCGTTGGTGGCAAGGGAACGCAGTCAAAGCTTGGTCAATGGACGTGTTCGGTTGGGTTCGAACGGCAAGAACCTGGGGCGCGTTTCTGTGGTGAGGAAGAACGTGAGGGAGGGAATTAGTGTGACGTGGCAATATTTTTAGGTAGGTTTGTTTTTTTTTTAAATTTTGTGTTAAATCGAATTTTCGACATAACTTCTCCATATGGAGTCGGATTCACACGAAATTTCTTTTATTAGGATTGTAATTAAATTCCGGACTTGATGACGCTGGTTTGGACGAATTCTGAGACGGGCGAATTTTTGAGTTTAAATTCCAAAGGTGAGTGTTTTAACCCACTCACAACTACTAGAAGCTTTTGTGTTTGTTAAATTAATTTTAGAAATGAATAGAAATTTATTTATGAGTATTAGGCATGTTTATTTCACTCATATTTGTTGAAATGCATTTATTAAATTTAACTGTTAATTTAATTCATTTATTGCGTATAAATTTACAGTTAAAATTTATTTGTTTGTATATGAACTGCTAGTTAACAGTTATATAATTTATTTCTGAATATAGACTGTAGATTAATAGCTGTTAAATTTAATTTGAATAAAATTGCCAGTATTACCTGTTATGTAGTACCAAAAATAATATTGTTATTGATTGATATTGATTTATGATTGCGATTTGGATGATGGATGATGTTGATGAATGGATGTTTATTGTATATCATTAAATTGCAAATTATCATGCATATTTCCTTTCATTCGGGATTGTGGTTTGAAATGATATACAACCGCAAAATTTTATATCTTTTAAATTGCGGATTGAAATGATAAATATCTGTATCACTTGACCATAGGATAGAAAATTATATACAGGCACCGCGGTCTATATATAACTATTTTAATGTGATTTCTATGGTTTGGATGGAATACGGTTTATAATAATCTTAAATTTTATATTGTATAAATATTTTTCTTCCATATATATATACATATGAAGTTGAAAATTTTGAAATTAAAAGGTGTATAAATCTCTTTATTAAAAATGGTAAAAATTTTTTTTTTAAGAAAATGGAGTTTGATAATTTATATCATATGTTTAAATGTTAAGTTTGGAAATTTTAAGATATGATATTTATAATTGGATTTTTCCCAAGATAAATTGAAATGCATATTCTAGTATAATTTGAATTGAAAAAAATATATATTTTATTACTAGAAATTGGAGTTTTTATTTATTTATGGATTTTATGTGAATATTCAAGACTAATAAATAGAACATTCGATTTGTTGAAAGAATAAAATCCAACTTTAGTTTGAAATATTAATACTCCAAATGGATATACGTATATATATATATATATATATATATATATATATATATATATATATAAATTGAAGTGGTTTTGGAACTTGAGAGAGATAATACAAATTTTGGTTTAGACTTAAATAAAGAAATGTATTTGTAAAGCCATGAGAACTATTTTCTTTACAAAGTAACATTTAAGTTAAACCTTTTAATTCATATACCGTTGAATATCCAAACCATTCAAGTTTTAAAAGTTATGGTTTTAAATTATGATTTTCAAAATATTATGCTTTGAAAATATTTGATTTTCAGACGTTATGAAGTTAAAGCATTAGGATATTTGAAAAGGTTTATATTTGGGATAAAGGATATCATATTGTTTTGGGTTTTAAAATGATATCGTATTCATAATTTTAAAATGGAAATGTTTATTCTGGTTTTAAAGTATGAGCTATTTTTAAATGACCGCGGTGTTATAATAACGATGGGTTGGCAAAGAGACCGGGATCGGATATGGACATACTCTCTGTCGATACCGAAAACCACTTTGACTAACCGTGTACGCGGTGGAGATTCCAGAATGAAGTAGGTGGTGGCGACGTTTCCTGTAAGGTAAATACGTGGACCCGACTCCCGTGAGTTGGCATAAGGTGGCTAAAACAGGAGCGATTCTCAGGCCAATGAGGTCATTCCTCTGATCGGACCCTCCTCTTCGATATTATACTTTGATTTGGATTGATTCAGTGGCCACTTCTATATTTTGATTTTGGGGAGTTAGTCCGAGGTGGGCGGTAACTGCGGCTACGCGTTTCCACCAGCCTGGATAGCAATTGGTATATCTACCCTGGCATTGCCTAGTTGTGCCGTGTCACCTACCATACCGAGCCTTGTACGAGTTTGGATTTCTCCCGTAGCCCGTGTGGTATCCTCTGGTGGCTTCCCGATCAGGAGAGACTATGATATTGGATGGACTACTGGGACTATTACGTGTTAAGGGGAATATTGGGTCACTCCTTAATGCTATTAAAAAGTATGTTTATTTTATAAATAGACACTATTATAATAGCGCAATATACTACATAGTAAATAGTTTAACGGATCCTTAGGAGATGTAAATTCCGAGCATCTCTTGAGTTACTGTACTCATATTTATTTCTGTTAATTTAACTCACATAAGATCTTTTAGTCTGACTCGAGTGTTTTTTTCTTTTCAAATTCGCTCGGGTCAGTCCGAGCGTTCCAGGATCGAAGATTTTAGCTTTGGAGGACGAAGATGAAGAATCCGTATTATATTATTTATAGTATTGCACCACACTCTAAATTTCCGCTGCATTGATTGTATTGGTATGTGTAACTCTGATATTCATTGTATAAGTAAAATAAATATTTTGTAAACAGTTATCATGAACTGTATATTGATTATTATATTTTATCCTTCCGATGTGAGATTCTGTTTTGTTTTTATTTCTTCTCTGTTTTTCTTATTTACCCCATAACAATCCGCCCTTGCGTATGCTTTTAATTGGCACGTGTGTCGGTTTAAAGTGTGCGAAAAGGCGGGATGTTACAGATAAGGACGCTCATAGAAATATTACAAGTTGGGTCTCCCTTTGCACCTTAGAAGCATCGAGGCTCGTGTGTAGACTCGGCTTCGGGCAGTAGCAATAATAACATCACAGATCTAGCAGCAGTAGTAATGAAATTAATAATGAAGAATAAAAAGAATAAACTTAATACTGCTAAATAAATATGAATAATTAATGTCTATGGCATGCTTTTTGTAATGTATGCTGTATGCGATGTGTGAGGTGTGCGATGTGTGAGGTGTGCGATGTATGCAATGGATGTTTTGATGTTTACTGGATGTTTAGATGTTTGATAGGTGATGATGTTTTTTGATGTATTGTGGATGTTTAATTATTCCTTTGATAATTGAAATTCTTATTATGTTGAGTATATTATTTTTGAGATATCGTTTATTCGCCATTGAATATTGACATAGTCTGACCCGTTTATTATTGATATAATATTCAGGTCAGTCCGAGACATTTCAGGTTCAGGGACAATGAGAAACGATTGGCTTATTGGGCTTAGTTGTATGATCTAATATTAGATGTACTGTACATCATGTATTTAGACTCGTGTATGTATACAATATTGGATTAGATGTATTGCATTCATCTTGTATATAATTGAGATTTAATAGAAATTTGACTTTTTTATCCCACTCAGACTTATGTGATGTATTATATTTTAATTGCTGCGTTGTTGACTCTTTGTTCTCTGCGATTTATTTTGTATTGTGTATTATTCTATTCTCGGGCAACACACATGTTTATTGCTTCGTACTGAGTCTGCTTACATCGAGATGAGTGATCTTTATACTATGAGACATATTCAATGTTAGTCCATGGGAATGTTCACGTGTGCTTCATCTACATCGCCTCATTCTATGTGCTACTCGACAATATTATTCAGTAATACTCCAGAGTAACATGGTTATAGAGGTGAGGTGTTACACCTGGCAAATCAAGAGAGTGTGCCCTAGACTAGTGAGACAAGTGGGTGTGTCTCGTAGCCTTGAAACCGAGATTGATTCTGGTGTGCTTGCTGCCTTGTTCAAGTTGCAATTGAATAGGAAGCCGTATAATATTGTATGGGACGAGGTAGGATTGGTTAATTCGAACCGGTATAAATTTTTTGGTATCATCTCTCTTACTTAACTTTTATTATTGCTTTTACATTTATTGGTAATTGCATCTGTGACTGATTGATTACTATATATTTGTTGATAATCTGTGATTTGATTTAAACTTGAAACAAAGTTAGAATTTTATGAAAGTTATAAAACTATTTACTGGAGGGTGATGAATAGTGTTTTATAACTCAATCCCTTTGTTATTATTATCCAATTCAATCCCTAGTGTCATCTAAGGGTTAATTTTCAACATATAACGTGAGCACATAAATAAATCAATAATAAGAGATCCATAATCAATTCAATCATCATCACATATAAGGCAATCAAATAATTCAAACCGACTTAACACTTTTTTTCTAATATTGGGTCATTGCCCCACTTAAAAGGAATTTGAGATCTATGCCTTATTTACTTTATCTCATATTTCTCATGTAATTTTGTTGCTTAACATATAAGCAAATTATTAATTTAGATTTCTTATTAAATATCATTTCCAATTTTTAATGAAAAGTAACTAAAAATATCTCCAATTAAAATATTTTTTTCCATAAATTCATTTCTATTGGATATTTAATTTGGATTTAAATATACCAATATTACATTACTTTCAAAACTCTATAATTGAAAATAGAGTTGGATTTAAAACCCATTAATTAAATTCTTTATAGAATTTTACATTTTAAAATATATTTAAATAAATTTAGAAATTTAATGTTTATTTATATTTCTATGGAAAATTTGTCAAAACTATAACTATTGGCAGCCAAAATGGTAGGCGCACTTCTATCACAATTGTGAATGTTGGTAGCCACACAGATGTGTAGACTTCCGTTATAGACTTATCATTCAGATTTATTCCCGTTTGATTATCTAATTAAATTTTCCATTTTTAATAATTATTTAAAATTTAGGCAAAATGGATTTCTTTTCCTTTTCCAAAATTTATTAAAATTTTGTACTTACTTTAAAGGCAAATTAGAACCAAACAATTGAAATTTCATTGTCCAGATATGTTTTATGAAAGCCCATAATCTATTTTGAATAAAGTTAATGACCTAGACTATTTTCCAAAAATTTTAACAAATAAATGTTCATTCTAAAAATTAATATTTAAACCCCTATTTTCCTTTTCTTTTTGTAGAAACACTTTTCAACTAAAACATTGTCAAAATTGTTAATGTTTTGTTTAAAACTAAATCAGTAAATTATTAGCTATGCCAGGACTTGGACTTGGGTGGCTAAGGAAGGATAGACTACACAACCAACTTAACTATCCACGCTTTTATACATAACTTCGAAAATCATTTTTTGAATTTCTTTATTATTATATTTTTTTTGAAACTTTTTTTCCCTGTTGTGTCTTTCCCTTTGGGCTAGGCGTTGAAGCCCGCTACTGCTGCAAAGACAGTAGCAGCTTACTGCATGTAGGAAATGGGCCTAGCTCCTAGCCCATTTGGGCAAGGCCTAAAAATATCGAGGTGCTGCTGCAGAAAGGAGACAGCAAGCATGCGTGGGCAAATTGTGAGCTGAAGCTCATGCTTTCTTTTTTTTCCCCGATCAACTTTGGGGACGGATTCCGACCATCTAAAATTACCGTAAGGACTGGGAAATTTTGCCATAGTCTGTCCTCCTCAAGCGGTAATCAAACCACACAAACATCGCTGTTTTTTTATCAACAATTCACGTCTTAAAATTCATTGAACCAAAATTCAAATTTTCATTTCAACATCCCAATTAACAGTTTATCCTATAAATATTCATTTCAGACATAATAGAGGCTTTATCCGTCGTTAAAATCACATAAATTCATCATATCAAAGTATAAAATTACGTGCATAGAGTCCAAAGTAAAATGTTACGGACTTATAGAAATCACTCGTAAATTCTTTGCAACTCCTATTCCTCTAGCATATACAGCTGATTGCAAAATTTTCTAGCTCCAATTTGCTTCTATTTTCCTTGATTATCTGATTTGGGGAAACTTCAAACCATCTCCGTTTGAGTTGAATATTTTTGGATTTGATTGCTGATTCTAGATTGCATGGTTTTAATGTTTTTAGATTCTTATTTTATGTTCTAATGAATTTTAGAGTGGGTTAGGAAGAGAGGTGGAGAAGAGAAAGAGTTTGTACGCTCTTTCATTAGAGAGTGATTTTGTTTACTTTTTTTTTTGCTTGAACAAAACACCGGTATTCTGTTGGAAGAATCCAAGGGTTTCCATACATAACCCTCCAAATTCCTCCAATAGGAGGAAAGTGTTTTGTCACAGTGCAAAGAAAGTGTGAACAAAATTTCATTTCTTTAATACCTGAACGATTTGAACTCGTGGAAAAGTATCGGCCACGTGGAGAGAAGGGCATGAAATTTTATGTGCCTGTGTTGATGTGATGGTTGGGAAAATAGTTAAAAGCCTCTCCACTTTCTAAACACCGTAAAACAACACCCTTCGTTATCAAAAACACTTCAAAATGCAACTTTTTACGCAACAAAAATTGAAAAATAGGCATAAGTACAAACTTTGAAAAAAAATTAGGTTGAAGGACAACAAATTTCATTTTCAGGTTGAAAGACAAACTTTGAAAATAATTAGGCGGAAGGACAAACTTTGAAAATAATTAGGCTGAAGGACAATGCTAGTTAGAAATACCATTTTGTATAGTGTAAAAACTGAATTAAATGCTAGTTAGAACTAGCATTTTGTATAATGTAAAAACTGAATATAATGCTAGTAGCATTGTCCTTCAACCTAATTTTTCCCAAAGTTTGTCGTTCAGCCAAAAAATGAATCTTGGCGTTCTTAAGACAATTTTTTATTTATCAAAGTTTGTTTTTTTCCCTATTTCCCTCCAACAAAAATTATCAATAATTGTATTTTGAACTCCCTACGAAATTCTCTTCTTTCAAGAATAATTTTCCACAAAAATAAATTCGTTTACTGTTTTTAATAATTCTATTGAGAGGTAAAAACTATGCTTTTTATCGATAAATTGATTAATCATTACGAACAATCAAATAAAAATGTTTTCACAACCTATTTTGATTTTTCAACTCAAGGGTCGTTTTCAACTCAAATAAAAGATTATTTTATTTTCAAATATCATAAAATAATAAAATTTTCTTTTTCCTTTAACGAAGAAATCACTTTATGAAATCCACAAAATAAAATATTTCTTCTTAAAAAATTAAATTTCTCTTCACATTAAAACTTTCATTTTCACTAAAAATATTTTCACAAAACGCTTCGCCAATAAAATATTTGATTAATCTCAAAATCCTAATTTTCTCTAAAATAGTGTTAACAATTAAATGTAATTCCTAAAATTTTATTTTACTACTCAATTAATCAAAGCCTTCAATTTAAATTTATTTTCTTTCGAAAGTCCAAGTGACATTCCGATAATTAACATTGTCTCAACATATTCAATTTCTCAATTCAGCCATTTTAATTAAATATTATTATTTTAAAAATAGGGTTGTTGCACCATAGTTAACCAATAATTGTTTTTACGCAACCCTTTGGTGCCTCCAGCAATCATGTGTAATACACTGTCCAACATTCGGAGAGAGTTACGTACTCTAGTCTCAATTGATGTATTGATATCAAATCTCGATAAAACTAGGAACATCTAAAGCAGTATGTTTAATTTCATTATGATAAATTGCTTATGGTTACAATATTTTGTAACTACTATCACAAAACATATCATTTATGGATTTTCTATTAAATATACTTTAATTAAATTAATTAATTAACATAATACATTATATCAATTATATAATATAAAGAAAACACCTTTTATTTTGAATAAGATTGGTTATCGCCTTGGATATATGCAACAAATTACATAATTGACCCTATGACATACCCTTAACTCTATCAATTAGATCTTCATTTAATTACTACTCTAGTAGATAGATAGAGATCAAAGACATCTTTGTTCCATTTTCGGGTAGGTGAGATGATTATTAGCTTAGCATATGTAGCTGTTTTGCTTGGCTTGTCTATAGACGCTGCTTCGTTGACGCATGGATTTATGTATTTCGCTCTTAGGGATTTCACCTCCAACCGATTAAAGGTGGGGAAAGATGATAGTGGGGACTTAGTATGGACAACAACTAGCTGATGATATTTCGACGGACGCTTCAAATATTCAAATTGTGCAACGAGCGTGAGTTATTATTCTTGCGGACTAAGATGCTTGTCGATATTATTCTTAGGGTCGTGCAGTTCTATCTTACATATATAGGGAACCGCTGAGACATGTCCGGACCTCTCAACCTGTTTCGACAATGCTACCAATGGAAGAAAATAAAGACGAAGAAGATGACTATGACACCTAAATTTCCAACCCCATTTGAAGCGTCAAAATCAAAGCATTAACCAAAACAAACTATTCAACTACCCAAAAATAGCATAATATATTTGTAAGGTAAAACATTATTTATGAAATGATCATGTATGATGTGATAAGACTCAAATAGTAAGTAACATTATCTATATATCAGAATGTGTATAGTTATTGACTCAACTAACATACTTTAATTATGCAGTAACATAAAATCATAAGAAATACTCATAGCGGTATTCCTTACTCTTTCCCAATGCAGAATGGATATCCAGCTATCACACAATCTTATTATATGTACACAAATACAAGATACTAAATGGATGGAAACTGGACTGTCACAGTACCAATGTGATTGCCTCTGTACTCATTATAGGATCAAGGCCAACTTACTTCTTTTACTACTAATTAATATAACCCAAGCAACGGTAATTATGTGTAGGGGTTACCTACAATTATAAACTTTGTACCATAGTATATAATTATAACTAATATAAGATATAAGAAAATAAGCTAGAAAGCAGATAATCGTATGGTTTCATGCTTTTCACATGCATCTTAGAGTTAGCACATAACAATAATAATATATAGCATATTGTTGCTCAATTTTTTTTCTAAATAAGAAAATAGGTTAATAAGGTTTCTTAGCTTGATTCGCTTCGATCCAAATCGTCCTAGACCAGACTAGCCTACCATAGGCTACTCGAGAATTAGAACCATGCCAACAAGTCTCCCTCAACTACTATCTTGGTTAGACCACCTCAGCCCAACCTATCCATAACACTTCAGGCCGTCCCATGGCTAGCACACCCCAAAGCAACGACCAACGTTCGGCTTGACAAGCAAAGTAAGACATCCATACTACTCAGCCTACTCCCCATTGATCGGTCCCCCCTCTTAAGACTAAATGGCTCCTAAACAACCTATCCAGTCAAGCACCTCCCTTATCACGTGCACTAGTCAACACATCTTCAGATTTCCTCAAGCATGGACTGCCAACCCGATTCCAACGTAACCCCGCAAGCAATCTTACTATTGGTCCTCGAGTGCAGTTAAATGTAACAATCATGCTTTGTATGCCGTATAAATAAATAAATTTAGTTAAATAAGATTGTCCACATTTGATAATTAATAATTCGAAAATAAATTTTAGTTAGTTAGATTTTATTTAACAATAGATTTAATAAATTAAATTAAATCAATAAATTCATTTTGGATAATTTATTGTAATTAATTAAAATGTTTTAATTGATTGTAAAATATTTTAAAATATAAATAATTTTGATATAATTTAAATAGTTGAAATAAATTTACTTTACATTAATAACATGGATAAATAAATAAATAAATAAATATTAAATTGAAGAAAATCGTGTTGATGTCAACGTGTATTCTGAACAATAAAGTGTAAATGAAATAATATTGGATTGAAATTTAGTTATAAATAAATAAAAAGAATTACTTAAAATTAAAGTGAAGTAAAGGTAATTAATCGAATTAGAGAGCTCAAATTCTTTTGGCCTAAACCCATTTACATATTCTCTTTGTATTTAAAAGACTCCTACTTTACCAATTCAACCAATAAAAACACGAACCCTCCTTTACATTTTTTAATTATATCAAATGTAAACAATGTATATCCTGAAAGAAATGAGATATTTTTAGGATGGAATAGTGATTTAATGATTTTTATTTAAAACTGAAAATATTATTAGTAATAGAAAATTAGTTAAGTGAATTGTTTTGGGTATTCTATGAATAGAAATTATTTGGAATGTGATGATTTAAAGGATTTGATCGAATAAGTGAATTTTTGTAAATTTATATTTTTATAATAAAACTATTTAAATGAATTTTATGAAATAGTATTTAAAATTTATTTTTTTAGCGTGATTTGTTAATTACATTTGAATTTTAAAAAAAATTGAATGTTAGTAAATAATATTTTGATGTTGTAGCAAGTTGAATGTTATCTAATTATCATATAGAAATTATTAATTAAAAGCTTATTCTATATTGTTGAGAACAATTTAGGAAGTTTATACTTAGTATTCAATCATCATTATTTTTAATAATATAAAGGAAATCGTTCGAAAAGTCTTTGGAAATATATATAAATATCTATAAACGAATTTGAATCAAGCTATTACGGAAAGTATAATTTTGGAGTTTTAGAGTTGAATTTTAATTTGTAAAATTCCATGAATTTAAATGAGGGGTTTGTAGATATTTATTTTTGGAAAATGTAAATGGATTTTTATGAAAGAATGAAATTTTTTTGAACTAATTTTCTTTTGATTGAATATTGATATTTGGAATTGTTTTGAAGACGTTGGGGAAAAGTGTATTTTAAAGCCCCTCTCGAATCAGCAGATAATAGAATTATAATGTTTAATTGATTTATATTTCTGCGTAATGCAAAATTAGAATAAACGGAGTTACAGTGTGATCTGATATGGGACTTTCAGTAATATTTATTCAGCTATTCTTTGGACTTGTTATATAGAATCATTGTACGGTAATGAGTACAATTTACGGGGATTAAGTAAATGGGCGAGTAACACCAGGTGGTATGGAATGCCTGAGTTGATATTTGTTCAATTACTTTCTGTAAGTAGATGTCACTATAACAGGGTCTAGTATACGGGGTATTACATTTAAGCCTTTAAGGTGATGCTCGTTGAGAGTGAGCAAGCTGAGAGCAATAAGTGTGTTTATTCAATATATCTTTTCCTACATACATCAAGGAGTAAACCAGATTGGCTAGTATCCATCCTAGCGACCTGATTGTGGACTCAATCCCTGAATCCGTGGCACACCTGTTAATGTTTATGGCCGGGAGTGTCTGCCGCTATGTCACTTAGCCCAGTAGTCTGTTACGATTAGGTGCAGTTGTAGGGTTATGACCAATTCATAACGTAGTCTTGCACTTGATGGATATTGGATTACAATGGCCATCGAGGTAACTAAAACTGTGGGAATAGTGCTAAGAGCATGTGAGGAAGGCTAATGGAGCAGGCTAAGAGTTGTTAGCATCCCGTCTGGTTGTTATTGATGAGGTAGAAGAAGATGCTATATACACCTATTAATTCATTTATATGAGACCATTATGTTACCGGCTGAGAGCTAAGTCTACGATCGAGAGTTGATCCGATCATTTATTGAGACTGATGCTGATATATTTATATATGGTGCTGGGAGCCCATTTGGATTGAGAGTCCAACATGATTATCTATGATACTGAGACTTAAGTGGAGTAGCAGAGGTCTGAAAGGCCATATGATTATTTCCTTAGGCTAAGAGCCAGGTCGATTAATATGAGGTTGAAAGTCTAGATGATGATTATATGATTATCGATCTCTTAGATTATTTATGGGATTAGGAGTCTTTGCAGTTGTGTAACCTTGTACATATCGATTACACAGCTATCGCGGATAGCTAGAGATGTCGAAAGCATGGAGTTTGTCCCTATACCTATTTTCACGTGGTTATCTTAGAGATGACCCTGGCTACATGTGTTTTTGTACCGATGAGGTGTGTGTGTATATTGGACATGTTATGTATATTATTAATGTTAGTGGGTATTTGACTATTTACGCAAACCCACGTGGACTCGTGTATAGTTCTTATTATATGTTATTGCTACATGGATGGCTTTGTGTTCTCAGTAATCTATTTTGTATCTTATATTGTTCTATCTCGGAGGCATACGCGTTTATTGCTTTATGCTAATACTTGGTATGTATAGAGCAAGTTATTTATTTGATTTTGAGATACGTACCAGTGTTCACCTAAGGGAACATTCATGCATGTACCCCATATAGCCTTATTCTTCAAATTATGTAACGGTATTACACAGTAATACTCTTGGATAGTATGAGTACAGTGGTGAGGCGTTACATCAAACCCGCTCAGCTCGGCCAGTTCCTTTAGCGTAACCTCTGGCGGTTTCCCACCTCTTTCCATATCCTTCAAAAAAGGTTGGCCTACCTAGTTCGCCTTAAAACATCAGGATACGGGCAAGGCCGACAATGAAGTACAACTAAGTGTGTCCTCTTCTAACATAGAGTATGCTATGCAACATGCTACCATTGTGTATGAACATTACCTAAACAGTAAGGGAAATGCATAGTTTTCCCTATTGATGTTGACCTCCACCGCCAATTCCCTTCATTTTTCAAGGTATCACTCATTAATCAGATCGATGGTGAAGCGCCCTTCCAGTCGATTTTACGACATCAATTCAGCAATCCAGCATTAGCTTTAACCACTATAAATACCACATTAATGGCAACTTCTAAGAGGTTGTTGTCAACTACCTGTTTAGGGTCGACCATTCGGTTATTGGTCGCCATGCACCTAGGGTCGACCATTCGGTGTTTTTTGGTCACCACCTTCATAGAGTTGACCATTCGGTTGTTTTCCATTACCTGTCTAAGGTCGTTCATTCGGTTTTTTTTGCCCGCCCCCGCCTAGGGTCGACCATTCGGTTATTGGTCACCACTCGTCTAGAGTCGACTATTCAGTTATTGTTAGCCGTCGCTCGCCTATATTCGATGATTCAGTTTTGTTTGGCCACCGCCCGCCTAGGGTCGACCATTCGGCCGCTGCCTACCTAGGGTCGATCATTCGGTTGTTGGTCGCCACCCGCCTATGTTTGATTTATCTAAAGGATCCATCATCATTCATGATCCTAAATCATTAGCTTAGCATCAAACAATAGATTCTCACTATAGCTCACCGTCTACAGTTCTTAGCTCAGCAAGCCCTCAAGATTAGTGTCAACCTTAGTCTTGTGCTGCCTCTTTCATCTTGTCGTATATCCTGTAATTCCTAATGATTGTAAGAGAGCTGTATAGTTAAAGAAAATCACAGTGGATGTAGGAAACTCTAGCGAATCATTCTATATCCTATATCATTTACTTGTTGAATTAGCTCTTAAACCGGGTAATTAACAAGTAAACTTTGGTTTTCTTGGTGCAATTTTGAGGTTGACGAAAAATAGTTAACATTCTAATGCTAGAATGAGAACCGAACCTTTAATCTTGTGGTTAGTAGCTTCCAATGTAAGCTTTTTTTTTGGACCTGATATCCCTCATCCAATATAAAATGTAGCAACTACGAGTGTGGTCCCACTCGCATCTTTGATCATCAAAAAGACCCCCAACAAGGAGAATGAGCCTCCCACCGCTCACCAAGCATGCCTCTACAAGACACCCTGGTTGATCAACTTTGTGACCAGACCCCGGGGCAGGATGGCCATGGTAGTGATCTTGATCTCCTCCTCTCTCCTTCTTGGAAGATCCCTGAGATTCGACACTAATGTCGATATTCGGGACAACCCACCCATAGGCTGCTGAGTGAATCCTTAATCGATCTTCACCCTTAAAGGTTTCCAAGAGCAACTAGATGTCGGTATTTATGTCTAAGGGCATCGAGATCATTAGCCAATGACTCTCTTAAGCTTGCTCCTTAGCCCGCAACCTTCCATGAAGAGAGCACTGAAGTTTTCAAAGCTCACATTGTTCAGCACCGATACTAAGGCTATCCAATGAGGATGAATTTTCACTTGCTCATTGCCTTATTTGGGGATACCTCTCTTTGCTGCCTAGAACCGCGGGAATCGCTTATTCCTGGCTGGCAAGCTATCCACGGGGATGAATTACCAAAAATTCATTTCCTTATTAGTGTATGACTAGGCTATCTAACAAGTATGAGTTCTTATATGCTCATTACCTTATTTGGGGACCGTCGCCCTTTTACACCCAAGATTGCACGATTTGTCCCTCTCTTCCTAGCCGATAGGCTACCCACAAGGGTGAACTACCGAGAACTCATTTTCTTATCGAGAAATTCCCAGGCTATCTAACGAAGATGATTTTTAATGTTTTAATTACCTTGTTTGGGGATTTCCACCCTTCCTAGCACCAGGCTGCATGAGTCGTTCCTTCCATCCTGGCAATCCATGAGGATGAATTATCAAGAATTCATTCCCTTATTAATGATTTCTAGACTATCAAATAAAGATGAATCTCCATGTATTCATTTCTTTGTTTTGGGGACTACCCCTAACCCATGGGTCTGGATAAGACGCCTCTCCTCTATGCATCGGAGTGCATCAACGAATCGATGCACGTCCATAGCGATCCATACCCCTTGTCCATGATGCTTCTCATCCTTCAAATAGGATGGGACATTGTTTTTTAGATCGGTGCTATTACCTCATGTGATGCCAAAGTCCGACATCTGTAGTGTGCTGGTGTAAGAGTAAGCCGGGTTAGCCTTCGCTTGCATCATGTCACCTATGAGAACTTTCAAGTCGCTCAATGCTTAGGTGCAAACCATGACTACCTACTATTAAAGAAATGCATAAGTAAGTTCACTTTTAAGAATTTCTATTTGTTAAGTTCTTATGAATGATGCCGCTAGTCGCCCGTCTCACCATTATCACTCCATTAGACAAGTGTGCTCGACCTAACCATGCACCTTTGGTCGAGTCGGGCCCTATAGTCCTTTAAGCAATAGGCGACATGTCACTTTGGAGAATACCTAAGCCATATGCGCTTCGTTCCAAGCCAAGGCTCATCCGTCGCTACACACGACTGCTTATCACCTTGTAGAACCCATGGGAAAACATGGGCTTCCACTCAATGCCAGTGCCACCCACCAATCGAAGCCTTCCAAGCATTTGGCGCATATGAGCGAATAATCGAGCTCCGCCCATCGCATGTCAATCTTATCACTTATTAGATTTTAAATCGTTTTTTACTAAAAATCATACAGGACATCTCGGGTAGTGTGTCACCTAAGAGAAGCTCAAAGCCCCTAGTGCTTATGTCGAATTAGGACCGTCCATCGGTGGAGCAACACAGTAAGGCTCAACTGCCACACATCGGTCTTAGCACCTAACAAGCACTCAGGCGACATGGTCAATGCCCGCTTTCGAGTCCCTCAACCTGCTCAGTCAGGCAGTTGGAGAAATTTGTTCAGACCATAGCAAAAGACTACTAGTTATTCACAAAAGGCTACCGTACAAGTTGAAATCAAGATCAAACTACTATAGCTAATTGTTCAAAAAACAAATTCACAACAAAGAATCTGTTTTACTCAGTTCAATAGTGTATGAGGGCACAATGCACTCCCTACTAGGCTTATAATTATTTTCAATCTTTAATTAGTTGAAAATAAGAAAAGGAAAAAGGGAAGAAGAAGCACATCAATAACGCTCTTCTAAGGCCAGCCGACCCGCATTCTTATCACCGCCTAAAAAACTGCCAACACGAGAAATGATCAAGAACTTGCAGAAGAAAACTGAGGAAGCTCCCTTCTTTGAATCTCGGATGGTTTGGATGATATAGACATTGTTGAAGAAGGAGTGGCTGCCACAACCAATGCCTTCAACATCGACTCTCGTAAGAGATTGCAAAGAGCTCCAATGCAACTTTGTCAAGGAGTAGACCAAGGCCCCAGCGGCAACATCCAAATCAGAGGCACCAGCCCCTACTCCTTCCAAGCGAAAGCTTCCAAACCAACCCGAGGTTGGGAAAATATGAGCATCTAAAAAAGGAAGTGCCCCAGCCTATCCGGAGCTCGAGACCGACATTCGATCAACGTCAGAATTTTGTCCAAGGGACCCAGGTCCTAACCAAAGGCAAGGTTCATCTCAAGCAGCTGAAATCCAAGAGCAATGGTACAAATTGCCATTAACAAGCATAATTCGGCACTCAATAAGGCTACCTTATTTCTAAATGCCTTTAAATCTAAGCGAAGTCCCAAACAAGTTTGAAAAAGCCAAACACTCAAAATCAATAGGAAAGGAAGAGGAAGATGAAGCCATCTATTTTTTACAAGAGGAAACCATGCGGAGTTCAAATCTGCAGAAAAAATTACATAACCAAAGATCAATGGGCTTAAAGTGGAAGGGGAAGGTTTTATTTATATGCCTTTTTCTTCAATTGCAACCATTGTAATCGAAATGGCAAAATAAATCTCGACCATTAAAAGTTGATATTGTTATGTTATACCTCATATGTGGGTGAGGAGGTACCTTTCTGCTGCATCTGGAGAAGCATAATCGTCGCAGTTAATGATGCAACGCCACATAGATAGTGCATTAATTGCATAGCAGAACCATCAATCGATGGAAGTCTTTGAGATTCCAATATGGGCACATTCTTTGGGGGGAAAATTTTGCTCAAATTTTTTGTAAATAAGATGATAGGCTAATCAAGGTTTCTTAGATTGATCTACTTTGGTCTAGGCCTGCCCAAGCCCAAGCCCAGGCCCAGGCCAATCTACCACAAACTACTTGAGAATTAGAGGCAGGCCAGCAAGTCTCCCTCGACTAATGTTCAGGTTGGACCCCGATAAGGCCATCCTCTCCATGGCATTTTAGGTTTCTCTCGACCAATGCACCATGAGGAAATGACCAATAGTTAACTTGATAAGAAAAGCAAGACATTTGCTCTACTTGGCCCGATCGCCATTGATTGTCCCTCTTTCTTATGACCAGCTGGCTCCCAAACAGCTCTTCTACCAGAGCACTTCCCTTGGCCCATCTGCCAATTGATGCATCTTTAGATTGCCTCGGGTATGGCCTACCAACCTAGCTCCGATGAAGCCCCCACATGAATCATTACAATTGGTCCTCCGTTCATTCTAAGCTGTGTAGTCAAACCTTCTCGGCTTGGCCTATTCTTTCAACACAACCTCTGGCAGCTTCCCACTACTTTCCATATCCTCAGAAAAAGGTCGGTCTACCTCGCTACACGCATATGGAAAGGCCGACAAAGAATTATAACCAAGTGTGTCCTTTTCTTACATAAAGCATGTTATGCAATATATTTCCATTATGCATGAAATTTACTTGAAAGTAAAGTAGGGCATGGCTTTCCCTGTTGATGCTAACCTCCAATGCCAATTCCCTTCACTATGTGAAGTGTCCCTCTTTAATCATATCAACAATGTAATGCATTTCCAATTGTTTTTACGGCATCATCTTAGCCATTCCAACATTAGTTTCAACGGCTATAAATACCCCATGCATGATAACTTCCAATGGGTTGTTGGTCGCCATCGACCTACGGTCAACCATTCAATTATTGGTCGCCCACCACCTAGGATCGACTAGTCAGTGGTTGTTGGTCACCAACCACCCAGGGTTGACCATTCACTTGTTGGTCTCCACCCACCTAGGGTCGACAATTCGATTGTTGTTGGTCGCCGCCTACCTAGGGTCAACCATCCAATTGTTGGTCGCCACCTACCTATGGTCGATTTATCTAAAAGATCTATTAGTCACTTATGATCCCTTGTCCTCAGCTTGACATCAAACAATAGATTCTCACAATCGTTCACCGTTTACAGTTCTTAGGTAAAAATGCCCTCAAGATTAGCAGTAGCCTTAGAGTTGGGCCACCCTTTTTATCATGTTGTATATCTTGTAATTCCTTATAACTGTAAAAGGTCATATGATAAGAGGAATTCACAGTGGATGTAGGTAGCTATACCGAACCACTCTATACCTTGTGTCATTTACCCATTAAATGCTCATTTTAGCTCTGGGTGAACAAAGTACCTTGCCCTCCCTAGTTATTGGCCTGGCCCGAAAGGTGAAGTGAACCCAAAGGTTGCCTCTAATAGAAAAGGCCCAATTTTAATTGAGCATTGGGCTAATTTTTCAAACTATTTTGAAATCAAAATAATATTTTAAATTCAAAAGTTAAAATTAAAATAAGAATTACAAATATAAATGTTGTAACAAGATTTTCAAAATTAGATTTGAAAACTCTATATATTGTAAAAGATATACTATAAGTTTCAAAAGTGTTTTGAAAATATAATAAACATATTTCAAAAAATTTAATATTTATTAATAATATTAATTAATTAATTAATTAAATAGTTAATTAAATAGTTAATGATTAAAGTATATGCATGTATAATATATATATATATATATATATATATATATAATGATATATGTTACATTATCTTGAATTATTTAAGATTATGTAAGTATATATGTATATACACAAGAAATTTTGAAATTAATATTAATTGAAATTGTTTGACTAAATAAGTTAATTATCAAGTAATAAAATACATACATACATACATATATACACACACACACACACACACACGAAGATATGTGTGTGTAACCATAAATGTTATAATATATATATTGAATTAAAAATATTTAATTGAATAACACAAAATTAATTATAATGTTAATTAATTAAATTAATCAAATAAGATATAAGCAATACAATATACATAAGACTATTATACAAGTAAATCAAATTCGAAAAGTTGTATAATAATTAAAATTATATAATATGAATGTATAATATTGGTGGAACCGGAAAGAAACCCAAATAGACTTAATGAATAAATACATACGTATAGTACGTATACTGCGATTTCTGATGTGTCAGACACTTGAATCATATAGGTATTTCATAAGAAATATGTTATTTCATAAGTAGACATCACTCAGTTAAATATATTAAAGATTACGAATCTTTAATATAAAGTTGTCCTCCACCATTTATATATTGATAATTACTTACATATTCTCAAGTTGTTGAGCAAACACAAGATAGAGATGTTACGTGTAGTATTATTAGTATATTAAATAGACGAGATAACATAACTATTTGTACTTGTTAAGCAAACTCAACGTACATCAACTATACTTAGGCCGTCACGAAATAGTGGTACGAGTGAATAATCTCTTTCGAATTATTGAGCAAACTCAAGGTCGAAATGAGATTAGGATAAGGAACCACGGGTTAGGAGTTGTATATGATACAACCGATAAGGAGTTCTTCATCATTTGTGGAGCTATGACTTATTGAGAAAACTCAAGGTTAGATCCCAAGGTAGATGAGTCCCCACACCCAATAGTGAAGTCAAAAGACTTTTATATTCCATGTTAGGGTTTTGAGGAATATAAAATTCTAGCGGGAGCATTATTAGAAAAATGAAATAGAAACATTTAACCTTTTTAATATTATAAAAACATTAGCTATATTAAGTTGCAATAATCTACGTTGATAATTTATGAAATTAATATAATTGATAAAATGTTAATCAACTAAGATATACAAATGAACTGAATTGAAGATTGACAAATAGAAATATAAAAATACCTATTAGTAAATATTTTTGCATGTGTGTCAATACCATTACAAGTGCCTAATATTTCAACGACTAAATACATTTGTAATGGGTCACTTACATGTTTATTTGCCCAAGACCGTGCAATGTCCTTTATGAGTTTCGAACTCTAAAATCCATAATTGAATACGGATGTTAGATCCTATATCGATCGCATATAAATGTTATATGGTAAACGATCATAATTCGTAATATATAAAACCTCGATGAAATCAGTTCATTCGAATTAAGCAAGTAAACCATAGTACAAGATCACATATTCAATGCGATTGATTACAATAAGGATCTCGTTGTGCTAAATGTAACACTAGACCAAAAAGTTACAAGATAGGTATAATTATTCGATTATTGAAATGTCAGTTAATACGTTATGTGCATATTATTTGATATCCTTAAATGTTAAGAATGACTATATGCACTTCTATAAAGAATTTGTAACGATATTGCAGTAAAGATTTCATTTTGAATGGTTTGATCATTTAGAAAAAAAGTGGATGTATGAAAGTAGATGTGACTTAAGTTACAGTTAGGATGAAGAGGGTGAATGGTCACTTCTTTTTCATGAAGAAACATTGGAAATAAAAATTGTAAAATAATGATATATACTTAACATTGGAATTCATGTCCCAAATGTATTTTCATATAGGAAATGAGATTTATTTCTTTGAGTTCAAGATATTTGATTTCAAAACTCTCGACTATAAATATGTTATCATAGATAGAATAAATAGCCTATATTAAGTGGTTGAATGGAGCTTAGTATTTTGTACATCATTACAGTAATAATGGAAATAGTGGGAACATGCCATATAGCACTTATTGCTCGCAATAGGTCACGAAAATTGTTTTCGTAAAACATACCAAACATTATTTATCAAATAACAAATGTTTTTAAGTGTTGACTGAAAAATAGACAAAGTTTTATTTTAATATGAATATTCATTATAAATGAAACTATAATAGTGGTATTTTTTTCATAACAAAAGTAATGCATTAGAAATACAGTATCTTCTAAAATTATTTGCAATTATTTTGGAATTATAGACTAAGACGGAATTTTGAAAAATAATTCTTTAATTATATGATTATTAATCATATATAACTAGTGAATTATATCGCAAAAAATTAAGGGCAAAGCACACATTCAGTGGAAGCGACCTAAGAGCCGATTGTAACAACCCGCATATTTAACGATTATATATTTAAATGTTTTATTTAAATATAGCGTCGTTAGTCGGATTTAGGTCCGAAATGTTACTTTTTGCAAACGGCCGAATTAGGACTCTAAACCACTTCAGTTGAGTTCGAAATGGCGTTTGCAATCTTTTTGAGTATTAACTTTGATATGTTTGGAGTAAGTCGAGTTTTGCTACCTTTTCTAATTGGGTTTTGGGTTTGGGTTCAGCCCACTAGCTAACTAAATAACCTAACTCAGTCCCCTCTCCTTCCATTCACTTATTTCATTTCATAAAACTCAAGCTAAAACTGAAAATGGGGGAAAGGAAGAGGAATTAGAAATTCCAAGCCCTAGTTCTTCTTGCAAAATTGAATTCTTGCTCCAAAATAAAAGAGAAGCTATAGGTAAGCCTCCTCTTCATCTTCTCCAACTCTTTCTCCTTTAATTTCAGAAAGTTTCCTAAACCTAACTTAGGAAATACTTGCTTTGAACTTAGATTGAAGCATGTTGAGTAGAAATGGAGAGTGGTTGGTCTTTTCTTTGCGTTTGAGCATCTCATCTTCGTTTGTGAGTTAAAGGTGAGATTTTTATCCCACATCTATGTCCAAACTATCTTTGATTGTTAGGTAGGAATTCTAATTGCTTTTGATTCGGAATGGTTTTGTGAACATTGCAATTTTTGGTGTTTTCAAGTCAAAAACTCTAAAAATCATAGCTTTGATGTTTGATCATGTTTTTAGAGTTGTATAAGAGAGCCAATAGCGCTGGGTTGTCGATTAGTACGAATCCCTAGCATCGTTGCTCGTTCGATTGCATTTTGGAGGAGTTTTCCCTTCATTGGATAGGCTGAGGTTCATCCTCAAGGCTCAGTCAGTCGACTGACCTTCTGCAGTCAGTCGACTGGCTGTAGCCAATTGGCGTATCAAGGCCGTTGACAGAGACAAGAAGTCTCTGTTTTTTGCAATCAGTCGACTGACCCTCTGCAACCAGTCGACTGACCGTAGGAATTTCTAGACCAGTCGACTGATCTCAGAGGACCAGTCGACTGACCTGCTTGTTTTGGTCTATTTTGCCTATTTGCTTGTGATTCCAACTTTTATCGATTCAGGTTGATTCCAATTAGTTGATATTGCATATTTGACTTTGATGATTCCTTTTTGATTTCCTACACGGGTTTTTATAAAATGATCTCTTCAAATCGTATTAAAAGCTCGTTTCTCCAATTTATAAATTTCTATTTAAAACACACACAATTTCACACTTCGAGCGAAGTGGAAAGGAGATTAAATGGTTAGGTAGAACACGGACCATGAATCCGTGCGTTTATCCTTCCGATTAATCCCCGCCCTATTCGATTGATCGTTTTGGCCTTTTGGTCTGGTTTACCGATGACATGAGGTAAACTTTTAACTTCTTTGAGTGTGAAACTGACTAACGGATAGTAAACCGTTTAGTGTGAACAGGTGGTTATGTGACTAACGTTACCACTTTTCGGATTCCTTTGAGAATTATGACACATTCTGCCAGTTAGTGGTGTCCAGTACCGGGCCTCCGGACCTTCACCACTACGGTTTGTTGCCTTTGGGATAGTGTCTTCGGACTATCTCCTTCAGGTTTGTTGCCTTCGGGTATGTTGCCTTCGGATTTGTACCTTCGGGTTTGTGCCTTCGGGTTTGTTGCCCTATATTATCGCTTTTGGAGTTGGTCATTCGTCACCGCTCGAGTGATATTGGGTTTGGAGTTTTCGGGCTCATGGATCCTTGTTTATACAGTACTGAGCACGTGCAATTTTCTGTTGTTTCATTGATATGTATATTCCCTAGGTATTGACCTTCGGTGTTGGTCTTTTCGAGCCGCACGATATATAGCGGTTACCTTGTGGAACTTGTGTTACCTTCATTGGTATTTGATATTTGCCTTTTTGGCTTGTCTTGGGATATTCCTATCCTTTTTTTCTTTGAGTTGCCGATGATACGAGGTTTGTTCTGTTATGATTCATCTTTTGTTAGATGATTGTGTTATCTCTTTTAGAGATATTTGTTATACTTTATGACCTTGCAGGTTATTATTGTTCAGTTTATCTAACTGATTTGTTTAGCTAGACTGACCCATGTATTTATACTCGGGTCAGACCGAGATGTTTCAGGTTAGGTACTTTGGACTTAGCCTATTTTGCTTTCGCATGGACTACTTCTCTCGCTTCATTTTGTTATAGTTTTTGTGTAGTCTCATTTTGTTATAACTCTGATATATGTATTCTTTTGGATTCGTATGTATATTGTGGTTTGCTATACCACTTGATGTGTATCAGTTTGTATACTCTGTTATGTATCAATATATGTGTATATGATGATCTACTGTTCTGTGATGTATATTATATTTGAGTTGTTATATTCTGTTCTAATAGATCCTCCAACAACCTATGGTTTTGTTTTAAGTATTCATTGGATATGTCGATCTACTGTGTATGGTTATTATCGATGTATTCAATAAATAGTTAAAGCAAGGCTATAGATGGTCACTCCTATCCAGCCTTATTCTCCGCGTTAGTTGACGGCATTACCCCATAGTGTCCTTGGCTAGCGTGGGTATAGAGGTGGGGCGTCACACCGATGAACTCTTCGGATTGGTACATATAGATGTATGCAATCGAAAGTCCATCGTACCAAAACGGTGCAATGTACTTTATTGTATTTACTGATGAGTTATTACAAACATGAACATGTGCGTTTGATATACATGTAGTGTGTTTATTATAATTTCATAGAATATAAAACGGAAGTAAATAAAATAACACGCAATAGAAAATATACTGATTCGATATAATGGAATGGGTGAATTTATTAGAAAGAATTTCGAACGTACCTAAAAAATGAATAAATATTCAATCACAGTAATCACTCCTCCTTATGACACATAATGATGTATTGATAAGGAGTAATCAAACTTTGTCGAACAAAGTACGATTAATGATGATTAAAGTTGAGTTAACTTCTTTCTATAAGGTCGTGTACTTAAGAGTAGTACACAATTTAAAATTAATTTCATCCAACGAATAGTTTACAAAATCATACAAGATAAGGGTTTATAAGGAACTACAACATATCCTAGGCCAAGGAGTTAACAGGTTGTTCGAGCCAAAAGACTACACGTAATAATTATATACGAGGCACCTCGTATAAATCACCCCAAAAGTAGTTGAGGAATGATTGTCACTGGATAACCAATTTATGTTTAAAACATAAATTTTGTAAATTAAACCAAATCAATTTTATGTATATATAAGACAATTCATAAAAAATTATAAATACCTATTTCATTGCAACAAGGAATAATTGTTGTTTCAAGAAATACCAACTTTGTAGCGAAGGAATTTCTTTCAGAAAGTACTGGTAGTAAAATGGACTTGGATATGATCCAAAGGTAAAACTAAATTTAAGGGATGAAATAAAATTGACAAATCCTAAACAAACACAATACATTAGAGAATCTAATAAGTATTCTCGTGCATTGAAGAGAAATTTTGAGTTTCTTATCAATATCGAGAATAGATAATCTTCGGTTGTCAATTAAACCATTAAGGATATTAACTCTACCATATAGTATGATGTGCAAATATGAAATGAATTGAGCATACATTATCAAAAAATTATTTGGATAGTTATATCCAAAGGGATATGATCCATCAATATGTCTTCAATAGAAAGACTAATGCAGTTGGAATATTATAAGCAACATTGATAAGAATAACATCGTAAATTTCAATTGCCAAAATTAGCATAACAGATTCGCCATTCAATGTGCTTAAGCTAATTTAGATTTTACTCATAAAATTATCCCTTGGTATGACTTTGTGTTTTGGTACATATGTGTGGAAATATAAAATTCTTAATACGGATTTAGAATAGACTATTTGCATGTAACAGCCAAAGTGTCTCGAAGTCAGTGGAAGCAATATTAAGTTTATGGATTTTTTGAATATGATCTAAAACAGATACGAAAGTATCGTTCAAGAAGCATCAATGTTGAACAAGTGTTTTGATAGGAATATCAAATAGTTTTATTTTCATTCAAAATACCAAGGAAATGTGTCTCTACAAGAAATAAGAGGAAATGGTACATAGATATTTCTTAACTATAAGAACATATTATTGATTGTTAACGTACTTTTGTTAAAATTAGTTCGAGTTTAGTTAGTCAATACTTGAAATTGGATTGAATTGTATCTATTATAATAAGTCCAATGGATGCTGGAAATGTCCTAATAATGTGCGAAGACACCTTACTGAAATATTTAGTATGGAATATGTAAGATGGATTTCTTATGCACTAGCAATATAACTATCATACATGTTGTATTGTCTGCCATATCATAATTTTCTTATGTGTTTGTTGCATGGAGAAAATAAAAATCCAAATTAAGATCACTAAATGCTAGTTCAGAGTGTTCTCAAGTATTTACAAAATACTAGTAAATTGTTTATAGAAATAACGAACTTATTATGAAGAAGTGTTCGAACTCGAACTTCATAACTGATATGAAGTATAATATGTCAATACCAAATTCATGTTCAAACCTTAATTAAAGTCCTTTAAGTTGGAAATGTTCCAAACAAAAGATTGTGGCCGATTCAATAAAAAAGCAAAATACATCGCCTTGAATAGCGTCAGAATAAAAATAACGTATAAATGTAAATGTAAAAATTTATTACTAAGCTGAGGGTGATTCCAAATGTTAAGAATCCCATGACATTGTAATATGACAAAAATATCACGATACAATTCATAAAAGAACCAAGATCTTACTAGAAATCGAGAGACACACTCTAGATAGTTCTACATGATAAAGTCAGTTTATCAATGTCGGAGATAGTTAATGGACAGAGTAGATAATTAAAAAAATAGCATATCCATTTAGTAGGGGACTGAATCGATTAATTTTTAAGAAAATGGATTGATGAGGTTAGAATAAGAGTCCAAATTTGACCTTAAGTGCAAGTGGGAGACTGATAGAGTTAGGCGTATGCCCTATGGGCAATTATGTAATTTGTTGCAAATATCTAACTCAATAACCAACCTTATTCAAATTAATAGGTATTTTCTTTCTGTTATATACTTAATATAATGTCTTGTATTAATTAATTATTTAATTAAAAGTATATTTAATAGAAAATCTATAAATTTTATGTTTTGTGATAGTAGTTACAATGTATTGTAATAATGAGTAATTTATCACAATATAATAAATATACCATTTTAAATATTCCTAGTCAAGATGTATCGAGACTCTATGTCGATATATCCATTGAGATTAGAGTATGTAACACTCTCCATATGTTAGCAGTGTATTACTCAAGTTGTTGGGGGAAACAAGGTGTCACATACTGATAGTTATTGGATAATTATATAATGACTTACCTGATAAATTTTTATTGGTTAGCATAACTAGGATCAAACATAAAATATCGGTGTGATAATATTACATAATTCTCTCAACTTGAGAATACTGTCGAGCTTAAATGTGCAAACTCCACTTTAAATGTTGCTAAATCATGATACAAAGCCCACTGATTGACTATAGTTGGGTCGAGTGAAAGCATCGAAAGTGAAACATTATTCAATAGAGAATTTGTCTCCTTAGTTATATGGTCAGAGCAATTCAGTTAATAATCATTATTATTAACGAACTAAGAACTTCGTGTTTAGACTATAAAGTTGAGTGTGGACGATATTGGAATTTTAACCACTACCAAATTCTGTAACTCCTAATATGGTATAGTTTTGACGAATAGAATTGGTGTAAATAATTTTCACTACTGGACACTGCTTAAAATAAGTAAAATTGGATTTAACCAAAGCTACTTAAGCGATAAATTTAGCCAAAATGTTATACTATTAGCCAAGATGACGTATGAATGTTAATGTTTGAATTATTTGATACTGAGCGTTGATCTAATTTACAACCAAGAGTCGCATAACCATAATGTTAAATAATCTGATTACCACCTGATTTAATTAAATTATAATCATTACAAATCAATTAAATTAACAAATTTTTGTGAAATATTTTTATTTGATTTGTGTTGATTAGCATTGAAAATAGGGCGTATATAAAAGTTTTATATACACGTATCAATGTACGATATCGGTGTACGTTTAAATTTGATTTAATTGTAAATTGTCCAATCTGGCTTGAAGTGAAATAAGGCCCGTACATAAGGAAGGTGTAGCTAGCTATAGACGGGGAAAAATAGGTTCGAATTTGATTCCAAAAGGATGTGAAATGGCAAAGGAAATAGGAGATTCACTTCCATATTTAAACTCCTCTTCTCTCTCTCTCGTAGTTAAACACCCTTACCCTTCTTTACTATTATTCTTTTCCAAGGTTTGATCTGCTATAACCCCTATTTCTAGCCGCATATATCTCCACTCCTTCTCTATTAATTAAAGCATCAAAAAACAAATTTAAATAAAAACAGTGCAAAATTGCATAGTGTTCTCAGTTGTGTTGCTCTTTCTGGAAGATTTGAATCTAGATTCAAACGGAGTTAAATGATTCAACATTCAAGGTGTATTCTTTAGGCTATAGTAAGGAAACACTCCTATTTACATATATATATATATATATATATATATATATATATATCTTCATTTTATGATTCGCATGTAATTTGGTAGATCATGCTACCACGAATCCGAATATTTGTGTATTGTTAACGTAAGATGTCATTATGTGTGTGTATAATTTATTTTATATATACATATAGTTTCGACCAAAACAAAACAAAATAGTTACAAAATTTAATAATATTGAAAAGGTTTTGGAGAAAAATTGATTTTAATACATGTGAACAAATATGCATTAAGTATGTTCATTTAAACTATATACATATGATATTGTTTTTGGAGAAATTTTTTTTATGCATATATATGATAATTTTAAAAACATGTATATATATAATTCATTTAAAACACAATACGTTACTTCAATTTAATATTTATATCATTATATATATATATATTTAATGTTTATAAAATTATTCATATGCCATGAAATCAGTTTTCAAATAAAAAATTCTTTTAAATTTTCATATGGAAATTTTAATAAATATTTTTTTAACAACCTGACATTTCAAACCATTCAAATCTACAATCGTCCACACATGTCAGACTTGAATATCTCAAAACAATAGATTGTTAATTTATATTTGGCAAAACTTTGCATATACAGTGAATAAATCAATCACAGATTCACAGACATAGAGTATGACAACAATTAGCAGCGGAATAGGTAAATAATAGTTCATGAAGCCACTACATAAAATCAGAGTTAAAACAAAATACAACAGAAATCTCGAATACATAGAAGTCTCAATACATAAGCAAACGACAAGTCCGAACATGAAACTGGAAATAACTGAAAGTTGAATAGATATAAGACGATCTTCAAGCACGGCTCCAAGCTCCAAAGGTGAGTCTCAAATGCTGTGACACTCAGTCTGACCCGAGCATAAAGCAAAACACAGAATATTCGAGTCAGGATTAACATTCTTATGCAAGAAAATCAACTCAAGTGACATGCCCAAGTGAAATGTAATATAACTTAAAGGATGTTGGGATTCCATCCTTTAAGGATTCGTTAAACTATCTACATTCGTAGTATAATATGCTACATAGATAATGTTTATAGTAAAGTAAACAACTAAAATAGCGTTAAAGCATTACGCAAATCCCCCTTAACACATTTTTATAGAAATGTCGTAGTCTATACAGTACTGTAACTCCACCAAACCGGTGGGCTAACAGGGAGCACTCCATAAGTACGACACAAACCAAACTCATAAGGGGTGCGATAAGGCATGTGACAAGGCACGCGTGGCAATGCCTAGAGTAGGATTCTACCATTTTACAAAACCGGGCTGGTGGTAATGCATATCAGCTACTACCGCCCACCTCAAGACACACTCCCAAAATCAAAGGTGCACCCAATCAAATCACAAAGTAATAGAATGGCATCGAAGAAGCATGCTCGATCGGAGGTGCGACCTCACTTGGCCCAGGTATAACTCCTGTTTAATCACATCAATCTGACTCGCGGGAGTCAGGGTTGCGTTCATACCTCATTTTGAAGTCGCCAAACCATCCTACTTCGTTCTGAATTCTCCACCACATACACAGTTGTTAAAGTGTTTTTCAGTATTGACAGAGAGTATGACAATATTCGATCCCGGTCTCTTTAAAAACCAAACACTTATTTCACATCGTGGTCATTTCATTTCAAACAGCTCATACTTAATATCAAGATATCATATTCATTTCAAAATCATATCACTTTCGAAATCATTATCACTTTCAAAATCATATTCACTTTCGAAATCATATCACTTTAAATCATATTCACTTTCGAAAGCATTATATCAAAGTATTTGCATTTAAATCCATTAAATCTAAGTCATAACATTTCCAATTTTAACGGTTTGAAAATAGCTTATATATTGGAAAAATTATAAAATAAAAATAGTTTATATTTAAAAATAGGTTATAGATTAAAATAGTATATATATTATAATAGTATATATATTAAAATATAAAAATTTAAAATAGTTTATAAATATAAAATAATATATATATATATTAAAATAGTTTATATATTTAAAAGAGTTTATATCGAACATAGTTTCAAATTAGAATTTTTTTCTTCCAATTTCACAAATCAATTCAAATCAACTTTAGTTCCGAAATTCGATTTAAATCAATCCCAGTTCAACAATTTCAATTAAAAAGGTTAAAGTTTCAGTTCAAATTTTCGTTAAAACCATTTTTAATTTATATCGATTTCAAATCCAGGTTTAAACTACAAATTTAAACCACTTCCAATTCAATAGGTTTCAAAGTTTAAATATTCAATAACTCAATTTGATAAATTTCATTTATATTTCAAAATTAAACTTTAATTTTATTTAAATTTGAAAATATTCATTTAATCGTTTTAATAACCATTTAAATAAAATCCTAGATTACAAATTTAAATCAGAATTGAATATTCAGTTTCAATTTTATTTTAATTTAAAAATATCCATTTGATCCTCTTTAATCAAAATCAAGTTATCAACTTATAAAAACATATCTTTAAAATCTCAAAATCTTTGAATTCCACTTGGTCACGCCTCATCGCTTGCCACCCACTTCGCTTCGCCTTGCCAGCCTCCCCCCACCGCATCGCCTTTCCGTATGCCCCCAGTTTCCCTAAACCTAGATCCAGTTTCTTGTCCCTTTTTAACCAGATCGAGGTGTCGCTTTCACGCTCCTTCTCCCTTTTGCCAGATTCCACAACTTCTTTCTGACTCGGACTTCCACCGCTCGCCTCATAAACTAGGCACCTCTGTCTCCATTGATACGACCACTGCTATTCTAATTGCCAACTCAATTTCAGCCTTGCAAGTATCGTCCAGTGGTATGCGGTCATCTATTGTGCCTGAATCAAGTAAGGTTCCTCTTGGTTCCCCGAGGTTTCGCCCTTTAGTTTCCCCGGTCAGCTATGTTTTGCAGCCGGTTGTTAGGTTTCCTTTTTTTGGGGATTACGGGTCTGATGGGGGTTGTGTAAGCAATGTGTTGTCTGAACGTAGTGATGCTTACTCTTAGGCAACTAATTTTAGTTTCGGTAAATGCACTGATACTGTATGTGTTAATGCTAAGGCAATTGCTGATGAAGATGTCAATATTTTGGATATTAGTGGCAGTGTTTTTGGCGCCAATGCTGTATCTCTGAATAATGGAGAATGACAGTCCCCTGCTGTGTAGATTCTGCAAACTTCAGCCCTGCCTTGCGCCAAACCATGGTCATCCCTGTTCACTTCCCTTCCGTGTAATGCAGGAGTCTACAATCCTATTGATTTTGATATTGTGGAGGAAAATGGTGTAATGATTCCACCTCCTATTGTGATGCAAGCGGGCATGGACTATTAGTCGGATTATTTGGTTGAATTCTTTTTAGATCCTTCTCACCACCTTCTTGAAGCTTCTAAAGTTTTCCATCGGGCTTGGAAGCTTCGTGGTGATTTACGTGTTTAGTTTATTGACTCCATGTATTTTCTTAAGTTCTCCTCCACCAAGGAGCGTCAACATATTCTTGAGGCCGGGCCTTCCTTTTTTGATGGCAAACCATTTATTATTACTCCTTGGACTCCAACGGTAGCTAGTGCACGTGAACAGGTTCTTTCTATTCCGGTTTGGGTTTTCTTCTCGCATATTCCTTCTACTTTACAGACGTTACTTGATTTGAATTAGCTAGCTTGTAACGTAGGTAAATTGAAATGTTTCGACTCTAATACAGTTGCATGTGAAAAATTGGTGTATGCTTAGGATCTTATAGAAATTGCCTCAGATAAGCCCCTCCCTTCCTCTATTCCAGTTCAGCTAGTTGTAGGACAAGAGTGGAAGGCCGTGTTCATTACGGATGGGTTCTAGACATTTGTACCGCCTGTCTATCTTTTAGCCACCTTGTCGACGCCTGCAAGCATACTGTGGTCTCCACGGTTGCTCCTAAGATCCCTCTGCCTCGCCCCCCGCTCAGAAAATGGGTACCCAAGGTTTCTTCCTTTGACTCTCAGTCTGTCCTTCCTCTTACAGTCCCTTTATCTGCTCTGGATCCACCTCCTTGCTCTATTGCTAGGCCTGCCTACCCTTCTACCGCTGCAGTACCTTGTGTTGTTCCAGTTATTTATATAACCGCTTTTAATACTGTAATGCTGCGTTTGCCTATTGTTTGGATTGAGTCCGAGAGGTGTTGGGTTGACCTTAAATCTGATATGAGATTTAATCCCTTGGAGGATTCCTTTTTTAGATTTGTTTCTTATGATCATCTGGACATCAGATGCCTTCGTTATAGTACTTCTGGTGATTCTTTAATTCTTGATATGGATGGTCAGTGTGCGAGGTCGAATTCTGTCATGTTAGCTGATACTACCTGGGATCGATCTTTTATATATACTCCTGCTTCTATGGATTATGAGCCCTGACTTGCTATGCTTTTTCGCCCTTTTGCTGGTATTGTTGGGAATGTCCCTAAGGAATCTACCAAGGTGTTAACGGACGTAGGTGCGTCTTTCTCTTCTAAGGAGACCTAGTCTATATTATATTTATAGTAGTTGTGGCATCTCTTTCAGAGTCATGTGCTGTATTTTCCATTTTCTTAGTAGTTAAGGTGCTTTTTCCTTACTCCTGTATTATAAACTTTTATTACGTTCGTAATAAAAGGTGGACGGTCAACTATAAAACTGGCTAGACTTGCCAAAAAAAATCTCAAAATCAATAAGTTCCAAATCAGCCCTTTTTTAAATTCAATTATTAACCAATTTAAATTTCAAGTCAACTTTAATTTATCTTTACAACCTCTATTTATTAAATTTATTACAAAATCTATATAAAAATATTAATATAAATTTTAAATAAATATTTAAACATATTATATATATTATTTAAATTAATTTTTGTTAAATTTATTATATTAAATTCTATTATTAAATCTATTTTCTAGCTTAATTATATATTCAAAAATAATAAAGTTATAAGTAAAATCTTACAATTTATATTTTCAACCTTAACTTATAAATTTAAAATTTCCAAACATATTATTTAAAAATCTAAAAAATTTCACATATATTAAAATAAAATCTATATATATTATATTTTAAAATCAACATTTATTAAAACCCATGTATTTCCTTTCAAAATTTTGAAAATCATTTTCAAAAATAGATCAATGGTGTCCGTATATAATTTTCTATCCTATTGTTAAGTGATATAGATATTTATCATTTTAATCTGTAATAATTTAATATTATGGGTATATATCATTTCTACCCGCAATTCCAAATTTCAAAAATCAATAAAATCGTTTGGATTTATCATTTCAACCCATAATGATTTTCTCTAATTTACAAGATCGTTCAGTTATGTATCATTTCAACCCATAAGGATTTCCTCAACTAACAGGAAACTTGCAGAGTGAGAACAAATAAAATAATAGCATAAAATGACATAACATATCGATGACAAGCTTATATAATAATTAAAAATGTGACGACCCGGGTTTCTGACCACAGAAATCTGTTTCATCTTGAAGAAAGAAAGGGAGGAGAAAATAGAAAAGATCGAGAAGAAAGGACAACAACATCAGAATCTCACAGCGGAACGAATAAATTATATTAATCACATAAGTATTTACATAATATACAACATCCATCAGAGTTACACAGGTAATACATCACATACTAGACAGTTATAAACACCTGTCTAGTTATACAAGTCAATATACAATACAACACAGAGATATCAACACAGCAGAATACTATATATATATATCTATAACGCCGAAGCCTCCTGCTCCATTGCTCCTCCAGAAGTCGTCAAATCTAACCTGAATCCCTTGGCTACTCGTAAAAATTTGAGTACCCAAGAGTTTAGGCAAAAAACAGAAATAAACTCTGGGTCAGACATGAGTCTGGTATGAGTAACAGGTTAAAGTTGCTTAACTTTGAAAATATTTGAAAACAAAAGGTATCACGTAAGACTTCCCACTAATAAATATGGTAAGTTTTTACCTTACGCTAACCAAATCATTTAACAGGAAATTCTGTGATATTATAAAAGTGTCTAGGGTTTTCAAGTAAATATGAAATAGCCGAAATTGTTACATTATTAAATTTCAGCTACTAGCCACAAAAGTGGGTAATACAATCAAAACTGTTGGCACTTATTGGATTTTGGATTCCATACAATGGCAGGGCTACTGGGGTACCGCCCGTCACAGTACGTGGCCTAGATCAACGTACCGAGGAGTACACCCGCTCCCCTGCAACACAAGGCCGGAACCATTCCTTACTGAACAGTCCCGAACAAGACAACCCCGACAGTTGGAGCTCATAACTGTCCACACAGCCGAATAAAAAGGGACATCTAGACAGAGGAAAATCTTGTCCTGCTTGGGCATGACCCACCTAACCTTGCTGCACCTCCCCTGTTTTCGCTATTCTCGGTCGATGAGGCTTGAGGCTGCGATTACCTTTATAAGACATATCACTTAGAATGCTCATCGTCCACCTAACGATGTGCTGAAAGCATTCAATCCATACAAGTTCGTTCCGGGTTCGAACGATACCGAAGGCATTGTCTCGTTACACTCATTTTGGAATCACCCTCAGAGTTAACGACGACAACCCTTGCACTCTGAATCTTCATCTTCACTTCAGATTCACGACCTATCGTTAATTTGGATCGATGTGGTTTTCGAATGTCCAAATATGGAAACCCGATCCTGGTCTCATCAAAATCCAAAACATATCTTTTAAGGCCAAGTTGTTTTAAAGTCAAAACAATTCAATTTTATTATCTATATACGCACAGATAGATAATTCACATATCACAATAGATAATCCATCATCATCATGAACAGATAAATCATATTTCATCACAAACAGATAATAAATATCATCATACTTAAACCAAGCATTCATATTACACAGCATAAATATCTCATATCCGAGATCTCAAATCATTCAAGGTAAATGATATCATCCATCCATACATAAGCAATCATATCAGCTATAATTAATTTTAAATGAATTAAATTAATTACTTGCATATCTAGTTAATTTAAAGTGAATTAAATTAATTACTTCACAATCATAAATCTTGCTTATATATCTATTAACCAATTATCAATCAATTAATTTATCATCATTCAATTATTCAATTTAATTAATCACTCTTGATTAATTAACTTTTATTACATTCAAGTATTTTCCTTTATTTATTTTCACAAATAAATTAATCTATAGAAATTAACCTTAAATTACTAACATTACATTTCTTCTTAATTACACTAATTAATTACTCTTTAATCTCTTATTATTGATTAATTATTCCTAATTGATCAACCCTCCATTACATCATTTATTATATTAATTAATGTTACTAATTACATTTTAATTAATTATCCTGTTTAAAATTAATTACCTTAAGTAACTAATCTTCAATTAAAACACATTTATTAATCACTCCTGATTAATACCATTCAGTAATTAACTACCCTTAAATACTCCATCAAATAAATTAATTACCCCTTAATTAATTTTCTTCAAATTAATCTCTTGATTAATTTCACAAAGTAATTATACTCAAATTACTTTCATTATTAAATCATCCTTTGCTAGTTGCATCCAGTAATTATCGTTAATTACTCCTCTAAGTGATTATACTTATCATATCATCAAATAATTATTTAAATTAATTAAACTTAATTAATTAACTTAAACAATTCATATTAAACTTCATTAATTACAATAAGTAATTAATTCCTTAATTCCTTAATTATTTTATTTCATTTCACACTATTTAATTAATCAAGTTATTTAATTTAATTAACTAGTCCTTAATCATTAATTAATAACTTTAATTATTAATTAAAACTTAATTATCCATTTATTAATTACTAATTACTTAGTTAATTATTAATTAAATTACTTAATTAATTAACTATTAACCATCCATTAACTAAAGTGGTTAATTTCAATTTACTTATTACTTTATCATCAATTAATCCATTACTAATTACAATTAAAAGTAACCATTCTTAATTATTTTCCAAAAAACAATCAATTAATATTGATTATTCATCTTAATTAACGTTTAAAGTCTTCTTAAAATTGTACTAATTACATCATTATTTGTTAATTGACTTTATTTATTACTTAATTAAAACATTAACAAGGTTTTAAAACATGGATAAACCATAACTAAGGTAATTAGTTAATTAAAATTATTAATTACGAGTTAAACCGTTGTTAAATCTTAACTAGGATAATTAAAACTTGAATTAAGTTTTAACTTAAATTTTTAAACATTTATTCAGTTTCTGTGATAATTTGTTGGAAACATTTATTCACTAATCAACCTTTATTTAACCTTCTCACTTCAGCTAGCAAAGAACCCGAGACCCCCCGTTAACGCTCGATTGCTACTTCGAGTAGCTCGTCCAATTCACCCAAGTCACAACCCAGGTATGCAAACTTCTTCCTCTTCTTCTTTTTTTATTTTATTTTGTTACCAGTAAGTTTAAGTTTAAAACTTAAGTTGATAGTATCAGGTTCATACTTACGCATTCGATCAAAACTCTGAAGCAACCAACCTCATCACTCGAGCACGACTCGATAAGCAAACCCTCAACGACACTGATACCCATCACCTCCACGCCGTACACGTGCACGGCGACACCCTCCAGCTCCGGCGAACACCGAAGTCGTAGGCATATCACAAATCTTCCAAGGGTTCGAAATCCAAACCCAATTCGACTTCAAAAATTCGAAATCAAAATTTAGCAGTTCGACCCAAAAACTGCAAGCACCACCACTGACAAATACATCTCGCCACCTCCGCACACGCCACCGAGGTCGCCAAAACTTCAGCCACACTACGACAACGCAACTAGCTTCCATTTCCCAAAACCTTGCTACACTCGATCAATTGTGTAAACTGTGGCGATCGATCTTATCAAGCCTAGTTAAACTAGGATTCCAAAATTCAAACAACTACCACCACCTCCATACTGAAAAGCACCATTATTAAACAATTTTCCTATCATCTACGCTTACTCCAATAGTATCCCTGAAATTTCCGATCTCCTCCAATCATTTGGATGATCAGAGGCAACTAAAATGTATAATTCAGGATCTTTGAACTACTCTCAATTTCTAACACCAGAAATTGTTATTTTGGTTTTAAAATCAAGATTTTGTTTAAGAATTCAGTTCCTAAACCTGAACCATTAAATCACGATGTTTAGATTTTAGCTTAGTTTAGACTTTCCTGTCAGATTTTGTTCCAGACAAAATTTAACTTTATTTAAAACTTGAATAATGATTTTAAAACAAAACCTATAATTAAACAAACAGCTTTGTTAGTAACTTATGTGTTAATCAAGACTAAATCAAGAGGTTAAGGATCTAAATCAACTTTTACCTGGGAATTTAAGTACAGAGGAAACACATGCATAAACATCCAGACATCATGTATATATACATACAGAAAGATATATATATATCTAGGTGAAGCATACCCATTCCAGATTCTTATCAAACAACCAATTTACATATTTATTTATTTTTTATAAAAAAAAATAATGTTACTCACAACAAATGAAGAACAGGGCAAGTTTAGGATGAAAACAGTTTTGAATTTGTAGGCTTGAAATATGCAGAAATTTTCATCTCACAAACACCCAGAGAAATGAATATATAAATATCCACACAATATATTTAAGCATTCAAATATTAGCATGCAACAAATTTAAAAACTTAAGTTATTTAAAAGAGTTACTCACTTGCAAAATTTTGAAACAGAGAATAGAGCACCCAAATTGAAAAGCCTATGATACTTTAAAACTTGAGTGGTTGAATGCTCTGAAACTTGAAAGTTTTGCACTAAAAATCCTTTTTACTTTGAATCCAATAGTTGTTGTTGAGGAGATGCTTGATTTCCAGGTTGAAGATAAACATAACAAGCTTTGTTTTACAGGTTATCTTAGTTATACTTTTGAAAGAAAAGTTGCAGACCTTAATTCATTTCTGTTTTGCAATGTTTTTTTTGAAACGAACTAGAATAAGTAGAGATGTATATATAGAAATATAAGTTTTGGTATAGGGTAGGTGTTATCTGGGTTTGCATATTTGCCTGGTACACTGTTTATTCTTGTTTTATCAGGCAAGATTTTCTTTATGGAGGCTGAGTTGCCTTATGAGATTTTTGAATAGACTTAAGTTATGCTAGTACTGGTTATATTAAATCCAAGTGTTTCCCTTCATGTCTACATCCTTGTCTTATTCGTATATGTTGATATTTCTTTTTCCTTTCATACTTATCCTACAGACTTGCCTGAATATGCTTTCATACCTATCCTATTTTTGCTTTGCATCTATTAACAGGCTACATATTATTATTTTTCACTTGCCTAGCTTGCTTAATATTCTATGTACATATAAACTTTGTTTTATTAGGCAGATTTGTGGAGGTTGAAATGCTTAATAAGATTTCGAATTGACTTAAGTTTGTTCTGAGATGAAAGCATGTTAATGCTAATGTACTATATGTTTACTCTTTATCTAATCTGTCTTGTATATAGATTTTTATTTTCACTTGCCTGGCAGCATTTGTTTTATGTACATATTATAACTTTGTCTTATTTCTCTTCATATACATATATGCCTTGCATAACGAAGCTTCACATACAAGATTCTTTTATTTTATCCTTGCCTGATTATGCTTTACCTCATGTACATATGCATTTCTATTATTACTTTGTTCTTGCCTGGTTGCTCTTATCCCCTAAGTACATATATGCAGTTGTTTTAGTTACTAGTGTTGGTTTATCACTTAATTTATATTCATATAATTTCGTTTTAGTAATTGTTATAAATTTTTAACTTATGTATTTATTTTTATTGCTTATTTTTATTTCTCTTTTTATTTCAAACTTAAACTATTAAACACTAAATTTACTTATTATTTATTTTTATACTTATGTTGATATCATACATTTGATTTACACTTAAGTTTAATATTTATAAAGTTTATTTTATTTTAAACATTGTTGAAAGATTTTATTTTGAATTTACAAATCATAGCTTTTAAAAGATAAAATCACACATTTAAATATTTATCAAAAGATATTCAAATTTATCATTAATAATATTATCAAATCAGTTTAATTTTAACACAGATTATTAAATTGATATTGCCAAAAATTCCGGGATATCACATTCCTCCCCCCTTAAAAGAATTTCGTCCCCGAAATTTAAAACATAGGTAATTTAATAATCTAATTAAAGATTTAATTTTAAAACACAAGCATATATCAATCATATGCTAACAAGCATAGCAAACAGTTCATCTAATCAAACAAATCTAATTATCCAGACAAAATTCTGGATAGAATTTTCTCGAGTTTCTCAAGTATAAATACCGGAATACTCGCTCCACAGAATCCAAACAATCAATACTACTAAGCTACAATACTTCCACTCTTCTAGATCTACAAAACAAATCAAGATATCAGATCAAACTCAAGTCTGACTCAACAACCGAAATTCCCTGAACTGCTGGTTCTACAATCAGAGATAACTAATACACGTACTCTTTTAGAGATACGTGAAACACTCTGAATTCCAGTTATCCAAACTGGCAATTCACTCCTGAAGACTAATTACTAATTCTAAATAGAACAACAGAAAAAGATCCAAATGTCTCGGAGCTAGCTTCCCAATCTTATCCAATCTTATAGCTCCCATTGATCGGAGAAAACCCCAACAACAAAGAAACTATGAATCTCCGTCTTTTATTCACAATACTCTTCGGACAATCCTGGGCTGCCTACATCCTTCCTGATCAGCTCAATCCTTGTTGATACCCCCAGAAACAAATTGAATCAAAACAATCAAACAAAATGATCTTTCCAAGATCAACCAATCTCAGAACACAACTCTATTCCAAATCAGAAAACAGATCTCACTTCTCCCATCTGGAAGAGATAAAAACAGATGCACTCCATATCGGGCCTCAGATCCTGAAAAATTCCCTGAAGAAACTCTCTAATCCAAAACACTGCAATTCCAGTTATTTCCACACCAAACAGCTGCCACCATGCTTCCACTGCGCAACTCTAACTGAGCAGATGAAAATGCTGATGATGATTACGAGCACAAACTGGACAACACATCCCAGAACTATGATTCAACAGATCCACTAAAGAAACTCAGGAGTTCCTCCAAAACCCGAGCTGCTTCACCAAACTCATTCTCCAGAAACCATCCTACTACTGAGTTGAACCATCGGTACCACTCCTGGAATCCAGTCGATACCAAACTCAATCTCTAGACACGGACAAAATTCTAACTTCCTGAAGACATCCAGAAAAATCAGATAACCCAAGAGAACTCTCAACTATCGCAAGTCACTTTTGCGATCAATCCAGCCCACTAAAGAAAAACTGTTCTCTCTTTACCAAACAGAACAGTCTACGCTTAATTAGCCAATCCATCAAAGAAATGGATCCACTCTGCTGCTCCTGAAATCACCTCAAGAAAAACTACTAACCAGAAAACCTTCTCGACGGCTCACAGAACACTCTGAACTGTATTGCTGACTCAGGTGCCTAAAAACTTCCTATCCAAACGTCTTCGAGAAACTCGGACCTCAAACCAACAGAAACATTCTACTGAACTCAGCCCCAACACTGAAACAGATACACTTCCTTAACTGATTCCAAAGAAACATCTTCGGAGACTTCCATAGTCACTGTGTCTCATCACACAGCTACTACATCCTGAGGTAAGATATCAGGACTTGCTCATGCCAAACCGATAGGTCCAAACTCTAGCTCATCCAAACTTACGCTTCAAAAATGAACTCCGAACCTTAACAGGTTTTCTTCAGAGATCGATGAAATCCTTACACCACCCAAAGCTCACTCTAAACGGTATTAGGTCTACAGTTTCGAAAAATATACTTCCAACCTCAAATATTCAAACTCCAACCATTGGTAGTCATGTTACACACACCACTACCCTATCTACCATTATAACTTATATTGGATAACCTAGACAGGTAACCCAACAAATAGGTATATATATATATATAATAAAATAACAAATACGCTCTCTCAAAAAAGAAATCACTCAAGAGCCTAGGTATTCACTCAACCTAGCGCTCTGATACCAATTGTGATGGCTCGGGTTTCTGACCACAGAAATCCGTTTCATCTTGAAGTAAGAAAGGGATGAGAAAATAGAAAAGATCGAGAAGAAAGGACAACAACATCAGAATCTCACAGCGGAACGAATAAATTATATTAATCACATAAGTATTTACATAATATACAACATCCATCAGAGTTACACAGGTAATACATCACATACTAGACAGTTATAAACACCTGTCTAGTTATACAAGTCAATATACAATACAACACAGAGATATCAACACAGCAGAATACTATATATATATATCTATAACGCCGAAGCCTCCTGCTCCATTGCTCCTCTAGAAGTCGTCAAATCTAACCTGAATCCCTTCGCTACTCGTAAAAATTTAAGTACCCTAGAGTTTAGGGAAAAAACAGAAATAAACTCCGGGTCAGACATGGGTCTGTTATGAGTAACATGTTAAAGTTGCTGAACTTTGAAAATATTTGAAAACAAAAGGTATCACGTAAGACTTCCCACTAATAAACATGGTAAGTTTTTACCTTACGCTAAACAAATCATTTAATAGGAAATTCTGTTATATTATAATAGTGTCTAGGGTTTTCAAGTAAATATGAAATAGCCGAAATTGTTACATTATTAAATTCCAGCTACTAGCCACAAAAGTGGGTAATACAATCAAAACTGTTGGCACTTATTGGATTTTGGATTCCATACAATGGCAGGGCTACTGGGGTACCGCCCGTCACAATACGTGGCCTAGATCAACGTACCGAGGAGTACGCCCGCTCCCCTACAACACAAGGCGTGAACCATTCCTTACTGAACAGTCCTGAACGAGACAACCCCGACAGTTGGAGCTCACAACTGTCCACACAGCCGAATAAAAAGGGACATCTAGACGGGGGAAAATCTTGTCCTGCTTGGGCATGACCCACCTAACCTTGCTGCACCTCCCCTGTTTTAGCCATTCTCGGTTGATGAGGCTTGAGGCTGCGATTACCTTTACAGGACATATCACTTAGAATGCTCATCGTCCACCTGACGATGTGCTGAAAGCATTCAATCCATACAAGTTCGTTCCGGGTTCGAACGAAACCGAAGGCATTGTCTCGTTACACTCATTTTGGAATCACCCTCAGAGTTAACGACGACAACCCTTGCACTCTGAACCTTCATCTTCACTTCAAATTCACGACCTATCGTTAATTTGGATCGATGTGGTTTTCGGATGTCCAAATATGGAAACCCGATCCCGGTCTCATCGAAATCCAAAACGTATCTTTTAAGGCCAAGTTGTTTTAAAGTCAAAACAATTCAATTTCATTATCTATATACACACAGATAGATAATTCACATATCACAATAGATAATCACATCATCATCATGAACAGATAAATCATATTATCATCACAAACAGATAATAAATATCATCATACTTAAACCAAGCATCCATATTACACAGCATAAATATCTCATATCCGAGATCTCAAATCATTCAAGGTAAATGATATCATCCATCCATACATAAGCAATCATATCAGCTATAATTAATTTAAAATGAATTAAATTAATTACTTGCATCTCTAATTAATTTAAAGTGAATTAAATTAATTACTTCACAATCATAAATCTTGCTTATATATCTATTAACCAATTATCAATCAATTAATTTATCATCATTCAATTATTCAATTTAATTAATCACTCTTGATTAATTAACTTTTATTACATTCAAGTATTTTCCTTTATTTATTTTCACAAATAAATTATTCTATAGAAATTAACCTTAAATTACTAACATTACATTTCTTCTTAATTACACTAATTAATTACTCTAAAATCTCTTATTATTGATTAATTATTCCTAATTGATCAACCCTCCATTACATCATTTATTATATTAATTAATGTTACTAATTACATTTTAATTAATTATCCTGTTTATAATTAATTACCTTAAGTAATTGATCTTCAATTAAAACACATTTATTAATCCCTCCTGATTAATATCATTCAGTAATTAACTACCCTTAATTACTCCATCAAATAAATTAATTACTCCTTAATTAATTTTCTTCAAATTAATCTCTTGATTAATTTCACAAAGTAATTATACTCAAATTACTTTCATTATTAAATCATCCTTTGTTAGTTGCATCCAGTAATTATCGTTAATTACTTCTCTAAGTGATTATACTTATCATATCATCAAATAATTATTTAAATTAATTAAACTTAATTAATTAACTTAAACAATTCATATTAAACTTCATTAATGATAATGAGTAATTAATTCCTTAATTACTTAATTATTTTATTTCATTTCACACTATTTAATTAATCAAGTTATTTAATTTAATTAACTATTCCTTAATCATTAATTAATAACTTTAATTATTAATTAAAACTTAATTATCCATTTATTAATTACTAATTAATTAGTTAATTATTAACTAATTATTAATTAAATTACTTAATTAATTAACTATTAACCATTCATTAACTAAAGTGGTTAATTTCAATTTATTTATTACTTAATCATCAATTAATCCATTACTAATTACAATTAAAAGTAACCATTCTTAAATATTTTCAAAAAAACAATCAATTAATATTGATTATTCATCTTAATTAACGTTTAAAGTCTTCTTAAAATTTAAAGTAAATATATTACTAATCACATCATTATTTGTTAATTGACTTTATTTATTACTTAATTAAAACATTAACAAGGTTTTAAAACATGGATAAACCTTAACTAAGGTAATTAGTTAATTAAAATAATTAATTACGAGTTAAACCGTTGTTAAATCTTAACTAGGATAATTAAAACTTGAATTAAGTTTTAACTTAAATTTTTAAACATTTATCCGGTTTCTGTGATAATTTGTTGGAAACATTTATTCACTAATCAACCTTTATTTAACCTTCTCACTTCAGCTAGCAAAGAACCCGAGACCCCCCCTTGATAACGCTCGAGTGCTACTTCGAGTAGCTCGTCCAATTCACCCGAGTCACAACCCAGGTATGCAAACTTCTTCCTCTTTTTTTTGTTACCTGTAAGTTTAAGTTTAAAACTTAAGTTGATAGTATCAGGTTCATACTTACGCATTCGATCAAAACTCTAAAGCAGCCAACCTCATCACTCGAGCATGACTCGATAAGCAAACCCTCAACGACACTGATACCCATCACCTCCATGCCGTACACGTGCATGACGACACCCTCCAGCTCCGGCGAACACCAAAGTCGTAGGCATATCACAAATCTTCCAAGGGTTCAAAATCCAAACCCAATTCAACTTCAAAAATTCGAAATCAAAATTTAGCAGTTCGACCCAAAAACTACAAGCACCACCACTGACAAATACATCTCGCCACCGCCGCACACGCCACCGAGGTCGCCAAAACTTTAGCCACACTACGACAACGCAACTAGCTTCCATTTCCCAAAACCTTGCTACACTCGATCAATTGTGTAAACCGTGGTGATCGATCTTATCAAGCCTAGTTAAACTAGGGTTCCAAACTTCAAACAACTACCACCACCTCCATACTGAAAAACACCATCATTAAACAATTTTCCTATCATCTACGCTTACTCCAATAGTATCCCTGAAATTTCCGATCTCCCCCAATCATTTGGATGATCAGAGGCAACTAAAATGTATAATTCAGGCATCTCTGAACTACTCTCAATTTCTAACACCAGAAATTGTTATTTTCGTTTTAAAAATCAAGATTTTGTTTAAGAATTCAGTTCCTAAACCTGAACCATTAAATCATGATGTTTAGATTTTAGCTTAGTTTAGACACTGTCAGATTTTATTCCAGATAAAATTTAACTTTATTTAAAACTTGAATAATGATTTTAAAACAAAACCTATAATTAAACAAACAGCTTTTTTAGTAACTTATGTGTTAATTAAGACTAAATCAAGAGGTTAAGGATCTAAATCAACTTTTACCTGGGAATTTAAGTACAGTGGAAACACATGCATAAACATCCAGACATCATATATATATAAATACATACAGAAAGATATATATATCTAGGTGAAGCATACCCATTCCAGATTCTTATCAAACAACCAATTTACATATTTAAATTTTTTTATTAAAAAAAATGTTACTCACAGCAAATGAAGAACAGAGCAGGTTTACGATGAAAACAATTTTGAATTTGCAGGCTTGAAATATTCATATAATTTCGTTTTGGTAATTGTTATAAATTTTTAACTTATGTATTTATTTTTATTGCTTATTTTTATTTCTCTTTTTTATTTCAAACTTAAACTATTAAACACTAAATTTACTTATTATTTATTTTTATACTTATGTTGATATCATACATTTGATTTACACTTAAGTTTAATATTTATAAAGTTTATTTTATTTTAAACATTGTTGAAAGATTTTATTTTAAATTTACAAATCATAGCTTTTAAAAGATAAAATCACACATTTAAATATTTATCAAAGGATATTCAAATTTATCAATAATAATATTGTCAAATCAATTTAATTTTAACATAGATTATTAAATGATATTGCTAAAAATTCCGGGATATCACAAAAAATTTAAATTTAATATATATACTAACAAGTTATGGTTTCATATGTCAACTAACATAGGTTAACAATTTTGAATATTAACATATCATATCCAACAATTAAATAACTAACAATTCAAATTTAACAACATATTTCATTAGTAATTTCATGTGAAATCCATTTACTAAACATAAGAATGTTAATTGTGAGTGATCGTTCACCTTTCCAGGCTAGAGAAAACATTAATGGCCAAGATGGTGACACATCCACGCATATGGATATGGCCACGAGCAAAGCAAAGCAAATGACTGCTAAAATTTCCAAACCGCGATGAATAAAGCAAAGCAAAGATAGAAGAACTTGAATTTGAAATCGATGAATCAAAACAATATATATATATATATATATATATGGATATATATTGAATGTGTGTTATACAACAATATATATATATATGGATATATATATATATATATATAATATATATACCAAAACAATTTTAGAAGCTGTTACTATATCCATCAAGGCAGGCGAGAACTTCTACTATTATATATATAAGATTTTAAGGATTAATATAATCAGTAGAGCTTAAATACATTGAACACTAACTATAGACCACTGCTATTCGGGTTGAAGGTGGCTATTGTGCGCGTGGATAAGGGAAAAGAAGGTTGCTCGGGTGGAAGTGGTTTGTATGGCGGCAAGGGCTGCATGGGGTTGGAGGTCGTACTATCAAAGGGAGGAGAGGGTGAGCTCGACTGTATGAGTGATGTGGTGGGGTTCGATCAGTGGTGGAGGAAGGTCGTGTGCTGGAGGAGGACACTTGTACTCAAGTTTGCGGCATTTGTCAAGAGCGAGGGGACAGAGGGAAGCAACTGAAGAAAGGTGGCGATGAGGCTTGGGTTGTTCATTGGTAGAGAGTGGGATGGTAGTTGGTGAGCCGCTATACTCTGGGTCTGGTGAGGAGCTGCGGCTGCCAGGGAAGGAGGGGTTGCTTGGAACGGGTGGCAGGTTGAGAGCGGCGATGGCGGAGAGGGGCAAGGTTGTTGGAGAGTTTGTATGGCGATGGGATTTTGCTGGGTCTTGTGAGTCACGGAGGAAGGGTTATGGCACAGGTTGAGGAGCTGCGTGGAGAGGGACAGTTTGTGTGCGAGGGATCTTGGTTGTGGAAGAGAAATGATCTAAGGCAGAGGGATGTAGCTAGGCTGTCGTGGTGTACACATGCAAAAGGAAATGTTGGGTCTCGGCAAAAATGCAGGTAAAGAGAGCTGGGACGAGCTTTGTATTCAAGTGGAAGAAAAGTGAACAGGCTTCAGAACCAAAGCAACTTATATATAACCATATAGAACTGAATTTTTTTTATAAAGCTTGGCAGCCATGGCTGCCTTTACAAATCTTTTGAATAATCCAATTTACAACCTCGATCAGTTAGAGGGGTCATCGAATTCTTCTCCATCAAACTCTCCTCCACCTTTGCCGATTCCAATGCTGCCGTCACCACCACTTTCTGAAAAGACAACCTCTGTCATTGATGAAGAAGGCTTTCAAATTGTTCAAAGAAGAAAATCAAAACTGTTGAATGAAGGTGCTACCAGTGCAGATAACATCACCCGTCAGAATATCCTGAATCAAGTGAATCAATCAAAACAGTCTTCCAGAAATGTAAATCAGGGGCCATATAATTCAAGAAACATTGTGAATGAAAGAAACTCATCAAGAAATACTGCAAGAAACAATCAGAAAGAGATGTATGCAGAAACTCATTTGAGAAATTCAAGAATTTATTTAAGAAACCCTCAATTTAGGGAGAATTAAATATCTTAAATTAGCACTAACCAGAGTAAGCCTTCTTCATGGGCAGAGATGATCAAAAAAGGAGGTTCAAACACTGAATTTGACCTCAAGTATGATGCTCCTCTCTCCATTAATGAAAAGAAGATAGTGGTGGTGAGTGGCCAGCAAAAGGGCAGAGAGTAAATGGAACTTCTCAGTTTTCGCCTATGTTTTTGGCAATAGACCCTCTTATCATCATTTCAAGGCTGTAATTACCAAATCCTGTAAACCCATGGGTAATTTCGACATTTTTACTCGAAATAATGGTTTCTTTTTAATCATATTTTCCAATGCTTCTGATTGTGATAATGCTATTAATAGGGGGCCATTTTTCATAGATGGAAAACTGATTGTTATAAAAAAATGGAGCAGTAAAATCAATCTTGACAGAGATCTACTTTCCTCTATGCCTATCTAGATCAAATTGCTTGAATTAAATCTTAGACTGTGGGACAGTGAGATTCTAAGTGCAATTGCTAGTGTAGTTGGCACCCCCCTTAAATTGGATGAGCATACTGCAAAAGAAACTAGGCTTTCTTTTGCCAGAATACTTGTAGAAATAAATGCAGATTCTGATTTACCAAATGAGGCTACCATATCATTGCATGATGGTGAAAACTTGATTCAAAATATTGAATATGAATGGGTTCCCCCAGATGTAAAACATGTTCATGTTTTGGTCATTCTCTGGAAAATAGTGATTCGAATTGGTTTGGAAAGAAAAACAAAGTATGCAAGGAAAAGCTACTGTCAACCCCAACATCTTTCAAGAAAAAAGAAGTGAGCTTGCTAATACAGCAGTTCTTCTTAATAACAAGGAAAATATCCCTCAACATCATGAGGACAATGTTGGTCAGATTGTTATCTTTGAGGACTCATCTAATGTGCAAGAATCAATTTGAAGATAAGTTTCTCAAGAAAGAAGCAAAGATCAAATAAAAATTGGTGAGGATGTTATCTCTTCTAGACCATCAGAAACAACAAGTAAAATCAATGAAATCATTACTGTGCCTCAAATATCAAACATAGAAGATTCGGCCGTACAAGCAAAAGATATAAAAATTCAATCAGCAGAAGAGTCCTCAGTTGCAGAAGCAATGAATCTGGATGATAGTTCTATCATTAGCAACTTACTTAGTAAGGAACCTAGAAAAAATCACAACAGCTATTTAGCTACTCACTTATCTACAATTACCAAAAATCCAATCTCTGATCTCAACATTCAAAAGCTATTAGTTTAGTCTCAAATTCTGCATCTACCTCAAGGAAAAGTAGAAAAAAGTGAAAGAAAAAAGAAAAGGAAAAATGAAAAATATAAAAGAAATCGTAGATAATGAAAGTCTAGAAGAAACAGAAGATAGTGAATTTAAAAGGAAGTATATCATCAAAAGTTCCAAGTGGGAAGATCAGCTGAAAGCACTAAATAAAACCTCATACAAAAAAAGGAAGGAGGATTGAGTCTCTTGAAGAAGAGGGCAGTCACAGTGCATAACCTGTTACTGCTAATAGTATCCTTTGGTGTATCCTTTTAGTTTTTATTTGAATTTTAATCTCTCTATTAATTATATGACGATTACTTCTTGGAATATTAGAGGTCTTAATTCCCCTATTAGATAGACTTGTCTAATCTTCTATTGTCAACAAATCCCAACATTGTTGGTTTGCTAGAACACAAATTAGATAATTCAAAAATCACTAATTTTCAGTTAAAAAATTGGAATAACTGGAGTATTATAAATAATAATCAAATGGGAGGTTATGGTAGAATATTGGTCATGTAGGACCCTAAAAACTGGGACATTCATCAACATTTTATAAATTTTCAATTTATTCATTGTAAATGCACAAATAAAGGTGGTTTTCAAATTGAAATTACTTTTGTTTATGGTTTTAACAGTGAAACTGAAGAGATTCTCTCTGGAAAAACCTTGAAATAATCAATGCAAACATGAGAAATCCATGGATTATTATGGGTGATTTTAACACTGTTATGCATGGTTTTGAAAAAGAGGGGGAATTCCCATCTCCTTCAAAAAATTAGAAAAATTCAATAATTTCTTTATCAAAACTGGTCTTTATGAGCCAACAATTTTTGAAAATAAATATACTTGGAAACCTGGTATATATTTAGAAATATTCATTATAAATTAGACAGAATTTTAATTAACCAAAAATTTACAAAATATTTCAAAGGATTCAAATGCCTTACTCTTCCCCAAGCCACTTGTGATCATACTCCTATCCAAATATATCTTAACTGTAATAATAATAATACTAAAAAGAATATCCCTTTTAGGTTTGTGAATGGATGGGTTTATGAGAACAATTATAGAGAGACTGTTAACAATTGTCTTTCTACAAAAGTGGTGGGCACTGCCCAATACAAATTTAGTGAACTGCTCCAAATTAGTAAAGGAAAATTGAAAATTTGGAGCAAAAACAGAACTAATGACATTAAAACTCTAAGGGAAGAATGTGAATTAAGCCAGAATGCTTTGGATAATGATTGCTCGGACAGTGATAATATCAACAAATTTTTCATTGCCCAAAATAATATAGCCAAAACTCTCCATGTGCAATCTATAAATTTAAGGCAGAAAGCTAAAATAGACTGGTTAAATCATGGGGATGAAGCCAGTAAATTCTTTTATGCTAAAATGTCTAATAGAAAATATAGAAATGATATTGGGAAAATCATTGATGTTAGTGGTAATACTATAAATAATATGTCTTATATAGAGAAAGAAGCTATTAATTATTTACTATTCCATATAATTCTGATTTCTCATCTAATGATTTTCCAAATATCGAGCCTAAATTCAAATTAAATGACAACAGTCAAGAAATTCTTTTGGCCCCAATAAGAATTAAGGAAATTAAAAATATCATTTTTTACTCACATAATGATAATAGCCCAGGCCCTGATGGCTTTGGTGCTAAATTTTAGAAAACACACTGGGATGAGATTAAAAAACTCTTATTTGACTTAATTTATGAATTTTTTAGGACTGGGAAACTTTTAAAAAATCTAAATCATACTTTCATTACATTAGTTCCAAAAATTCCCATGCCTAATAGTTTAGAAGACTATAGGCCTATAGCCTGCTGTAACTTTATATACAAGATTATTTCTAGTATTCTAAGTAGCAGAATAAAAATATTTTTAAAGCATTTAATTTCTGAAAACCAGAGTGCATTCATTCCAGGCAGACTTATTGTTGAAAACACATCGTTAGCACATGAATTAATTAGGAACTTCAACCATAATAGCAAAAATCATATGTGTGTAAAAATAGATTTACATAAAGCTTTTGACAAAATTGACAGACAATTTATTATATTCATGATGAAACAAGTGGGATTTTGTAATGAATTTTGTGCTCTTATCTATGAATGTATTAGTAAGGTGTCTTGCTCTATTTTGGTTAATGGTTCTCCTAATGGATTTATACATAGCAACAGAGGTATTAGACAAGGAGACCCATTGTCTCCATATCTATTTACTGTTGCTATGGCGTATTTCCCAATTCTTATGGAAACAGAACTAATAAAAGGAAATATAAAACCCATTAATAGAACCAAGCCATACATTACTCATTTGCTATATGTTGATGATTTACTTATTTTCTTAAATGCAGACACACAAAGTGCAAAATCTATAGCAAATATCTTTGCCAAATTAGAAGATCATGCTGGTTTGAAAGTTAATGATTTCAAAAGCAAAACCTGTTTCAGTAAAGGCTGTGTCAATAAAATGGACATTTTAAACATCTTAAAATTTAAAGAGAGTAATCTTCCAGTCAAGCATCTAGGATTACCTCTCTGTGCTAATCAAGTCAATGATCAAGACTGCACAAGATTATTGGATATAATACAGGCTAGATTTGAAGGGTGGGCTAGCAAACTTCTGTCAACTGCCAGTAGAATTGAACTTACTCACACGGTCATCATTGAAATTATTATGTATTGGATCCAAGCACACAATATCCCAGCAAAAGCTATTCACAAAATTGAAAAAATTTATGCAAATTTCATTTGGAATGGAAAGCATCATAAAATTGCTTGGGACAAAATTTGTAAATCAAAGAAAGCTAGAGGCTTAGGCATAAGGAATATCAATGACCTGAGGGAAGTATGCAATCTCAAATTATTTTGGAGATTTGCCACACTTTGGGCAAACTGGATGAAAGCAAAGTATCTCAAAAATAAGAATTTTTGGACAACTGGTATTGAAAATCACCAATCTTTTGTTTGGAAAAACATACTCAAAAGCAGAGATACTAGTATTAAACTGTTGGAAAGAAAATTTAAAAATGGAGATCAAACTGACCTATGGTTTGACCCATGGATTTTTGTAAAATCATTAGTTAGTCTTGTGGGTGGAATAACTTATATATATTTGGCGAAGTCTCTGGAAAAGTTAGTACTATCATCCAAAATGGTAGGTGGAATGCAATGGCACATCCAGCTATATCTATTTTTAAGTCTGCCATTCAAAATATCTCTATAGACCCAAACCTCCAAAATGATAAACGGGAATGGAAATTTTCTTCAAAAGGTACTTTCTCTTTCAAAAAAACTTTGGAGTTTATAAAAGATTATGAAACAGAAGTTGACTGGCACAATGTTATATGGAGTAAATCAAACTGTCCAAAAATGTCCCATTGTGCCTACTTTGCTATTATCAATAGACTTCCCACTAGAGACAGATGCCTGAAGTGGAATAAAAAAAGGGAAACATTATGTCTTCTTTGTAAAAATGAGGTAGAGAGTATTGATCATCTGTTTTTCGATTGCATTTATTCAAAGCATATGTGGTTCATTGCCAAAACAAATTTCAAAATCAGTCAAAATTAAGCTGTTCAAAACATCAGAGAAAGTATCAAATATATTCAGCAAAACTTCAAAGAAAATCCAAGGAATTCAAAAAATCAAGTATTGTGCTAACAACATCCATTTTTCATATCTGGAAAGAAAGAAATCAAAGGCTACACTCTCAAAAGGAAATGGAAAGCATTCAACTATGGAAAAAATTTAAATTGGACAGTCAAATCCTTCTCAATAAACACAGAAATCAAAGAACTCAATCAGAGAATCCAAAGTCAAACTACTGTAAAATGGATAAATATGAAGAGAATTTAGAATCTTTCTTACAGTGTGGGAAAACCATTAATGATTCTCCCAACATAGGACTGCTTCTACACAAAGGAAGCGGTAGGACGGAAAAGCCCATGACTGATATTGTATCTATCCGAGATCCTCTCAATATTGGAAGGGGTGGCTTTCACAAACACAATAGGAATTTTTTATATAACGCAAAGGGAAGCTATCTTAACATTAAAACATATTGTACTAAAGATAAAATTCTAATGATTTTTATCACTTACCGTATAGGGGCAAAAGCTACCGCGCATCCAATATTGGAGATTCGGCGGACAGTCATCTACATATGGACAAATATTGGCAACTTGTCATCAATAATCAGATAGTGGATGAAAATATTACAGAAGTAACATCAACGGTCAGATTTATCACTTATCTGAATGGAAGAAAGGGGAAAGCAGCTTCAACAATTGCAGCATACAAAAGGAGCCAATCCCAATCAACCTCAAAAGTAGCTACAACAACCAAAAAAAGCTGTCTTTTTTCGACTCAGAAGCTTCTCGTATACATCAATACAAGAATCAGAGTTATATAGAGTATTCTGCCCAAAGTCATGCCGTCGACAGCAGAACAAATTGCTATGGCGAAAAAGCTACTAATTTTGCTACCTCTACTATAGATCCCTCAGATCTAAAGGCTGAAGCTGTTCTAACCAACAAAGCAAGCTATTACAAGGAAGATGAAACAAAAACAGCTCATACGAGTCAATTTCTCCCAAATCTCAAGCTCGCAAATCAGCGCCGCAATGGCAAGAAGGATTGGAAGCCTCCCTGAATTATTTCCCTCATTCTTTTTGAGTCTCGAATGGCTGAAAGCCTAAGGATGAAGCTTCCGCCATTTTTTCTACTCGTTAGAATTATTTTGTGGAGGCGCTGAATGCTTTAGGGTTTGTGTTTCATAGTATATGTTGGTTATGTATTCGGGTTTTTACCCATTACTCTTTATATGGGCTAGGCCCTATTTTATAAAGTTTCAAAAGAAAAGCAACTAATACACACACACACACACACACACACACACACACACACACACACACATATATATATATATATATATATTAATTCTCAAATGAACAGAACGTATGAATCAAAGGGGAAGGGAATAAGAGAAATGAACGAACCATCAAATATAAATCACCCAGGGGAAAAGGAAAGGTCATACCTGTTGAATTCAGGAAGATGTAATGCTAATGGCTATTTGGTTTACATAGCGGATAATGGAAAGACACAAGGAAATTAAAAGGGTTTAAAACGAGTATCAACACGGCTAACCGTTTCGCAGATTTCGCCGCGTACCACACGCCAAAAAGCACGAATGTATATACTTCCGAGATCAGTATGATGAGACAAACAGATTGACACACAAATATGAGTGATATTTCCCACTTATTAAAACTCAAATTTCGCTACCAAAACTACTGCTAAAACACCGAAAATAAGATAAACAGGGCCAGAGCAGTCCAAATTTGGTGAAACGAAATATAAAGTCTCACTCGAAAAATAATAAATATTTTACTTATATGAAAATATTTAGATTTGGAAAATATTTTATTTCCATCAAATATTAACTGATTTTAAATTTAAAATTGAAATTTCACAACCAAACAAACTTTCAAATTTTCTAATGAAAATCTTCCACTTGCTATGCTTCAATAGACGCAAACCAAATATCAAATTTTCATTGCTAAAATTTTATTATATATTTTCATGAAAAATTTAGTTAATTGCGTTACTAAAAAAATCGTTAAAATTTTCGGGTCATTGCACTTATTTTTTGTCGAAATATTTGTTGCTGAAATTATATGTATGTAGATATGTATATAATTTTGTGTATTTCTATTTTGAACATATAATGTTATTTTATATTTGACTTATAAATGTTAAGCTTAATATATACAAACATACATAAATGTTTTGTAAAATAAAAAAGGTGTTATTATTTTTTATAAAAGAGCGGTCCTCAAAGAAAAAAGTTATTATTTACATATATATATATATATATATATATATTCATTTCATCTAAATTTAATTTATTGATTTAAGTTTGAAACTAAAAGATATTTTGATATCAAGATCTAGAATTGACATCATACTTTACTGTATATACTAAGATATAGATTTGATTAGACAGAATAATAACTTTCTATAGAAAAATATCTTTCTTTATTCACGGTTATTCATTTAAATGACTTTAAATAACTTTCTATAAGTTTAACTAAATTCTATACTGTAAGTATAATTTGGTATCATACATAACTATATATGTGTGTATCAGACAAAACATGTGTATACGGGGGGCTAACTTGTCCATTGTGGTGTAAATCCCAACACTTATATGTGGGTATGTTAAACTATGTACACGATAGATGTTGCACGTGCACGTAGACATACATATGTATATGATACACATGTTTATATTATAAAGCATAAATATAATATCAAACAAAATTTTATTTACAAATTTAGATATAATAATAGTTTTATTTAGAATTAATTTAGATTAGATTTAAATGAATTTAAACTTTATAGGCCAAATAAGATGCAATATGGCAAATTTTTTGGAATTAACCCATTTAACCGGCAGTATGCCGGCCTAGTTCCAACAAGTCACACACAATCAGGTCCGAATCTAGATACATATACATAATTCCAAACTAATGTAAGATGATCATTTATATACATTTCTATACACATAAGTAACGTCTTCGTCATCTGCACCAACAAATGTCACCCGATACAACCCATCAGTTTTCCATCAACCCAGTGATGAAACAAAAAGAAAAAAAATGTAGAGATGGTGGACTAAGTCTGGTGAGTGATGTGCGTCTACTTTACTACATAATCAAATCATACCCAAATAATATTAATACAGCTACGGTAAACAATCATACCTTAGTCTTGCCTCATCTGCATCCGACAAGTTAGTCAAACAATAGAATAAACATGGCTAACTCATGAACCAAGGTCTTAGGACAATATAATTATGATGGTCAATGGTATGGACTAACCCATAAACAAAGCCAAGCTCACCCTATTGCATTAACACATAGTTGAATCATGAATGGACCCAGTTCATATACAGCTTATGTACCCAGATACCTCATAATTTCGACATAATGAGCGATCGTGTTACCATGATAACTAATGGAGGTTTCAACATCACTAATCAAACAAATCACTAAGAAAAATTGACTATCCAGTACATATCCATATATATATATATATACATACATAAATACATACACATGTATGCACATACATATTTATATTTATGCGTCCTAACATTCAAGTAAATCAACCCAAAAATCCACTTCAAAACGTCACTCAATGTAGCGACCTGACTTTCTATTACCAGAAAATCGCATCACTAATTAAGAAAGAAAGGGATAGAAGAAGAAAAGAAAGAGAAGAAAGAACAACAACACATCAGAATCTCACAGCGGAATGATTGAAATATAATATAGAACATATACATAGTATCATATACATCAGAGTACACAACTATACATCTCAAATTAGACAGTTATAACATTTCTGTCTAATTACAATACAAGAACAACAATACAGAATAACACACAGCGGAAACTCTAACTATATATCTACACGCTGAAGCCTCCTGCTCCAAATCTCCTCCAGAATTCGTCAAGGATAACCTAAATCACTTGACTACTCATATATAATATGAGTACCCAAGAGTTTAATAAAACAGAAAATAAACACTCGGGTCAGACAGGGGTCTGGTGTGAGTAAACGGTTTAAGATTGCTTAACTTTAGAAAATCCTTTGAAAAGAAAGGGTATCACGTAAGACTTCCCACATATAAACATGGAAAAGTTTTTACCTTACGCTAACCAAAACATTTGATGGGAAATGCAGTGATATTATAATAGTGTCTAGGGTTTTCAAGTAAATAAGAAATAGCCGAAATTGTTACATGATTAAATTCCAGCTACTAGCCACAAAAGTGGGTAATACAAACAAAACCGTAGGGTCTCGTAGGAAGAATGGGTTTCCAACATTGGCAGGGTTACTAGGGTACCGCCCGTCACAGTACGTGGCCTAGATCACCATACCGAGGAGCCACCCTAACTCCCCTGCAACACAAGGCCGGGACCATTCCTTACTGAACAGTCCCGAACAAGACCACCCCGCAGTTGGTTGCAGACCAACTGCCCACAAAGCCGAAATAAAAAGGGACATCTGGAGAGGAATGAATTTCGGCCTCCAGTGGGAGCTACCCATGAAGCCTTGCTGCACCTCCCCTGTTTTAGCCATTCTCGGTTGATGAGGCTTGAGGCTACGATTACCTCTATAGAACACATCTATCTTTGAATGCTCATCGTCCACCTGACGATGTTCTGAAAGCATTCAATCCATACAAGTTCGTTCCGGGTTCGAACGAAACTGAAGGCACTATCTCGTTGCACTCATTTTGGAATCACCCTCAGAGTCAACGACCATAGCCCTTGCACTCTGAATCACCATCTCGAGCCTATAAGTACTATTCCGTCAAACTCATCACGGAATCACCCCTAGGGTTATACTGACGTATAGTTCTTACACCTCGAGTCTTCACTTGCACTCCACTTGGATTCATGACCTAACGTTTATTTTGGATCGGTGTGGTTTTCGGATACCCAAATATGGAAACCCGATCCCGGTCTCACCGAAACCAAACGTCATTTTAATGTCCAAGTTGTACTTAAGGGATTTAAACAATAGATATTCAGAAATATCACTTAACATAAATGGATGATTCACATTACACAGGTAGATAATTCACTATTATCACATTCATCCATATATATCACAAAGCAGCATATATATCACACCTCAGATATTTCACATTCATATCATCACATATCAACAAATGACATCCAATATCATCCAATATCATTATCTCATCCAATGATACTTATCAACCAATCATTCATCAATCTTAACAAGTTGGTCCAAACTTAATTAATTTAATTAATCCTTAATTAACTTAATTCTTACTTAAACACTCGGATTATCATCAATCCAACTTATCTATTCATTAATTAATTACAAATTAATTAATAAACATCACTTAATTATTCACCTTAATTAATCTCTCTTGATTAATTATTTCTTAATTACTTTAAGTAATTATTCATTAATTAAAATATTAATTAATCATCTTGATTAATTACTTCTTAATTATCCAAGTAATTATCTCTTAATTACTCTTTTAAATTAATCATCCTTGATCAATTATTATTTAATTACCTTGATAATTATTCCTTTAATTATCCTTTAATCATATCTGATTAATCACCTTTGAATTAATCACACTTGATTAATTACTCTTAATTAATTACCTTTAATTAATCACATTTGATTAATCATTTATAATTAATTATATTTAATTAATTACTTTTAATTAATCACATTTGATTAATTACTTTTTAATTACATTTAGTAATTAAAAAGTTGATTATAAAATTAATTATTCTTTAATTATTAATTAACAATTAATTAATTATTTCCATTATTAATGATTACTTCATTAATTAAATTTCTCTTTAATTAATTACTTTAACAAGTAATTTATCACATAATTAATTACTCTTAATTCCTTTATTAATTATCCATTAATTAAATAATTCAAACCTTTAATTGGTTATATTAATTAATTCTTTAATTAATATCTCAAGTGTTTAATCCTTAATCACATTCACTTAATTACCTTCATAAGTAATTATCTTTTACTTAACTACCTCCTGTATTTTCGTTTAATTACTTTACCCAATAATTATACTTAATTAACTCCAAGTGATTATTTTTAATTAACCACAAATTAATTACTTAATTAATTATTAATTAATCATTTAAATTTAATTAAATGATACTTAACTTCTTATATTATAAAAATTCTTAATTAAGAAAACATCATCTTAATTAAATCATTTATATTAACCAATAACACTTAATTATTGATAAAAGTTGAATTATCCTAATTATTTTCACAAAATTAATTATCTTTAATTATGTCAAAATTCTATATTACTTAAGAAAAACCTTATTATAATTGATTTCCAAATTCTAAATCATTACACTTTATTCAAAATAAAATATAAATTTTTAGAAATCAATTTATAATGTAAACATATTTTAAATTAAACTTTTTGAATCTTTTAAGACTTTTCCAAAGTTATTTTAACCAAGTTTAATACAAACTTCATTTCAAAATCCAATTATCTTATTTTAAAACTTCCATAAATTTATATATATAAAACATGTTTAAAATTTGGTTTTGAAATAAATTTAATTTATAAGTAAGGCTTGTTTCACTCTTGTTTTAAAACTTGTACAAAATCATATTAGCTTGTTAAAACCCCTTCTTTTTTTTAATAAAACTCACTGTTATATTTTAAAAACCTTAAAACAGCTGAACCCAAACACAAAAACCCCTGCTCGATCAAAACACGAGCAACTCACTGCAAATACACGCGTTAAATCTCGAGCCATCCACCACACTTCCTCACGTCTACCCCGAGAAACCCCATCCCTAACCTGCTTCAAGCCAGAACTACAAACTCCCGAGTGATGCTTCGAGCACGAACCCCTCCTTCCCCAATTCAAAACCAAACATCATCTGACACCCACAATCGTGCACGTTAACGTGCACGATGTCGCTGGACGTCGACGAACTACACGCTTGACTCCCATACCTCACTCTCAACCACGTCAACCTCTCGCGCAACCCAGAAACTCTGATACGATCGAGAATCAAAATTTGCCCCTCAACCCAAACTGCCTGAACCCAATATCAACAGAAAATTGATTGCAGACGGCGATCCATGCCACGATACGCCACGTCCTCCTCCCCTAAGCCACGTCTCGCTCCCCAGCATCTCCAGAACCATACGCGGTCATCCCCGGTTGCATCACGACGTCACGAAACCCAAAAGAATGTCGTCGGCAGGAACCGGTAACAAAACCCTACTCGATTGAATACCGACCAACTTGATCATCAATAAAATACACCAGTATTTTTCTGATGATCACCGTTGTCCCCTCCACCTTCGAGCACAACCTCGTCCACAACCTTGCCATCGTTTGTCGTAAATCGACCAATTTACCCAAATCAGACAAAAACCCAAATTCACACAAGTTACCTAACTAAATTCGTAATTCAAACTCCTAAAATCATGATTTCTTATTTGCAATATGATTATAAAATCAAAACTCAATTTTGAATTCAAAAACTTTTGACCCAAATTATAATTTCACTGTAAATTTTAAAAATTTGAGCTAATTATTTATTTTAACAACCTATAACTATTTTTAGATGTTAGATAATTTGATTACAATCATCTTTGCTTTACAAATCAAAGTCCAACTCGAAATCAAAATCAAGTTATTGAATTTATCATGAGATTGAAACTGTTTTTAAAAACACAGTGACCTTTTTTTTAAACTGTACAGGCAATTCATATATACAATCCAAACATGCATTCAGTATACTTCAAGTAAATTCAGATATCATCATGTTATTCAATCATAAGATCAAGTTGAAGCAAATGTTTAAAACTGTTTTTAAAAGATTTATTTACTCACCTTTGAAGCAGAGGGTTAGAAACTGTTTCCAGGCTTCAGAAATTCACTGCATGTTCTTGAATTGATTTGCATGTTGATAAATTAATTTTCTTGCCTGAATGATTGAATTTGAAAATTTTGCCTTTGATTTTAACTTGCTTTTTAACTTCTTGTTTTCATATTGAATTCCAGAATTTACTTCTTTCTTCTTGTTTTCATATTTCCAGATTTTACAGTTTTTTTTTCAGATTTGAACTTTGTTTTTGATTTGCATTTTTGCTGAAAGAAGAAAGTAAGTTTGCCGAAGATTAATTTCTTCTTTAAATTTTTCACTTAAATTTTATTTTATTAAAGATGACATTTGTCATTTTAATGTTTTAAGAATCTTACACATATGTATATGATTTACATTTGTCTTTACACACCATATAATGTTTACAAGTGTTATTAACAAATATTAATAAGTTAACAAGTGTTATGTAATGTTTAATTAATATCTTTAAATGTTATTTTCTTTTTAATAAATTTGTTTAAGCTATATGCATATATTTATGTAATGTGTATATGTAAGTAATGTGTATTTTATCTTTTATAAATAAGCTTTTAAATTTATAAATATACAAAAGTGAATTCATGTTAACAAGTATAAATTATTTTGTGCTTTTGATTTAATTTTAATGGTATTATATATTTATAAACTTGAGAAATTGATTTTAACTGTGTATAGAAAAAAAATTAAAATAATTTTATCTTATGTTAAAATTAAAATAAAAGACTATTAAAACAAATGGAACTTTAATTTAAATCTTATTTAAACAAAAGCTTAAAGTATATGTTTAAAATAAATAATAAATTAACTTTGTTATTTAAATCTCAAATATTAAATCAAATTAACATTTCAAATTACAAATTATATATAATAAAATTTGAAAACACTTATTAAATTCAAATTAATAAAATTCCTATTTCAAATATATATATATATATATATATATATATATATACACACAAATATATATACACATATTCCAAATAAAAAAAATTTAACATTATATTTGAAAATTATTGTATTATATTTTAAAACAAATCTCAAATCACAACATATACATTCATATATATTGCAATTTGAATATAAAGTTTTATTACATTAAAACTTCCTATTTACAAGATATATCAATAAATAGAAAATATTTTGATTAGCCCCAGAAAAATAAATCTTACCAATATTAAATTGCCAAAATAAATATTCCCAAATTAAAATATTACAAATTTTCAAAAGAACTAAACTTACCAATCTATACTGTTAAGAAAATTGTTGATAGATATTTACAAATTATTATTATCAGCCTTTGAAATAATTTTAACTTCTCAATTTATAATGTAAAATGATCAAATCCATTTAATTATTAACAAAGATTATTAAATTGATATTGCTCAAAATCCCGGGTCATCACACTCAACGTCGCCCGAAAACCCAAGGAAAATCCACAAAAAAATCAGGCAAAACACACACACATTAGTGTTTTCATAAAAACATTTGCATCGAAATCATTTCAAAAATGCATCAATGTTTCCAAAATAAGTTTTAAAAAACTATAAATACAACCTTTTCACATACACACTTAAAAACTAATTTAAATTCGAAAGAAAATTATAATATGATCCAAAAAGGCATAGGAAATTTTATAAACATTTTTATTATACATTTTTTTAGCTATGCTAAGCGGGGTTGACTGGGCCCCTACCAGTTTATTGCAAAAACAATAAGAGTGAAATTACACCACAACATGCTACGGTATAAAAAGGGAGAGGAGAAGAAAAAATGAAAAAAAAGAGGAAAAAATATAACAGAGTATAGCTAAATAGGCTAAGAAAGCCAGATGTTAGCAATATGCTCTTCAAAACAATAAGAACCATTGATAATCCCATATCAAATAGCATGAGTAAGATCAACCCAAATTTCCATCATAGATTTAGCTGAACCAATGAACATTCTTTCATTCCTCTGCCTCCATATAATACTAACAAATTTCTTGAGTAACAAAAGCATCATCATTCGTCCATCATCTTTCCATCTTATAGCCTTATAAATGTAACACCACTCTATGTTTCTTGTTCTAGAGATATCATTCCTACTAAACTTCATCATTAGTCTTTCATACAATTCAAAAACTAACTTGCAGTTGAAAACTAAATGCACATTAGTCTCTACATCATCAAAATAGTAAACACAACCGGGATTGATCTACGTTCCAAAATCAAGCGGCTTACCCTTAGTATTTAACGCATTCGTGAGCACTTTCTACAACATCAAGTTATCAGCTTCTCTGCAATTTTTGTTCCAAACCCTACGACTCTAAGCGAACTGGTTTCCTTTAGAATTATTTAAACAGTTATAGACAATTGAGACAGAGTGCTTCTTGAAAGCATGCGACCACACCACCATGTTAGTATGCACCATAGGGTAGTGTTGTAGCATAATTTCATTCCATAGTTGTCATATTGTGTGACGACCCAGTTTTTCGACGTTCAAAAATCGACATCAATACAGTCCACTATATCAAATGTCGAACAATCGAATGTCGAAAAAACGAACCATTAGGGTTAAAGAAGAAGGAGGTAGAAGAGGAAAATAGAAACAACACCAGAATCTCATAAATGCAGCAGAATAATATATAATAGACAATTGACTAATCTTTAAATCAAAAGGATTATATCTATTTATACATTACATCATCAAAGTACAACAAAATTCATAACACACAACTGGACAGTTATCATAAACTGTCTTCACAAAACTGACTATGCAGTTAATCAAACACAACAGAATATTCATCAAATACGTATGATATGTCTCACCATCTAACTCGTCTCCGGAGCTCCACAGTATCATATCCTGTATATATATAGGTATATATATATAATACTAAGTTTAAATTGAAGATAAAAGCAGAATAGAAAAAAATTGCAGACATAGTTCATCCCAAGTGACATCGAAGAACCCAACATCAACTCGAGCACTCACGTTTCCGAAACCCACGCGTGCTCGCGCACTAATTCCCAAAGCCACCATTGCTTGACCTCACCTCGTGACTACACTCCACCATCACTCGCGAGCTCGCACTCACCCAAGACCATGAGAATTAGGGCAAAACCCCCTACCGTTACACGCTGCCACGGCCTTCACACAACTCACCACCATCCTACGCCTCCTCAAACTGCTCATCCAAGTCACGGGATTCACTCGTGCCCTCTACCTTCCTATTTATCACGAATGGATTTCTTGATTTCAATAGCCAGAAACCCAAAAGGGAAAGCGCAATCTGAAATCGACTTTGAAGAGGGTTGCCCTCTCTTCGCAAATTTGATTTTCGCTCGGCTATACGATTTGATTTTAACATCGAACAAAATTTTCGGAAGAGGCGCCATTATTTGTGAAATTGTTCATTCCAAGTCAAAGGAGGAAGGAAAAGAGATGCCTGAGATTTAACAGTCCACTCTCGTCTAAATTAATTCTTTTTTTATTTCTTTGCATGCTAGACAAATGGAGGAAAATGTTGTTTTTGTGTATGCAGGTGTTGGAATGATAAAGTGATACAAAAAGCATATGTGAGTAAATTTGACTAGTCAACTTATATATATTTATATATTATTTAAATTAAAACTTGAATCATCTCGAAATCACCACACAAAATTTTGACTTCCTATGGAGTCGTGCCGCTAGGCGTTTATAATGTTAAACCCCTATTTCGAACACAATGGAAAAGGTTTTGAGTCCTAATTCGATCGTATGAAGAAGACAGCTTTTTTAACCTAGTTATTATATTAAGTTTTCGATATAAATTCTAGTGCGTTTATATCTTGTATAGCCAAATGACCATCCCAAATACTACAAAAATTGAAATGCAATAATAATATACTATTATGAATCCAACTGAACCGGTTTCGTCAAATTCTGAGACTGTGCCTCGGAAGGCTATTTTTAAATATCGATTTTAAACAAAATATTATCAAAACCTATCAAAACACTTCCAAATTCAATTCTAAAGCTTTCATTATCTTCGATCCTATTAATATAAATTTTATAAGTCTTTGAAATATTTTTAACAAGCATAAATTGAAGATTCAAATATTTTACCCAACACCCAATAATTAAATTCAATATTTAAATTAGCCAAATAAACAATGGTATTTGATATTCAAGTTAAAAATTAACTTTTAAATATTTAAAATCAATTAAATATTCCGAGTTCAAATATTCAAAAAAATTGGGTCGTCACATTCCTCCCCCTTAAAAGAATTTCGTCCTCGAAATTATTAGTTAAGAGGAATGGTCCAATACTCGTTGCTATTTTCCAAATCCAAATAGTTTTTAACAACCCCCAAACAATCTTTTGTTAATGACACACTATTACCCTTACTAACTTTCTCAAATTCTTTTATACTTTCTAAACAAATTTACTTACTCAACCATTCAAATTTAAATTTAAAACCAAATTCAAATTATCATAATTTTCTCAAAAATTTTCTAACTCCCTAAATTCCCAAAAAATTTCGCCAACGGTGCAGCTAGATTGGTACAACTACAAAATGCCTCTACAGGCCCCCAAATTTCAAAAGAAAACAAAATTCCAAGTGGCTAGATCAGAAAACCATCAAATTTCAGATTGAAATTTAAATACATACCTTTTGTCGAGCAATTCAATTTATCTTCTGAATTCAAAACACCAATTTCCTTTCCTCTAAAACACCTGTATACTATTTAGCAATAATATCCAATCACAGCATTCAAAATCATTTTATACATTTCTTTACAAAATTTTCAATATCTATTTCATTCAAGTCCGTATGATGTACAAATATCATCCGTACGCAATATCAAATTCGATCGCTTACTCGATCACACAATTTCACTTCTGAACTAGTATCGTCCATTTGACTTCCTAGTGCGGACTCAGATCTGGTTTCTTGATCAGAAACCGTCATTCTCCTCGCATAGCTGTAAACTATGACAGAGAATTTTCAGAATTAATCAAAAATCCACATCCAGAGCTCATCGTTGAAAATCAAATGAAAAATCCCAGCTCAGAATGATATAACTATCTCGAAATTCTGTGCTCGAATCTGGATCAAATCGTTATGCGAATAAAATAATATATATACATCCTACGTATTAATCTCTATTGATTCTTAACTATATCAATTCTCTTTTTATTCATGTTTATTTTGATTTCTATTCACTTATGCAAAATTTTCATTTCACACTCTCTTATTAAATCCCCATCCACATATTTACTTAGTATATATTTTCCCATTTAAATTCACTTAAGAATTTCACCATCCAATTCTAAAGTTCAATATAAATATTTTATATATTTCTTATATTTATTTTCATTCCACCATTTAAACTTTCACATCTATTTTATTTAACTTAAATTTCAATTCCATTCTGAATTCAATTTATCTGCAATTCTTAATTTATTACCAAATCAAATTAAATATTGAATTCTATTCACCCCATCTCAAACCATATTCAATTAATCATTCTTCAATTAGTTCCACTCACTAATTAATTTTAAATCTAAATCAATTTTATTTCCAAACTTTAATTATTTTTAGTTTACTTTGAATCAATTCTACAACTTTACTTTACTTTACAAAATTAAATATCATCCCAATATTCATTTTCAAATTGTTTTCTTACCTATTTAATTTGATTAGTTTACTTACTAATTTTATTTTCAATCCTATATTTTATTTAGTCCAATTTGACTAATTCCCATTTCACACAATTCAAATTAAATTTCCATCTTCAGTTCTAATCCCATTTTGCTATGACTAAATCAATTTGTTCATTTACAAATTTATTTCCAACTTAATGATTTTATTTAAATGGCCATTACATTTAGCTTACTCGGATTTATTTCCTCAAAATTTGCTTTTATTTAACTAAATTCAATTTATATTCCAACTCAATTCAATTTTAAACTTCTATAAGTTTTCTCGCTTATTTTCATTTCATTCACCAGTCTCCTTTGATTTTTTATTCTTAATTGGTTTGCCTTTCTGACTTATTTCATCCATATCTACTTTTTTTAATCCTACTTTAATTTATTCCAACAAATTTCAATTTTAATAAGTTATCAAACCCATTTATAACTCCATAAACATTTCCAATTTACTTTCAAAATTTTAATCAATTTCATAACATTTCAAAATCACCTTTAAAATCAATTATTTTCTTGAATTTCAGAATGCAAACAACTCCAATTTAAAATCTCCAAGCAGCAATTCCTCCCTTGGAAACTCTAAAATGAACATCGATGATGCTGCAGTCATCATCGAAGTTATTTTCCAGCGATCGAGGTGAGTTCAGTGCTTTTATTCTTTCCAGAAACCCTTCTCGAATATTTTTAAATTCCAAATCTCACCAGATTTCAAATCCAATTCAAAAATATTTTCGAAATAATATCACTATTATTTCTCCAAAACTTTAGAAAATCATTTCCAAAACTCAAAAGAATTTGGTTTCCAAAATTTCAAATTCCAAATCCTTCCAAATCCTCATTTAAATATCACTCTAGAATTTTATCCCATTTTATTATAAATCATATTCATAATTCACATTTACAAATTCTATTTTATTATACGGATTTATTTCCTATTCTTTAGGTTATGATTTCAAATTCCTTATTCAATTCCCATACAACAATGATAATAATTTGATATTATCACTTCCTAACAACCAAGCATCTATATATATCTATAATAATTTATGGAAAATTATTTCTTTCAGATATAAATAATTTGGGTAAAATTATTCCATTCACCCTATTTAAAAACCATACTGTGTCGAATTGTTCTATTCAGTGTTTAGAGATCCCTATCTATAATATTAATTACTCATATTGACCAAAATCCATAAACTACTTAACAAACCAATCAACATAATATTAAAACAATTTTATATTCACTAACAAATACACACTTATATCTATTAATACACTCAAACTCATTCTAGAGTACCACTGACTCTATTTTTAATGAGTAATCCCCACCAAAGCCAAGGTTCTCGCCTAACCTTCAACTCTGATATCAAGTGCAACGACCCAATTTCTCGACATCCGAAAGTCGAATTCAGTACAGTCCACTATATTAAATGCTGAACAATCGAATGCCTAAAAAACAAACCATTAAGGTAAAAGAAGAAGGAGGTAGAAGAAGAAAATAGAAACAACATCAGAATCTCACAAATGCAGCAGAATAATATATAATAGATAAATGACTCATCTTTAAATCAAAAGAATTATATATGTTTATACATTACATCATTAGGGTATAATAAAATTCATCACACACAACTGGACAATTATCATAACCTGTCCTCACAAAACTGACTATGCAGATAATCAAACATAGCAGAATATTCATCAAATACGTGTGATACGTCTCGCCATCCAACTCGTCTCCGGAGCTCCACAGCATCATATCCTGTATATATATGTAGGTATATATATATTACTAAGTTTACATTGGAAAAAAAACAGAATAGCAAAAAAAAACAAACTGCAGATATACGTCATCCCAAGCGACACTGAAAAACCTAACATCAACTCAAGCACACACGTTTCCCAAACCCACGTGTGCTCGCACACTAATTCCCACAGCCACCATTGCTCGAACTCACCTCGTGACTACACTCCACCATCACATGCGAGCTCGCACTCGCCCAAGATCACGAGCATCAGGACGAAACCCTCTACTGTTACACGCTGTCGCGACCTTCATACAACTCACCATCCCGCGCCTCCTCAAACTGCTCACCCAAGTCACAAGATTCACTCGCGCCCACCATCTTCCTATTTATCATGAATGGATTTCTTGATTTCAATAGCCAGAAACCCAAAAGGGAAAGCGCGATCTGAAATCGACTTTGAAGAGGGTTGCCCTCTCTTCGTGAATTTGATTTTTGCTCGGCTATACGACTTGATTTTAACATTGAACAAAATTTTCCAAAGAAGACGCCATTATTTTTGAATTTATTCATTCCAAATCGAAGGAGGAAGGAAAAGAGACGCCTGAGATTTAACAGTCCACTCTCGTTTAAATTAATTCTCTTTTTTTATTTCTTTGCATGTTGGAAAAATGGAGGAAAATGTTGTTTTTGTGTATACAAGTGCTGGAATGATAAAGTGATACAAAAAGTATATGTGAGTAAATTTGACTAGCCAACTTATATATATTTATATATTATTTAAATTTAAATTTGAATCGTCTCAAAATCACCACACAAAATTTTGACTTCTTATTGAGGCGTGCCGCTAGGCGTTTATAATGTTAAACCCTTATTTCGAACAGAATAGAAAAGGTTTCGAGTCCTAATTCGATCGTATGAAGAAGATAGCCTTTTGAACCCAGTTATTATAATAAGTTTTCGATATAAATTCTAGTGCGTTTATACCTCGTACAGCCACATGACCACCCTAAATACTATGAAAATTGAAATCTGATAATAATATACTATTACGGATCCAATAGAACCGGTTTCGTCAAATTCGGAGACTGTGCCTCGGAAGGCTATTTTTAAATATTGATTTTAAACTAAATATTTTCAAAACTTATCAAAACACTTCTAAACTCAATTCTAAAGCTTTTATTACCTTCAGTACTATTAATATAAATTTTACAAGTCTTTGAAATAGCTTACAAGTCTTTGAAATATCTTTAACAAGCATAAACTGAAGATTCAAATATTTTACCCCACTCCCAATAATTAAATTCAATATTTAAATCATCCAAATAAATAGTGATATTTGAAATTCAAGTTAAACATTAACTTTTAAATATTTAAAACCAATTAAATATTTCGATTTCAAATATCCAAAATTTCTGGGTCGTCACATATTGTCTGGTTCGATGAATATGGCAAAGTGATGGTTCCATAGTTTATATATTGCTTGCATTAGCATCTCTATTAATACCAGTTTGGAGTTGTTGAGAACAGGACATTATCTCCCAAGAATTACACCTTGTTTAGACCATGGATCGTGCCAAAAACTTGTTCCTCCTTTCTGAGAAGCTAAAACTCTTGTATGTGGCAAGAAAACATTTCTATATTTGAGAACTTACTGCCAAGTCTAGCTACCATTCATTGGAATATCCATAGTCCAAAAATAATCACTTTTTATTTGAACTTGGTACTAAATGAAGTTATGTTCTAGTTGATTAAGTTTAATATTCCAAGTCCTCCTTTCTTTTTTATTTGCTCCACCTTGTGGAAGCTATTAGGTTTAAGTTTCCTGGAATGGATATTCCCAAACCATAAAAAGTTACACAAAGCTCTGCATACCATCAGGATCAGTTTCTTAGGAAAGATGAAAGTTCTACACCAGTACGTAGCATAGGAGACTAGAACCGATTTAATTAAAGTAAGCCTTCTCGTTTGTGTCATTTTCCTATTAGACCATCCACTCATAGCCATAGTTATTTTCTCATACAAGCTAAAACGATCAGAAGTTTTAATCTTAGTGGTCACAAGAGGGTTTCGAAGGTAAGTTGACATGTCATTTGATGGTGGCAAACAAGATATCTGGGATAGTTCAATGGCTCTGAGGTTAAGGACACCAGCGACCATGATGCTTGATTTATTGAAGTTTACATCCAACCTCGAGAATTTATGGAAGGTGGACAAGACTTTTAGAATACCGCTGATAGAATTGTTAGTAGGATTTGTAAATATGATCAAATTGTCAACAAACAAGAGAGAAGTTATCATTGGATCCTGACATTTTGGGTGTAGAATTATGTTTTTGGAAATTACCTCTCGGTTGATCAATCTGGTAAGAACTTCCATAAATAAAATGAAAAGGTAGGATGACATTGGGTCACCTTGTCTAATTCCTTGTCTACGCTTGAAGTACCCTTTCGTCGTACCATTGTAGCTTAATGATAGGTTAACAGTGGAGATACATGTATAGATCCAAGCACCAAAGTGCGCAGGAAAACCCATACGTGATAGCACTCTAGTAATTGAAGTCCAATGCAGTGTGTCATATGCTTTCCTTAGATCCAAGTTGATCATTGCTTTAGGAGAAACAGTAGCTTTGTTGTAGTCCTTCAAAAGTTCATGAGTTAATAGGGCGTTGTTTAAGATGCGTCTACCAGGAAGAAACACAACCTGATTATCAGATATTAAATAAGGAAGAACTGATTTAAGCTTTAAAGCAATGATCTTGGAAATGCATTTATAGATTATATTACAGCATGCGATTGGTCTGAAGTTAGTGACATTAGTAGGGTGTTCAAATTTAGGAATAAGTGACAAGTTTGTAGCATTAATATCACTTAGCATCCTCTTGAAGAAAAAAACTATAAACTACTTTTATTAAATCATAACCAATTATCTACCAACACGCTATGTAGAAACTGGCATTAAAGCCATCAGGCCCACCGCATCCTCCATATTCATATTGAGAATGCGGTCTTTGATTTCCTCATTAGTTATCCTGGTGGATAAGGCTTCTTTTTGGTCCATGGTTAATGTAAGCATTGGCCGATCATCAATCATGGAAAGGTTGGGACTAAAATTATCTGAGTTACCAAGGAGATTACTGAAATTACTATGTACAATCATTCGACTTGCACAACCTGCCAACTCCTTGGCCATGATATGTTGGAGTTTCTTATAAACCCTTATCATGTAAATTTTTTAAACCGTTATACAAATGAAATAATATTAATCTTATGCACTACCCTTAAGTACATTACCTTATAAAAAGAAACTAACTCAACTTAACTAACAATTAATCGTACATTGTTCAACAAAGTTCGAATACTTCATATTGATGCATCATTATGTATCACATAGAGGAGTCATTTTGAGATTGAATCTTTATTCATTTAGGTACGTTCGAAACATTTTCCAATATACTCACTCATTCGATCAAATCAAATCGTTTCTATCGCATGTTATTTTATTTTCTTATGTTTTATATTCTATAAGTTTATCATAGACATATTACATGTATATCAAATACACATGTCCATGTGGATGATAACTCGTTGGTGAATATGAAGAAGTACGTGGAACTGTTTTGGATTTATAGAATTATGATTGCATACATTTATATGTATTAATCCCAAGAGTTCATCAACTCTTATGATACTACCACTAAATGGGTGAATAGCCCTTTATTGTTTAAGATATAATTAAATCATATGATTCATACAATAAAATTATTTCTTAAAACTACGGCTTAGTCTATAATTCCATAACAACTGCAAATAATATTAGATACTTTTGTATTTTCCAGTGCATTTCTTTTGTTATTAAAAATTACCACATTATGGTTTTATCTCACAAAGAATATTCATACTGAAATATAGCTGTGTCTATTTTTTTCAGTCGAAACCGAAAAATAATCATTATTTCATAAATAATGTATGGTAAGTTTTACGGAAAAAATAATTGTACTATAATGTGATCAATAAGTGCTATATGACATGCTCCCACTATTTCCACCATTACTATAATAGCGTATCGAATTCGGAGGTCCATCATTCACTTAATACGATTTTTTTATTTTTGTACACTGCAACTATTTACGGTGGAGAGTTTATTGATCAAATATCTTGAGCTCAAAGAAATAAATCTCATTGAAAATAATTTTCTATATGAAAATACATTTCAGAATAGAAATCATATTTCTTATTCCAATATTAAGTATCAATTATTATTACAATTCTCATTTTCAATGTTTCTCTATGAAGTAGAAGTGACTATTCATTTTCTTTATCCCAACTATACCCTGAATTACATCTATTCTTATACATTCGTTTTCCTTTCAAATGGTCAAACTATTCAAAGAAAACCTTACTACAATATCATAACAAACTCTTTACAAAAGTAAATTCGATTATCCTTAACATTTAAGGACATCAAATATGTTGCAACCGATCAAAATGACATTTCAACAATCGAGTTCTTAGATCTATCTTGTAGTTTTTGGTCTTATATTACATTAATACAACATGATTCTTTTTGTAATCAATCAGACTGAATACTCGATCTCGCACTAAGGTTTATTTGGTTTTTCAGATGAACTAATTTCATCGAAATATTGTAGATTACAAACTTTGACCATTCACCATGTAACATTTATATGCAATTGTATATGGATTAAATATCCATAGTCTTGTATTGCTTTTAAAGTTCGTAACTCATAGAATGCAATACATGGTATTGACCAAATAAATGCATAAGTGACCAAACCATGAATGTATTTAGTAGTTGTATAATCAGGCACTTGCATGGGTGTTGAAACATTAACATGCAACATGAATTTAATAGCAGGTATTATATTTCCATTTGTCAACTTTCAATTCAGTTCATTTGTATATGTTAATTGATAAACATTTTATCAATCATATTAAATGCACAAATTTATCATTATAGATAATTATAACATTATTTAGCATATGTTCTTACAATATTACGAAGATTAAATGTTACAATTTCATTTTTCTAAAAGGGCCCCCACTGGTCTTTTATGTTTCTCCAAACTCTAAGATGAAACATAGAAGTCTTCCGACTTTACAGTGGTTGTCAGGAACCTTCTGTCTTGATATTCAGACCTTGAGTTTGCTTAAAAATTCATATCCCCACAAACGATGGATAACTCCTTATCGATTGTATCACATACAACTCATGACCCATATTTCTTTGTCCTAATCTCATTTCGACCTTGAGTTTGATTAACAAATCGAAAGAGATTATTCACTTGTGCCTACTATATCATGATGGACAAGTATAGTATATGTACCTTAAGTTTGCTCAACAAATACATATAGTTTTCTTACCTCGTTTGTTCAATATATTAACAATACTAGACATAACATCCCCAACTTGAGTTTGCTCAACAACTAAGGAGTATGCAAATAATTTATTAATGTATATATGGAGAGGACAACATTATATTAAAGATTTATAATCTTTAATACATTATTGAATGATATAGACTTATGGAATAATGTATTTCTTATGAAATACCCTCATGATTCAAGTGTCAGACAGAAATCATAGTATACGTACATTTACGTATGTATTTATTCCTTAAGTCTATTTGGGTTTCTTTAATGTTCCATCTTTAGTTTATATATTATCATATAATATTTATTGTTATATAACTTGTATATTTCATATTACTCATATGATAGTATTTTGTATGATATTTTATTAATTAAATCTTATTTAGTTAATTTTAGTTAATCAACTCTTTAATTAATTTTAAATCGGTATTTCAATACAACTTTTATATTGGACATATCTACTATAGTAAGACACATATATCTTATATATGCATATTTTTAGTTAATTAACTAACCTTTAATTACTTTATTAATTAAACAATTTTAGTTAAATTATATTTAGAAAATTTATTTTATATACATACATGTATGCTTATGTTATATTAAACACTGTAAAATAACATAACATATCAACATATATAATACATGCATAAAATTATTAATTAATTCATTTAATTAATTTATATTATTATTCTTATTAATAATTTTAAATTTTGAAATTAATATTTTCATAGTTTCAAACTTTTTGAACTTTTCAATTTAGACATTTTGAAAATTTATGTTATACTATAACCTTTTATAATAAACATGTTTTTATTTTAAATTTAAAATTGAGTCTTAATTCTCAAAACTATTTTGAAAATTAGCCCAAGACCCAATTCAAATTGGTCCTTTTCTATTAGGAGCAACCTTTGCTCACATCACCTTTCAGGCTAGGCAGGTAACCAGGTAGGACAAGGTACTTGATTACCCAATTCCAATCCTAGACATCATCTTTCTAGACACCTTACTAAGTGTAGAAGCTTAATTAGTTAGCCCTGACATGACTAATTTTGACGGCATAGGCTATTAGGCTCCGATACCATTGAAGGAACCGGGTCAGCCCACAACAGAAGAAATGGAATTTTTTTAATCATTTTAGATCTTTAATGGGCCTATGAAGTCTAAATTCATTTGGAAATTTTCCAAGTTTCTTTTAAATAAAATCAATATTTTATTTAACTTCATAAATAAAGTTTCACTTTAATTTAATGTGCATGTAAGTTAGAATATATCAAATATACTTTTATATACAAATTTGTATGTAACGTTTACTTTTCAAATTTATTTTGAGAAGAAAATATTTCATTTCCTTTCTCTTAACTTGTTCAATCAATGATGGGGCATAAATTTATTTGGAGAATGAAACTTTCATTTCTTTTCTATTAACTTATTCAATTAATGAGGAGGCATAAATTTATTTAGAGATGGAAACTTTTCATGTCATTTCCCTTAAATTATTCAATTAATGAGGGATTATAAATTTAGTCAAAGAAGAAAGCTTTTCATTTATTTCTCTTAATTAAATTAAATAATTGATTAATAAAATAACATCAATGACTAATCTAAATATGACATGAATTGTAAATATATATTCACAGTAAATATTGTGCAAGTGCAACATATAGGGAATGTGCATAATCAGTGGTAATTCATATGTATACATAAAATAAACAAGAACAATTTGAATGGTTATCGTATAGGAATTGAAAAGGAAATAAATAAGGGGCGACGAGGGTGATCGATACGGTTTCCCTTTTAGTAAACTTAATTAATGCAACATATTAATGACGATCAATAGTTGCCATAATGTAAGAACATGGAAGGTAAACAGTGAATTGTATGTATACATTATTGTCTTAATTAAAAAGAGAAATGATTTCATATTATGACAATATATGTAAAGGAAAATAAATTTTATACGAACACATACAAGTAAATTCAAATATGTACATATGGAATCCAATCAAAGCTTTCTAATAATATAAATTAGATAGTTATTACAGTCAATTTCAAAACTTTGATTTGTTCTTAAAATTCCTTTTATTCATATATAAATATCTAATGTAATAAAAAGTGCAAGTAATACATGCAAACATACATACATACATGTATAATGTATTGAAATTAAAAACTAAAATTACACTTTGTTATGAAAGATTAAGACATGGATCTACAATTGAAACATTGTATTAATTCCATATAAATTTTATTTTTAAATTTAAATATATAATTCAATCAATCAACACGAAAATACAAATTTTTGGATTTAAAGAAATGGAATTTAAATTAAATGTTAAAACATAGAAATAAAATAAAACGTTGTATTTTAAAACATATAGATTTAGTTTCAATTTAACAACGTAAAGAAAAACAGCTAATCAATTCGAACATGTAAACAATCGGATCTGAAGAATTACAATTTAATTAAAATGTTTAAAAACATAGATCTACATTAAATGTAGTTTTAAAACATAAAAAAATTAATTTGATCCATCAAATGAAAACCCAACCATACCATTCAACAAATAATTTCAATCTTCATAAACAACTTTTTAATTAAGCAAGATAGTAATACATCATATAAATTATTAAAGTCAAATTAAATTTCAATCAAACATTGCAAAATCACTGTCTATATAGAAAATGATATACCTTGTTATACGATCCTTAAAATACACCTTGTTGATGTTGCCTCTGATTTGCACCTTGAACAAAGAATGCTTCTAGATTTAGTTGAATTACCTTAGGACATTGCCTAGAAATAACACCATAAATGATGATATCTCCTCAGATCTTCAAGATCCACATCTTGTCCTTGTAAGAGATGGATGAACCACTTTTGTTTATTTATTTGATCTTTTTATTTGGAGTTGAAAATTTTTGGAAATTCGATTTCCTTTTATTGTTTCTGCCGTGAAAAGTTAGGAGCAAAGAAAGAATGAATTAGAAGGAAAATGAATTGTATGAATAGAATGAAGTTCTATTTCAACACAAATAATTACTTAGTAGCCCCATAAAATAAATAAAAATTTAAAGACTAAAATACTGTGATAACCCGAATTTTTGGTCATCAGTAATTGATTAACAAACTGGGTTAATTAATAGAAATGCTGAGTTGTAAATTTGACAAATGAATCTAGTCGAAAATATTTATGTTTGGATAAATATTTATTTGATCATATCTTAATATAATCACTTAGAATTGACAAAGTATTCTTTTTAAAGATAAGTATTGATGATTGCTATATAAGTAAATTATTTAAATTAGACAAAATTGTCAATTTCAAACCAATAATATTTATGTGTTATTTTAAGATAATTTTTTTTACTTCAAATTGAATTTAGGCTTGTTTAAATATATGTATTTATTTCAAATTAACCTTGAGTTGGATTTTTAATGGAATTTAAAGGATTGAATTTGGATTTGAAACTTAAAGAAGGGAAGTATATCTTAAATATACGTTATATTAATAAGTTATGTATAAATAGATGTTTATATAAATTCATATGTATATTTACAAAAATATAAAGCTTATTTATATAAAATAAATACACATTATATTCATGATAATATTACATAATTACATATACATAACAAATAAAAAAAATTATTACACTTGTAACACATAAATAAAGAATTTAAAACACTTGTAAGTATATTAAGCTTATTAAAGACATTTGTAAAAATATAAGCTTAGGTGTAAGCTAATTAAAACATAAAAAGGGGACAAATGGCATTTCTCCTTGATAATTTTGTTTAAAATTAAAATTTCAAAAGATGAAGAAAAGATTTACTTTTAATCTTTAGCTCAAATTCTTTCAACTAGAATGAATACAAATCAAAAATTTTAAAAAAAAAACAAAGAAAAGAATCAGAAATCAAGAAAACAAGAAGGAGATTAGCTGGAAAATTCAAATCAGAGGGAAGAAAATTAATCAAGAGTTCAAATCTTCGATCAAAGGCAAATACAACACAAATTTCCAGATTTTCAAATTTAACTTGGAAATCAGATGAAGAAATCGACAGCAGCAAGATAGAATTCATACATGCAGAAAGAAATTCTTGAGCTAGTAAAAGCAAGCCTGGAGACAAACAGGTTTCTTGTCTCTGTTCTTTGCAGGTGAGTAAATCTTTTCTCTTAAATAGTTTAAAATTCATAGTGGTTTCATATCTAAAAGCCTACCTCTATTTGAAACTAAACCATTATCTGGAATGCTTTGATTAAGATGAATGCATGCAGTTGTAATTTGTATTGAATGGCTGTGACAATGTAAATACATGCATTGTTGATATAACAGGATTTGATTTCCTTCAAAATAAATAAATAGAAAAAATCCAATATTTCATCTCTGAATCGTAGTAGCTTATGGTTGGCAAATAAAAAGTGTTTGAAAACATACAATAACACTATAAAAATTATTTTTAGAAATTCATCTTGAGTAATTGACTGAAAATTTTGAAAAATACAGTGAAATTTTAATTTGGGTCAAAATTTCATCTATGTAAATTTTAAGTTGGATTGCATGTTTGAATTCGTGATGGAAAATTATAAATTTTAGTGGGTATATCTCGATTTTTAGATTGAAAATCAGTGAGCTACCTCGAGTTGAACGTTTAGGAGATTTTGAGCAATTTTCGTCGATCAACGACGAACTAGTTTACGTGATCGGGCTGGAAGGTCGAGGGGAAGTCAAAGATCATCGGAAAAATATTGTTATGGTTTATCGTTGGTCGCGATGGTCAGTAATCAACGATTTAGGGTTTTATTCCCTGAGATAGACACGAGTGTTCAACCAGTTTTCGAGGCACCGAGAAATGATCGGTGGCGATCACAAGACCTGCGATGGATGCTGGGAGACATGACGAAGTTTTGGTGAAGGTGGCAGAGCTTCTCGAGTCAGGGGTCGTCAGTGGTGGTCGAAACCTGATGACGGGTTGAGTTTACATTCAATCTAGTATGCTCGAGTTTGAATCGAGATTGGGAATGTTGTTTGGATGATCGTTGTTGCTCACTGGGAGGTTGGATGACTTGCCGATGTTGTCGTCGATGGTCGGAGGGGTAATTAGGGGATGGTGCATGTGCACGTATGGTGGAGCGTGTCAGGGAATCGTGACTGTGGAGATTCGAAGTCAACTCCGAGTAATAGATCGGGTAGCTCGAGTTCATTCTCGGGATAAATTGGGTTTGTTTTGATACAGGAACATATAGCTTGTATGAGTTAGTATTGTGTAACTGTTTTTATTGTAACAATGGAAGGAAGTAAGCTTGATGACGCGGGTTTGGGTGAGTTTTTCCTGGGCTTGACTCGGGTTAAAGGGAAGAATATCTTCCAGTTTGAAGTTTAGCCTAAAATCAAGATTGCAACTAATTTTCTTAAAAAGCTATTTAACTTAAGTAATTTAAGGATTAAGTTGGTAGGTTAATGATGTTTTAAATTCTGAAATTTATTAAAGGAAGATTTGAATAGAAATTTGTGTTAATGGATTATTTTAAAAATTATTAAGTTTTGGGTGATTCAAAAATTGATTAATTGATTAAAGTAATTAAAGGGTAATTGATTAATTGATTGATTTATTATTAAAAGTTAATTAAAGGGATTAATTACTCTATGAAATTATTTAATATGGTTAGTTTAAGTTAAATAATTGGGATTTGAAGGTATTTTTGGGTTAATCACCTGGTGTAATTAATATGAAATAAATACCTAGTAGAAGCAATTAATAATTAATCACTTAGTATAATTAATTTAAGTATCGACAAATAAGTCATGGGAAGTTAATTAAGTGATGTAATTAATTTAAGGTAATTAATTACAGAATGAGACTAACCAAGGGTGATTAAATAAAAAAAAATTAATTAATTAATTAATTGAAGATTAAGTATAATTACTAAGGTAACTAATAAGGTGGAATTACTTAGTGATGTAATGGGAGGATAATTACTGGATGTAATTATTTGAAGAAATTTGCTTGATGGGAAGTAATTAACGGACAATTACTTGGTAGAAGGAATTAAGTTATAATTACTCAGTGTAATTAAGAGATCAATTAATATAATTAATCAAGGAGTGGATTAAAATTGATGGAACAATCGCTGATTGTGATTAATCAAGACTAATTAATGAATTTAATTAAGTTAAAGGTTAAATATTATTTGAGATTTATGAATAATTAACTAATGAAGGTAATTAGGGGATCATTAATTAGTTTAATTGATTAGAGTGATCAATCTTGCTTATTAATGGTTGAATGATAATGGGTGTCTTGAATTGGGAGATATCTTTGATATGAATTGTTTTGTGATTTAATATATTGAATGGACGATGATAGTGTGATTATCAATCTATTATAAATTTCTGTGTAAAGGAGATTATCCGACAATTAAAGTTAAATTTTATTTAATTAGATAACTTAGGTTTGAGTGACATTGGATTCGAAGAGTCTGGAGTCGAGTATTAGTTAATACCCGAAGCCACTTCGATTCATAAAATTGAGATGTGGAAATCAATGTGATGGTTTGGGATAATTTAGGTGAATTAGTCCATTTAATCTAAGTTGAGTACTTAGAAATTGGTGAGAGAAAAAAAATGATGTCGATATAAATTTGTGAAGTTGTAATTGATACAAGTTACCCGGGTTATATATATATATATATATATATATATATATAAGTTGTTTGCCTTTGAAATTTTTGTTAGAAGAGTTTACTCACGCTGGTTTCCAGCCCGACCCGGGTGTTACTGTGATGTAATACTCGGGTCAGACCGAGTATTACAGATTTTCAGGTAAGGACGTTCTGGAGCTCAGGAGGCGAGCTGGATGACAGGGTCGTATGGAGAGTTTACTCTATGATATTGTAATATCTGGATATGATTGTTTTATCCAGTGTTTATGTATATGTATAACTCTGATGTATAAAGATATGAGTGTAATGATATAGTTCTTCTTGTAAAACTATTATTTATGTGATATTATATTTTACCCGCTGCGAATGTAAGATTGTGTGTTCTTTTCTGTTCTTTTTCTATCTCTTTCTTCTTTCTCTTTCTTCTTTCTCTTTCTTCTTTTCACTAACTATTTGGAAATTTTGGGATCGGAATTTCCGGGTCGTTACATTTAGTATCAGAGCAGAAGGTTAAGCGAGAACCTTGGCTCTGGTAGGGTAACTCATTAAGGATAGGGTAAGTGGCACCCTAGAATGAGTTGAGTGTGTATATATATGAGAGAGCGTACTTGTTATTTTCTTATATAAAGATTTTAAATGGCTTTATATAAGAGTATATTTTGATATATAAAGTAATATATCTTTCTAACAAAAAGTAAAGGAATTGGTTGTTAAATTATTCAATTAAATTAAGAAGTAATAAAATACAAACAAATTGAAATTTAAAATTGAATAAAAATAAGTTGAAATGGATTCAAACTAAAATTGAAATCTTGAATTGGAGAAGAGTTTTAGAATAAGATAATTATAATTGGAAATGATAAATAAAGAGGGAGTTACTTAATGAAGTAACTGGAGATAAGTAATTTAGGGGACAATTACTTAATAAAGGTGATTAAGAAATAAATTAATTACCGAATGTGATTAATTAATGATGTAATTAATTTAAAGAAATAATAAATAATATTATTTAATGCATTTGAATGTAATGGTCCTATTTCAAACAAGAGTTGTTTGAAAATTTAAAGGGAATTTGTTTTGAATTAAAACCAAAGGTGATTAAAATTTTAAAGCATAACTTGGTAAGTAAAAGAAATTAATATGTATACATGTGGATATACATAATATCAAAGGTGATTGGAAATAAACTCTAAATGGTGGATTTTGAATTTGGAATAAGATGTGATACCCAAGGTAATAAGTTTTTGAACTTGTAAATGGAAAGATTATTAATGTGAAGTTTAAAATTTGAAATGGGAGTTCAAATTGGGTAAAGTTGACTGGATTAAGTAAATTGAGTTTGACTTGGGAAAAAGTTAAATAAGTTTGAATGATCAACCTGATTTGGAAATTTTAAGATGAAATTAAGATTTAACTTGGGAAGTTAAATGATTGATTATATTTGAAAGTTGAGTGATCTTAAATTGGGTTTGAGATCCGAAAATTGGAAATGGTTGGATGTTTTGAAATAATTGGATGATATCATCCTATTGTTATTAAAAATCTTTAAATTTACAAATTGGACTTGTTAAATGAATAAGAGATGGAGTAGGGTAATCCATTGTTGAGATAAAAGGGAAATTTAACTTTAATTTAAAATTAAGGATATGGAATTCCTTTGAACTTAAAATTTGAATGTTAAGAAATGAAATTGTAAATTAAAATTGTTTGAAACTCATACTTGAACCTTGTAATGAGTTAAGTAAAGATAATTTAGAATGAAATTTTGAGAATTTGACTCAAAATTAAATTGTTTAAAGGTTTGGGTTATTGAAAAAAAAAGTTTAATTTGACTTGTGGTAAATATGTTAGGTTTGAACGGTGAATTGATTGGGAATTGAATTGTTTAAAAACTTTAATGGTAAATTGATTTAAAGGAATTAAATCAACATTTGAAGTATTAACTTGGATTTATATAATTCGAGATGGTTTAAATCTGGAATTTGAATTGAAATTAGTTCAAATTGAATTTGATTTGAAGTAATTAGAAGTGTGATTGAAGATGTATGAGTATAAAATTCAAATGGAAAATTTGAATTGGATTAATTTGAAATGATTTGAAATTGAAGAGGGTTCAAATTGAAATTAGTCCGAATTAATTTGAATAATTTGAAATTGTAATTAAAATTGAATAGTTTTGAATTCAAATGGAATTTGAATTTAATTTGGGAGGAAATCAAGAATAATTTAACTTGATTTGGAAATGAAATTTGAAATTGGGATTAATTCAAAACTGGAGTTGAAATGGGTTGGAATTGAAGTAGGTTCAATTGAATGGATATTAGTCCAAAATGATTGGGATAACTTGGGATTGTAATTAAAGTTGAAGTTTAAAATCAAATGGAATTTGATTTGAATTTGAAAAGGAATTGAGAATTAATTCAACTTGAATTGGGGTTGAATCAATTTCAATAGAAATTGGAGTTATTTAAATTGGAGTTAAGTCAATTTAAATGGAAGTGGAATTTAAATTGAATTGATTGGGAATTGAACAGTTTTGACTCTGGACTATTTTTAATATAAATTGTTTTAATATAAACCTATTTTCAAAACTATTTATTATATATATATATATATATATGTACAACTTTTCTTTTAAAAGCCAAACTATCTTATACTTGTTTTACAATTATTTTTGAAACTGTTTAACAATTTTCTAACTATTTTATAAACTAATTTCTATTTTCAACTACTAATTACTATTTTATAGTTATTTTGCAATTATTTAAAATTTCTATGACTATTTAACTACTATCCAATTATTTTACAATTACTGAACTATTTTATAGCTATTTTACAAACTAGTAATTATTTTTCAACTACTTATCTATTTCTTTAATTTTTCAAGTTGTTTTCTAAATTTAAACTGGACGGAGTTCAAACTGTTATTGGTTGAATACCCAATCGAGATAAGAATAGAGGTGATAATCCAAATGGATTGAAACAATTGTGAGTAAGTGAATAAAAATCATAGTGAATGTGAATAGAAATGGAATCGACTTGGCTAATAACCAATAAAGACAAATACGTAGGGTGTACGTATGTTATTCTATTCACATAGTGATTTGATCCAGATTCGAGCACAGAATTTCGAGATAGTTATATCGATCCGAGTGAAATTTTTCACTCGATTTTCGACGGCGAACCTAGATATGGATTGTTGATTTGTTCTGGATGTTCTCTATCATAGTTATGACTATGCAAGGAGAATGACGGTTTCTGATCAAGAAACCAGATCTGTGTCCGCACTAGGAAGTCGGGTGGGCGATACTAGTTCGGAAGTGAAATTGTGTGATCGAGTGAGCGATCAGATTGGCATAGCGTGCGAATGATATGTGTACATCGTACGAATTTGAATAAAATTGATACTGGAATTTTGTGGATTAGAAATGTGAAATGGTTTTTGAAATAAAAATTATATTTTGTAAAGTATATGATGAAGTGAAGTGGAAAATTAGATATTTCTATGGTTGAAATTTTGTTTATGGAACTAAGTGATATGGTAAGCGGTTTTGTAAAGGAGTAATCAAATTTGAATATTTGATTTTGCGTAAACAAAGTTAAATATCTTTGTTTTATAAGATGAAACTCCCCTTGTTGAATCTTTTGCCAAGAGAAAAGAGTTTTTGGAAATGTTTGAAGTATAAAAGGAGTTTTATACAAGTTTGAAATGATCCAAAGTTTTGAAAGATTTTATATATCTGAATATATATATAAAGGATCATATGAGGATTTTGGGAAAAGGTTTTGGGAACCTATGGATTTGGAAAGGCTTTTGATTTTTGGGTAAAATCAATATTTTATTTGGAAAGCCTAGTTTGTGAATTATCGATTTTGGGATAATCGATTTTGTATAAAGGAGCTTTGAATGAGATCATACTAGGTGTATGATTTAAAGATACTATATATGTATAGTATAAAATGTTTTGATGATGCTCTGGGGAAAAAGGCGCTTCCTTGAAATGAACTTCTCAGGAGTACCATCGGGTGGTGCTGCCTTGAGCCCCAAGGGGGGGTTCTAAAGTTGATCCTGTGAGGAGTCCGGACGAAACTAGTTCCTAAGGATTATTGGGTAGCGAAAGTCGATGGCGCTGATGCCTACAGGGGCAATTTGGGTTATGCTGTGACGACAGTGTAACTCGATGTCACTGCGATCTACTGTGGGGACCATAGCGAAAATCGAGTGGAGGATGAGTGTCAACGGTCTACACTTGATTTTGCCGGGAAGGCAACACAACATCGGTAGACTGCGATCTATGGTCAAGTGGAGTGGAGAAGTATCATTCTTTTGGCAGCGAAATTCGAGGGCGCTGATGCCTACAGTTATATGGGTTTTTGCTGTGATAGCTACGTAACCCCAGTTGTAGCTGCGATCTGTAGCGGGTTTCATGGTGTAATCGAGGGGCGCGGAGGCCTACAGTTATCTGTGGATTTTGTCGGGACGAAAACGTAACCATCGGGTTAACTGCGACCATGGATGGGGGTGATGATTTCCAGAGCATACTCACTAAAGATATTTCCTCTATTTTCAAAACTGTTTTCTAGATTTCCAATAAAAATTATTTTCCAAGTATTTTCACTAGATGTTGAAAACGGGTCTGCTAAGTACTTATAGATTTTTAGTTGTACGCTTAATCAACGTATGACCAAATTTCTATGAGAACAAGGATGGACTGGTTGAAACATCGAGTTATAAAAAAAATTTACAAAACTATTTTGGAAATATTATACTGATTTTAAAGGTGTTTCAAATTGATCATAGAATATTTTAACTGGTTTTAAAATATTTAATAAATTTTGGCTTCGTTACTTTTCGAGGATGAAAAGATTCAAAGGGGGAAGGAATGTGATAACCCGAATTTTTGGTCATCAGTAATTGATTAACAAACTGGGTTAATTAATAGAAATGCTGAGTTGTAAATTTAACAAATGAATCTAATCGAAAATATTTATGTTTGGATAAATATTTATTTGATCATATCTTAATATAATCACTTAGAATTGACAAAGTATTCTTTTTAAAGATAAGTATCGATGATTGCTTATATAAGTAAATTGTTTAAATTAGACAAAATTGTCAATTTCAAACCAATAATATTTATGTGTTATTTTAAGATAATTTTTTTTTCTTCAAATTGAATTTAGGCTTGTTTAAATATATGTATTTGTTTCAAATTAACCTTGAGTTGGATTTTTAATGGAATTTAAAGGATTGAATTTGGATTTGAAATTTAAAGAAGGGAAGTATATCTTAAATATACGTTATATTAATAAGTTATGTATAAATAGATGTTTATATAAATTCATATGTATATTTACAAAAATCTAAAGCTTATTTATATAAAATAAATACACATTATATTCATGATAATATTACATAATTACATATACATAACAAATAAAAAAAAAATTATTACACTTGTAAAACATAAATAAAGCATTTAAAACACTTGTAAGTATATTAAGCTTATTAAAGACATTTGTAAAAATATAAGCTTAGGTGTAAGCTAATTAAAACATAAAAAGGGGACAAATGGCATTTCTCCTTGATAATTTTGTTTAAAATTAAAATTTCAAAAGATGAAGAAAAGATTTACTTTTAATCTTTAGCTCAAATTCTTTCAACTAGAATGAATACAAATCAAAAAAAAATTTAAAAAAAAACAAAGAAAAGAATCAGAAATCAAGAAAACAAGAAGGAGATTAGCTGGAAAATTCAAATCAGAGGGAAGAAAATTAATCAAGAGTTCAAATCTTCGATCAAAGGCAAATACAACACAAATTTCCAGATTTTCAAATTTAACCTAGAAATCAGATGAAGAAATCGACAGCAGCAAGATAGAATTCATACATGCAGAAAGAAATTCTTGAGCTAGTAAAAGCAAGCCTGGAGATAAACAGGTTTCTTGTCTCTGTTCTTTGCAGGTGAGTAAATCTTTTCTCTTAAATAGTTTAAAATTCATAGTGGTTTCATATCTAAAAGCCTACCTCTGTTTGAAACTAAACCATTATCTGAAATGCTTTGATTAAGATGAATGCATGCAATTGTAATTTGTATTGAATGGATGTGACAATGTAAATACAAGCATTGTTGATATAACAGGATTTGATTTCCTTCAAAATAAATAAATAGAAAAAATCCAATATTTCATCTCTGAATCATAGTAGATTATGATTGGTAAATAAAAAGTGTTTGAAAACATACAATAACACTATAAAAATTATTTTTAGAAATTCATCTTGAGTAATTGACTGAAAATTTAGAAAAGTACAGTGAAATTTTAATTTGGGTCAAAATTTCATCTACGTAAATTTTAAGTTGGATTGCATGTTTGAATTCGTGATGGAAAATTATAAATTTTAGTGGGTATATCTCGATTTTTAGATTGAAAATCAGTGAGCTACCTCGAGTTGAACGTTTAGGAGATTTTGAGCAATTTTCGTCGATCAACGACGAACTAGTTTACGTGATCGGGCTGGAAGGTCGAGGGGAAGTCAAAGATCATCGGAAAAATATTGTTATGGTTTATCGTTGGTCGCGATGGTCAGTAATCAACGATTTAGGGTTTTATTCCCTGAGACAGACACGAGTGTACAATCAGTTTTCGAGGCGCCGAGAAATGATCGGTGGCGATCACAAGACCTGCGATGGATGCTGGGAGACATGACGAAGTTATGGTGAAGGTGGCAGAGCTTCTCGAGTCAGGGGTCGTCAGTGGCGGTCGAATCCTGATGATGGGTTGGGTTTACATTCAATCTGGTATGCTCGAGTTTGAATCGAGATTGGGAATGTTGTTTGGATGATCGTTGTTGCTCACTGGGAGGTTGGATGACTTGCCGATGTTGTCGTCGATGGTCGGAGGGGTAATTAGGGGATGGTGCATGTGCACGTATGGTGGAGCGTGTCAGGGAATCGTGACTGTGGAGATTCGAAGTCAACTCCGAGTAATAGATCGGGTAGCTCGAGTTCATTCTCGGGATAAATTGGGTTTGTTTTGATACAGGAACAGGTAGCTTGTATGAGTTAGTATTGTGTAACTGTTTTTATTGTAACAATGGAAGGAAGTAAGGTTGATGACGCGGGTTTGGGTGAGTTTTTCCCGGGCTTGACTCGGGTTAAAGGGAAGAATATCTTCCAGTTTGAAGTTTAGCCTAAAATCAAGATTGCAACTAATTTTCTTAAAAAGCTATTTAAATTAAGTAATTTAAGGATTAAGTTAGTAGGTTAATGATGTTTTAAATTCTGAAATTTATTAAAGGAAGATTTGAATAGAAATTTGTGTTAATGGATTATTTTAGAAATTATTAGGTTTTGGGTGATTTAAAAATTGATTAATTGATTAAAGTAATTAAAGGGTAATTGATTAATTGATTGATTTATTATTAAAAGTTAATTAAAGGGATTAATTACTCTATGAAATTATTTAATATGGTTAGTTTAAGTTAAATAATTGGGATTTGAAGGTATTTTTGGGTTAATCACCTGGTGTAATTAATATGAAATAAATACCTAGTAGAAGCAATTAATAATTAATCACTTAGTATAATTAATTTAAGTATCGACAAATAAGTCATGGGAAGTTAATTAAGTGATGTAATTAATTTAAGGTAATTAATTACAGAATGAGACTAACCAAGGGTGATTAAATATTTTTTTTTTAAATTAATTACTTAATTGAAGATTAAGTATAATTACTAAGGTAACTAATAAGGTGGAATTACTTAGTGATATAATGGGTGGATAATTACTGGATGTAATTATTTGAAGAAATTTGCTTGATGGGAAGTAATTAACGGACAATTACTTGGTAGAGGGAATTAAGTTATAATTACTCGGTGTAATTAAGAGATCAATTAATATAATTAATCAAGGAGTGGATTAAAATTGGTGGAATAATCGCTGATTGTGATTAATCAAGACTAATTAATGAATTTAATTAAGTTAAAGGTTAATTATTATTTGAGATTTATGAATAATTAACTAATGAAGGTAATTAGGGGATCATTAATTAGTTTAATTGATTAGAGTGATCAATCTTGCTTATTAATGATTGAATGATAATGGGTGTCTTGAATTGGGAGATATCTCTGATGTGAATTGTTTTGTGATTTAATATATTGAATGGACGATGATAGTGTGATTATCAATCTATTATAAATTTTTGTGTAAAGGAGATTATCCGACAATTAAAGTTAAATTTTATTTAATTAGATAACTTAGGTTTGAATGACATTGGATTCGAAGAGACTGGAGTCGAGTATTAGTTAATACCTGAAGCCACTTCGATTCTTTATAAAATTGAGATGTAGAAATCAATGTGATGGTTTAGGATGATTTAGGTGAATTAGTCCATTTAATCTAAGTTGAGTACTTAGAAATTGGTGAGTGAAAAAAAAAGACGTCGATATGAATTTGTGAAGTTGTAATTGATACAAGTTACCTGGGTTATATATATATATATAAGTTGTTTGCCTTTGAAATTTTTGTTAGAAGAGTTTACCCACGCTGGTTTCCAGCCTGACCCGGGTGTTACTGTGATGTAATGCTCGGGTCAGACCGAGTATTACAGATTTTCAGGTAAGGACGTTCTGGAGCTCAGGAGGCGAGCTGGATGGCAGGGTCGTATGGAGAGTTTACTCTATGGTATTGTAATATCTGAATATGATTGTTTTATCCAGTGTTTATGTATATGTATAACTCTGATGTATAAAGATATGAGTGTAATGATATAGTTCTTCTTGTAAAACTATTATTTATGTGATATTATATTTTACCCGCTGCGAATGTGAGATTGTGTGTTCTTTTCTGTTCTTCTATCTCTTTCTTCTTTCTCTTTCTTCTTTTCACTAACTATTTGGAAATTTCGAGATCGGAATTTCCGGGTCGTTACAAATACGCTTAGAAAGCTTTGTACTTTCTTTCTTCTCAATTCCATTATCTTCTTACTCAGTTTCTTACTGTCTAAACCACCGCTTCTTCAAAACTCTAGTTTCTAAATCAGTGAAGAAAAAATTCATTTTTTCACAACTAAGTTTATTTTTGCGTTTGTAGACTTTTTTAATTGTTGTTCTGAAGAAAATATGAATTGGGTTTCTAAATCAGTAAAGAAAAAAAAATTCAATTTTTCACTACTAAGTTATTTTTTGGATTTCTAGACTTTACTAAATAAAATTCAATTTGTCACTATAAAGTTCCTAAATCAGTGAAGAAAAATTCTAACTCTAGTTTCTAAATCAGTGAAGATTTTTTTTTAATTTTTCACATTTTGCGTGATGGAAATGGTAGTTCTCGAAATGGTAGGGGCTACTAAGTTATTTTTTGGGTTAAAAAACTTTTTTAATTTTTGGAGAGCTACTAAGTAAATACTTGGGTTGAAATGGAGTTTGCCTGGTGTGAATTAGGGAATATGTTTTATTGAAAGAACGAAACTTTTTCCATTCTTTAATTAAAACGTCCTTAATTAGTTCCCTTGATTATTTCTCTCTCTCTCTCTCTCTCTCTCTCTCTCTTTAGTCCTTTCTTTATATGTATGTCATCAAATGACATAAAATTTCCAAAATCATATCATGAAATGATATATAATTTCCATAAATCATATCATCAAATGACATAAAATTTTCATAAATCATTTCATGCAATTAACTTTAAATTACATCAATATTGCATATTAATACATGCAAATATAACTTTTATAAATGCGTTAAAATAATTAAAAAAAATTCAACATCAAATAATAATAACTAATATTTCTCAAATATCAATTAATTTAACTAATTTCAACAGTGAAGAATATCGAGGATCAAGTAGGACACTTTGAATTACGTAATCAACTAGTAAACCACCTTTTGGCGCATAAAGGAAGAAATGCTACGGTGTGCATAGTAATGTAAAGTGTGTCTGCTGAGTTATTCATAGAATTGCTTTATGAAGTTTTTTGTGGAGTTGTCTGTTGTATTTTTAGTGAGTCGTTTGTGAAATTGTTTGTTGTATTTCTTATTGAGTTATATGTAACATTTTTTAATATAGAAAATATACAAGTACAAACACATGAATCACACAAATACATTATAAATAAAACAAAAACTACAAGACGAAAACCTATCTTCAATAGCTATCTCTAGAAGTGCTAATTCCACTTTAACTCCCTCTTTCTCTTCGATACATTTCAGATTATTCGTTAAGCATTTCCCATTGTAGAGAAGAAAGCTTGTTAAAATCTTAAGTGGTATGTTTAATCTTGTTCTTCTCCCTATATCTAGCTCCTTTTTGGTTTAGTTGCTTGCTTCAACTCACGTCTTGCGTATGTATTCACTTTCAAATTTTTTTTCTTGGGCCTCTATAAATCTTGCAAACTCTGCATTCATTGCTCAAATTGAATATAGTTGTTTCTTCCAAGTGGACGACCATCTGAACCCAGATATATGAATAAACTACACAATCTCAAAAATTAAGATTAAAATGGTACGAAAACTTGCAATATCGGAAGCGGCAGCACCGCTTCTTTGTCTATCTTCTTCCCTGGATAATATTGCCAATTTTTTTGGCATGTAGGGTTCATTACTCGATGTCCTCCTCTCAATGAAGCACAAGTCTTTTTTACTAGTTCTAGGGTATTGTTGTAGTCAACAACCTTTTCCAAAACTTCTTGTCTTTCATGTTGTTTCCCATAATAATATCGTCTGAAATTATAATCCAAGATTTAGTAAGTGATACATGCTGTTGTGGAGTAAATTTTACTTGCCTCGTTCATATCTGCTTCATCTTCACCAACTTCAACGCCTTCTATTTATTTAATTCTTCTTGAAGTTTCTTGCATTTCTTCTATTGACAACCCATTGATTATACTGCTCAAAGATCTCAAGTTCCTTTTCTTCTTGTTATACTCCGAACTTTGAATAACTTGTATTTCTTGCACATCGTTTCATTGACTTCTTCATTATTTTCTTCCTCTTTCATTTCTGCATCTTCTTGTTCTCTAGAACTACTTTCATCTTTAGCATTAACATTGACATTTGGGGCATTACAAGTTTGTCTTGCTAAATTCTACATAATGCCTTAGTCATAGGACACTAGTTTTTGAGCACTAAGATAATGTTGTTGTTAATTACCTCACGTCATCAATGACATAATGATGAATGTTCTTCATCCACATCAAGTTGATGAGTGATGTTTTAATGGTAGTAAAGTTGAGGTGCAGTAGAATGATAGTATGATTGTTGATGGTGAGAGATGATATGAGAACTAAGGGAGGGTAGGGTTGAGTATAGTGGACATTCTAGTATGGTATAAAACCATACTCTTATTGTGTTAGAATAATTTGATGTTTGTTATGAAGACGAACATCTCGCTAATCGGCGGAGGTATTACAGGTTCATTGCTTGAGTTTGAGGAGGAGCATTGGTTTTTTGGCTTTTTTTGCTAATTGATGCTTTTTTACCAAACAACATGATTGTGTAGTAGAAAAAATATGTAATATAAAAAAAATGTGTTTAGAGGAGATTTGGTGTGGTGAATGAAAGAAGGGATAGTAATATATAGTATATGATATAAATATAGCCATTAAACTAGCCATTTTTTGAATGTTGGCGCAGGTAAATAAAACGAGCGAAGTCTTTGCCGTTTTATGCAAAATAGTGAAATCTTTGCCATTTTGCATGAAACAGTGAAGTCTTTGCCATTTTAAGTAAAATGGCAAAGGCTTCGTCGTTTTATGCATAAAAAGATGAAGGCTTCATCTTTTTATTAACCAGTCATATATATACTCAACCAGTTGTCAAAACAACTTGAACTAACCAGGTTCACTAAATAAACCATACCTAGTTACGTTGTGGCTAATTCAGTCATTTTTTCAACCGAATAAACCATTACTAGTTGTGCTCTCAGTTGGGCTATAGCCAAAAATTTGAACCTAACCATATTTTGAGTATATAACATAGACAAAACTAAGAGGAAGTTTTTTAAAGCTTATATTTAAGGCATTATCAAATAGACTATATTTTTTGGATAAGGAGGAGCCAGTTTTAGAGAATTCCACTAAAGGGAAAAAATTGTTATTGATGACGTTATAAATGGAACCAAATAAAATAATCTACTACTTACACTTGTGCAAAGAAAAATTCAGCAAAAATCATCAAAAAATGAAGGGAAAAATAGTGGTTGTTCAACAAAAACCATTTTTGGCAAGGTTTGATTGGAAAAAAGCCAAAACATGATAGAGGATTACTAAAATAATAAAGGCAAATACGTATTTTTTTTAACGGGGCAATATTTTTATCACCATATAGCAATTTTTGTTGTTCATGTGAGCTTCAAATTATCGATTATTTAGTGGTTGTTGCATGTATTTGTACACTCTCCCTTGTTTGACTAAAGTTTTTTCTAGCATAGATTCGAAGAAAAACAGAAAAGACAATTATTGCTTTTATATTTGTATTATATAAAATTTGTATGTTCATATAATAAAGAGACAATGAGTCGTTTGTCCACCCATAGCTCATATTTTTTTTCATTATATATGTGTACTCTTAACATTTTACATTGCAATCATCCAAATTAGCTATATTATTGTTATTGATATTTTTCTTTCATGTGTATATACTTCAATGTGTAGTCCATGGAACTTTTTATTAACCTTAGAATACAATTAAAAATCATGAATTTGAAGTGTTATTAGGCTATTCTTATTTCTTTACTCTAATGTTTTATTTTTTTAGTAATTGTAATGATACAAAAATACCTTAATTAATGAACTGGCTGCAATAAAGCTTTAAAACACATTTACTTAGGGGTGACATTTGTACGAATGTCAAATATCCGCTCAAATGTGAGTTCCAAATATGTTCGCTCGAGTCCGAACGAAAACATTCAACCATGTTCATTTGATTTTCACAAAATTTAAACAACTATACAAAGTAGATCTAAGTCCCATGCTAGTAAAATTGTATAATGGTATAGTTGGCTCAACATAGGTTTTGTCTTTCACCCGAGTATATTTTAAAAAAATTATTTAAACAAAGTTACGATCAACACTGTAGAATTAACATATCATAAATTATTTGAAACGAATCCACGACCATGAGAAGAATTTATATATATAAAATCAAGTTTGGAGATCGTGAGAAAACAAAAGAAATCAAGCTCTGAGTGCGAGGAAACATAAGAAAAAAAGTTTGGAAAGAGCGAAAATACCTAATAAATCAAATTTAAATCGAGTGAGGAAACCTAAAGATTTCACATTCACTTGAAGCAAAGTTAATCTTTATTAATAATTGGAACTGAAGTGCAATATTTTGGCTCGATCGCAAAATTTCAAAAATACCCCTATATACAAATAAGAGGTCGAAAATTCGAATGTCAAAAAAACAAAAATTAACATCTATTTTCAAATTGAAGTTTCGAAACCTAAATAAAACTTCGAAACCTTATTTCGACAAAAAAATTACAATTGTTTTTTTATATTTTTTAGTTTGTTTTTATCAAAACTACGCAGAAAGTTTAAATTCAATATATTTACAAGGGGTTTATACGCACGTGCGTGCATTGCATGTACCTAGAAATCTGGTATCAATAAAGTATGTGGTTTCTTTCATACAAAACCGCTCGTTCCAAGCCATAATTCATACAAAAGTGTGAGCGTGCTCTTCTATTTTTCGATAAAGGATAAAAACTTACAAAACACACTTTATACATCGTTTTCCTCTCTGTCCAAGTTTCAAAATTGACGAACATTCAATTGAATCAACAACTTACAACCAGGTCTTCAACCTTGGAAGCTTGGATACATTCAAGGTTTACGTCAACTCTTACAGCTTTCATGTCACTTTTACTTTTATTTTCTTGGAAGCACTTTTCCAGTAATGCAAGTTGTTTTTTCTCTTTGTTTGATTAGCTTGGATGTTCTAAACTATAACACCTGAGATATTTCGACCTGCTTAGTTTCATTTTGTGTTTTTCATTTTCAATATTCATAATAAAGCATGAGGATAATGGAAGAGAAGTATAGAATTTTAAACCATTACGACGACAATGGAGGCACATCGGAGGGAATAGATGGACGACAGAGGGGATGAATTGTTTTTTATTCTTTTGTTATTTCTCAGAACACGAAAAGAAAAATAAATTTTTTTCCTGTTTTATATGCTAGCTTTATTTTCTAAGTCGGTTGTTATTCGAAAATACATGCCTCGTATGCACGGTTTTTTAACGAAAACACAAAATTAAAAAAGGCAAACCAAACGGGACCTTAGTTGTTCTAACCGCAAATTTGTTATCTGAGCCTTATGATGCACTCATGTTATCAATAAAACTAAAAAGGTTGAACTGCCAATCCTAGCGATCCATTGCCATATTGATCCGATCTGATTCATTCCTAGTCATATTGATCCGATCCGATTCCCTGCCTTGGAGAAGTGCAAATCCACACTTTGCCTTTTTTTGGATGTTACTTGCTTGAATTCGCTTGGCTATCATTCATAACCTTGCTTATAACCGATCTCTGAATTTGATAATCATCTCTCCGGGCTTTCTACCTTGATGATCACAAATTCATTTAGCCAACTCCATGGTAGCAGGGCCTTGCCAAAAAAAAGGATAACATTTGCCTCCTAAAACATGCCTTGTAATAGAAATGTGTGTTTTGAATTACCATAAGTTCAGAGTCCATAATCCATCGATAGCCAAATATTCCATCCCAATTAAATCCTTTGCCAAGCCGAATCATCGTAATCCATGACTGTTCAGAGTCGACTGCCAATTCCGAAACCATTCCGAATCCTTAACTGAATCCATATTCATGATCACACCGGATCGTTTGCCAAATCCAAAGCCTCGATCTCACCGGATCATTGTCCTTAATCTTTGACCTCTCCGAATCGTGAGCCAAATTCATGGTCTCATCAGACCAATTTCCTGGTTCATAGTCTCTCTGGACTGATCATAGCCTCTTCGAGCCCTTGTTGGACCCTATCCAATCACTCTCTAGCGAAAGTGGGAATAGCGATAAGTAAGTATGAATCATGGCCTCTCCGGGCCGACCATGGTCTCTCCGGACCCTCATTGGACCCCACTCACTCACCGACGAAAAGGGCACAATGATAAGCAGGCTCATCCTGTCGCTTTCCCGTGAAGCAGCCTACTTCTTGCCTCTCCAGTTATGTCTCTCCTATCGAAACATAACGCGATCCATGGGGTATTACTCTCTAGCCTCGATCCCCTAGTCGAGGACTAAATCCACGTACGAGTTCATCTTGTCACTCTCCGACAAAGGGGCTCGAATCTTACGGTTATTGCCTCATCTCTCCGGTCTGGACAACCATGATATGTTTCATTCATTACATTAATATAGATTTGAGCATTCCAAAATTCATTTACTAAATTATAAAATTTAAATTCTTATAACCAAAAAATCTAAAAACAAGGAAACAAGAAAAACCAAATATTACCTCTCCGAACAATACGGTTTATCATCGTCTTACAATGTGCCTAGGGACCAACTTTGATCCCGTATATGTGTAAGCGATTTAACCATTTTACTATGAAGTTTATTTTTATTTCACGCTACCCAGATCAAGAGAGATGATCTAACGCCTCGATCTAAGACCATTGTCATTTGACATGGACGTTGGCTGCTCTTGTTCCACCGTCGTAGCTCGAGTCCTCACATATTGTTGTAATTGATTATTCCTCACATGTTCCTTAACCATATCCTTAAAATGCCTACAGTTATTGGTAGTGTGCATGTCCAGCTCATAGAATAGACAGTATTTTCCTCATGCCTTTCATGCTCGATGGGCTTTATCCTTGACGGCCTTCGGTATGGAAGGCGTCCTCGAGTATCCAAATAAATCATTTTCAAAGTCTAGTTCAAATTGGTATTAAGAAGAGAATTTTGGTTTTCTCCTTCGCTGCTTCGAACAGTTGAAGCTATCATCCGCTTTCCTTTGTCCTTGCCAGAACCTTCCCCAGATGGTCCTCTGTCCCACACTACGTTAACCTCTTCTTTACTGGCCTTAGCATCTTCCTGCCACAAGAACCTTTCGACCTCATGATAAAATTTGCTAAGATCCATTAATGGATCCCATTCCGGTGCAACCTTGAAGTCTATATCATCGGCTACTCCTATTACCACCGCCATTAAGATCATTATTGGATTCGACCGATCCAGCGAAGCAACCGCTGCACTAAATTGTGTTAATAAATTCCTCACGGACTCTTATGCCTTTGCTTTAGTGTTTCTAATGATACTACGCTATTGGATCTCGTGATGTGGACATGAAATTGCCTCATGAATCTATCAACCAACTTCGTCTAAGTACCAATAGAACCGTTCTCCAATTGCCTAAACCATATTACAGCTATATCCGCCAAGTACAAGGGAAAACACATCGCCATCACTTCCTCCGATGTCCCTAGCACCATTATATGCCTTATGTGCCTCATCAGATAAATAGTAGGATCCGATTTTTCATCATATGCCCTCAATGTCGGTAATTTAAACTCCGGTGGAATCCTAGCATGCCTGATGTTAGGAGTGAGTGGACTCCTATTCACATCTTCTAGATCTTCGTTCACCAATCCTCCTCCATAGCTCGTCTGATCATCTCCATAAACATGTCATTGTCATCCAAAGGTAGCCTCTAATCATCATTTCTAGCCTGCCCATCGAGTCCACGAGGGAATCCTAGAACATACTCCTCCGGACATGCATCCGCATTCCGATCCATACCAAACCGCGCAGCATCGACCACTAGTCTACCGTGAACCGATCCATCCTGACCCGGAGGCTTGCCCCTTGCCATGGGCGATCGATGTTGATCCTTCCTTATTGGCCAGGAACTGCACCTAGGTGCTCCATTTCGTTCCCCCGCCTGTTGGTTTCGACTTCATGCTCCTGGTTCTGATTTCCTATAGCTCCTACTGCTCTAATTCCTTGATCCAGATTACCAGCCGCTCCAAAACCTTGGCTTTATGCTCCAACTTGTCCAATTTGCTTGAGGAAATTCTACATCATCTTCTCTTGCCTTCTCATCATCCGCTCCTGCATAGCATCCATCACAGTCTCTATCTCGTTTCTAGTGATGTAGATGGATGGTTGATTAGCTCCAGCTCCTGAGGATGCCTTCCGACTTCCTCCATGATGATTCCTGTCCGTAGGTGCTTTTCTTATAGATTTTCTAGCCATTGATTCCTAGATTCAAGTATCCAAGCCCTCAAATCAGAGATCCAAGCTTCCAAATCTGCTAGTGCAAGTCTTGTAAGTGAAAGCGCCAAAATGTTAACGTCAAAAATGGCCGCCAACACCCAATGAGTTTGAAAGCATGTGACGACCGCCCATGACTCCCGCACCAAAACAAGGAAATAATGCGCTGAAAGGCGTGCCAGGTAGCCATGGACGATAGTCAGGGTAAATAAAACAACAAACTCTATCGTACTACTCACAGCGCATGGATAAAATACAATAGAGAAATATATATAGTGAAGCTTCATAACAGAAAATCATCATATAAGCACCACAGTAGTTTTATACAAACATGAATCATCCATACATCAAGGCCTCACTACATAACACTCAATCAAATACAGCAGCGGATACCCAGTACATATAATAAGAAATAATATGCATAGCCTCCTACTCGTCTTCGTCATCATCAGCGAAGAACTCCAGGAACAGCACCTGTCACCTGCTACCTAGTCTGCCCATCCCAACATGGATGAACAGCCCAAGGTAATAAGAGGAGACATAAAACCTTGAGTCAGACGAAGTCTTAGTGAGCAGTAAATTAACTATCAAACATACCAAAAGAGCATAAAGGATAAAAGGAATAGGAACCAAACCATCCCACTCCATCTCTTTCTACAGTGATAGCCCGCAGACATACACTAAGGAGAAGCAAGCATAACAACATAGACAATTAAAGTAAAACAATAACCACTCGAGTCAAGAACGATGTCTTCCAAATACAAACCCCCAAGGCCTAAACCAAGATCAGATAAGCACCCAGAAAACACCGCTCTTGAAGCCGAATGATAATACAACCAAACACCCATGACTCTGGCTATCACTGTTATCCTTGCCTCGATTTCACCGTTAGTTGAATGACCATCTGTCAAGGGCTAATGGTAACCCCGGTTCTAGACATAACTCCGCACACTGCCTTGTGCCTAGGACTTATCTACTTTGCCCAGAGTACTCAATTACCTACCTGTAGTCTTTTGGGGTGTCCCGACTACCTACCTGTAGTCGTTATGGGCGCCCCATGTACTCTTGCTTTTGAGCATGCTAGAACCTTCAACAACGATGAGATCCAAGCCTCCTAGCCATCCTTCTTGACGACTATCCTCATACAAGCTCAAGCTACCTCTTGAACAATCCATTATCAACCAACTTGAACTACCCTTCAAGTTATCAACCTGCTTGGAATGATCCCTGCCTGGATTAAGCCAAGACTCACATCATACTTCGCTTCATCGCATCAAAGCAAAGTCTCAACTCAACAACATGGTTTGCCTCATCGCATCATGGCAAAGTTCCATCTCAACATCATCCAATCCATACATATGAGCTTCAACATCCGCTACATATGCCTTAAGCAGCTTTCACCATTCAAGAGCCTTCTTCCGTGGCTTTTGAATCATCTTCAATCATCTTGTTCCAAATCAACTACTAGCTACTTGGAAACAATCAAATCAATCATACATTCAAGCAATCAATCATTCAAACAAGATCTAATAAGCAATATTAACCATAATGGCAATTTCGTAAATAAATGAGCATAAGTCCAACATGCATGATTCATAGGTTTTTAACATAGATCTATCAAATATAAAACATGGGTTTTGTCCCTAATACTTGTTAAATGAACTTGCATAAGTAAACATATTCAAAAACCATGGATCTACACTTGGATCTAAGAAAAATGCATGAAATCTCTAACTACAACACTCCAACAAGTCACCAATCCAATATACTCCTTTGGATCCGCGTGAGAGATAACTACCACTCACCAAATCACCCAAACACTATGAAAACTAAACACTTCAGATCTGGACAGCGGAGATCAAGGCTTGATCCGGCAATATCTCGCTTCAATCGATGAAATCTAGCTCAAATGGATGAAGATCTTCAACTTTGGCGCTTGAATCTTCAAACTCGATCTTCGATCTTGGATGGATGTTAGAATTAGATTAGAATGGAGAAAAGAAGATGAAGAAATGTTGTAGTCGAGTCTTCAAAATGGCAGCACTTCGTCGCTTCAAAAACCGGTGCCAAAAAGTGAGCCAAACCCCTCTATTTATAGGCTGAATTCCCCTGAGTCGCTGCCCCCTTGAGTCGCCGCCGACCTAACATGAGTCTTCCACGACCTAACCTTGCCGACTCAAGAACCTGCCGACTCAACCACCTAACCAATACTGCCTAAAACATGCACGCGACCTAACACTCTGCGCACCTACCGACTCACGACCTAACACTCGGCCTGCCCAAAACTCTTAGCCGACTTACGACTCAATACAAGTGCCGACCTAACCCTAGCCGACTCAACTACGATGCCGACTCACGACCTATGGCCTCACCGACTCATCAACACACTGCCAAGCCTTAAGCCACTAACTCGCCCACGACTTAAGCTATAACCCGGTAACTCCTATGAGTCGGTCCTAATTCTAACATGCCAACCCACTGACCCGGCATAGACCATGAGTCGTTTCCTCCTCTTGACTCGGTCACATACCCTTAAGTCGTCTACGACTTATCTATGAGTCGGTCAACTTATTTAAGTCGTAGCTTGTGCACGACCTATCCTATGAGTCGGTCATGACTCAACTCTTGCACTCGGGTTAACTTCTAAACGACTCAAGCTAGAGGCAACACAAACAACACTAACGACATACAAATTCTACGATTTGTCGATACGTAAAATACGGGTCGTTACATTCTCTCCCCCTTAGGAATTTCGCCCCCGAAATTCCAAGCAAACAACAGCAATCACAATTATTCCGCATGCCTACCATCCATAGCAATCAACAAACCATGCATCCAATTCTATCCTAGCATGCAGAATTCTAAGACTTAGAACAAGCTACAAATTCATGAGATGTCACGACACTTTAGGTCCATACCTCGAAGAGTCCGGGATGAGCTGCCTTCATCCTCTCTTCCTCCTCCCATGTACAGTCGTTAACATCATCACTCCATTGTACCTTGAGCAACGTAATCGTCTTCCTCCTAAGCTGTTTCGTATCGGTTTCAACAATACGAAGCGGCTCACGAGGTCTCGTACCCACGGGATCAACCTCTAAGTCTTCGCAGCTATCAGCAGAAACCACCGTACTCGGGTCATGCACATACTTCCGTAGATAAGATACATGAAAAACATTGTGCACACCCGCCATCTTTTCCGGTAACTCCAACCTATAAGCGAGCTTTCCAATTCGCTCGATAATCGGAAATGGTCCAACAAATCTCGGAGTCAATTTCCCTTTCTTCCCGAATCTAATAACATTCTTCAATGGAGAAATCTTCACAAAAACCATATCACCTACGTCGAATTCCAAATCCTTTCGACGGTTATCGGCATAACTTTTCTGACGATCCTGGGCTGCCTTCATTCTTTGCCGAATGATCTCTATACCATCCGAAGTCTGTCGAATCATCTCTGGCCCAAGTATCAGCTTTTCTCCAGTTTCCAACCAACATGTCGGAGAGTTACACGGTCTTCCATATAATGCCTCATATGGTGCCATTCCAATACTCGACTGATAACTGTTATTATATGCAAACTCCACCAAATGAAGATGATCTTCCCATGATCCTCCGAAGTCCAAGACACATGCTCTCAAGAGATCTTCCAAAACTCGGTTGACTCTCTCAGTCTGACCATCTGTTTGAGGGTGATAAGCTGTACTCAAACACAACTCAGTTCCCAAAACTTCCTGGAAGCTCTTCCAAAATCCACTAGTGAACAATGGATCTCGATCGCTCACTATACTCTTCGGAACACCATGGAAACGAACTATCCACTTCACATACAGTTCAGCCAACTTCGATGCAGTCCTAGTCGATCGAACAGGAATGAATCTTGCACTTTTAGTCAAACGATCTACAATGACCCAAATCCCTTCATTTCCCGCTCTTGTCCTAGGTAGACCATCGATAAAATCCATCGACACTTGCTCCCACTTCCATGTAGGAACCTCTAATGGCTGAAGCAATCCACTGGGCTTCTTCTGCTCAGCTTTTACTAACTGGCAGTTCATACACTTGGAAATAAAACTTCCAACATCTTTCTTCATACCTTCCCAGTAGTAAGCTCTCTTCATATCCCGATACATCTTATTTCCACCTGGATGAATCGTCAACTTCGAGTGATGACTCTCCCTTAGAACTTCATCTCTCAATCCATCTACATCGGGAACAACCAATCGTCCTTGCTTTCGAAGCCAACCCTCTCGATCGACCTCGAACCCTTTATCCTTCTCCGGGTCCAATCCGGATTCCAAATCACGGATAATCTTGACAAGCTTATTATCTCTCCTTTGGCTCTCGCCAATTCTTTCCACAAGAGTAGGCCTTATCGACAAGTTTGCCAACATCTTAGGTTCCAATTCACATCTAGGCCTGAAGTCAAATCCAGCCAAATACTCGAGACTCTTCCATTCCGAAAACATGGCTCCCAATCCTGCATGTCTTCGACTTAACGCATCTGCCACTGCGTTACCTTTTCCTGGAGTATAGGCTATACCAAAATCATAAGATGCTAAAAACTCTAGCCACCTTTGCTGTCGAAGATTCAAATCCTTTTGGGAGAACAGATACTTTAACGACTTATGATCCGTAAACAACTCGAATCTAACTCCCAATAAGTAATGTCTCCACATCTTCAAAGCAAACACAATCGCCGCTAACTCCAAATCATGAGTCGGATAATTCCTTTCATGCGGCTTCAGTTGTCGACTAGCATACGCAACAACTTTATCCTTCTGCATTAGCACCGCTCCTAGTCCAGTGCCACATGCATCGGTGTAAACCACCATCGCATCATTCCCACTTGGAATAGTCAAAACAGGAGCACTCGTCAGTCGCTCTTTCAGGATTACGAAAGCTTGCTCACACTTATCATCCCATTTGAACAACTGGTTCTTCTTCGTCAATCCTGTCAACGGTGCAGCTATCTTGGAAAAGTCTTTGATAAACCGACGATAATATCCTGCTAATCCAAGAAAACTTCTCACATCAGGTGTATTCTTAGGTCTAACCCAATCCTGGATTACTGCCACCTTAGCGGGGTCAACCGCTATTCCATTTCCAGAAATAACATGGCCTAAGAACCTCACTTCACTCTTCCAGAAGTGACACTTTGAAAACTTAGCCTTCAGCTGATGTTTTCGTAAAATTTCCAAAACAATCCTCAAGTGCGTCTTGTGCTCTTCCTCAGTTCTGGAATAAACCAAAATATCATCCACGAACACAAGCACGAACTTGTTCAACTGATCTCTGAATACTCTATTCATAAGATCCACAAAATAAGCTGGTGCGTTAGTCAATCCAAACGGCATTACCAGCCACTCATAAAACCCGGATGGTGTCCTGAAAGCAGTCTTCGGCACACTATCCTTAGCCACTCTCAACTGGTGAAATCCCGTTGCCAAATCCATCTGAGAAAACACCTTAGCCTCGTGAAGCTGATCAAACAAGTCATCTATTCTCGGCAATGGATACTTGTTCTTCTTAGTCACCTTATTCAGCTCACGATAATCAACACACAACCTCAACGATCCATCCGCTTTGGTTGCGAACACAACTGGCGCACCCCATTCGGACACACTTCTCCGAATGAATCCTTTCTGCAAAAGGTCATCAACTTGCACCTTCAGCTCTTGCTGCTCCCTCGGTGCCATTCGCCTAAGAGGCATCACAACAGGTCTGGCTCCCTCAACTAGATCGATACGAAACTCGATCTCCCTATGCGGCAGCAAACCTTTGACTTCGTCAAAGACATCCTCAAATCCATTCACAATAGGCACTGATGACAGTCCATCCCGTGGAACAACCAGCGAATACATGAAGCTCATGAAGACGCCTTCCTCATGCCTACATCGTATCACAACCCTTCGCCCTTCCACATTCCCGACTGTCACCTCCAGCCTCTCACAATCAATCCTTGCCGCATACTTCCTAAGCCAGTCCATACCCAAAATAATTCCGAACCCCGCAAAGTTCAGAACAAAGCAATCACAATCAAACGAGCAATCATGACTCGACACAACTAGACCACGGCATATCATACATAAACATGACGAACCCCCCACTGGATTAGTCACAACCAATGGCCTATCAACAACATCCGGTTTCAAACCCAACCGGCCTACCAAATCATCACAAACAAAAGAATGCGACGCTCCAGTATCAAACAACACTCTAACTGGAACACCACAAATAGAAAGAGTACCTTGAACCACCCCACTCTTCCCCTTCTCTTCAGCAGTGGGAGCTTTCGAAGATGACGGCACGGCTCCCAAGGCATAAGTTTGCACCATCTGCCTATCCTTCCTTGGCTCTGGACAATCCTTCTTGATATGTCCCAGCTTATCACAGTTGTAACACTTTCCCAGCACCTTGGGATTCTTACAGTCTTTGTAAAGATGGCCCTTCTGCTGGCAGTTATAGCAAGTCATTTCACCTCTCGGCTTCTTCTGGTCATCCTTGCCTTTCTGTTGCTGCTGCTCCCTCTTCCTATTTCCACCCTGCTGTGGTTTAGATCCTTCCCTGGTTACAGCAACAACAGAACTTTCCTTAGGAAACAAACTCTCGTGCCTAAGAGCTTTCTCCACAAGCTTCTCAAACGGATCGTCCAAATGATCCACTAACTGCCTCCCAAGATAAGCATCCAGACCAGTCACAAACTTTTCATTCTTCTGATAGGGAGAATCAATGTACGATCTGGCATACTTAGACAAAGCTTCAAACTCAGAAATATACTCAAGAACAGGCCTCCCACCTTGCTTGAGCTCCACAAACCTCTTAAACAAGACCGATTTCTGAGCAGTAGAGATGAACTTAGCTTCAAATCTAACTTGGAATTGCTCCCAAGTAATCTCTTCTTCCGGAGTATCTATAGTGATAGAATTCCACCAATCAGCAGCTCTTCCCTGAAGCTGTCTCGATGCAAGCTTCCTCTTGGTTGCATCCTCAATCCCTAAGTCACCAAAGATTCTTCGGCAAGCATCAACCCATCTCTGCACTTCAATAGTCGATTCCGTCCCTAAGAAAACCTTTCCCCCAAGAGCAATATAATCCTTACAGAGCTTGGCAAAATCCACTGGTCTTGGAGCTTGAACTTGAACTCCCACATCCACAGATGATCCTGAAGCTGGTATCCTCCTCATGATTGAAGTCATCATGGCCTCAAACATAGGAGCATAATCAACAGCTTCTCTAGCAGCACGGCTATCCCTCGCAGCTTGTCTCTCACTTCGACTCATCCTTAATATCTGTAAAAAGGAATGATTAGAACACCTTAAGAAACAACTGCATAAGGAGTTCAAATCCTTCTAAGCTACTATATTATATATAGTAATCATCCATCAAAATACAATTACGTCTCTCATACGTAGTTACGTCAGCGAGCGTTGGCTAAAATCGATTAACCAAAGCTCTGATACCAAAATGTGACGACCGCCCATGACTCCCGCACCAAAACAAGGAAATAATGCGCTGAAAGGCGTGCCAGGTAGCCATGGACGATAGTCAGGGTAAATAAAACAACAAACTCTATCGTACTACTCACAGCGCATGGATAAAATACAATAGAGAAATATATATAGTGAAGCTTCATAACAGAAAATCATCATATAAGCACCACAGTAGTTTTATACAAACATGAATCATCCATACATCAAGGCCTCACTACATAACACTCAATCAAATACAGCAGCGGATACCCAGTACATATAATAAGAAATAATATGCATAGCCTCCTACTCGTCTTCGTCATCATCAGCGAAGAACTCCAGGAACAGCACCTGTCACCTGCTACCTAGTCTGCCCATCCCAACATGGATGAACAGCCCAAGGTAATAAGAGGAGACATAAAACCTTGAGTCAGACGAAGTCTTAGTGAGCAGTAAATTAACTATCAAACATACCAAAAGAGCATAAAGGATAAAAGGAATAGGAACCAAACCATCCCACTCCATCTCTTTCTACAGTGATAGCCCGCAGACATACACTAAGGAGAAGCAAGCATAACAACATAGACAATTAAAGTAAAACAATAACCACTCGAGTCAAGAACGATGTCTTCCAAATACAAACCCCCAAGGCCTAAACCAAGATCAGATAAGCACCCAGAAAACACCGCTCTTGAAGCCGAATGATAATACAACCAAACACCCATGACTCTGGCTATCACTGTTATCCTTGCCTCGATTTCACCGTTAGTTGAATGACCATCTGTCAAGGGCTAATGGTAACCCCGGTTCTAGACATAACTCCGCACACTGCCTTGTGCCTAGGACTTATCTACTTTGCCCAGAGTACTCAATTACCTACCTGTAGTCTTTTGGGGTGTCCCGACTACCTACCTGTAGTCGTTATGGGCGCCCCATGTACTCTTGCTTTTGAGCATGCTAGAACCTTCAACAACGATGAGATCCAAGCCTCCTAGCCATCCTTCTTGACGACTATCCTCATACAAGCTCAAGCTACCTCTTGAACAATCCATTATCAACCAACTTGAACTACCCTTCAAGTTATCAACCTGCTTGGAATGATCCCTGCCTGGATTAAGCCAAGACTCACATCATACTTCGCTTCATCGCATCAAAGCAAAGTCTCAACTCAACAACATGGTTTGCCTCATCGCATCATGGCAAAGTTCCATCTCAACATCATCCAATCCATACATATGAGCTTCAACATCCGCTACATATGCCTTAAGCAGCTTTCACCATTCAAGAGCCTTCTTCCGTGGCTTTTGAATCATCTTCAATCATCTTGTTCCAAATCAACTACTAGCTACTTGGAAACAATCAAATCAATCATACATTCAAGCAATCAATCATTCAAACAAGATCTAATAAGCAATATTAACCATAATGGCAATTTCGTAAATAAATGAGCATAAGTCCAACATGCATGATTCATAGGTTTTTAACATAGATCTATCAAATATAAAACATGGGTTTTGTCCCTAATACTTGTTAAATGAACTTGCATAAGTAAACATATTCAAAAACCATGGATCTACACTTGGATCTAAGAAAAATGCATGAAATCTCTAACTACAACACTCCAACAAGTCACCAATCCAATATACTCCTTTGGATCCGCGTGAGAGATAACTACCACTCACCAAATCACCCAAACACTATGAAAACTAAACACTTCAGATCTGGACAGCGGAGATCAAGGCTTGATCCGGCAATATCTCGCTTCAATCGATGAAATCTAGCTCAAATGGATGAAGATCTTCAACTTTGGCGCTTGAATCTTCAAACTCGATCTTCGATCTTGGATGGATGTTAGAATTAGATTAGAATGGAGAAAAGAAGATGAAGAAATGTTGTAGTCGAGTCTTCAAAATGGCAGCACTTCGTCGCTTCAAAAACCGGTGCCAAAAAGTGAGCCAAACCCCTCTATTTATAGGCTGAATTCCCCTGAGTCGCTGCCCCCTTGAGTCGCCGCCGACCTAACATGAGTCTTCCACGACCTAACCTTGCCGACTCAAGAACCTGCCGACTCAACCACCTAACCAATACTGCCTAAAACATGCACGCGACCTAACACTCTGTGCACCTACCGACTCACGACCTAACACTCGGCCTGCCCAAAACTCTTAGCCGACTTACGACTCAATACAAGTGCCGACCTAACCCTAGCCGACTCAACTACGATGCCGACTCACGACCTATGGCCTCACCGACTCATCAACACACTGCCAAGCCTTAAGCCACTAACTCGCCCACGACTTAAGCTATAACCCGGTAACTCCTATGAGTCGGTCCTAATTCTAACATGCCAACCCACTGACCCGGCATAGACCATGAGTCGTTTCCTCCTCTTGACTCGGTCACATACCCTTAAGTCGTCTACGACTTATCTATGAGTCGGTCAACTTATTTAAGTCGTAGCTTGTGCACGACCTATCCTATGAGTCGGTCATGACTCAACTCTTGCACTCGGGTTAACTTCTAAACGACTCAAGCTAGAGGCAACACAAACAACACTAACGACATACAAATTCTACGATTTGTCGATACGTAAAATACGGGTCGTTACAAAGCACCACCAATCCAATCATAATTTCCAGACGGAAAATTAAATGCGTAGATCACAAATTCAATAGCAAAAAAGTAAATGAACACACGAATTTTATAGTTGTTCGGCAAACTCTGGCCTATGGCTACTCCGATAATCTTTTTATTATATTGTAGGATTACAAATACAGTTTTTTTAGCCTTAGAAAATTAATGGAGGAAGGAAAGAGAAACAATGAAGAAGAACCTAAAGAAGATCCCGACAATGAGCCGATGATCCTGTATTTATAGGAGAAGACGTCGAAATATCTAGCTGAAAATCCATGTACAGAAGCCCAAAATTAGGACGAACCGATCCAGAACGTTTAGGGCCCACCTCGGCCTTCTATAGGGATCGGCATGGTGGTGGGATCCACGTGGCGCTATGCGATCGGTTGTGGTGGTCCTTCTCCACTTCCTCTTCTTGTTTCCATAGTTATTTGTCTGGTTCTCCCGATGTTTGCTGAGATATTGACCGATCGTTGTTGAGTTGAATGCCAATCCGAGCGATCCATAGCCATAGTGATCCGATCTGATCCGTTTCTAATTATATATATCCTATCCAATCCGATCTCTTGCCAAAAGAAAAAACAAATCCATACCTAGTCATTTCTTGGATGCTATTTGTTTGTATCCGCTTGACTATCATCTATAGCCTTGCCTTTAACCGATCTCTGAACCTGATAATCGTCTCTTCAGGCTTCCTGCCTTGATGATCACAAATCCATTTTGCCAACTCCATGGTATCACGGCCTTGCCAAATAGTGGAATGATAATTATAATACTATTTTATTTATATATTAAAATTTAGAAAATATTATTGATTAAAAGGGCTTGAAAATAAGTATAAAAGATAAAATAAACTAAATACATTGAATAATAATACATAAAACTTAATTCATGTTCATCCTTGTTGCAGTGATGGATTTTTATTTACGTCGACCGTAGAAAATATTATTGATGCTAATGGGTTGAAAGTAAGTGCGAAAGATAAACTAAATTAAATACATTGAATTATGATACATAGAACTTAATTCATGCGTCTTCCATTCAATCTTGTTGCAATGTTGCATTTTTATTGAAATTGACCGTAGTTAACAACGTTGCAACAAATATCTGTAAACCGATACAGGTTAAATCTAATCGTACCATTAGTTGGCGCTCGAACTTTGGTGGTCGATTTTGACTTTCAGTTTGATTTGGAATTTAGACGTTATTTTGATTTTAGATAGATTTTTAGTGATTCATCCTTGAACAGTGGAGGAACCAAATCGTAACTATTATGGAACCTAATCTGCAGCTTGTTAAGTATATTAAGCAAATATGTTACAGTTGATAAAGATGTATTTGTATTTTTATGACAATTGAATTTTATAAAGCACAACTGAAGTTGAAGGAATACGTTGTTAAACTATTTTAATGAAGACGATAATGATGTCTCTTCATAGCTAACAAACATACTGTCAATGCTTCAATTTTCAACAAGTAGTGTGAATAATAATGCAGTTAATATTGCTAACAAACGACCATGTTGTCGTTTTCTTTCTTTTTTTTCTATTATTTTTCTCTCCTTTTATCAGTTTGATCCTCTTTGATTGACTTTGGATTTATCAGAGGCGTGTCATCATTTAACAGCTTTCAATTCTCGTTTTTTTCTCTGATCAGAAATTTGGAATGCATTAAACGTAATACGAAGGTTCCCCAGAGTCACAAGCAAAGCTTATGTGTAATTCAAAAAATAATAATAACGACAATAGTACGAAGGTAAAATTTCTTGTGAAAGCAATATATTACCGTATATTTCTTTTGTTGTGACATTATCAAGAATAATAATATAAACATGTCGCTCTAAACAAAAACTTGTACTCACACATCATAAAGGTATTAACTGCAAAACAATCATGAAGATTAACAATTGACAGTTACTTTGTCATTTATATGAACCACGACTATCTGCCAAATTGATCACAAAATATAGTTTCTTCCTATTAAGTTAGTACAAAGAATCAAAATACTACCTTTAGATCCAACAATAAAAATATAGTTGTGATATCATAATCAAAATGTGTAGCTACTCTTCTACAATACCAATAGGGCATAGGAGCCTAAAAGTAGCTTAAACCATGATATCAGTTAATCAAAACTGTACAACATTAAGCTTCAAATATTACGATAAACTTGTAAATTTCAACTTAAATCGACTACTAAAATATAGACAAAATATTGCACTAGATTAAAAGTTATGTTAATAGCATAGGTCTATTAAACTTGATATGCCCCTATAATACATAGGATAAAAGAGGAAAAAATGAAATATACTTAGAGTGAACAATTCATAAATCTCAATCTTAATTGATTCTCTTCCTCTTACAAAACCATAGAAACTAAGAAGAATAGTCTACACCATAGTGGCAATAAGAAATAAATCACTGTGTTGTTCATCTTGTTGAAGCTCTGTTATTTTTTAAGCAAATTGAGCATGAATAGAGAAGTGCTTAGACCAAATAATTTGATCCACATAAAAAATAATCGTCTTTAGATTTCAAGAGAAGTAAAGTAAAATAAGAAAATCCATTGTTTTTTTTTTAAATGATACTTTATATACAACAAATCAATAGGACAACATATCTCATGTCAATAAACGTTCAAAATCAAGTTTCAAACTTGTGACTGATTGCACCAAGCCAAATCAATTAACCACTTGGACAAAGGTGCTTGTCAGAAAATCCATTGTTAGAAGAAGGGGGTTGGTTGAAATAAGGAGGGTGAAGAAAAGAGTGGGGTTAGAAGCCAATCATGAATATTGGAGAATGGAGACATAAAATGTTGAGTTGAACCAGTTAGGGATTTTTATCACACTGAGAATTGAGAAGAGCAGGAGAAGTGGTGGACCAATGAAAGAAAGGAGAAAATGAGAAGATTTAGCTTGCTGGGAAACGTGGGTGGTAGTACTGTGAGCAATGGAAATTAGCACTTTGCGATAGGCAATTGGTTGTTGGCTGTGTTAATTTGACCTAGATATTTTTGACATTTTTATAACAATCGCACCATTTGGTGAACGAGTTGCGACCTGATAGTTGGACCGGATCAATGCTTAACGAATACTACAAGTAGGCTACAGGAGAAAGATGTCATACACAAAAAATAACTAACAAAAACTCCGATACTCTTTCACTCCTCCACTGTTCTTAATCAATTGCAAGTGTTGCATTCTCGATATCGGTACATTTTATCTTGAGAAATAATTGCTTGTACATCTTCAACATCGTAGAGAAAGCAGGATTGTTTCAAGAAAACAGTGCTTGACTGAACTTTTAACCATTCCACCGTCTGCTACTACAGAGTATAATCACAGTCGGTTTTCGTTATTTTGGTTTCAATCTGCTAACAAAATACACTGTAATTCTAAGTAATGGATTTCTACCATAGTAAGTTGTTATGGGTTGTTTAGTAAACCAAATTTTGATTTTACCAAAAGTATGATTTTATATATAAAAGAAAATATGGATATTATTATTTCCAAATGATTTGAAATAAACAGAGTGTTTAAAATCTGAAATCTTTAGTTAAGTGGTGCCATAGACTCTTGTAGACTATTTATTAGAATAGTTTGGATTGTGCATCCATTTATAATGTGTTGAGTGATAATTTTCACTTGCTAAAATGAAGATGGAATTTTCGACAATTTTGAGCAGTCGAACCTTCCGAATGGATATAAAATTTAGATCAAGTGATTTTGAGAAATTATAAGAAATAAGATTTTATGGCTTATGAATTTGCAGAATTTTAAGTTAGAAAAAAAATTAATTTATTGGACATCTGGGGTAAGTACAAACAAATCAAAAATTTGTACATCTACTGTAACATCCCGCCTTTTTGTACGCTTTAAACCGACGAAAAACCACACACGTCAGACTCAACTCATACAAAAGAGCGGATTGTTATTGGGGTGAATAAGAAAAGCAAAGAAAGAAATAAAGCAAAACAGAATCTCACAGCGGAATGACAAAATATAATATTCAAATAACAGTTCATGAAGCTGTTTTACAAAAACATTTGATTATACTTATACAACACAAATCAGAGTTACACATACCAGAGAATGATAAATAATGCAGCGGAATACATGATGCAGTGAAATATAAATAATAATAATAATACAATCTTCGTCTTCGTCCTCCAGCAATAATGTCTTCAAATCCTGAAATGCTCAAGTTGACCCGAGCGAATTGAACAAGACAAAATACTCGAGTCCGAACTAAAAGATCTTATGTAAGTTAAATCAACGGTAAAATATGAGTGGAACGGCGTCAGAAATGTTTACGGGGTTTGACATCTCCTATACGGTGTCTAACGTGAGCGCGGTAACTTAAGAGATTTTCGGGATTTACATCTCCTAAGGATCTGTTAAACTATCTACTATATAGTAATAAACGCTATTATAATAATGTCTAGAGTAAAGTATAATATATTAGAAAATAGCGTAAGGCGTTACCCATATCCCCCTTAACACATTTTATAGTGCCAATAGTCTATACAGTACCGTAATACCTCCAAATCAGGAGGCTAACAAAGGATACTCCATAGGTACGACACAAATCAAACTCGTACAAGGCGCGCTAGGGTAGATGACACGGCACAACAAGGCAATGCCAGGGTAGATATACCAATTACGCATCCGGGCTGGTGGTAACGCATAGCCGAAGCTACCGTCCACCTGCAGCCACACTCCCAAAAAAATCAAAGGTGCATCCAATCAATCACAAGGTAATATGATGGTATTGAAGAAGTGTGTCCGATAAGAGGAGCTACCTCATTGGCCCAGAATCGCTCATGTTTTAGCCACCTTATGTCAACTCACGGGAGTCGAGTCCATGTATATACCTCAATAGAACGTCACCACCATCCTACTTCATTCTGACATCTCCACCGCGTACACGGTTGTTAATGTGGTTTTCGGAGTTGGCAGAGAGTATGACAACTTTCGATCTCGGCTCTTTAACCACCAAACGTTATTATAACACCGCGTTCATTTTCAAAATAGTGTATACTTCAAAACCAAAATATCATTGTCATTTCAAAACCATATCAATACGATATCATTGCCATTTCAAAATCAAATAAGATATCATTTCCATTTCAAAACCAAATAAGATATCATTTCCATTTCAAATCTATCCATTTTCAGAATCTTATCATTCTCAAAGTTATTACACTTTCGAAACCAAACACTTGAAAAATATAACGTTTTCAAAACATAATACCTTGAAATTCATAGCTTCGAAACCATAACTTTCACCACTTAAACAGTTTAGATATTCAAATGGTATATATAATAAAATTGTTTTAAATTTAAAATTACTTTATAGAATAACATAATTTCCTCAACTTCACAATTTGATTCAAATCAACTTGAATCCAAAATTCAATTTATATCAAATGTCAATTCATAAATTTCAACTCAATTCAGTTTACAATAAACCGTTTCAATTTACATCGATTTCAAATACAGATTTGAACCTCAACTAAACCATTTCAATTTCTATATATTTCAAAGCTTTAAATATCCCACCATTTCAAAACTAAATTTGATAACTTCATATATATCTTAATTTAACTTCATTATTATTCAGTTTTGAAATATTTACTTAACCAATATCTTTTAAATAAACCCCAAGTTCCAAATCACTAAATGTTCCTTCAATTAATTTAAACTTGAAATATTCATTTTAAACCATCTTAAACAAAATCAAGTTATAAAAATCATACCTTTTAAATTTTCAAATTTAATAAATTTCAAATCAAACTTATTTGGGTTTAATTCTTAAATAAAATTCAATTTCAAATAAATTTCAAATTTATCTTCCAACCTTAATTTATTTAAATCATTATAAACTCTATATTAAAATATAATTTAAATAGTGGAAATTAGCCACAAGAGCCTCTTTAGCGAGTGCAATTAGTTTCTAGGACACAGAACTGAAATAATTACTTTTAAGGACAAAATGCAAAATAATTAGTTTCTAAGACCTAAAACCTAAAACCTATGAAATTATGTCATTGAAAGTAATTAGACTACTAACTTTGTCCTTAAAAGTAATTATTCTGATAACTTTGGCCTTGAAATTAATTTTTGTGTATGCGTGTCCTAGAAACTAATTAGACTGCAAAATTTGTCCTTCTAGTGAAATGCCCCATTTAAATACTTAACCATATTATTTTCAATAAAATCAAACTTTATTATTAAACTTATTCTATATTAAAACAAATTTATACGTAGCTTAAAATCAAGAATAAAATAACATTTATATAATATCTAAAATCAATATTTATATAAAACCATATATTTCTTTACAAAAACATAGAAATCATTTCAAAATATTTTTATATATAAACCACGGTGTCTGTATATAATTTCCTATCCTATGGTCAAGTGATACTGATATTTATCACTTCAATCCATAATTTAATATTTTACTGTTGTATATCATTTCAAACCGCAATTCCGAATTAATAATAATCTATAAAGAACTTGCAGTTTATAACAATATAAACTGAACATTCATTCAACCAATATCAACAATCAACATCCATCACAATCATCATCCAAAACAATTCATAAATATCAATATAGAAACTGATAATAAATAACAGGTATTTAACTGGCACTTTTTATGCAATAATAAAGTAAATAAAAATTTAATTCAAGTAAATTCAGTTTAACTGAAATGATGATTAAAAATATACCAAACAATCATAAATAAATTCCTAATCACGTCATGAATTAAATTTAACAAACATAAGAAATTTTAGAAGTTGTGAGTGGGTTAAAACGCTCACCTTCGAATTTAAATCCAATTTGAACTCAAAATTTGAATGGTCTTTGAATCTGTTCAAATAAGCATCAAAATGTCCGTAATTCCGATACGATCTCAGAAAAACAAACCACGCGTGAATCCGAGCTCGTATGAAAAATTTATGAAAATTAGAAGATCGGAAAAATTCTGGTCCTGGGTATACTTCGGGTTCAACTTCGGTCCGCCGCCTTAAATCCTTGGTGCTTGCTCCGAGTTTTTTCCAAAATGACCCGAAGCGACCCGAGTCATTTTCTTCCTGACCCGAAGTTGCTGCAAGGTTTTTGCCTATAAAACGCGAAGCGCGACTCGAAATTGCTGTAGAACCGCAATTTTTTTTGAAATTGAAATTAATTTTTAGAATTTGGGAATTAGGTTTTGTCTACCATTGAAATGAGGAACAGACAAATGAAAATAAGGAGTGGCTAGCATTTATAACGGGTTATTTATAGGCAAAGCTGAAAATAGAATGAACAGACAAGATTTGACTGAACGATAAATGACCAAAAAGCCCCTTCTGCCTCCGGAACGAAAATGAGTCAACCTATATATCAAAATAGATGTTTTTAAATATTTTAAATTCAATGGAACAGGTTTCAAGCCCTAATTTCATCGTATGAAGAAGTTATGCTAAAATCTACTTATTTCAAATTAATTTCAGTTGATTTCAATTAAATTGCTTTATAGACGTTTCGAGCCCGTACGATCAAACGATAAGTCCGATCGTTACGAAACTTGAAATCCTACAATAATTCACTGTTACGGTTCCGATGAGACTGGTTTCGTCGAAATCCGAGTCAGTGGCCAAAATGGCTATTTTTCAGTCAATTAAATAAATAAATATTAAATTAAACAGAAAAATAGACACAAGGAAGAAGTTGGAAAAAAATTTAGTTTCAGGGACAGCAAGTTTGTTTTTTAGTCTGAAGGACAGTTTTAGTGTAAATTGAAAATGATAGTTACAACTATCATTCTGTGATTTACACTAAAAAATGTCCTTGATCCTAAAAAGCAAACTTCGTGTCCCTAAAACTAAATTTTTCTCCAACTTTTTCCTTGAGCCTAAAAACCCCTAAATTAAATCACTTTTCATTCAAATTTTAAAATTTATAATTTTTATCATCTTGGATTACTCTAGTAATTTATGATCCTTTATAACAAATTTCTATATCAATTTAAAGTTAATTTATTAACCAATTACAATATCAAATTTCAATTTTAGTAAATTCATTAATTATCAATTGAAATTCCAACAAATCCATTTATTTGATTTTAGATCTTGTTATATCTTATGGGTATAATTACCTTTGCTTTATTTTTATTACATTAATATTTCTCATTTTATCCTAATTTTAATTAACATAGTATTTAATTTCATTTACTTACCATTAATCCATTTGTTATATATTGAATTCTAATTGATAAATTCCAAATAAACTGAATTGATCCAATTCTAATCTTTTTATTAAGTCTATTATTACTCTATAACCTAGTTAATATTTGCTTGTCTTTCATTACATTCATATGTTTTAATTTACATCTTTCATGTGTATTAACCATTATTTTCAATTATATTAAATTTGTCATATATATATATATATATATATATATATATATATATATTTATTATAATTAAAATCCTAATTAATCTATTCAACTAGGTTTCATTTCTTTATTTTATATTATGAACAAAATATACATTTCCCTTTATTTTATTACATTCACACTTTACAATTACCTAACTCACATTAATGAACATTTACTCACAATTAAACGTAATTGATTTCCAATCTTAAATTTAGCAGCCTAAATAAAAACGTAACTTGCAATAAATTTTATCATTATTTTAATATTACGATCAAGTTCATTATTTCCAGTAATTATCATAATTGCTTACATACTGTTGCATTCATTCAATTACCATAAATTATATACAAATTCATTTATTTATACAACACTTACCCTTGTTTACTTATATTCCATTTTATACCCAAATGTAACATTTACAACTACATTAATAGACCAATTAAACATCAGCTTACCACCGTTACTATAACTTTAAATCATACTTTTGAATTCATGGTTACACTTCATTTTAGCATTCCTTTCATTATTAAATTATAAAGTTTTTTTCTTCCACATTAAATTACCAAAACTTATTAATTTAACAAATTTAATTATTGAAATTTACGGGTCGTCGCACATACTCTTTGATTGTAGTAGTGTGTTATACTAATATGGCCTTAAGTTTAAATTGGATAATAAACATAAGTGGTGTTATAGGATGGTAGTGAACTTAGTGATGATTCTATGGAATATTTCAAAAATAATTTTAGTACTGAATGGGATTTGCCATTTTAAATAAGTTAGAAATATTTGGAGTAAATACGTAAGCTGGACATAGATCATTTTAGTCGCATCGCTGTTTGATCCAAATTCGAGTGCAGGATTTCGAGTTGACTTACACCGGTCTAGGATTTTAACTCGATTTTTGATGATAAACACTTGATATAGATTTTTAATTTGAATTTGAAGTTTTCTATCATAGCGTACAACTATGTAAGAAGAGCTGAGGTTTCTAATCAAGAAACCAGATCAGTGTCCACATTAAAATAGTCGAGTAAACGATACTAGTTTGGAAATTTTACGATCAGGTGAGCGATCAAATTTGGTATTGCATTCGGATGATATATGTACATCGTATGAACTTTAATGAAATTATATGCTTTGGTAAGTAGAATGCAAGTTATCTAGTTGGATATTATTATAAGTAAGATGCGGGTTCATGGAAGCAAAGGCTAGTTGATCCTTTTGGTTTCATGAGTTGAGTTTGTTTGCTCGACAAATTGGTATGTGTTAATATTGTTATTTTTTTGACGGCTTTATGCCCAGATAGGGGAGGCCACTTGGCTTTTTTATTCTTTTGTTTCTTTGGTCCCGCAGTGGCCGTATGTAGTTATTTCGATCGATGCGTGCATAGGAGATGCTTCCGAAATTTTCTATAAATTTAAAGACTTAGAGATTAAATAGTCTTTCCAACAAATTGATTTTGAAAAGATAAAGGGTTTGGAGGCATTTTTCCTACATTTGGAATTTTGGGGACGTAATTCTTTTAAGGGTTGAAGAATGTAATGACCTGAAATTCTAATCATTTATTTTTGATATTTAACTAATTTTAAATATGTAAAAATAACAGGTTTTAAAGGTTTAAACTTGAATTTAAATATAGGAATTATCATAAATATATGAATTGTGAATGTATTACATGAATAATGATTGAAAATATTTCAATTTTAGGTTGAATATGACTTAAATTTTTTAATGGCTTTATTTAATTCCTTTTAATTAATTAATAATAATAGTAAATTCATTTTGTCAATTTATTTGTAGTAATAAATAGTCTAAATAAATAATTGGAAAATTATTATTATTTTTCGGACTCAATTTTTATTGACGTATTTTAATTTAATTTGTTTGATTTTTCCATAATTTTAAATTTGAAAATTATTGAGATTATTCGTTTAACGAATTGTCAGCAAACGGTAGTGTTTTTGTGCTTACAAAGTCTGATAATCGGTGTGTATTATTATTGTTTTGACATCGCATCCCTATTCAGAGTGCTACTTTTTTTTGTTTTAACGTTCGGAGTCCGTAAGTGAATAAATTTCTATGCGATGAGATGTCAAAAATTTGCAAATTTAACATACTCAACGTCTAGATTTCCCATTCCAACACTCTATTCTCTAATCATTTATACTGTTCAATCAATTTGCAAAATTAAACTAAGAAAATGAAAAAGAAAATAAAAAAAAGAAAGCTTGGAAAAATCAAAACAAATTATACAAAAATCTATAAATTTAAAAGTTAGTATCTTTGAACTTCTTGTGATGAGATCTATCTTTTGGTATATAAATTAGAGGGTGCAGTCATCTTTTTAGGCATTCCATGCTTTGGAGGCATGGAGCAAAGACCTAGGGTTTAGTTTTTTGGCTAATGGAGGTGGAGTTTGGTGTTTGGATTCGGATTCCGGCGACTGAGTGGCATCTACGGCCATAGTCTGGTAAGGTATGGTGGCCTCTAGGGTGGTCCGATCATTTTCGAACGGGGACTGGGTGGAAGTCGCGATTTTAGGAGGGCTTCAACTGTCAAGTGATGGTAATGAGCGGATAGAGCTAGGTGAGCAATGAGCGGTGAATGGTACCAAAGATGGGTAGTGGTTTCATAGTCGATAGATGAAGAAACAACGAGGTAAAGGTTCTGCTATGACGAGGGATGTTTACTGTTAGGAGTACTGGGGAAGAAAGATTTTTTTTGAAAGGTTAACTAGTTATTATTAATGTAATTAGTGAAAAATCGTTGACTTATAAACGTTATAACTCTCTCGTACAAAGCCCAATCCAAACAAAACTTTTTGCCTTGCGCTAGTGATGACGAAAGCTTCATGATGGAACTGTTTTGGTGAATTTGGAGCAAATTGAAATTTGGACTAAAATCAGACGTTGTCCGATTTTTAGTTTAAATTGGAACGATTCGGCACCAGATGAAAATTCGATGAGTTTAACTCATCTTTTTGGTTAATCAGTGAGATTAATTTTACTGTTCGTGTTTGGTTGAAATTATTAGCTGATTGGGTAAAATTTTCACTTTTACAAGCGACTGACATTTAAACTTGATATACAAGGAAAATTGTTGAGAAATCCTAACTTCTTACCGTAATGATTATAATTTTCAGTTATTAACATATTGTTTTATTCAGTTACATATTTGTGATATAGATTATTAAATGCTGAAATGTGATTGTTTAACTATATTGGATATGAAACTGACATGTGTGAAAATTGAATCTTTTTAGTATAGAAATGTAGTAATAGCATTGGTTAAGTGCTACTGTAACTATATGCCTCGACATAGTATTTTGGTACTATAAATGGTTGATTTGATTAGGAAATGCCTTTTAATTTGGAAAAAGGATTTTTAAATTTGATTGTTTAGAATGTATTGATATTTTAATTTAAATGAGTTTTTAAACTTTTCTATTTTATTTCAACATACTTATTTTTTTTTAATATATATATATATATGTATGTATGTATGTATGTACATATGTATGTATGTATATAAGTAAATGTTTTAAATAATTATTTTGGGATTATTGGTTTTTATAGAAAAATTATTATAATAATAAATATTTAATTTTTAAAAAAGTAAATAAAAAGGGGTTATCTTTTATCTAAAAGTGAATTTTGTTTTGAAAAAGATGGAAATATTTTGAAGAAATTACCGTGAGACATTTTATATAAAATGCTGAAAATAAGAGAACAGATTACAAATGGTGTTTTTGTAAACTAAAGGAGGGTCTTATAAATAATATTTTGTAAGGGAAGATATTTTCATTTGATAAATTTAAGAAATAAATCACATTTGTGGATTTATAATAATATGTGGAAGGGCTGTTGTGATGACTCGGATTTTTGGGCCATCTAATATTGAGTGATTAACCGATGAAAGTATTGGAATATTATATTTAATTAGTCAAATAAATAAATTTCTAATAATTAAAAATATTGGATATATAAATGGCTTAAAAACTATGATTAATATTGACTTGTAAATCTCTAAATATGGAAAAATCCTATAGAAATAAAGATTTTATAATATATAAACTCCACTATTGAAACCCAAGGTAGAATGCCCATATACATATAAATATAAGTATACAAGTTGTGAATATATATAAATATATATTTAAGTATATAGGTGTACAAGTAATATATATATATATATATATATATATATATATATATATATGAAAGTTTGAATAAAGGTAAATATATATATATATATATATATATATATATATATATATATGTTTGAAACTTGGTAAAAGACTTTATTACTAAACCAAATCTAGGTCGGCCCGTCCCATACAAATAATATTAGAAACGATATTATACAGTGTAGAAGAATGTGTGTGATTCACTTATATAATCTGATTCTTCTTTGAAATTGTCGATTTTTGTTGGAAATTTCATGATTTTTAAGTTAGTATTTGAGGAGGAATTGGAGATGATCGGAATCGAGGTTTTTGGTCGATTCACAGCGATCGGAGTTCGGTGAGACGTCAGGGTTGTAGTTGGAGGTAGCTTGTCATCTGGGGATCGAGGGAAAAATGGTCGGTGATTTTTCAGAGCAGCGTGGAAGCGGGACGACGAAGTATGGTTTTAGGCTGTGTTTTGGACGAGGTCAATGTCATGGCGAATACGACTTCGCCGTAGCATCGAGTTGTGCCGGAGTAGGGGAAATAGGAAGAGGGAGGTCAGACGATGCTGGTGGCGAGTTGGCGTGGGTTCCGATGGACCGTGTTGGGGGTGCGAGGCGGATGTAGATTGGTGGTTTTTTTTTCTAGAAATGACAAAGATGTTCGATTTTGAATTCGAACAAATTCGAATGGAACTGGGTAGCCGAGGTGGTCGGTGGGGTCGTCAACGATTAGGGGATGGTGGCGACGTCGGTCGGAGTTGCTCCGATGCGGTGTGCATGTGCACGGTGCACTGATACGGCCGGGCTTTGTCGTTGATGTAGATTGAGTAGAGAGGAGGGAATGAGAGAAGGAGAGGGGAAGTTTTTAGTGGATCGAGTTTGGGATTTGTGGGCCTGCGTGTTAAAAAAAAGAAAAGAATAAAGTAAAGGAAGAGAAGGGAAGTAAGGAAAAAGAAGAAATAAAGAAAAGTAAGTAAAAGAATATGGAAAAGAAAATAGAATAGAAAAGGAATTAAAGGAATAAGGTAAGAAAAATAAGAAAAATAAGAAAAGAATAAAAAGTAAAATGTAGAAAAGAATAAAAGTAAATTGTAGATAAGGAAAGGTAAAAGGAAGAAAGAAGAAATCTAATTTATAATAAGATGGTTCATATTCCCAGTTGATTTTTAAAAGAAATGGTATTTTATAATTTACGAAGAGACAAATCTGATAGAAGTAAATTATTATTAATTGATTTAAACTTATGAATAATGAATAGTATTTTATAATATTTGTTATTTAACAAATTATTTTATTTGTAATTAATTTGGTTAAATATAATGATTACGGTTAATCAAGGGGATTAAAACCGGGAGTAGTCGTTAGGATTTAGATTTTAGATCGTTAATTAGGTTAACATTCTATATCTTTACTTAATTCTATGGGATAATTTTTCAAAGTTTAAATAGGGAGATAAGTAGAAATGATACGTTTTATTCGAAATAAGACATCTGGAACAAATTACGATAAATAACATTGTCACCCTAAGTAAGAATGGTTTATTTAAAACTATATACCCTTTTAAATAGTTGACACTTAGACTCGAGGAAAACGAGACCGGATATTTGTGTTATCCGGCTTATACAGGTTTGTTTTAGAGTTTAATGAGCTGGAGTTGAACAAATTAAGCAAATCTGACCATTTAGATTAAGTAACGATACTTAGATATTATTTTAAATACCAATGGGTTTTGTAATAAGTGTTGGCTAAAACAAGATAAGAACTCGTAGTGATGTACGAGTTACCCTGGGTTCAAAGAAGTTTATAGTTCAAGTATTTCCAGTTAAGTTGGTTTACTCACGCTGGTTTCCAGCCTGACTCGGGTATTACTTTATTGTAATGCTCGGGTCAGACCGAGTATTGCAATTTTCAGGTTGGGACGCTTTGGAGCAAAAAGACGAGCTGGATGGCAGGGACGTATGGTTTATATTCTGCCATGAAGTAAAAATTGTCTAGACGGTATTTTGAGACAAGTTATTATAACTGTCCAGATTATTTTGTGAATGCTTGTACTCTGATATTATATATATATATATATATATATATATATATATTGACAGTTACAGTTTTACTTTGTATAAATGTTGTTATTTGATATTATATTTTGTTCTGATGCGATTGTGAGATTCTGTGCTATTGTTTTTTTGTTTCTTCTTCCACCTCTTTTTCTTCTTAGCCCTAACAGTCTAGGGTTTCCGACACTCGATTGCTCGGCATTCTATATAGTGAACGTATTATTGTCGATTTTCGGGGTCGAAAATTTCGAGCCGTTACAGCTGTTTTAGAGAAAGTAGTCGGATCTATGCTGGAATTGGAATTGTGATAAATTTGGAAATGTATAAACGATGTTTTATAAATATGAAAGAAATGTTATAAAGGAAATTTAGAAATATAAAAGGGGTTCTGTTTTATAACTAGAGTTTGGTTTATATTTGGAGTTTATTTTATAAAAGGAGTTCTGTTTCATAAAGGAGTTGTATAAATGGATTTCAAGTTTTATAAAATGAGTTTATAAACAATATTTTATAAAAGAAGTTTTGTAAAAAGGTTTTATAAATAATATAAAAGGATGTTTATAAAGTAATTATTAAGTGAATTTGGAAGTTTGTAAAAGAAAGTTGAAATTATGTTTTATATATTTCTACATAGATTTGTAAATAATATTTGTAAAAGAAATTCTGAAATGAAAGGGATTTTTATAAAAAGTCCTTCTGAAATAGCGTTGTGATTTACTTGACCGACCTTCTTAATTATGATGGTATGGAACATTCTTTCCCTACTTGAAACTGAAGGAATAGTGTTTTGGTTATTATTATACTTGTTTAAAATGACTCCGTTTTATCCCTAAATTTAAGTTCAGTTTGAAATAAAAATATTTCTTAAATATACTTATACCGTTGAGATAAGTATGAGTATATTTTGTAAGTATTGAAAATGCAGTGTTTTGTGAACATACTTATGCAGTTAAGATAAGAATATGAATATTTTCAAAGTAGTTTAAACTAATGGAATGATTAATTTAGAGGCCCATATTTGCTTTATTCTTAACCAATGTTATTTCCCTTAGGGATCTACAAATCTATATTTGAAATGTGTGTTTAGTTGATAGTTAAATAACAAACTATCAAACCTGGATGGTGATGTTCACGCATGATAGGGGTTCTCACTTTGTGAACTCCGATGAGGATTAGACTTTACCCTTGCATGTCCCTTTACGGGTTGGTTGAGCGAGTCGAGAGGCTATCAGTAAAATCAGGTTTTAGGCTACCATTTGTAGTCGGTACCTTTGAGGCGGGTGAACGTTACAGTTAGTATCAAAGCTTAGGTTGAGAAAAAACCAAGGATTTGGTAGGGATTGACTCATTTAAGATAGTGTAAGCGAGATCCTAGGATGAGTTTGAGAGAGAGAGAGAGAGAGAGTGTGTGTGTGTGTGTGTATGAGCACGTATTTGTTAGTGATATAAAAATATTTTATATTGTGTTGATTTATTGATTAAGCATTTATAAATTCTGGTCGATACAAAAGCTACAGCTGTATTAATAAGGTTTCTAAACACTTGAACAAGGCAAATGAACATAGTATTGTTTTGAAAATGGGTAACGAAATAATTTTATCTTCATAATATTTTAAGCATGAAAGGAATACATTTCAGAAATAATTATAGTTATTGTAACGAACTAGATATTCGACCCTCGAAAATTGACACTAATACTTCCACTATATCACATACTGAGCAATCGAATGTCGAAAAACCCGATTGTTAGGGGAAAAGAAGATAAGAAGAAAAACAAACAACATAGAATCTCATAGTGGAACGAATAATCTATAATATACCATAAAAATTTACACAAAAGCAAAACTGTAATATGTGTATATACATACATAAATTAGAGTATACTAACCTATTTCAACTTTGGACAGTTATAACAGTATGTCCTCACAATTTTTGACAACACGCCAATGAATACAACGGAAAATAACCATCTATGTAAATACGTCCCTGGGCCTCCAACTCGTCTCTTGAAGCTCCAAGCATCCAAACTAATCTGTAATATACTCGTTCTGACCTGAGCATTATAATAAATTAACACCCAAATCAGTAGAGAAAACCAACGTGAGAAAACACACCCAACTGGATTTAAAGTTATCAGTCTTTGAAAATCAAGAGTATCTACCTTAATATAACCAAAACACTTTTATAGAAATCCAATGATATTATTGTTAGTCGCTATGCACTGGATCGATGATGGCCAAATATATAGATACAAAGTTGACGTGCAGTAATCACAGTAGTAGCAATATAAATATAATATCAGCGCGAATAAATAGAAAAATAAAGCAAGAAGAAAGAAGCAATCACAGTAGAGTTTTTATACTGGTTCGAACCTCCAATCCTACGTCCAGTCCCAGTCTCCTTCTGGAATTTCACTAATAACCCTCACTTAACCCGAAGGAACATGTTTATACAATCATTGAGCAGCCGAACAAGGACCTGAGTAGCGGAACAGGATTTCGCCTCAACAGCCGAAGAGGACTTCACACGCCTGAGCAACAGAACATGACTTCAACAAATATAAAAGATTGTTTTGACCTTATGCGTTCTAATAACACGGATTTTTCACATGTAGTACACCCTTCCTACAATCTTTTCCTCAAGTATGATGTGTGTATTTGTGTATATGTGAAGATTAGAAAGTTTCAAATTGCTTGAAGAATATGAAATGAATACGTAAGCAATGAATGTATGAATTCAAGAGAGTATTTAATTCAGAAAATATGATTCAAGTATAAGCAAGTAAATGAAGTGATTTGATCTTGAAATTCATGCATATATATAGTAGTTAAGGAGTTGCAACTGCTGGTGAAGAGATCTCTGCGAATAGCAATGGTTGTAACCCTTGAGGAGGAAGACAACTATTCAGAAAAGAGGTGTCTTTTCATAAAAAACGACAGTTGCAAGATTCAGTCGACTGAATAGTCTGAGTCAGTCACTGATTACAGAGTGTAAACACTCTCGATTTCAGATTCAGTCGATTGACTCAGATCATTCAGTCGACTGAATTTAAAAACATGCATATATATATATATATATATGTTAAAATGCACAGATTCAGTCGACTGGATGATCTGGTTCAGTCGACTGAATTTTGTTGATAAACAAAAATCCCTATAGCTCATTTGGTTAGTATACTTGCCTTCTAAATTAGTGACCCGAGTTCGAGCCTCGCTCTATGCGTTTTATTAAAAACTTGATTTTGATTAAAATATGGATGCAAGTTTATTTGAATTTGAATGATGATTCTTGAGGAAAGATTTTAACAAAGCACTAAACTGGACTCTATATACATACTTGACGACTCTTGTTAAAAAATATATAACTATACGAACCATACTTGAGTCGTTGAGTCTGGATGTTGGCGTAGTCGTAGATTCGTGAATATCATTTGCCTCTTGTCAGCATTCAAAGCCTTATGATCCAACATTTTCTCCCTTTTTGATGACGAAAACTCCATTTGCTACGGACGAATCTTTGACAAGCTTTGTTGACTTATCTCTCCCTCTGAATATATTCCTGTAATTGTGCTATGATTTCTCCCCCCTCCGAATCTATGCTATATATTCCAGAAAATAATTAATCTTTTCTCCCTCTTAATCTGAGCTTGCATCGATTATTCCTGCGAATAGCGTTAGTGTAATATCTTTCTCCCCTTTTGTCATCGACAAAAAGGAGAGTTTATATGATGATATAAATTATATTTTACATAAGTGTTAACATAGAATAATATAAAACAAAATAACTACTACTTATATTGTAAGGTATCAGAAAAAAAATTAACATTTAAAGCATGTGATACCCAAGGTTCTTATAATTCCCTAATTTTTAGGAAACCATACACATTTGGTGTGGTTGAACCTTTATAAATATAATTTTCATTATTAACTACCATATCAAAATAATCATCAATGTATTTTTCTCTATTTTTCCAATTAACAGGAACCCAAATACTTAGATAATTTTTATTCATATTTTCCGTCAATGATTTTGTACTACTAAAGAAATTACAAACATTATTGGTCATAACAGTATTTGAATTTCTATAAAAATTGAATTTAGACTTTTCTCGTAATCTAGTACTAGCACTAACATATTACTATACATGAAAGCGTGTTTAGTGCTGTTTCTACGATCTGTTTTATTATATCCTAAACCACTTTTATCATTTAAAGGTCTACAACTAGATAAAATCATGTTTAAATCGTTTTGACCTTTATTAAATTTTGTAACTTCCATGTTAAGTTTATCAAATTTAGCCTTAAAGTCAGAATTATTATTTTCAAAAGAAATATTACCATTATTCAAAATATCAGTTTTCTTATTTAATTCAGAATTCTCGTTTTTTAACGTACGGTTCTCATTTTTGAGAAGGGAATTTTGAGATTCTGAATTATGTAAAGAGGATTGTAATAAATCATTTTGTCTTTTCAAATCAAAAATTTCTTTGGAAAATTTTTCTCTCTCGTTTTCAAATATGATGTTTTGTTCATCTAGAAAATCTGTAAGAGCCTCAAAATTATTCTTTAAAACACCAAATTGATTTTCTAAATCTAACTTCTCATTTTTCAATTTCTCATTTTCAAGTTCAACTGATTTCATCTTTTCTAAAATAATAAAATTAAGCTTTGAAATCTTATTGCTTATACTAACTAATTCTTTATTATCTTTTACTGAAATTTGTAAATCAGAAAGTACCGTTTTGTAGTCCTCACTAGTGGCCTTGACAGGTATTTTGCCTGTTGTATTTCGACGGGATCGTTTTCTGGCCATTATCTAGGATGTTGTTACGATCTCTAGAATCTTAGGCTCTGAGCAGCAGAACAGACAATTATAATAATGTCTAAGGGTTCAAAGTAAAATATTAAAATAGCTGATATGCTTTCATATCACATTTCAATATAGTTGGACACAATCAAAACCGTACGACGCTTATTGGAGAATGGATTTCATACAATAACTAGGCACTGCGGTACCACCTATCATGGTACATGTCTAGAAAATGTACCGAGGACCTCGCATTGATCCCATGCCAATACAAGATCAGCCTACCCTCGACTGGATAGTACCGAATATGTCATCATCTCGGTTGCTTTGCAACTCTTTTTATCGAGATCTCATGCATAACCAATCCATAAATATATAGACGTATCTAGAAGGGTGACAACATACCCTAACAGGTGCGACCCACTTAGCCTTGCTACATATCGCCTGATTTTCAGTCATTCCCAGTTGATGAGGTTTGAGGCTACGGTTACCATTCAAGAAATTCACACTTAGAATGCCCATTGCCCTCCAAAGACAATGTGGTGATAGCATTCATTCATACAAATCCGTTCTAGGTCTGAACGAAATCGAAGGAACTATTCCTACTACATCCATTTAGGAATCACCTTCAGGATTAGTAGTGGTTAACTCTTGAACTTCACATCTCCATCTTCGATTCTATGCTCTTCACTTCAAAACGCATTCGTTGGATCGAAGTGGTTTTCGGATAACATATCTGATCCCAGTCTCTTCGAAACAACGTTCGATAATTCTCGGCAAATTCAACCCCAGTTCTCTAGGAATTAAACAGAAAAAGATAAGATTGGAGATCATCTCTTAAACGTTAGTGGATTGAATTCCTTATCATTGTCCTAGAAAAACGAAATGAGATTTATACTCATAGTACAGCATCATCGGAGATGACTGTGCCATATAACTCATGTGTTTCTCCTAGATATTTCCAAAGTTGCGTTTAGGTCCATTTTCGATAGTTGGTTATTTAACTATCGACTAACAAACATTTAATTAGGATTTTATTTCATTTTGAAAACCAACGTTGGCTTAGTATATAGGCAATCACTATCCCCCTTTAATAAGTCTTTATACATAAAATTACTTGTATGTAAACACCTTAAAGGATATACTCACGAATTCCTATATTTCCATACTTAGAAATAGCCAAATACTATTTCCAATGGTATAAGTATATCCACAAAATTGAGAAATATTTACTTTTTGTTCGATTCTCAAATCATTTGTAAGTTCCTCACAATTCTCCAAGCCTATTTATACACCATTTTATAAATCTTTGAAAACCATTTATAATCCATTTTTCCAAATTCAATCACCTACAAACTCTTTGTACATTTCAAAAATCATTTATAAACCCATTATAAATCCGTAAACCATTTATAAAACTCCTTTTATAAACCTATATACCCATTTCTAAAATTCTTTTATACATATCTAACCATTTATAAACTCTTTTACACTGTTAATAATCTTCCTTTAAGTCTTTAAACCATTTTATAAACTCCTTTGTAAAATCCAAAATCTTTCAATTCTATTCATGGGTCTCGAAAACATTTGCAAACAATTAAAAATATTTTACTTCAAAAAAAATCATTATATAATAATAATACCAACAATAAGCATTTATAGATAAATGAAAATTATTAACTTTAAAACATCGTAAAAATAATAATAAATAATTTCAAAATATTGTTAAATCAACAATAATAATTTATCTTTACCAATTTTATAAATAATAATAATTTATTGTCAAAAACTTAGTAATAACCCTTATTATTATTTCAAACCATAATTATTCTTATATAATTAATCTTTCAATATATTAACCTTTTTACAAATTCTTTAAACATATTAACTATAAACAAATAACTTTTAAACAATATTAAAAATTAAATAACTTTAAGATAATATTTTTTGGCAAAGCCAACTGGTTTTATAGTTGCTGTACCACTTATATTATTAAATAGAGAACATTTGCCCTGTAATGCATAGAACAGCTAAAAAAAGAGAAAAAAAAAAATACAAAGCAGGAGTTAGACAATGATGCTTAATCTACTATTACGACAAAGCTACTAGTCAGCTAACTCCCAGGAAGATTTACTTCCATCATCTATGGTTTCTAGGCCTGAAACATGTAGATAATTTGCAAAATTGGTAACAATTTTAGGGCACTATGCAACACAATCCTTCCGGTAGATAAATTTCCTATCCCAATTTAAGTCACCCAGGACAGCTCTATTTCTAGCATGGCAGGATCCATCTATAGAAAGCACTAGGTCCTCACCAATAATTGAATAGCGTAGGCGTCTGGATTCACCAAGTTTTTCACTAACAAATATATAGAAGTCGTGGTTAGCAGGGTCATATCTCATCTCAGACAAACTACTGATCCAAGCCTTCTCTGAATAATCCACTCAATTTCCATAAGATCAATCGTAGAACATGATATCATATCAAGAGCAGCCGAGGAAGGAGTAGGAACATGAGAAATTCGATCCTTATCAGAGGAAGGAGGTAGCACGGGGGGAGAAACATTAGATTGTGCAACTTTCGAAGATATAGGAACCTACTTGCGCAACGGAGGATGGGGTAGAGTAATCTTGACCGGAGGAGGATCCATACAGGACAACACCGGAGCCAAGTATGAAGGCGCCAAATGGCCAAATAATCGACAAGCAGTGCATATATCTAGTGATCAACCATATCTAACACGAACTTTCGCTACATGACCAGGAGCAGTCTGAAAATGTAACAAAGAAGGAAAAGGTTTGTCAAGTGTTACTTCGATCAATGCCTTGGCATATACCAATTTATCTCGAGTGGCCGTATTAGAATCAAAGCACTTCATTTTTCCAATATTACAAGCTAACTAGTTCAGACCTTCAAGAGGTTGCAAAACTGACGGAATGTTAGAAAAATAAGTCCAAATAGGAATAAACATCACCTGTTCTCTAGCACCATGCACAGATGGAGACCAAGGTGTAATTATGAAAGGGCTTCCCTTCAATGAAAGTAGGATCGGCTTCTAGAACGCACAGTCGGTCTTCATTGTTGGAGAATTTTAAATAGTACATTGTGTCAACATAGAAAACACGGAGACCGCCTCTGATTTTCTAAACATAGCGAAAAAAATTCCTTGCATCCTTAATACTGATTCGGGTTAAGAAAGAACCCAACCAAGAAACATGACCAGAAATCAGCTCCATCTTGAATGACAGATGGAGGAGGCAGCAATATACCATTTGCTTCCTTAATTACAAAGTCAATGGGCTTGTATGTGCCTGCGTTGTGAGGCATGGAGCAAAACAATGAGGACCGCTACTTCGGACAGGAAAGGATAGGCATCGTTTGATTTAAGGAGGCGTCTGTAGGCTTAATAGGTGCAGCATCAACATGATAAGACAAATCTGGAAGGACAGAAGTGGTTGAAGCATTTTGTCGAATAGGTTGTGTGCGTGAATCAACAGAAGGCAAGATAATTGCATTTTGAGTAGCAGCATCAAACAATAACTCACCGCTCATCTCATGGATACCACACTCATCAATGACACCAATCAAAGGAGCTAGAAGAGGGATGCCAGAATTTAGAGCTGCTGATGCTATAGTGTCACCAATTGAACACCCATGGTCAGGTATGACAGTAGTACAATTCGCAGGTACTGGTGGGTTAAATGAATGAACCAAAGGATTCAAGATAGTTGCGGCATCATCGGCGCTTGGATTATCATCATCTATCACTTGAAAAACGGTGCCATGAGCAAGCTGCTCAAATCGAAGAGAGCACAGATCAACACCTGTATCTGAAGGAACTACTGATGTACATACACGAGACACCTCCTTCATAATCGCCAGTAGAGTCTATTGTTTGCCGCTTCTAGTAACAGCCCTGATAGAGGGAAGATGAGCAAAACGAGACTTTTCCTTGCGATTTTTACCATAGCAAGAACAAAGAAGTAGGTAAAGTTACAAGGGCGGAGAGGGACGATTATAAGGAAGAAGAAGGGCGACCACTATCAAATGGATGTCAGTTGCTTCCGCTTATCATCGACTATAAGATAAAATTAATATAATTTAACAACTTTAGAATAATATTATGATAATTAAATAACTTTTAAATAATATTATTATAATTAAACAACTTTAAAACAATATTATTATATTTAGATATTCCTACAACAAAATGTTGCTGAAACCCACTCTCAGATTTAAAACCGTTTCTTGTCTCAAGAACCAATTCCTCTTAATCGGCAATTTATAGTATTTTTAAAATACTAATTTGAGGCCAATAGCCACCTAACGCTTAACCAATATTGATATTGATTTTCTATCACTACTGGGTTTTATACTCAAAATATAACAATGTTGTTATAACCACAATGTCCACAATCAGGTTCATTTTTCAATATCCCGTATAATAGAAATATTATGGAACGGTTCAACAATATCGAGAAATTCCATTGGATCCCTCCAACTTGTGCCCCCTTGCAACACATCTCATATATGTTAGCACATATATATGTAACTAAAATCAGCTACTGTGAGGAATCCTAGTGGATCCCTCTGACTTGTTTCCCCCTGCATCACAAACGTTATACCATCATAAAATATAAATCAACCGCTTCGAAGAGAGATTCGTATGCAAAGGGTCATCCGCTATTATACGGGAATATAAAAGGGTCTTATCCGCTCCAAAAGGCGGGAATATAAAAGGGTCTTATCCGCTCCAATAGGCGGGAATATTCCATCCAATTAATATAAATATAGTAATTCATCCAAACAATCATTCGATAATTTTTACAAACAATGTATTTACTAGTTATCCAAAAAGGTGAAATCAACTCACTAAAATTTTCTGTTGTTGCCGAAGCATTTCGGTTTGGAACTAAAATCGAACGACATCCGACTTTAGCCCAATTTCAATAGTCTCCAAATCCGTCCAAACCAGTTTCATTGCGAAGCTCTCATCATCACGAGCGCAATGCAAAAAGTTTCGTCTCGAATGGATCTCGTATGAGAGTTATGAATTTTAGAAGTTATCGACACATTTTTAAAACAAAATAAATAAAAAATTACAAGTTTTAACAAATTACAATTATACCCTTATCTTCTCCCCCCTTCCAATTTAACATTCTTGTGCACGAACAACAGCGAACCCACCTAGGTTGTGCACGTGCACACGTCTACACAAAGCTATGCTCCATGATTTCTTGATCCGACTTCACCAACGCGCTTCCCCTCTGCGAACCATTCCTGCTCGACCCAATGCCTTCGAACCCGACCCCCTCCTCCAAAATGCGTCACGGCCCTTCGCCCCATGCCTGACACTGGTGCGACGATGCTATCCACTCCAAGGCACCGTGACCTCCTAAACTTTGACCCCAAGTGCTAAACAACCCCATAAATCCAAAAGTGACCTCCATTTCATGAATCGATGAACCAATGTTCGAGAATCTCCAACCCTAGTGGCCATTGCTCCATACGACCATGCCAAACAGTGATCGAACATCCTCAAACGCACACCCAATCGAAGATCTCCTCTAAACATGAATTATAATAATAGTTTAAGAATTTTTTTGAGTAAACGTTGAGATAACTTTTTTTTAAAGTTTCTCCTTTTTTTCACTGTTAGCTGTGTTTAAACAAGGGTGGGATTTTTCGATATTAATTTCGACGCATTTCTATCCCATACGACCAAACGGTACGTCTAATCGCTACGAAATTTGACGGCTTATTATAATTCACTATTACGGATCCAATGAAATTAGTTTCGTCGAAATCTGAGATTGAGCTCCGAAAAGCTATTTTTATATGTTAATTAAAACGAGTTAATTCCAAAATTAGTTAAATCACTTTTAAATCAAATTTAAATGTTTTATTACCTTTATTCTTATTAGTAGAGACATAATAAGCCTTTAAATCATTTTTACCCAAATAAAAATCCAAAATTCAATTATTTAAACAATTTCAATTATTAAATTCAACAATTAAACTATCCAACAAATCGCAATTTTTGGAATTCAAGTTATCTAACCTATAAATTAACCTTTCAATATTTAAAGCAAATTAAACATTCTACTTTCAAATAACTAAAATTCTGGGTCGTTACATTATTCCTCCCTTAAAAGAATTTCATCCTCGAAATTGCTAAGGTAGGGAAAACGCCAAAACCCATTTCTTTTTAAAACAAATTAGTTAAAATATCTTCCCAAATTCAGTCATAGATTCCAACTAATATTGTCCATACCAATCATTTCTAGTTATAACTCAAAGTCAAATTTTGGCTATCAATTATTTTTTTCAAAATTTCTAACTCTTTAAATTTTTGAAAGATTACGCCAGCGTCTACTTTGCACGGCTAGATAAGAACAATTACAAATCGCCACTACGGGCCCAAATCAGCAAAAGAAAACAAAAGCCAAGTGGCTCAATCATAAAACATCGATTTCATACAACAATTTAAATATATACCTTTTATTGGACAACCCAGTTTTCCTTGTGAAACCAAAAGCATCAAATTAGCTCTTGCTTTTAAATACTTGCATCTTATTCACTAATGATATCCAATCATATTCATAATTATTTTATTTTGTATTTTCTCCAATTTTCAACATTTGTTTTACTCAAGCATGTACGATGTACATTTATCATCCATATGCAATATCAAATCTGATTGCTTGTTCGATTACACAATTTCACTTCCGAACTAGTATCGTTCACACGACCACTTTAGTGCGGACTCAGATCCAGTTTCTTTATTAGAAACTATCATTCTGCTTGCAGCAGTGCTTAGTGGGTTGCTCCCATTAGGGTGTATCATCACCTTTCTAGATATACATTTATTTTATGGATTTGATTAGAGCTCTCGGTAAAGGTTGCAAAGCAACTGGGGTGATGATATATTCGGTACTATCCAGGAAGGGTTAGGCATGTCCTGTGAGCAAGGGTGCGAGATGTTCTTATTGACCTTGGTACATTTTTCTAGAGGTGTACTATTACAAACGGTACCCCGATAGCCTTGTCATTGATGGAATTCATTCTCCAGCGCATGCCTTACAGTTTTAGTTGTAAACCTATTATGCTGGAATTCAATTAATGTACCAATTTCGACTATGATTAATATATATTCGTATCCTAGGCATTATTATAATATTAGAGGATTTCTTATAAATGTTTTGGTAATCGTAAGGTAAAAACTCATATGTGCGAAGTGTTCTTATGAGATACCTTTATTTTGAAAGGCTTTTATAATTTTAAAATCAATTTAGGTGTGTTTCTCATGCTAGTTTACCAGAATGTCTCCGGACGTTATTTCCTTTTTAATGCTCTGGTCAGGCTGAGCATATTTCAGATATAGATTTGGATGCTTTGGAGCTTTAAAAGATGATCTGGATGCCTCGAAGATGTACTCACGTATATTTACTTCCACTACATTTGTTAGTTGTTTAGTTTTCGAGGTTTAAAAGAACAAGTTGATATAACAGTCCAGGTTGATATAACACTTGTGAGGTTCTGTTCTGTTCTGTATTTTTCTTTCTTTTCTCAAACAATCTGTTTTTCCAGCAATTGGATGCACGACAGGTGAATACTGTAGATGTATTAGTGTTGACTTCTGAGGATCGAAAAAGTAGTTTGTTACAAAGGCCAGGGATGACAATAGTGATAAAAATATATGGAGTTTTCATAGACATCCATGGGGCAAATTGTAAGGTGTAACGACAATAGACCAAGATGAATTTTTAGAACAAATTGAGAGAATGGTGAAAATCCATCCATTCATAAACAAAATCTAGCATTACCATTCATTGCTGCAAAAGCAGGATAAATCTTATCAAATTGTTTTCATGCTTCTCCATTAGATGGGTGTGTTAAGGTACCGTCTTTCCGTATTCTCACAATGTACCATCTCATATGAGGTGCTTGTTAGAGAAGATGTGTATAACCTTTGAAGTCTTGGAATGATGGGTAAGTAATGCATTTTCTTGTATAGAACTTCATTTCCTTCTTTTTTCTTGGTTTGTATCTTTCCTTGTTACATATTCTACACTACCTAAGATTGATGTCCTCTTTTTAAAACAACATGCAACCTTTTAGTATCTATCTTTTGGTACGACTAACTGAAAGAAAACATAAGTTTTTTCATGTCATAATGATTTTCGCGCATTAAATTATCGGTTGGTATATGTAGTTTTGCAGCTTGTACAATAGCTGTATATCCAGCTTCTGTGAAGTTGAATTCAAATTTCATAGCATTGTATTCAGCAGTTGCTAATAGTTGAGTGTCGTTTTATAGCCATCCCAAATGGGTTTCTTAGCAGCATCCAATAAATTATAGATTTTCTTTGCTTTACTATTTTATTCTTCTTTGACATCTACATTATCGTCATCAACTTCATCCATAGGGAACATGATCGTGTTGCATCTTTAACCATATTTTTTATGAGATTCGCCGTAACATTATCATTATCCATCTCCTCTTTTGACACTACAGGATTAGGTGCAACAAATTCTTCATGACGTTCCTACACAAAATAATTCGACACAAAACCGTTTTGATACAAATGGAATTTAACCATATCTAGTTTCAAATGCTTCAAATGTTTTCAGTTACTACGTGGACAACGAATTTCTTCGTCGTTTCCATTATTACTTAAAACGAATTCAGTAAATACGTATACACCATTATTAAAATGTTTCTTTATTGAATCTTCCATTCCCTTTGATTGATACATCCAACTCCTCTGATCAATAAAATAATTGATCATTTCTTCCTATTTCAAAAAATATGATAGAAATTCAAAATATTATTAATCATTTTATTGATTGACATTTATTTTCTCAATTAATTTATAAATTTTAATGTTTTATTGATTATATAATATGTTATCATTATACACTAATTTGTTTATATTTTAGTATCTTATTAAATTTATCATATTTGATTCTTTTAACTTTTTTTTACAGAATCTTATATATTTTCAACTTTAAGAAATTATGAATATAGTATTGTATTGTCACTTTATTATTTTCTACATTGATCTTCGATCTTCCTACTTTCCATTATAAACACAATAATAATTACATCTCCTAAATCATTTTTTAAATGATTCAACAAAATATCGGCAGCACTTCCTCTTTGTTACCTGTATCGTACACAAATGCACCTACACATGGAGCTAAAAGGAAATGCCGTCGAAATTTTATGAACTGTCTAAGATGAAATGATTTACAAAATATAATTATTTTACAGTGCTTGTAACTTATCCAATACAGGGAAAATTCGTCAAATATTGTTTCAGATGAATACTGATGTATATTTTATAATAAAAATGAATATCCATTTAATGCTTACTAGTATGGGCCCGTGCTTCGTACACGGACTGTTTGTGTACGGATTGTTTGTGTTATCGTATACGTTGGTATTTTGTTTGAGCCTAAATATGTAAACGGAAAATAAGAGCATTTTTGGAATTTCAAAAGGACACCGAGTAAATTAGTTCAACGAATTTTCATTATCAGTAGTAGATATATAACTTGTCAAACGGGCCCAAAAACTCTTTAAGGGATTTAAAAAATAAATACATTATATATCAATTTTTTTATAGTAGCATTAACACTAATTCATTATTTAAATTTCTTAACGGCTAAAAACTAGTAAAAACTTATTCTTTAATAAATTTTAGCTAATAGTAAGTTTAATTTATTATATAGTAATAAAAATTTTATATTTATACACTAATTTGTTTATATATATTACCATATATTACCGTATACACGTAAAGTAAATTTATATATAATTAAGGATATATAAACTAATAAAGAGATTATGTAAATAAATTATTGTTGTCCATATTTTAGATAATACATACACTAATTAACATTAAATTATGTTACACGAATACACAAATGCACTAATCAACTCAAATTAGTCGTAATTATACATTAATTATCAGCTTTAAACACTGGTAATTCTAATTAACATTTTTCAATCAACTAATATACACAATTATAACCAATCAATGTCTTATTATCAACAAACATATGCATAGACTAATACTAATTTTATCATAATTTCGGATTAATTAATTTAGGGGAAGAAAATACCTTATTTTTGATGAATTGAAGGCATAGCAGTTGGAGATTTTAGACTGACGAAGAATTTAACGGATTGTGGCGACTCACGACAGCTAAGGACGGATTTGAGTGATTTAGGGGTTCAGGTTTTTAGTTTGGTGATTTGGGAATGAGAAATGAGGAACGAAATGGGCTCGGCTGCTGCTTTATATGCGACATTCCGATGGTTTGTAACGGCCTTCGATGGCTAAGTTTCGACGCCTTCTGACGGCTATTGAATATAATAATTTATTTTTCCCTTATTTAAAACAAATTAAGTTTAATTTAATTTATCATCAAAATTTAATTTGCTATAAGAATTTTAAAAAGTTTATAATAAAGCAATTTTGTTTCTACTACTAAAAAAGTTATTTTTATTCATTACACAATAATTTTTTGACGATTTGATAATTAATTATAAATTTTGAATGTATTTAATATAATAAATTCACATAAATAAAATAATTAGTAAAAAAAATTGTTGAATCTTATATTTATACATGATTTTTGGACATACGGTCGAAATATGAAAGAAAAATAAACAGGCTGAAGGTATTGAACTTAATTTTTCAAATTTATATTTATTCTTCGACATTCAGACTTAAATCTTTTTTTTGAAGGTCAAACTTTTTCAAACGAGACGAATTTCAAACCATATATACTAGGCCTGTCATTGGGTCGGGTTGGGTCGGGTTCGGGTCGGGTCAACTCGGGTGCGGGTTGATTTTTAAACGGGTCGCGTCAACCCGTTTATTAAACGGGCAGGTTTCGGGTTGACCCGATTGTATATCGGGTGGGGTTCGGGTTGATTCGTGTAACCCGTTAAGAATAATATTTGTATAAAGAAATGGAAATGGGCATGAAAATGTGGGAAGTTGTTAAATGCGAATGTATAGGAATAAGTGAATGACAACAATACCCTTCTTTTGCAAGCTAAGATGAGAATTTTAGAGCAAAAGAAGGGTATTGTTGTCATTCTTTTATTGCAAGCTAAGATGGGTATGAAAATTTGGGAAGTTGTTACGTGGAAATGGACATGAAAACGTGTGAATGTCCATGAAAACGTAGGAAGTGGTTAAGTGCAAATGTGTAGGAATAAGTGAATAACAACAATACCATTCTTGTGCAAGCTAAAATGAGAATTGTACAATAGTACCAAGCTTATAAATGGGTCAGTCAGGGCAAATTCGAGTTCACGGGTCAACCCTAAACCCACCCGTTTATTAAACGGGTTCTAACGGGTTGACCCAAAAATGACCCGCCTTTTAAACGTGTCAGGTTAACCTGCTAATTTCCGTGCGGGTTTCGGGTCGTGTAGGAAATTGACAGCCCTAATATATACTAAATTTATTTTTTGAAATACATTATAAATACATTATAAAGTATATGTGACCTGAATTTCGTCTCATTTAAAGATAGTTTGGCCTTCAAACAAAATGTTATTAGTCCAAAAGTATACGAATAATTATAAATTTGAGAATTAAGTTCGACAACCTAAATTTTTTTAATTTAGTACTATATTTTGGATTGACATGATTCAAAAATTTATTTTTTTACAAAATATTTTCATTTATATGAATTTGTAATGTTAAATACATTTAAAAATTCGTAATTACTTATACAATGGTTAAAAAATATATTTAAATTCAAAAAATAGTTATGCATCATAAAATTCACAGAAGTTGTATAATGAAAGAACTGGAAATTGCATCGATTGATCATTTGAGTTTAATTTCAATAAATTAAATATCAAATTACACAACAAAAGATTATCGAAACCACTAATTTAATTAATCACAAACCGTCACAAAATAACAGGATTGAATAAAAATATATTTTTTAATTTTTAGGAATTAAACTAGTATTTTTAAATAAATTTCAAAGCTATATAAATAATAAAAGCATCACCGACAGTTTGGAGTGCGGAAATTCGATTTTCCGCACTCCAAAATATTGGAGCCCTTATTTCTGGCAGGCGCCTGTTGAACAGGCGCCTAGGCATCAGGCGCCTGTTCAACAGGCAACCATGTTTATTATACATCGAGCGCCTGTTGAACAGGCGCCTGATGCCCACGTGCCTGTTCATTAGGCACCTGGTTAATGCGCCTATATCAAGTGCTTTTTCCCCACTCCCCTCATTTTTCCCTCTTCCATCCTTTTTTCAGTTAATTTTTTTAATTCAACTTTGCGTCCGAATGCCGTCACGTTCGGTCAAAACTGGTAGACGCACCGTTCGATATATGACCGGTGTCAATATCGGCCCTCCTCATGTCCCTCCTGATGCTACCGTGACTCCAGATGATTTTCGATCTTTGCACGACTTGCCCCCTACTATTTCGCATCGACTTACTGCAACTATAACGACGCCACAAGTATACGTTTATTTCTTTATTACTTGATGAACAACCATGTAAATATATATGTATGATAATTCTTTGTTTATTTTAACATTAAATAATCATATATTTAGGTTCGTCACGTAGCGATCCGAGGTAGTTGGTATTTGTATATGTCTGAGTATTTTGATCAGTTACCGAAGCCGATTTTCGATAGGCTACACGCGTCACCTTTTGGTGAATTTCTTGCTTTACTTAGATTTTCACATGTAGATCGTTGTTTGGTAGAGGCCCTCCTCGAGAAATGGTGGCCTACCACTCACACATTTCATTTCCCTGATTTTGAGCTAGGACTGACTCCTCTAAATTTTTATATGCTCACTGGCATAGAGTTTGGTCGACCAGACCGTCTTCCTGTTCCATTTGATAGTTCATTTGAGGAGTTCGAGTCATATTCAGCTTATTTACCAACTTTGGCCGATGAGGAGGTTAGAGGAGGAGCTGTTACTCTCCCTTGTTTGCAGCGGTATATAGTAGAGTACATGGCCGTTGAGTATATGCACACTCTAGTTATTCGTGCCTTCATATTACACCTTTTTGGGTCTACATTTTGTAGTAACAATAAGGGTACTATTAGGCTTGGTTTTTTGGCTGAATTAGTAGATGTGGATGGACTACATATATATGATTATGGTACTGCTATTATTGGTTATTTGTACGTAGCATTAGATACTTATGCACTTCAGCAGTCTAGACAGATGTATGGATTTTGGTACATTCTTCCATTTTGGTACTACAAGTATACTGCCAATATGCACCCCCGACTTATTGTAGAGGCGAATGCCACACCTTATATTTACTTTCCTAGATTGCGTCGTTGGGGTCCTCCTATGCATTTGCCCCGTGTTGCATAAGGGGTGCACAATGAGCTCATGGAGGCTAGACATCAGATGGATATGAGGCGGCGTGGTAACATTATCATTCGTCCATGGGATCGATACTTACAGTTCCTAGAGCCGGTCCTGATCATCCACTCACTTTTCAGTTTTCCATGTTGCGACGCAGGATTTGCTTTCATGTTCCTACATGTCCATTTATATGGTATTTATGGGAGCGGTGTTGGCTACAGTTGTATGGTATAGTTCGTATTCCATCAGATCCGCTGCCATGGGATGATATGTATGGTGATATTAGGGTTGGACTAGCTTATATTCTTGCGATGAGGGATGCGGGATGGGTGGATGGTGAGCCATTTACAGTTCTCGGAGACTTTGATTCATATTGGGCTCGAGTAGCCCCACGTGCTTACGCGTTGCCTGATTATATTCGAGGTTTGAACTCTGATCATATTGGTCCGCGTACCTCTTCTGGTAGAGTTCCACTACTGCCTGCCACCTTTGAGCCTACATCATCTCAGTACACACAGCCTCCTACTTTCGACCCCCGTCCACATACGTTTAGAGCATATGATGTACATGGTCAAGTGGTGGAGTACCCCTTGCAGTATCCTACAGACGACGATATTACGGGTGTACCATCCCCCGGATTGTATCAACCTCATCAGGTTTGTACGAATTTTAACTGTTCTTTAAATAACTTGTCATTATATTATCCACCTATGTATAATTCTTTTTTGCACATATCAGTATTCTCAGTACATGGATTATGATAGACGGATGATTGCTGCATTTGAGCGTATAACGCTCGATTATACACAGATGATGTATCAGAGTTACCAGACCGCGGTTCAGCAGCAGCAGACTCAGTATGATGCGTAGATACAGGGATTACAGACCCAGATTCAGCAGCTTCAGGAGCAGCACCATGCCGAACCTCAGCCTCACGACTTTGATGACGTCAATGATGATACTGACGATGATAGTGGAGACGATAAGGAGATTGATAGCGGTTCCGATCACATAGACTGATGTGCTGCATTTAGATGTTTTAGACTGTGTTATTATTTTTCACACCTTACATTAGTTGGTTGCATATTATGTTGGTGATGATGCTACTATTATATGTGATTGTCTATATGTTATAGCATTGTGTTGATCATATTTTATGTTGAGTATTGCATTGTGTTGATGTTAATTTACGCTTGTTTATTATTAAGCGTATATGAAGTCAAAATGTTGAAGTAACAAACACGCTTGTGTTTGTTTGTCAAATTTTTTATGGATGTTTGACACATGGACTTTAATCTTATGCTTCATTTTTTTGATGCGGATCACGACCTCTTTATTTAAGATAAAGTGTTATATTCTAATGTCACAACATTTAAAAGTTCGGTTAAATCAATCAATGTGTAACATAATATTTTCGGCTACAGAAGTGAAACTGTTAGTAATTTTTTTTTATACAAACAGATCAAATGTGCGATGATGAAAAGATAATGGAAACTCAGTTTTGGGACACTTTTGCTGAAATTTACAATAGCAATGTTGATGGTAGAATTAGACGTACGCAGGTGGAGTTGAGGACGGGTTATGGGAACTTCTGCAACGTCTGTATGCGGCACAGTATGGTTATCAATGAGGTTATATTTGAAAATTTGTTTAAAGCAACCCGTTTTACATTTGAAGGACGTTACTTTCTCAAATATCACAACACATTTATTGGACATGAGGTTTATATCATACGTCAAAATTGGCTAGAACGATTTGGATATCCATATTTTGAGTGTATTATTGTTGAGTGTATTATTGTTTCTGTGTATGCATATTTATCAATGTCCTGTTTATGAGTAATTTTAACTTTCTACTGCATTGTCAAATCAAAACACAGTGCTAATATTTAAACATAATTAATTTTTAACGTTCACACGCCTCAATATATATGTAAGAGCTTTTCTTCTCAAACACACAATTCAGTTCTCCGCTCCTTCAATCTTCTAATCCTCATATCAATGCCTTCCTGGTCATCATCTATTGACTCTGATGCCGGGTATGTTGCAACGGAAAGCGAACACACCGATGAAGACTGGAATATCAATTACCAAGACCAATATTACTAGGACGTTGCTCGTGAATTCCCAAATCTTGACCAACTCACACTTCAAGAAGATGTTCAACCAATACACGAACAATTGGTTCATCAACAATCACAGGAGGTTGAACAAGTACCAAATTTGCAACCTTCGGTTGAACAAGAGGCCGACTCTTACACAGTATTTTGCCATTGTGCTTATAAGGTTGAAGTTGTGGTTAGAGCTGATGGCGAAGATATTGATTGTCGAATCCAGTTGTGTCCTTTCTGGCCTGAAGGGTGCAATTATGCAGAATGAGTTGATGAACGGCTGTGCCCAAGGGCCATAATATATGCCAATGAGCTGGAACGAGAAATAAGACGTCTTTGAAATATCGTGCACAACTTACAATTTGACCGTAACCGGTAGTTTCTTAGTGGAGTGTATTATTATTGTGGGGTGTATTATTGTGGAGTGTATTATTATGAAGTGTATTATTGTGAAGTGTATTATTATGGAGTGTATTATTATGGAGTATATTATTATGGAGTGTATTATTATTATGGTTGTATTATTGTGGAGTCTATTATTATGAAGTGTATTATTATGGAGTGTATTATTATTTGTGTATGTATTGTCGTTGACTGTATTGATATTTGGGTGTTTCAGTAACAATGACTTGTTTCTTTCTGTATTATAGCGTTAAGAATATGGCAGCAGTTGTATGATGAGAAGAGACACTGCACCAACAGCCAATAGTGTATGGAGGGACAAGACAGTGCAGACGTTACATTGCAGATAAGACACTGCATCAACAGTTAATAGTGTATGATGAGACGAGACACTGCATCAACAGTCAATAGTGTATGGAGGGACTAGATAGTGTAGACGTTACACTGCAGACAAGACACTGCATCAATAGTTAATAGTGTATGATGGGACGAGACACTGCATCAATAGTCATAGTGTTTAGATGTGACGAGACACTGCAGTCATGACATAAATGGAATCTACTTTATAGATGGTGGTTGAATTTAATTAATACTACCCACAAGTGATTGTCTGTTAGCCAACATGTGATTTAAGCTATAAAAAGCTTGTTAGATGCTGAGAAGTATTATTGCTCATTCTTATTTCATACAATTTCAAATATAACAAATGGCGGCAGAAGATTAAATATTTTTTGATGATAGCGACGACGAATTTGATGATCGCGAAAAGGAACTAATAAGTATGGCTGCACTACAGGTTGGTCAATCGAGTAGGCAACACGGTGGATCAGTTGTTGGTCGTCGGTATAAAAATCGTAGATATTCATGGCACAACGACAGACTGATGGAAGACTACTTTGTTTCAAATCCTACTTACAGAGATGCTGATTTTAGAAGAAGATTCCGCATGCGGCGTCCTCTATTTCATAGAATCCTACAATGCATCAAGCAACATGACAAATATTTTATTTCAAACCCAATGCATCTCGTACAATGGGATTGACTAGAATTCAAAAAATGACAGCTGCACTCAGAATGCTTGCATATGCAGGACCGACGGATGCGCTTGATGAAAATTTGAAAGTGGCGGAAAGCACGGTATTAGAGTGTTTGGAGCATTTCTGTCAAGCTATCGTGGACATTTACGGTGATCAATACTTACGCAGACCGAACGAGGTGCATATAGTAATGTTATTAAATATTCATGGTAGTAGAGGCTGACCTGAAATGATAAGCAGTATAGACTGCATGCATTGGGAGTGGAAAAATTGTCCAAAGGCATACACTGGAGCTTATCAGGGTAAGTCTCGTAGGTCCTCTATTATTCTTGAAGCCGTAGCGTCGTATGACTTATGGATATGGCATGCATTTTTTGGAATGCCGGGTTCAAATAATGATTTTAACGTAGTCGAACGATCTACGTTGTTCAATGATTTAGCAAACGGTAGATCAACTCCTTATACCTTTACTTTAGGAGGTAACACGCACGATCATGGATATTATCTTGGTGATGGTATATATCCTAAATGGAGTACCATTGTTAAGACAATTCCTAACCCACAAAACAATAAACAATCAAAGTTTGCAGCGATGCAAGAAGGCCAGAGGAAGGACGTTGAAAGAGCATTTGAGGTTCTTCAGTCTAGATTTGCCATAGTCCGTAACCCATGCAGACTTTGGTCACCGGTTAAAATGACCAAGATAATATACACTTGTATTATTTTACGTAATATGATTATAGAGGATGAAAGAGACATGAAAGAAGATTACTTCTATGAGGGTGCTCAAACACCACCACCTGTTTGACGAAACGATATGATTGGAAGCGCACAAGAACTCGAGTTTCATGTAGAAAGCCAAATGTCCTACCGTAGTGTTCAACTGCATCGAAGACTGCTAAATGATCTCATAGATCATCTTTGGAGGTTTTCTGGAAATCAGTGAAACTATATTTTTGTTCTTAATTTTCCTACTGTTGTTTATATTGTTGTTACTTATTATTGTTATTGTAATCTGTTTATGTTTAATTAACGTAATGTTGTTATAATCTTTTTTCAGTGTAATGCAATTTCAATGAAAATACTTATATTAATAATTGCTTGCATTCAGAATACAATACAAATAACGGTAATTAAAAGATACAAAGGTTGTAAAAACCCTAATTCATTTAATGACCCTCTTCAAGTCCATGCCTCATAATTTCCCTCCTTCTTTGCTCCGTATACTGCAGTTCTTCTGCAGACATGTGTGATGTATCCATAAACATTATTGCATCTTAATCTCTTTGCCGGTTTCCAACGAGAAGTTGATCCATTCTTGATAACTTTTTTGGTATTGAATTGCTTGAGTCTCTATTGCCCGGTTAAATCTATCTTCAGATTCAAGCATGAGTTTTTTAATTTCTATTTCATCCGCTCTAGCAGTCTGCTTCTTTTTGGCCGCTTTTGCTCCCAGTGGCCTAACAAAATGATCTTCGGTTGGGGTTGGGTCTTCTTCTGATCCTAAACCGTAGCTTCCTTGCGATTCCCTAGGATTAGAGCTTTCTCCAACTCTAGATGTTTTACCCCGACCACTGTTTGATTGAACTTGTTGAACGGTTTTCTGAAGCGATGATTTCCATTTAACGTGCTCAACCAACATGTCATGAACATGCATGAACTGATAAAAATGTGGTGCTTGTTTATTATTAGGTTTATAGATTTGTTTCAACAACTTGTTTGCGGCCATTCTCTGTTAAAAAAAAATAGCATAATTAGAGAACTATGATAAAAAGTAGAACAATGATATTATATTAAAGCTTACCAAATGCGTTTCATTTCCAAATCCACTAGGATTCGTTTGCTTTAGCTTGAACATTTGAGAATCGAACGTTTGCGTTTGGCGATTTATTTTTCCATAATGACCTTTGACTGAAGATAGCGTTCTTTTCCCATCAATGTTCTTCCGATTGTAGCAATTAGTAATTTTGCCCTAAAAAGACTCACCACTTTGACCGATCTGTCGAATAGGATCGACCGAGAGGGCACAGTAATGTAGCAAAGATCGTAGTCTTCCGCAGCGCTCCAACTTGCATTAGTTATTTCTCTCCCAATCAGAACCGTAACGTCTTGTAAGCCGTAGTCTTCAAAACTGGACCTTACAGCATCGACGATGAAATCAGAGTATATTTTCAGTTGAGATTAGTGGTAGAAAAAAACTGTAATGGAGGAAGCAAATTGGTTGTGAATGGAAGAAGAGTGAGGAGTTTTGTTTGAAGGGAGAAAACGACCGTTGGAAAATGACCGTTGGGGGAAAATAATTGGGCACGTGTTTAATAGACGCCTGGATGTCAGGCGCCTGTTGAACAGACGCCTCACTTTCAAGCGTCTGTTGAACAGGCGCCTCGCCGAATCTCCAATTCTCGAACCCAAGCCCCATCCTTCTGCACTCTTGAGAATTCCCGTGCTTTGTTGTGAGCTCTTCTGGGTGCAGATTCGAGATTTTCTGCATTTGTTGGAGTTGCTCTAAGTTAAAGTAATATGGTAAATTAAATTAATTAAAATAGATGGTCATCCTAAGCCCATCAGAAACCAAAGGACGGACCGTCGATGGTCATTGGATTCTTTTGTGGGAATTCCTGTTCTTCCTCGTAGATAAATATACCCTCTCTCTCGTCTAATTTACTCCTGGACCATGTCACACTCCGTTCCTTTCGTCCCATCCTCCCCTCTAAAATAGAAATCTAATCCACTTCGTTCATGTTCCATAATGCTGCCTCCAACCTCAACGACACTGCCTTTGCCTTTCCCCTTAGTGAATCTTTTGCCTACACCCTTGCCGCAGGAGTACATGGTTTGGAGCAGGATTCCTTATTATAGATATTCAAAAGTTACAAGGTCCTTATTATAGACATCTTCTGCGTTGTGTTTCTTTAAGCTTTATAAAGGATGTGACTTAATAATATATTAAATAAAACAATTTTTTTTTTTTTTTTATAAAAATCCTCATTATGATTCGTATGATATGTAATGTTGACACCTTCTGAAATTTATGATTTTGATCTTTTACCTTCTTTATAAGCCTCACAAGAGAGGGATCAAATGTTGTGAATTTATACAGAACTCAGATATTTAAACGTAATTGCGTAAATTTACACAATGTTTAGTTGTAGAAGGGTCATAAAATGCAGGTATGATGTAAACATGCACCACCACACATAAAGAAACAAACAAAAAGAGATGGTTCAAGTTAATTATTGCGTATTAGCACAATGTGTGCATGTTAATTGTTAAAGTGGTGGTAATTACTACTCACGCTACTTCTAGAGGAGCAGATCCCAGTCCATTTTCACTCATCTTGAATTCTGAAGCATGGGTCTTCGAGTGTAGATGTATTTTCTATTTGGACGTGTTCCCTTTGTCCTCCAATTCAATACAAAAGTAGGAATCCGCTTATTTCTCTAAACCAACAATTTTTGAAGCAAATTAATTATGCAAGTGTTATGTGAAAATTGCCTATATGCATGTGTGTGCATATTTATATGCACATCATATATGTTAAAGTTTATAGTTTCCTTAATTCTTGGTAGTACTTTTGGTTTTCTTTAGGAGGTTATTAATTATATTCATTATCATGTTGGGTTGCGTTATTTCTATGGTTGGAGTTGGTTAAAGTTTTAATTTAATTTCAACTTGTACGAGTACTGTAAACGCACTCTTTTATGAAATAATTCGGTCTATTGGGTTTCACACACGCTGTTTCTCTCTCCCTAAGAATTGGTGGTTTCTTCTTGTTTACTATTTTCTTTTGCCATGTTTGGTTCAGTCTACGTACGTATGACGAAAAGAAGCATTAGAATGGTTTTTTGGGAATTTTCAGACCAAAAAAAAATGTTATATTAAAACGTATATGAATTTGATTGATTTTTGGTTATTTGATCAAACAACCTGAATTTCGTTATTTCAAGTCCGTTAAATGATCTTCCAAAACATGGACTATTTTAATAAGTTATTAGAAAAAATTATTATGATTGGACCAATAATTACAAAACACGCATGTGTATTGTAATTAATGCGCAAAAAAGTTTAACCATGAAACATTGAGACAAGAAACAATAGTTAGCATAAGGTCAATAGCGGTAAATATAGTAATCCTAAAATCGGTTATAATCAAAGGAAGTTTACAACGTATGCTTATTAAAAAATATAGTACAAATGTTATATTATAAAAAATCAAATACTCCAGTAGCTTGATGTATGTCCACATTGGCGTCCGTGTATACACTCGTATTCAAAATAATAATGTTGAGCAACAATTAAAGGAACCGTGGAGAAGGAAAATGCCAAGGACATAAAAAACCTTTGGCTCAGACTTCTACAATTTTATGTTAGAAAATGAATCTCAAACATGCAAATGATTTGAAAATGTTTTCCTAATTAAGGTGAAATATTTGGAGTTATTCCAAGATTCAAAAAAAAGTTTAATTAACCAAAAAGATTTGATAAATAAGGCTTAATGATTCCATATACTGTTAAGAAGATAAATTGGGTATTGGGAAGCTACTTGAAAAGTTTAAGCAATTGAACATGATAACTGTAAAAGCACCCATAGACTTAAACCTCAATTGGGTAAAAATATGGGTGATAATATTTTAAACTTAGTATCCCTTTATATTAGGAATCATCATGCATGTCATGAATTTCACTAGACCAATAATAACATATGTTGTAAGTAAATTTAGAAAATATACAAGCAATCTAGGAAAGAATCACTGAAAAGCCAAAGTTCAAGTATTGGGATACCTGAGTATACATAAAGAATCATGGATTGCATTTTTCATTGTACCCATCTGTAGCAAAAGGGAACTGTAACGCAAAATGAATAACTAGTTTGATGGATACAAAATCCACAAGTGGATATGTGTTTACTTTAGCAAATGGGGCATTGACTTGGAAATCTTCTAAACATACTTGTATAGCAAAATCTACTATGGAATCAGAATTCCTTACGTTGGACAAAGCCGCATAAGAAGTAGATTGGCTTCGAAGTTTTCAAGAAGATGTCCAAAACTGGGACAAACCCGTGCCGCCAATAAGCTTACATTGTGATAGTCAATCGACTATTAGAAGAGCCGTTAGTAAACTTTACAACTACAAGTCTAAACATATCCGTCATAAACACAAAGCTGTTAGACAATTTATCCCTAATGAGCTTATCAACATTGACTATGTAAGGTCAAAAGATAACATTGCGAATACACTAACAAAAGATCAGCCTAGAGAGAAGGTTAATATCTTATTGAAGGGAACATGCCTAAGGTTTGTAAATTACTCAAAAGTTTTCCTCATTGTAAAATACAACTTAGCTGACTGGAATTCCCAATATCAAAGTTCAAAGGGATAAGTTCAAGATAAACTTAGTAGCACTAGTAGCATTCAGATCCCTCCTATGATAAATCAGTGCATAACCCGCTAGAATATGGTAAGTTTAGCTTTTAATGATGTCTGTACATAGTAATTGAAAAAACCAAGTAAGGTATGCGGTATATTCTTTATAGAATCATCTACGAGAATGCAAAGGTTCCACTTCAAGAAGAATTACAAGGCCAAATTCTCTTAAGCACTGATGAGACCAAGTAGGTGTTCATAACAAAAAAGAACACAAATCGAGAAACAAGAAAGGAAAGGAATGTTACTGTATGTTATCTATTGTCTAGACTTATGTAAAAGACTTACAGTTCAACGATAACTAAGTCTATTGAATCGCCTGTAAATCAAACAGATAGTCACTAGGAAAGTTCAAAGTTTTTGTGCTACTTTAGCTATGAATAACTTTTCACAGAACTAAGGCACTTGAGAAAATACTCATTCGTGTGGGGATCGTTAGAAATTGATTGAACGCCTGGAGAATAGAAACCATCCCACATCTAGAAATAAATGATAATATAAGAGTTTATATACCAGAATGTGGATCTTATGATAATTTCTACACACAACGCACCATCCAACATTCGTGCCCCCTGGGGTGCAGCGTAAACGGATGGGTATGACCTTTTGTAGGCAGTTAGAACTTTGCAGTGGGCAATTGACTGTTGGTTGTGTGACCTAGATAATTTTATCATTTTCACAACAATCGCGTCATTTGGTGAAAGGGTCGGAACCTTTCAAAACGACATGACGGTTGGACCGAATGAATTCTTAGCGAATCCTATAAATAGGCTATAGGGGAAAGATGTCATACATAAAAAATCACTCACAAAAAATGCAATACACTTTCACTCCTATACCATTTTTAACTATTTCTCTTGTGGTCATCGTTGCTCTACAATTGCAAGCATCGCATTGTCTAAATTGGTTCGTTTTATCTTAGAAAACAATTGCCGATAACCTTTCACTACCGTAGAGGCAGCAATATTGTTTCAAGAAAACAGTGCTCGAACTATCTGACATTCTACAATCTGATTCTACGAACTATAACTGTGATTAGTTTTCTCTATTTTGGTTTCGATCTTGTGTCTAAACACATTAATTCTGTACCCCTAAATAACAATATTAAAGCGAGCATGTCCAACCAATAATTTGGAGGCCATAAAGTGATATATTACATTAGAAAAACAATGACCAAGGTGCAAAAACACAATATACAAAATGTGTTATATAATAGAAAATAGTTGACGGAACCTGAATGTAATAGTGGTTCGAGAATAACTTTTCAACGGTCCTTTGGATCAAATTGTATAAGTTATTTTCTTGCTTTCCAAAAGTCAAAATGAATAGATTTTGACTTTCAAAAATAGTTTTTAGAAAAATTTCCTTTCACCACTTAATTTTATTTTTCTCTGCTTACTTCTGCACAACTTTGATAGGGAGGTATTCAATGCTTTTCATATTTTCCTAGGTTACTTGTTTTGGGTTTGGTTCCTCCATTATGAAAATATATTATTTAATACGGAAATTAATAACAAAAAAAGTTGAGAGTTGGGACGCTCATATTTATGTACAAATATCATGAAGCTAGGCTAAGGGAGAAAATATTTAATATAATTAGTGAATCTAATGACTTCAGTCTTCCCCGCGACTTAAATTTTTTGAAGAATACTTTACAAAATGAGAAGATATATTTCCGTTGTTATGCATTGCACCCGTTAATATGAACAAGGAGAGATGTAAGAGTAGTTATTCACAATCAAATGCGGACCTTTTACAAAAATTAAAACAAAGAATATTGTCAACCATTAGTAATAATAAATATACCATTACGAAAATCAGTATTTAAGGAGAATTACAATATAAAGGAACTGAATAGTGTTATGTCGACACAACTACTATGTGGCCTTATACGTAATCTTATCCAATATTGCACTAACCAAAAGTTTATATTCGAAAAGAGCATAATCAACATTGATTTGTTCAGTTGAATGACTAAACTGAACTAGACACAATACAATCAGTTATGGTTTTTTCACTTATCCGTGGATGGTTCAGTTTAATTAAGTGCCTGGTGAACTGAACAAAATACCGGTTAATAAAAATATAAATAGTTTGTTGTTTTATTGTACAAATATATTAAAACGACAAAGACTTTGACGTTTTATTAAAATGGTAAAGACTTTGCTGTTTTAATGCACTTTACCAATAAAATAACAAACGTTTTGCTTTTTTAATTGTACATTGAATAAAACGATACAGACTTTATTGTTTTATTTAGTTTTTTACAATCAAAATGCAAAGTCTTAATTAGCTATCCCGCTCAAATACCTCATTGACTACTGCAGTTTGACCCTCAATGGCTGCTTCTTCTTACTCCTTCTTGGGTATATTTCCTCCTCCATCAAATTCCAGACTCGGATATTTCTTTCGCATCATCAAATACATTATCTTTTAATCAGCTTCTCAATACCCTGCTCCCTTCGTAAAGTACTACCCTAAGTAGCCTATTACATTAATCATAGTAAACCATTGTAAAGTAGTGTAAATTGTGGCACCATTTACATTACTCAGGCAGGGTTAAAGAGAACTGAAAAGTATGCTTTCACATCTTCTTTCGAATTACCAGTATATAATTTTATTTTATTCCATTCTAGCATGTTAAAACTGTCAAACACAAATTTTTCCAACTCGGTTGGTATATATTCACAGAGGTTTCAAATCCAAAACATTTTGGCTGCGGAATCATAGATTATCACTACAAGAAAGGCTTCGATTAGCGACGAAGGGTGGCGACGGCTAAAAAAAGCGGCCGTCGCTAGCCGTCGCAAATCGAAGGATACTGGTCCTGACCGAGAGCTCAGATTTCATTTTCCTCCTTCCCCAAATCTTTTCCTCCTTCCCCAACTCCGTCGCCCCCCGTCACCCCAGCCGGCGCCCAACCCTTCAAAGCCTCCAAATCACCCAAATTTGTGTCGGTATGCTCCTAATCTCTTGTTTGAATGTAAATTTGATGTTTTTAGGTTTAGTTTAACCCTAATTCAATTATGATTTATTGTAAAATTTAGATTTGTTGTTAATTTGAGTATTAGTAGTGTTGTTAAATTAGGTATTAGTAGTGTTGTATGTTGATTTGGTAGATTAATTAGTTTATTATCATGAACTTGAATTAAGTACATATTAATTATTTCATCATGATGAAGTTGAATAAATGGTTGATGTAGATAATTAGTGTTGGCGATTAACATTGTTAGTTGTTTTAGGTGAAAAAATAGTGTATATTAATGATTAACTTGGTTATTGATAAATTTACATGAAAGTATTTCATAGTTTATGAAATTGATAAATTACAAATTTAAGTTGTTAAGTAAATTTAAATTGACAAATTTTTATTTAATAATTAGTTTTTTATTGTTTTCTAATTATCTATTTGATAATTAGAATTTGTTGTTTTCTAATTATATTCATTGATAATTGTTTTATTTACCCTGTTGATTGAGCGACGGCTAGCGACGGTTAACGATTGCCATTTTGATAATTTTAGCGATGAATCGCGACGGCTAGCGACGGACAAAATGCAAAAGGTTGTATATATTGTAAAAATAAAGTTTGTACAAAAAATTAAAAAATGAATATGAGAACATTAAAAATTCTGCAAATATATAATTTATTTGAAAAAAATTAGGAAATGACTTTAAAAACAACTAATATTGTACTAAAATCGATTTTGTAAAGAAATTAAGAAATGAATATAACAACAACAAATAGTCACATAAAATCCATGTCGTTAAAAAAAAATAAAGAAACTAATATTGAAGTAAAATTGTTAACTGAATGTTGAACTAAAATTTAAATACACAAATTTTTGAAATAAAATATAAATAGTTGAAACATTGTCCAAATTTGAAAAGAACAATAATATTTGATAAAATTTAAAGAAATTTCTTTATCACTTAGATTGTCTTTGGCCCCGTCTGGCAAGTGTTGTATATGATCGTTATATAGATGTTCGTTTTGTAACGGAACGGACATTTATATTCATCTGATACAATATTTGTCGGATTTGTCCCTGTATTGGACAAGTTACAAACACAATAAAGTAATTACATATTATAAATCAATTCATTTTAAACGGTTACAAAATTTTGACAGCACTTCCTTTACGTTCCCTGTGTGCACGTATTTGTGTACGATACAGGGAACATAAGAGAAGTGCTGCTGAAATTTTGTTGAACCGTTTAATCTGAAATGATTTATAAAATGTAATTACATTATTGTGTTTGTAATGGGAAGTAGGATGACTGACCACCGAAGTGAAAATCAAAATACCCAAAAATAAAAAAAATAAAGCGAAGTTTATATTTTGATTTTCCTGGAACGATGAACTTTTTACAATGGAGAATGGTTGTAAATTAATCATTTAAATTGTCTAACATACATTTTCAAATCAGAAAAAATGTTCAATTATTTTCTCGACCGTACTTGGATGTATGAAGTCAGAACTGGAAAGAAAGGATCAATAAAGCAACATTTCTACAACGATGTACAGGAATTTATTAGATTTGCTAAATCTAATAACCGAAACTATACAGAAATTCGTTGCCCGTGTAGTAAGTGCCAACATTTGAAGCATTGAAAACCGGATATAGTTGAAGTACATTTGTATCAATATGGTTTCGTGCCTGATTATTATTTCTGGGATCGTCATGGAGAACTTGTTGAACCTACACCTAATACTGAAGTTTTAGAGGACGGTAATATGATGACGAATCCGATAGAAAATATGGTGGATGATGCAGCACGATCAATGTTTCCTACAACGGAAGCTGTCGATGAAGACGAAAATGTCGAAGAAGAACCGACTGCGGGAGCTAAAAAAATATACGATTTGTTGGATTCTGCTAAGAGGCCGTTGTGGGACGGATGTAAAAGCGGAACCGAACTTTCAGTAACCGCCGAATACATAACTATGAAATCAAAATTCAACCTTACGGAAGCTGCATTTACAGCAGTTGTACAAGCTGCAAAACGACACATGCCACCCAACAATCTGATGTGCGATAGTCATTATAAAGTAAAAAAATTGATGTCCGCTTTCGGTCTACCGTACGAGAAGATAGATGCATGTGTGAAAGGTTGCATGTTGTATTGGAAAGACGACGTCGACCTCAGAAAATGCAAAATATGTAACGAAGAAAGATACAAACCAAGAAAGAAGAAAGGGAAAGAAGTCCCGTACAAGAGAATGCATTGGCATGTCATATGCGATGGCATAGTGTGAGAACAGCGGAAGAAGGAACTTTGATACATCCATCCGACGGTGTAGCACGGAAACATTTCGATAAGACTTATCCCGCATTTGCTGCGGAAAGTCGTAATGTCAGACTTGGTTTATGTATGTATGGATTTTCACCATTTTCACAGTTTGGTAGTAAATATTCATCCTGACCAATTATCGTTACTCCGCATAATTTACCTCCATGGATGTGTATGAAAACACCATGTATGTTTCTCACCACTGTCGTTCCCGGCCCTCATGATCCAACTCAAGGAATTGATGTTTATTTACAACCATTGATCGAAGAGTTGAAGAAACTATGGAATGAAGGAGTCGAAACTTACGATGTATCAACGAATTTTTTTTTCCGGTTATTCGCTTCTTTGTTGTGGACGATTAATGATTTTCCTGCATACGGGATGCTTTCTGGTTGGAGTACGGCCGGTCGTCTAGCATGCCCTTATTGTATGGAAGAAATACGAGTATTTTCGTTACGATATGGGAAGAAAGTTTCATGGTTTGATTGTCATCGGTGTTTTCTTCATCCCAATCATAGTTTTAGAAGAGATAAGAAAAATTCCATAGCTAACAGAGAAGAGAATCTGAAACCACCTAAGGTTTGGTCAGGCGAGGAAATATACGAAATTGTAAGAGACTATCCAAAGATACATGAAACTGGAGTTCAGACTGAAATCCCAGGAAAGTCAGACATTCATAATTGGTGCAAACAAAGCATATTTTGGGAGTTACCATATTGGAAAGATCTCTTCCTCCGATATAATATTGACGTGATGCACAACGAAAAGAACGTGTTTGATAATCTGTTTAATACAATTTTGAATGTAAAGGGCAAAACTAAGGACGATTTGAATTCGAGGCTTGATATAGCAAACTATTGTAAGCGCCTGGAACTTCATATGAAGCCTAATGACAATAAAAAACCGAAAGCATGCTATGAGCTAGACAATAAGCAAGTAAAAGTCGTGCTAAAGTGGGTGGAAGAATTAAGATTTCCCGATGGGATTTCTTCCAATCTTCGTAGATGTGTTGACTTCAAAAATAGTAAATTGAGTGGGATGAAAAGTCACGATTGTCATATCATGATGGAATATTTACTCCCCGTGGCTTTCAAAGAACTGTTGCCCGTAAAAGTATGGAACGTCATAACAGTGTTATGTTTGTTTTATAAACAGCTATGTTCGACAACATTAAAGGTGGACCGTATACGTAAACTTGAAGTAGAAATACCCATATTGCTATGCAAACTGGAGAAAATACTTCCGCCTGGTTTCTTTAACGTAATGGAACATTTACCTATTCATCTTCCATCCGAAGCACTTCTTCGAGGTCCTGTGCAATATGGATGGATGTATCCATTTGAGAGGTAAATTAACATATGCAATGTTTATGTCACTTTCAAATTTAAATTTGTATATCTAAATATGTAATAAATATCTTAATAGGTACTTGAATCATCTGAAGAAGAAGATTTGACAAAAAGCCCGAGTTGAGGGTTCGATATGCAAATCGTATCTTGAAGAAGAAGCCTTATTTTTTTTCGCTCACTACTTTAAGGACGATGTGAACTTATCGTTTGTAACTGTTCCTCGAAATGAGGAAGTCGTTGAACAAAATTCTTCTCAAACAATGTTATCTGTTTTTAGACAACATGGTAGACCTGGTGGAAAATGTGTGGAAATATGGTTGGACGATAGAGACCACCATGTAGCGCACACGTATGTTCTTTTAAATTGTGTCGAAGTCGCACCATGTATATCATAACTTTTGCAGTGGCTTTGAGGTGGAGCCATCAGATTATATTTTACAGACATCAGATTATATCATAACATATGTTTGCTTTGTTATTTAAATCTAATATAAATCTCGCAAGATATATACGTGATAATTTATCTTAATTTGTAGGAGCTATCTGCGCGGAACCGGGCAAACAGGAATAAAAATCCTGCATTGCACCGTGGTGACTCCAAATCCTTTCAGGAGCATAAGAGAGAGCTGGTAATTAAATTTATAAATTGTGTTTACATTTTATTACAATATTTTATAATCAGATTAGCAATAATATTTATATATTTTCAGCCCGCGAGATACAACCGCGAGCCCACTATGGCCGAGCTGTTCAAGGCCACACATGCCTTGGAGAGGACCGACGAAGAGGGCAATGTTTCGTACGAGTGGACGGATGACAAATCACAATCCGTAATGGTAAATTAATTTACTGTTAATAATAATATTTTGACTTATTTTATTTTCAAAATTTTGAAATTCGGTTTTTATCGTGTAAAACAATTGTTTGTAATCGCAGAAGAGGAACGAAGCAGAGCGGGCTCGTGTAGCACAGTCCACTGGTCGGGAAGAGCTTACGTTAGAGGAGGAGAACCATATTTGGGATGCTATTATTGATCCGCCTTCTCGGACCAGTCGACGGTATAGCTATGGAAATGTGGAGGTAAATTTTGACATGTACTAATATATAAATTTAATCATGCATATGAATAGTTTAACAATTTTAATAATATTATATATATATACTAATATATAAATAATTATGAATTATTTTATAGGCCATGAGAATGCAGAGTGCATACATGAGGTCGCAGCAAGATGCTGGGATTGCTCAGTTGAGGGCGACAGTTGAAGAAATAAATGATTGGAGGAAGAGTTTCTTTGAGCAACAGCTGGATGAGCGGATTGCGGCCTATTTGCAACAGCATGGGAGGATGCCTGGAGAGGACGGCAGCGATGACGAGGAGTAGGTATGTTTGTTTGCTGATAGTTTGGTATATACACATTTTGGTTGGTATGGTGTATATATATATTTCAGGATATTATGTACATATATTTTGATGACTTCTAGTTGATGGATTTGGTTGGATATTATGTATATATATGTCGGGATATTATGTAAAAATTTCGGTTTACTATTTACATATTTCGATTATTGGATTTGAAAACGAGTTTTGGTTGGATTTTATATTGTTTGAATGTGTAGTTATGTTATATGATGGATATATGATGGTTATACTTGATGACTATAGTGTATAGTGGTTGTTTGGTTCAGATTGGTTGAGGTGTATATGGGCTGTGCATGTGCACTGAAAATTTACCCAGTTTTGCGACGGCTAGCGACGGCCAAATTGCACAGATTAGCGACGGCTAGCGACGGCCAAATGGTGCAGGGTAGCGACGGCGAGCTACGACTAGCGACGACATTTAGACGTTGGAAAAATTTCCACGTGCTACATTTGCAGTCGCTAGCCGTCGCTATTTTGGTGACGGAGCCGTCGCTAAAGCCGTCGCTACACTATTGGGCGACGACAAATATAGCGACGGCTTTTAGCGTCGGCTAGCGACGGTCGGTGACGGCTAAAAGCCGTCGCTAACTGGTGCCGTTCTTGTAGTGTATACCATTATCATAAGCCATCGGATATCTTTACTACAAGTTTTACGATGCACTCAACACGATTTGGTTAATTTCTTTCAATTGGTTTATCCTTCAATTTATGAACAACGGTTTCAGTAGATTGATTAAACTTTTATTGATCTTAAGCAAAGTAACTTGCGTTCAAGTATTTTAATTCATTGATAATATGAAAAGAAAGTAAGTTTTCCATGTTACTCAGGGTTATGTTAATTATGTTACCATGCATCGTAAAGCTCAGATTACAAATTGAGGCTAAAACTGATGCTCTCTGAGGTGATATAGTCTGAAGCAACAATACTGATTAAACAAAAAAAAAACAACTACTTGCATTACTGAAAAAGAGCATGCACGAAAATAAAAGTAAGAGTCACAAGAAAGTTGTAAGAGTTGACGTAAACCTTGAATACGTCCAAGCTATCAAGTTTGGAGACTTGGTGCAAACCAGGCACAGAGTTCCCAGTCCCTTCGTGAAGTAGCCACACTATCTTTCATAACGACGTCGCTGTGATCAGTCAGGTCATGAACTCTCATCTTCAACACCGTTCTTCTACCCACACTATATTTCGCGACATAGTACACACTGTTTTCTTTGCAACCAGAATACTCCCTTGCGGTAACACAAAAGCTAGTTTTATGGCTCAAGAATATTGCTTTATCACCCAAACTCTCCACCTTCTCCAAACTTTCTATGTTTCTAGTGTTGGAATTCATTTTAGATGGTGAATGAGATATATCCCACATCACCAAAAATATGTCCATTTTCTTGTATATATTATATACTCTCATCTCCTATATTGGCCCTTAGGGTCAAGTATATTTTGTGCGAGGGGGAGGACCTATACGGCCATGGACTAACACACGCGTGCGCCGCCCCCGTCCGACCGGGCCCAATATGAGCGGACCCGACCCGGTTATATGTTTGGTAAATAAAAGTGAACAGTTTTACTGTTTGAATATATGCAGGTTTTTTGAACGATGAAGAGACGCGACGTTTTAAACAGCAACAGTTCTGGACCGTTGCAAATGAACGGACGCGACTGTTGCAAACAGCAACAGTTCTGGAGCGTTGCAAGTGAACGGACGCGACTGTTGCAAACAGCAACAGTTCTGGAGCGTTGCAAATGAAAGGAAGTGACTGTTGCGAACAGTAACGCTTTTTGACATTGCAAATGAAGAGATGCGGCTTTTCTCAACGGATGCAGCAGTTGGGAATTCGACTATAAATAAGGAGGAAACCTGATCACTTTCCTCACTCATTTTTTCAAACCGAATTATCTCTTCTATCCCTTCATCTCTTAAAATCATATTCAGTCCTATCACACAGAAGATCATACACATCACAATCTCGTGCAGATTACGTCTGTTGTATCTTGGGAGAATTTTGAAATAAAATTCTTAAGAAAATTGTTACGACAAGCCTCAGACGCTATACGGTTGGATTTCTAGTTATTCTTTCCGTTTTTTAGTTGTGCTATTTCTTGAAATAGTATAACGTTGTTGTAGTAAATTAATTACAACATACTTATTGTTCAAATAATCTAATACAGAATTTCAGAGTAGTGCAAATCTGAAGATAAACTTGTGCGACGAGTTTATATTCTCTGTTTTGGTATACTAACGTATAACTCCTAAGAATTTTAGTATTTTCTTACTAAAACAGAGATGGCAACCGTAGAATTTTCAAAGAATACTACTCACAACAGACCTGAACAGTTCAAGGGAGATGGTGATGATTTCTTGACATGGCAGAATCAGATGTTGTTTTATCTCACCACGCTCGGTCTGCAAAAGTACCTCGAGGAGGAGGAACCGATTCCTGCACCAGGCAAGAAAGCAGAGGTGAATATGTGGAAGCATTCCGATTTTTTATGCAGAAACTATATTCTGAATTGTCTCGACAAGGTACTATACAAAGTATATCAGCCTTTAAAGACATCAAAAGAACTCTGGAATGCACTTACCGCAAAATACAAGACGCATAATATCAGTCTTAAGAAATTCATTGTAGACAAATTCATGAACTACAAGATGGTTGACTCCAAACCAATAACCGCTCAACTGCATGAACTGCAAATCATCATTCATGAACTCGAGGCGGAAGGTCATATGGTTGGAGAATCATTTCTGGTTGAAGCCATCACGGGAAAACTGCCGCCGTCGTGGAGAGATTACCGCAATTATCTAAAGCATAAAAAAAGGAAATCTCTTTACAGGATCTCATAGTCCGATTAAAAATTGAGGCAGACAACCGTGCAGTTACAAAACCAAGCGAGGAGGCATTTGTGGCTGAAGGGTCGAAGACCAAAAACAAAAAGAAGAGTTTCCAGAAGAAAAGGAAAGCTCAAGACAACAAACCAAAAGACAACAAACGAACCAAGAAGTTTAATGGCGAATATTGGGTTTGTGGAAAATTGGACATGCCGCTAAAGATTGCAGACACAAGAAGGAACGCAATAAAGAGGCAAATATAGTGGATAACATGGAAGTAGACGAGTCCAACTTCTCGGCGGTGGTATCTGAATGCAATCTGGTTCAGAATCCTAACCAATGGTGGGTAGATACAGGCGCTACTCGTCATGTTTGTTCTGACAAATCCATATTTTCTACATTTCAGATATTCGATCACGAAGAAAAACTCTACATGGGTAATTCTGCAGTTTCCATGATCGAAGGCAGTGGCACAGTAATCCTCAAGTTTACTTCTGGAAAAACTGTTAAGTTGAATGACGTGCTCCATGTTCCAGACATACGCAAGAATCTCATCTTTGGTGCAGTCCTATCAAAGAAGGGATTCAAGATGGTGTTTGAGTCAGACAAGATGGTTCTGTCCAAAACTGGAATATATATAGGAAGGGGATATTTATGTGATGGCCTATTTAAGGCAAATGTAGCCGTTATCGGCAATAAAACTATATATTCTGATTGTGCTATTAATAAAATTGAAGTTTCTTATTTGCTTGAGCACGAAATTTTACTTTGGCATGATAGATTGGGACACATAAATTTCCGTAAAATGAAAACATTATCAAACTTGGGATTAATTCCAAAATTTCAAGTAGATAAAAACTACAAATGTGAGACATGTGTAGAAGCAAAAATGGTCAAACAACCATTTAAATCTGTTAACAGAAGCAACGAACCATTAGGTTTGGTACATACAGATTTATGTGATTTTAAATCACTACCTACGAGAGGTGGGAAAAAGTATTTCATTACTTTTATTGACGATTATACGCGATATTTCTATGTATATCTTTTAAATAGTAAAGATGAAGCAATAACAGCGTTTATAAAATACAAGGCTGAGGTAGAAAATCAGTTAAATAAAAATATCAAGATATTAAGATCTGATCGAGGTGGAGAGTATGAATCACCATTTGAACAATTCTGTGAAGAAAATGGAATAATTCATCAAACAACGGCTCCATATTCACCACAACAAAATGGTGTAGCCGAGAGGAAGAATAGAACGTTAAAAGATATGATTAATGCAATGCTTTTAACTTCTGGTCTACCGACGAACTTGTGGGGGGAAGCACTAAATATGTCTAATCATATATTAAATAAAGTTCCTCACAATAAAACAGGAACAATTCCATATGAGATATGGAAAGAACACAAACCAAGCTTTAAATACCTCAAAGTGTGGGGGTGCTTGGCAAAAGTTCTAGTTCCGCCTCCCAAGAGAGGCAAACTTGGACCAAAAACAGTAGATTGTTATTATCTTGGGCCAGCCCAAAATAGTAGTGCCTACAGATTTTTGGTATTCAAGTCTGATATAACTGATATTCATGTAAATACAATCATGGAATCAAGAGATGCCTCATTCTTTGAAGATGTGTTTCCGCACAAAAGAAATGAAGGAAATAAGGTCCCAAAAAGGACAAGGGAAGAATCATACGATTCGCATGAAGATAAAACTCATCATGAAATTGAGGATGCTGAACCGAGAAGAAGCGTAAGGGCAAGAACTTCCGAAACATTTGGTTCGGACTTTTTTACATATGTATTACAACACGAACCTCAAACGTATAAGGAAGCAATGTCATCTTCTGAATCCTCATGTTGGAAAGAAGTAATCCAAAGTGAGATTGATTCAATTCTAAGTAATAAAACTTGGGAAATTGTTGATATTCCACCAGGAATAAAACCAATTGGCTGCAAATGGATTTTCAAGAAGAAAATGAAAGCAGATGGCTCTATCGATAAGTATAAAGCCAGATTAGTAGCCAAATGATATCGTAAAAAAGAAGGAGTAGACTTTTTTGATACGTATTCGCCGGTAACACGAATAACGTCTATAAGAATGTTATAGCAATTGCATCCATCTATAATCTAGAGATTCATCAAATGGATGTAAAAACAGCATTCTTAAATGGAAATCTCGATGAGGAGATCTACATGGAGCAACCTGAAGGTTTTATTTCCAAAGGAAATGAAAACAAAGGATGTCGGTTAGTGAAATCACTATACGGACTAAAACAAGCTCCAAAACAATGGCACGCAAAATTTGATAGTGTCATGATGAGAAATGGTTTTCGTATAAATGAATGCGATAAGTGTGTTTATTATAAACAAATTGGACAATCATATGTGATGATTTGTCTATATGTAGACGATATGTTAATATTTGGTCCAAATACTCAAGTCATAGAGACCATAAAGAAAATGTTAACTAGCAATTTCGATATGAAAGACTTAGGAGTTGCAAACGTTATTGTGGGAATCAAAATAATAAGAACTCCTAATGGAATTGAATTGTCTCAGTCACACTATGTAGACAAAGTGATTGAAAGATTTCAAAATTTTGGAATTAAAGGAGTAAATACAACTTTTAATCCATCAGAAGTACTGCACAAAAACACTAATGAGAGTGTAATGCAACTGGAATATTCTCGTGTAATAGGATGTCTCATGTATCCCATGAATTGCACAAGACCAGATATAGCTTATGCAGTAAGTCGATTGAGCAGGTATACAAGCAATACAGGGAAGGAACACTGGAAAGCACTAATGAGAGTGCTTGGATATTTAAAAAATACCACTAACTATTCCTTACATTATGGAAAATATCCTGCCGTCTTAGAAGGATATAGTGATGCAAACTGGATTGCAGATTCAGAGGAATCAAAATCAACGAGTGGTTATGTCTTTACTCTAGCAGGGGCAGCGGTGTCATGGAAATCTACTAAACAAACATGCATAGCTCGATCCACTATGGAATCAGAGTTCATTGCATTAGATAAAGCAAGCCAAGAAGCAGAATGGCTTCGTCACTTTTTAGAAGATATTCCGTTTTGGCCTAAACCTGTACCGGCCATATGCATACACTGTGATAACCAAACAGCGCTAAGCAGAGCGCAAAACTTTGTGTATAATGGAAAGTCACGACATATTCGTCGACGCCATAATACAGTTAGGCAGTTACTCTCAAATGGAACTATTTCCATAGATTATGTGAGAACAAATGATAACCTAGCGGATCCATTTACTAAAGGTTTATCAAGAGAGAAAATTGACTGCGCGTCGAGGGGAATGAGTTTAAAAGCCTAAACAACCAAGAGTTATCTTATACGGAAACCTATCCTAGCGACTGGAGATCCCACGGACTAGGATCAATAGGAAAACCAGTTCTGAATAACTCAAGACGTAATGCATTTGCGTGGACATAATCCAACTCCATTCCTATGGTGCATAATATAAATGCATGCCTACAGAAGTATTTAAAGGTTAAAACTATGTTTTTTAATGATGACCATATCTTTAATATAACAAGTGGGGTATATGTAGGATACTCTTAATGGTTGCGATCACCTATGTTAGTGTGAGCTGGGTTGGCTCTATGAGAATATTAAAAGGCTTTTATTCTCTATAAACACTCGCAGAACCAAAAAGTGTTCAGGACCAAAATGAACACAACCAAGAGATTGGATGTGAATGGAAATAATGCTTTGTAAAGCTTATTGTCTGGTTATACAATAACGGCTGACGGTTCAAGATGAAATAATTCACCGATTAGCCAAGTATATCCGATAAGTTTTAACTAGGGAAAGTTCAAAGTGAAATATCTACTTATCCTCGATATAGTATTATTTTCATATGAACTGTGTGATATTACACTTTGTGTGGGGGAGAGATATATCATCATTCATGTGGGGGATTGTTGGAATTCCTTTTAGATGGTGAATGAGATATATCCCACATCACAAAAAATAAGTCTATTTTCTTGTATATATTATATACTCTCATCCTCTATATTGGCCCTTAGGGTCAAGTATATTTTGTGCGAGAGGGAGGACCTATACGGCTATGGACTAACACACACGTGCGCGCCGCCGCCCGCCCGTCCGACCGACCGACCGAACCGGGCCGGGTGCGGATCCAATATGAGCGGACCCGACCCGGTTATATTTTTGGTAAATAAAAGTGAACAGTTTTACTGTTTGAATAGATGCAGGTTTTTTGAACGATGAAGAGACGCGACGTTTTAAACAGCAACATTTCTGGACCGTTGCAAATGAACGGACATGACTGTTGCAAACAGCAACAGTTCTGGACCGTTGCAAATGAACGGACGCGACTGTTGCAAATAGCAACAGTTCTGGAGCGTTGCAAGTGAACGGACGCGACTGTTGCAAACAGCAACAGTTCTGGAGCGTTGCAAATGAAAGGAAGTGACTGTTGCGAACAGTAACGCTTTTTGACATTGCAAATGAAGAGATGCGGCTTTTCTCAACGGATGCAGCAGTTGGGAATTCGACTATAAATAAGGAGGAAACCTGATCACTTTCCTCACTCATTTTTTCAAACCGAATTATCTCTTCTATCCCTTCATCTCTTAAAATCATATTCAGTCCTATCACACAGAAGATCATACACATCACAATCTCGTGCAGATTACGTCTGTTGTATCTTGGGAGAATTTTGAAATAAAATTCTTAAGGAAATTGTTACGACAAGCCTCAGACGCTATACGGTTAGATTTCTAGTTATTATTTCCGTTTTTTAGTTGTGTTATTTCTTGAAATAGTATAACGTTGTTGTAGTAAATTAATTACAACATACTTATTGTTCAAATAATCTAATACAGAATTCCAGAGTAGTGGAAATCTGAATATAAACTTGTGCGACGAGTTTATATTCTCTGTTTTGGTATACTAACGTATAACATCTTAAGAATTTTACTGTTTTCTTACTAAAACAGAGATGACAACCGTAGAATTTTCAAATAATACTACTCACAGCAGACCTGAACCGTTCAAGGGAGATGGTGATGATTTCTTGACATGGCAGAATCAGATGTTGTTTTATCTCAGCACGCTCGGTCTGCAAAAGTACCTCGAGGAGGAGGAACCGATTCCTGCACCAGGCAAGGAAGCAGAGGTGAATATGTGGAAGCATTTTGATTTTTTATGCAGAAACTATATTCTGAATTGTCTCGACAAGGTGCTATACAAAGTATATCAGCCTTTAAAGACATCAAAAGAACTATGGAATGCACTTACCGCAAAATACAAGACGCAGAATATCAGTCTTAAGAAATTCATTGTAGACAAATTCATGGACTACAAGATGGTTGACTCCAAACCAGTAACCGCTCAACTGCATGAACTGCAAATCATCATTCATGAACTCGAGGCGGAAGGTCATAAGGTTGGAGAATCATTTCTGGTTGAAGCCATCATGGGAAAACTGCCGCCGTCGTGGAGAGATTACCGCAATTATCTAAAGCATAAAAAGAAGGAAATCTCTTTACAAGATCTCATAGTCCGATTAAAAATTGAGGCAGACAACCGTGCAGTTACAAAACCAAGCGAGGAGGCATTTGTGGCTGAAGGGTCGAAGACCAAAAACAAAAAGATGAGTTTCCAGAAGAAAAGGAAAGCTCAAGAAAATAAACCAAAAGACAACAAACGAACCAAGAAGTTTAATGACGAATGTTGGGTTTGTGGAAAAGTTGGACATGCCGCTAAAGATTGCAGACACAAGAAGGAACGCAATAAAGAGGCAAATATAGTGGATAACATGGAAGTAGACGAGTCCAACTTCTCGGCGGTGGTATCTGAATGCAATCTGGTTCAGAATCCTAACCAATGGTGGGTAGATACAGGCGCTACTCGTCATGTTTGTTCTGACAAATCCATATTTTCTACATATCAGAATTTCGATCACGAAGAAAAACTCTACATGGGTAATTCTGCAGTTTCCATGATCGAAGGCAGTGGCACAGTAATCCTCAAGTTTACTTATGGAAAAACTGTTAAGTTGAATGACGTGCTCCATGTTCCAGACATACGCAAGAATCACATCTCTGGTGCAGTCCTATCAAAGAAGGGATTCAAGATGGTGTTTGAGTCAGACAAGATGGTTCTGTCCAAAGCTGGAATATATATAGGAAGGGGATATTTATGTGATGACCTATTTAAGGCAAATGTAGCCATTATCGGCAATAAAACTATATATTCTGATTGTGCTATTAATAAAATTGAAGTTTCTTATTTGCTTGAGCACAAAATTTTACTTTGGCATGATAGATTGGGACACATAAATTTCCGTAAAATGAAAACATTATCAAACTTGGGATTATTTCCAAAATTTCAAGTAGATAAAAACTACAAATGTGAGACATGTGTAGAAGCAAAAATGGTCAAACAACCATTTAAATCTGTTAACAGAAGCACCGAACCATTAGGTTTGGTACATATAGATTTATGTGATTTTAAATCACTACCTACGAGAGGTGGGAAAAAGTATTTCATTACTTTTATTGACGATTATACGCGATATTTCTATGTATACCTTTTAAATAGTAAAGATGAAGCAATAACAGCGTTTATAAAATACAAGGCTGAGGTAGAAAATCAGTTAAATAAAAATATCAAGATATTAAGATCTGATCGAGGTGGAGAGTATGAATCACCATTTGAACAATTCTGTGAAGAAAATGGAATAATTCATCAAACAACGGCTCCATATTCACCACAACGAAATGGTGTAGCCGAGAGGAAAAATAGAACGTTAAAAGATATGATTAATGCAATGCTTTTAACTTCTGGTCTACCGACGAACTTGTGGGGGGAAGCACTAAATATGTCTAATCATATATTAAATAAAGTTCCTCACAATAAAACAGGAACAATTCCATATGAGATATGGAAAGGACACAAACCAAGCTTTAAATACCTCAAAGTGTAGGGGTGCTTGGCAAAAGTTCCAGTTCTGCCTCCCAAGAGAGTCAAACTTGGACCAAAAACAGTAGATTGTTATTATCTTGGGCCAGCCCAAAATAGTAGTGCCTACAGATTTTTGGTATTCAAGTCTGATATAACTGATATTCATGTAAATACAATCATGGAATCAAGAGATGCCTCATTCTTTGAAGATGTGTTTCCGCACAAAAGAAATGAAGGAAATAAGGTCCCAAAAAGGACAAGGGAAGAATCATACGATTCACATGAAGATAAAACTCATCATGAAATTGAGGATGCTGAACCGAGAAGAAGCGTAAGGGCAAGAACTTTCAAAACATTTGGTTCGGGACTTTTTTACATATGTATTACAGCACGAACCTCAAACGTACAAGGAAGCAATGTCATCTTCTGAATCCTCATGTTGGAAAGAAGCAATCCAAAGTGAGATTGATTCAATTCTAAGTAATAAAACTTGGGAAATTGTTGATATTCCACCAGGAATAAAACCAATTGGCTGCAAATGGATTTTCAAGAAGAAAATGAAAGCAGATGGCTCTATCGATAAGTATAAAGCCAGATTAGTAGCCAAAGGATATCGTCAAAAAGAAGGAGTAGACTTTTTTGATACGTATTCGTTGGTAACACGAATAACCTCTATAAGAATGTTAGTAGAAATTGCATCCATCTATAATCTAGAGATTCATCAAATGGATGTAAAAACAGCATTCTTAAATGGAAATCTCGACGAGGAGATCTACATGGAGCAACCTGAAGGTTTTATTTCCAAAGGAAATGAAAACAAAGGATGTCGGTTAGTGAAATCACTATACGGACTAAAACAAGCTCCAAAACAATGGCACGCAAAATTTGATAGTGTCATGATGAGAAATGGTTTTCGTATAAATGAATGCGATAAGTGTGTTTATTATAAACAAATTGGACAATCATATGTGATGATTTATCTATATGTAGACGATATGTTAATATTTGGTCCAAATACTCAAGTCATAGAGACCATAAAGAAAATGTTAACTAGCAATTTCAATATGAAAGACTTAGGAGTTGCAGACGTTATTTTGGGAATCAAAATAATAAGAACTCTTAATGGAATTGAATTGTCTCAGTCACACTATGTAGACAAAGTGATTGAAAGATTTCAAAATTTTGGAATTAAAGGAGTAAATACACCTTTTAATCCATCAGAAGTACTGCACAAAAACACTAATGAGAGTGTAATGCAACTGGAATATTCTCGTGTAATAGGATGTCTCATGTATCCCATGAATTGCACAAGACCAGATATAGCTTATGCAGTAAGTCGATTGAGCAGGTATACAAGCAATCCAGGGAAGGAACATTGGAAAGCACCAATGAGAGTGCTTGGATATTTAAAAAATACCACTAACTATTCCTTACATTATGGAAAATATCCTGCCGTCTTAGAAGGATATAGTGATGCAAACTGGATTGCAGATTCAGAGGAATCAAAATCAACGAGTGTTTATGTCTTTACTCTAGCAGGGGCAGCGGTGTCATGGAAATCTACTAAATAAACATGCATAACTCGATCCACTATGGAATCGGAGTTCATTGCATTAGATAAAGCAGGCGAAGAAGCAGAATGGCTTCGTCACTTTTTAGAAGATATTCCGTTTTGACCTAAACCTGTACCGGCCATATGCATACACTGTGATAACCAAGCAGCGCTAAACAGAGCGCAAAACTTTGTGTATAATGGAAAGTCACGACATATTCGTCGACGCCATAATACAGTTAGACAGTTACTCTCAAATGGAACTATTTCCATAGATTATGTGAGAACAAATGATAACCTAGCGGATCCATTTATAGAGAGAAAATTGACTGCGCATCGAGGGGAATGGGTTTAAAAGCCTAAACAATCAAGAGTTATCTTATACGGAAACCTATCCTAGCGACTGGAGATCCCACGGACTAGGATCAATAGGCAAACCAGTTCTGAATAACTCAAGACGTAATGCATTTGCGTGGACATATCCTACTCCATTCCTATGGTGCATAATATAAATGCATGCCTACAGAAGTATTTAAAGGTTAAAACTATGTTTTTTAATGATGACCATATCTTTAATATAACAAGTGGGGTATATGTAGGATACTCTTAATGGTTGCGATCACCTATGTTAGTGTGAGCTGGGTCGGCTCTATGAGAATATTAAAAGGCTTTTATTCTCTATAAACACTCGCAGAACCAAAAAGTGTTCAGGACCAAAATGAACACAACCAAGAGATTGGATGTGAATGGAAATAATGCTTTGTAAAGCTTATTGTCTGGTTATACAATAACGGCTGACGGTTCAAAATGAAATAATTCACCGATTAGCCAAGTATATCCGATAAGTTTTAACTAGGGAAAGTTCAAAGTGAAATATCTACTTATCCTCGATATAGTATTATTTTCATATGAACTGTGTGATATTACACTTTGTGTGGGGGAGAGATATATCATCATTCATGTGGGTGATTGTTGGAATTCCTTTTAGATGGTGAATGAGATATATCCCACATCACTAAAAATATGTCCATTTTCTTGTATATATTGTATACTCTCATCCCCTATATTGGCCCTTAGGGTCAAGTATATTTTGTGCGAGGGGGAGGACCTATACGGCCATGGACTAACACACACGCGCGCCGCCGCCCGCCCGCCCGACCGAACCGGATGCGGGTCCAATATGAGCGGACCCGACCCGGTTATATTTTTGGTAAATAAAAGTGAACAGTTTTACTGTTTGAATAGATGCAGGTTTTTTGAACGATGAAGAGACGCGACGTTTTAAACAGCAACATTTCTGGACCGTTGCAAATGAACGGACACGACTGTTGCAAACAACAACAGTTCTGGACCGTTGCAAATGAATGGACGCGACTGTTGCAAACAGCAACAGTTATGGAGCGTTGCAAGTGAACGGACGCGACTGTTGCAAACAACAACAGTTCTGGAGCGTTGCAAATGAAAGGAAGTGACTGTTGCGAACAGTAACGCTTTTTGACATTGCAAATGAAGAGATGCGGCTTTTCTCAACGGATGCAGCAGTTGAGAATTCGACTATAAATAAGGAGGAAACCTGATCACTTTCCTCACTCATTTTTTCAAACCGAATTATCTCTTCCATCCCTTCATCTCTTAAAATCATATTCAGTCTTATCACAAAAAAGATCATACAAATCACATTCTCGTGCAGATTACGTCTGTTGTATCTTGTGAGAATTTTGAAATAAAATTCTTAAGGAAATTGTTACGACAAGCCTCAGACGCTATACGGTTAGATTTCTAGTTATTCTTTCCATTTTTTAGTTGTGCTATTTCTTGAAATAGTATAACATTGTTGTAGTAAATTAATTACAACATACTTATTGTTCAAATAATCTAATACAGAATTCCAGAGTAGTGGAAATCTGAATATAAACTTGTGCGACGAGTTTATATTTTCTGTTTTGGTATACTAACGTATAGCATCTAGTATAGCCAGTATAGCTACAAGTAACTGCTTTTGTAACCAAATTATACAGTCTGAAATTATAGCCCTCTTTTGCGCTACGTGGCCATGTTACAAGAACAAATAAGAGATTTCCATCCGTCTCAACCAGGTAAGATTCATCATTGTTATACTGCTCCTTTTCTGTCCGGTCATCAAAATGAATTGCTATGCCATCCTTCACAAGTCCGCCTTTTAAGGTAAAATATAGTTTCTCATTACAGAAGCAAGCTCGCTTACCCCACTGGCCATCAAGATAGTGATCACGACGATATGAAAAACTCGGAAAATGAAACGGAGCCCAAGTTTTACTGCTATTTCCCACTTCACAGAGAACAAACTTTTCAGAACAGTCGGACATGATCAGAACTACACAATCCGTGGGTGAATGAACTGGATCTGAAGACATGGCAAAATCGATACGCTCGTAGCACTTTCTGTCTGTTAAATGAACACTGCATTTGGGGAAACCAGGAAGATTGACAATGCGATTAGTGACTGGATTGTATAACAGAATCGATTTGGTAAGATGATGAATTAGGGCAATCCATCCAAGTGACGATCCGATACATACCACCTCGTTATTATTCAAAATCGATGAGGGGGAGGACGATTTCGGTGGCCCAGAAACAGCTACGATTTCATTTGTCTGAAAAGAGATTAGGTTGAAGAACTTCGTACCCATCATATAATTACTCGATTGGTGTCGAATCAGGAAAAGGGATTTTGAAGATCTTTTTGGAGCAACCGATCGCCATAATTTGCAGACGGATCGAAATCGAGTGTGATCGGGATCCAACGTCAGTTTCTTGGAAATCAGCTCCAATATATCAGATGGTAGTGAAGAAGCCATCTTTAAATTTATTGTTTTTTAATATAATTTCGAATATTTAATCTGATTGGATTCAGAAACAATAAACTGCTTTTATAGCAAAATACGAGGAGGACAGCTGCTGATTCAATTGAGTGTTAACCAAGTTTTGAAACTTGGATAAAAAGAAAAATGAAGTAGGAAGTGTGCAGCAAGTTTTTTTCTAGTGAAAATTAGTAGTTTTAGTACCTTTACATGATCTAAATTTAATTTTACAACAGCAATACCAAATTTTAGGGTCTGTTTGGTTTCGTTTTAAATTTTGTATTTTGAGCTTTCAAAATTCACTATAAAATACAAGAAAAGGTGGAAAATTTCCTTACAATTCTTAACCATTGTGACGATGGAGGGGAAATGGATAAGATGAATTATTTTCCGTTCTTTTGTCATGTCTCAAAGCAAGAAAAATCAAATAAACTTGTTTTCTATTTTCTATGTTAGTTTCATTTTTCAAAATTGTGTGTTTTCCAATAATACATAAGAAATGCGCATTTTTGTTTAGACGAAAACACAATTAAAAATAGCAAACCAAATCGGCCTTAAGTTTTGAGCACATTATTTCAAATTTGTTATTAGTTAAGTACACAGTTAAACATTATAATTTGTTTTAAGGACTCAACTCAATTTTCTAATTCTCAAAATGACCCTCTATTTGTTCTCTCCCGTTTTTATTTCCCCTATTCGTGATCTCTTTTCAACATCGACTGAAGCGTGATCCTATATCACAATAAAAGCTTAATCTTCACCTCAAATATTGTTTTCAATCAAGCATTTAATGTGAATTTTCAACAACGATTTCAATTTTTCTATGTTGGTTCCTGTTTCATTTCGTTTGTGGATCTAAAGTCAAAGATTCAACGTGGAGTTTTGTTCAATTTCAGTATTAAAACTCAATTTTGATTCATCCTCAAAGCATGCTCATCGTCGTTCTGATTTGAAAACCCTACGTAAATAACTACTAGTGAATTTTTACTTTATTATTTGGCATTATGTATCAAATCTGCCATACAATACATTTCAAAGATGACGACCGCCATTTATTGTTCTTATTTAGTATTTAAAGCTGTCTATTTTATGCTTATTTTAATTATTTCTGAAGCAATTTCTAATCTTATTTTCAGAGCAAAGATTGTTATTTTTCATTAGGTTTTTACAATATTCGACATCAAATGAGCATATTGTTGGTGGTCGGTAGCTGCCTATGAGAACAATATTGTAACGACCCAATATTTTCAACCATTCGCATCCGCACATGTCGGACTTGAATTGTTCAAAATACTGCGTTGTAGAATAAATTTAGCAAACTCAGAATATACAGTAAATAAATCACAGAATCACATACACAGATATCAGAATCTCGCAGCGGAAATTAAAATTTAGTGGTTCATGAAGCCACTGATACATCTTTAACAAAACAGAACTTACATTGTCTATAATCCTCAATACAAATTTTAACATACACAGATAGAGAGTCTTCAAAGTCTTGAATTCCAGAAAGGATAAAGGCTGAAACAACTTCCAATAGCACGAATGATCTATTGAGTGTCCTAGCTACGGAGAAGAAACTGAAGCTGCAACTCAGGCTGACCCGAGCGTAAAATAAAACAAACACTCGAGTCAGGACATACATACTTATATGATGTAAGCTAAATCAAGTGTACTGTAATATAGAGCAAGTAACTTAAAGGATGCTTGGGACCGCCCATCCTCTAAGGATCCGTCAAACTATTTACTATGTAATATATTGCGCTATTATAATAGTGTCTATTTATAAAATAAACATACTTTTTTCTTAGCATTAAGGGGTTACCCATATAGCCCTTAACACGTAATAGTCCCAGTAGTCCATCCAATATCATAGCCCCTCCTGATCGGGAAGCCACCAGAGGATACCACACGGGCTACGGGAGAAATCCAAACTCGTACAAGGCTCGATATGGTAGGTGACACGGCACAACTAGGCAATGCCAGGGTAGATATACCAATTACGCTTCCGGACCGATGGTAACGCGAAGCCGCAGCAACCGCCCACCTCGAACAACACTCCCAAATCAAAGGTGCGCGCACCAAACAATCACAAGAGTAATAGAATGGCAACCGAAGAAGTGTGTTCGATCAGAGGAGCTACCTCATTAATCCGTCGATCGCTCCTGTTTTAGCCACCTTAAGCCGACTCACGGGAGTCGGGTCCACGTATATACCTTTCAAGAAACCGTCACCACCATCCTACTTCATTCTGGAATCTCCACCGCGTACACGGTTAGTCAAAGTGGTTTTCGGTATCGACAGAGAGTATGTCCATAACCGATCCCGGTCTCTTTGCCAACCCTTCGTTATTATAACCCGTGGTTATTTAAAAACAGTTTATACTTTAAATCAGAATAAACATTTCCATTTCAAAACTATAGATACGATATCATTTTAAAACCCAAAACAATAGGATATCGTTATATTCAAATATAATTCTTTCCAAAACCATACTGTTTATAATATCTGGAGACCAAATATTTGAATTATATCTTCAAAGGATAATGTTTTGGAAACTTTACTTAAATCCATAACTCCCAAACACAATGGTTTGGACATTCAACGGTATATATATAAATGGGTTAACTTTATGGTTACTTTGTAAAGAAGATAATTTACATAGCTTCACAAATATATTTCTTTATTTAAAGTTTAACCATAATTTAAATATCCCTTTATGTTCCCAAAACCATTTCAATTTTTATATATATCCAATTGGAGTATTTACTATTCAAAACTTAGTTTGGGTTTTATTCTTTCACAAATCAATGTTTTATATTTTTAGTCTTGAATATTCCCATAATTTCCATAAATAAAACTCCAAATTTTAACCATTAAATTTTTCCCAAAATTTACTTAATACCAGAATATTTATCTTTAATTTATTTAGGAAAATACAGTCATAAATATTATGTCTTAAGCTTTTCCAAAACTTAAGATAAAATAAAATTTATCAAATTCCATAAGTTTTAGAGCAATCAAATTCTAGATTCCATAGCACTTAGGAAATGCTACCTAAAGTTATGGGTAAAACTAGTCAAATTTCAAAAGACAGCATTTAAATGCTGTAATAGATTGTTTAACTTGATAAATATTTCCAAATATAACCTATTTATTTATTCATTTATTAACTGAAATCTTATTCTTTCAAAATCCCGATTTACCAAATAAGTTATATTCCATAAATTTATTTCTTTATTTATAACTTATTAAAAATCAATATAAATTCCTTTAAAGATATAAATCAAATATTTAACTTCCAAAATAATTTTAATTATTTCAGAAAATATTATAAGGACCACGGGCCTGTATATAGTTTTCTAGCCTAGGTCAAGTGGTACGGATTTATATCATTTCAATCCGTAGTTTACAAATATCCCGGGTCCTATCATTTCAAACCCGCAATCCCAAGTTTAACAGTTTAACAGTTAACAGCATAATTTAACAATAATAATCATTTAGGCCTATCATTTCAGCCCATAACAATCTACGTATAACAGGGAACTTGCAGTGTGATTTAAGCAGTAAATAAACAATAACATAATATAACTGTAGATATAATACAACAGATAATAACTGATGAGGTGTCAATTTAAATGGGGTTCATCATTTTATATTACACTACAGACAGATAATAGTGACATAAAATTTTACACATACACTTGCAATAATTTACGAAATATAAATACGTATGTCTGGTGAGAAATACTCACCTGAAAGTTGCAGAAAATTTGAATTCAAAACGACGATTCACCGGTAAAGACCGACAGAAAATAACGATCAAATTTCTTCTGATGTCGCCTAGATTCAAATCTAGAACAAATTCAAATATTTTGAAACGCGACTTTAGAATGTATGGTCAAGAAAGGATTAAAATAGAACGGAAATTGTTTTGACTTGCTCGACCACTCCACCGTATAATGTGACCTAAATATACCCAAACGTGAACCGTGCTAACACAAAAATTACGACAAAATTTCCTAAAACAAAAACGGCAAAATGTTGAATACGCATACACGTGCACACTTGCATTCCTATGTATTATGAAAATGTTGTTGCTTAAATTTTCCTCAAACTTAGAGTCACTTTTTCAAATCCAGCTACTATCTTACATTTTAAACTTAATTTGCATCATTGCTTTATGACTTCATCCATCTTCAATCTAAACTTTCCAGGCTTAAAAACTGTACAGACACACCTCATCCTATCTTCAACTATTACTAGCATCCCCAAACTCCAGCCTTTTACTAAACACTCAGGTTAGATGAATTCACTCACAAGGCTTGGTCATCATATCCAAAGCAAGTTTTTACTGATCCATTCGTGCACCGTGTGATACACAGATATGCACAGCCTATGAATTTTATAAATGCAGACTACCACTCAACTACGTTTTTCTTAATTCACTCATATATGCCTCTATGCTCTTTTCTTCTTCTATCCTCTTTTGCAATGACTTACCAAAACTAGAACCCAAACCTGGTCTAAGTTTACAAATAAAGTTTGTCTGAAAGGAGAAAAATGAGCAAATTCCTTATTATACCCCTAGTCGAACCCATGATTTTGAAATCAAAAGAAAACTCAGGTTAATGAGATGTTTGATAGAACTTGGTTTTACATATGTAAAAATTTTTTCAAAGTAACCTCTCAGTTCTATAAAGTTAGTACCTCTGACTTAATTATGTATACAAAAAAAAAAAAAAAAGAAAAAAAAGAAAAAAAAAAGAAAACTCTATAAACCCAGATCCATATGTTGTTCAAGGCATATGATAAGATTCTTAGAGAAAACAAAGTGGATAAATGGTAGTGTGGCCGAGCAAGGCAGAGATAAAACAAAATTTTCGAGGAAGAGGAAATATCTGAACAAAGAAAAGAAAATGACATAGACCATTTACCTGATAAGAGTTCGAGCCCGAGAAGAACAGACAAGAGAGAATGAAACTAAAGAAGATAAAGCAAAGTATATATAGATGGATTTTGCGAAATAGTCAGATATGAAACGTACGAGTATTAATGTAAGCGTTGATCTCTCCTACCACTCCTCTGTTAGAACGTTATGAGCGTGATTTACTGATCAGTTTGCAAAAGGATAAATCTTCGAAATATACAGGGGAAGCCAAGAGTTTCACAACGTATAAAGCTTGATGATAATTTAATGCCAGATTAATTTCCTGCGTGATTTGAGCTCATACCAGAGAACTGGTATCTTGGCAGGTATACATTGTTATAACTTCAAATTTATGTGATGTGTGATTAAATGATAAAACGGCAAGGCACATAAATTTGAACTGATGCGCATTTGAAGGGTGCTTGATTTATATTTTTTTTTCTTTCCAGATGATATGTGTGATTTTAAACTGCTCATTATGAATATATTTTGATTTCACAATATGTTCCAATTAAACAGTTGCATGGTTAAAGCAAACATGCTTTGAAGTAGTTGCAGAGATTTATGGGGAAAATGGCAAGAATAGAAACGGAGCATTGCTTTGAAATCTGAACGTTTTGCATATATGCGTGATTTCTCCTTTCAGTTTCAAAGAAATAAAGGTTTCAATATTAAGAGGAAGAGAAATCAAATCTGCTGCCAGTTATACACAATTGATTGAATGCATCAGTTTCTTATGTTAATTGTTTACTCACGTGATTAAAGCAATGGGATAAATATATAGGGCTTTGAATATAACTGACGAGCTAAATCAGAGGAGATAAATCAATAGTTATCAATTATACAAGATGTCAGGGAATACGTTCACATTTCAAGCATTGATTTGGTAAATATTTGCTTTAAATCTTCGTATGAATTAAAGGAGAGATAAATGGGAATGAAAACATCAGTTTCTATATGATAAATGCTTATACGTGATTTAGTTTATACATTGATTTATAGGCAAACAAACGGCAAATAGTGATACAATGCAATATTCCCTTGGTCTTAAGAAACGGCAGAGGTGCTGATACAACTAGTGATTCAAGCAAATACATATAGATTTGTTTTAACTGTAGGTTGCGTGATTCATTTCCAGTTTTAATGCATGCGTGATATATCTTCCAAATATAAATATTTGCACGTTATAAGAATTTTTTTTTCAAAAGCATGCGTGCCTTATAAATTTCCAGATTTGATGAATATGGACTGTGTAATTTCCTTCCAGGATACTTTGCTTGAATTATATGTGTGATTAGGAACGGAAAATTTTATTTATTTATTTATTTATTGCACAATAAAGGTGAAATAGAGAGATATACATGGGAATTGAGAAGTTGAAAAGATAGGCAAGGTTAAGTATGAATGCGTGATTTAAAACTGCCAATTGAAATCTAGATTTAATGCATGCGATAACTGCAATTTTTATGAGAAGCTTTGATTTCAAAATCTTATACTATTTAATGTAGGCGTGATTTTAGATTGATGATTTGCAGATAAAAGGATTTGTTTGAGGCGGAATCAAATGGACAAATGGGGAGAAAAGGGCAAGCAGCTTAAATGGTTTAAAGTATCAGTTTTATATATATAAATATGTAAATATGAATACGTGTGTGATGATTCATTTATATTTACATAAATTTTGATTTGTATTAAATATGTTTACAAATGTATTTGGACGTTCGCAGATACCATACTAGATCATAGGCAAAAACACAGGGGAAAAAGAGGAAGCTGTAGAGATTTAAAGCTTTCAGTTACAAAAGTTATAAATATGTTTACGTGATATAAGATTTAGGCAGTTACACAACATATAAAGTTTGAAAATATGTAAATATGCATGCGTGATTTCAGCATGCTTTGATTCTCCTATGTTTGATTTAATAAACAAACTGGCCAGACTTAATGCAAAACTTTTTAAAAAGAAACGTACAAAATGAAAAGTTGCGTGATATAAGCCTGGATATAAAGTTTGTACGTAACTTTATGTTCTTTTTTTTTTAGTTCAGTTTGCAAAAATTATAAGTTTTTGAATTTACTGGAAGGCCGAGAGATTTGCTTCAGTTTTCTCTTTGAATAAATGCTTAAACGTGATTGAAGAAATAAACAAGGGAAGTTATCAATGCATGATTTTATTTCTGAGAAAAGGAAAGGCAAACTCATATTCAATTCAGTTTTGATTTACAAAAGGTTTAATTAAGGCATACGTTGATATGGGGAGAAATAAGGTAAGTATACATCAGAGGATGAACGAAAGAGTTGATATGTATCGTATCAATTTAGGCATGTACAAATTTCTCCTTGGATTTTTGTCTCACACGTTACTTCCATGTTAAGTTTTTACTTCATTTTATTTATTTGATTTTAGTTTGAAAACAATAAATGGAATGGCAAGAATTTATGCAAAGCTTAGAAAAACGTATACAAATTTATTTAAAATCAGACTGTCAGTTAATGCAACGTAACGTTTGTTATAAAATCTCTGACTGATATTTTGCTCCAAAATTTTACGAAAACATGATTTTTACACTACGCTAAACAGACGCAGTCCAAAACATCAAAAATTTTCATAAAAATAACATTTTAAAAACACACGTTTTATTACGTCACTTATACCCTATAATTGACGCGTCCTTTAAACGCGAAATTTAACAGTTCAAAAATAGCTTAAATTTTCACAGTTATTATTTAATTTTATTGACATATACAAATTTTATAAAATATATCTCCAAATAAAATAATTAACTATTTTGATAAACACAATTTATATAAAATATATTTCAAAGTTAAATAATTAAAATAAAATAAATAGCTAAAACTAGGGCTGTTACACTCTCCCCCACTTAAAAACTTTTCGTCCTCGAAAAGGAACGAAAGGAAAAGAATCAAAAGAGGATAAGCTAGACAAACAAGAATCTTAAACGAATAGTTCCGGATTTGAAACACGAAGAAGATCCTCCAGAATCGGTTCTACTCTTCAGTTTGACCGTTAGTCCATGGGTGATAAACGGTGCTTAGGTCTCGATGAGTAACAAAGGTTTCAAAGAATATTGAAAGATTCCTAAATAGGCTGGTAGAAGCAATCGCCTCCCCATTCTGTAGCAGATAGGGAAACCAAGGACACTTAAAAATAGTTCATAAACAAAATAAGATAATAAATTTGAAATCATAATGCTTTTGAGATTATAATACTTTGAAGGTCGTTAAAATTTATAGATATCATCATCTGGAAATCATATTACAAAAATCATAGCACTTTTTAAAATAATCTTCATTTATACCTTTTAAATTCAATGCCAAATAATACTCATTTCAAAGTTGAAATATTTTAAGGTTCATTTATTCAATTATAAAATTTTCAAAACATTTTATTTTTAAAAACAGCAGCACTTATAATATGTTACGGTAGATATAATAGTATTTTCCAATCAATTCATTATTCTACTTAACTCTTGATTTAGCAATAACCTAACACTTTATTTAAAATACCTATTTTATAATTAAGATATTCCTTTAATAAGTTACACTTGAAATTTCCATTTGAAAACCAAATTCTCAATTATCAAATTTTAGTGATATTAAAATACATCTTAATCATAATTATCCATTTTTCAAGACATGTCTATTTCCAAAACAAGGATAGAAATTCAAATTTGATGAACTCAAATCAAATAGAATCCAAGCTAGTTAAAATCAGAAGGTCCGATGATTAAATAACAGAATAAGGAACTGGGTAAGTCTATATAAATCGCGGACAACCTTGACCTGGTCAACCGTGACTTGAAGAGTCGGATCGATATGATTGGGTAAATCTATATTTGATCCGAAGAGATAGAGTTCGGAATAACCAAAGAAACTGGCATATAAACCGAGGATAAATATAAATCTCTGGTGAATCAATGTTAATGGTAAAGGAGTTTCGCCCCTTTATTAGAATAATGGCGAGACCGCCAATTTACTATAAAGATCATCCGAAGTGGAGTTATGGGACACTCCAGAATCTAAAGTAGATGAAAGTGAGGGACACGGATGAACTTTGGAACCACAGGGAATGTTCCAAATTCGAAAAGGAAGAGGTTCAAGCTCGAATGAAGGTGATTCTATAAATCAATTTACCATACATTCTAAGTTTGCCTAGAGCCAAAGCTCTGATACCAAATGTAACGACCCAATATTTTCAACCATTCGCATCCGCACATGTCGGACTTGAATTGTTCAAAATACTGCGTTGTAGAATAAATTTAGCAAACTCAGAATATACAGTAAATAAATCACAGAATCACATACACAGATATCAGAATCTCGCAGCGGAAATTAAAATTTAGTGGTTCATGAAGCCACTGATACATCTTTAACAAAACAGAACTTACATTGTCTATAATCCTCAATACAAATTTTAACATACACAGATAGAGAGTCTTCAAAGTCTTGAATTCCAGAAAGGATAAAGGCTGAAACAACTTCCAATAGCACGAATGATCTATTGAGTGTCCTAGCTACGGAGAAGAAACTGAAGCTGCAACTCAGGCTGACCCGAGCGTAAAATAAAACAAACACTCGAGTCAGGACATACATACTTATATGATGTAAGCTAAATCAAGTGTACTGTAATATAGAGCAAGTAACTTAAAGGATGCTTGGGACCGCCCATCCTCTAAGGATCCGTCAAACTATTTACTATGTAATATATTGCGCTATTATAATAGTGTCTATTTATAAAATAAACATACTTTTTTCTTAGCATTAAGGGGTTACCCATATAGCCCTTAACACGTAATAGTCCCAGTAGTCCATCCAATATCATAGCCCCTCCTGATCGGGAAGCCACCAGAGGATACCACACGGGCTACGGGAGAAATCCAAACTCGTACAAGGCTCGATATGGTAGGTGACACGGCACAACTAGGCAATGCCAGGGTAGATATACCAATTACGCTTCCGGACCGATGGTAACGCGAAGCCGCAGCAACCGCCCACCTCGAACAACACTCCCAAATCAAAGGTGCGCGCACCAAACAATCACAAGAGTAATAGAATGGCAACCGAAGAAGTGTGTTCGATCAGAGGAGCTACCTCATTAATCCGTCGATCGCTCCTGTTTTAGCCACCTTAAGCCGACTCACGGGAGTCGGGTCCACGTATATACCTTTCAAGAAACCGTCACCACCATCCTACTTCATTCTGGAATCTCCACCGCGTACACGGTTAGTCAAAGTGGTTTTCGGTATCGACAGAGAGTATGTCCATAACCGATCCCGGTCTCTTTGCCAACCCTTCGTTATTATAACCCGTGGTTATTTAAAAACAGTTTATACTTTAAATCAGAATAAACATTTCCATTTCAAAACTATAGATACGATATCATTTTAAAACCCAAAACAATAGGATATCGTTATATTCAAATATAATTCTTTCCAAAACCATACTGTTTATAATATCTGGAGACCAAATATTTGAATTATATCTTCAAAGGATAATGTTTTGGAAACTTTACTTAAATCCATAACTCCCAAACACAATGGTTTGGACATTCAACGGTATATATATAAATGGGTTAACTTTATGGTTACTTTGTAAAGAAGATAATTTACATAGCTTCACAAATATATTTCTTTATTTAAAGTTTAACCATAATTTAAATATCCCTTTATGTTCCCAAAACCATTTCAATTTTTATATATATCCAATTGGAGTATTTACTATTCAAAACTTAGTTTGGGTTTTATTCTTTCACAAATCAATGTTTTATATTTTTAGTCTTGAATATTCCCATAATTTCCATAAATAAAACTCCAAATTTTAACCATTAAATTTTTCCCAAAATTTACTTAATACCAGAATATTTATCTTTAATTTATTTAGGAAAATACAGTCATAAATATTATGTCTTAAGCTTTTCCAAAACTTAAGATAAAATAAAATTTATCAAATTCCATAAGTTTTAGAGCAATCAAATTCTAGATTCCATAGCACTTAGGAAATGCTACCTAAAGTTATGGGTAAAACTAGTCAAATTTCAAAAGACAGCATTTAAATGCTGTAATAGATTGTTTAACTTGATAAATATTTCCAAATATAACCTATTTATTTATTCATTTATTAACTGAAATCTTATTCTTTCAAAATCCCGATTTACCAAATAAGTTATATTCCATAAATTTATTTCTTTATTTATAACTTATTAAAAATCAATATAAATTCCTTTAAAGATATAAATCAAATATTTAACTTCCAAAATAATTTTAAATATTTCAGAAAATATTATAAGGACCACGGGCCTGTATATAGTTTTCTAGCCTAGGTCAAGTGGTACGGATTTATATCATTTCAATCCGTAGTTTACAAATATCCCGGGTCCTATCATTTCAAACCCGCAATCCCAAGTTTAACAGTTTAACAGTTAACAGCATAATTTAACAATAATAATCATTTAGGCCTATCATTTCAGCCCATAACAATCTACGTATAACAGGGAACTTGCAGTGTGATTTAAGCAGTAAATAAACAATAACATAATATAACTGTAGATATAATACAACAGATAATAACTGATGAGGTGTCAATTTAAATGGGGTTCATCATTTTATATTACACTACAGACAGATAATAGTGACATAAAATTTTACACATACACTTGCAATAATTTACGAAATATAAATACGTATGTCTGGTGAGAAATACTCACCTGAAAGTTGCAGAAAATTTGAATTCAAAACGACGATTCACCGGTAAAGACCGACAGAAAATAACGATCAAATTTCTTCTGATGTCGCCTAGATTCAAATCTAGAACAAATTCAAATATTTTGAAACGCGACTTTAGAATGTATGGTCAAGAAAGGATTAAAATAGAACGGAAATTGTTTTGACTTGCTCGACCACTCCACCGTATAATGTGACCTAAATATACCCAAACGTGAACCGTGCTAACACAAAAATTACGACAAAATTTCCTAAAACAAAAACGGCAAAATGTTGAATACGCATACACGTGCACACTTGCATTCCTATGTATTATGAAAATGTTGTTGCTTAAATTTTCCTCAAACTTAGAGTCACTTTTTCAAATCCAGCTACTATCTTACATTTTAAACTTAATTTGCATCATTGCTTTATGACTTCATCCATCTTCAATCTAAACTTTCCAGGCTTAAAAACTGTACAGACACACCTCATCCTATCTTCAACTATTACTAGCATCCCCAAACTCCAGCCTTTTACTAAACACTCAGGTTAGATGAATTCACTCACAAGGCTTGGTCATCATATCCAAAGCAAGTTTTTACTGATCCATTCGTGCACCGTGTGATACACAGATATGCACAGCCTATGAATTTTATAAATGCAGACTACCACTCAACTACGTTTTTCTTAATTCACTCATATATGCCTCTATGCTCTTTTCTTCTTCTATCCTCTTTTGCAATGACTTACCAAAACTAGAACCCAAACCTGGTCTAAGTTTACAAATAAAGTTTGTCTGAAAGGAGAAAAATGAGCAAATTCCTTATTATACCCCTAGTCGAACCCATGATTTTGAAATCAAAAGAAAACTCAGGTTAATGAGATGTTTGATAGAACTTGGTTTTACATATGTAAAAATTTTTTCAAAGTAACCTCTCAGTTCTATAAAGTTAGTACCTCTGACTTAATTATGTATACAAAAAAAAAAAAAAAAAAAAAAGAAAAAAAAAAGAAAACTCTATAAACCCAGATCCATATGTTGTTCAAGGCATATGATAAGATTCTTAGAGAAAACAAAGTGGATAAATGGTAGTGTGGCCGAGCAAGGCAGAGATAAAACAAAATTTTCGAGGAAGAGGAAATATCTGAACAAAGAAAAGAAAATGACATAGACCATTTACCTGATAAGAGTTCGAGCCCGAGAAGAACAGACAAGAGAGAATGAAACTAAAGAAGATAAAGCAAAGTATATATAGATGGATTTTGCGAAATAGTCAGATATGAAACGTACGAGTATTAATGTAAGCGTTGATCTCTCCTACCACTCCTCTGTTAGAACGTTATGAGCGTGATTTACTGATCAGTTTGCAAAAGGATAAATCTTCGAAATATACAGGGGAAGCCAAGAGTTTCACAACGTATAAAGCTTGATGATAATTTAATGCCAGATTAATTTCCTGCGTGATTTGAGCTCATACCAGAGAACTGGTATCTTGGCAGGTATACATTGTTATAACTTCAAATTTATGTGATGTGTGATTAAATGATAAAACGGCAAGGCACATAAATTTGAACTGATGCGCATTTGAAGGGTGCTTGATTTATATTTTTTTTTCTTTCCAGATGATATGTGTGATTTTAAACTGCTCATTATGAATATATTTTGATTTCACAATATGTTCCAATTAAACAGTTGCATGGTTAAAGCAAACATGCTTTGAAGTAGTTGCAGAGATTTATGGGGAAAATGGCAAGAATAGAAACGGAGCATTGCTTTGAAATCTGAACGTTTTGCATATATGCGTGATTTCTCCTTTCAGTTTCAAAGAAATAAAGGTTTCAATATTAAGAGGAAGAGAAATCAAATCTGCTGCCAGTTATACACAATTGATTGAATGCATCAGTTTCTTATGTTAATTGTTTACTCACGTGATTAAAGCAATGGGATAAATATATAGGGCTTTGAATATAACTGACGAGCTAAATCAGAGGAGATAAATCAATAGTTATCAATTATACAAGATGTCAGGGAATACGTTCACATTTCAAGCATTGATTTGGTAAATATTTGCTTTAAATCTTCGTATGAATTAAAGGAGAGATAAATGGGAATGAAAACATCAGTTTCTATATGATAAATGCTTATACGTGATTTAGTTTATACATTGATTTATAGGCAAACAAACGGCAAATAGTGATACAATGCAATATTCCCTTGGTCTTAAGAAACGGCAGAGGTGCTGATACAACTAGTGATTCAAGCAAATACATATAGATTTGTTTTAACTGTAGGTTGCGTGATTCATTTCCAGTTTTAATGCATGCGTGATATATCTTCCAAATATAAATATTTGCACGTTATAAGAATTTTTTTTTCAAAAGCATGCGTGCCTTATAAATTTCCAGATTTGATGAATATGGACTGTGTAATTTCCTTCCAGGATACTTTGCTTGAATTATATGTGTGATTAGGAACGGAAAATTTTATTTATTTATTTATTTATTGCACAATAAAGGTGAAATAGAGAGATATACATGGGAATTGAGAAGTTGAAAAGATAGGCAAGGTTAAGTATGAATGCGTGATTTAAAACTGCCAATTGAAATCTAGATTTAATGCATGCGATAACTGCAATTTTTATGAGAAGCTTTGATTTCAAAATCTTATACTATTTAATGTAGGCGTGATTTTAGATTGATGATTTGCAGATAAAAGGATTTGTTTGAGGCGGAATCAAATGGACAAATGGGGAGAAAAGGGCAAGCAGCTTAAATGGTTTAAAGTATCAGTTTTATATATATAAATATGTAAATATGAATACGTGTGTGATGATTCATTTATATTTACATAAATTTTGATTTGTATTAAATATGTTTACAAATGTATTTGGACGTTCGCAGATACCATACTAGATCATAGGCAAAAACACAGGGGAAAAAGAGGAAGCTGTAGAGATTTAAAGCTTTCAGTTACAAAAGTTATAAATATGTTTACGTGATATAAGATTTAGGCAGTTACACAACATATAAAGTTTGAAAATATGTAAATATGCATGCGTGATTTCAGCATGCTTTGATTCTCCTATGTTTGATTTAATAAACAAACTGGCCAGACTTAATGCAAAACTTTTTAAAAAGAAACGTACAAAATGAAAAGTTGCGTGATATAAGCCTGGATATAAAGTTTGTACGTAACTTTATGTTCTTTTTTTTTTAGTTCAGTTTGCAAAAATTATAAGTTTTTGAATTTACTGGAAGGCCGAGAGATTTGCTTCAGTTTTCTCTTTGAATAAATGCTTAAACGTGATTGAAGAAATAAACAAGGGAAGTTATCAATGCATGATTTTATTTCTGAGAAAAGGAAAGGCAAACTCATATTCAATTCAGTTTTGATTTACAAAAGGTTTAATTAAGGCATACGTTGATATGGGGAGAAATAAGGTAAGTATACATCAGAGGATGAACGAAAGAGTTGATATGTATCGTATCAATTTAGGCATGTACAAATTTCTCCTTGGATTTTTGTCTCACACGTTACTTCCATGTTAAGTTTTTACTTCATTTTATTTATTTGATTTTAGTTTGAAAACAATAAATGGAATGGCAAGAATTTATGCAAAGCTTAGAAAAACGTATACAAATTTATTTAAAATCAGACTGTCAGTTAATGCAACGTAACGTTTGTTATAAAATCTCTGACTGATATTTTGCTCCAAAATTTTACGAAAACATGATTTTTACACTACGCTAAACAGACGCAGTCCAAAACATCAAAAATTTTCATAAAAATAACATTTTAAAAACACACGTTTTATTACGTCACTTATACCCTATAATTGACGCGTCCTTTAAACGCGAAATTTAACAGTTCAAAAATAGCTTAAATTTTCACAGTTATTATTTAATTTTATTGACATATACAAATTTTATAAAATATATCTCCAAATAAAATAATTAACTATTTTGATAAACACAATTTATATAAAATATATTTCAAAGTTAAATAATTAAAATAAAATAAATAGCTAAAACTAGGGCTGTTACAAATATGGGGCTGCCACCAACTATGCCACCAATTAAGTCACCAACCATGTCATCAACCCCCACCAACCATCTTCTCCCTTTATAAATGCACCATGTTCTTCTTCATAAGATACATCCCATCTTCAATCCAATAGTAAGAAGAAGAAAATATAAGCTCTAAGAGAAAAGACTTTAAAGAGCGAGATTGAGTATTGAGTTAAAAGTATTTTGTAACTAATTTGTGATATTTTCCTCAAATAAAAGATCTGTAGAAACCCGAAGACATAGGCATAGGTTGCCGAACTCCATTATCAAGTCTGTGTGTCTTACCATTCTGCATTTATTTCTTTTCTCACAAATCTAGTTATAAGGAAATTTGTGTAATTTCCCAACAATTGGTATCAAATCTAGAATTTGTGAGAAAGGAAATCAGACTCGAGTATGAGCGATAGCTGTGGATGAAGGAAAGGTGAAAACCGAGAAGTTCGATGGTGCTGATTTTAGCTTTTAGAAAATGCAGGTTGAAGATTACCTATACTAAAAAAAGCTTTATCAACCCCTCTCAAAAAAGAAGCCAAAGAGTATGAAGGATGAAGATTAGGCCCTTCTCGATAGACAGGTCCTCAGAGTTATTTGATTGATGTTATGTGACGCACCACCTCGAGACCCACATTAACAAAGAGCATTATGGAGTAATACTGTCTGTTAATGCGGAGAATAAGGCTGGTTAAGAACGACCATCCGTAAGCTTTGTCTTAAACAAGTATTGAATACGTCGATTGAGTGCTCTAATTTTTTCTCTTTACCTTTCTCAAGTGGATGGACATACTCAATAAATGTTTAACACTAAACTACAGTGGCTAATGGATCTATCAGAACAAAATATAACAATAATAAATACAACAAATCATAGAAAAACAGTCACATATACATACATATAAACAGATATATCATAGTACACTACATAGTGATACAACAGTGGTGGTACATGGACCACAATATATACATCGAGTCAGAAAGAATAAGTATGTATCAGAGTTCACAAAATAACAACAAGGCTACACAAAAGATGACTAGCGTCCAAAAGAAAGAAAGATAATCCAAAGTGGAAGCAGCATAGTGGTAATCTACAGCAGGTGTCTAACGTGAAATAACTCGGTCTGACCCGAGTACATAAAATACACGGGTCAGTCTAGCTTAAATAAACTTATTAGCACAAGACAGATGAAGTTTAGGGATAAATGATAATATTTCTTCTCAAAAGAGAAGAAGCAACACCAAATATATAGATATCAACTACCAAATATCATAGGTGGGTTTCTCGAAAGAGGCAAGTTGTAACGACCCTGACTCGACCTTCGAAAATCGGCGCTAAAATACATCACCCGTATTCGAATGCCGCAGATTCAAATGTCGAATATGGTTTACCGGAGCTTATAACATATTAAGTACAACAACACAGCAAAAGAAAAATGAACAATATCATTGATATATAATATTCGATACAACACATTGATACAAATGATATCAATATACATCAGGGATACACAACAGCGGAAAGAAAACACTAGCAGCGGAAATATAAAGTGACAGCAGAAGATGAAGCAAACTAGGCAACAACAATGGAAAGATAGTGTCTTCAATTGCCCAAGCTCCAAAGATTCCAATCCAAAAGCTCGTACCACCATCAAACTAAATCAAGCAAACCTGATCCACAATGCGATTTCCAAACCAATGACTTCGAAGACTATTGAATCTACATCTACTAGCTGATTATCTGAAAATCTAACTCTAGGCTGCCCATGTGGAAAATTATCGGCACCCAGAGTTTAGATAGGGAACAATAAACTCTAGGTCAGTCATGGGACTGGTATGAGCAAACAAAAACAGTTTATCTTTAAAAGCAAAACAAAAAGATTTAAAAGAAATCCATAATGTTTTTTGGAAAACGAAACTACCATAAGGCTTCCCCGCACACACACAATGCAAACGCACAATTGGAGGAGATTTCTCCTTATGATAGTCAAACATGCTTGATATGCAAAATCCTTTTGATATTATTATTAGTGCATAGTGTAGAAAACATTTGCAAGTATAATATTAATCTTAGCCAGCATACCACATTTCATCGTATGCCTACTATAGCTATCATGTTCAATAGTAGGTTACCGCCACATTACATGGCAGGTTATACAACTAAAACCGTACAGGGCACGTATTCTTTCTTTGGATTTCCAACAATGGTCAGGCTAAGGAACTTCCTGGGCCATATCGGTACGCCTCTGGAGGGACGCCCCGAGAACTTAACTAGCTCTCTGCCAACACAAGGCCAGGTTACCCCTGCCTGGAAGTAACACCTACTAGTATGCCATCCCCGGTCGTAACCAACCTTTATCCGAGCGCTCACACCAACACCACAAAGTAATAAATTTGCAGTAACCACAGAGGTTAAATATCTGGGCTCCATACCATGATACCACCTCTATCCAGAAGGAAATGGACATACCCTCAAAGGGCGCTACCCCCAAATAACCTTGCCGCATCTTTCCTGTTTCGACCATTCCAGGTTGTGAGGTTCGACGAGGTCACGTCCACAAAGCTACGCTTTTCACAAAAAGCAATGCTTCGATCAATAAATGATTAACAACACTTCGTATGCCACATTACCAAATTGGGAATGTATCTCTAGTAACCATCAACTACATAACCTCTGAGCTCGTACGTCTCAGAGAAGGGTGTTAAGCTAAGAGAATAAATTCTCCACCACCAAACAGAAATGTATTTGATAGAAACTAGCTTTACGTCTCAAAGTGTAATGTCAGACACACATCCATACAAGTTTGTTCCGAGTTTGAACAGAACCGAAGGCACTTCACAAAGAAGCCCTTGCAATCCGGGTATTCACAATCCCGATCGGACCCCCCATCACATATGGAGATATCTATACCGACGCGACTCAGTGCAGAGACATTCGACGGGTAATCCATTCGTTCTCGAAAATACCCGGTCTTTACCACCGGTCTTCAAATGCAATCCATAACGTCGTACCATTATTCGAAATGGGTTATATGACACAAGGTCCTCTCCCAGCTAAACCGAATAATGAGTGCAATATTTTAAAGCCATATAGATATTGGGATCTTAGTAAGTCACACTTATTTCCCAAAACCTTCTTTTTAATGGTTTAAACAAATTACCATTTTCAAATCTTTAAACAAAAAGTTTCACTTCACAAAGTTTACCAATCTTTCACAAAGATTCATTCATAGCTTTCAAAACAATTCCATTTTAAATTTGAAACCCTTTCAACACAAATTGGAAATCCTTTCTTTATATGAAAGCTATTATTTTTTTTGAAAAACAAGGGTTTTCGTTTCGAAAAAATCCGATTAAATATACACAAGTTATAGCTTTTAAATATAAACTTGGGTTAAATTCAAATTCCCAAAATAATACTTTAAAAATACTTTAAAGATGGTTTAAAAACTATATATATATATATATATATATATATATAGTATAATTTGTATAACCCTTTCAAAACATAGTTTTACAAAATAATTTCAAATCTCTAATAAGATATATTATTTTCAAGCTAAATTCCAATTTCAAAACTTCCCTTTCAAAGGCTTTTCATATTCAATTCAATTCCATTTCAAAAATCACTTGGATTCAAAATTCAACTTTAAAACCATTTCATAATATTTAATTCAAATATTTGTGACTTAACCGATTTCCTCGTGCAATTGATATTTGTGTGTGTATAGTGTAGTCCAGGGGTTTTACACAATAGTGCAACATCATCAATCATCACAGATTCAATCATATCAATATCGATAAGCGGTATAATCTATAACGCTTATCCCCCATTCACAGATTCACAGATAAATAATATATACATTCATTACAGATAAATAAATTACATTCATCACAGCTTGAATCAAAATAATTCATATCACAAAGCATCACACATCAGGGAAGTCAAACAATTCAAACATTCAATAGAATCCAAACATTCATAAATAAGATCAATAAATTATCTGATTATTTTAAATCAGATTAATTACTTATGAATAAATTATTAATCTTGGTTAATTAATATTAGTTAATTACAAACCATATTAATTAATTATCCTTTAATCATTTATTAATTAGCATTTAATAATAAATTTATCAATCTTTAATTATTAATTAATCAACTTTAATTAATAAGTCAATTAACCTTTAATCATTAAATAATTAACCTTTAATTATTTAATTATCCTTTAACTAATTATCCCTAATTAATTACATTAATTAATTAACCCTTAATTAATTACCATTTAATTAATTATCCTTAACTAATTACAATAAGTGATTATCCTAATCACTTTCATTAATTAATTAACCTTTAATTATCCTCAAATTAATTACCTTAATTAATTAATCACATAAATTAATTAATTATCCTTTAATTAATTATTATTTAACCACTTGATTAATCTACCACTAATCATTAATTAATTGTCCTTAATTACTTTCATTAAGTAATTATCTTTAAGTAATTAAATACCCTTACTTAATTACCTTTAATTAATTAATTAACCTTTAAGTAATTAATTATCCTCAAATTAATTAATAAATTAATTAACCTTTGATTATTAAATAATTAACCTTAATTAATCTTTAATTAAGCAATTATTCTTTAAGTAATTATATTTAATTACTTATATTAACAAATCATTAATTACCTAATTAATTTTTAAGATAAACCATTTTATCTTTTATTAACCACTTTATTTATCATTTGAAATCTTTATTAAAAATCTCTGAAATAAATTCACCATCAACTTATTATCTCAAAACCTTTAAGTTAAAATTAATAATTAAAAATCTTTTAACCAATTCAAAACTTGGATTAACATTTACTAAAGAGTTTGTTTTATCCAAAAATTGTTTAAAGTGAACTTGATTTGTTTTAAAGATTATAAACTGTTTTTATTATGCTCAAAACTATAAACCCAAGCCAACCGTTCGAAATACTTGAGACAAACCCGGGTTATCTTCCCACTTCCTCATCTTCGAGTCGAACGCATGCCTTCTCGAGTTTGGACCCGAGCTACCACCTTCATCCCCAAATTATCACAAACCCAGACATAAGGACACCCCAATGATCTCCGATAAACTTGGCCATCATCCACAACTCATCGATGATCGACTCGAGCTCATCGACCCCCCAGAAACCTCAAAAACCTCAATCGTCGACGAACTTGAAATCTAGCTGTTTGACCCATACTGAAATAAACTCGACCACCCAAAAACCCATTCGCCTCACTGTCTTAGGCCACTGGACGCCAAGAAATTCTGATCAGAGCATCGCCGATCTTCCTTCTTCCGGTTGCCACTGGTGCGATTGATTCTATTGCGATAACGAAGCGATGGCAACACGAAATCTGACCGTAACTAAAACATAAGACAAAACCCTAGATCGATCTCATCTGCCTTCCACAATGGATTATAAATTCATTGCACATTTTTTTGATGATCCTTGGCCTTCCAACCAGCTACGACCTCTATCTCGAGATAAAAAATAACACCGATCACCAGAATTTCGTCCAAACCCATTTTACGTTCATCTTACGAATTCTTGCAATTTACTAAGTTAGAAATCATGAATTTTATTTTAAAAATCATGGTTTACAATGTCGAATCTGGTTATATAAGTGAATTTAGAGATTATGATACACAAATATTAACATATATTTAAGCTTCACTGCTTTCTCTTATTTCCAGTATAAACTGTTTCCAAACTTTACTTAAAATATTTTTAAAATTTTGATCTTGTTCATTCAAGCTTATTATGTTCAGATATCATGAGCTATAAGAAGCTAGAGGGAGAGAATTTGAAATTTTGAACAGGTTTTAAACCCTGTAATGAATGAACAGAGGCATGTTTTTGCCTGTTCCATACATATACACATATATTAACACACATATATAAAAATATCATTTTTAAACAACATGCACATCATAATTCATAGCATTCTTCAAAGATCATCACATGAAAATCAGGTATATCAAGCTTTAAGCATTTATAAGGATGGTTTGCTCACCTGAGAGATGAAGAAAGAGGACCTGGAATTGGATCCTAACTTTGATTTAAAATTGGAATTTGTTCTTGATTTATGTCTATACTTGATTGCTGAGTAGAAATGATCTTGTACTTGATGTTTTTGAAACCTCTTTTTATTTTGATTCCAGGTTGATGCTGAGATGATTCCTTTTCCATTGTTTCCAGGTTGAAGCTTTTCAGTTTTTTTCTTCTTCTTTTTTCTTTCTTTCATTTTCAGGCTTGAAGATTGTTTTAGATTTTTTTCTTTGTGTTTCCAGGTTTGAGAAATTTTAAACTAAAAACATCCTGATCTTTTCTTTACATATATTTTATATGTTTCAGTTTTAAAAGAAATGAAGCCACTTGTCTATATTAAGTTATATTAATCTAACACTTGTAATTCTCATACTCTTATTTATTTACAAATGTCATTAACATCACTTTTATGTTTAAATCCTTTCTTCAAATAAATTTAAAATTTATGTTTAGACCTTTATTTAAATAAATCTATAATTTATGGTTTAAATCTTTTCATTTTAAAATTTATGAATTTATTTATCTCTTATGTTTTATGTATTATACAAAATATTCTTAACTTATTAATTTCAAAAGATATATATATATATATATATATATATATATATATATCAAAGCTTTTATATTTATTATTGTCTTACATTTGCATTCATACATTTTATTTTGTACTTATACAATTTTAAAACAAATGGTTTAAAATCAAATTATTCATTACTGATAAATAATTGTATATATATATATATATATCCATATATATTAGTTCCTTGGAAATATAAAATGAGTGAATCCATTTTATTTATAAAATATCTCCAATTGAAAATAAAATATTTTAAAATTCAATATGATTTTAAAATAAATATTTTTAGATTTTTCAAATTTAAATTCTATTTAAAATCAATCCATACACACACACACACACACATATATATAAACAAACAAATGTTTCATTTGGAAAGTTTCAAATTAATTTTAAACATAGTATTTTCAAATTCAATTTATTTGTAAAATATCTACAATTGAATTCCCAAATTAAATTAAATTTATTTTAGAGTTTCAAATTCAAAATGTAATTCAAAATAAATCTATACACATATAAATAAACAGGGACCTCCTCCTTCCTCTTCGGAAGTGGATGTAACTCCTGACTCTATCCTTTGGGTCTTCGATGAGAAAGCGTGGGTTCACACTCCATCCGGCATGTGGTACTCTTCTATGGGAGGATTATATTATACCTATGTCAGTAACACTGGAGGTGAGTGCAGGTATGTCTTTTATCACGTTGTTGGCGAGGGTCTGATCTTGATTAGGGAGGGGGTTGTAGGTGAGACGAATAAAAGTATCTTCTTTGGCAACACTTGGGATAGGAAATTTGTATACTCTCCGGATTCTGTTGGTTATGTCTCTGATCTTGCTAGTCTTTTCTCTGGGTATGCCAATGTCATAGGTCCTGTCTCCATGGATGATGCTGTTACGACTTCCTCCTTTAGGGGATAGTCACGTAACATAGTTGTATAGGCATCTTGCCTATCTCCTGTGCTTTTACCTTTTTCTGTGTGGTCTTCCACGCATGCGTTGTTGTGCTGAGTTTGTTCAGAGCAACTGTATATTAGCTGTTAGTCGTTGTGACTAGCACCTATTCTCTTATATATTATTATTTGTTATAATAAAAGTGGCACGGTCCATTATAAAAAACCGGTCGGCCTTGCCAAAAAAAAAAACAGGCACCTATCAATTTAATTTGGAAAATACCAAATTAATTCACAATTAAATTTCAAAAATTAAATTAATTACCAATTTAAATTTGGTTTGAAAACGGGAATGTTACACAAGTTTAACCACAACATCAATTAGTCACGAATATTCGCCTCATATCATTGGCATTAACAACAACCAATATAATGGCATCCATCAACACCATAACTTCTAAATAGAAAATCAAAAATCTCAATTAAACGCTAAAGGATAGCAATCAGAAATAACTCCTAAATAGGAAATCACAAATCTCAAAAATGTGCCAAAGGATGGCAACCATAAATCATAATATATAGAACTCGGTTAAGAGTTCAAAACTCCAAATGTAATCACCATATAATAAATCTTCAAATGGTTCAATGGCCCAATAACTTCGAATTGGCGAAAACATTCGAAAATCACAAATAAATCAAGAAATATCACCAAAGATGCACGAGCTCATTAAAATGGTCGAAGTCCACCATGTACTATATCACATACATGACGCCTAATACGACCCGAAGGCCAAACAACTCGAAGGTCAAACATCCCGAAGGACAAACATCTTGAAGGACAAACAGCTAAATAGCCCAAATGACTCGAAGGTCCATGAAATGTGTATAGCCTCAAACGGATAAGTCCAGAATTAACCGAAAAAGTAAATGCATGTGTCTCATACCACATGTTTTACTAAATCGTTTAAATCTTTTTTTCATTCGCTTGAAGAGTGTAAAAATATGTATTTTTATACAGGAAAAACTTTGCTTCGAGAAAACAAGATTTTATAATAATTTTTTTAAAATCATTTGGAAATCATGGCTTTGAAATTCTCTTTGTTATAGAGAATATATATTTTTAAATAGCTTCAAAATAATAATAAAAATAATTATAAATGTGGTAAAAAAATTTATTTCAGAAGTTATTTTGTTATAAAATCATTTTAGAAAACACGTGCTCGAAAATAGCAGAAATCACTGAAAATGCCATAAAATTAGCATAAGAAAATGTCTCAAAAACACATCAATCTGATGTACGGATCAACCATAATGTTGGTTTACCTATTATTATGTTTAAGCTCTTCAAAACACTTCAGAATATCACTAAAACTGGTCACAAGAATCACTGGGATAAGCAATGTAATCAAAACAGTGCACGAGAGCAAGAACAAAACAATCTGGGACAGCTCGACCTAGAAAAAGCTCAAGTCGACCTTAGGGTCAACCTAAATATGCCTTAGGATCGACCCCCAATGTCTCTGGGTTGACCTGATGGTCGGGACTTCTATAGGCTGTCACGATCTGGTTTTTCGACTCTCGAAAATCGACATCAATACATCCATTTTATTAAATGTCGAACAATCGAATGCCAGAAAAACAAACCATAAGGGAAAGAAGAAGGAGGTAGAAGAAGAGAAAACAAAATTAGAGTCTCACAGTCGCAGCGGAACAATATATAATAGATAATAACCGATCTTTATACAAAAAGAACTATACCTGTTTAATATATTATATCATCAGAGTACAACACAATCAATAGAAAAATATTGGACAGTTATATTAACTTGTCCCCACACAACTGAATACACAGTTTATACTACACAGTAGAATATACATCAAGTACGTGTGATACGTCTCGCCATCCAGCTCGACTCCTAAGCTCCACAACATTCTATCCTGTATCCTATAATACTCGGTCTCATCCGAGCATTATAGAAAAATAACACCTGAGTCAGTTTGGAAAACCAGCGTGAGAAAACACACTCAATTGAATTATTAAAGTTTCAAAACTCTTTGAAATCAAAGGTATCCCGTAAGACCACGCCATAAATAAAGATATCGGGTTTTTACCTTACGATAACCAAAATATTTCTTATAAAATCCTCTAATATTACAATAGTGTCTAAGTACAAGTAATTATTCAAATAGCCATAATCGTTACATTCATTAAATTCCAGCATACTTGGTTCTACAACCAAAACCGTAAAGGGCACATAGGGAGAATGGATTTCCAACTAATGATTAGGCACTGGGGTACCACCTGTCATAGTACCTGGTCTAGATTAGCGTACCGAGGACCCCTCCCGATCCTCTGCAACATAAGACCGGAGATACCCCTTACTGGATAGTCCGAATAAGACCATCCCACGGTTGGGATCAACAACCGCCCACACAGCTGAATAAAAAGGGACATCTAGACAGGGATGACCTTACCCTAATTGGTTGCTAGCCACTTAGCCTTGCTGCATATCCTTTGATTTTCAGTCATTCCTGGTTGATGAGGCTCGAGGCTAAGCGTTACCTTTTTAGAAACACATTCACTTAGAATGCTCGTCATCCTCCTGACGATGTTCTGATAGCATTCATCCATACAAGTCGTTCTCGGTCCGAACGGAGCTGAAGGCACTACTCCTACTACGTCCATTTTGGAATCACCCTCAGGATTAGTAGCGATTAGCCCTTGCACTTCACTGCTCCATCTTCGACTCCAAGCTCTTGTCTTCCTCATAAAAACGTACTCGTTGGATCGAAGTGGTTTTCGGATCACAAATCCAATCCCGGACTCTTCGAAACAACGTTCGCTATTTCCCGTTAAACTCAACCCCGGTTCTTTAGGAAACACACAGACAAGAATAAGATCGTAGTTCACCTCCTAACTGTTAGTGGACGGATTTCCTTATAAACGTCCTAGAAGAACGAACGAGTTTATACTTACATATAGCACCTTGAACGGTAACTGTACCATATAATTCCCGTACTCCTCCTAGATATTTCCAAAGTCATATTTGGGTCCAGATTTAATAGTCGGTTATTTAACTATCAAATAAACAATCGATTCAACCAATTATTTTATTTCACCGAAAAAACACCCAGTCTTATAAAATTTAGTTTTTAATTATTTAAATCACTTTACCCAAAAATATATACTTAAAACATTTTAAACAAAACTACATAAGTCACTTTATTTTTTAGGAAAAATGTGTGATCCTCTACGCATAGAGGAGAGCATACATGTGAATATATATATATATATATATATATATATATGTATGTATGTATGTATGTATGTATGTATGTATGTATATATCACAGACATAAGGAGCTGCCAGCATGCCTGGCAGGTAATAAAAACAAATATACAAATGACTAATCTCAGGTATTCCTAAGATGAGTTCTGGTAAGGCCACCACCCATTGCACCTCAATATCAAGCTCCGGCATGGCCACCGCCCGATATTAAGATGTTAGAAGTATCAATAAAACTAAAGAAAAAACTAAAACACTGAATGATGACTCAAACTAATAAGAAAGATTCAAAAATCTAAAACAAAAGAAATGAATAAGCATCTGCTCTGAAGAGGATTTGCTGAATATAGAGACCACTCTGAAGGCTCTGAACAAAAAGGAGTGTCAAACTGGAGAATAGATCATCCTGAAAAAGTACTCCATAATGAAGAAAGCAGAATCCTATATCTGAGGAGATAACTGCAAGAAGTCCTGGATGAAGAAACTCTGCTCTGATGACCTCTCTACAATCTGATATCCAACAATCTGGAGACAAGAGAAACCTGTAAAATGAACCTGATAACCTGTCTATGACGCCCCACCTCTATACCCACGCTAGCCAAGAATACTACGGGGTAATGCCGTCAACTAGCGTGGAGGATAAGGCTGTTGAGGAGCGACCATCTGTATAATTACTTTGTGCGAGTACCGATATGCCAGATAAAAATATAACATGCATTTCTTTATCAAGAGGGGGATTCTGACATACCGACACAAACTCAAAGCTACCACATAGTGGCTATAAAAGGTCTTTGGAAACAAATATAGAAATAAACATAACACAAATCAGTCACAGATAATTCATATCACAAAGGCGGAAGAAGATATGAATATATAACTAACACATGAAAGTTTATATCAGAGTAGTGGTCAAAAAGATCCACAATAATACAAAAGAATAGCAACATGTGCTATACAAAAGAATACAACTATGAGTCCATATCTCAAGTGTATACAACGAAATAAACTACTAATCTAAGTAGTTATCCAAAAGTCAGAGAAATCAATCCCAAGTGAGAAGTCAAGCTGAAGCACCTGTAACATCTCGGTCTGACCCGAGTATTATTTAATAAGAAAATAATAAACGGACCAGTCTAACTATAAATATCAGATGAAACGATATAGAATAAGAGATATGACTAAACACATAGTAATCACAATGCCAAGCTATGATATATATAAGTAATTGAAAATCAACAAGAGATTAATCAATATCACAAAATCTACACAAGAATAAAAAAAATGTCATACTCCTTATTTCGTTCACCAAACCAAAAATATTGACGATTATATCAATGTCAATCACAAAAGTCAATGACACACAAATTCACCGATACACAAACATTGATAAAAATTATCAATGGAAATCACGAAAATTGGTGAAACACAAATTCTAGAAATCATCTCAAGAAATCCAGAAATCACAAAAAGGGGGAAGGCCTATCACAAACGGGAGCATAAATCTCACCAACACATGTATCACAAACGGAACGCTAATTCCATGGTTGCTAACCATCACAAATTGAGCCGAAGCTCCACAAACGGCCCGAAGACCATGGGTTGCTACCCCACCAATTTGAGTCGAAACTCCACAAAAAGGGGTTTAGTCTCCCTCGCAGACAAAGAGACATCGCACATTGCTAGTCTAAATCACAAAGATGACCGTCATGATCAACGAGAAGTGTCAATTACACAAAGCTAGTAAATATATAAATTTAGCTTCATGTCCCATAACCACTAGCTTAACTTAAATATTTACGAACAAATTGTAGATCTCCACTAGAAAATTGTCACAAGAGTTTCAATCGAACAAGTCCAAGAATTAACCAACGAAGTAAACGCAAGCGTTTCATACCACTTGTTTTACTAAGTCGTTTAATTAGATTTCTCATATGAGTGAGGTAAAGGTTTGTATATACTAGTAGATTGGAAAACGGTTCGAGAAAAACGAGCTTTGTAAATAAAATAGTGTTGAAATCGTTTTGATGAAAGAGTTTTGATATTTACTACTAGTATTGAAACCTTTATATTTTGAAAGTGACAAATCACAAAAATGATTGTAGAACAATCAATCACCAAAATTCACATTCGAAGACGTGAATAAAATCCAAAGAAATCGATACCAAATCCATCAAAATGGATATTTCCAAAAATCCATAAAAAGAAGTCATCAAAGTCGATAATAAGTATTAACAACTAACCGGATCAACAAAAATCGATAAACCTTGGAAATTTACTCAAAAATAGCTAAAATAGGCAAATTAAACAGTTCCAGACGTCTGGTAGGTGTTCCCAGACGTCTAGCCCTAGGTTCTGGAAGTATATGTGTTTTCTCCCTTCTATTTTTAATTCCCGGGCCATTTCAGACGTCTGAAATTTTCAACCAGACGTCTGAATTTGATTTCAGACGTTTGGATTTTGTTTCAGACGTCTGCATTTAGTCTCTGCCTTTTCCAGTCCCCTTTCCAGACGTCTGGATTTTTCAACCAGACGTCTGGATTTGGTTTCAGACGTCTGAAATTAATTTCAGACGTCTGAAATCTTCTGCTAGGTAAAAAAACAGCCTAGACCAAATCCAAACCGAAATGCGATCGACCGAGCGATGGATGCTAAGGATTTATGCCAATCGACAACCCAGCACTATAGGCTCTTCGATGCATCACCAAAAACATGTTCAAACATCAAAGATTGGATTTTTAAAGATTTGACTACAAAACACCAAAAATTAGAATATTCACCAATTCAATCCAAATCAAAAGCAAATGATCATAAATAAGTGTTAGGAATTCATACCTAACAATCAAAGATAGATATAGACATAGATGTGAGATAAAAATCTCACCTTTGAACCCAAATCAATGAAGGAGAAGCTTTAAGACAAGGGAAGATCAACCACACTTCAATCTCAACACTTGAAGCTTGAATCTAAGCTCAAAAGAAGAACATTCCCTAAGTTAGGTTTAGGAAATTTCTGAAATCAAAGAGAGAATGAGTTGGAGAAGATGAAGAGAAGGCTTACCAATGGGTTCTCTTGAATTTGGAGCTAGAAATTGATTTGCAAATGGAAACTAGGGTTTTGGATTTCTATTTCCCATTCTCTTCCGCCATTAATTTCTTTAGAACTGAAAGTAGAGGAAGAGGGAGTGAATGAAGATGGGGTTTCAGTTTGGGGTATTAAGTTAGAACATTGGGCTGAACCCAACCTAAACCCAAAGCCCTAAGTGAAAAGTAGCAAAATTCTACTATCTCCAAACATATCGAAGTTTATACTCAAAAAGGTCGCAAACGTCATTTTGAACTCAATGGGGGTGGTCTCGAGTCCCAATTCGACTGTTTGCAAAAAGTAGCTTTTCGGAGCAAAATCCGACGAACGATAAAATATTTAAATAAAATATTTAAATATAAAATCGATAAATATGCGGGTTGTACAGACTCCCCTCCTTAAAGAAATTGCGTCCTCGCAATACTTAAGAAGAAAATAAAGAGTAACAACCATAAAAGCATATCAACACAAAAGAAAATTGAAATAAGAAGTTCACGATAAAGAGCACGAAAGAGTTAGCACGAACAGGATCGCTCGATGAATTCTCTAGATTCCCAAGAGTAATCCCTAAGATTTGAGAACCATTGAACTCTCACAAGAAGAATATCTTTATTCCGAAGGTGCTCAACCTCCGAAGCAATGATGCGAATGGAATGTTTCTCATAAATCAGATCTGGTGAAACTTCAATTTCCACAATATCACCGGGCACAAGAATAAAAATCGGAATCCCTAAGGCATTTCCGTAGATAAAAGACGTGGAGAACATTAAGAATAGCAGAAAATTGAGCTGGTGCAACGACGTAGTATAATAACAGTATGCCCGAGAAACTATAAACTCAAATAATTTGGGACAACGGCGTAGTACAAAACGGTACGCCAGATGATCCAAAGCTCGAATAATTTCGGAACATCGACGTAGTACAAATACGGTACGTCCAATGAACCGAACACCATAAAAGAACATCAGACGCAAGCCCATTAAAGGAATGAGATTAAACTCAATAAAACGAAGTATATCAAAACGTCAGATGAACTTGATAAAAAGATAATTCCATTCAGACATCATCAAATAATCAACACCTTGTTGCCTACGACAAAACGTATTGGCAACATGATTTCCCCTTCGGGAATAGAAAGAATATCCAGATCATAAGATGCTAGGAACTCGAGTCAACATGAAGTTCCATATGAGAAAAATAAATATTCCAAAGATTTATGATCGAGGTGGAGAACAAATTTCTCATCCAAAAATGATGATGCCAAATTCTAAAAGCAGAAACAATAGCCGCGAGCACTAGATCATGAATGGCATACCTAGTCTTGATCGGATTTTATGACTTAGAAGCACAAGTGGTAGAATGTTCTCTTTCGCAAGAGGACGGCACCCAAACCAATACGATTAGGATTGGTACAAAAGATAAAGTCTTGGTTCCCCTCGGGAATCACAAGAATAAGAGTTTCGAAAAGAAAGAATTTCTTTTAAATAATCTTCTTTCCCGAAAAGTTAAAACTTTCAAAATTACATTTTTATTTTTATGTAATAATCTTTCTATAAAAATTTACATTTTTGCAAGTCAATATATCGTGTCTGACTGTCTCATCAAAGCGTTTAGGAGATTCTTGTCGATAACGTTGATCAAGTGCATCGACCAGAATTCTTAAAACACTAAATGGGCAATACAATCACAAAATCATATTTTATAGGATAAGTAAGTTTCTCAAAAACTTCCAAGAATATTCTTTTTTCGTTTTAAGAACAAAAATCCAGTTATACTTCTAAATAAATCTTATGAAAAGGATTTTGCAAAATTTTAAATTGCTATTTTCATCCAAAATCAATAAATGCAAAAAATGGAATCATCGAGATATTCGATAGAATGCTCGATACCTAAAATGGATGAAATAAGCTGGACAAACTGAATGACATAATAATCATTCATAGGAATCATAACAAGTGCGGAATGCGGTAAGTGGAATGCTAACTTCCGCAACTCGTAGCAAATGAAAACCGGTGGTAAGGTCAAACTGAAAAGACCTTAGCACCACACAAAATATTACTTAGGTGATAATCCTAAGACAAGCTCAAAAATACCAGAAAATTTCTCAAACTACATGAATGAGAGAAATAACACTTTCCTTATAAGTGGGCTTAAGGAATAAAATGATGCCATCAAGTTGGAATCAAAATCATAAAGGAAAAATAGAAATCTGCTTAACAGATTGAAAATGTCAAAGATGAAAAGTCCACACGGGACAAAGGATATGTCCTCATAATAATTAAACCAATCCTTACAAAACTAAATTCCGAAGCCTAAGTAAAAATCGGCTCGGACAGAAAAATCACATAAAATAATTTCGACATCAATAAAGACGAATTGAGTGTTGCGGATCTACCATCCGGATTCACAATCCTCAAAGAAGTCATCAAGCCCAGAAATGTTTAAAGATGAAGAATCACAAGTTCTTTTGATATAAAAATAATGAGATGAAACCCGTATCAACAAGAACTCAAATAAGAAGATCACAAAATAAAACAATGCCATCAAGGATTGAGTGAAAAATACCTTGACCAAGAGAAGAGTTGTTAGGGGCTTGCAGCTTTCCCTCTCTCTTGTTAGGAAGCCTAGGACACGAAGATAAAAGATGACCCGAACCTTTGCAATAACGACAAAAGAGGGGTTTCGGACACTCCCTTGCATAATGGTCCATGGAACCACAATTGTAGCATTGACCACGACTAGAGGTAGGAGTCTTTGCTACCGGAATTTGTTGCTTCCCTTTCTTACTAGAGTTGGGGCCTTTGAATTTGATAGGCCTCTTCAAGTTATTGTCGAAGTTCTGTTGGGCACGCACAACTTCAACATCACCTTCATTATCGGCCTCTTTAAGACGAAGAGCGATATCAATAAGCTGATCAAATGAAACCTCAAGTTTCAGAAGTTACGGCTTCTTAAGATTCTTATTCAAGCCATAGACAAATCTCTGATTTTTCTTCAATGGGGTATTAATGTATTCAACCACGTATTTGGAAAGAGATTCGAAAGATGCGACATAGTCTGTCACAGAAGATTCACCTTGAACAAGGCCAATAAAACGCCGGGCCAAAGTTACTTTTTTGGCCTCTGGCACGAATTTCAATTCGAATCTTTCTCGGAATTGCTCCCAAGTGAGATCCGCTTCAACGATTTCAGAAATTAAAAGCTCATACCAATCTAATGCTCTTTCTAGAAGCACACTTGGACTCGATGAAGGTCAATAAGGTTCATGCGAGAAAAGATGCGATCGCATGATTTGAGCCAAGCTTGAATTTCAATAACACTCTCGGATCCCTTGAATGGCCTTCCACCCAAATCGGTATAGTCTCTAAACAAGCGTGCAAAACCGGATCTAGGATGAGTAGGCCCTGGAATGGGACCGACAGCTTGAGCATTCTTTACTAGATCAAGAAGCTGCTGGGCAGACATAAATACTCCATCCTGGGGAGTAGCACTAGATTAACCGGCGCTGGGACGACCTGGTCTAACCATTTCTCTTCTTTAAGAAAGAAAGAAAGAAGAGGAAAAAGTTATTCTCAAAATAAATATCAAGCAATCTTGATAGATAAAACAAGGAATCATAAAAGAAAGTAGGATAGAACGGTACGAAGACTCGAATAAATCCTAAGGCACAACTCCTAAGAAAGACTTAGGACATGATCCTTGCTAAATTATTCTACGTTGTTCAGAAGTTTGGCTCTGATACCAAGCTGTGATGCCCCACCTCTATACCCACGCTAGCCAAGAACACTACGGGGTAATGCCGTCAACTAGCGCGGAGGATAGGGCTGTTGAGGAGCGACCATCAGTATAATTACTTTGTGCGAGTACCGATATGCCAGATAAAAATATAACATGCATTTCTTTATCAAGAGGGGAATCCGACATACCGACACAAACTCAAAGCTACTACACAGTGGCTATAAAGGTCTTCAGAAACAAATATAGAAATAAACATAACACAAATCAGTCACTGATAATTCATATCACAAAGGCGGAAGAAGATATGAATATATAACTAACACATGAAAGTGTATATCAGAGTAGTGGTCAAAAACATCCACAATAATACAAAAGAATAGCAACATGTGCTATATAAAAGAATACAACTATGAATCCATATCTCAAGTGTATACAACGAAATAAACTACTAATCTAAGTAGTTAGCCAAAAGTCAGAGAAATCAATCCCAAGTGAGAAGTCAAGCTGAAGCACCTGTAACATCTCGGTGTGACCCGAGTATTATTTAATAAGAAAATAATAAACGGATCAGTCTAAATATAAATATCAGATGAAACAATATAGAATAAGAGATATGACTAAACACATAATAATCACAATGCCAAGCTGTGATATATATAAGTAATTGAATATCAACATGAGATTAATCAATATCACAAAATCTACACAAGAATCAAAAAAATGTCATACTCCTTATTTCGTTCACCAAACCATAAATATTGACGATTATATCAATGTCAATCACAAAAGTCAATGACACACAAATTCACCAATGCACAAATATTGATAAAACTTATCAATGGAAATCACGAAAATTGGTGAAACACAAATTCTAGAAATCATCTCAATAAATCCAAAAATCACAAAAAGGGGGAAGGCCTATCACAAACGGGAGCATAAAGCTCACCAACACGTGTATCACAAACGGAACGCTAATTCCATGATTGCTAACCATCACAAATTGAGCCGAAGCTCCACAAACGGCCCGAAGACTATGGGTTGCTACCCCACCAATTTGAGTCGAAACTCCACAAAACGGGGTTTAGTCTCCCTCGCAGACAAAGAGACATTGCACATTGCTAGTCTAAATCACAAAGATGATCGTCATGATCAACGAGAAGTGTCAATTACACTAAGCTAGTAAATATATAAATTTAGCTTCATGTCCTATAACCACTAGCTTAACTTAAATATTTACGAACAAATTGTAGATCTCCACTAGAAAATTGTCACAAGAGTTTCAATCGAACAAGTCCAAGAATTAACCAACGAAGTAAACACAAGCGTTTCATACCACTTGTTTTACTAAGTCGTTTAATTAGATTTCTCATACGAGTGAGGTAAAGGTTTGTATATACTAGTAGATTGGAAAACGGTTTGAGAAAAACGAGCTTTATAAATAAAATAGTGTTGAAATCTTTTTGATGAAAGAGTTTTGATATTTAATACTAGTATTGAAACCTTTATATTTTTAAAGTGACAAATCACAAAAATGATTGTAGAACAATCAATCACCAAAATTCACATTCGAAGACGTGAATAAAATCCAAAGAAATCGATACCAAATCCATCAAAATGGATATTTCCAAAAATCCATAAAACGAAGTCATCAAAGTCGATAATAAGTATTAACAACTAACCGGATCAACAAAAATCGATAAACCTTCGAAATTTACTCAAAAATAGCCAAAATAGGCAAATTAAACAGTTCCAGACGTCTGGTAGGTGTTCCCAGATGTCTGGCCCTAGGTTCTGAAAGTATATGCGTTTTCTCCCTTCTATTTTTAATTCCTGGTCCATTTCAGTCGTCTGAAATTTTCAACCAGACGTCTGAATTTTGTTTCAGACGTCTGGATTTAGTCTCTGCCTTTTCCAGACCCCTTTCCAGACGTCTGGATTTTTCAACCAGACGTCTGGATTTGGTTTCAGACGTCTGAAATTAATTTCAGACGTCTGAAATATTCTGCTAGGCAAAAAAAATAGCCTAGACCAAAAATGGCAAATCCAAACCGAAATGCGATCGAACGAGCGATGGATGCTAAGGATTTATGCCAATCGACAACCCAACACTATAGGCTCTTCGATGCATGACCAAAAACATGTTCAAACATCAAAGATTGGATTTTTAAAGATTTGACTACAAAACACCAAAAATTGGAATATTCACCAATTCAATCCAAATCAAAAGCAAATGAAAGTGTTAGGAATTCATACCCAACAATCAAAGATAGATATAGACATAGATGTGAGATAAAAATCTCACCTTTGAACCCAAATCAATGAAGGAGAAGCTTTAAGACAAGGGAAGATCAACCACACTTCAATCTCAACACTAGAAGCTTGAATCTAAGCTCAAAAGAAGAACATTCCCTAAGTTAGGTTTAGGAAATTTCTGAAATCGAAGGGAGAATGAGTTGGAGAAGATGAAGAGAAGGCTTACCAATGGGTTCTCTTGAATTTGGAGCTAGAAATTTATTTGCAAATGGAAACTAGGGTTTTGGATTTCTGTTTCCCATTCTCTTCCACCATTAATCTCTTTAGAACTGAAAGTAGAGGAAGAGAGAGTGAATGAAGAGGGGGTTTCAGTTTGAGGTATTAAGTTAGAACATTGGGCTGAACCCAACCTAAACCCAAAGCCCTAAGTGAAAAGTAGAAAAATTCTACTATCTCCAAACAAATCGAAGTTTATACTCAAAAAGGTCGCAAACGTCATTTTGAACTCAATGGGGGTGGTCTCGAGTCCCAATTCGACTGTTGGCAAAAAGTAGCTTTTCGGACCAAAATCCGACGAACGATAAAATATTTAAATAAAATATTTAAATATAAAATCGATAAATATGCGGGTTGTTACACTGTCTACCAAACCTGTATCTGAAACATGACTAAGGAAAAAATTAGAATGATACATATATATGTATATTTATATAGTAAATATACATATATATGTATTATAAGGAATGAAATAAAAACCTAAATAAGACTATTATGACAAAAACTAAAGGAATGAATAAACTGTAAACAAATACCAAATAGAAACAAGAACAAAAATTGAGATGGAACTGACTTATTTATCTTTAATCATAAGTAAGCTATGATTAAAAGCGAGATCATCATATAAATTTGGAAAAATATTAATAATACTATTATTAGTGCAATAAAAGTTATTGTTATGTTTAAAAAATTAATATTATAACTAACCTTGTCAAGATACCGTTTGAAAAGGATATTTTTAGCTAATTTATATTTGGGATTAGAAATCCAATTAAAAAAATGTAGAAATTGAAAAAATCAATTTGTTAAAATGACTATTATTATTATTATTATTATTAAAAATTCTTTGATTTCTCTTAAACCAAATAAACCAACTAATAATAATAAATAAAGTGTCTAGTAAAAATCTAATATTCTTATTGAAGTTGAATCTATCAATTTTCCAGTAGAATTCACAATCCGAAATTTTAGTTAGTATACTAAAGTTAAAATTTTTAAGAGTATTAATTAGGATGTAATTAGAGTCCAAACAATCATAATATATATGATTTATGACCTCAAGATGCAGATTACAAAAATAACATTTATTATCATTTTGAATGTTTTTTCTCTTTAAAAATTCTATTGTATTAAGTTTTCCATGAAGTATTAACCACATATGAATTTTGGATTTAGGAGGAGTATTTGATTTCCATATATAAGAGTTATTTATAGTACCCAAAAAATTAATAAATCTATAAAAAGAATTTGGAGTATATTTCTTACTCTTATCCCATTCCCAACTAATAAGATCATTATCATTATCAATATTATAAAGATTTAATCTGGCATAAAGTGAAGAAAGTTGCCTAAGGGTTGATCCTACTAAAATTCTATTAAAACTGAAATTCCAAGGAGGATCATACTCCGGAGAATAAACTTCATTAATTAAAGCATACTTAAAGTTACAAATATCATACAATTCCTTAAATTCAAACTTAAGAGGCAAGATCGAAATCCAACAGTCATGCCAAAAAGAAGTACAATTTCCTGAATGTACTATCGTCTTAGTTCCTTAGTTAAAAATTTCATAACATTATAAAATGTTTTTCCAAAAATTAGAAAATTTATGGGAAAATGAATAATCAATTTGGTGTAAATTGATATTACTGTTATAGTAATATTTAAAAATGATCTCTTTCCAAATAGCGTTACCATTTATATCTTTAAAATTCAAAGCCATTACCTAAAAGAGATAAATTCATGTTACGCAAATTTATAACTCCCCTCATTTTTAGCTTTGCAAACAGTTTCCCAGTTTGCTAAACATTTTATACTACTATTAATATTATCCCCACTCCATAAGAAATCTCTTCTACTTTTATTTATCTTATCAATAACCCAATCTGGAAATAGATGCATAGACATCCAATAGATCGGTAAGGCTGATAAAACCGAGTTTATTAAAACTAGCCTACCTGCTCTAGATAGAAATCTACCATTCCAATTAGATATCTTATTTTTACTTTTATCAATAATAATAAGCCAATTATCATGCTTGAGTTTGGTAGGTCTAATCACAAACCCTAGATATTCAAGAGGAAATTCATACTTTTTCAATTTAGAGTATTAGCTACTAAGTTTTCTACCTTTTCAAAATTATTTAAAACTAAAAATGAAATTTTGTCAAAATTTATTTTTAAACCAGATAAAAGCTCAAAACTATAAAGAATAAACTTGAGAGTAATAATGTGTCTAGGAAGATGAGAAGAAAAAAGTAAGGCATCATCTGCAAATTGCAGAACCGATATACCATTACGCGATATGTCATTGCCAACACTTCCTAGAGATCCATTATCCACTGCTCTCTTAATAATTTTAGCAAAAACATCAGCGGCCAAGTTAAACAACAAAGGTGATAAGGGATTCCCTTGCCTTAAACCTCTCTTTGACTGAATTTTATTACTTAGTATACCATTAACCATAATACTAGAGTTTCCAGTTTTAAGCAAAGTCAAAATCCAACTAATCCATCTATGTCCAAATCCTCTAGCATGAAAAATATCTATAAGAAAATCCCAATCCACTGAATCAAAAGCTTTTGCAAAATCAAGTTTTAAAATCGCACAGGTTATGTTGTTCTTACAACAGTAATTAATATATTCTTGAACAACAACTACTCCATCAGTAATATTTCTCCCTTTAATAAAAGCCGATTATGAACAATCAATTAAATCATTCATTCTTGTACTAAGTCTATTAGCTAGAACTTTAGAAATGATTTTTACTAAACAGTTAATCAAAGAAATAGGTCTAAAATCTTTTAAGTTGTTAGCTCCTACTTTTTTATGCAGCAAACTAACATTTGCGAAATTAAATCTCCCTAATTGCAAATTACCATTATAAAAATCATTAAACAAATTAACTAAGTCAAATTTTAAAACATCCCAAAAAGATTTATAAAATAAAATAGAAAACCCATCAGGTCCCGGAGATTTATCACTTGGCATATCATTAGTTGCTTTCCTAATTTCCTCTTCTGTAAAAGAATTATCTAACTCTGATAAATCAACAATAGAATTCGATGGATACAGATCTGTCCATCTAACATTGATTCTATGTTTGATTTTAGAACCAAAAATATCTTTATAATAGTCTGTAAAAGCCTTGTTGAGTTATTGTTAACAAATATAGAGTTAATTGTATTACTATATTTTCTACCATTAGCAATATTATGAAAAAATTTGGTATTATTATCGCCTTCGTTGATCCATTGAATTCTAGATCGCTGCTTCCACATCACCTCCTCTTTTTCTAAAATAGAATTTAGTTCATCTTTTAAATTAGAAAGAACATTACGTTCTCCTAGATTTAGAGGTCTATATTCTTCTATCTTATTTATTTTAAACGTATCATTAAGAATATTATCTTTTTTAATTTTTAAATTGCCAAAAACATTTTTATTCTAATTTTTAAGAAAAATCCTAAGATCTTAAGTTTAGAAATAAAAGCTTTTACAGAATTTTCCTTATTTCTAAAATTATGGAAACTCAAAGAATTCCATTTACAAATAACTATGCTCACAAAGTTAGATTCCAAAAGCCACGTCTTTTCAAATTTAAAATTGTTTATAATAACTCTATGATACTCACAAGAAAGGATAATAGGACAATGGTCAGAGAAGGTATATGGTAAGCCATTGACTCTACAGATTGGAAATTTGTCCTCAATTTCAGCACTAACAAAAAATCTATCGAGAAGAGCCATGGATGGAGACTCTTTAGCGTTACTCCAAGTAAACTCTCTATTAGAAAGAGGAATTTCAATCAAATTAGAGTTAAAAATAAATTGATCGAATTCCTCCATGGAAGAGTAACCCCCTTCCCTAGGAAGTCGCTCACCTATGAAACACATAACATTAAAATCTCCCAACATAATCCAAGAACCCAGGGCAAGGGATCTAAATTCTAGGCACTCATTCCATAAAATTCTCCGATTAATTTTAGAATTAGGCTGGTAAACATTAGAAATATTTAATAAAGAGTTATCTAAAAGATTAATAAGAATAACATGAAGAGAATGTTGCTTAACAATACATTGAAGTAATTTAAAGTAATATCTCGCCAACCTATCATTAATCCCCCAAAAGAGTCAACGTAAGGTAAAAATACCCATTTTCTGAAATGATAACAACCTAATCTTCTAAAGAAACGAACATTAGAACAGTTAATTTTAGTTTCTTGAAGTAAAGCAATATCTATAGAGTAGTTTTTAAAAAATACTCTAACCTTATCACATTTGTTTAAATCATTCAAACCTCTAATGTTCCAACTAATGATCCTCATAGATTGTAACGACCCAAAAATTTCGATCTCGAAAATTCCAGATAGTTAGGGAAAAGAAGAAAGAGATAAAAGAAAACGAAGAACAGAAACACTAACATCTCACATTCGCAGCGGATAAAATGTAATAACAAATAATAATAGTTATACAAAGGAAAACTGTACTTGTCAAATTTCACTTTAATACATCAGAGTCACAACATATATACAAACATTGGACAGATACAATCAACATGTCTCAGATATACAACAATATAATACAATGGGAAAACTCCATACGTTCCTGTCATCCATCTCATTTCCTGAGCTCCAGAACGTCCTTACCTAAAAATATGTAATACTCGGTCTAACCCGAGCATTACATCAAAGTAACACCTGGGTCAGGCTGGAAACCAGTGTGAGTAAACCCATCTAACAAGAATGACAAAAGCATACAACTTATATATATAACCCGGGTAACTTATATCAATTACAAATTCACAAATTGTTATAGACATAACTTATTTCACTCACAAATTTCCAAGTACCAGTCCAATTCATCTAAATCATTCCATTCTAGCTTATTGATTCCACATATCAATTTATAAAGAATCGAAGTGGTTTCGAGTATTTGCTAATACCCGACTCCGGTCTCTTCGATCCCAAAGTTATCTTAACCCAAGTTATTCAAATGAAATACAATTCAAACTTTAAATACAGGATGTCACTGTTTTAACCCAACATATTATATCACAAAACATTACATATCAGAAATATCAACATATTCAAGGTATTTACATCATTCAATCATTCATAAGCAAGATTAATTAGTCACACCATTTCTAATTAATTTAAATAAAATTTAAATTAATTACTTTAATCACTTTTAATCCTGCCTACTTAACATTAATTAATTACGAACCAATTAATTTATCATACAATAATCATCCATCTAAATTAATCTTCCTTGATTAATTTTTTTTTTATTTGCATTAAGTAATTAATCTTTAATTAATCACATAGATTAATTATCCTTAACCATTCACATTAATTAACCTTTAATTAATTAATGACATTCATTAATGATCCTTAATTAATTACTTCCATTAATCAACCTTAATTAATCACATAGAGCAATTAACTATCCTTCAATTACTTATATTAATTAATCCTTTAAATTAACTACACTGAGTAATTAATCCTTAATTACTTTCGTTAATTACTTCCATAATGTAATTATCCTCTATAATTAATTACATTTAGTAATTACACATTAATTACCTCCACTAAGTAATTCACTTAATTAATACTTAATCCAATTCAAAGTTTATTCTTAATTAATAAGCCAATTAATTATCTTAAATTAATTAATTAACCTAATCACTAGTTAATGATCCCATCATTAACTATCCATTAAATTCCCATCAATTACTTACCCTATGTAATTATCTTTAATTAATCCCATCATTAATTAATTACACCAATAAAGTTTATTAAGTGATAAATCTTTTAATTAATTCACTAATTAATTATTGAAAAAAAAATTCACAATTTAAATTAAGTTAAAGATAAATTCTTTATCATTATACTATACTTAATTATTATTATTAAATTTCCATTGAAAACATTTTTCACATCAATTTTTTTTATAATTGAAAGATTTGAAAACAATTTTGCAAATCTATTTATATTTGAAAGATATACAATTTTCTTTAAACAAAACAAATCTTACCTGAAACTTTTAATTAATTTAATTGCATATATTCTTTGTTTATATAAAACTTTAAATAAACATTTACATTAAAGAAAATTGATTCTTAAAATATTTATTTTTTTAAACAACAGATTTGTTCAAAACTTTTGGAAAGTAAATTGGTTAAACAACTTTATAATCAATTTCTTTCATTAACAAATTTTGCTTTAAAAATAAAACACAGGCCCATAGGCCGAAGCCCACAACCCATAGATAAAGGAAACAACCCGATCCCATCTTCTTCTCTTGATCACTATCTCCAGACTAACATCCCTCCATCAAAACACTTGAATCCCGATGCCTCGTCGAAAAATCAACTTCGATCAACTCAACGTCTCAGGTGAACCCAAATGCACACGCAGCTCGTCACGAACTGGAATCGAATCATAAACCTCCATGTTTGATTCGCCTAGCCGAGCAACTTCCTATGCACGCGGTGCACGTGCACATCCCGACCTCCGACCATCCCAACGACGCAACACCACAGTCGAATCACAAAATGAAACCTGATCCAAAACATCACATCGCCAAAGCCCCACAACTCTTAGATCGGAAAACGATCAAGAGCCCATCTTCCTAAAACCAGAAGTACCAACATACTCCACATAACGACCCAGCACAATGACGACCCGCGACTGCCTCACATGCCACCTATCAAAATCGAAAGCCCATCCGTTTCTCTTCCTTCCTACCCAAGATCGAAGAACTCGGTCGCACCCCCAATCTCCAGATCAATCGCATTCCTCCATGCCAGAAACTCTTTAAACCCTAAAAATAACAACCCACCCCAAATCGAAGCCAAATTCAAGAATCGGCTTCGGTGAAACTCTAGCTCATAAAGCTAGGCTCCTTTTCGACCAAAGTGTACCACCCTAATCAACCCGATCACCAGAAATATATTTTTGAACGGAATTCGTTCATTCCAAAATCCCTTACAATATAGGATGTTAAAAATCACCATTCCACCTCTAAAAATCCTATTTTTACTGGAGAAATCTCCTTGCATGCTTAAATCTTTGATTCCATTTTATTGAAATTTCACCAAAATAGGATATTTACAGTAAATATTGACATAACTGAACAATACAATATGATTTCCATACAAATCAATTTTTAGCTAAAACTATATTAATAAATAAACATCTCCTTAGTTTATATCAACATGCATTATGAACTAGATGATGTGGTCAAGATTTTTGAATGCTGAGATGAACCGAATTTCCATAATAACAGATAACAGAGCAATTTTAAATTCCAGTTTTAAACTAAGGTTTCTCACTTTATTAAAAGAACAGAGACATACATATTCACAACAAACCAAATTTTTATACCAGGTAATTTATTTCATCCATGCAAGCAGAAATCAAGGCATTCTACGATCATATCCTCATGCACACATATATAAGATGGTTCAATTTCAAAAGATAAGTTTACTCACCTTCTTGCAAAAGCAGAGAACAGAGCCTGGAAATTGCTTCTTGAATTTAAAAACTGGAAGTTGATTGATCCTAGAAACTGAAACTTAGCTGTTGATCTGCTACTAGATTTAGAATTGAGTCTTGATTGTTGATTTCTTTTCTGGTTTGAGTTCCTTTCTAGTTTCCAGGTTTGATTTTAAAAATTTGTTTGCCTTTTTTTTTCTTTTCTCTGTATTTGTTTTAAGGCTTTAGTTTGCTCAGGTTTGAGGTTTTAATTTTTCAAAGAAATGAGAAAAGAAGGAGTTAGATATATATAGCCTTAATTTCCTTTATTTACTAAAAAAAATGAAAAGAAAATTTAAAAAGATGACACTTGTATTTACATTTTGAGACACTTGTTAGTTTATATGTTATTAATGTTACACGTGTCTCTTCTTTTTTTCATGTTATTAAATACCTTTAATATGTTTATACAAATTTTCATATTATATTTTCATATTATATTTTCATTTAGTTATATATATATATATATATATATATATTTAAACAACACATGATTAATTTGAAAATAATAATTCCATTTATAAATTCTATTTATAAAATAACACATTATTATTTAGTGTTTGAAATAATAATTTTGCCAATTTAAAAAAAAATTATACTAGGAGGATTATCAAACCAATACTTATTCAAAGATATATATTTTTAATACCAGAATTGTTTATTTAACTTATAATTCAGTATTCTACTAATTGAATTCAGTCAATTTTATCAATTACAGATATTCTAAAATTCAGGTTATTACATAGACGAACTGAACTAGCCCTCTCTAATTCCCTACATCTAATTTACTCCTGATCTAACTCAATATCAGTTAAAATAAAAGATGTGTCACGAGCTAGCTGACTAAACTCAGTAGAAGAAAGACTACCTAAATCATAAGTAGAAAACGTACTACCAATAATCACTTTATTCAAACAATCGTCATGAAATTCTATAATAATTTCCAAGCAAAACTTTAGCAAAAACCACTTAAAAATAAAATTATTATATAAAGTATAATATTTAATAATTATATTATTAAATCATAATACTAGTTAAACCTTTTAAATAATCACTTCTATAATTAACTTAAAAAATATTTACTTAAAATATTAAAATGATTAAATAATAATTTCTCTAAAACATTCCTTTTAAAACAACTTTAAAACTTCCAACTTATACATAAAAATCTTCTTTGAAAATATACTTGACTTTTTAGGAAAATACACTTTCCATTCCAAAATAGTCCATCTAATTAATTAATAAATCCTTCTTGATTTATCCCAATTTAATTTACGGCTCAACCCATAAATTTCTTTCCCACACATTTAAAAATAAAACCACTATTTAGTTTTAAAACAAATTACCCATTCCTTTATAAATTCCTACCATGAATTTGTACTTCCAAATATCCACTGATATCTTATTTCACTTTATAAACCCAGTTTATAAATTCCATAGTCTCATCCTCCTTTTAAAACATAGTTTAACACTAAATCAGTTTCCAAATCGATTTCCAAAATTTAGTCCATTTTAAAATAAATTCCTGTACTTACTCAATTTTTATTTCAAAACCCATTAATTTCAGATTTTACTTCGTCTTTATGATTTAAAATCTTATTTAAACTGAAAATACTGATTTCATACTTTTTCCCAAAATTCTTCTTTATCTCTCCCAAACTATTTTAAACCTTGAATTTAAAAATAAATCCTTTATTTCCTTAAATAATATCACTTAAGTTCCAAAATTCATTAATTCCCATTTATTCAAATATCTCCTTTCCAATACTCGGAATTTATTTATTAGAATTTAAAAATCAACTTTTTATCCTTTCCCAAATTCATTCTTTATTCTATCCAATTTCACTATATTTATTTTACTTAGAATTCCCTCTTCTATTTTCCTTTAAAATACAATCCTTATATTTTTGATATCTCAATATATCCAAAATATATTCAATCAAACTGTAGCATTCAATATTTCAATTTCCAATATAATCAACATAATCTATCACAGATTATCAAATAAAACATATCACTGAATATGAAAATAAATTCCAACATTTTGAGGAATCTAGTTGGATCCTACCAACCTGTTTCTCTACATCCGCAGACGTTAGCACATATAAAAATACTAATCCCACTTCGAGGGGGATATCGCGGTATAAAGGGTCATCCGCTATTATGTGGGGCGCATAGGGTCTCATCCGCTATATAATGCGGGAATATCAATCACTCCAATATATATATATATATATATATATATATATATATATAAATAGTAGCACATCCAGTCAATTCAATCAATCAACCAATAATTTAAATTTGACTATTTAAATTTAAACGGTAATCCAAATGAGTGAGATTAACTCACCTTTGCTTTTTATTTGCAATCCACTTTGATCTCGACCTGGTTTTCTCGATTTTTCGACCTTGTATAAACATTAGATGATTTTATTAATATTCGAACAAATCGAACAATCAACTATCGTTTAATAGATTTAATTTTAACTAATGATTTAAATTAAACAAATAATAAAATTTTTAAACTAACATTCCTTTTAAAGATCTTTTAGCAACAAAGATAATTAAAAAGTTAATTGAACGGATTAATCACCAAAATACATTATTTTAAATAACTGGTAAATGAAAATAGGTATATATGTATATTTATTCTCCTTTAAAACTACATGTATACTTATAAAAATAATTTACAGATTTAAAAAATCTAATTTTACATAAACTCTTTCAACATTTAAAAAAAACTATTTTTCTTCCGAAAATCTTCCATATACATATATTAAATTTAAAAAAGAATGGCTTATATATCTTATTGTAACATAAATATATTTTTTCCTCTATATTTTTTTTTAATCTTATACAGTAAGCAGATGTATTATATATATATTTCTAACCCATGTATACATATATATTTGTACAGAATTAAACTAAAACAGGTTTATACCTTACTGTAAATTTCTTATATATATATTTATATAATACACATATATGCAATTATTAAATAAATTTAAAATTGAAGAACAAATAGCATATACCTTACTATACCCAAAACCCCATCACGCTGACCAACTCCACCCAACGTTGCCATCTTCCATCCCTCTGCCTTATGAACCCACCACCGGTTGTCCCGATTCACGTCGCAACCTCACGAGCTCGAACGAACTAGTAGGCGAGCGACTTCCCCTCTTCAGGCGACTCGCCACTACTCGTCGCCAGTCGTGAATCCCAAAACCTCGACACCATAAACTTGCGGTGCCTAGATCTCGGGCTCGGAATCATCTCCCCTCCAAAGGATAAAATTTGGACTGCGATCGCTTTCCCTTTTTTTATTGAATCGATCCAGTTCGAAATGTTTTAACTGAGGAAAAGAAGAAACCATAATAAAAAGGAGGACAAAACTTGGTTTTTAAACAAAACAGTTTTATTTTTTTATTTTTTAGAGAAGACGCGTATTCTCAAGGAGGGCAATTGTTGGATGTGGTCTGCAGTGAATTGAAGGGAAAACATATATATTATATTTAAATTTAAATCGTCTCGATTTTCACAACTCACAATCTCGATCTCCTATCGAGGCGTGCCGCTAGAAGTTCATAATATTATACCCCTGTTATGAACGCAATGGAAAAGGTTTCGAGTCCTAATTCGATCGTATGGCGAAGATAGCTTTTTGGATCCAGTTATTATATTAAATTTTCAATATAAATTTTAATGCGTTTACCTATCGTAAGATCTCACGACAACTTCGAAAACTATAAAATTTGAAATCCGATAATAATACACTATTACGGATCCAATGGAACTAGTTTCATTGAATTCTGAGGCTGTGCCTCGGAAAGCCTCGGAAGGCTATTTTTAAATATCAATTTAATCGTTATATTTTTAAAACTGAACAAAACACTTTTAAACTCACATTTAAAACTTCTATTATCTCCAGTATTATAAATATAAATTTTACAAGCCTTTGAAATATTTTTAACTAGATTCACTATCTTAACCAATTTCCAATTATTTAATTTAGTAATTAAATTATCCAATAAATATTGATATTTGAAATTCAAGTTGAAATTAGCCTTTTAAATATTTAAAATCAATTAAATATTCCAATTTCAAATGTCTAAAATTCCGGGTCATCACATTCCTCTCCCTTAAAAGAATTTTGTCTCCGAAATTGCTAGTTAAGAAGAATGCCCCAATCCGTTTACTATTTTCCCCAACCAAATAGTTTCAAACAATTTCCCAAAACAATCTTTTTATTAAAGACACGCTATCACTCTTACTAACTTCCCAAACTCATCCATAGTTTCTAAACAATATTACCTACTCAACCATTCAAATTATAATTTACAATCAAATTTAAAACTATCAAAATTTCTTCAAAATTTTTCTAACTCCCTAAATTTTCGAAAAATTTCACCAGCAACTCCTTTGCACAGCTAGATCGGTACAACTACAAAATTGCCTCTATGGGCCTCCAAGTTCCAAAAGAAAACAAAATGCCAAGTGGCTAGATCAGAAAACCATCAAATTCTATACGACAATTTAAATACGTACATTTTGTCGGCTATCAAATTTATCTTTCGAAATTCAAAAATATTAATTTCCTTTGTTTTTAAAATACCCGTATATCCTACTTAGCAATAATATCCAATCATAAAATCCAAAATCATTTTATTCACTTTTTTTTCAAAATTTTCAATATCTATTTCATTCAATCCCGTACGATTTACCTATATCATCCGTACGCAATATCAAATCCGATCGCTCACTCGATCACACAATTTAATTTCCGAACTAGTATCGTCCACCGACTCTCTAGTGCGGACTCAGATCTGGTTTGTTGATCAAAAACTATCATCCTCCTTGCATAGTCATACCTATGATAGAGAATATCCATAATCAACCAAAATTTCATATCCAGGGTTCGTCGTCGAAAATAAAGATATTGGGTTTTTACCTTACGATAACCAAAACATTTGTTATAAAATCCTCTGATATTTTAATAGTTTCTAGGTACAAATACTTATTCAAATAGCTGAAATTGTTACATTCATTAAACTCCAGCATACTAGGTTCTACAACCAAAACAGTAAAGGGCACGTAGGGAGAATGGATTTTCAACTAATGACTAGGCACTGGGGTACCACCTTTCATAGTACCTGGTCTAGATCAGCATACCGAGGACCCCTCTCGATCCTGTGCAACACAAGACTGGAGCTACCCCTTACTGGATAGTTCGAGTAAGATCACCCCACGGTTGGGATCAGCAACTGCCCACACAGCCGAATAAAAAGGGACATTTAGACAGGAATGATCTTATCCTAATTGGTTGCTAGCCACTTAGCCTTGCTGCATATCCTCTGATTTTAAGTCATTCCCGGTTGATGAGGCTCGAGGTTAAGCGTTACCTTTTAAAAACACATTCACTTAGAATGCTCATATCCTCCTGACGATGTTCTAATAGCATTCATCCATACAAGTCCGTTCCCGGTCCGCATGGAACCGAAGGCACTACTTCTACTACGTCCATTTTGGAATCACCCTCAGGATTAGTGGCGATTAACCCTTGCACTTCACTGCTCCATCTTCGACTTCAAGCTCTTGTCTTCCTCATGAAAACATACACGTTGGATCGAAGTGGTTTTCGGATCACAAATCTGATCCCAGACTCTTTGAAACAACGGTCGCTATTTCTCGATAAACTCAACCCTAGTTCTTTAGTAAATACACATATGAGAAAAAGATCGGAGTTTACCTCCTGACCGTTAGTAGACGTATTTCCTTATAAACGTCCTAGAAGAACGAATGAGTTTATAAGTACAGTATAGCACCTTGAATGGTAATTGTACCATATAATTCCCGTACTCCTCCGAGATATTTCCAAAGTCATATTTGGGTCCAGATTTGATAGTCGGTTATTTAACTATCAAATAAACAATCAATTTAACCAATTATTTTATTTCACTGAAAAACACCCAGTCTTATAAAAATTAGATTTTTATAATTTAAATCACTTTACCCAAAAATATATACTTAAAACATTTTAAATAAAACTACTTAAGTCAAACAATAGTTACGAAATTCTATAATAATTTCCAAGCAAAACTTTAGCCCAAACCACTTTAAAAAAATTATTATATAAAGTATAATATTTAATAATTATCTTTTTAAATAATAATACTAGTTAGACCTTTTAAATAATCACTTCTATAATTAACTTAATAAATATTTACTTAAAAATATTAAAATGATTAAATAATAATTTCTCTAAAACAGCTTTTTAAAACAACTTTAAAATTTCCAACTTATGCATAAAAATCTTCTTTGAAAATATACTTGGCTTTTCAGGAAAATACACTTTCCATTCCAAAATAGTCCATTTAATCAGTTAATAAATCCTTCTCAATTTATGCCAATTTATTTTACGTCTCAACCCATGAATTTCTTTCCCACACCTTTAAAAATAAAACCACTATTTATTTTTAAAACAAATTACCCATTCCTTTATAAATTCCCACCATGAATTTATACTTCCAAATCCACTAATATCTTATTTCACTTTATAATCCCAGTTTATAAATTCCATAGTCTGATCCTCCTTTTAAAATACAGTTTCAAACACTAAATCAATTTCCAAATCGATTTCCAAAATTTACTCCATTTTAAAATAAATTCCTTTACTTACTCAATTTTGTTTCAAAACCCATTAATTTAAGATTTTACTTCTTTATTATGATTTAAAATCTTATTTAAACTGAAAATACCAATTTCGTACTTTTTTCCAAAATTCCTCTTTATCTCTCCCAAACTATTTTAAACCTTGAATTTAAAAACAAACCCTTTATTTCTTTAAACAATATCACTTAAGTTCCAAAATTCATTTATTCCCATTTATTCAAAAATCTCCTTTCCCATACTCGAAATTTATTTATTAGAATTAAAAAATCAACCTTTTATCCTTTCCCAAATTCATTCTTTAATTTATCCAATTTCACTATATTTATTTTACTTAGAATTCCCTCTTATATTTTCCTTTAAAATCCAATCCTTATATTTTTGATATCTCAATATACCCAAAATATATTCAGTCAAACCATAACATTCAATATTTCAATTCCCAATATAATCGATATAATCTATCACAGATTATCAAATAAAACATATCACCGAATATGAAAACAAATTCCAACATTTTGAGGAATCTAGTTGGATCCCTCCAACCTGTTTCTCTGCATCCACAGATGTTGGCACATATAAAAATACCAATCCCACTTCGAGGAGGATATCGCGGTATAAAGGGTCATCCACTATTATGCGGGGCGCATAGGGTCTCATCCGCTATATAATGCGGGAATATCAATCACTCTAATATATATATATATATATGTATATATATATATATGTATATATATATATTTACACTACTATATATAATATCACATCCAGTCAATTCAATCAATCAACCAATAATTTAAATTTAACTATTTAAATTTAAAAGGTAATCCAAATGAGTGAGTTAACTCACCTTTGCTTTTTATTTGCAATCCACTTTGATCTCGACTTGGTTTTCTCGATTTTTCGACCTTGTATAAACATTAGATGATTTTATTAATATTTGGACAAATCAAACAATCAATTATCGTTTAATAGATTTAATTTTAACTAATGATTTATACTAAACAAATAATTAAAATTTTAAACTAGCATTCCTTTTAAAGATCTTTTAGCAACTAAGATAATTAAATAAGTTAATTGAACAGATTAATCACCAAAATACATTATTTTAAAATAACTAGTAAATGAAAATAGGAATATATGTATAATTATTCTCTTTTAAAACTACATGTATACTTAAAAAAATAATTTATAAATTTCAAAAATTTAATTTTATATAAACTCTTTCAACATTTAAAAATTCCTATTTTTCCCAAAATCTTCTATATAGATATATTAAATTTAAAACAGAATGGCTTATATATCTTACTGTGACATAAATATTTTTTTTCCTCTGTACATATTTTAAATCTTAAATAGCAGGCTGTTGTATTATACATATTTTTCTAATTCATATATATACATATGTATGGAATTAAACTCAAACATGTTTATACCTTACTGTAAATTTCTTCGGTATATATATTTATGTAATACACATATATGCATTTATTAAATAAAATTAAAATTGAAGAACAAACAGCATATACCTTACGATACCCAAAACTCCATCACGCTGACCAACTCCACCCAACGCCGCCATCTTCCATCCCTCTGCCTCGTGAACCCACCACCGGCTGTCCCGATTCACGTCGCAACCCCGCGAGCTCGAATGAACTAGTAGGTGAGTGAGTTCCCCTATTCAGGCGGCTCACCACTACTCGTCGCCAGTCGCGAATCCTAAAGCCTCGGCACCATAAACTTGCGTGCCTAGATCTCAAGCTCTGAATCATCCCCCTCTCATGGAAAAAATTTGGACTGCGATCGCTTTCCCTTTTTTATTGAATCGATCCAGTTCGAAATGTTTTAACCGAGGAAAAGAAGAAACCGTGATTAAAAGGAGGAGAGAACGTGATTTTTAAACAAGACAATTTTATTTTTTAAAGAAGTGCATGTTCTCAGGGAGGACAAGTGTTGGATGTGGTCTATAGTGAATTGAAGGGAAAACATATATATTATATTTAAATTTAAATTTAAATTGTCTCGATTTTCGCAACTCACAATCTCGATCTCCTATCGAGGCGTGCCGCTAGGCATTCATAATGTTATACCCCTATTACGATCACAATGGAAAAGGTTTCGAGTCCTAATTCGATCGTATGGAGAAGATAGCTTTTTGGACCCATTTATTATATTAAAATTTCGATATAAATTTTAACGCATTTACCTGTCGTAAGATCTCATGACAACTCCAAACACTACGAAAATTGAAATCCGATAACAATACACTATTACGGATCCAATGAAACTGGTTTCATTGAATTCCGAGACTGTGCCTCGGAAGGCTATTTTTAAATATCAATTTAAACGATATATTTTTAAAACTGAAAAAAAAACTTTTAGACTCACATTTAAAACTTCTATTATGTCCAGTATTATAAATATAAATTTTACAAGCCTTTGAAATATTTTTAACCAGCTTAAAAACCAAGATTCATTATCTTAACCAATTTCCAATTATTTAATTCAATAATTAAATTATCCAATAAATATTGATATTTAAAATTGAAGTTGAAATTACCCCTTTAAATATTTAAAATCAATTAAATATTCCAATTTCAAATGACCAAAATTCTAGGTCGTCACACAGGCTGTTTTGCCTGTTTCGTTTCTGATTTGAGAAGTGATTTCAGGCACTTTCAGATAAAGTTGCTGTTAAATTTGACATGCGCAAACAACTACACATAGACAATGATCCAGAGAAATTCTGACATGAAATCATGACAAGAACAGAGATATATGAGCACAAAAAGAAGGACTCTAGAACCATTACTTACTGCAATCACTCAAGCAATAAATTTAGTTTTACAATAAGGAAAAATCAACAAATTTCAGCTTGCGAACCTGATTTTAGCTAGATGTGTGAGTTATAACTCACCTTGCATGTTCCTAAGAGAAAAGGGGTTTCTGACTTCTTTTGTTTTACAGCTTACTAAACTTAGTGTACATACAGTTCAGAGAAGATGAAAATTTTCTCTTAGTTAAAATTGTTGTTGGGCTTAAACCCAATAAGAAATAATCATATTATCACACTAATTATCACTTAAATCATTAAAACAACTTACACTTACATGTTTTCCACTTTATAAAATCATATTAACATATTTTATGTTTAACAAATTTTTTTATCAGCATATCAAAGTTATTTTAACCTTAAAAAATCAATTTCCATCATTAAAATTCCATTTTTTAATTAAATGCCTTAATTTACACCTTTTATTTTAATAAGTCTAACATTTTAACAATAAAATTACATAAAATCATTTCACTTTTTTTATATTGTCCTAAGAAACCATGTTAAAAATATATTTTTCCATCCAAATATTGATTTTAACCAATATTCCATATTTTATTTATAATATTATCCATATTAAATTCTAATACTTCAATAAAATTAATAAAAATCAATACTTGGCTGTAATTTCCAAAATTAGTGCGTTTTATCAAATTAAAACCATATAATTCTCATTTTTATCACAAATTCTCATAGAAAAGTTTTTAAAGCTTTATTTTTAATATTTTGTATTTATTTTAACAAATTAATGTTGAATTAAATTCTCTTATCTCACTTAATTAATTATTAACCACCAAATCAACATAATTCCATTTTATTTTACCAAAACTCATTGTTTATCTAAAATAAACAATTTTAACAAACTTTACATCTCCAGTTTATTTTATTCCTCCATTATTAAATTATAACCATCATTCTAATTTAATATCACAGGTAATCACCGAAACCAAGGTTGTTAGAGACTCCCCCTTATAAAAATTGCATCCTCACAATTTATAGAGAAGAGCTGTATTCAACAAGGTTTATATCATCGAGCAAAGGAAAAATAGATAGCTCGAGTTTAAAATTCTTACCCTTAATACAAGAAGATAGAAAACAAAGATATGATCACTCGATAAATTCTCTGGTTTCCTAAGTATAATCATTGGCATTAGCGGACCATTGAATCTTCACGAGCGGTGCATCCTTATTTCGAAGGCCTTTCACTTCCAAAGCAAGAGCACAGACTGGATGTTGCACAATAGATAAATCAGGTGAGATCACAAGCTCTTGCGGATAAGGAGAATCAATAACAGAATCAAAATCACGAAAGCACTTCTGAAGCCGAGTGACATGAAACACATCATGAATACCAGATAAATGAGCTGGAAGTGATACTCTATAAGCAAATGAGCCAATATGCTCAGTAATAGGAAATGGTCCTATGAATTGAGGAGCCAATTTCTCGGTCCTAATGAAACGCATTACCCCTTTCAAGGGAGATACTCGAATATAAACAAGATCACTAATATAAAACCCAAGAGGCTTTCTACGATTTTCCATTTAGGATTTCTGACAACTCTATGCCTTTTTCATTCTCTGACGAATAAGATTGATCTTCTCTAAAGCTCCACGAATAGAATCGGGGCCTAAAATCAACTTCTCCCTGGATTCCAATCAAGAAGAAGGTGATCGACATGGCCTTCCGTATAGGGCTTCGAAAGGAGCCATACCGATACTAGACTGAAAGCTGTTGTTATAAGAGAACTCAACAAGCGGTTGGCGGTCTTCCAAACTACCGCCAAAATCAAGAATGCATGCACGAAGTAGATCCTTAAGAATATAATTCATCCGTTCAGTCTGTCCATTAGAGTGCGGATGATAAGCTATGCTAAAGTTAAGCTTTGTACCCAAAGCTTTCTGAAACTTTGCCAGAAATTACTGGTGAAAAGTGGATCTCTTTCCCAAATGATCGAACAAGGAACACCGTGAAGTCTCACGATCTCCTTAATCTATGGCTTAGACAGATAAGAAGCTATTCTATTAGATTATAGGAATAAAATGAGAAGATTTGGTCAAGCGATCCACGATAACTCTACGGCCCAATCTTGAATTAGGTAGGCCATCAATAACGTCCATAGAGAATTGATCCCATTTCCACAACGGGACCTCGAAAGGACGAAGTAGACCACTGGGACGCTGATGTTCGGCTTTAATGAGTTGATAATTCATGCAATTACTTACATAACTTGCAACATCACGCTTCATGCCTTCCCAATAATACGAGCGTCTCATATCGGCATACATCTTGCTACTACCAAGATGAATAGCATACTTAGAACAGTGAAAATCATCAAGAATGTCCCGCCTAAGATCAGAAACACAAGGCACGATCAATCAATTCTTCTTGCGAAGATAACTATGGATATCAATGCTGAAATCGCTCAACATGATTTAGACTTACAAAGCTGAATAAGGCACACAAGCTCTGGATCTTGCCGCTGAGCCTCAGCAATACGATCCAATAAGCTAGGACGAGCTTCCAAACTAAATAATAAGATAAGAGAATCTGAAGTTGGAGCATGATCACTAACATCATAGAGACAACAACTGAATGCTTACGACTTAGCACATCCACAACTCGGTTCCCCTTTCTAGGAGTGTACTGGATATTAAAATCATAAGAGGCTAGGAACTCGAGCCAACGCTGTTTCCGCATATTAAGCTCTTTCTAGGCGAATAGATATTTCAATAATTTATGATCGATATAAAGAATGATGTGCTCGCCTAAAAGGTAATGATGCCAAATCTTCAAGGCAAAGACTATGGCGGCTAACTCTAAGTCATAGGTGGCATAGAAAACTTCATTCGGACATAATTGCCTGGAAACATAGGCAACTACCTGATCTCTCTGCATAAGCACGACACCGAGACCACATCGACTAGCATCGGTGTAAACAACAAGATCTTGTTTCCCTTTAGGAACCACAAGGATAGGAGCATTAGTGAGAAGTTCTTCCAATTTTTGAAAAAAAGCTTCACACTTATCAGATTAAATAAATCGAACACCTTTTCTATTGAGGCTGGTAAGAGGAAGAACAATGCGGGAGAAGTCCTTGATGAACCGATGGTAATAGCCTGCCAATCCAAGAAAACTGCTAATCTCAGAAACGTTATCCGGCCTTTTCCAATTCTAGATGGCTTCTACCTTCGATGGATCGACAGAAATGCCATCGGAAGATACAACATGGCCAAGGAACTTCATCATATTCTCCCAAAAGTGGCACTTGGAGAATTTGGCTTTAAGTTAATGCCGTCGAAGAGAATTCAAAACAATCCTCAAATAATGAGCATGATCGGCTTTAGACTTAGAGTGGATAAAGAATATCATCAATGAATACAAGGACAAACTTATTGAGATATTTCCTGAATACTCGATTCATAAGATCGATGAAATAAGATGGAGCGTTCATTAAACCAAATGGCACAACGAGCCACTCATAAGAACCGTAACGAGTGCGGAATGTAGTAAGAGGAATGCTGTCCTCCGCAACTTGTAGCTGATGAAAACCAGTGGCAAGGTTGGGCTGAGAAAAGACCTTAGCACCACACCACTGATTGAACATGTCATCGATCCTAGGCAACAGGTACTTGTTCTTAATAGTCAACTCGTTAAGCTTGCAGTAATCGATGCAAAGCCTAAGTATACCATTAGATATCTTGCCAAAGACGACCGGGGCACCCCACGGTGAAGAATTGGATTGAATAAATTACTTGGCTTCAAGCTCCAACAATTGCCTTTTGAGTTCCTCATTTTCCTTAGTGGACATCCTCGTGAGAGAACGACTAACAGGCCGAGCACCAGGAATGAGGTCAACACAGAACTCAATTTCCTGCTTAGGTGGCAAACCCGAAACAGGCTCAAATACATCGGCAAAATCACAAACGATTGGAATTCAAGATACATCATCATCATCTCGAGACTCAAGAGAAAATAAAAATGCTTTGGAATCACTATCAACATTCCGAAGATTAAGAGATAACTAATCAGCCAAATTAGGATGCCTAAGATATAGGATCCTTTTAGAACATTAGGATTCTGGTTTGATAATAAGCAAGCCAATCCATCCCCAAAATCATATCAAATACAAGATAGTGATAACGTGCAGATTTGTACGAAAAGAAAAGGAACAAAGAATAATCTCAACATTATCACACAACACGCTAAGGGTTGTGGATCCCTCGATAGGATTCGCAATCCTCTATGAAGTAACAAGGCAAGAAACATCGAATGGTATAGCATAAACAAGCTCCTTCGATATAAATGAGTGTGAAGCACCCGTATCGAAGAGAACTCGAATAGAACAATCATGAAATAATATAGAACCTTCAAGAATAGAAGGAGAAGTACCTCTAGGCTGAGAAGAACCACCAGAAGCATCCACCACATTAAGCTTTCCCGACTCGACTATCACTCCCCGAATTTCAACATTCGAAAATCGACACCCATACTTCACTTGCACTCGAATGCCACAGATTCAATAGTTGAAACCCGATTCACGCCGAAGCTTATAACACATTAAGTACAACAACATAGTGGAAGAAAAATGAATATTTTGATATGCAATATTCGATACAACAATTTGATACAAAAGACATCAATATCAGGGATGCAACAGCGGAAAGATAATAGCACAGCGGAGCAATATCACCAAAAGACAGAAGAGTCTATAAAGAATCCAACTCCATACTGCAAAACTCCAAACCAAAGATAGCTTGAACCAAAAGCTCGAACCACCATCATCGATGCATTAAGCAAGGTCAGTCCAAGTGAAGCAAATGCGATCGCTAAATCCAAAGGCTTCAAAGACCAAAGACTGAAGAAGATTCCCAATTGCTACTCCTACTAGCTGATTATCTGAAAATCTCATTCTAGGCTGCCCGTGTGGAAAATTGTGGGCACCCAGAGTTTAGAAAGGGAACAATAAACTCGGGTCACTCATGGGACTGGTATGAGCAAAGAAAAATAGTTTATCTTTAACAAAAGCAAAACAAATGAATTTAAAAGAAATTCGCAATGCTTTTTGGAAAATGAAACTACCATAAGGCCTCTCGCCACACACACAATGCAAGCGCACAATTGGAGGAGATTTCTCCTTATAATAGTCAAACATGCTTACTATGCAAAATCCTTTTGATATTATTATTAGTGCATAGTGGAAAACATTTTGAAAGTATAATATTAATCTTAGCCAGCATACCACATTTCGTCGTATGCCTACTATAGCTACCATGTTCAACAGCAGGTTACCGCCTCATTCCATGATAGGTTATACAACTAAAACTGTACAGGGCTCGTATTGTTTTGTTTGGATTTCCAACAATGGATAGGCAAAGGAACTTCCCACAACGAATGGAACGCTTCTGGAGGGACGTCCCCGAGAACCTAACCATATCTCTGCCACCACAAGGCCGAGTTACCTTTGTAACTAGGTAACTACGAACACGAGTATGCCACCCCCTGGTTGTTACCAACCTTTATCCGAGGCGCCTATCAATCAACAACCACGAAGCAATAACTTTGCAGCATCCACGTAGGTAAATATCTGGGCTCCATACCATGATACCACCTTTTATCCAGAAGGCAATGACATACCCTCAAGGGGCGCTACCCCTAAATAAGCTTGCTACAACGATTCCTGTTTCGACCATTACCGGGTTGTGAGGCTCGACGAAGTCTCGTCCACAAAGCTACGCTTTTCACGAAACCATGATTCGATCAACAAATGATCAACAGCACTTCGTATGCCACATTACCAAATTGGGAATGTATCACTAGTAACCATCAACTACATAACCTCTAAGCTCGTACGTCTTAGAGAAGGGTGTTAAGCTAAGAGAATAAATTCTCTACCACCAAACAGATATGTATTTGATAGAAACCAGCTTTACATCTCAAAGTATAATGTTAGACACACATCCATACAAGTCTGTTCCAGGTTCGAACAGAACTAAAGGCGCTTCAAAATCAGCCCTTGCAAATCCGGGTAATCCCTAATCACGTCCGGACTCCCCATCATAAAGGATGATCAAATCTCTATAACGGGGATCAGCCGGTGCAGAGATATTCGACGAGTTATCCTTTCGCTTTCAAAAATATCCGGTCTTCACCACCGGTCCTCAAATGCAATCCATAACATCGTATCATTATTCGGAATGGGTTATATGACACAAGGTCCTCTCCCGGCTAAACTGAATAGTGACCGCAATATCTTAAAAACATATGATATTGGGATCTCAGTTAAGTCACAACTAATTAACCAAAACTTTTCTTTCAAATGGTTTAAACAAATTACCATTTTTAAATCTTTAAACAAAAAGATTCATTTCACAAAGTTCACCAATCTTTTACAAAAATTCATTCATAGCCTTTCTAAACAGTTTCCTTTTTTAATTGGATTAACTCATTCAATTTTTAAATCAAAGATTCAATTCATAGCTTTCAAAACCATTTCCGTTTCAAATCTTTTTTTACAAAAGATACACCTTTTAGATCCTCTTCAATTTCAAAACAAAGTTCAACAACCATTCACAAAGATTCATTCATAGCTTTCAAAATAATTCTATTTCAAACTTGAAATCTTTTCAACATAAATTGGAAATCCTTTCTTTATATGAAAGCTATTATTATTTAAAAAATAAATAGTTTTCGTTTTGGAAAAATCCGATTACATTTGCACGAGTTAAAGCCCTTCAAGTATAAAACTTGGGTTAAATTCAAATTTCCAAAATAATATTTTTAAAATGGTTTAAAACCCATATAAACACATTTGTAACTTGTATAACCTTTTTAAACCATAATTTTTAAACATAGAATTCAATTTCAAATCTAGAATTTACATTTAAATTTAAATTTTTTATCAAGTTATTCAAAATAACTTTTATCTTCAAAACTCCTTTTCAAAAGCTTTTCATATTTAACCCAATTCCATTTCCAAAACTATTTGGATTCAAAATTCAACTTTAAAACCATTTCAAAAATTTGCGACTTAACCGATTTCCCGTGAAGTCCATATTTGTGGGTGTATGGTGTAGTCCAGGGGTTTTACACAATAGTGCAACATCATCAATTATTACAGATTCAAGCTCATCAATATCGATAAGCGGTATATTCTTATAACGCTTTTCTTCATTCATAGATTTATAGAAAAACAATATAAATTCGTCACAGATAAAATAAATTACATTCATCACAGCTCAATCAAAACAATTCATATCACAAAGCACCACATAACAGAGATATCGAACAATTCAAGGTATTCAATGCAAACCACACATTCATAAGTAAGATTAATGAATTATCTGATTAATTTAAGTCATATTAATTACTTATGAATAAACTACTAATCCTGGTTAATTAATATTAATTAATTACAAACCATTTTAATTAATTATCCTTTTATCATTTATTAATTAACCTTTAATAATAAATTAATCAACCTTTAATTATTAATTAATCAACCTTAATTAATATATAAATCAACCTTTAATCATTAAATAATTATATTTTAATTATTTAATTATCCTTTAATTAATTACCCTTAATTAATTAATCAATAAATTAATTAACCCTTAATTAATTGCCATTAAATTAATAAATTACAATAAGTGATTATCCTTAATCACTTTCATTAATTAATTAACCCTTAATTAATTAATTATCCTCAAGTTAATTACTTTAATTAATTAACCATATTAATTAATTACCCTTTAATTAATCATTTGATTAATCAACTTTAATCCTTAATTAATTACTTTTAATTAATTAATTATCTTTAAGTAATTAATTACCCTTTTAATTTATTTATCATTAATTAACTTTTAACAACAAATTAATTAATCAATTTCCAATTACATTAGGGTAATTAACCTTTAATTACAAATTATCTTTTAATTAATTGTTAAATAAATAATAAATCCTTTAATTATAATTTATTTTTAATTATTAAGTAATTAATCAAAATTTTTTACCTTAATTACTTGATTATCTTTTAAATATTAAATAAACCTTGAAATAATTTTTCTTAAAAGCGTTAATTTTTTTTAACCTTTGAACCTTGAAACATGTTTTAAGATCTTATAAAATAATCTTATTTGGGAAAATCTTGTTTACAATTTTTTGAAAACTTATTTATTCAAATAAAATTCAAGACTTGGTTTAAATAAATTTGTTCGAAATTTGTTGAGCCAAACCCGAGCCCATAACCATTTTTCTCGAGACCATCCCCGGGAAAAACCCCAAGAAAATTTTCTTTGTTATGTTTAAAACTTTTTAAAACTATTAATAACACAGACTACCCATATGAACGAACGCGAGAATGAGCATAAGCCATCATCAGAAATTCCCGAGTCCTCCTTCGAGCCAACACACTTTCCAAACCCACTGACATGTCCAGCCTTGCCGTGCACGTGCACATCACTTTGCCGACGATCTTAAAAACTCCGTTGACATGAACACATCATCGATGATTTGCTTATGCCTCACAAACAACTAGATTTCATGATTTCGTCGTAGATCGATAACGAGCTTTTCGATCGAACTGGAACCCAAACCCAGATCAGAAAAACCCATCGCCGATGATAATCCCAATCACCGACCACCTTGTTATCTTACCCAAGACTGCACCAGATCACAACGCATCTGTCCTCCAAACTCCCGACGACTTCGATGCTACCTCGCCGTCGAACGACCCACCTTTCCAACATCAACCAAAAACTGTCCTTATACCCTAACTCTTCGTCGAACTGCAGCCGTGATTGATAATAAATTCCTCCAGTATTTTTTTGATGATCACTAAACCCTCAGCCTCCTTCAGTCCCAACTCCGATGATCCTACTCATGCCGATCGCCGGAATTTGGCGAAAGTTTAAAATTCGTTCAATTCCAAAATTCACGATAAACACGAAACTAAAAATTCTGATTCAATTATTAAAATTCACGATTTCTGAAGTCGAACCAAATAATGATATAAATCAAGAAAATATAAAATTCAAATTCAACATATTTTTAAGTTTCAATGTAAGTTCTTGTTTCAGGTTAAAAATTATTTTCAAATTATTCTTAAAAGTATTTTTAAATCTTTGGTCTTGTTAATTCAAATCCTTTTTATTTAAATATCACAGCCTATAAGTGAATGATCTAAGGGATTTTGATGTTTGATTTTTTGTTTTAACTTGTAAACATAAGAACATGTATATATATACACCTGTACATACATATTTGGTTTTTGATATACATACACACACACATGCAGATATATACACTCAATCACACAAGCATAGTTACATCACAACTTCAAGTACACAATCAAAGTTAAAGAGATATAACAGGTTAAAGGGTTTTCTCATCTTGTAGTTTGGAACAGAGCAGAAGTTTTGGCTTTTAAATCTGGAATTCTGTTTTGGTGTTGAGATGATTTTGAACTTTGTTTTGTTTGATCTGGAAGTGTTGAACTTATCTAATGTTGATCTGAAGCCTTGATTTGTTTTATATGATCTGAATTTGTTCGAATCTGGTTTGTAGTTTGTTTTGATTTCATCTTTTGATTTTTTTAGAAAACAGATTTTTGACTTGAATCCCCTTTGCTTCCAAACTAGAAAAAATCTTCTCTGTTTTATCTTTGTTCTTACATTTACTTCAGATTTTTGTTTTTTTTCCTTTTGGTTTTCAAAAAAAATTAAAGGAAGAGGATTGAAGAATTATGAAAATCATATTTTTCTTTTCTTTGATATTTACATTATTGTTTGAAAGAAAATTGAATGGCCACTTGTTAATTTATGGCATACATGGCTTACAAATGTTTTGATATATTTTCAAAATATGAACACTTGTTAAAACATGAGCATTTTGTGTTTAAATCCTTCCTTTAAATAATTTTATAAATTTTTTTTAGACCTTCTCTTTAATTTACTTACAAATTAGGTTTTAAACCCTTTGTTAAACTTTAATTTATTTATGTAAATTATCTATTTTATATTTACATATGTTTGCACTTTTATATTTTACAAGCCAATTCATATTCATATAAAATCAACCATATATAAATAAATAATCTTATATACATATATATATATATATATATATATATATATATTAATTTCTTAAAGCATAAAGCTTTTAAATTCAAATTATTTTCAATAAATTTATTGAATTTCAAAATCACATTTTTTTTCTTTCTTTTGAGTTTCAAATCAAAATTTTATTTCACAATATATTTTATTTTTAGAATCCCCAGACTAAAATTCTTTTTACAAATTTTACTTTTGTTCTTCAAATTTTTTAATCCAAATTTTGCTTTCACAATCTACTATAAATATTCAAATTGTCTTTCAAATAAATTCACAAATAAATCCAAATCCAATATATTGTTCAAAATATTTATTTCTGAATTTCCAATCAGAAATTCTATATAAAATCATATTTATATACATTTATATTAATAAACAAATAAATATCTATTTAATTTGGAAAATACCAAATTAATTCACAATTTAATTTAAAAATTAAGTTAATTACCAATTTAAATTTGATTTAAAATCGGGATCGTTACATTGACACTACTAGGAGCCACGAGACATGGTGAAACCCGGTGTCCCTCTTTCTTGTAATAATGGCATAAACGAGGCTTGGGACAATCTCAAATCAAGTGATCAGAGGAGCCACACTTGAAACACCACTTCTGACTAGGAGGTGCTCCACTGGGCTAAGAGTTAGAACCAACAGATTTCTTCTTCTTGCTATGAGGACAAAACTTGAACTTTTAAAAAGGAAACGTCTTCTTGTTGGGGTTCTTACGAACCTTAGTCTCATCACTACTATCTCTCTTCTTATCGACTGCTTCATGATGATGCGCCGAGTCAACCAACGCCTAAAATGAAAGCTTAAGCTGAAGCATCAAAGATTTTTCAAATATTTCTTGAGGCTAGAATCAAATTTGAGATTATTCTTATAAGAATTGCTAATATACTCAAGAACATACTTGGACAAGGCCTTGAATGTAGAAACATACTCGAAAACTAAAGACTTTCCTTGCTTCAAATCAAGAAAGCGACGGGCTAAGAGAGCTTTCTCGGACTCAGGAACGAACTTAAGTTTGAATCGCTCCCTAAACTGGATCCAAGTAAGAGTAGACTTATCAAGCTCAGCAATAACAAGCTCATACCAATCAAGTGCACACTCTTGCAACATACTTGATGCTATAAGAACTCGATGGTGGTTAAAAAGATCCATGCGAGTAAAGATAAGCTCGTATGTATGAAGCCATGCCTGGACCTCAAGAATAGACTCCGAGCCTTTGAAAGGCTTGCCTCCAAGATGAGAGAAATCAGTGCACATATGCACAAAATCAGACTTATGCGGAGGAGATGAAGGAGTAGGAGCTGGAGGCTGATTGCTCCTGAATAACTCCATGAACTGATCGGTAGACATATAAACACCTTCTAGATGTGAGCCACTGGACGACCCAGCATCAGAACGACGACCTCTGCCTCTTCTAGCCATAAGCAGAAAGTATAAGATAAGATAAAGATCATTCATGAGTAAAATATCATTAATTCAATTATGGAATACTACGGAATTAAAATGCATTTCTAGACGTATTCCCAACTTATATCTACCCCCAGGACACGGAAAGATTAAGGACACGATGATTAGGGAATATGTAACACTCATACTGTACTCTGATGTACTGTAATATATGTTCTATTATGTGTTTATCATATTTTTTTGAACTCAGCTTTGATACAAAGCTATGACACCCCACCTCGAGACCAACATTAACAAAGAGCATTACAGAGTAATACTGTCTATTAATGCGGAGAATATGGCTTGTTAGGAGCGACCATCCATAAGCTTTATCTTAAACAAGTATTGAATACGTCGATTGGGTGCTCTAAGTTTTTTCTTTACCTTCCTCAAGTAGATTGACATACTCAGTAAATATTTAACACAAAACAACTGTGGCTACCAGATCTATCAGAACAAAATATAACAACAATAAATAAAACAGATCACAAAACAATAGTCACACAAACACACACACATATATATACATATAAACAGATACATCATAGTACACTACATGGTGATACAATAGTGGTGGTACATGGACCACAATATATACATCGAGTCAAAAAGAATAAGTACATATCAGAGTTCACAAAATAACAACAAGTCTATATAAAAGATGACTAGCATCCAAAAGAAAGCAAGATAATCCAAAGCGGAAGCATCATAGTGGTAATCTACAACACATGTCTAACCTGAAATAACTCGTTCTGACCCGAGTATATAAAATACACTGGTCAGTCTAGCTTAAATAAAGTGAATAGTACAAGATAGATGAATTATAGGGATAAATGATAATATTTCTTCTCAAAAAGGAAGAAGCAACACCAAGTATATAAATATCAACTACCAAATAACATATATTGGTTTCTCAAAAGAGGCAAGTTCAACTACAACATCAATTAGTCCTCAATATTCGCCTCATATCATCGACATTAACAATAACTAATATAATGGCGTCCATCAACACCATAACTCTGAAATAGGAAATCAAAAATCTCAATTAAACGCCAAAGGATGGTAACCGCAAATAAATCCTACATAGGAAATCATAAATCTCAAAAATATACCAAAGGACGGCAACTACAAATCACAATATGTAGAACTCGGTTAAGAGTTCAAAACTTCAAAATGTAATCACCATAAAATAAATCCTCAAGCGACTCAATGACCCAATAATCTTGAATTGGAGGAAACATTCTAAAATCACAAATAAATCAAAAAATATTGCCAAAGATGCACGTGCTTATCAAAATGGCCGAAGCTCACCAAGTACCGTATCACAAATATGGAGCCTAACACGATCTGAATGCCAAATAACCCGAAGGTCAAACATCCCGAAGGACAAACATCTCGAAGGACAAACAGCTAAAACCCGTGAATGGCTCGAAGGTCCAGTACAAGCAATCTACCCGAAGGTCCATGAAATGTGTACAACTTCAAACGAATAAGTCTGAAATTAACCGAAAAAGAAAATGCATGTATCCTATAACATATGTTATACTAAATCATTTAAATATCTTTCTCATTAGCTCGAGGAGTGCAAAAAGTGTATTTTTATATAGAAAATACTTTTCTTCGAGAAAACAAGATTTTAAAATATTTTTTTTGAAATCGTTTGGAAATCATGGCTTTGAAATTCTCTCTATTATAGAGAATATATATATAGATATTTAAATAGATTAAAATATTAATAAGAATAATTATAAATGTGGTAAAATTATTAATTTCAAAAGCTATTTTGTTATAAAATCATTTCAAAACCATTTTAGAAAACATGTGCTCGAAAACAGCAGAAATAACTGAAAACGCCATTAAATTGGCATAAGAAATTTCCTCAAATACACATCAATCCATTGTACGAATCAATCATAATGTTTGCTTACTTACTGATAGGTTTAAGCCCTTTAAAGCACTTCAAAATATCACAAAATGTAGTCACAAGAATCACCAGAATAAGCAATGTAATCAAAATAGTGCACAGGAGCAAGCAGAAAACAATCTGGGCAAACAAACAACATGGATCGACCCAAAAAAGGCTCAGGTCCACCTTGGGGTCAACCCATATATGCCTTAGGTCAACCCTACGGTCGGCCCCCAGTGTCTCTAGGTTGAGCTGATGGTCTCGACTTCTATAGGCAGCTTTGCTTGTTTCTTTTCCGATTTCGAGTAGTGATTTCAGGCACTTTCAAATAGAGTTAAGCTATGAAATTTGACATGAACAAATATCTACACATAGACAACGATCCGAAGAAATTTTGGCATGAAATTATGACAAGAATAGAGATATATGAGCATAAAAAGAAGGGCTCTAGAACCATTACTTACTGTAATGACTCAAGCAATAGATTTACTTTTACAGTAAACAGAAATCAAAAAATTTCAGCTTGCAAACCTGATTTTAGTTAGATATGCGAGTTATAAACTCACCCTATATGTTTTTGAGCAAATTTTAGTAGCAAGCTGATGGCTTTTTGGCCTTGAGAAGCTTTAGGAACCTGTAATTGAAAAGAAAAAGACATGTAGGAAAGAAAATAAAAGTTACAGACAACATAACTTCTGAAAGATTGAAATAGATGAAATAGGTTTTGGTTTTGGATTGATTATCTGAAATTAAAAGCTTCAAAATGGATAATTTGCAAAGGAATGAGAGAAATCGGAAATTGAATTCTAGGTTTTCTAAGAGAAAATGGATTTCTGACTTCTTTTGTCTTACAACTTACTGAACTTAGTGTACGTACAGTTTAGAGAAGATTAAAATTTTCTCTTAGTTAAAACTGTTAGGCTTAAACCCAGTAAGAAATAACCAAATTATCACAGTAATTATCACTTAAATCATCAAAACAACTTACATTTCCTGTTTTCAACTTTATAAAATCATACTAACATATTTTATGTTTAACAAAATGATTTATCAACATATAAAAGTTTTTTTAACCATTAGAAATCAATTTCCATCATTAAAATTCTATTTTTAATTAAATGCCTTAATTTTAAATCAACATTTTAACAACAAAATTGCATAAAGTCATTTCTCTTATTATATTATCCTAACAAACCATGTTAAAATATATTTTTACATCCAAATATTGATTTTAACCAATACTCCCCGTTTTATTTACAATATTATCCATATTAAATTCTAATACTTCAATAAAATTAATAAAAATCAACATTTGGTAATCATTTTCAAAATTATTGTATTTTACCAAATTAAAACCATATAACGCTCATTTTTATCATAAATTCTCATAACAAAGTTTTTAAAACTTTATTTTCAACATTTTGTATTTATTTCAAGAAATTAATGTTGAATTAAATTCTCTTATCTCACTTAACTAATTATTAACCACCAAATCAACGTAATTCCATTTTATTTTCCAAAACTCATTGTTTATCTAAAATACACAATTTTAACAATTTTACATCTCCTATTTATTTTATTCCTCCATTATTAAATTTTAGCCATCATTATAATTTAATATAACAGGTAATCACCAAAACCAAGGTTGTTACATGTTATCTCACAATGTTGCTTTTGTTAACAGAACGTTACAAAGGTGTTATGAAACCGTTACAGCTTCAAATCTGGTACAACTACAGAACTACCCCAACTATGTTGCAAAACTATTACGAATACGTTATGTAGTAAACAGATTATGCAATAGATATAATACTGATTAGATTGTTTGAGTCCACTCTGTTTCCAAGAAACAATATTGCTCCCTCTACGGTGCTAAAGGATATTGAGCAATTGTTTTTCAAGATGAAACAAATCTGTCTCTGTGATGCTACGCAACAATCATGGAGCAACGATGAACTTAATTTTTTTTAAGTAGGAACAGAGTTTTGTGGGAGAGGAAGAAGTGCAGAAAAACTCAGTGACTTTTCCTATTTTCCTTAAGCCTATATATAGGTACAAGGAGGTGCTTATTCAGTAACAGATGCATCTTCAAACGATTGCGACAATTGGAAAGGTTGCTACCATTTACCAAACGGTGCGATCGTTTGAGTTTGAATGGACAAAAATAAAATAACCATTTGGTCTGAACAGCCAAGCCAAGCCAAGCGCCAACTGCAAAGTGCTAAGTGCCTCTAATACACCTCAAACGCCCATTCGCCGTGCCTCAGGTGCGGGTTCGGGTCCGAGCGCGTGGGTGTGAGGTGGTGCATTGCACCACCTGCCAAAGGTGGCTATGCTTTCATGCCTCTCTTTGTCTCATAGTAACTTTAATATCGTCCACATCATAGCATATAAACACAAAATATATATTTTATTCTAAGATGTCGGGCTATTCATTTCTCAAGGCATTCAATGCCTCACATTTCGCAATATATTAATCATTCATTTCCAATAACCCCCCACAAGAATGAATAGAGCTCACTTGTTCTTAGGTTTTTGAAACCTTTTATCATAATGGAAAAGTATCGCATGAGCTTTGAACTTTCATAGCGTTTTATCCTTTTGATTTATTGGCGAATCAGTAGACTTAGATTGTCCTTGAATTGTAATCATTCTTGTGTAAGTCTAAAAAGATAACACACGATAAATGTTTCTTATCTTCCTTGGTTCTCTGTTTGTGTTCATTTTTTTCATGAACACCAGCTTGGTCACATGAGTTCTTGGAGAATTTGGCCTTTCAATTCTCCTTAAAGCGGCGCCTTCGCACTCATGTAGATGATTCTTAACACTTGGTTTTTTTTATCTTACTACGTATAGACATACTTATCCTATTATAAGTCGAGTAATGCACCGACTTATCATAGGAATGGTTTAAATATTTACAGTGCTATCAAGTTTATCTAAACTTAGTTTTCCCTTTGAACCTAGATCTTGGCATCTCCAATCGGTTAGATGGGGTTTCTGTTTAATGAATTTTTTAGCTTATGGGCCTTAACTCCATTCCCATTGGTAAGATATTAACCTTCTCTTTAGATAAATCTTTTGTCAGTGGATCCACAATGTTACCATTTGATCTTACATAGTCAATTGTGATAAGCCCATTGAAGAGAAGTTGTATAACAGTTTTATATCTACGATGAATATGTCTAGACTTGCCATTGTAAAACTTACTATTGGCCCTTCTAATAGCTAATTGGCTGTTACAATGTAAGCTTATTGGAGGTACATGTTTTTCTCAATCCGGAATACCTTCTTAAAAATCTCAAAGCCATTCCTCTTCTTCTACGGCTTTGTCTATGGCAATAAATTCTAATTCCATGATTACTCTTGCTATATAAGCTTGTTTAGAGGATCTTCAAGATATTTCCTCACTAGCTAAGGTAAAAATATATCCATTGATGGATTTTGTATCTAATGAACCAGTTATCCAGTTTGCATCACAATACCCTTCTATTACAGATAGGTATCTTTCATTATGTACTCTATGACTTTGTGTATACCTTAGGTATCCTAGTACTCGAATTATAGCTTTCCAATGATTATTTCCTGGGTTATTAGTATATCTGCTGAGTTTACTTACAGCATATGCTATATCAGGTCTAGTGCAGTTCATTACGTATATAATGCTACCAAGTATACGAGTGTACTCAATTTGGCAAATACTATCACCGCTATTTTTAACCCATTTTTGATTTAAATCAACAGGTGATTTTGCTAATATTATATTGTGTTGTTTAAACTTTTCAAGTATTTTCCCAATATAGTGTGATTAGACAACACATATCCTTAGCTGGTTTTATGTATTTTTACACCAAGTATCACATCAACGATTCCCATATCTTTCATGTCAAATCCAGCGGAGAGCATATCTTTTGAAGATTTTATCATCTCCTTGTGCCTTCCAAATATTAGTAAATCAATTACATATAGGCATACAATGACATATCCCATATTTATATGTTTAGAATAGATACATTTGTCACATAGTTATATGAAATCCACATATTTTCATTCAAATTTTCATGTCATTGTTTAGGCGCTTATTTGATCCCATACATTGATTTTTTTAATCTACAAACCATACTTTCATTTCCACTTTTTAGGAAACCTTCAGGTTGTTTCATATATATTTCTTCTTCTAGTTCACCATTTAAAAATGCTGGCTTTACATCCATTTGATGTATTTCTAAATCAAGTGTAGAAGAAATTGCTATCAGCATTCTTATTGATGTTATTCTAGTTACCGGATAGTACCGTCAAAATAGTCCAGGTCTTCTTTTTCTCCAAACCCTTGAAACACAAGTCGAGCTTTATACTTGTCTATTGAACCATCAAGTATCAATTTCTTCTTGAATATCCATTTATTACCTAAGACCTTGCATCCTTGAGGTAAATCAACTAACTACTGTGTATGGTTTGCCATAGTGGATTCGGTCTCATTGTTAATAGCCTCCTTCCTGTAAGAGGCATTAGTGGAGGACATAGCTTATTTGTGTGTTAATGGATCGTCTTCTAACATAAATATGTAGAAGTTTGGTCCAAAGGTTTTTTAGGTCCTTGATCTTTTACTTCTCCTTGGTTCCTTCACTTGTTGATTAGCATTATTTTGTTGAACATTATCAATATATTGTTCAATATCCTCAAGAGAATAGGAAATTTCAGTTTCCCTTGGTCTACTTTGAGTATAATTTTCAATACCCTGTTTTAAAGGGTATACGTGTTCGAAAATCTAGAGTTTCTCAATTCAATGATGATATTTACGTAACTATCATCAATTTCAGATTTGTGTGCCAAAAGTCGATAAGCGACACTGTTTTGTGCATATCCAATGAATACACAATCAATTGTTTTTGGTCCAATTTTGACTTTCTTTGGTTTAGGTACCTCCACTTTCACAAGACACTCCCACACATCTAAGTATTTGTAAGATGGTGGTCTATTTTTACAAAAATCGTAGAGATCATGTTTTCTTTTGTGGTATATTATTAAAAATATGATCTACAAAAAGTATAGCTTCTGCCCAAAGTTATCTAGTGATCCAAAACTAATTAATAAGGCATTCATCATTTCTTTAAGAGTTCTATTTTTGTTTGGCTATACCGTTGGACTGAGGTGAATTCGACGCTGCAGTTTGGTGTATAATACCATGCTATATATAGAATACCTTAAAGGGAAATTCTTATTCTCCTCCTCTACACTTCTTAAAAGCTTTTATTTTCTTATTGAGCCAATTCTCAACTTTTGTTTTTATTTTTTAAACATATCGAATGCCTCATCCTTTCTTCTTAGGAGATACACATAATAGTACCTTGTAAAATCATCAACGAAGGTAATGAAATACCATTTACACCTCTAATTTGACACATCATTAAGTCACATACATCTATGTGTATTAGGTCTAGAGGTTCAGTTTCTCGTTCAACATGGTAAAACGAGGTTCTTGTAAATTTTTCTTATGCACAAACTTGACATTTATAGTTGAAATCTATTTTGCATTTTGGTATAAAGTCTAGATTAATCAATTTTCATAAGGTATCAAAATTTACATGGCCTAATCTAGTGTCATATGTTAGAAGAGTCAACAATATAAGCAGAAGATTCAATTTTATTCATATCATTGTTCGGTAAAATAGTAGTTGCATTTGCTTTCAATAAACCATCACACACATACCCTCTTCCTACATACACTACATTCTTTGATAGCACAAACTTATCAGTTACAAATGTTAGTTTGAAGCCACGCTGCTAAGCAGCGATCTGAAAATCAGGTTCTTGCAAATCTCTGGAACATGAAGAACATCTGCCAAAGTTAGTTCTTTTCTATAGGTCATTTTCAGTACAATCTTTCCCTTGCCTTTGACCTATAATGCAGATGAATTACCCATAAAAAGTAGTTCGTCCTCCGTAGCAGTTTTGTACGTTATAAACATCCACTTATTTGCACATATGTATTGCGCGAAGCCATTCCTTCAAGTTACCAACAAGGTTGCATTCGAACACCACTGCACATAAGTCATTATTAGACATGTCTTTGAAATATCAGCCATGTTTGCTTCTGATTTCTTTTTCTTAGGTGTGCGATATTCGGCCTCTTTGTGCCTTTTCTTTCCACGATCATGGCATGAACCTAAAATTTCTTTGATTTCTTAGGAGCATGCTCACGTTCCTTTTGTTGGGTTTCTTTGAATCGACTGCATTTGCCTTGACAATCATGGTATGCGAAATCTTCTTCTCAGATTTTCTGCTATCTTCCTCAATGCTTAATTAAACTACAAATTCTTCCATTGTCGTCTCCTTGGTCTTGTGCTTAAGGTAGTTTTTGAAATCTTTCCATAATGGAGAAAGCTTTTTCAGTTGCAATGAAAACCTAAAAGGATTTTCTTAAAGTCATTCCTTCATCGTGCAATTCATGGATAATGACTTGTATTTCTTGAATCTGGTTGATAACGGTCTTCGCATCAATCATTTTGAAGTCAAGAAATTTTCCTGCTATGAATTTCTTCATGCTCGCATCTTCTGTTTTGTACTTTTTCTCTAATGCCGTCTAGAGTTCTTTGGAAGTTCGACCAGTATAGTATACATATAGGCTATTGTCGAGTCCATTTAATATTTAGTTCATGCATATAAAATTAGACCTTTCTAGACATTTAAGGCTTCAACTTTTGTTGCATTGGGTACCAGTTCTTCGACCATGGAAGCATCTTCTTTAGGAAACTTTGCAAGGCATAAAGTTGTCAAATGGAACATCATCTTTTGCTGCCTGTGTTTGAAGTCTATTCCAATGAACTTTTCTGGCCTTTCTCCATGAGATAACGCCTTCATAGGAATAACATTTGCAGAATAAGTAGTAATCACAGTCCGTGTTGGTGTAAAATTATTGCTTTCATGAGACATTGTCATCTACAGAAATAACCAACGATAAATCAATGCTATTCAAGATTGTTAAATGAACGTTACAAAGGTTTTACGAAACTGTTATGATTAAGTTGCAAAACTATTACAACTTCAAAACCGGTACAACTATAGAACTGTTATAACTATGTTGCAAAACCGTTACAAATACGTTATGCAGTAAACCGATTAGATTGTCCAAGTCCAGAATACTCAAATTCGTTGAAACAATATTGCTCTCTATGGTATTTATAGATATTGAGAAATTATTTTCCATGATGAAAAGGATCTGTCACTATGATGCTGCGCAACAATCATAGAGAAATAATGAAATCAAGAGAATTTAAGTAAGAATAGAGTTTTGTGGGAGAAGGCCTATATATAGGTGTGGGAATGTGCCTATTTGCTAATAGGTGCCTGTACGAACGGTTGCAATAATTGGAAAGGTTGCTACCCTTTACCAAGCGATGCAATCTTTTGAGTTTGAGTAGACAAAAATAAAAAAAACTATTCGGTCTGAACAACCAAGCCAAACCAACTGGCTACTGCAAAGTGTTAAGTGCCTCTAATACGCCTCAAACGCCCATTCGCCTGCGCTGCGAGTGCGGGTTCTGGCTCGGGCATGGGCATAAGTGCACGCATGCGGGGTGGCGCATTGCACTACCCGCCAAGATGGAGATGCTTTCATGTCTCTCTTTGTCTGATAGTAACTATAATAGTGTCCACATCTTAGTACACAGACACAAAATGTATATTTTATTCTAAGAAGTTAGACTATTCATTTCCCAAGGCATTCAATGCCTTGCATTTTCCAATATATTACTCATTTTTTCCAACAGCTTTCGACATAACAAACTAAAAGTCCGCAACATGTTTTATGGAGGCTCTCTCTAGTATGTATGATAAGCCTTCGACCTCTAACATAGTTTACTTGATGAGGTAATTGTTCAATTTGCGGATGATAGAAGGCGCATAGGTAGTCCAACGTCTCAATGTACTGAATACATTTACATCCCAACCAATTTCAGTTAAAAATGAATTTGAAGAAGAAGTATGAACGTTGATACTTTTGTCTTACCTACTAGAAAGTTTGAATGCTACTGTCACGGTTGTGAGCAGCTCAACTGGAAGCAAAAAGTTAAAATTTAATGATGTTCGTGGTCTGGTTCTCAAGTAATCCGACAAAGAGATTCAGGTGAATCATCAACCTCTTCTATTTTTCTTACACAATCAAGAGGAAGAAATTCAATTAGAGGAATGGATGTGGCATATTGAACTACTGAGGTAGATCAAAGGACTAGCGGTCTAAATCCATAAATCCCAATAATTCTCATAGCTCGAAGACCGTTGAGTACTGGAACTATGGGAAGACTGGGCACTACAAAATTTAGTGCAAAAGTGCACCAAAGGACCGAGAGGTGAAGGAAGACGAAAATATTACTTCCATCCCAGGAGGAGATGATGCACTGATATGCTCTTTGGAGATCAAGGAAGGGACTTGGGTGTTAGACTCTGAATCAGCATTCCAAGCTACTTCGCAGAAAGAATTCTTCAAAAGGTATGTCCTTGGAAATTTTGGAAAGATACATCTTGGTGATAATCAACCTTGTGATATCATTAGTAAAGGTGTTGTGAAGATTAAGTTAAATGGGTCAGTTTGGAAGCTAAAGTATATCAGGATATACCCGACCTAAGAAAGAACTTGATCTCTGTACGACAGTTAGCTAATGAAAGCTACATTATGATTTTTCATGGTGATAATTCGAAATATTCAAAAGGTGTAATGACAGTTTCTCGAGACCAGAAGAGTGGAATTCTTTACACGACAGTAGGAACACAATTTCAGTCACTGTTGCAACTAGCAATGAAAATTACAACATGTGGCACTAGAGGCCAGGCCATATGATGGAGAAGAGAATGAAGATTATTCACTCGATAGGGAAACTTCCAAGTCTACAGTCAGTTGAAATAGACATGTGCGAAGATTGCATACTTAGAAAGTAGAAGACGGTCAGCTTTCAAATAAATGGTAGAAACCCAAAGAAGCAAAGTTCGGAGGTCGTTCACTCTATTGATAGAGGGCAAATGACTGTCTCATCCATTGGTAGGAATCATTACTTCATGAATTTCATTATTGATCACTCGTGAAAGGTATAGGTTTACTTTTTAAAGCATAAATATGAAGTATTTGATGCTTTCAGGAGATGGAAAGCTATGGTTAAGAATGAGACAAGTCTAAATATAAAACAGCTTAAAACTGACAATGGGGTGAATATGAAGACACCAGATTCAAGAAGTTCCGCTATGAGCACGAGACCAAAATGGAGAGAACCATGCCGAGTATGTCTCAACACAATGGTGTAGATGAGCGTATGAATCGAACGTTGACAGAAAGAACTAGATGCATTCATATACAATCAAATCTACCGAAGAAGTTTTGGGAAAAAGCAGTTAATATAGCAGCTTGCTTGATCAATTGAGGTCGATTCCATTAAAGAACAAAATACCAGAGGAGTTATGGATTGAAAAACAAGTAAAATTATCACATTTAAAAGTTTTTGGTTGTGTAGCATATGTGCCTATTGGTGATCAAGGCAGGAATAAGCTTGATCCCAAATATAAGAAATGCACCCTCATCAGCCATGGGGATGATGAGTTTGGCTACGCATTTCGGATGATGAAAACAATAAGATGATATGCAGTAAAACTATGATTTTTAACGAAGAATAATGTAAAAAGACTGACACAAAACATATGCCAACAACTCAGAGCAGAGTTTGCTAGTATTCGTAGATGCAAATGATATCCCAAATAGGCTCGTGATGGAACTAATTGTAGCAAGCACTCAACCAGATGAATTTATTGAGTAGGGCAACATGCACCATTCTAACAAACCATAGCCTCCTAATCCAGCTGCTATATTGAGAAGGTCTTCTCCATCTCGTGTGCCTAACAAAAGATACATGAACTATTTGTTGCTGATTGATGCATGGGAACCTAAATGCTACGATGAAGCTTATTAGACTGGAGATACTAGCGAGTTGGAGCTTGCCATAAAAGATGAGATGAAGTCTCTTATCTCCTACCAGACATGGGAACTAGCTGAGTTACCTATGGGAAATAAAGAACTTCACAATAAATTAGTGTATCGAGTGAAAGAGGAGCATGGTGGTTCTAGGAGATACAAAGCCCGAATATTTGTCAAAGGATTCCAATAGAGGGAAGGAGTGGACTATAATGAATTCTCCCGTCGTGAAGCACAATATTATCAGGTCATTATTAAGTATTGTTTCTATTGAAGATCTTTATCTTGAATGGTTGGATGTAAAGACAACATTCTTCATGGAAATTTGGATATGGAGATATACATGCACCGATCGGAAGGTTTCTTAGAAAAAGGGAAGAAGAACGTGGTGTGCACATTAAAGAAGAGTTTGTATGGCCTAAAACAAGCCCTAAGATAGTGGTATAGAAAGTTTGATGGATTCATGCATAAGGAAGACTTCCAGAAGTGCAACGCTGATCACTGTTGCTACTTCAAGAGATATAGGTCTAATTATATCATTTTACTGCTTTATGTCGATGATATATTTGTAGAAAGTTTAAATATGGATGAAATCAGAAGGTTGGAGCAGCAATTATCAAAGGAGTGACATAAAAGATTTGGGTCCAACAAAGAAGATTCTAGAAATGAAAATCATTAGAGATAAGCATAGAGGGTTCTTGCAGTTATCTCAAGTAGAGTACATTAGTTGTGTTTTCCAAAGATTCAACATGGGCGACACGATGCCAGTCAGCACACCCTTGGCAAGTCCCTTTCGCCTATCCAAGGATGAGTCCCCTCAGACGGATGAAGGGAAAAATTTCATGATTGAGGTTCCTTATGCCTCAACTATTGGAAGTTTGATGTACGCCACAGTTTGTACGAGACCATACATTGGCCATGCAGTGGGAGCTGTTAGCAGGTTTATGTCAAATCTAGGATAACCACATTAGGAAGCAATCAAGTGGATTTTGAGGTATCTACGAGGCACTGCAAAGAACATTTTTCTCTTTGGTAAAAAGGAGTTAAAAGCTCAAGGCTATGTAGATGGAGACTTTGGAGGTGAAGTCGATCATAAAAGATGCAGCATCGGTAATATATTTACCGTTGGAATTACAACTATTAGTTAGATGTCACAGATATAGAATATTGTCACTCTGTCCAATGCAGAGGCCAAGTAGGTTGCAGTCACTGAAGCTAGTAAAGAGGTAATATGGCTTCAGGGTATATTAACAGAGTTGGGATTCAAACAGGAGAATAATCTTTGGTACAATGATAGTCAGAGTGCGATATACTTGGCGAAGAATCCGACATTTCATTCCAGAAATAAGAATATGGGCTTTGTTATCACGGATCTCTATTGGAAGATGATGTGTTAATATTGAAGAAGATCGAAGAAAACAAGAATCTAGCAGATATGTTGAAAAAGATAGTAATTATCGATAAGCTGAAATTGTGTTCAACTTCAGTTGGTCTGCTAGAGTAAACAAGATTAGAATATATATTGCGTTGATCAAGGTGTGAACAAGGAGTGAAATCAGTCTTCAAGTGGGAGATTGTTAGTGGGCAGCAATAGCCCATGAGAAAAATATGGGGCTGCCACCAACCATGCCATCAACTAAGTCACCACCAACCATGCCACCAACTCCCACCAACCATCTTCTCACCCCATAAATACACTATCTTCTCCTTTATAAGATACATCCCATCTTCAATCCAATAGCAAGAAGAAAAAATACTTAAAGAGAAAAAGCTTTAAAGAGTGAGATTGAGCATTGGGTTAAGAGTGTTTTGTAATCACTTTGTAATATTTCCCTCAAATAAAAGGTCTGCAGCAACATGGAGACGTATACATAATTGGCCGAACTTCGTTATCAATTTTGCTTTTCTTACCATTATCATGTTATTTCCTTTCTTCCCAAATCTGAATATAAGGAAATTTGCATAATTTTCCAACATAAATAGGTTGTCGTCTATGTTGATAGTTGATATAGTAGACTTCTGAGTAAAAAACTGCATGTTTGTGTATGAATATTTGAGTTTTACAGCATTAGTTCTAAATATACGTTTATTTTTAGTGCCTATTTTTTTGTTAGATACAGCAACCTATCAAGGTAGTTATTCTATACGAGATTTGATGGCACACACAATGCACATGCATATAAATTTATTTATACGATTACCACATTCAAAATTCCTATATGAAGCTCGGATAAAAATAAATTAAAGAATATGAGAATAAAAAATATAAATTTCTTATTGGAATAAAGTTTCAACCTTGTAGCTTTGTTTACATTCCAAAATTTCTATTTGGAAATAGATTTTAATATTTGTTCTTTGCGGAATTCAAACTTTCGACCTTTTGTTTGCATATAAGGGAATTTTTGAAACTTCGCTATTAAACCAAAATATTGTGTTTCTATTCCAACTATTAATAAAGATTATGAATGATAGATAATTTATATTGACTTTTTAATGTAAGACAAATAAATTTTGTTATTATTCAAATGTACGCTAATTTTTTTGAAATACAAGCAGCATAAAATGTATAACAATGCTATGAACTATCAAAAGATAAACCTTTTCATTTAGATTTTATATTTTAACTTATTATTTATATGTGAGTTGATTTGTATTTAAAGCATTCCAAGTACTAAATATGTGTTTGTATTCGTGTGTATATAATCTATGCCATTTTTCATATTTCCTTTAGTTGTTTTATGTTTATTTTGATCAATTTTTTTGATGTCTGTAAAGTGATAGAAAAAATTATTATTTGATCAGCTTGTAATTTATTATAATTAATGGTTCAACAATATTTATAATTATAATAGAGAATTTATTATCATTGTGTTACATGTAATGTAATTAGATTTTATTATAGTAGAATGTAAAGTGGTTATTCTGAAATTTAAAATTAGCATATGATGTATAACAATAATATGTAATATATTAGTATTTTATTATACACAGGCATACATATATGTATGTGTGTGTATATATATTCTTTTGTTTTTTTGTGTTCATTTTCGTAACTTTTTTATGATTCCATTAGAAAGATGAAAAATAGTTTATCGATTTATTCAAAAGGATGACAAATTATTTGATATTTCACGAAGATAAGTGTAATTTTATTCATAAAAGATTTACTAATACATCTAATACACATATAAATTGTTAACGTGCATTGTTTATGTAAACATATTGCATAAATTCGTCAAGCCTCTTCACAACCTGTTGATATGAAGAATCACATTGAAATTTCACCGAACCTTAATGCAAATCTGAAGTCATTCTTGAAACATAACCTGGTAGCCTCTCATGATGTAGACAATATGAAACTATACATTGCAGCACAATGACGAGCTAATAAACTTAATTTTTTGGCCAGCAGGCATGAGCAAATGAGTTGGGGAACAAGACAAATTTCATAACTAGAAGAAGAATGAGAGGCTTTGCAAATAGAAGATGCAACTTCTCTCTGATCTTAGGTGTTCATTCTTCCTAGCTCCATTAAACTCTATGAAATTGAATAAAATTTATTCACTATTTTTTGCAATCTATATACACAGTAAATGCGATGAACATGCTCTTTGTACCATATAGTGAATTGTATTCTACAGCTCACTTGGAAAGTCATAATACAATGCTTTGGTTAATAGGTTAATTGCTACCAAAATAGTTAACATATTATACTATAATGAAAACATAATAGGATTTTATTTGTATGATTTTCTATAATATTATTGCCATCTGGTATGATTTTATGGCATTTAATTTACACATTGATTCTTTTATTTGTTTTGGTTATCACTTATTAGCAATTCATTTGAAATCATGCTCATGACAATATGTTAATTTTCTAAATCAGGCTTTAAAACTTCCCATGTAATCTGGCGTGGAAATAAAGTCCAAGTAAGAAGACGAGATTATGTCATAAGCATTGAATATGCCATAATTGTATATCGTTTTTACATACATATCAAGCCTAGTTGTAAAATTAGTACAGGAGGAGCACCAAGTAGTAGACCACGTAGGAGAATGGTGGTAGTAGCATTTGAATTACAGTTGATATTATGTATAATTCATCAAATTAGGCAAAAAAAGAACATCATCTACTCCATTTTTAACTTATTTTATTATGCGTTCTTATTTTATGTTTTACTGTGTGTAAATGATATCTGTTCATTTAGAAAACTTTAGAAGAAAGTTATCCACCTCAGTTCATGCACATATATACAAAAGATAATTTCGTTTATGTTTATTATAAATGCAAAATATTTTTATCTTTCCTAAAAAAAGATAAAAGTTTTTATCCTTTTGGCAATATGTTTATTTATGCTATAAGAACAAGCTAATATTGTCGGTTGTATTAATAAAGAATGGAGGAAGCTCCATTTGTTAATGACAACTAAAGCAAATTAATTTCTAGAAAAACTACACACATATACATGTGAGTGTATTGTGTGTGTGTTTGGGAGGTGTGCATGTATGTGTGTGAGATTTACAGATATATCAAGCATGTTAACCGACGTCAATTTGATTAAAGAAATGAGAAACACATTGTTTAATGAATTTCCCTCTTACTACCTATAAACGCTAGAGCGAACTCATACTATGAATATGGTGCAACATCTAGAAAAACTCTATGTACGCGCACACGGTTGATTTACAGATATATCAAGCGTATTAACAACAGTCAAATCGATAAAAAAATAAGAAACATTTTGTTTAATGAATTTCCTTCTTACTACTTGTAAATGCTAGAGCAAACTATTACAACTTGTAAATATTGAAGGTTGTATTTATGTTAAAACAAAGGTTCGAGAATTCAGTTTCGGTCTCGGTTTCGCTCATTTGAAATATTGTTAGTTTTTGGATGATTTCTTAAATTCCGAAAGTTTCGGTTTTGCTTCAGTTTCGGTCTATATTTTCGTTTTCAGTAGTTTTTCCAATAAACTTGTAATAATGATAAATAAAATGTAAAAAATAGTCTATAAAGAAATAGAATACATCATACAACATAAAAATTTACTATATCCAAAAACTATTTGTTGAAACTGTATATGGATTTTTCTCATAATTTTCTTCATCCGCTTGTGTCTATGGTATGGTGAAAAACCATACAGTATTTGTCCTGTACCAAAAAACATCGCCAACATGTTATCAAATGAGGAGGGTTCATCATTTTGTATAGTATATGTTGTTTGACTATTTTGATCACCCGATATATCACTAGTGTATGTCTTATTTGCTCCGTGACAATAATAGCCTCCATTGTAATCAAAAGTAGAATAGCTGCGGTTAGATGGATCATTTGAAATATATGGATTAACATAATTGTAATTTTATTGTTGTCCATGTTCAAAATTCAAATTACTCTCTCTTCTGTCACGTTTTCCCATCACACCTCCTCGTATCACATAGGATATAGTTGGTCTATGCGAGTCACCACCATCGCTAGATCCAACGACATACTTACTCGCTAAACCGATACTGTTACCACCAGTATTACCATAATCATCATTTGAGGAGCTACTATTATTTTCAGTACTTTGACTTGTTGTTGTTCGTCATATTAACCATCAAAGGATTATCGTCAAGTAACCTTGGTTCAACTTCAGTGGTCTATTCTGCCAATGGATCCTCCATGTGAAATATATAGTTTAGATCAATCAGTTGATCATTTATATCACGACGTTATGTACATACACTAGTTTTTTTCTAGATTTTATATTTTGATTCTATTTCTCAATTTTGTATGAATCATGCAAAATGTAGTCCAATTTCTTTCACAGTTTGAAGAAGAACCGTTTGGCTTAGAATATGCATTGCTAAGCATGTTAGATTTGGTCATCCTCTCTAAAAATGATTGACCACCATCGAGCAGGAGAACAAGTATTTATAGCTGCTTTTGCTTTTGAAGATCCAAAAGCGCCAATTTCATTCTGTAATTGTCCACCCGTGGATGTAAAAATTAAATATTGGAACTAGGTTTCGAATAAATAGTTTGATTTACCTCTTTTCCAATCTCGATTTATGTCAATATGTTTGGGATCATTCTTTCAACGATGTTGTTGAATCCGTTTTATACTTCACCATCATTTACCGCATCATCATATTGAATGATAAGATTAAGAAAATAACATATATTTTAAACAATGTAAACACGATTGTCATGAATTTTGAGTATTTGTAAGGTAAAAACTTAAAATATCTGCCGCATGAATTGGTCGCTGCAGTTGTTTTTCCCATCTTTTATCTATATGTCCCACCATTTTTTTAAGACTATCTTGAACCAACATTTTTTCCTAATTGACTCTTTTGCGAGATCCATCGCTTTATAAAGGTAGCCCATATCTGCTTTACCGTCACTATCTACCATCCTTAAACCTTTTACTAGTGGCTCAAATACAAGAACGATAGAAGCATCGAAAGCCCAAAATGTATCATTATAAATCAGATTAGAGACATTGGTCGTTGTTCTTTTGTCCTTAACAGTGAGTTTAGGCATTTTAGATGCTCATCCCTCGTAGCAATAATTCTTCTCAAGTCATTTTTGTGTTTATAAATAGAGTCCAATGCAATGAAATGAGTGAGAAACATAGTCACTGTCGATCTAATCAATTCTTTACCATTTGTCTCTTTTCTCATTATGGAAAGTAACCAACCATGATTGTATATGAATGTCATTATTGATTGACAATTTGAGATGACAGTTGTTACCACTGGTTCTTTTGAGATATCTTTTAAGATCAGATAAATGCAATGCGCTGCACATAATTTTCAGTATAAATGTTTTCTTGTCCACATCAACAATTGATCGACAACTTTTTAGTTGGCCCCATTATCCGTCACTACGTGCACTACTCCATTTTCTCCAATAGACTCTACAACTTTGTCACCAACGCATATATGTTCCCTACTTTGAAATTCATTAGTATCATCTACATATTTGAAAAATATCCTCCTATGTGTGGATTACACATGAACATATATAATTTTCGTTGATTCTGAGTACTCTAACCATCATACATCAACGTACAACCATATTCATCCCATAAATTATGAACAGTCGTAACATACAATCGAACTTCTTCTAATTCCATTTCCAAGTATGAATATGTGGCTGGTGGATCTATTCCATGACCACATTCCGAAATTGCATCAACCATCATTGCATAATAAGAACTATTTGCCATGTTATATGGAATATGATTAAAGTAAAAGAATTTAGCAATTATGCGACTTATGTACTTTCTAGCATTTTCAATGCCATTTATTGCAGATTTAACAGAAGGTTGAGAACTACCTCCTTTTTTTGCATGTATGAATCGAATATTGCAGCAGCGTGAGTTTCAAAATCACCCTCTAGTCTCGTAGATGTATTGCATATGTTCCGCTTTGATTGACTAGAATCGACACCTGATTGTCTGTGTGATCTTTTCATCTCATGTTCTATAAATATTGTTGAATATGCGCTCTGCGCTTATATGATTTTTGTTTGATAATAATAAACATATATACATTCGTTTAAATGTATTTGTTAATATACTATTTTATTTTCACAGATTAAATAAATATTTGTTGAATAAATTAAATAACACGGAATTTGAATTCAAACGAATATTTTATTCAAACAAATATTTATTACAACTTTGAATAGTACATTTTCAAGCCCCCACTATAACTATACAACTTTGATTACAATTACATCACATTTCATATTTACAGTTCACCTCACTACATATCACTCACACTCGTATTTATCTTCAACTTCTTTCCAGTTTGAATCAAGCATCTGAGAAATCTGCAAAAATATTCACTAACGCAGTAAAATTGAAAAAGAAATATTTTTGCAATTCAAAAATAAAAGATGATTTTGAAAACATTGTTTGCCTCAGTTCTTTGGGTTGTTCGTCATCATTTTTGATTGTATATGTGCATATCAACATTTTATCAGGGACAAGTTGTACATAAGTGGCTGCAGTACACACGTATACATTTGTACACGTGTGCACTGCCCCGCCAACTCGCGTGCACAAATCAAACAAAAGCACTGCTAACAGTTCAGCACAAGGTCAAACCCAAATAATACACGGGTTCAACTCAAAGCAAAACTAGTGCCAACATGAACAAAAACATGAAGCATACAAGCTCAAATAATCACTGCAACAATACTTTTAAATGGAGGCAGAACAACAATGCAAACAATGTAAACAGCGAAGAACATGGACTGCAACATTCAAGTGAATATAGAGAACAAGCTGCATGAATACAACATGAAGCACAACAACTCAAGGAGAAGTCGACCAACAGTATCAAACTCATATATGCACAGCAAGTACATGAATGCGAGCTACAGGAATGCATTGAAGACCAAAATCAGGCAACAGTGAATGGGAAGACATACATGAACATGAAGATATAAACAACATCAAATTCAAGACCAAACTCAAGTGAACAGAAAGCAGTTTGCAAATAAATTCAAAGGGGAAGCATCACCGAAGACTCAACAGGGAACACATGCCACCAAGATCAACAATATCAAGTCGACCAGGCAGCAATGATGAAAGTGTGCAAGTGCAAACGATAGCTACTCAATGTAACTCAGTGATACAAGGCAAACTGACAACAACAAATGTGAATACAACTCGAAAGAATGCAAGTTCATATGTACAACAACCCAACAACAAAGAGAACAGCCAGTTCAATGAACAAAGATGAAGACAACTCAAGTTCAGTGCCACAACAATCATGACAACAGCAATGCATGTATCATGAAGACCAAATTCACAGTGAAGCCAAATATACACAAGTGCAGATGAACAGATATGGTCGAAATCAATGAAGCCAAGGCAAACAGAAGTACACAAATGCAACAATGAAACAAGACACAGTACTGATGCAAGTGCAAACTAGAATGAAGTACACAAGCACTTAAACAAAGATGGCCAGAGCAAAAGTTCACAAGTGCAGCACAACATCAGTAACAACATAAAGCAGTGCAACTACATGCGCAGTAAAGATGGCCAGAGACAAAGCTCACAGGGGCCAGAGAATCTAAATCAAAGTAAAAAGCCGTGACCATCAAGTTAGTCAATGCCAAAGTCAAAATGAAGAATAATGCCAACAGTAAAATGATCGGAGCCAAAGCCGTGGATAGCAAGAATATACACGCATATGAACAAGTCAAAATCAAAGCCGATGACTTTAAACCGTGTCAACCAAGTAACCCAAGTTTATACGATTATGAAAAAGTCAGAATAAATCTCAAACATTCAAGCATCATCAAGAGGCCGAGATGACAAAATTGACAAATTCAAATAACATCAGACGAACGCAATTATAGGTTTTTGAATCCTATATAAGCCCAATCATCATCGGCAATTTATCTATTCGAGTTCGAGCATAACAAAGAACAAATCATCCAACTCGAATCACGATCGAGTTCAAGTACGAAAAGCACAAAAGCACAAACGCATAAAATTACATACCGAAGCAACAGTGAACTCGATCAAACAGAAGCGGCCAAGAGCGAACGAACGAGAACAAAGCACACGAAAAGGCGCAGCTTCAAAACCCTAGTTTGGATTGAAGAGAACGAAGCCCTAAATTTGCAAGAGGAACGACCGACATTATTCACGAAAAGGAACGGAGCAACTAAAAGTCGAACGGGCTAGAGAAAAAGAAATTGGACCGGCCTTGTTTATAAAAGGGCTTTTTATTTTATTTCTAGGGTTTAAGTTTAAAAATGTTTTAGTTGTTATTTGTTTTTTTAATTGTTGTTTTTGTTTTTACTTTACGAAACAAAACTTTGTAAATCACCACCTAGGGTTTAGGTAGTGTCAAATTAGAATTAGTTCAGTGAGCAGGGTGTGCGAGTTTGCAGAGCTCTATAGGCGGGAGCAGAATTTGCGAGTAAGCAAAGCTCTATAGGCGGGAGCAGAGTTTGCGAGTAATCAAAGTTCTATAGGCGGGAGCAGAGTTTGCAAGTAAACGGAACTCTATAGGTGGGAGCAGGGTGTGCGAGTCTAGTAGAGTGTTTGTGAGCGGGAGTAAATGTTTGCGAGTCTAGTAGAGTGTTTGTGAGCGGGAGCAAATGTTTGCGAGTCTAGTAGAGTGTTTGTGAGCGGGAGCAAAAGGGTCTGCAAGTCTAGTAGAGTGTTTGTAAGCGTGATACTGTTTAATTCTAATAGAAATCTGGGAATGCAACAGTAGGCAGGGGTTGCCGAAGCTGGGTAAATTTTGTGTGTGATTTACTTTTTTCAGCATATTTATTTCTGCGTTTTGATTCTGTGTTTATATCGAGAAAATTTGCTACAAACCTATTCACCCCCCCTCTAGGGTTAATCTAGATCCTACAAGTGGTATCAGAGCCTGGTATTTTTATTTAACTCTAGAGTCATGAATTCACCAAATAATATTTTTGTTGAGGGTCGTTTCAATATTATTCCTTCTATTTTCGATGGAACAGATTTTTTGAATTGGAAATTAAAAATGGAATTATATTTAAAATCTGTTAATATTAAATGTTGGGATATTATTGAAAATAGGTGTGATTTAACAAATAAGGAAATTATCTCGATTAATGCTCTTGCTATGCATATATTATATTCTCATATTAATCGTGATAATTTTTATTTCATCTCTCATTGTGAAAATGCACAGAAAATTTGGAAAACTCTCGATGCAATATATGGTGCAAAAGTCAACAGCAATGAGAAGTCCTCCACAACCGACTCAGTTAAAGAAATATGCTTAACAGGATTGGTAAATAGCAGTTGTGATGAGGATGATGATGATGGAGCAGCCGAGCTGGCATTACTAATGAAGAATTCAAAAAGGAAATTTGCAGCCACGTGGAATAAAAGCGATAGCAGTGAAAGTGAGAAAGCAGATATGTGCCTTCATGGGAAAATAACGACAGCGACGACGACGAGCCAAGCGAGGTATCAAAACTTACTCACTCTGAATTACTTATTTATTTCCACAAAGTAAATGGCTGTTTTGAACGACTTAGGGAAAAATACACTAAACTTGAATCACAAAAAGACACTTTGATAGAATTAAATGAACAACTTGACCAATTAGTTAAAATCTATCAAAGTAGGATCCCTAAGTGTGATAAGTGTCCAACATTTGAAGAAGAAATTAAAAAATCAGAAATTAAAATGAAATCACTTGAAAATGAAATTCTGATTTTAAAAATTGAAAATACTAGAAGAGAGAATTCTATTAAAAAGTGCACATAGTTGTTAAATGAAAATGAATCTCTCAAAATATAAGTCCAACAATTGTCAACGACTTTAGAAAATTTTTCCAAAAGTGAAAAATCGTTGAATATGTTAATAGGAAAACAAACTGTCAATATTGATAGACAAGGACTTGGATATACTCATTCTGAATATGTTAGAAATGAGATTAATCAAGAAAATTCAATGTTCACAATTTGTAGAAAATTTGGACACAATCAAAATAATTGTTGGTATAGACCCAAACACGTGAAAACTATACCAATTTGGGTTCCAAAAGGCACAAATATAAAATCTCTAAAAGTAAAACAAATTTGGGTGCCAAAAGAAACATATATAAATAGTTTTGGGTCCCACAAACATATTTTTCATATTCTGCCACTAACAATCATGGACCTATAAAAACAAATAGGACACATAAATCTTTCATCGTGTAGGTATGGTGGCAGGCTAAGGAACTACAACAGTGTTCTCTGGATTTTGGCTGTTCCAGAAACACAACGGGCGACAAAGCAAAGTTCCTTAGCCTAGTACAAAGGTGATAGAATCACAATGGGCAATCACGAAAAATTATCGTAAAGGTAAAATAGGTAAATTTGTTTTGAACGATATATTAAATGTGATAATCTGTACCATATTCTGAATGAAATCAGCCAAAGATTGTGATGTTGAAAAGAGATGATTTTTTGATTCTGACTTGTTCGACATTGTTGGCCAATTACATTTATGCCAGAATCACTATTCTTCATACATATTTGTTTGGATTAAACATTGTGTTGTTGGATACATTTGATCATAGTTCGGCTAACTCTATATTCACGGTTTTCTGATTATTTACACGGCTTTAAATCAAATTCAAGAGAAGGTCATTTGAAATGCTGTTAAAAATTGAGTTTAAGTTTCTTATGCACATTTTTATGGTCTTGGTTTATCAAATTTAGTTAATGATATTTTGGAGTGAAAAAGAAATTCAGACGCAGATTACACTGGTAATGTAGTTGATAGAAAAATTATTAGTGTAACGTGATTAATTTTTGAAACACTCATTTGCTGCATCGTTTTTCAAAGAAAATATTTGCATATTTTTCACTTGAAATAATTTTCAAATAGCAGAAAATTTTCTTACAAAACCCCTCGAGAAATTATGATTGACCATATTTACAGATTAGTCATTTTTTGAAAAATTGATTGTATAATTTTTGAATTTGATTTTAAACGACTATTTTGACTAATCTGACTCCCTTTGATTATCGAAAAGATGAATAGTGATTGAAAAAGTGATGAGTGTTGATATTTATCATATATTATAACTCGAGAAAGTATAATTAGAAAATTTCTTTAGAATTTCATAACAAGAGTTATAAAAACTTTTTGTTGGGTAAAAGTTCCATGACCATCTCTATTTCTATCATCTTTCTATTGACCATCACTCATCAAAATTACATATAGTATGTAAATTTGTGGTAGTTTACAAAGGAAATCATTCGTTCTTCAATATCTTTAAATTTGTGAAGGAAATTATTTGTGCTTCAATTTATTATATTTAACAATAAAAATAAATATCCAAAGTATTCACTCTCATTTAAAAGTCCTCACGGTTATGCATGGGTGAATTACTTCGATTTTTGATTATGTGCTTCCATGCTCATTTAAAAGTCCTTACGGTTATGCATGTATGGAACGCATATCAAAATTAATTGATTTAATAGACAAGTTGATTCTAATCTCATTTAAAAGTCCTCACGGTTATGCGTGGTTAGAAGATACTTGAATTTTTTTTAAAATAAAAATTGTGAATACTACTAATCTCATTTAAAAGTCCTAACGGTTATGCATGGTTAGTAGATATTCAAATTTCCTGAAATAAATATACCACAAATAGACAGAACTGTATGATTTTTTGATGATTTTATCCCCATCACTTCTGAAAGTGGAATATGCGCCTGACAAGGGTAATTATGATTTTTGTTTGAGTTTTATTGAAATTTGATATTTATATTCAATTGAGTTAAATGTTTGATTCATGTCTGTCACTTCATCCCTATTTTTATAACACTGTTTTTTTTTGCTGATAACAAAAGGGGGAGAGAAAAGTTAAGATTTTGTCAAATAGAATCAAGCAAAGGTCAAATAATTTTCCATTTGCATATAGGCTCATTTACATATTTTTATATGTATGCATATATGTAGAGGGAGTATCATGTAGAGAGGAAGCATTTAAATAGGGGGAGCAAATTGAACGATCAAATACATTCAAAATCTTAAATATATGTTTGTTATCATCAAAAGGGGGAGATTGTTGAATATGCGCTCTGCGCTTATATGAATTTTGTTTGATGATAATAAACATATATACATTCGTTTAAATGTATTTGTTAATATACTATTTTATTTTCACAGATTAAATAAATATTTGTTGAATAAATTAAATAACACAGAATTTGAATTCAAATGAATATTTTATTCAAACAAATATTTATTACAACTTTGAATAGTACATTTTCAAGCCCCCACTATAACTATACAACTTTGATTACAATTACATCACATTTCATATTTACAGTTCACCTCACTACATATCACTCACACTCGTATTTATCTTCAACTTCTTTCCAGTTTGAATCAAGCATCTGAGAAATCTGCAAAAATATTCACTAACGCAGTAAAATTGAAAAAGAAATATTTTTGCAATTCAAAAATAAAAGATGATTTTGAAAACATTGTTTGCCTCAGTTCTTTGGGTTGTTCGTCATCATTTTTGATTGTATATGTGCATATCAGCATTTTATCAGGGACAGGTTGTACATAAGTGGCTGCAGTACACACGTATACATTTGTACACGTGTGCACTGCCCCGCCAACTCGTGTGCACAAATCAAACAAAAGCACTGCTAACAATTCAGCACAAGGTCAAACCCAAATAACACACGGGTTCAACTCAAAGCAAAACTAGTGCCAACATGAACAAAAACATGAAGCATACACGCTCAAATAATCACTGCAACAATACTTTTAAATGGAGGCAGAACAACAATGCAAACAATGTAAACAGTGAAGAACATGGACTGCAACATTCAAGTGAATATAGAGAACAAGCTGCATGAATACAACATGAAGCATAGCAACTCAAGGAGAAGTCGACCAACAGTATCAAACTCATATATGCACAGCAAGTACATGAATGCGAGCTACAGGAATGCATTGAAGACCAAAATCAGGCAACAGTGAATGGGAAGACATACATGAACATGAAGATATAAACAACATCAAATTCAAGACCAAACTCAAGTGAACAGAAAACAGTTTGCAAATAAATTCAAAGGGGAAGCATCACCAAAGACTCAACAGGGAACACATGCCACCAAGATCAACAATATCAAGTCGACCAGGCAGCAATGATGAAAGTGTGCAAGTGCAGACAATAGCTACTCAATGTAACTCAGTGATACAAGGCAAACTGGCAACAACAAATGTGAATACAACTCGAATGAATGCAAGTTCATATGTACAGCAACCCAACAACAAAGACAACAGCCAGTTCAATGAACAAAGATGAAGACAACTCAAGTTCAGTGCCACAGCAATCATGACAACAGCAATGCATGTATCATGAAGACCAAATTCACAGTGAAGCCAAATATACACAAGTGCAGATGAACAGATATGGTCGAAATCAATGAAGCCAAGGCAAACAGAAGTACACAAATGCAACAATGAAACAAGACACAGTACTGATGCAAGTGCAAACTAGAATGAAGTACACAAGCACTTAAACAAAGATGGCCAGAGCAAAAGTTCACAAGTGCAACACAACATCAGTAACAACATAAAGCAGTGCAACTACATGCGCAGTAAAGATGGCCAGAGACAAAGCTCACAGGGGCCAGAGGATCTAAATCAAAGTAAAACGCCGTGACCATCAAGTTAGTCAATGCCAAAGTCGAAATGAAGAATAAAGTAAACAGTAAAATGATCGGAGCCAAAGCCGTGGATAGCAAGAATATACACGCATATGAACAAGTCAAAATCAAAGCCGATGACTTTAAACCGTGTCAACCAAGTAACCCAAGTTTATACGATTATGAAAAAGTCAGAATAAATCTCAAACATTCAAGCATCATCAAGAGGCCCAGATGACAAAATTGACAAATTCAAATAACATCAGACGAACGCAATTATAGGTTTTTGAATCCTATATAAGCCCAATCATCATCAGCAATTTATCTATTCGAGTTCGAGCATAACAAAGAACAAATCATCCAACTCGAATCGCGATCGAGTTCAAGTACGAAAAGCACAAAATCACAAACGCATAAAATTGCATACCGAAGCAACAGTGAACTCGATCAAACAGAAGCGGCCAAGAGCGAACGAACGAGAACAAAGCACACGAAAAGGCGCAGCTTCAAAACCCTAGTTTGGATTGAAGAGAACGAAGCCCTAAATTTGCAAGAGGAACGGCCGACATTATTCACGAAAAGGAACGGAGCAACTAAAAGTCGAACGGGCTAGAGAAAAAGAAATTGGACCGGCCTTGTTTATAAAAGGGCTTTTTATTTTATTTCTAGGGTTTAAGTTTAAAAATGTTTTAGTTGTTATTTGTTTTTTTAATTGTTGTTTTTGTTTTTACTTTACGAAACAAAACTTTGTAAATCACCACCTAGGGTTTAGGTAGTGTCAGATTGTCTAGTTAGAATTAGTTCAGTGAGCAGGGTGTGCGTGTTTGCAGAGCTCTATAGGCGGGAGCAGAGTTTGCGAGTAAGCAAAGCTCTATAGGCAGGAGCAGAGTTTGCGAGTAATCAAAGTTCTATAGGCGGGAGCAGAGTTTGCAAGTAAACGAAACTCTATAGGCGGGAGCAGGGTGTGCGAGTCTAGTAGAGTGTTTGTGAGCGGGAGCAAATGTTTGCGAGTCTAGTAGAATGTTTGTGAGCGGGAGCAAATGTTTGCGAGTCTAGTAGAGTGTTTGTGAGCGGGAGCAAAAAGGTCTGCAAGTCTAGTAGAGTTTTTGTAAGCGTGATACTGTTTAATTCTAATAGAAATCTGGGAATGCAGCAGTAGGCAGGGGTTGCCGAAGCTGGGTAAATTTTTTTGTGATTTACTTTTTTCAGCATATTTATTTATGCGTTTTGATTCTGTGTTTATATCGAGAAAATTTTCTATAACCCTATTCACCCCCCCTCTAGGGTTAATCTAGATCCTACAAATATATCTTTGCTTTCTGACAAAGCATGACGAACATCCTTATCATCTTCGTTTTCATCATCTTCACTGTCCGACTCATGTTGTTGAGATCTACTCATCAATTCTTCTTTTACACGTTGCTTCTTTAGTTTTACTTTATTTCGACCATTTTTCTTTCCAATAATATGAGCTCTTACAAGTTTTTTAACATCTTGAGGAACGTTTGGACATGCTATTACATCGTCGCCTACGCTTGCCAAATGTTCCTTCAAACGTATTCTAACCAATTTCTGTAGTAATTGTTTGATTATCCATTGTCTACCTGAGATTGTGAACAATAATTAAATAAACTTATATTAGAATTGCACTAGATAGAAGCTGATCACTGAAGTATATTGGTGCAAGGAGTTCTCAAACAAGATGGTTAAGAAAGGATGGAAGGCTTAACGGCGTGCATAGGATGTAAATTAGGAAATAATGTAAAGATTAACTTTTTTATCTTATGTTATAAAACTGAATTTACTAGAACTATTTGGTCTCGGGTTTTGTGTCGAGATTTTTGTGCATAAATTATTATTTTAGGTGCTTGTTTTAATGATGAATTGTTGAGTTTTCAAGCCTAGAATGTTAAAATATTGACGTTTATTATGTAATATTGCTTATTCATAATACAAAGAAACATTTGGGTCAATGCAATGCCTTTCTCCTAAGATGTGTAGTTTTTATTTGCAATAGAGATTCAAAAACCTAATGTGTAATTTGTCATTCTTTGAATGCTCTTAAAGCATGTGTATTTATACTTAATGGTCAATAAAAACAATGTTAACATATAAGTCCAAGTTTATGGGCTGCACAAGTGTTACAATCTTGGCGTGTTATTATAGTTGCTTATGATATACCATTTTATATAAACATATGATCATTTTACACTACAACATTTTAGTTCTGGCCAACATGTTCAAATGAAGTTTTAGGTTTAACACATATCCTAAGGAGGAGTAGGAGGGTTAGAAACATTGAACAAAAATGAAAATTTGAGGCTAAATGTAAGTGGGACGAGATATCAACATATTGTACCAGCTAAAAGGGGAGATAAGACATGTGATTATAGCTTTCAACTTTTATCTTATTCCTTGTTCTTAAAATAGATATCTTTGTAACACCCCTGATTTTTGATAACAACATTTAGAATATTTAATTAGATAAATTAATAGAATAATGTAAATAGTAAATTGATAACGGGATTGAGATTAAAATAGATAATCAAGGGCCGTGCTTAAATAAACAAATGGGCTTAACAATGGCTTATATGTTAATTAATTAAAATAAGGGTATAAGAGGAAATAGTCGCACCCTTATATAATTATGGCTTTACCATCCATGCACATTTATTTTTCATTTCACAAGAACGTAAAAAAAGAAAAGAATAGCCGGCCATTGCTAAGGAAGAAAAGTGGAGAAAATTTAATCAAAGCTAAGGCTATAAGCAAGGGTAATTAATCTCAATCAAATCTCAAATTCCTTATCATAACCAAGGTGAATAATAACCTAGATCATCTATATTTTGTTTTATGATCATTTGTTTTAGAGGATAAGATTAAATCCATTAGGATGATGATTTTTGACTAATGATATGCTTGGATTTGGACATGTTGGATTCAAACAAAATAATTCGATAATTATTTTGAATGGTTTTAAGGGTAAAACCGATTATAATGATTTTCATATGCCATGAGAAAATTTTATGTTGTGAAAAACATGATTTTAGAGATGTGTTTTAATTTCTATAGTTTACCAAGCTATGGAATACTTATTATTAATTTTCATAGGAAAATATGAATAATTAGGTTTAGAAATTAAAATTTATATTTTTCATGAAGAATTTGGGACTGGAATTTTTCTATGTTAGATAATATATTGAATGTGAATTTCTATAATTTTTAGGGATTTTTTCTATGTAATTTACTATAGAAATAAAATTATTTTAGATGAAGGACTTAATTGTTTTATTGGTTTTTCTTAATGGAAGGGCTTATTTATTAAATTAATCCATGTTTAGATATGAAATTATGCGATTCTTATTTTTGTAAAAGAATTTGAAAATTTATAGCAACCAATCAAATGTTACAACCAAGGTAGGTTAGATATAAAGTATTTGCTTTAACTGGCATTAATCAGTATTTACCCAAAAAAATGTGTTCCGCCTCTTTTAGAAGCACCTTTCGACCCTATGCTTCCACCTTCAACAAAGTCAAAACCTACCAAAGCCGAAACCAATATGCAATGTATTACAATGATGGTACGTAGTGGATTGGAGAAAGGCAGAAAACATGGTATCAAAACCATTGCTTTCGAAGGGATCGAAACCTTTGTTTCGCTTTCCAAAGATAAGCACCTGCCTTGTTTTCAAAAGAATGCTTTCAACCAAGTCGAAACCTGTAACGGCCAGCAAATCCGCACCTCTTGAGTTAACACTATTCTACAACAATCAACTCAAGTTGCATAGAAATACGAACCATTTGGGATAAAGAAGAAGAGGTAGAAGAAGAAGAATGGAAAACAACAACAAAATCTAACCATCGCAGCAGAATAAAATATAATAGATAATAAATAATCTTTACTCAAGAATCAAATTTCTCTGTTTATATATTACATCATTAGAGTACATCAATCACATCTCAACATCAACATCGATAACATACAAATGGATACACAACAACTCAACACCGCGGAATATATATATAAACAAGTACGAATGTACGTATCGTCACCCAGCTCGTCTCCTGAGCTCCACAGCATCATTTCCTGTATCCTATAATACTCGGTCTGATCCGAACATTACAGTTAAGTAACACCCGAGTCAGTCTGGAATACCAGCGTGAGAAAATCACACTCAATTGATTATTAAAGTTTCAAAAATCCTTTGAAAACAAAAGCATCTCGTAAGACCGCGCCACAAATAAACATGTCGGGTTTTTACCTTACGATAGCTAAAACGATTTTTATAGAAATCCTCTGATATTATAATAGGGTTTATATACAAAACTTATAAAATAGCCGAAATTGTTACATCTATTAAATTCCAGCTACTAGCCACAGAGTGGGTAATACAAACAAAACTCGTACAAGTCTCGTAGGGAGAATGGATTTCCAACTAATGACTAGGCACTGAGGTACCACCTGCCACAGTACGGGGCCTAGATCATCGTACCGTGGAGCACGCCCGCTCCCCTGCAACACAAGGCCGGGACTACCCCTTACTGGATAATCCCGAGTGAGATCACCCCGCGGTTGGGATCAGCAACCGCCCACTAAGCCGAAATAAAAAGGGACATCTAGACTGGAATGACCTCGCCCTGCTTGGGTGCTACCCACCTAGCCTTGCTGCATATCCCCTGATTTTCGGTCATTCCCATTTGATGAGACTTGAGGCTAAGCGTTTCCTTTTTAGAACATATCCCTTAGAATGCCCATCGTCCACCTGAAGATTTTTCGCAAGCATTCATCCGTACAAGTCCATCCCGGGTTCGAACGGAACCGAAGGCACTATTCCTACTACATCCATTTTGGAAATATCCTCAGGATTAGTAGCGACTAGCCCTTGCACTTCACTGCTCCATCTTCGAATCCAAAATCGTTTTCACGAAACGTACAAACCGGATCGAAGTGGTTTTCGAGAAATAAATCTCGATCCCGGCCTCTTCGAAACGATCAACGCATTTTGTCCAATATTGATAGTCGATGATTTAACTATCGATTTATATTCACAAACAACCATCAACCAATAAATAAATTCCCATATTATTTATTTATCTCAAAATTATCTTCACAAGATATATTTTCACTTTTCAAATTCCTTTGAAAACAATTTCAAAACTATCTGCCTTTCTCAGAGTAAATTCCAAGTATTTCTATTACCACTGGAATCACCAAGCACAAACTTTAGATTTTTGAAATAATTTAGAAACACTTTATGGTAAAATGTATTTAACATTTAATATAGAAATTACTTTAGTACTCTATTTAAAATAATACTCTAGAAATAACTATAATAAGGTTACCTTATAACTATACATTAGATTCCTTCCTTAAACAAATTTCCAAGTCATTCTTTAAATAATTATTACAATAATAGATTAACAAATTACTTACTTTAGAATTTATTTTAAAATATTTAAATTAAAACTACTTCAATAATCGATTAAAAATATATACCATATGAATATTTGGAAATAAGGTTACTTTACAAATATAAACTAGGTTTCACCTTTAAAACAGACTTACTAAGTCACTCTTTATAAATTATTACTACAGTAATATATTTGAATAAATATTCACTTTAGAATTTAAACATTTAGAGATAACAAATTTCCATGAACATACTTTATAAAGCAACATTAAAACCTTTATTTTATTTTTAGAAACTTACTTTGAAAACGTACTTGGCTATCCAGAGAAATATACTTCACTTCACAACTTTTTAAAAAATAAATCACTATTTGTTTTTAAACAAATTTTCTCATTCCTTTAATAAATTTCCACCTTGAATTTATTCTTCCAAATATCCAATTTTAAATACTTAAATCAATTTCCAAATTGATTTTTCAATTTATTTCATTTATTCGAAAATCTTTTAATTTTCGATTTTATTCCTTAATAATGATTTAAAATATTTTTAATTGAAATACTAGTTTAGATTTCTCAATTTACTTCTTATTCCTTTCAATAAATTTAAAACTTTAAGTTTTAAAATAATTTTTTATTCCTTTAAATTAATATCACATAATTTTACAATTTATTAATTACTGTTTATTCAAACCCCTTTCTTTACATACTCGAAGTTATTTATTAATATTTAACATACTTCCATTTCCTTTTCAATTTATTCTAATTTATTTAATTTTCTAGGATTATTTAGTTTACAACTTTACTTCCTTTATTTTCTTTCCAAAACCCAATTTATATATTTTTGGTAATTCATTATACCCAAGTATATCCAATCAAATCATAACATTCAATATTCTAATATATTCATCATAGAATATCAAGTAACCACAACAGAGGGTATTAAACAAATTAAATAAATGTTGAGGGATCCAGTTGGATCCCTCCAACCTGTTTTCCCAGCATCCACAAACGTCAGCACAATATAAAATACCAATTTCAAAATATACCATAATATAACACATTAAACAATTCAATCATTCAAACAATTATTTAAGTTTAATCATTTGAATTTAAATTTAAATCCAGCTAAGTGAGATTAACTCGCCTTTGATTCATTTTGTAATCCACATCAATATTGCCTTGGATTTCCAGATGTTTGACCTTAAATAAACAATTTATATAATTTATTAATATTTGAACAATTGAACAATAAATTTCCATTAATATTCATTTTAAACTTTAAATCATTGGGTTAATAAAATTCTAAATTTTTTTTACTTACTGTTAAATTCCTGGTAACAAATTAAATGAATAGTTTTTATCATTAGATTAAAATGTTCAAAATAATCTAATCAACTAATGATTTTAATTTAACTAATAGTTTGATGAAATATTTTTAGTGACTCAATTCATTAAATAAGTTAATTATCAACCTAATTACCATAATACATTTCTGGATGTATTTATACTTATAAATTTCTTTTTGAAACCACATTTATACACATACTTATAAAATAACTTATACAGATTTAAAAATCTAAATTTTTAACTAACACTTCAATCATTTTGAAATTTCTGCTAATCTAGCTATAAATATACGTTTCTAACCGATGCATATATATATATATATACACACACACTTGAATTAAATTCAAAACAGGACTGCATACCTCACCGTCGAGTTCAGACCCTGATGTCGACCACCCTCGTTACACAACTCAAACCTATAGCCCAAATCGTGACCAGCGACGCCACCACCATCACCTCCGACATCACAGCCTACATCATGAACCAAAAAGCACACCGCAATCTCAACTCGACAACCCAAAATCACCAAAAATCGCACCAATCCCAAACTACGACTCGCGATACATCGCGACTCCAAACCCCAAAACTACGCACGCGAGCAACCCTAAGGAGGCAAAAATTCGAAGGTGAAATCGATCTCGATTTGAAGATGGGTTTTGAAATTGTGGAGGAGAGGAACGAGCGAGTGAGGCCAACGACCATTTTTCTTTTTCGATTCGAATGAAAAGTGTATTTTTTTCCATCGGCCATTAAAGAAAAATAGGCTCGAGATTTTATTTTCATTACTCTCTGAGGCTATTTGCATCATAAAGACGAATGAGGGAACAGGAGTTGACGTTTTGCATGCTAAGGAATGGACATAAGATGGCGTATTTCATAAGGTAAGTTACAGTGATTTAAAAAAGTTACGATGCGAAATAATTACGGCTGAAAGTTTGACCAATATAAATATAAGTTTAAATTGGATTCGATATAAATTTCAATGCATTTATAAGTCGTACGCTCACACACTAACTCCGATCAATACGAAATTTGAAATCCAATAATAATACACTATTACGGATCTAATGAAACTGGTCTCATCGAATTCCGAGACTGTGCCTCGGAAGGCCATTTTCAAATATCAATTTAAACGATATATTTTCAAGACTGAACTAATCACTGTTAGATTCAATTTTACCACTTCCATTATCCTCAGTATTATCAATATATATTGTATAAGCCTACAAATTATTCTTAACGAGCTTAAAACTCCAGATTCCCCATTTTACCCAACTTCAACTTATTTAATTCAATAATTTAATTATCAAATCATTGGTGATATTTGAATTCAAGTTAAAAAATTAACATTTAAATATTCAAAATCAATTGAATATTCCAATTTCAATTGCTCAAAAATTTCGTCGTCACATTCCTCCCCCCTTAAAAGAATTTCGTCTCCGAAATTACTAATTAGGAAGAATGATCCAATACTCATTTCTATTTCCCAAAACCAAACAGTTTTATCAACTTGCCATAACATATCTTTTATCAATGACCCACTATTACTTCAATCAACTTCCCTAAACCTTCCATAGTTTTCAAATGGCTTTACTTATTCAACCCTCTAAACTTAAATTTAAATCCAAATTTAAATTATCAAAATTTCCTCAAAAATTTTCTAACTCTCTAAATTTTCAAAAAATTCCGCCAGCGTCTCATTTGCGCGGCTAGCTCGATACAACTACAAAATGGCTTTACGGCCTCCCTAATCCAAAAAGAAAACAAAAGGCCAAGTGGCTCAATCCAAAATCCCAATCAAATTTCACACCAAATTCAAATTCATACCTTTTTGTCGAGCATTTCAAATTTTTATCTTTTGAAATCAATCCAATTCTCTTTTCCCTTTATATTACCTGCATATTCTGCTTAGCACTAATATCCAATCACAATATTCCCAAAACATCATATCAACTTTATTACAAAATGTCAGTATTTATTCATTCAAACATTAACTTAGATTATATTTGTAGTATCAGTTCCCAATCAAGAATTCACCATTCCCTCCTTAAGTTAGTATAAGTATTTTATATGTTTCTTATATTCATTTTCATCTCCCACTTAGTTTATATCTATTTCTATTCAAATTAATTCTTTCATTTCCAAAAGAATTCAATTTATCATCAACTCTAAGTTTTAATTTATTTTTTAATTTATACTGATTCATGTCATTATTTACATTAGTTCATTTACAAATTTATTTCAATTTCCAATTTAAAAACGTTTGTCGTTAACAAAATTTTCCAAAAATTTTCTAACTCCTAAAATTTCTGGAAATTTTTGGCAGAGTCCCCTTTGTACGGAGGAGCTTTTGCAATTTGACAAAAGATATAAATATATATACATCGTCCCACACGGTCGGAAAAACAAAAAACAGTTCATATTTCCTAATTTTATTGCGTAGGCGTACCTTATTTAGCATTTTTAAGCAAGCAGCTAATTTATTTAGCAGTTAGCGCAATCACATCCAGCCACACGACTCCCAGGTACCTGTACTTACTCAATTTAAACATGTAAGTACCAAATGTATGCAATTTAACAATATTTCACTTAGTTGCAATGGTTAAACACATGAATTCTAAAAGAATTTCACACCAAACATTTTTCCGTAAGCAACTTATACAATTTTCATACTAATTCCACTGTTCCAATTAATTTACAACCCATTTTCATTCAATTTGAATGGTTTAAAACTCAATCGCTTACATTTAATTTATTCTTAAGCAAACTGAACTCATATTTAATTCATTTTCTTTCAAAATCAATTTATTTTACTTCTATCAACTCATAGAATTTTAGTTACTTCCATTTACATCAAATGACAATTTATTCTATGCAATTCAACGAGATTTATGTGAATGAATAAATAAGTATTTATGTTTTATAATAAACTGAAATTGATTTCAACTAAATTTATACTTAATTCTATTCCATTTTTAAATTTATTCACAACCCATATATTCTCATTTTCATTGCATTTTAATTTTGAATACATTCACTTACATTTCATTTTATTTTATTCTCAACCCAATCATTAGCGTTTCATTTAAAACTGTTCTATTAAACTTGAAAACATTCAATTGTTAATATTGTCTCCAAGTTATTTCAATTCCTTAACATTTTAAATGGTTTACAATTATTTAATTAAGAATCCCCTTCCATTTGTTTATTCAATAAAATTAGTTTATCCACTCAATCCATTATGAATTTTCATTTCCTTAAATATTATATATCTCACCGAATTCTATTTCGACTTAAATTTATTTCCACTTGATTTAAATCCAACCCAATATCATTAAACTTAGTTTAAGTTGAATTAAATTCAACTCTCCTCCATCTATTCAGCTTAAGTAGATTTACTACAATTTATTCAAATTATATACTTAAGCTCATTTTCATTTTACAATTAAATTTTTCTCTTTTCTATTCAACTAAATTCTCTCTTAATTAAATCTCATTTTAAATTTGCAATTTCATTTAATTGGTTATTATAGAATTTAATTTTCCAGATTCAACTCATTCAATTTATTACCTGGCCATTTTCCAATTTATCTTCACTTATTTGGATTTTATTCGCAATTCAAACCATCACTATTTTAATCAAATTTCATTTTTATTCGATATATTTCCAATTATATTTAACTTGTTAACTCTTCAAGTTAAATTTTTAATTTATAACTCAAGTTTGAATCCACTATCCATTTCACTAACAATTCAAGTCGAATTGGATTTATAACCTGAGTTTTATTTCCAATCTTCATTATTAATTCACAATTCAACTTTATTTAACATTTCATTAACCAATTTATTAACAAATTAGTTCTCTCCCATTTATAGTTTAATACTTGATTTTTAATTCCAAATATCACTTCATTTAATTTTCTTAGTTCAATTTATTTTATAATTCAAGTTTGGATTTTCTTTCGTTTTATTATCAAAAACATCAAACAATATTTATTTTGCATTTTGCATTCCATTTTCAATTTTATAAGTCATCACTTATAATTTACACAATTCCATTCATCATAGGCTTGAATATATTCTTCTTTTATTTTAACTCAAGCCTTATGCTTATTTATAACCCAAGCATATTTTATTCCATGCATTTTAATTCTTTTATAAGTTATTCTGATTTATTTAACTCAATCTAATTCCATTCAATAATTCAATTGAATTCTTATTCCAATTCAATTTTATTTAACTCAGATTTACTCAACTCAATTCGATTTCAACTTGATTCGAATACAACTGGATATTATTTTCAGCCTATCCAATTAATGTCAATCCAGTCAAATTTTCATTTCCCAATCTAAGTCAATTTCATTTTTAACTTTTCTCTTTAAATTTAAATTCCAACATTCAAAGCTTATATTTCTGTCCTGATTTAAAAATCATCTTAATTTATAAGCTTACAACTTTCTCATCAGGATTTTTAAACACCCGACTTTTGGGTTCAAATCATTTTTAAATCTCCAACATCTCAAATCATACTTCTCAAAAATTAAACCAATCCTGGTTTTATTCCCAGCAAATTTCCTTAGAAATTTTCAAAAACAACTAGCTTTTCTGAACAAATCAGTTTTTGGCAGCAATCCGTCACTTAGAAATTCGAATATGAATACTGATGATGCGGCCGTCATCATCAGAATTATTTCCAATAATCCAAGTGATTTCAATGCTATATTACTTTCAAAATCCATTTAAAACAAATTTCCTTTCAGAAATACCTCCAAAACAATAATGCTAGTATTTATCTTCAAAATACTTTCAAATCTTCTGGATTTAAATTTCCAAATCCAGATTAAATCAATTTTAACTATAATTCATTTGCACGGCTTATGCTCATACACATTCTCATTTGATTATATTTCAATTTATAAATTTCATTTATAATTCATATTTATGAATTATATTTTATAATGAATTTATTTCCTTAACCTTTAGTTATGTTTTAAATTTCTAGTTAAATGTTTACTTAACAATGATAATAATTTAATATTATCCTTCCTAACATCCAAGCAACCATTTATTAGCTAAAATAGTTTACAAAGACTTTTCTTTATATCCAAATATATTTTTGGGTAAAATTATTTCATTCACCCACATTTAAAACAATACCGTGTCGATTGTTCTATTCAAGTGTTTAGAAACCCCTTCAATACAGTTGTGCAGACTGTGTCGACGAAGGTTCGTATGCCACTCAATAAACCAATCAACACAATATTAAACAATTTATATCAACTATCAAATACGCGCTCATATCTATTAATACGCTCAAACTCATTTTAGAGTACTACAGACTCTAATTTAAATGAATAATTCCCACCAGAGCCAAGGTTATCACGAACCTAAGCTCTGATACCATTGTAACGGCCCGCAAATCCGCACCTCTTGAGTTAACACTATTCTACAACAATCAACTCAAGTCGCACAGAAATACGAACCATTTGGGATGAAGAAGAAGAGGTAGAAGAAGAAAAATGGAAAACAACAACAGATTCTAACCATCGCAGCGGAATAAAATATAATAGATAATAAATAATCTTTACTCAAGAATCAAATATCTCTGTTTATATATTACATCATTAGAGTACATCAATAATAGCTCAACATCAACATCGATAACATACAAATGGATACACAACAACTCAACACAGCGGAATATATATATATATATATATAAACAAGTACGAATGTACGTATCGTCACCCAGCTCGTCTCCTGAGCTCCACAGCATCATATCCTGTATCCTATAATACTCGGTCTGACCCGAGCATTACAGTTAAATAACATCCAAGTCAGTTTGGAATACCAGCGTGAGAAAATCACACTCAATTGATTATTAAAGTTTCAAAAATCCTTGGAAAACAAAAGCATCTCGTAAGACCGCGCCACAAATAAACATGTCGGGTTTTTACCTTACGATAGCTAAAACGATTTTTATAGAAATCCTCTGATATTATAATAGGGTCTATATACAAAATTTATAAAATAGCCGAAATTGTTACATCTATTAAATTCCAGCAACTAGCCACAGAGTGGGTAATACAAACAAAACTCGTACAAGTCTCGTAGGGAGAATGGATTTCCAACTAATGACAGGCACTGGGGTACCACCTGCCACAGTACGGGGCCTAGATCACCGTACCGAGGAGTACGCCCGCTCCCCTGCAACACAAGGCCGGGACTACCCCTTACTGTATAATCCCGAGTGAGATCACCCCGCGGTTGGGATCAGCAACCGCCCACTAAGCCGAAATAAAAAGGGACATCTAGACTGGAATGATCTCACCCTGCTTGGGTGCTACCCACCTAGCCTTGCTGCATATCCCCTGATTTTCGGTCATTCCCATTTGATGAGACTTGAGGCTAAGCGTTGCCTTTTTAGAACATATCCCTTAGAATGCCCATCGTCCACCTGAAGATTTTTCGCAAGCATTCATCCATACAAGTCCATCCCGAGTTCGAACGGAACCGAAGGCACTATTCCTACTACATCCATTTTGGAAATATCCTCAGGATTAGTAGCGACTAGCCCTTGCACTTCACTGCTCCATCTTCGAATCCAAAATCGTTTTCACGAAACGTACAAACCGGATCGAAGTGGTTTTCGAGAAATAAATCTCGATCCCGGCCTCTTCGAAACGATCAACGCATTTTGTCCAATATTGATAGTCGATGATTTAACTATCCATTTATATTCACAAACAACCATCAACCAATAAATAAATTCCCATATTATTTATTTATCTCAAAATTATCTTCACAAGATATATTTTCACTTTTCAAATTCCTTTGAAAACAATTTCAAAACTATCTGCCTTTCTCAGAGTAAATTCCAAGTATTTCTATTACCACTGGAATCACCAAGCACAAACTTTAGATTTTTGAAATAATTTAAAAACACTTTATGGTAAAATGTATTTAACATTTAATATAGAAATTACTTTAGTACTCTATTTAAAATAATACTCTAGAAATAACTATAATAAGGTTACCTTATAACTATACATTAGATTCCTTCCTTAAACAAATTTCCAAGTCATTCTTTAAATAATTATCACAATAATATATTAACAAATTACTTACTTTAGAATTTATTTTAAAATATTTAAATTAAAACTTCTTCAATAATCGACTAAAAATATATACCATACGAATATTTGAAAATAAGGTTACTTTATAAATATAAACTAGGTTTCACCTTTAAAACAAACTTACTAAGTCACTCTTTATAAATTATTACTACGGTAATATATTTGAATAAATATTCACTTTAGAATTTAAACATTTAGAGATAACAAATTTCCAGGAACATACTTCATTAAAACCTTTATTTTATTTTTAGAAACTTACTTTGAAAACGTACTTGGCTATCCAGAGAAATATACTTCTCTTCATAACTTTTTTAAAAATAAATCACTATTTGTTTTAAACAAATTTTCTCATTCCTTTAATAAATTTGCACCTTAAATTTATTCTTCCAAATATCCAATTTCAAATACTTAAATCAATTTCCAAATTGATTTTTCAATTTTCTTCATTTATTCGAAAATCTTTTAATTTCCGATTTTATTCCTTAATAATGATTTAAAATATTTTTAATTGAAATACCATTTTAGATTTCTCAATTTACTTCTTATTCCTTTAAGTAAATTTAAAACTTTAAGTTTTAAAATAATTCTTTATTCCTTTAAATTAATATCACATAATTTTACAATTTATTAGTTACTGTTTATTCAAACCCCTTTCTTTACATACTCGAAGTTATTTATTAATATTTAACATACTTCCATTTCTTTTTCAATTTATTCTAATTTATTTAATTTTCTAGGATTATTTCGTTTACATCTTTGCTTCCTTTATTTTCTTTCCAAAACCCAATTTATATATTTTTGGTAATTCATTATACCCGAATATATCCAATCAAATCATAACATTCAATATTCCAATATATTCATCATAGAATATCAAGTAACCACAACAGAGGGTATTAAACAAATTAAATAAATGTTGAGGGATCCAGTTGGAACCCTCCAACCAGTTTTCCCTGCATCCACAAACGTCAGCACAATATAAAATACCAATTTCAAAATATACCATACTATAGCACACTAAACAATTCAATCATTCAAACAATTATTTAAGTTTAATCATTTGAATTTAAATTTAAATTCAGCTGAGTGAGATTAACTCACCTTTGATTTGTTTTGTAATCCACTTCAATATTTCCTTGGATTTCCAGGTGTTTGACCTTAAATAAACAATTTATATAATTTATTAATATTTGAACAATCGAACAATAAATTTCCATTAATATTCATTTTAAACTTTAAATCATTGGGTTAATAAAATTCCAATTTTTTTTACTTACTGTTAAATCCCTGGTAACAAATTAAATGAATAGTTTTTATCATTAGATTAAAATGTTCAAAATAATCTAATCAACTAATGATTTTAATTTAACTAATAGTTTGATGAAATATTTTTAGTGACTCAATTCATTAAATAAGTTAATTATCAACCTAATTACCATAATACATTTCTAGATGTATTTATACTTATAAATTTCTTTTTGAAACCACATTTATACACATACTTATAAAATAACTCATACAGATTTAAAAATCTAAATTTTTAACTAACACTTCAATCATTTTGAAATTTCTTCTAATCTAGCTATAAATATACGTTTCTAACCGATGCATATATATATACTTGAATTAAATTCAAAACATGACTGCATACCTCACTGTCGAGTTCAAACCCTGATGTCGACCACCTTCGTTACACAACTCGAACCTACAGCCCAAATCGTAACCAGCGACGCCACCACCATCACCTCCGACATCACAGCCTACATCACGAACCAAAAAGCACACCGCAATCTCAACTCGACAACCCAAAAACACCAGAAATCACACCAATCCCAAACTACCACTCGCGATACATCGCGAATCCAAACCCCAAAACCATGCATGTGAGCAACCCTAACGAGGCAAAAATTCGAAGGCGAAATCGATCTCGATTTGAAGATGGGTTTTGAAATTGTGGAGGAGAGGAACGAGCGAGTGAGGCCAACGGCCATTTTTCTTTTTCTTTTTCAAACGAAAAGTGTATTTTTTTTACATCGGCCATTAAAGAAAAATAGGCTCGAGATTTTATTTTCATTACTCTCTGAGGCTATTTACGTCATAAAGACGAACGAGGGAACAGGAGTTGACGTTTTGCGTGCCGCGGAATGGACATAAGATGGCGTATTTCAGAAGGTAAGTTACAGTGATTTCGAAAAGTTACGATGTGAAATAATTACAACTGAAAGTTTGACCAATATAAATATAAGTTTAAATTGGCTTCGATATAAATTTCAACGCATTTATAAGTCCTACGCTCACACACTAACTCCAATCAATACGGAGTTTGAAATCCTATAATAATACACTATTACGGATCCAATGAAACTGGTCTCATCGAATTTCAAGACTGTGCCTCGGAAGGCCATTTTCAAATATCAATTTAAACGATATATTTTCAAAACTGAACTAATCACTATTAGATTCAATTTTACCACTTCCATTATCCTCAGTATTATCAATATAAATTGTATAAGCCTACAAATTATTCTTAACGAGTTTAAAACTCCGGATTCCCCATTTTACCCAGCTTCAACTTATTTAATTCAATAATTTAATTATCAAATCATTGGTGATATTTGAATTCAAGTTAAAAAATTAACATTTAAATATTCAAAATCAATTTAATATTCCAATTTCAATTGCTCAAAAATTTCGGGTCGTCACAAAACCTATGCTTTTGAATTTGTTTCTGCACCATTGTCTAAGTGGAGCTTTTGAATGGGTTCCTTGATTATAACCAATGCTTTCGAAAAAGGTGATTTCTACCTAGTCGAGACATTGCTGCCAATCTTACGCCTTTCGAAGGCATTGAAGTCACCAATGCTTTCGAAAGGCAGCTATTGTTTTAAAATTATATCAAGCCACTTCTTAAAAGCTTTGAAAGGATTTGAGAGTTTCGAAGGCAATAGCTTCGAAAGGGAGTTCCATATTATCCTTCAATACTTTTATTTTAACGATTTGCGCTTTTGAAAGGATGGTTCCAAAGCCATCAACTTTTCCCCAAATAGTTTTATATAAAGATTAATGGTTTCGAAATGGGTACTTTCAATATATTCACTTTGATCTGAAAGTTATTTTTAAAGACGAACCCAATGTTTTCAAAGAGGTACTTTCATCTGGTTTGGAGGCTAAGCTTTTGTAATTGAATGGTAATACTTTAAACATCGAAAGGTTTCAAAGTGTTTATTAAGTCTGGTGACTAGTGTTTTGAAAAGAATACTTGAATGATTTCAGAAGGAAGTTTTACTATGGTTTTGAAAGTAAAGATTAAAGGTTTTGAAAGCTGTACTTTTCAAAACAAAGAACCCAATCTTAATTTTTAAAGGTAAAACCTATGGCAATATAAAAGAGCTTTTAAATGCTTTTAAATTGGAGTTTTTGAAGAAACTTTACTTGATGAGTAATGGGTTAAAGGGATTAACAATGTTTTACATGAACTTGATTCCAAGGATAGTAAACCACGGGTATTGGTATTATTACGTGTTATGTTTGTTTCTTCTAATATCCATATTCACTTTAATATGGACCTATAACTGCATTTTAAGGAGATAGGACATAATGACCCGCTAAGTTGACCCCGTAGTGAACATAAATTGAGTTAACTTCTAAATGAGCAGAATTGCATCTAGGAGGTTAGGTAGACCAGAATATAGGATGCCTAAATACTAGTTAAATAAGTTGTTACACAGACAAGTTTATGGTAAACCCATGAAAACTATGTATATGAAATATTATTGGCAGAGACCAATAGGTTCATAGTAAACCCATGAAAACTATAATTAGAAAAAAATATTGGAATGGGGTAATAGGTTTGTAGTGAACCCATGAAAACTATATCCAGATTAAGTTATTGACAGATGTCAATTTGTTTTTAGTCAACCTATGAAAACTAGGATAAGAGAGAAGTTATTGGAGATACCAATAGGTTTAGAGAGAATCGATGAATATGTAAGTTATTGGCGGGGCTAATATGTTCCTAGTGATCCTATGAAAACTATGAAACTAGACTGGGAGTTCATAAGTATTAAACAAGTTATTAGTCAACCTATGAAAACTAGTAGGAAAATAGTGACCTTAGAAAATATAACTAAGACGGATAATCAAAATGAATAGGGATAGGTAATACAGAATTGATTTATTTGTTTTGTATATCATCATAATATTTTGATGTTTCAACCATTGTGGATGCAGGAGCATAATATATGGATGTATAAAGTTTTAAATGTGATACTAGTGAGGGAAAACCCAGTCCTGCTAAGCGGCGTGATCTCACTAGATATCTAAACGGTTTGAGACGGTAGATTATTATTCATACCAGACTTTATGTATGACTCAAAGTTTATGTTTTCCCCTTAAACTCTAGGGTGCTCAATTAATTTTGAGTAGTTTAAGAGTTGAGATTTTCAGGTACCTCTTTAGACATATAAGCTTCAAGAGATGTGTAGGAGGCATGATAGCTATTTAGAGTTTCTTTCTATTTTGATCCCACTGTGTTTTGTTGTAAAGGCAAAGATGTATAATTTCATAGTTATATACTATGATTATCCAAGAGGGCATTTTTATATGTTGCTCTTGGCTTTTTTATTGTAATAATTGTATTTTCTCTAAACATGGTTCTTGCATTGGGATTATATAATGAATTTGAAATGCTTTGAAAAGGAATGAGAAAGTTGTTTATTGATTTTAATTTTTTTCATATCCATGTGTTTCTGATATATCAATGGTCTACCATTACCATATTTAAGCATCAATGATGGATAACTATGGATGATTGAAGAATCTATAGCCGTTAGTTTTAGGCCTCTAGGTAGGGGATGTTACAAGTTGGTATCAGACCATAGGTTTATTGAACTTAAAAGAAATTTAAACCTATTTTTTTAAAACATAATCCAATGAACCAGAAAATAAGATCAGGATTTGGTTCAGCGCTATAGTAACGTACTCGTGTTTGATATATATACAAATTTATTTAAGTATGTATTCCTCTTTCTCTTAGATCATTCTTCTATATCATACTAAAGCTCGCATGTAGATTTACGATAGAGAAGATATGGGATGAACCACAAAATAAGATTGGGGTTTGGGCTAATGCTATAGTAAGGTACTTATGTTTGATATAATGATATATATAAGTATGTATTCCCCTCTCACTTATACCACTCTTCTGTATCATATTAAGGCTTGTATGCAGATTAACGAGAGAGGAGATACGAAGACATGAAACATAAGAGGAAATCTTTGTGGAGGAAGCACCACAACCAACAAAAATGTTCGATCCACTAGGAGGAACCCAGGTCGACAGGCCAATGCTAACCAAAATTCAGATTCCCATATGGGTGCCAGAAATCCACCAATGGATATGGGGGTGATGTATCAGTTCTTCGTCAATATGATGCAAGCTAGAGCTGCTGTTGGTGTTGCTAGAAATATTGGAGGGGCTAATCCTGTGGCTCTAGTTATGCTAAGCTAAGAAGAGATTACACTAGCCTTGGTGGGAAGCCATTTATGGGAACAGAGGATGTTATAGAAGTTGAGAATTATCTATTGCACTATGAGAGAATCTTCATTGATTTGGGTTTGAATGATGACTAGAAGAGGAGTCTGGCCTTTAGACAGTTGCAAAGGGTAGCACTTCATTGGTGGAATAATGTTACTACCATGGTTTCGGAGAAGGAGTTGACTTGGGTAGATTTTAGAAGTAGACATGAATAGAGGTTTTTATCTGAAATCGCTAAGTTAGCATTGATGAGAAAGCTAATGGAGAGATGTCGATAATTGAGTATGCTACTAAGTTTGATGAGTTGTCCCAATATGGATATACCACTATAGACATCGTCATCGAGAGGAATGAGAGATTCATTTAGGGATGTAGGCCTAAGATTCCTAGGGACACTTTGACATATATTCGTAATCCTTCTAATGTAGTTGTGGTGATGGAAATCTGACATGAGGATATAATTGCTATTTGTGCTATAAAAAAGCCGATTGAAATCCAGGGCCCTTAGTGAAAGAAAAGGAAGTTCTTTAAGAAGAAGGGAGCCTAGAAGGGGAGGCTGCCAAGAAGGCAAAGGCTGATTTAGTTTGCTTCAAGTGTGACAAGAAAGGTCAATTTGCTCACGAGTGCCGGTCCGGAAGGGGGAATAAGGCTGTAGAAGAATGTGAAGTGCTTAACTGTGACCAAGTTGGGCATTATAAGAATCATTGTTCAGAACCACTCAGGGCGGACAAGGGAAATGTTTTTGTTATTGGACCATCATCTGCTAGGCCAACTGCGACTAAAAAAGGAAAGACTGTGATGGAAGGTATGTTTTTGATTCAGAGTATACCAGATAGGATACTATTTGATACAGGAGCATAATATTCATTTATAGCTTCGAACTTGGTTGATAGGTCATGCTTCAAACCATATACCTTGTTATTTCCTTAAGGGTTGCAAATCTGATAGGAGGGTATGAAAAATCTAGGGATGAGATGTGACCAGTTAGAACTTGACTTATTAGGTCATAAGTTTGCATGCAGTTTGTATGTTTTTGATTTCATAGATTTTGAAATCATTTTGGGCATGGATTGGTTGGGTAAGTATGAGGCAAAGATATTTTTCCAGGATGGGGAATACCACTAGGACGCCTTGATAGTTATAACCGAATCATATTCTTAGTGGATAATTTCGATTAGAGTAGTCATGCTATGTTAAGTGCTATGCAAGTAGGAGAAGAGTTAAGATAGGTTCGAGCAGCAAAAGAGTTTACAGATGTTTTTGAATCGATTACCGGACTACCACCAAAACGAGCTATTGAGTTTCGAATAGATTTGGTATGAGGAGCTGAATCAGTGAGTAGACCACCTAGCATGATGACACTGACAAAGATGAAGGAATTGAAGGTGTAGCTAGTGGATCTAGAAGGAAGTAATTTTATTAAACCAAATAGTTCGTCTTGTGGAGAGACCATGGTGTTAGTGAAGAAACCATATGGGTGGTTGAGGATGTGTAATGACTATCATATGTTGAATGAGAGGACGATTAAGAATAAGTATCCTTTGTTAGAGTAGATGATCTATTGTGGAGCCATATTTTTTTCCCAATTGGATTGGGCGATAGGTCTCCATCCATTAAGGGTGGCAGAGGACGATATTCCTTTGATGGAATTTCAGACTAGGTATGGTTTGTACGAGTGGTTAGTAATGCTATTTGGGTTAATGAATGAACCTGCTTTCTTCATTGCTTTGATGAACCAAGTTTTCCAAGAGTACTTGGATAGGTTCATGTTAGTGTTTATTGATGACATTTTAGTGTACTCTAAGGATGAAGGGGAGAATTAAAAACATCTTAGAGTAGTGCTTGAGATGCTGAGGTAGCATCAGCTAAAGGCAAAGTTTTCCAAGTGTCAATTTTGGAAGAAAGAGGTTAAGTTTCTTGGTCACGTGGTTTCGGAAAAATGGTTGTCAGTCGATACAGATAAGATCTAAGCTGTTAATAATTGGAAGATCCAGAGGCGGTGACTGAAATTAGAATTTTTTTGGACTTGCTGGCTATTAGTGAAGATTCATCAAGGGTTTCCCACTGATAGAAGTGCCTTTGACTAGTTAACTAGGAGTGAGGTGTAGTTTGTTTGGTCTGACAAATATAAGGAAGCATTCCTTAAGTTAAAGCATATGTAAGGAAGATCAAGGAGCAAGAAAGGCATTTCGATGCAATACGATGGATGATTTCCTCCCTACACAAGGATGATAATGAAGCACATCCTCCAGTCTCTCTCACCAACGACAATGAAAATTGGGATGCTATTATGGCAGACCCTATCTTTGGAGAAGAAGGATGGGTGGAAGTTCCTCGTAACGTTTGATTTTATTTGGTTGCTTTGTTTGAATTGTTTACTTTGATTGATTTGATTTCATTTGCTTTGGCTTGGTTTTATATTGATTGATATTTAGTGTGGATTGATGTTTGTTGTACAAAACATGTATAATTATACGTTGATATGTATATAATCTTTGATTCATTATTGTGACTATCAATATAATTATCTCTTAATTCTATATTCCATTGTATAAGTTTATTAATGCAGGTATTTTAGTCCAAGAATGAGGGGGAGTTATATAGTTTGGTGTTATATAGTTTAGGGTTAGTTTTTTGTTGATGACAAAGGGGGAGAAGCATAAAATAGGGTACTTAGGCATAGATTAAGGGGGAGTTATTAGGATAGAAGTAATATTTTATAAACAAAGGTTGTCATCATCAAAAAGGGGGAGATTGTTAGTCCGTGAGATGATGGTTTTAAGAAAACAACCTTAGAATAGATTATAAAATATAAATACTAATAGTATAAGTTTAGATATATATGTATATGTAGGATTTAACCATGCATGTACCAAGAACGAAGACTGTATAGTATAGAGATTCAAGATATCAAGATTGAAGACTGATGAGTAACAAGAATATCAAGATTATCAAGAGTTCAAGATTTTAATTTACTTTTTAATTATAATTTTTATTAAAACTCCTAGAAAATCACTGGCATCTTAAAATCTAATTTATTCGTGGAGTGAAATCCACTTCGAGCCTGTTAAAGGGATGGAACCCTATGTAGGATGGAACTTACGAAAAATCTAATGGAACATTGTTTTGTATCCACTAACTTTTTATTCAAAATGATTTTTCAAAATTATATCATGTTTTCAAAATGATTTCAAAACCTTCCTTTTAAAAGCATCGAAAACATCTATCCCGATTTCAAATACTTTTAGCCTCAAAATAACCTTGAATTTCAAAATCAAATTATCCTTGGTTTTAAACTATCTTTTTAAAATAAAAGTATATTTAATTTTTTTAATATTTATATATTTAGATTTAAATATAAAATTATAGTAAAGTTCTATATATATATTATTATTCTTTATATTTACTTATGTATTTTAATTATAGTCAAGTATATTTATAAAGTTTAAAATAGTTTTAATATAAGATAAAGGTTATTTTCAAAGAAAATCAAAACATCAAAAATCCCTTTGGGATGTCGACATACTCAAGTACCCTATGTCGACATGGTGCCAGTCAAGTCAAAATTTAAATTTCAAAAGAAGAGTCGATTCGTCATAACTCTTCATGAATGGACATGGCTGTTGTTCTTCTACAAATAGGGCTTAGTTTCAACGAATTTTAATTCAGTTTTTCTGGTTTTTCACTCGTCTTCTTCTTCCATATTTCTATATACATATTCTTAACATTACTCTGCCAAAATCAACATTGAATCTAACTAGATTATCTCTGGTTTGATTCTCTATCACTATCTCAACAAGATCCTCAGTGCTATTCAGAGTTATAGGCTTTTCGTAATCAACTTAGCAAGAAAAGGTGTGATTGTAGCCTTGGAAATCAATCAAGCGAGATAAGGTGTGATTGTAGCCTTGGGAAATCAATTGGGTGAACTTGTTGCCCGGGAAATCAAGTATCTCTACCCAGAGGATTGTGATTCTGGAGGGTGTACCTCGTAGCCTTGAAATCGAGGGTGTAATTATAAAGATTGTTTTTGAAAGGAAATCCGTACTTGTGTGCGGGACTGGATGTAGGGTAACTCCGAACCAGTAAAAATCCGATGTGTTCTTTCCTTTACTATTTTTACTTTATATTTGCATCTATGTTTGATTCTGTGATCATATCTGTGTCTGAATATTGCATACATTTGTGTTCAAATTAACAAAAACTAAAATAGATTTAATAATTCTCTAAAACACTGTTCACCCCCTCCTCTAGTGTTTATCCTTAGCCGTAAGATCCTTAATCTGCATTTCTCACACTATCTCTTCGAAGAGAGATTTGAGCTATACACTGACCATAAGTCATTTAGGTATTTATTCTCTTAGAAGCAGTTGAATATGAGACAACAGACTTGGTTGGTATTTTTGGCTGCTTATGATCTTGGTATAGAATATGAAAATGGGAAAGGAAATAAAGTGGAAGATGCCCTTAGCAGAAGATATCAGAATGTGGTGTTAGCCATGTTGGCAGAATGGAAAGATTTATAAGCTTTGACTGCTTGTATTGTATAGTTAAGATCGATTATTAGTTCCAGTCGGAGTACTGCCATGTTGTCTTGTTTTAAGTTCGACCAATGTTGATCGAAAGGATTGCTTCTAAGTAGAAAGAGGATCCAGTATTAGTAGAGAATATTAGAAGGCCCAAGGTAGGATCAAAGATCAATGATCTAAGGATTTTATTCTTGACTAGAGGGGATGGTTGAGAAATAAGGGACGATTGTGTGTTTCATATGTTGAGGACTTAAGGAGAGAAGTTCTTGAGGATGTCATTGGTCCAAGTTTATGATTCATTCTGGAGGGACCAAGATGTGTCAAAATATGAAGAGGAGCTTCCATTGGGAAGGTATGAAGAGGGATATTGGCTTGTGGATTAGGCAGCGTGCAAAATGCCAACAAATGAAGGCTGAACATCAAAAGCCGAGTGAGCTGCTTCAGCCTTTGGAGACTCCAGTTTGAAAAAGGGATTCGATATCCATGGATTTCATAGACGGGTTACCAGGGTCAAATAGAGGAAATGAAAGTACGTGGGTTATAGTGGATAGGTTGAACAAGAGTGCCCATTTCATTCCAGCTAAATCAACCAGAATGACACCTATTTTAGCTAAGTTGTTCATAAAGAACATATTAGACTATATGGGATTCCAAATAGTATAGTCAGTGACAGAGATGCTTTGTTTACTAGCGAATTCCAAAAGAGTATACAGGATGTATTAGGTATCAAGCTTAAGATGAGTACTGCATATCACCCTTAGACGGATAGGCAGATAGAGAGAGTAAATAAAGTGCCCGAGGATTTGTTAAGAGCTTATGTATTGGACTTTGGCTGTCTTGGGAAGACCACATACACTTAATGGAGTTTTCCAATAATAACTGTTATCAGAGTAGTATAGGAATGACACCTTTTGAAGCTTTATATGGAAGGCCATGCAAATTACCGACATGTTGGTTGGAGGCTGGAGATACATTGGTCTTAGGTCCAGATCTGGTTAGAGAGGCGCCAGAGAAGATTGACTTAATCCGAGAAAGAATGAAGGGAGCTCGGTCTAGACAGAAGATTTACGTAGACGGGAGGCCCAAAGACCTAGAGTTCTCAGTTGGAGATAAGGTTTTCATTAAAGTATCATTGATGAAGGGTGTGGTATGATTTGGAAAGTCAGGGAAACTGGCACCGAGATATATTGGTCTATTCTAGATTATAGAGAGGATTGAAAAGCTCGCATGTTAGAGTAGAGTTGCCGAGTAGTATGGCAGCTGTCCATAATGTGTTTCATGTGTCTCATCTTCACAAGTATATGCATGGTCCAGAGACTACTATTCCTCCAACATGGTTGGAAGATATGATAATAAAGCCTAATTTGACTTTTATTAGACAATCTATTCGGGTTATAGCGAGAGATGAGAAAAGGTTGAGGAACAAGACAGTCAGATTGGTGAAAGTTCAGCGGAGCGACAATGAGAAGGACTGCACTTGAGAGATAGATGATAGGATTATAGATACTTATCGTGATCCGCTTTGAGAGTATGTCTATATTTGTTTTATATAGATAGTTGGTAGTCAGGTAGGCTAGTATGGTTGTTAGGAGTGGTTAAAGATGATTGCCATGTTAGTATTTAGTTCTTACTGAATCTCGATGATGAAATTCTTTAAGGATGGGAGCATGCAACACCCCGGATTTTTGATAACACTATATAAAAGATTTAATTAGATAAATTAAATAGAACAGTGTAAACATTAGAGTGCTAAGGGGATTGAGATTTGAATACATGATCAGGGATCATGCTTAAATAAACAAATGGGCTCAACAATGGCTTATATGTTGATTAACTAAAATAAGGGTATGATAGGAAATAGTCGCACCCTTATATATTCACGGCTATACCATCCATTCACATTCATTTTTCATTTCAAAAAAAAAAAACATAAAAAGAGAAAAGAGTGGACGACCATTGCTAAGATGAAAAGAGGAGAAAATTTAATCAAAGCCAAGGATTAATGCAACGGGAGTTGATCACAATCAAATCTCAAAGTCGTTATCATAACCGAGGTGAATAATAATCTGGATTATCTCTATTTTATTTTATGATCATTTTTTTAGGTTTAAGATTAAATCCATTATTATGATGATTTTTGATTGATGATATGCTTATATTTGGACATGTTGGATTTAAACAAATAATTTGATAATTATTTTACACGATTTTATGGGTAAAACCGATTATAATGATTTCGTATGCCATGAGAAAATTTTATGTTGTGAAAAACATGATTTTAGAGATGTATTCTAATTTTTGTTATTTCCCAAGCTATGGAAAATTTATTATGAATTTTCATAAGAAATATGAATAATTGGGTTTAGAAAATAATTTCGGTTATTTCATGAAGAATATGGGTTTGGAATTTTTATATGTTAGATAACATATTGAAGGTGAATTTCTATAATATTTGAGGATTTTTCGTAAGTAATTTTCTATGGAAATAAAGTTATTTTAGATGAAGGACTTAATTGTTTTATTGGTTTTGCTTAATGGAATGACTTATTTGTTAAATTAATCCATGTTTAGATCTATAATTATGAGACAGTTATTTTTGCAAAAGAATTTGAAAATTATGGTAACCAATCAAATGTTTACAACTAGATAGGTTAGATATAAGTATTTGCTTTAATTGGCATTAATCAGTATTTACCTAGAAAAATTGGTTCCGCCTCTTTCAGAAGCACCTTTCGACCCTATACTTCTGCCTTCAACCAAGTCGAAACCTACCAAATACGAAACCAATACACAAGGTATCACAATAATGGTACGTTGTGGATTGGAGAAAGGCAGAAGACATGGTATCAAAACCATTCCTTTCGAATGGTCGAAACCTTTATTTTTCTTTCCAAAGTTAAGCGCCTGCCTTGTTTTCAAAAGAACGCTTTCGACTAAGTTGAAACCATTGCTTTCAAATTTTTTTCCACCTCTTTTTCTAAGTGGAGCTTTTTAATGAGTTCCTTGTTTATAAACCAACGCTTTCGACCTAGTCGAGACCTTGCTGCCAATCTTATGCCTTTTAAAGGTGTTGATGTTAACAGTGCTTTTGAAAAGTAGGTATTCTATTGAAATTATATTAAGCTACTTCTTAAAAGTCTTCTCAATGGTTAAAGGGTTTCGTAGGAAATGGCTTCGAAAGGAGGTTTCGATGCTATCCTTTAATACTTTTTCTTAAATGATTTTGAGCTTTTGAAAGGATGGTTCCAAAGCCATCAAATTTTCCATAAATAATTTTATATAAAGATTAATGGTGTTAAAAGGGGCACTTTCGTATAAATTCATTTTGACCCAAAAGATATTTTTAAAGATTAACCCAATGTTTTCGAACGGGGTACTTTAAAATGGTTTCGAAGCTAAGCTTCTGTAATTGAATGGTAATACTTTAATACATTCAAAAGATTTTGAAAGAAAGGTTTTAAAGTGTTTAGAAAGGCAGGTGCCTAGTGATTTGAAAAGAAGATTTGATTGCTTTCGAAAGGAAGTTTTCTAAATGGTTTCAAAAGTAAATATTAAAGGTTTCGAAAGCCTTAGTTTTGAAAACAAAGAACCCAGTCTTAATTTTTAAAGGTAAAACTCTTGGCATTATAAAAGAGCTTTTAAATGCTTCTAAATTGGAGTTTGTGAAGAAGTTTTCCTTGATAAAATAATGGTTTAAAGGGATTAACAATGTTTTATATGAAATTGATTTCAAGGATAGTAAACCACGGGTGTTGGTATTATTATGTTATTTTGTTTGCTTCTTCTTGTACACATATTCACTTTAATATGGACCCATAAATGCATTTTAAGGAGAGATGGCAGAATAACCCACTAGTTTAATACAGTAGTGAATATAAATTGAGTTTACTCCTGAATAAGTAGAATTGCATTCAGGCGGTTAGGTAGACCAGAATATATGATGCATAAATAATAGTTAAAGAAGTTGTCAGATAGACAGGTTCATAATTAACCCTTGAAAATTATGTATAGGAAGTATTAGTTGCAGGGGACAATAGGTTCATAGTAAACTCATGGAAACTATGATTAGAAAGAGTTATTGGCATGCACCAATAGATTTTGATGAACCCATGAAAACTATATCCGGATTAAATTTTTGATGGATGTCAATTGGTTCCTAGTCAATCCACGAAAATTAGCATAAAAGAGAAGTTATTGGAGATACCAACAGGTTCATGGAGAACCCATAAATAGGGAAGGTATTGGCAAGGGCTAATAGCTTCCTAGTGATCCTATGAAAACTATGAAAATGGACAGGGAGTCCATATATATTAAACGGGTTATTAGTAAGCCCCATGAAAACTAATAGGTTAATGGTGACCGTATAAACTATAACAGAGACGGTCAAAATGAATGTGGATGGGTACTCCATAATTGATTCATTTGTTTTTCATACCATCATAATATTTAGAATTTCTATGTTTCAACCATTGTGGATGTAGGAGCACAATATATGGTTTTATAAAGATTTAATTGAGATACTAGAGGGGGGAAAACCTGTTTCGCTAAGCGGCGTGGTCTCACTAGATATCTTAATGGTTTGAGATGGTAGATTATTATTCATACTAGGCTTTATGTCTGACTCAAATTTTATGTTTTCCCTTAAACTCTCGGGCGCTTAATTGATTTTGTGTAGTTTAGGAGTTGAGGTTTTCAGGTACCTCTTTAAATGTATAAGCCTCCGGAGACGTGCAGGAGGCATGATAGCTATTTAGAGTTCTTTTCTATTTTGATTCCGCCATGTTTTGTTGTGAAGGCAAAGATGTTTAATGTATGACACTAATTTTGATTTACATTGTTTAGGACATTTAATTAGGTAAATTAAATGAAATAATGTAAATTGTTAAGGGATTGAGGTTTGTATAATTATAAGGGTAGCCATGTCAATGAAATCAATGAATTAAGGGATATGAAATAATATTAATTTTGGGTAGATAAGGGGCAAAGTAGGAATAAAACATGTTCCAATACCCAAAACCATTAAGTCATATTTCCAAGTTCATTATTCACATTCACAAATTAAAACAAAAGCTAGAGAGGCCGACAACCACTAGAGGATAATAAGAAGAAGATAAGCAAGATTTCAAGCGGAAAGTTTAAGTAAGTTATTCAAAGATCGAATCTCAATTCCTTAATCACAAGATAAAGATGAATACTAAGTTACATCTCATATTTTTATTAATTTGGTTTCTAGATCAGATCTAAATATTTTGCAATGTATATTGCCATGTTTTTTATTGGTAAAATGGATATATATGCTTATTGATGATTTATGCTAATTCATATAGATTTTATGGTGAGTTTTAAATTGAAAAATCAATTAAATGATAGCCAAATACCTTGCAATTTTGATATAAGGTCAGAAATAATATTTTGGAAATGATTTTCAGATTTTATAATTTTGTGAATTAATGTGGATTTATTATAAATTTTCTAGTGAAGAAAATAATTATTTTGGATATAAATTAATTACGGCTATTTAATGATGATTTTGGATCAGAAATTAATATATGTCAGAGAACATACTAAAAGTGATTTATGGATATTTTTATAGAATTTTCCTAAGTGTTTTAATAGATATATAAAAAATTTTTAGGTTGGGGACTTATATGCTTTATATATTTATAAAAGGAGAAGGGCATTTTGTAAATGTTTTGATTTGTTACTTCAGAAATTTTGGGAGCTCTTTTAGAAAAGAATTTCGAAAAGAGATCAACAACCAATTATTTGTTGATAAATAAGACAGGGTAGTTGATAAGAATTACTTACTAAAGTAGAAATGCAATTTTACCTTACTTTACCTACTTCGCCACTTTCAGCACCCAACATTTGACTAAGTTCTTCCGACTCCAACACCATTAAAACCAATGTGCATTGTATTAAAGATTAGGTACGTAGTGAATTGGGCATAGGCGAAAGGTATGTAGCCGAAACATGGGGTTCTGAAGGGGTCGAAGGTTTGCTTTGTTTTAAAAGAAAATGCGCCTGCTTTTCTTTTGAAAGGAATGCTTTCGACTTGGTTGGCTTTCAACTGGGTCAAATTATTTAAAGAAATGGTTTCGAGAGAGATTGTGTCTTTTGTTTAAAGAATTGGTTGTGTATCATTAATGTAAGTTAAATGAGAAGACGATAAAGAATCGATATCCGTTACGTAGAATTGATAATTTGTTCGATGAATTGAATGGAGCCAAGTTATTTTGCCAGTTGGATTTAGCGATAAGGCTCCATCAGCTTAGAGTAGCAAAGGATAGTATTCCTTTGGCGACGTATGGAACTAGATATGGATCGTACAAATGGTTAGTGATGCCATTCGAAATAACTAATGCGTCGACATTCTTTGTAGATTCGATGAACTGAGTTTTCCGAGAGCACATGGATAGGTTTGTGTTGGTATTCATAGATGATATTCTGATATAATATAAGGATGAAATAGAGCATGATGTTCATTTAAGGGTGGTGCTTGAGATGCTGAGGCAGCATTAGCTGAAGGCGAAGTTTTCGTAATGTCATTTCTGGAAGAAGGAAGTTAAGTTTCTTGGTCATGTAGTCTTAGAGAAAGGGTTGCCTATAGTTCTGACTAAGATCAAGGCGGTGAATAATTGGAAGAGACCCAAGACGCTGACTGAGATAAAGATTTTTCTTGGATTAATTGGGTATTATCAGAGGTTATAAAGGATTTCTGACGAATAGCAGCACCATTGACCAAGCTAACGCGAAAGGATGTGAAGTTATTTGGATCGATAAGTGCGAGGAGGCACTCTAAAAGCTGAAACACTTACTGATGAATGCACCTGTATTGATTGTTTCAAAGGGGAATTGGGACTTAGTAGTGTATACAGATGCTTGTGGAATTGGGTAAGGAGTTGTGTTAATGCAAAGAGGTAAAGTGATTGCTTATGCTTCCCAACTGCTTAGACCGTATGAGGCGAGATATCCAACTCATGACTTGGAATTAGCTGCAGTTGTTTTTGCATTGAAAGTGTGGAGACATTACCTCTTGGAAGAGAGATTAGAGTAATATACAGATTATAATTCGTTGTAGTACTTACTCTCTCAAAAGGAGCTAAATATGAGACAACACAGATGGTTGGAATTTATAGTTTCTCATGACTTTAGAATCGAGTACACACCAGGAAAAGGCAACAAGGTTGCAGATACACTTAGTAGAAAATACCAAAATGCAGCGTTGGCAATGATATTTGAGCGGAAAGATTTGGAAACGCTGACAACATGTAGAGTATAGTGGACATCTGAAGCTAAATCTAGTAAGGAGACTGATATGTTGTCATCTTTAGATGTTCGACAAGTTATGATTGAAAAATTTTCTTCTAAGCAAGGAGAGGATCTAGTATTAGCTGAGCGAATTAGGAAGTTACGAGATGGAACAGTAGGAAGTTACGAGATGGAACAGAGAATGATGACTTGAAAGATTTCAAACTTGACCAGAATGGGTGGTTAAGGAAGAAAGGAAGGTCATGTGTTCCAAATGTTGGAAACATTAGGAAATAAGCTCCTGAGGAATGCCATCGTTCGAAGTTCACTATTTATCCAAGAGGAACTAGATGTATCAGGACATGAAGAGAAGTTTCTTTTGGGAATTTATGAAGAGGGATGTAGGCTTATGGGTTAAGCAATATTTGAACTGTCAACAAGTAAAAGCCGATCATCAAAAGCCAAGTAGGTTACTTCAGCCATTAGATATTCCAGTATAGAAGTAGGATTCTATTTCTATGGATTTTACAGATGGGTTGCCAAGATCAAATAAAGGAAATGAAAGCATATGGGTCATAGTGGATAGGTTGACCGAGAGTGCCTATTTCATTCTCGTTATGTCAACTAGGACGAAACCTGTTTTGGCTAAGTTATTTTTGAAGAATATAGTTTGGCTTCATGGAATTCCTAGTAGTATAGTAAGCGATAGAGATTCATTGCTCACTAGCGAATTCTGGAAGAGTTTACTGGATAATTAAGGAACCGAGCTCAAAATGAGTACCGCTTACCATCCAAAGACCGATGGGCGAACGGAAAGAGTTAACAAAGTCCTAAAGACTTGTTACGAGCTTGTGTGTTAGATTTTGGAGAATCATGGGAAGACCATCTGCACTTGGTTGAGTTTTTGTATATAAACAATTATCAAGCTAGTATAGGGATGGTACCATTTGAAGCTTTGTGTGGAAGGCCATGCAAATCTCTAATTTGTTGGTTAGAACCAGGGATAGGTTGGTCTTGGTCTGGATTTAGTTAGAGAAGCCACAGAGAATATTGAGTTGATTCGGGCTAGGATAAATGAAGCTTAGCCTAGGCAGAAGAGTTATGCTAATAGAAGATGGGAAGACTTAGAGTTCTCATTTAGATATCATGTTTTCATGAAGGTATCACCGATGAGAGGAGTAATTCGATAAGGGAAGTCAAGGAAATAGGCACTGAGATCTGTTGGACCGTTTCCTATTATAGAGAGGATCGAGAAACTCGCATAAAGAGTAGAGTTACCAAACAGTTTGGCGGAATCCACAATGTTTTTCATATTTCTCATCTAAGAAAGTGTATTAGAGACTCGGAGGCTACTGTAGCGCCGGCTGTGTTGGAGGACATAGTAGTTGAGCCGAATTTTACTAAGTTAGAAAGCCAGTTTGTATAGTCGTGAGACATGAGAAGAGGCTAAGGAATAATACAATTTGATTAGTTAAATTTTAGTGGAGCGATGATGAGAAAGACCGCATATGGAAGACTGAGAGCAGGATTGGAGACACTTATCGGAATTTGTTTGTTGGTATGTTTTACCTTTATGATTGATTTGTGTGTGCACCTTACCGTAATTTCAAGAACAAAATTCTTTAAGAAGGAGAGTTATGTAACGACCCTAATTTTGATTAACATTATTTAGGACATTTAATTAGGTAAATTAAATGAAATAACGTAAATGGTTAAGGGACTGAGGTTTGTGTAATTATAAGGGTACCATGCCAATTAAATCAATGAACTAAGGAAAATGAAATAAAAACAAGTTAAGGTAAATAAGGGGCAAAGTAGGAATAAGACATGTTCCAATACCTTAAACCCTTAGGCCATATTCTCACATTCATTATTCACATTCACAAATTAAAACAAAAGCTAGAGAGGTTGGCCACCATTAGGGGATAATAAGAAGAAGATAGATAAGATTTCAAGAGGAAAGCTTCAACAAGTTAATCAAAGATTAAATCTGTAACAACCCGCATATTTATCGATTTTATATTTAAATATTTTATTTAAATATTTTATCATTAGTCGGATTTTAGTCCGAAAAGCTACTTTTTGCATACGGTCGAATTAGGACTCGGGACCACTCCCATTGAGTTTAAAATGCCGTTTGCGACCTTTTTGAGTATAAGCTTCGATATGTGGAGAAAGTTGATTTTTGATACTTTTCACTTTGGGTTTGAGTTTGGGTTTAGCCATTAGCCAACTTATACTTAAAAACTGAACCCCTCCTCCCCATTCTCCCTCACTTCTATCTCTTTTCAGTTTTTATAGCATTAATGGTGGGAGAGATTGGAAATTAAAACTCCAAAACCCTAGTTCCTTTTGCAACTTCAAATTCCTAGCTCCAAACTCAAGAAGAACCCATTGGTAAGCTTCTCTCCTTCTTCTCCAACTTATTCTCTTACCAATTTCAGAAATTCCTAAACCTAATTTTGGGAATGTTCTTGTTTTGAGCTTAGATTCAAGCTCATTTGGGTTGTGTTGAAGAGAGGTTGATTCTCCATTTGCTTTCAAGCTTCTTCTTGTTCGATTTTGTAAAAAGGTGAGATTTTTAATCTCACATCTATGCTTATAATTATCTCCGATTGTTAGGTATGAATTCCTAACACTTATTCGTGTGCATTTGCTTTCGATTTGGATTGATTTGGTGAATATTCCAATTTTTAGTGTTTTGAGTTCAATTCGTTAAAAATCCTAATTTGGATGTTTGAACATGTTTTTGGTGATGCATCGAGGAGCTTATAGGGCCGGGTAGTCGATTGGCATAATCCCTTAGCGCCGTTGCTCGAGAGAATGCAATTTGGTCAAGATTGAACCTCATTTGTAATAGGCAGGGAAGAGGCTGGAAACAGGTTCGGCCGACCGACCCCCCTGGTTCGGTCGACCGACCTGCTAGCATAAGTGCCTCTGTTTCTGGTTTGGCCGACCGACCCCCTTGGTTCGGTCGACCGACCTGATGCCCGAGAGGTTTTTCATATCAAGGTTCGGTCGACCAAGCCTTACTGCCGGCCGACCAACCTGATGATTATTGCCTACTTCACCTTGTTGCTTGAAATTCCAACTTAAATCGATTCATGTTGTTTCCTATTTATTGTTATCAATTATTATGACTTTGATGACTCCTTTTTTTTAGGGATTTTTGAATATCCATTTCGATGGATACATTATCGATTTCTTTGGATTTTCATTCACGTCTTTGAGTGTGAATTTTTTGATTGATTGTTTCTACAATCATGTTTGTGATTTGTCACTTCAAAAATATAAAGGTTTTCTATACCAGTAGTAAATATCAAAACTCTTTCCTCAAACGATTTCAATACTATTTTAATACCAAATTCGTTTATAAAACTGTTTTCCAATCTATTAGTATATACAAACCTTTACCTCACTCGTATGAGAAATCTAATTAAACGACTTAGTAAAACAAGTGGTATGAAACGCTTGCGTTCACTTTGTTGGTTAATTCTTGGACTTGTTCGATTGAATCTCTTGTGACAATTTTCTAGTGGAAACCTACAGTTTGTTCGTAAATATTTAAGTTAAGCAAGTGGTTATGGGACATGAAGCTAAACTCATATATTTACTAGCTTAGTGTAATTGACACTTCTCGTTGATCATGACGATCATCTTTGTGATTTAGACTAGCAATGTGCGATGTCTCTTTGTCTACGAGGGAGACTAAACCCCGTTTTGTGGAGTTTCGACTCAATTTGGTGGGGTAGCAACCCATGGTCTTCGGGCCGTTTGTGGAGCTTCGGCTCAATTTGTGATGGTTAGCAACCATGGAATTAGCGTTCCGTTTGTGATACACGTGTTGGTGGGCTTTATGCTCCCGTTTGTGATAGGCCTTCCCCCCTTTGTGATTTCTGGATTTCTTGAGATGATTTCTAGAATTTGTGCTTCACCAATTTTCGTGATTTCTATTGATAAGCCTTATCGATATTTGTGCATTGGTGAATTTGTGTGTCATTGACTTTAGTAATTTCTGGATTTCTTGTGTAGTCTTCTGGAATTTGTGTGTCATTGACTTTTGTGATTGATATTGATATTATCGTCAATATTTATGGTTTGGTGAACGAAATAAGGAGTATGACGTTTCTTTGATTCTTGTATAGATTTGGTGGCATTGATTAATCTCTTGATGATTATCAACTAAGTATATATATATATATATATATATATATATATATATATATATATATATCACAGCTTGGCATTGTGATTATTATGTGTTTAGTCATATCTCTTATTCTATATCGTTTCATCTGATATTTATAGTTAGACTGATCCGTTTATTATTTTCTTATTAAATAATACTCGGGTCGGACCGAGATGTTACAGGTGCTTCTGCTTGACCTCTCTCTTGGGATTGATTTCTCTGACTTTTGGGTTGCTACTTAGATTAGTAGTTTATTTTGGTGTATACATTCGAGATATAGACTCCATAATGTATACTTATTCTTTTGTGTAGTTCATGTAACTATTCTTTTGTGATATTGTGGATCTTTTTAGACCACTACTCTGATGTACACTTCCTAGTGTAATATTCATATTTATTTCCGCCTTTGTGATATGAATTGTCTGTGACTGATTTATGTTATGTTTATTTCTATATTTGTTTCCGAAGGTATTATAGCCACCGTGTGATATCTTTGAGTTTGTGTCGGCATGTCGGATTGTTATACTATCTGACATATCGATGCTCGCACAAAGCAATTACACGGATGGTCGCTCCTCAACAGCCTTATTCTCCGTGCTAGTTGACAACATTACTTCGTAGTGTTCTTGTCTAGCGCGGGTATAGAGGTGGGGTGTCACAGCTTGGTATCAGAGCCAAACTTCTGAACAATATGGAATATAATAACAAGGATCATCGTCCTAAGTCCATCTTAGGAGTCGTGCTTTAGGATTTTATTCGGGTCTACGTACCGTCTTATCCTATCTTCTTTTATGATTTCTTGTTTTGTCTATCAAGATTGCTTGATATCCAATTTGGTGAATAACCTTTTTCTTCTTCTTCTTTCTTTCTAAAGGGAGAAAAATGTCTAGGCCAGGCCGCCCTAGAGCCGTACCGTCTAGCACTCCACCCCATGATGGAGTTTTTATGACTGCTCAACAGCTTCTTGATTTAGTGACGAATGCTCAAGCAGCTGGAGCTAACCCAGAACCTACTCACCCAAAGTCGGGATTTGCACGCTTGTGCAGCGATTACACTAATTTGGGTGGGGAGCCATTAAGAGGTTTCGAAACTATTATTGAAGTACAAGCTTGGCTAAGGTCATGCGATCGAATCTTTTCTCGCATGAATCTTGTTAACCTTCACCGAGTTCAGGTGGCCTCTAGTATGCTCCGAGAAAGAGCATTGGACTGGTACGAGCTTCTTATTTCTGAGATTAATGAAACAGATCTCACCTGGGAGCAATTCCGAGAACGCTTCGAATTAAAATTCGTGCCAGAAGCTGAGAAAGTGACGATGGCTCGTCGTTTCATTGACCTTGTTCAAGGCGATTCTTCCGTGACGGACTACGTTGCTTCTTTTGAGTCGCTTTCCAAATATGGGGTTGAATACATCAACACCCCTTTAAAGAAGAACCAGAGGTTCATCTATGGCTTAAACAAAAGTCTCAAGAAGCCATTGCTTCTAAAATTGGAAGTTTCTTTCGACCAACTCGTTGATATCGCTCTTCGTCTTGAAGAGGCAGATAGGGAGAATGAAGTTGAAGTGGTGGGTTCCAAACCAAACTTCAACAACAAGAAGAGGCCAAATAAATTCAAAGGACCTTAACCCAATAAGAAAGGGAAGCAAGCAACCTCCGTGGCAAAGACTTCTTCCTTTGGCCATGGGGAATGCTATAATTGTGGTTCGAAGGACCATTATGCGAACAAGTGCCCAAAGTCTCTCTCTTGTCGTTACTGCAAAGTTCCCGGTCATGTTATATCTTCATGCCCCAAGCTTCAGGGTAAGAAGGAGGGAAAGTTAAATGTTGCTCAAGCCACTGGCAACACATCTCATGGTCAAGGTATGCCTCATTCTATCCTTGATGGAATTATTTTATTTCGTGATCATCCTATTCGAGTTCTTTTTGATACGGGTGCGTCCCATTCTTTTATATCAAAAGAACTTGTTGATACTTTTTCATTGGATGTTTTGTGTTTAATGACTTCTTTGAGAATTGCGAATCCGGTTGGTGGATCCGCAACAATCAGTTTATTGTGTAAAGATGTCGAGATTATTTTGTGTGATTTTCCTTTCCTAGCCGATTTGCATGTCATGCGTTATTTAGGCTTTGGAATGATTTTGGGAATGGATTGGCTTAACCGTTATGAAGCTCATATCCTATGTCCTGAGCGGACTATTCATCTGGGACATCCTCAATCTGTTAAGCAGATTTCTATTAATCTTCAAGATTCAGTTTCCAGCTTGGTCGCGTCTTTATATTCTTTAAATCCTCGTGGTGACGATGATGATGATGAGGGTGATATTATTTCTCTTATTCACGTCGTCCGTGAATTTTCCGACATATTTGAGCCCGTTTTAGGGTTACCACCTAAGCGAGCAATTGAGTTCAGAATTAATCTTATTCCTGGAGCTCAACCTATCATTCGTCCTCCTTATCGTATGTCCAATAAAGAAAACGAGGAGATGCGTAAACAATTATCCGAATTGGAGACGAAGCAATTTATTCGCTCTAGTTCCTCGCGTTGGGGAGCTTCGGCTATTTTCGTGAAGAAATCCGATGGAACACTTAGGCTTTGCGTTGACTACCGCAAGCTTAATGATCTTACTATCAAAAATAAATATCCTTTACCTTGGATTGATGATCTATTCGATCAACTTTGTGGTGCTAGAGTCTTTTCACAATTAGACTTTGCTACTGGATTTCATCAGCTTCGTATTGCAGAGGTTAGTATTCCTTTGACATCGTTACGTACTCGTTATGGATCTTATGAATGGCTTGTCATGCCATTTGGTTTGACGAATGCTCCGGCGTATTTCGTTGACCTTATGAATAGAGTTTTCAAAGACTTACTCGATCGGTTTGTTCTCATCTTTATCGATGATATTCTTGTGTATTCTAAAACCGAGGAGGAGCATGAAAAGCATCTTCGGATTGTGTTGGAAACTCTTAGGAGTAATCAATTAAAGGCAAAATTTTCTAAATGCCACTTTTGGCAATCTCGTGTGAAGTTTCTCGGTCATATTATTTCCGAATCCGGAATTTCCGTGGATCCTTCAAAGATTGAAGCGATTCAAGACTGGAAGAGACCAGAGAGTGTGACAGAGATTCGTAGTTTTCTCGGATTGGCGGGTTATTACCGTCGTTTTATCAAAGACTTTTCTAAGATTGCCGTGCCTCTCACTAGCTTGACTAAGAAAGGTGTTAAATACATTTGGTCGGACAAATGTGAAGCCTCTTTTTAGAAATTAAAAGAACTCCTTTCTGATGCTCCTATTCTTGTTATTCCCGAGGGGAATCAAGTTTTCGTTGTTTATACCGATGCTAGTCGCGTTGGTTTGGGTGCCGTTCTTATGCAAAGAGAACGTGTTATTGCTTATGCTTCTAGGCAATTGAAGCCTGCTGAGACTAGATATGCCACTCATGATTTAGAGCTCGCGGCTATTGTTCGCCCTTCGTATTTGGCGTCATTATCTATTAGGAGAGAAATTTGTTCTTTATACCGATCAAGTCTTTGAAATATTTATTTTCTCAAAAGGAACTTAATTTGCGTCAACAACGTTGGCTCGAGTTCCTTGCTCCTTATGATCTTGATATTCTTTATACTCCCGGAAAGGGTAATCGTGTCGCCGATGCTCTTAGCCGTAAACAACAAGCTGTTGTTTCTATGATGATATCCGAATGGAACGATCTTGAGATCTTATCCACTTGTGAGATTCGAGACCGCGTATCCGATTTATGTTCATCACTTGTTTTATGTAGCCTTGAGGCTCATCCTTCTCTTCTAGACCGCATTCTTGAAGCTCAAAGGCTAGATCCCGAATTGGCTCTTCTTGGCCAAAATATTAAGGATAAAATTGATATTGAAGGTTTGAAAGACTTTGATATCGATTCTCGTGGCGGCATTCGGAGATTTGGTAGACTTGTCGTGCTAAATATTAGTGATCTTCGTAAAGATATTCTAGAAGATTCTCATCGTTCTAAATTTACCATTCATCCTGGTAGTAGTAAAATGTACGTAGATATGAAGCGACTTTATTATTGGGAGGGAATGAAACTTGACATCGCTAACTTCGTTAAGCGTTGCATGACTTGCCAACTCGTTAAGGCCGAACATCAAAGGCCCGGTGGGTTATTACAACCTTTAGAAATTCCAATTTGGAAGTGGGACCAGATTTCCATGGATTTTATAGATGGCCTTCCCCGTTCTCGTTCGGGTCATGATAGCTTATGGGTAATTGTTGATAGACTTACTAAATCCGCCCATTTTATTCTCGTTCGGTCTAACCGAACCGTTCCACTTTTGGCCAAGCTCTTTATCAAAGAGATTGTTAAATTGCATGAAGTTCCTACTTCTATTGTTAGTGATCGTGATCCATTGTTTACTAGCGGATTTTGGAAGAGTCTTCAAAAAGCTTTGGGAGCGAAGCTTAATTTTAGCACCGCTTATCATCCTCAGTCCGATGGACAAACCGAGCGTGTGAATCAAACTCTTGAAGATCTTCTTCGTGCTTGTGTTCTTGATTTTGGTGGAAGTTGGGAAGATCATATTTCACTTGTTGAATTTTCCTATAATAATAGCTTCCAATCTAGTATTGGTATGGCACCTTTTGAGGCACTCTATGGAAGGCCATGCCGATCTCCTTCTTGTTGTCTTGAGACCGGTGAGAGGCTGGTTTTAGGTCCAGATTTTATTCGTGATTCCACAGAAAAGATTGAACTTATTCGACATAGGATGAAAGAAGCCCTGAGTAGACAAAAATCCTATGCCAATAACCGAAGAAGGAAGTTAGAATTTTCTATGGGAGATCTTGTGTTCATTCGTGTGTCACCTATGAAGGGTGTTGTACGTTTCAGTCGATCGGGAAAATTGGCGCCTCGATATATTGGGCCATTTCCTATCACTGAATGTATTGGTTTCATGGCTCATCGCCTTTTATTACCGGCTCAATTTTCTGCTATCCATGACGTGTTTCACGTTTCTCAACTTCAGAAGTGCCTTCGAGATTCCGATTCTGTTCTCGAGCCCGGTGTTGTGGAGGAGATTGAAGTTTCGCCTAATTTAACTTATGAGCAACATCCTATTTGTATCATTGCTTCGGAAGTCAAACGACTTCGAAATAAAGATGTTCCGCTTGTTAAAGTTCAATGGTCTTCAAATCCTAAGGATTGTTCTTGGGAGTCTAGGGAATTCATCGAGCGATCACATCCGGACTTGCTTTCCCGTGCTCTTTAAGGTGAACCTTTTATTTCAAATTTCTTTTGTGTTGAATATGCTTTTATGGTTGTTACTTTATGTTCTCTTCTTAAATATTGCGAGGACGCAATTTCTTTAAGGAGGGGAGTCTGTAACAACCCGCATATTTATCGATTTTATATTTAAATATTTTATTTAAATATTTTATCGTTAGTCGGATTTTAGTCCGAAAAGCTAATTTTTGCATACGGTCGAATTAGGACTCGGGACCACTCCCATTGAGTTTAAAATGCCGTTTGCGACCTTTTTGAGTATAAGCTTCGATATGTTTGGAGAAAGTTGATTTTTGCTACTTTTCACTTTGGGTTTGAGTTTGGGTTTAGTAATTAGCCAACTTATACTTAAAAACTGAACCCCTCCTCCCCATTCTCCCTCACTTCTTTCTCTTTTCAGTTTTTATAGCATTAATGGTGGGAGAGATTGGAAATTAAAACTCCAAAACCCTAGTTCCTTTTGCAACTTCAAATTCCTAGCTCCAAACTCAAGAAGAACCCATTGGTAAGCTTCTCTCCTTCTTCTCCAACTTATTTTCTTACCAATTTCAGAAATTCCTAAACCTAATTTTGGGAATGTTCTTGTTTTGAGCTTAGATTCAAGCTCATTTGGGTTGTGTTGAAGAGAGGTTGATTCTCCATTTGCTTTCAAGCTTCTTCTTGTTCGATTTTGTAAAAAGGTGAGATTTTTAATCTCACATCTATGCTTATAATTATCTCCGATTGTTAGGTATGAATTCCTAACACTTATTCGTGTGCATTTGCTTTCGATTTGGATTGATTTGGTGAATATTCCAATTTTTAGTGTTTTGAGTTCAATTCGTTAAAAATCCTAATTTGGATGTTTGAACATGTTTTTGGTGATGCATCGAGGAGCTTATAGGGCCGGGTAGTCGATTGGCATAATCCCTTAGCGCCGTTGCTCGAGAGAATGCAATTTGGTCAAGATTGAACCTCATTTGTAATAGGCAGGGAAGAGGCTGGAAACAGGTTCGGCCGATCGACCCCCCTGGTTCGGTCGACCGACCTGCTAGCATAACTGCCTCTGTTTCTAGTTCGGCCGACCGACCCCCTTGGTTCGGTCGACCGACCTGATGCCCGAGAGGTTTTTCATATCAAGGTTCGGTCGGCCGAGCCCTGCTGCCGGCCGACCGACCTGATGATTTTTGCCTACTTCACCTTGTTGCTTGAAATTCCAACTTAAATCGATTCATGTTGTTTCCTATTTATTGTTTTCAATTATTATGACTTTGATGACTCCTTTTTTTTAGGGATTTTTGAATATCCATTTCGATGGATACATTATCCATTTCTTTGGATTTTCATTCACGTCTTTGAATGTGAATTTTGTGATTGATTGTTTCAACAATCATGTTTGTGATTTGTCACTTCAAAAATATAAAGGTTTTCTATACCAGTAGTAAATATCAAAACTCTTTCCTCAAACGATTTCAATACTATTTTAATACCAAATTCGTTTATAAAACTGTTTTCCAATCTATTAGTATATACAAACCTTTACCTCACTCGTATGAGAAATCTAATTAAACGACTTAGTAAAACAAGTGGTATGAAACGCTTGCGTTCACTTTGTTGGTTAATTCTTGGACTTGTTCGATTGAATCTCTTGTGACAATTTTCTAGTGGAAACCTACAGTTTGTTCGTAAATATTTAAGTTAAGCAAGTGGTTATGGGACATGAAGCTAAACTCATATATTTACTAGCTTAGTGTAATTGACACTTCTCGTTGATCATGACGATCATCTTTGTGATTTAGACTAGCAATGTGCGATGTCTCTTTGTCTACGAGGGAGACTAAACCCCGTTTTGTGGAGTTTCGACTCAATTTGGTGGGATAGCAACCCATGGTCTTCGGGCCGTTTGTGGAGCTTCGGCTCAATTTGTGATGGTTAGCAACCATGGAATTAGCGTTCCGTTTGTGATACACGTGTTGGTGGACTTTATGCTCCCGTTTGTGATAGGCCTTCCCCCCTTTGTGATTTCTGGATTTCTTGAGATGATTTCTAGAATTTGTGCTTCACCAATTTTCGTGATTTCTATTGATAAGCCTTATCGATATTTGTGCATTGGTGAATTTGTGTGTCATTGACTTTAGTAATTTCTGGATTTCTTGTGTAGTCTTCTGGAATTTGTGTGTCATTGACTTTTGTGATTGATATTGATATTATCGTCAATATTTATGGTTTGGTGAACGAAATAAGGAGTATGACGTTTCTTTGATTCTTGTATAGATTTGGTGGCATTGATTAATCTCTTGATGATTATCAACTAAGTATATATATATCACAGCTTGGCATTGTGATTATTATGTGTTTAGTCATATCTCTTATTCTATTTCGTTTCATCTGATATTTATAGTTAGACTGATCCGTTTATTATTTTCTTATTAAATAATACTCGGGTCGGACCGAGATGTTACAGGTGCTTCTGCTTGACCTCTCTCTTGGGATTGATTTCTTTGACTTTTGGCTTGCTACTTAGATTAGTAGTTTATTTTGGTGTATACATTCGAGATATAGACTCCATAATGTATACTTATTCTTTTGTGTAGTTCATGTAACTATTCTTTTGTGATATTGTGGATCTTTTTGGACCACTACTCTGATGTACACTTCCTAGTGTAATATTCATATCTATTTCCGCCTTTGTGATATGAATTGTCTGTGACTGATTTATGTTATGTTTATTTCTATATTTGTTTCCGAAGATATTATAGCCACCGTGTGATATCTTTGAGTTTGTGTCGGCATGTCGGATTGTTATACTATCTGACATATCGATGCTCGCACAAAGCAATTACACGGATGGTCGCTCCTCAACAGCCTTATTCTCCATGCTAGTTGACAGCATTACTTCGTAGTGTTCTTGTCTAGCGCGGGTAGAGGTGGGGCGTCACAAAATCTCAACTCCTTAATCACAAGATAAAGGTAAATAATAGGTTACTTCTCATATTTTTAATATTTTCGGTTCCTAGATCAGGTCCGAATATTTTGCAAAGTGTATTGCCGTGTTTTTGATTAAAATGGATATATATGATTGTTGATGATTTATGGTAATTCATATAGGATTTATGTTGAGTTTTAGATTAAAAACCAATTAAATGACATCCAAATGCCTTGCAATTTTGAGATAAGGTAAGGAATAATATTTTGGAAATGGATTTCAATTTCATAATTTTATGAATTAATGTGGTTATTATGAATTTTCTAATGAAAAAAATAGTTATTTTGGGTTTAAATTAATTACAGCTATTTTATGATGATTTTGGGTCAGAAATTAATATATGTTAGAAAACATATAAAAAGTGGTTTATGAAAATTTATATAGAATTTTTCTAGGTGTTTTAATAGAAATATATAGTTATTTAAGGTGTGGGGCTTAAATGTTTTATATATTTATAAAAGGAGAAGGAGTATTTTGTAAATTAACTAAATTGTTACTTTTGAAATTTCGGCAGCACCTTTAGAAAAGAAATAGGAAAAGAGATTAGCAACCAATTATTTGTTGACAAATAAGGCTGGTAAGTTGAAAAGAATTACTTTTTAAAGTAAAAGTGCAGTTTTACCTTACTTTACATGTTTCGCCACTTTCAGCAACCATATTTCGACTAAGTTCTTCCGCCTCCATGACCATCGAAACCAATGTGCATGGTATCAAGGACTTGGTACATAGCAAACTGGACATAGGCGAAAGGTATGTAGTCAAAACATGGGGTTTCGAAGGGGTTGAAGCTTTGCTTTTTTTTTTTGAAAGAAAATGCACCTGCTTTGCTTTCGAAAGGAATGCTTTCGAGTGGGTTAATTTTTTTTAAAGAAATGGTTTCGAGAGAGATTGCTCCATTTTTTAAGTAAACGCTTTCGAAGGGGTTGAGATCCCTTGCCGCCGCATCTTACCTTTCGAAGCAATGCCTTCGAAAGGGTTTCTTTGTTTTAAAACCCAAGCCGCTTCTCTAATGCTTTCGAAAGGATTAGTTTCGACACCATTTACTTCATTTAGTTAGAAAATATCTTTTGAAAGTGTTACTTTGGACTTTCTTCTTTTAAGATCCTTCTTACATTTTGAAAGATAAACATAAAGGTTTCATATGGTACAATTTTGAATGATTTCAAAAGGTCATTCCTCATGTTTTACTTGAACCCAAATGCTTTCGAAAGGTTTGAATTTACGAAAGGGATTAAGTGCTTTTGAAAGGATTAGACCAAGGTTTTGAATGGTATGTTTTGGCCTTTCGTCCAAGGTTATAATGCAAAGTAATTACTTAGTTTCGAAAGGGGTACTTTCATAGGTTTCGAAAGTGGCACTTTCAAAGATTTAAAATGTTTTCACCAACAAAGTGGTGTAAAGTATATGTAACATGGCAAAGTGATTTGAGTAAAGCATATAATATTTTCCTTGTTTAATTATGATTTAAAAGGATTAAATCATTTTAAAAGAAGAAGCTTTCAAGGAAAATTTTATCGGCAGATGACCTTAAGTAAAATGACTCAGATATTAGAATATCAGATGAGACTGGTATATGGTCGTGCCCTATACATTAGCTATTAGCCCCTAGCTAATTTAGTCCAAAATTCCTGTGTGTAGGGCTTTGGCATAGTAAGACTAAAATGATATTATACACAAAAAGGAATATGCAGAGTGAGGATAGGTTATTGATGAGCCCGCAAAACCATTAGGATCAGTTGACCTTAGGAGAATTAATTTAGGGATTGGCCGTCCAGAAGAGGAGTATCTAACAGAAGTTAAATTATTTTTTATTTCGTTTGGTAGGCCTGAATCGGCCAAAGGTTAGTAGTTATACAAAAAAACTAGTGTTCGGATAGATAGTCCATTTGTTACCTGATTTGTATGCATACATGATATTGCTTTATTGTTTTAATCTGTTTTGGTTGCAAGATTAAGATTTGCAAAAGATATGTTTTAAAAGAATATTAATAAGGGGAAACTCATTCTGTTAAGCAGCGTGGTCTCACTTAATAACAAATAACCGAGATGTATAGTATCATTCACACCAGGCTTTATGTCTGACTCGAAGTTTTTTCCCTCTTAAACTCTCGGGTGCTCAAAATTGATTTGAGTAGGCTGAGGGTTGAGCATTTATAGGTTTTATTAGATGGACGAATAAAGCTTCCGAAGATGAGTAGGAGGCTGAAGTTAGCTATGCCTAGGAGCTATTTTTTTATTTCCACTGTATTGCATTAAGTCTGTTATGACTATTTAGTACTCTGGTCATCCAAAGGGCATTTTTTTCCCCCGGTGCCTTGGCCCGACAACAAAGCAGTGGTTGTAGGCACTATAGTTGAACTTTATAAGAGTGGGATTAAGGAATGATATGCCTCGGGTCATTGAGGAGGTTACTTCGAGTCAGAAGGATGTTTACTCAGAAATTTCACAACATCAACTTCGAGTCGCTAGGGGTTTCGCTTCGGGTATAAGGGCGCTTACTGTGGGTCAGCCTTGATGAATTTGGGTCAACGTATAAAGGATTTCGGGTCGGCATGCCTGCAAGCTTTCGGTGTAGAAAATGGATCGGCAGTGGAGATTGGCTATGGGTCGGTCATTTTGGATTGGCATGAAGCGAAGGGCTCGGTCACTTTGTGTAACGACCCAGAATTTCTGTCATTTGAAATTCGTATATTTAATTGATTTTTAAATATTCACTAGTAAATTTTATAAGCTGAATAAATTTTATTTCGAATATCGTGATTTAATTGGATAATTAAATTGTTAATTTAATATTTGAAATTTCAGAAATAATTGAAATTTGAATTTAATGTGAATTAAAATGATGTATTAAATTGAATTTAATTCTATTTGAATTAGAGTGATGTTACAGAACTTTTAAAATTGAATTAAAAGTTAATTTGCAGAAATTGAATATTTTAATATTTAATTGACGAATGAAAATAGCCAATTTTCAAACAGTCTCAAATTTTGATGAAACTAGTTTCATCAGATCCGTAATGTTATATTATTGTAAGATTTCAAATTTCGTGTCAATCGGATTTACGGTTTGTCCGGGGCAAGCTAAAACGCTTAGAAATCTGTTTAAGTGAATTTAAATTTAAATAATTCAATTTGAAAACCTATCTTTCAAATACAATCGAATTGGCTCCCGATATATATTCCATTGCATTCGGATTAGGGGTAAAACATTATAAACGCTGGGCGGCACGCTTCGTTTCGAGTTCGAAAAAAAAATCGGATGAATCGTGCACGAATATTTTCTTTAAAAGACCATAACTTTTCACCATTTTCATCAAACCCTAATTACTTAGGTCTGGCCGCCACATGTAAACCAATGGCCAGAAAATCATTGTCTTCCCTCCTCGAGTTCTTCCAATCTGTGAAATATTTCAACAAACCTCCAACTACAAAATTAAAGAGCACGACGATAGCTAGGATATCAACGGTGATGATCGTTTGAATCAAAGCCGATTGATGGAAAATCGCATATGAAGTTGTCGCGTTCGAGAGGTAATTCTTTAGCCTAGGGATGACTGAGTCGAGCACGACTTAGGGTGGAGGTGTACGCACCGTTGGGCATCGACGTAGTGGTGGTTGATCGACCTGAAATCGACCGAAGTGCGTGCCTTAATTCACGAAGAGGAGGCGGCTAATGGGTTCTCCCTTTCGCATAATGCCTAGAAGAAGAAAGGCATGGTCGGCTTGGATTCGATTTTCAAAATCGTGCGGCCTGGATGAAGTAAGGGTATTAAAAATAAGTAACTTGTAAATTTATATATATTAAAATCGTATAAACTTTAAACTGCGTAACTTTTTCATACGAGGTCCGTTTTGAACGAAACGACTTGTGTTGGGTTCATTTTAACGAGCACTACATTATGGAGCTAGATTGGGATTTATTTAAGCTAGTGAAAATTCTAGTTGAAATTAAATGCTTGTTTAATTTTAATCGGAATAAATCGCTATCGCGACGACTACAAGCAATGTGAGTACAACTCATTCTTTCCGACTCACTAATATTTTATATAAGTGAGAAATAAATTATTATATGATGATTGATGATTGTTTGGATGATATATGATATATCAATTGGTATTTGGATATATACCTGCCTAGTGGAGCAAATGACCCTATACGTTCCCGTGTATGAGCGGATGACCCTTTGTACGCGCGTCTGCCTTGAAGCGGACATTGTACTCATATTCTAATATGTATATTTGTTGCATGTAACAGGTTGGAGGGATCCAACTGAATTCCTCAACAGTATTGATTTATTTATAGATATTGTTATATATTCTGTTATCATATGATATATGATGTTTTGGATGCCGTGATTGATGTATTTGGTGCTGTTGCAGCATTGGGCCTATTTTTGGAAATTTAAAATGTTAAAGTGATGATTTCCAAATTTTTAAGGATTTTAAAAGTGATTTTGAAAATATACGTTTTATTGAATTTTGAATCGTTAAGGAAATTGATTTATTTTTAAATAAATAAAAGTTAGAATTTTTACGTTATAAAAATTATGATGTTTTGGGAAATATAATTGAAATTATGATTTTTGTGAAATAAAACCAGAGTATGATTTTGGAATGTGAAGTTAACAATTTTGTAAAATGTTTTATGTAGGAGATTTATAAAAGTTGATATTTTATAAATTAAAATATTAGAATTATAAACCAATTTTATAAGTGTTAAAATGAAGTTATAAATGGATTTTATAAGTGAATAAGATTTATAATTGTGAAGTTATAAAATAAATGAATTTGTAAAATAAACGATTTATAAGTAACTAACTTATAATTTGGATATTGGCATTTAAAGGAGATATAAATAGAAATTGTTAATTAAGGGATTTTATAAGTTGAAGTTCTTATAAAATAATAAATGGAATTTGATTTTTTAGATGGAAGTTTTTATAATATGAATGGAATTTATAAACATTGTTTTATAAATCCGAAATTGATTGAATATGATAAGTTAAATATACAAGTATATTAAAGGAATTATATCCACGATTTTGGACAGTGGATAATCCTTTAATTAAATTTGATAGTGATGAATTTCGTAAAAGAAATATGTCCGTGATTTTTGACTGTGAATTATCCTTTAAATTAAATGTTGAAATAATATTAAATTTGGTAAACGATTTATATTCACGATTTTGGACAGTAAATAATATATTAAAGAAATGTTTTGGAAAGTGATATTTTAAATGGAATAAAATGATTAAAAGATGTTTCAAAATGGATTAAGTATCGAAACCATATATTTCAACATTCATTATTGAAATAGACGTTTTCGGAAAGTATAAGGAAATGATGGACTATAACATTGTTGTTTTAGTAAATGATTTTAGAAAGGAAATGTTTTCGTATAGTATTGGGATTTATATATCTATCTAATTTTCGAATCCCTATACAAGTGATTTTGGGTTGTCGTAACGATGTTTTATGCAACATTCGTTTTGACCCAAATAAATGTATTTAAAGAGAATGTTTTCCTTAAAGAATAAAATATATACTCAATCATGATTTAAGTATATGGAGTATTTTCTAAGTGTTGAAAATAAATTGATTTGTGAATTACTTATTATTAAATAAGAATTTAAAAATGTTTTCCAATATTGAAATGTTGAGAATATGTCTTTTAAATATAATTTGAAGTGGATATTTGACAAGCAATTTAATTAGTGAAAGATTAATTAAAAGGGCCCAGTGATTGTATATGGTGCTGAATATTTGTTTGTTTGTTTTGATAGTTAAATAACCGACTATCAATCTTAGCCAAATTTTAGTTCCTTGACTTGATGTGGGAACTATTTAGTCGTACACTTAGTACGTAGCCTTCTGTGTAGGCTTGATTATCAGTTGTGTTGAGGATGTTGATTCGTATAGTGCAGAGTATTACTCCAATCTATCGAGCTTCCTTCTTGGCCCGAAGGATAGTAAGTTGAAAGTTGGAGACATGATAAGTCTATGAGACTTAGTTTCTGTGTGAGTTTGAGAAACGCTTTTGCGTTGTTGGTGTGAAGAGACCGAGATCGGTTTATCCGAAAACCACTTCGGACCAACGTGTATGCGACGATTGTGCAGGTTGCTTGTGATGATATTGATATTCTAGAATTTCATAGTAAGGGACTGCTTGTTGATCGTTTGGGATTAAAATCCCAATATATATCCAGTAGCAATGCTCTCTTCATTTATGAAATATCGAATGCAAGGACCATTCGCTACTAATCCTAGGGATTTCTCAACAGGATGTGGTAGGAAAGTACCTTCGGTTTGTCATATTCCTGGACAACTTGTATGGATGTTTGTCTGGCATTGCATTTCTATAGATTACGTACATCAGTGGTGGCGGAGAAGGAAACTTCTCTTAGCTTAACACCCTCCTTGAGACGTATGAGCTTAAGGGTTGTATTTTTGTGGAAGGCAATTAGTAGTTAATGGAAATGACCGTGTGGAATTCTAAGTGATGTGATTGTGCTTTGTGAAAGGTAATCGTTACCTCTAGCCTCATCAACCAGAAATGACCAAAATAGAGTTAGGTGCAGCAAGGCTAAGTGGGTTATTCCCATTAGGATATGATCATCCTCTTCTAGATATATCTTTACATGCTATGACGTCATGTATCTGATTATTGTGGTTTGTATGCTATGAGGGCCCTCGGTAAATGTCGGTAACGACCGAAGGATGATATATTCGGTACCATCTTGTTATAGAGGTGGGTCGGTCTTATGTTAGTAGAGGATCCTTTGTGATGGTCCTCGGTACATTCTTCTAGAGATGTACTGCCGGAAGGTAGTCCCTTCACCTGGTCATTTGTATAGAAATCCAAACTCCACTACATGTTTTCCATTTTGATTGTATTACCCAATTGGGCTATATGCTGGAATTTAATCAATGTAACAATTTCGGGTATGACTATTATTATTTGTATATAGTAGACACTACTATAATATAAGAGGATTTGATATGATATGTTTGAGTTATCGTAAGGTAAAAGCATGTTCGTGTTTATGTGTGGACTTGTCTTACGAAATACTTTTTTTTTGATAAAGGAAAAGTTTTGGTAACTTAATAAATTCAATGTGTGGACTTGTCCTTGTTTATGTGTGGACTTGTCTTACGAGAAACGCTTTTGCGTTGTTAGTGCGAAGAGACCGGATCAGTTTATCCGAAAATCACTTCGGACCAACATATATGCGACGATTGTGCAGGTTGCTTGTGATGATATTGTTATTCCGGTGTTTCATAGTAAGGGACTGCTTGTTGATCGTTTGGGGTTAAAATCCCAATATACATCCTGTGACGACCCAAACTCGATGTCCGACAAACACATCAAATTCGTATCGCCGGAGCTTATAACAACATTAGATGTAAATAAACAGCGGAAACATCATAAATATCATTGATCATAACACAGATGCAACTTTGATACAATATCCATTACAACATTGATCACTAATATCAGAGTGATACACAACAAAGGATACAACAATAAAGTGAAAACTCCACAGCGGAAAAACAGAGACTCCAAAAAGTTTCCAACATACTTCAACTTGATAAGGCCTTCAAAAACTCCAAAACTCTAAGCACTTCGAAAGGTTTCCAAATCCAAAATCTTTCCAAAATATGACAGCTTCCAAAATACGGATAACCTTCTTCTAGGCTGCCCGTGCAGAAAATTATGGGCACCCAGAGTTTATGAAGCGAACAATAAACTCCGGGTCAGTCATGAGACTGGTATGAGTAAACAAAACAGTTTATCTTTTAAAAACAACCAAAAGAATTTACTTTTGAAAATCGCAATGCCTTTTTTTTTGAAAATGAAACTGCCATAAGGCCTCTTGCTACACACACAATGCAAGCGCACACTTGGGGGAGATTTCTCCTTGTGACAGTTGAAAAATGCTTGATACGCGAAAACCATTTGGTATTATTATTACTGCATAGTGCAGAAAACATTTCAAAAAATATAATATTAATATTAGTCAGCATGGGCATTTTGCACTTATGCCAACTATAACTACCATGTCCAATAGCAGGTTACCGCCACATTCCATGGCAGGTTATACAACTAAAACCGTACAGGGCTAGTATTGTTTCTTTGGATTTCCAACAAATGGTTGGACAAAGGAACTTCCCATATCGAAATTGAACGCCTCTAGAAGGACGTCCCCGAGAACCTAACCGGATCTCTGCCAAACAAGGCCGACGCTACCTCACGCTTTAACCAAGCTGTAACTAGGTAACTAACACACGAGTTATGCCATCCTCGGTCGTTACTGACCTTTATTCCGGGATCCCGACAACCAACAACCACAAAGTAATAAATTTACAGTAACCACATAGGATCGATATTTGGGCTCTATACCATGATACCTCCTTTTATCCATAAGGAAATGGATATACCCTAGGGGCGCTACCCCTAAAAAACCTTGTCGCAACATTCTTGTTTCGACCATTACCGGATAGTGAGGCTCGACGAAGTCTCGTCCACAAAGCTATGCTTTTTCACAAAGCCATGCTTCGATCACAAATGATCAACCAATGATCATCAACACACGGCAGCACTTAGCATGCCACATTACCAAATTGGGAATGTATCTCTAGTAACCATCTACTACATAACCTCTGAGCTCGTACGTCTCAGAGAAGTGTGTTAAGCTAAGAGAATAAATTCTCCGCCACCAACAGAAATGTATTTGATAGAAACCAGCTTTACATCTCAAAGTGTGGTTTTAGACATACAACCATACAAGTCTGTTCCGGGTTCGAACAGAACCGAAGGCACTTCCGAAGAAGCCCTTGCAATCCGGGTATCCACAATCCCGATCGGACTTCCCTCACTTAGGGAATCTATATACCGTAGCTACTCAGTGCAGAGACAATCGATACGCCATCCTATCGCTCTCACAAACACCCGGTCTTCACCACTGGTCTTCAATGCTATCCATAACGACGTATCATTATTCGGAAGGGTTATATGACACAAAGGTCCTCTCCCGGCTAAACCGAATAATGAGCGCAATACTTAGAAACATATGGATAATGAGATTTCAATTAATTCACAACTTATTGCCCAAAACCTTTCTTCCAAATGGTTTAAACAAATCACCATTTCCAATCTTTTAAACAAAAAGATTCATTTCAACAACCTTCAACGGATTAAACAAATTTCCACACTTTTAATCTTTTAAACAAAAAGATTCAATTCACAAAGTTCACCCCATTCACAAAGATCCATTCATGGATTTCAAAACAATTTCCATTTCAATTGGATTAACTCGTTAAATCTTTAAATCAAGATTTAACTTATAGCTTCAAAATTCGTTTCCAAAGATTCATTCATAGCCTTTCAAAACAATTCCATTTCACGTTAGATTAACTCATCCTGTCTTTGAATCAAAGACTCATTTCATAGCTTTCAAAACATTTCAATTTCATTTCAAACTTGAAACCTTTTCAATACAATTTGAAAATCATTTCTTTAAATGAAAGCTATTATTATTTGAAGACAAATAGTTTTCGTTCGGAGAAATCCGATTACATTTGCTCAAGTTAAAACCCTTCAAGTATAAAACTTGGGTTGAACTCAAATTCTCAAAACAATATGTTTTAAAATGGTTTAAAATACATATAAACACATTTATAACTTTGTATAACATTTTTAAACCATAATTTCCAAACACAGATTTCAATTCCAAATCTTGAATTCGAATTTAATTCAAATTATTTAAATTCCAAAACTTTACCAAGTTATTCAAAATAACTTTTATCTTCAAAAACACCTTTTCAAAAGCTTTTCACATTTAACCCAATTCCATTTTCAAACCATTTGGATTCAAAATTGAAATTTAAAAACAATTTTCAAAAATCTGTGACTTAACCGATTTCCTCGTGAAATCCATATTTGTGTGCGTATGGTCTAGTCCAGGGGTTTTACACAATAGTGCAACATCATCAATCATCACAGATTCAATCATATCAATATCGATAAGCGGTATAACCCATAACGCTTATCTTTATTCACAAATTCATAGATAAAGTAAATTATCAATCACAAAGATTTACCGTTACAATTCGATGTGGGTTTCGGATAACCAACTGGAATCCGAATCCCTGTCGCATCGAAATTTAAATGCCGTTTACGGGCAAAAAAGGGATTTTCATATTCGTACAACAGTATATTCATCATAGATATAACAGCTCAACACAAAGCAATTCATATTACAAAGCATCACTATCACATAACAGAGTTATCAATCTAATACACACCATTCAATAGAATATAGTCATCCATAAATAAGCTCAATTAATTATCTGATTTATTAAAATCAGTTGAGTCATCAGTCATGGTTAATTAACATTAATCGATTTCATATCATTTAATTAGTTAATCAGTCATTTTAAAAATAATTAATTAATTATTCCATTCATGGATTTCAAAACAATTGGGATCGAAAATTTCGGGTCGTTACATAAATTATGAACTTGTATGCATAACCATTAAACACCTTATTTTAATTCCCTTGCTATAAATTTAAGTCAAAACCATTCCTCTTGCATTAAAATAAAATCTGTTTATAACTTTAAAAATTTTCAAGTTAAACATAAAACTATACCCGAGCAAGAATCCCAGGTTTCTCGAGTTGGACCCCGAGTTCTTCCTAGATTTTTCCCAAGTTTCTCCTATACCCATTTCTTCTTCATCGTTTTCTTTTAGTTTTTTATTTTAGTTAAAGTTTAAACTGTTACACTTGCATACCTCTCCACGAACATGAGCTTACCCTCGAGTAAAATCCTCATTAGCTCGAGAACGCCTCCGAGCCACCCCCATGAACTCAAAACTGACACTCGAACAATGTCGCACACGTGCACAATCATGTCAGAGGCCTCCGATCATCTTCGACGCTCCCGAACTATCGACGAACTCTTTGACAACGAGCCCAGATCGACCAAAACCCCACACAAGTCCACCTTCGAAATCGCTATAACTCGATTAAACTCGAATTCAGACCTCCGACCAACCTTGCCTCGCTTGAGAAATTCCGACCCCCAGAAAACACCAGCCTCCGGCCACGAACACGTCAACCTTCCTACTATCATTTCCCAAAAGCATGTGCAGCTCGATGCACGATTTAGGCCATAGCGATCAAATTTCCCGACCACCCCAAAATTAGATTTAAAAACGAAATCCTCTCGCCTCCATCACCCCAATGATCGAGAGTCTCTACGACTATTTTTCCAAACATCGCCGATCACTCACCTAGCCTCAGCCCAAACCCCGGCCTCGCTAGTGCCTCCGACCGCCTGAACTTGCCTAAAACCCATTCCTAGTACATTTCGAAACTGCTCTGGGAATACAACACCAAAAATTATCATATTGGCCTTAAAAATCCTATTTTTAAGTAAGTATTCAAGTTATATAATTGAATTTGTAAATCGTTATACTCGAATTTAATCAGCATTTGGATTTTCTCTGTAAAAACAAATTTGTACAGCCTATATATTGTTTATTTCACTTAAAACTATTTTTAAATATTCATATAGATGGAAACAAACCTGTTTTATGTTAAACTCAAAATCTAAAAATAATCAGATGAAGAGAAATTTAAATTAGTTTGCTAGCTTCAAGCCTGTCTAAAAAAAATAACAGAGAGGAGGAAGAAAACAGATTCATCTCAGGCATTTATATATATATATATATATATATATATATATATACAGAGTTAAAATTGAAGAAAATACCCAAGCATACACATATTAAACATGAATCATACACGGATTTAAAGCTAACTTAATCCTTTATATGATGTTGTTTACTCACCTTGATTTTAAGAAAAAGGACAGAGCTTTCTGTTTGAAACAGTTTTGAAATTGCAATTTTGAATTCCCTGTAACTCCTCCCTGCTTTTGATCTCTGGTTTTATGAAGTTGTATTGTTGTTTAAGTGAACTTTGTTTAAATCTGTAGATGATGCTTCCTTCAATTTTTCTTAGCTTTTGATGATCGAACTGAGGTGGAGAAGTTGATATATAGGAAAGAAATGTACAGGGATTATAATTTTGTTTGTACACAGGGAGGAAATATCTTGTTTTGTACAGATATTGATCAGAGATATCTTTCTTCTTTGTATTTTGACTAAACAAGATTTCGGCTGAAAACTTGTTTTAGTGGCTGATAGTATTATTTTGGTGGCTAACATTAATTTCAATTGTCTTTATTTCATGTTTCATACTTTATTATAAAAATACTGTCTTCCTTTGGTTTGTTTGATTGTGCAAATATTTTTTTTCTTACTTCAACCAAGCAAAAATTCGGCTGAGATGAATCTAATTTGTGTGCTAAACATTAATGATCTTTTTTTTCTTATGTCTCCATACTTAAATATATGACTGTCTTATTTTACAAGCCTCATATATATATATATATATGTATATATATATATATATTAAGAGTTATCCTAAGTATTTATTTATAGTTTACATAACTAAAATATTAAGATATTTATTTTATTTCTTTTTGAAGTTTAACTATCCAACATTTAGTTTACTTATTGATTATTTATTTTCCTGCTTATATTAATTTCATAGTTTCTCTTATTTTATAAATTCAAATTATTTTTAAACCATTTACTTAAAATTTAAATTCAAACGATTCCATACATATTTTATTTAAATTTGGAGAAACCCAAATCAATTTACCAATTATTTTCACAATATTTATTCAAAAATTAAATTAATTATCAATTTAAACTTAGATAAAATTCGGGATCGTTACACATCCCTGGTCTCTTCATTTATGAAATATCCAATGCGAGGACTCTTCGCTACTAATCCTAGGGATTTCCCGACAGGATGTGGTAGGAAAGTACCTTCGGTTTGTCCTGTTCCTGGACAACATGTATGGATGTTTGTCTGACATTGCATTTCTATAGATTACGTACATTGGTTTTTACAAATGTACATCAGTGGTGGCGGAGAAGGCAACTTCTCTTAGCTTAGCACCCTCCTTGAGACGTATGAGCTTAAGGGTTGTATTTTTGTGGAAGGCAATTAGTAGTCAACGGAAATGGCCGTGTGGCATTCTAAGTGATGTGATTGTGCTTTGTGAAAGGTAATCGTTACCTCTAGCCTCATCAACCAGAAATGACCAAAACAAGGTTAGATGCAGCACTCATTCTCATTAGGATATGATCAACCTCTTCTAGATATATCTTTACACGCTATGACGTCGTGTATTAGATTATTTTGGTTTGTATTTTATGAGGGCCCTCGGTAAAGGTCGGTAACAATCGAAGGATGATATATTAGGTACCATCTAGTTATAGAGGTGGGCCGGTCTTGCATTGGTAGAGGATCCTTTGTGATGGTCCTCAGTACATTCTTCTAGAGATGTACTGCCGGAAGGTAGTCTCTTCACCTGGTCATTTGTATGGAAATCTAAACTCCACTACGTGTTTGCCATTTTGATTGTATTGCCCAGTTGGGCTATATGGTGGAATTTAATCAACGTAACAATTTCGGCTATGATTAATATTATTTGTATATAGTAGACACTACTATAATACAAGAGGATTTGATATGATATGTTTTAGTTATCGTAAGGTAAAAACATGTCCGTGTTTATGTGTGGACTTGTCTTACGAGATACTTTTGTTTTGATAAAGGAAAAGTTTTGGTAACTTAATAAATTTAGTTGAGTGTGTTTCTCACGCTGGTTTACCAGACTGATCCGAGCGTTCTTCCCTTTCAATGCTCGGGTCAAACCGAGCATATTTATGGGTTTAGATTTGATGCCTTTGGAGCTTCAGCAGGAGAGTTGGAGATCTTCATTTCGTATACACGTATCTGTTTTGATTATTGATTATCCGCTGCATTGCTTTGTTTGTTGTTTTTATTATCGGCATTTGTAAGGACAGGTTATTATAATTGTTCAGGCTAATAACTATTGATTGATTGTTGAACTCTGATTGATGTGTGTGTGTGTGTGTATATATAGTTTCTATTTTGTAAAGATCAATGATATGATATTATATGTTTTTCGCTGCGACGTGGGATTCTGTATTGTTCTGTTTTATTCTATCTTCTCTCTTCCCTTCTCTTCTTCTCTCTTCTTTTCTTTCCCTTGACTTTCCATTATTTTTTGCTTTTTGGGTCGGACATGTGTGGGTTATTGTCGATTCAAAAGGTACGGATTTTTGGGTCGTCACAGCTGGTATCAGAGCTTAGATTTTGTATATTCCTAAGCTTTGACGTGTACTCATTATAGATAGGGACAGTAGCACCCTAGATTGAGTTGAGTGTATTATATATATGAGCGCATATTTGTTAGTGAATATAAATATATTGTGTTAACTTATCCGTTGAGTTGTTTGTGAATTCTGGTCGGTATGTGGGACGCCATGTTATCGATAGGGATTTCCAAACACTTAAATGAGGCAAGTCGACATAGTATCATTTTAAATTGGGTAAATGAAATAATTTTACCTCTATTATATTTTATATATAGAGGAATAATTTTTTTGGAATAATTAAAGTGTATATAAATTGATTGTTTGGTTGTTTAAAATGTAAAAAAAAAATATAAGTTAATAAAAGCTTTTTGAATAATCTAAACAAAAAGCAACAATTGTAAAAGAATAAATTATATAAACAAATGAATTATAAGAATGGAATTACAATTAGTATGATTTATAATTGTGAAATAATCTTATATATAAAAATGAAACAACATGAACATATTTATAAATATGGGTTGTAAATTAAAAATGGATTTAACTAAGAATTTGTGAAATTTAAATCCCCTTTATTTTGAAAGTTATTTTTTTAAAAGTAAAAGAGGTTATATTATTATAAATCTAAACAAGGTGAGTAAATTTGAAATGATCTTCTGTAAGTAAAGTAAGAATAGTGAAATTATATAAGTATAGATTTATAAATGTGATTTATAATAGAAAGAATTTTTAAAAGAATATAAAGCACTGAATTCACTACTGTTACTGGGAAATAATAAGGGTGATGACTGCGGCATCATCAGTATCATTTTCGAGTTTCTGTGTGATGGATTTGCTACCAATAGTAAATGGAAATTGAAGTTTTGTTTTGATAAACAAATTTGAATTTAAAATCCAAGTTGTAATTGATAAATATAAGTAAAATAAGTTTTTGACTTATAATATATGAGATAATAAATTTTGGCTTTGGAAAAGTTGAAATAAAATTTGAGTTAGCATATTAGATATATGATTCGAAATTTAACTAAAGGAAAGTTAAATATAATTGAATTGGATTTTAACTGGATTTGATAAGTTATTGGAATGGAAATTAAACTTAAAAGATAAGCGATTATATAATATGAATTTGGAAGTTTAGAAATAAATAAGTTGTATAACTTATAAAGTGAGAAAAAGGCAAGTAAAACCAATTGTTAAAATGGTTAAACAATTTTGTTAAGCAAAACAAAACCTGAATTAGAATAGCAGGATGAAATTTGACTTAAATAAAAGTTAAATAAAATAGAATTTGAAATGAATTAGAGATGATCTTAAGTTGTATAGTGAAAGCAAATGTAAATGAAGATGAAATGAAACTTAACTTAAGTGATATTGAATCAAGTTGATTTTAGGTATCAAAGTAAATTAATAATGTGAATTAATAAAGTAAAGTGATGAATATGGATTTGAGTTACATAAAGAAATTCAACTTTATTTGCAGATTGAATTAACAATTGAAATGATGAAATATGAATTGAATATTAATCATTGAATGTAAATGAATTGATATGGAATAGTGGATGTAGGTGTTAATTCATTAAAAGCTAATGAAATTGAATAATTAAATTAAGTCAATTCAATGTTAAACCAATTTGAAATTAAAAGTGTTGAACCAAATTGAATGTTGAGAGTAAATTAAATAAATTTGGTAATGTTGAATATATTGGTTATTAAATGAATGTTAGTTGATTACATAGAAATTCATTAAGTGTTAATGAAATTGAATTAATGAAATTGAAAGACAAATAGTTGAATTCAAATGGGAAGTTAAGTGAATTTAAATAGAATTGAATTTGAATTGGAAGTGAACAAACTTGAATGTAATTAGTGAAGGTAAACTAATTGAAATTGAATAAATGAATGTTAATAAAATCCAATGTTAATGAATCAAATGTGATTAAATTGAAAATCAATTCCATGAATATTAATAAGAAGTGAATGTATATTGATTTGGTTATGAATGTTAGTTGGATGATAGTTGTTTGATGGTTGGATTTGTTGCTTTTTGTTGCATTTGCTATGTTGGCATATATAGTTGTTGTGTTGGTATTTGTTGTATATTGATATTATTTTCTATATACATATTTCTCATGGTTTGTTGAGTGTTTAGTAGGTGTAGATGGCGCTTGCTTCGCTTTTGAAGCTCGCTTTCGCGCTATATTAGCCGCATATGATCGCTAATAATATATAAGGTACATATCTCGGATTACATATCGTACTTTTACACTTTTTTCCCTTCGGCATGCCCCATCCTCGATGATGAGATGTATATTTGTGATATATATATATATATATATATATATATTTATTTTTTTCGGATCGAACCGCGTAAAGGAGACGTTGGCGAATTTTTTTGAAAATTAAAGGCGTTAGATTTTTTTTGGGAAAATTGGAAAAATTTGGGAAAACTAAAGTTTTGGTTTTTGAGTTGAAAGTTAATCTAGTACTTTTGAAAAGATAACTATATATGGATTTGAAAACTTAGAAACTTTTTGTAAGAAGTTTAACTATTGGAGTTTGGGAAAGTTAAACATTTAAGTGATTTTGGTAAATCTAATTTGAATGAATTGTTTTGAAAAATTAATGGATTTAGTGACTTTTTCTTACTTTGTAATTTTGAGGACGAAATTCTTTTAAGTAGGGAAGAATGTAACAACCCAGAATTTCTGTCATTTGAATTTCGTATATTTAATTGTTTTTTAAATATTCACAAGTAAATTTTACAAGCTGAATAAATTTAATTTCGAATATCATGATTTAGTTGGATAATTAAATTGTTAATTTAATGTTTGAAATTTCATAAATAATTGGAATTTGAATTTAATGTGAATTAAAATGATGTATTAAATTGAATTTAATTCTATTTGAACTAGAATGATGTTACAGAACTTTTAAAATCGAATTAAAAGTTAATTTGCAGAAATTGAATATTTTAATATTTGATTAACGAGTGAAAATAGCCAATTTTCAAAAGTCTCATATTTCGCCGAAACTAGTTTTATCGGATCCGTAATGTTATATTATTGTAAGATTTCAAATTTCATGTCAATCGGATTTACGGTTTTTCCGGGGCAAGCTAAAACGTGTAGAAATTTGTTTAAGTGAATTTTAAATTTAAATAATTCAATTTGAAAATCTATCTTTCAAATACAATCGAATTGGCTCTCGATATATATATACCATTGCGTTCGGAATAAGGGTAAAACATTATAAATGCCAGGCGGCACGCTTCGTTTCGAATTCGAAAAAAAATCAGATGAATAGTGCACGAATATTTTCAATAAAAGGCCATAACTTCTCACCATTTTCATCAAACCCTAATTACTTAGGTCTAGCCCCCACTTGTAAACCAATGGATAGAAAATCGTTGTCTTCCCTCCTCGATTTCTTCCAATCTGGGAAATATTTCAACAAACCTCCAACTACAAAATTAAAGAGCACGACAAAAGCTGGGATATCAAAGGTGATGATCGTCTGAAACAAAGCCGATTGATGGCAAATCGCATATGAAGTTGTCACGTTCGAGAGGAAATTCATTAACCTAGGGATGATCGAGTCGAGCACGACTCAAAGTGGAGGTGTACGCGGCGTTGGGCATTGAAGTGGTGGTGGTTGATCGACCTAAAATCGACCGAAGTGCACGCGTTAATTAACGAAGAGGAGGCGACTAATGGGTTCTCTCGTTTGTGTAATGCCTAGAAGAAGAAAGGCAAGGTCAGCCTGGATTCGGTTTTCAAATTCGTGCAGCCTGGACGAAGTGAGGGTTTTAAATATAAAAGAAATTTGTACATATATATATTAAAATCGTATAAACTTTAAAACCGTGTAACTTTTTCATACGATGTCCGTTTCGCACGAAACAACTTATGTTAGGTTCGTTTTGACGAGCACTACATTATGGAGCTGGATTGAGATTTATTTGACCTAGTGAAAATTTGGTTGAAATTAAACGTTTGTTTAATTTCAATCGGAATACATCGCTATCGCGACGACTACAAGCATTGTGAGTACAACTCACTCTCTTTTGACTCACTGATATTTTATATAAGTGAGAAATAATTTATTATATGATGATTGATGATTGTTTGGATGATATATGATATATTGATTGGTATTTGGATATATACTCACCTAGTGGAGTAGATGACCCTATACGTTCCCGTGTATGAGCAGATGACCCTTTGTATGCGTGTCTGCCTTGAAGCGGACATTATACAGATATTCTAATATGTATATTTGTTGCAGGTGACAGATTGGAGGGATCCAACTGGATTCCTCAACAGTATTGATTTATTTACAGATATTTTTATATATTATGTTGTCATATGATATATGATGTTTGGATGCCGTGATTGTTATATTTGGTGATGTTGCAGCATTAGGCCTATTTTTGGAAATTTAAAAATGTTAAAGTGATGATTTCAAAATTTAAAAGGATTTTAAAAGTGATTTTGAAAATATACGTTTTATTGAATTTTGAATCATTATGGAAATTGATTTATTTTTAAATAAATAAAAATTACAATTTTTACGTTATAAAAATTATGATGTTTTGGGAAATATAATTGAAATTATGATTTTCGTGAAATAAAACCAGAATATGATTTTTAGAATGTGAAGTTTACTATTTTGTAAAATGGTTTATATAGGAGATTTATAAAAAATGATATTTTATAAATTAAAATATTAGAATTATAAAACGAATTTTGTAAGTGTTAAAATGAAGTTATAAATGGATTTTATAAGTGAATAAGATTTATAATTGTGAAGTTATAAAATAAATGAATTTGTAAAATAAACGATTTATATGTAACTAACTTATAAATTGGATTTTGGCATTTAAAGGAGATATAAATAGAAGTTGTTAATTAGGGGATTTTATAAGTTAAAGTTCTTATAAAATAATGAATGGAATTTGATTTTTTAAGTGGTAGTTTTTATAAAATGAATGTAATTTATAAACATTATTTTATAAATCTAAAATTGATTGAATTTGATAAGTTAAATATAGAAGTATATTAAAGGAATTATATCCACGATTTTGGACAGTGGATAATCCTTTAATTAAATTTGCAATAGTGATGAATTTCGTAAAAGAAATATGTCCACGATTTTTGACAGTGAATTATCCGTTAAATTAAATGTTGAAATAATATTAAATTTGGTAAACGATTTATATTCACGATTTTGGACAGTGAATAATATATTGAAGAAATATTTTGGGAAGTGATATTTTAAATGGAATAAAATGATTAAAATATGTTTTAAAATGGGTTAAGTATTGAAACCATAGATTTCAACATTCATTGTTGAAATAGACGTTTTCGAAAAGTATAAGGAAATGATGGACTATAACATTGTTGTTTTAGTAAATGATTTTTGAAAAGAAATGTTTTTGTATAGTATTGGGATTTATATATCTATCTAATTTTCGAATCCCTATACTAGTGATTTTGGGTTTTCGTAACAATGTTTTACGAAACATTCATTTTGACCCAAATAAATGTGTTTAAAGAGAATGTTTTCCTTAAAGAATAAAATATATACTCAACTGTGGTTTAAGTATATGTAATATTTTCTAAGTGTTGAAAACAAATTGATTCGTGAATTACTTATTATTAAATAAGTATTTGGAAATGTTTTCCAATATTGAAATGTTGAGAATATATCTTTTTAAAGATAATTTGAAGTGGATATTTAGCAAGCAATTTATTTAATGAAAGAATAATTAAAAGGGCCCAGTGATTGTATATGGTGCTGAATATTTGTTTGTTTGTTTTGATAGTTAAATAACCGACTATCAATCTTGGCCAAATTTTAGTTCCTTGACTTGATGTGGGAACTATTTAGTCGTACACTTAGTATGCAGCCTTCTGTGTAGGCTTGATTATCACTCGTGTTGAGAATGTTGATTCATATAGTGCGGAGTATTACTCCAATCTGTCGAGCTTCCTTCTTGGCCCGAAGGATAGCAAGTTGAAAGTTGGAGACGTGATAAGTCTATGAGACTTAGTTTATGTGTGAGTTTGAGAAACGCTTTTGCGTTGTTGGTGTGAGGAGACCGGGATCGGTTTATCCGAAAACCACTTCGGACCAACGTGTATGCGACGATTGTGCAGGTTGCTTGTGATGATATTGATATTCCAGAATTTCATAGTAGGGGACTGCTTGTTGATCGTTTGGGATTAAAATCCCAATATACATCCAGTAGCAGTGGTCTCTTCATTTATGAAATATCGAATGCAAGGACTATCCGCTACTAATCCTAGGGATTTCCCTACAGGATGTGGTAGGAAAGTACCTTCGGTTTGTCATGTTCCTAGACAACTTGTATGGATGTTTGTCTGGCATTGCATTTCTATAGATTACGTACATCAGTGGTGGCGGAGAAGGCAACTTCTCTTAGCTTAACGCCCTCTTTGAGACGTATGAGCTTAAGTGTTGTATTTTTATGGAAGGCAATTAGTAGTCAACGGAAATGACCGTGTGGCATTCTAAGTGATGTGATTGTGCTTTGTGAAAGATAATCGTTACCTCTAGCCTCATCAACCGGAAATGACCAAAACGGAGTTAGGTGCAGCAAGGCTAAGTGGGTCATTCCCATTAGGATATGATCATCCTCTTCTAGATATATCTTTACACGCTATGACATCATGTATCTGATTATTGTTGTTTGTATGCTATGAGGGCCCTCAGTAAATTTCGGTAACGATCGAAGGATGATATTTTCGGTACCATCTAGTTATAGAGGTGGGCCGGTCTTATGTTAGTAGAGGATCCTTTGTGATGGTTCTCGGTACATTCTTCTAGAGATGTACTGCCGGAAGGTAGTCCCTTCACCTGGTCATTTGTACGGAAATCCAAACTCCACTACGTGTTTTCCATTTTGATTGTATTACCCAATTGGGCTATATGCTGGAATTTAATCAATGTAATAATTTCGGCTATGATTATTATTATTTGTATATAGTAGACACTACTATAATATAAGAGGATTTGATATGATATGTTTTAGTTATCGTAAGGTAAAAGCATGTCCATTTTTATGTGTGGACTTGTCTTACGAGATACTTTTGTTTTGATAAAGGAAAAGTTTTGGTAACTTAATAAATTTAATTGAGTGTGTTTCTCACGCTGATTTACCAGACTGATCTGGGCGTTCTTCCCTTTCAATGCTTGGGTCAGACCGAGTACATTTACAGGTCTAGATTTGATGCCTTTGGAGCTTCAGCACGAGAGTTGGACATCTTCATTTCGTATATGCGTATTTGTTTTGAATATTGATTATTGATTATGCGCTGCATTTCTTTGTTCATTGTTGTTATCACCGACATTTGTAAGGATAGGTTATTATAACTGTTCAGGCTGATAATTATTGATTTATTGTTGAACTCTGATTGATGTGTGTGTATATGTACAGTTTCTATTTTGTAAAGATCATTGATATGATATTATATGTTTTCCGCTACGATGTGAGATTCTGTATTGTTCTGTTTTGTTCTATCTTCTCTCTTTCTTCTCTTCTCTTTTTCTCTGTTCTTTTCTTTCCCTTGACTTTCCGCCAGTTTGTGCTTTTTGGGTCGGACATGTGTGGATTATTGTCGATTCAAAGGGTACAAATTTTCGGGTCGTCACACTTTGGGTCAGTGTGTTTAAGTCAGTTCAGTACTCAAAGGGATTGGCATATCCTTATGGGGTCGATACACCTCAATCGATTCGGGTTTGATGGGATTGGCATGATGGATCGACAAGTTAACTTGGGATTGACTATGATGGTTCGGCTATGATGGATCGGCTATGATGAGTTGGCTTGGATGATTCGATTATGACGGGGTCGACATTTCCAGGTCACTCTTGTTCATCTATCACTTATGGGCCGATTTCTCTTAGTGATGGGCCTAGATGACTGGAGAGGAGTTAAGTCTTTGAGACACCAGGCCATCTTCGTTTATAAATAGAGGGGCAGGGTTCCATTTTTGGGGACCTTTTTCGAAAACTAAGAGGAGGCTCTGCCATTTTCTGTACTCATTTCTTTTCTATTCAAAACTAAATCCAAGCCATTCTTTGTGAATTGTATCTGTATTCAAAAAATTAAGAAAGCAATAAAGATTACATTCAAAGTGGACGTAGGCAGTTACGCCGAACCACTATAACTCTGTTGTTCTCATTTCTTACTGTTATTTTTGCATTATATCATGTTATTCCTCTGTTTCTATTTGTTTACTTCATTTATCTCTCTACATAAATAACCTCTAGGAGCGACCAATTCTAGTGCTAACATTTTGGTGCTTTCATCGAGAACTTTGATCTCAGGCTGTTAGGATCGAATTTGTTGCTACTGGATTGAAGGAATTCGCCAAAGGAGATCCAAGTTTAATCTCAATAATTTGTAGATTCTATTCAATGTTCCCATAGATAACTCTAAGCTATCAAGGCCACACACCTGATCCGCCTCCCACAAAGCCGATGCTAATGACACTGCTAGTGTCAAGCAATTAGGACCAAGCAACCAACCAGCTAATGCAGGTGTAGAACCTGCTGCCATCCAGAACCATGCAGAAAGCTACCACTAGGGCGGAGTTTAGTGATTTGATGAGGGAGCTCATGGAAAGAAGGAGACAACTTAATGAGCAGATCCAAGCAAATGCCAACTTGATTAACCAAATCGCTCAACATCAACATCAGCATGCTGGAGGAAGCCCCACTTCCTACTTATCATCTGATAGCCGAAATTCATCAGATGAATACCATAAGTGTAAATGCCGCAGGATAGAAACGACACAAACCGGAGCAATAGAGCAATTTGTGACAAGTAATCGTGGACAATCCAATAGAGCTAATTCAGATTCCTTGACTAAGACAGTGGCTCCTCAACTACTCATGGGGTGCCGCACTCAACCTGGAGTGAGAAACTTAGGCTCTTGAGGATGCATGGAAGCTGGTCAACTACCTCACCATGATGGTAATGAAGCGGGTCCTCCGGGTGCACATTTAGATGATCACCAACCGAGAAGGCGTCAACCAAAGCAATCACGCAGGACATATACCGACTTTGCACCTCCTATTCAAACTCTAGATTTATCAGCTATGGTCAGGCATATGACGAGGGAGAATCAGGGCTTGACTAATGATGATTGGGGAGTATTGAGGAGTCATACTCCATTCACTAATAACATCTTACAAGTTGGGTACCCCTGGATGTTTAGCATGCCTACCATGCCCGCTTATGAAGGCTAGACCGACCCTCGACAACACATAATGAGATACGAGTGGATAATGGACTCGGCTAGGGCGAATGATGCAGCCAAATGCAGGTGCTTCCCAATAACTCTATCCGGAATTGCTACTTTATGGTTCACAAGACTCCCCCAACGTCGATCTCCAGATTTGATGAGCTAGCAACGAAGTTCGTGGAGCGGTTTACGATCCATGTTACTCGCCCTAAAGACGTGATGTCATTATCCAGTGTGATTCAGGCTCCGGATGAGTCGCTGAAGGACTATTTATAGAGATTCCGCGTTGCTACTACCGAAGTGAGTAATCCGAATGACCAAGCCATCATTATCGTCATGATGCGGGGAGTGGATCAAGAATCTTGGTTTGGTGATTGGCTGGCAGGCAAACCGCCAACCACCCTGGAATGTTTTTATTCAAAGGCAAATCAATTCATGAGGAAGGGGGAGGCCAAGTTGTCAAGAAGGGGTAGTGCTGCAGGACCCGGTAGGGAAGCGGTTCAAGGAAACACTACAGAGAAGCAATCTGGCGAGAGCTCTGGTAAGGTCCAAGTTAACATTTAAAATAAACCAGAGCAACCAAAATGAACCGAAGGAGGAAATTTCAGACGGAAGAGGGAAGAAGGAAAGTGGAAGCCGAGGATCCTGACTTATAATGAATATACGCCTCTGAACACATCCTTGGAAAATATTTATCTATCCACCTGCAATAATTTTCAGTATCAAAGCCATGCCCAAATGAATCGACTGAAGAACAAAAGAAAACTAGGAAGTATTGCTAGTTTTATAAGACCTATGGGCATAACACTGATGATTGTAGGCACCTCCATGATGCTATAGAAAAGTTAATTTAATAGAAAAAGTTGCAGCGGTTTGTTAAGAATCCACAGGAAGGCGGACAGGGGACCTTCGATCCCTATCATGGACAAGCCTTACGCCGACCCGAAGCGCCCGTTCGGACCGACGAAAGACTGGTAATAAACACAATAATTGGTGGGCCTTATCTTGTAGATAAGGGTTAGAAAGAAATGGACGTTATGCTAGTTCGTTAAGACATGCTGATTTCGAATGTCGCTTAAACATAGAAGACGAGACTCTGGTAAAGCAACAACGAATGATGATGGGTCATATAGTATTCAAGAGTAGGGATGCCGATCAAGTGGAGGCTCTCACTATTGATCTAATGGATATCTCATCTTTGATCAAACCGGCACTTGTGAGGAGAATATTAATTGATTGTGGGAGTTCTGTAAATATCGTCTTTAAAAAGGCTTATGATCAGATGAAGATGGAGGCAAAGGATTTGAAGCCATCTAAAGCCCATATTCACGGCTTTAATACTATGGCTACTAAAGTAGTGGGTTTTGTTGAATTGCCAGTCGAGTTAGGTGAAGTTGAACGTAAAGGAGTGTGGATCCAACCGTTCATTGTCTTGGATGTTAATTCCTTGTATAATGATTTTCTAGGACGATTGGCCCTAGCAAAGTTTAGGCAACTTTGGCCCCGTGGTGCTTGACTTTGAAATTTTCAAAAGACAATGAAGTTGGTGTAGTGCATGGCGACCAAGCAACTGGTCGTCCTTGTTATGTGGCTGAGCTGAGAGAGGCCCAAGAAGAGAGAATGGAAAGGGTGTGGACAAATCCGTCCGCATCCATGTTGCTGAAAATTGACAAGTAGCGCCTGAGCCTTGGCTTGGGCAACAGAGTCGGTCTATAGAAACATAGATCCGAGAGACGATGATGAAGTACCCAGGAAGGCCAAGGCAGCACCGGTAGAACCGACGATTGACATCACAGTCAAGCACGATGACCTCTCGTAGGTACTGCAAATAGGATCACAACTCAGCCCCTCGATGATGAGGGATCTTACAGATTTTCTCCGAGCGAATCTTGATGTTTTCGCTTGGACCCATTTTGATATATGTGGGATTTCACCCGGTGCCATCTATCCTAAATGGATATCCAACCCAGTACTAGTAAGGAAGGCGAATAGGAAGTGGAGGACCTGTGTTGATTATTTGGACCTTAACAAGGCATGCCCTAAGAATAGTTTCCCTTTGCCTAGAATTGATAACCTTGTTGACTCGATAGCGGGGTATGAATTGTTGTCATTTATGGATGCGTATTCAGGATACAATCAAATCCCAATATACATCCCGGATCAAGAGCATAGCGGTTTTGTCATAGATATTGGATTATACTATTATGTGGTAATGTCGTTTGGGTTGAAGAATGCACGAGCTACTTATCAACGTTTGGTGAATTTGATGTTTAAGGACCAGATCGGCAAAACGATGAAAGTCTATATGGATGACATGCTCGTGAAGTCACGGTAGTCAAACAACCACATTCAAGACTTAGCGGAGATGTCTGATATACTCAGATTCTAAGTCATGGAAATCATTCCTTTGAAATTTTCCTTTAGCATTGCATCTGGAAAGTTTCTGGGCATCATTGTCAACACACAAGGAATTGAAGTGAATATGGAAAGATTCGGGCCATTCAGGATATACAGGCACCCAGAACTATAAAAAAAGTGCAGAGCCTGAATGGGAAGGTCGCGACATTGAGTCGAGTTATGTCCAGGGCAACCAACAAATGTATTCCTATCTTTGATTTGACAAGGAAAGGGAAAATGAATTTTTAATGGACATTAGATTACGAAGATGCATTTCGAGCTTTGGTGAGTCAGCTGGAGAGGCCCTCTATTTTGTCGTAGCCCATGGATCATGAGGAGTTGTATATTTATTTTGTCATGTCCCTGCATGCCATAAGTGTAGATTTTCTTTGTGAGGATGATTGAATCCAAAAGCTAGTGTACTATGTTAGTAAGCATGTAATGGGGTAGAAAGAAATTAGCCCAAAATAGAGAAGCTGGTTTACTACCTGGTGATCGTATCGCGAAAACTCTACCCGTTTTTCTAGGCACATCCAATTAGCATCTATACCGACCAACCTTTATGGCTGGTACTCCAACGACCGAAAACTTCTTGAAGGTTACTTAAATGGAACATCGAGCTCAGTCAGTTCAACATTACCTTCTTGCCTCGAAGAGCCACTCAGGGATAAGCGTTGATGGATTAATTGCAGAGTTCACTATACAGGACGAACCAAATTGAAGTGATGTGACTCCCATTGTATGATGGGAACTGTATACTGATGGAGCATCCATTGACCATTGTTCTAGGGATGGCGTTGTTCTTGTGACTCCCGAGAATCGGTCGATTTGTTATTCTTTGAAGCTTGATTTCCCTGCTACGAATAACGAAGCCGAGTATGAAGCATTAATCTCGGGACTAAAGATTGCTAAAGAAATTGGAGTAAAATCGATCGAAATCTTTTGCGACTCACAGTTGGTGGTATACCAAATCCGGGAAGACTACCAGGCAAAGGGATAGAGGCTTGCTCCATATCTTACTCAGGTCCAGGAAATGTTGGAGAACCTCGAATACTATGATATCTTGCATGTCCCGCGTAAGAAAAATAGGGAAGCCAATTCCTTGGTAAAATTTACAAGCACTGATGATGCACAGTAGATGGGCTTAGTTCCCATCGAAACTCTACATGCTCCGAGTGTAAATGCAATGGAAACTGATCTTGTTTCAGAGTCAGAAACCGAAAAGGAGTCATGGATGTCCCCATTCAAAGAATACTTGTTGCATGGGACCTTTTATGAGAGAAGAAACGAAAGACGACAAGTCCTTCCCAAGGCCTCACGATATGTTATACGAGATGGGATTATGTACCGAAAGGGATTCTCTATTCCCTTGCTCAGGTGCATCGCCCACGAAGAGATAAAACGATTTTTAAAAGAAATCCATGAAGGAGAATATAGTGACCATACTGGGAGGCAGACGCTTGCCGAAAAGATACTCCGTTATGGATACTATTGGCTGACTATGAATTGGGATGCCACAGACTATGTGAGGAGATGTGATAAATGCCAGAGATACGCGAAAATAGCAAGAGTGCCGCCGACGAAAATCACGCAAATGGTTAGCCCATGGCCATTTGCGATATGGGGAATTGACATTATTGGCTTGTTGCCAATTTCCAAAGGTGGTGCAAAATACACAATTGTCGCGATCGACTACTTCACCAAATGGGCAGATACAGAAACGTTAGCTATGATCACCACCTAGAAGGTCATTTATTTTGTCATGTGGAACATTATATGCCACTTTCGTCTCCCACGGACTATCGTTAGTAATAACGGAACTCATTTTGAGAGTAAGGCATTCAAATAATTTTGTTGGAAACATCATATTGAGAAAAGGTTTGCGGCAATCACTAAACCTAAGGTGAATATGCAAGTTGAAGCCGTAGATAAGACAATCAAGTCCATCTTGAAAAAGTGTCTAAAATAGGCTAGAGGCAAGTAGGTGGACGAGCTTTCAACAACACTCTGGGCATAGAGAACCACCCATAAGTCGACGACTGGCCATACTCCATTCGCCATGGCATACAGCGCCAAAGCGGTTATATTTGTGGAGCTTGAAGTCCCTTCCCACCGAATAACTTATTACGATACTAGAACAAACCAAGATATTTTACTGGAATCATTGGACTTTATTAATGAAAAGCGTGAGGAAGCTGATTTAAGGTCGACCGCATAGTGGCACTGATGCGCCCGGTATTACAATGTAAAAGTCCAGCCAAGATCTTTCGATATGGGCGACCTTGTTTTAAAGCGAGTCTTTCTGGTCCCATCACATATGAAACCCACATGGGAAGGTCCTTATGTCATCGAACGGAGGCTTGGAGAAGGAACTTTCAAGCTGGCGATTATTGATGGCGTAACACACCCTAGATCATGGAATAGCGAGCATTTGCACCGCTATTTTACCTAGTCTATTTCTTTTGCATTCCATTCCTAGTTATTTACGGTATTTGTTTTCTTTTTTGTTCTCTATATTCGATATGTAATAAGACAACTCAGTCTGTCCCTATTTTCTATAATCAATAAAAGCTTGAAGCTATTTTCTATTAACTGTTGATGTTCAGTGTTGTATAATTGCATGACAGGGTTAGTTAGTGATAACACATGTGACGTATGAACGCACGCACAAAACTAGAAATTGACTGGCTACGTATATAAAATCTCTAAGTCCCAGAGTGTGGATTAGAGTACCCCAAGTCCCCAGAATGTGGACTAGAGTATAAATGATTTCAAAAATCTCTAAGTCCCTAGAGTGTGGATTAGAGTACTCCGAGTCCCCAGAACGCGGACTAGACTATAAACGATTTCAAAAATTTCTAAGTCCCTAGAGTGCGGATTAAAGTACTCTGAGTCCCCAGAACGTAGACTAGAGTATAAATGACTTCAAAAACCTCTAAGTCCCCAAGGTGCGAATTGGAGTACTCTAAGTCCTCAGAATGCAGACTAGAGTGTAAACGATTTCAAAAATATCTAAGTCCTCAGAGCGCAGATTAGAGTACTCTGAGTCTCCAGAGCGTAGACTAGAGTATAAACTAGAGTACTCTAAGTCCCCCAAGCGTGTGCTACATATACACGATTTCGAAAAATTCCAAAGTCCTCAGAATGTGGACGAAAGTACTCTAAGTCCTTCGAATGCGGACTATTGTATAAACGACTCATGAATTCTCGATTCCTAGTTGCAGATTAAATTATATGTGATGTAAGGAAAATCTATTAATGCAAAGGAACAAAATTTTATTCACTTTTCAAAAAATTTCCCTACAACTCCTCTGAAAGTTTGGATGCCAAGTCTATGTACAACGACTACTGACAAAAGAAAAGAAAAAAGACTACATGACTCTAATTTACTCAAGCTAAGAAAAATCTTCCAAGATAATTACTATTTCTTGGTTTTTCTCTCTCTCTCTTTGGTTTTTCCAACCGAGTGCTTCTTTCGAGACCCCATACTCCTTTGGGAGGAAGTACTCGAGGAAGAAAGTGGAACCTCCATGGGCATAGTCCGGCTAAGGGGAATGAATTTCAGTGGCCTATTAAGAGGATCGTCAAACTCCACAACCTTACGCTCAATCTTTACTTTGATTTTCTCCTTTTCCTCCTCTTCGAGTTGATCCTTTGTGCTAAGCTTGGCAGTATGCTCGGGGATGCCCACGATTATAACATATTCGTGTTCTTCGGAAAGTGTTGATCCTTGGGCTTATCTTCGTCTAGTGCTCCGATTACTTGAGCATCAGGGCTCAAAGTGTCTCCGAAAGCTGGTGCCTCGGTCTCATTTCCTTCCTGCCCCATGACGACGTCGCTCCTTGGAGTCAGTTTTGGACCAGAATGAACTATGTGGTTTCATGAAAAGAAAATGTTAAAGTGCATCAGTTATTCACTGAGAACGGCAACTTCATGAACTATAGATGATGAAATTGAGTACCAACATTCGGTTGACTCTCGGTGGTCATCGAAGTATCATTCTCGATGAATGGAGACAATTTATTAATGCCAAGTCCGAGCTTCTCCGGATCGTAACCATCATGTTCGTCGAGAGGTTCAGGAGACGAAGTCTTGGCCAGTTGGACGGAAGTGAAAACTTGAGATTCAGCTCCAGATGGATCGACGATATCTTTTTTTCCTTCGATGTTGAGGAAGCTCTGCCATAAAGAAGTTTTGCTGCAGCTAAGTCAGAGGGTTCATTTCCTCGGAGCAGTTCATTCACAAGAGCTTCCTCGTTGATCTCTTCAATGCCCAACTCCACTTTCTTGATTTTGATAAGAGTGTCCCATGCTTCGGGCGAATTATTCGAGGTAACCATTGCTCAAGAAGGATAAATCATGGTGCATATGGACCCTCACATTATATTTAGCGATGAGTGGGTCGAATAAGCATTTAATCTCCTCCCTGCCGTACTCGACCGCTGCTTCAATTTAGGAGTTAGCCTCTGTAAGTGCTTCTTTTTTGCCTTCTTTACGAGCTGCATCCTTCAGCACTTCAATTTGGGACAATTCCTCGTCGAGCTTTTTTTTCAAGTTCCTTGTCTCGACCATTTCATCACAATATTTCTATGATTCCCCTTGCGCTACAATTTCTCCTCTTTCTCTTTGGATAACAGTCTCTACAACTCCTCCACTCGGCGAGCTAGGACATTGTTCTCTTTTTGTAGAGAACGTTTTTCCAAAGCCAAGGCACTGATGCATTGATGCGTCATCTACATCCTTTTTATGACTTGTCTCTAAGCTGCTGACTGCCTCAGCTGTTTTCTAGCATTCTTTTTTGTAGTCTTGAGCTAGGTTTTGTATAAGAGCAGTTCATCATCCAAGCTCTTTATAATGTCTTTGTCATGAGCAACTTCTAGCTTGAGGCGGTCAATCTCATGTTGACGTCCGATGGAGACCTCTGGAACTTTCTCAACTAGGTGTACAAATGCATCGTGTTAAACATACACATAATTCGTGCATATGAGAGCATCTGCTTTGGCATTCCCGGGTATAAGATGTATAACAGGAAGGAATTTCACCCTATAGAAGCAGATATTTGGAACACAGCCTTAAGCTCGGTTAATTTCTGCACTATCGTTGGGTTGTAAGCAGGAACTGGAAGAGTTTGTCTTAACAGAGTCAAAAATTTCTTATGATGCTTACGTGATTGCCTAGTACTCGAAGAGGCAGAGTGTTGATCGCTGGGAGCATCTGATAGGGAGCCTCGATAAGTAGATTTGTCTCCACCATGTGTTGGAGGATTTGTGGGCTCGCTTGGATGTGAAGAGTGCCCATAGGTTCTCCTTCTAGATGATGAAGACGATTCTCTAGAATGATAATATCTATCTCAGCCTTCATCTCTATCTCTCCATTTAGTAGATTCCCAATCTCAACTGGAGTGATGAAAGATGGAAGATCCATGAAGGCGGTCGAAGCCATGCGAGCGAGTCATCACACCTATACATAAAGTTAGATGAGAACAAATTAGTGGAAATCACATAAAAAATTGAATGCAAGTTGGTGGTGAAGTGTAAGTGTTCGTGTGTGTCCTAGTGCATCCCCTAACGGACCAGTTATTTTCGTTTTACTTATGGGAGTTCGCTCCCCCTGATTATGAAGTTGTTTGCTTTCACCGCTTCTCGCGGGTGTGTTGAGCCCCTCAACACCAAGATTAGCAAAATCATAATTCAATAAGTCATCAGGAATACATAAGTTGAAAAGTCCCATCAGCGAGCTTTCCATTTTATGGGAAGACGATCCCTTCTCGATGGGAGTTATCATGAATTTAGGAGTCACCCCAACTTGACTCTTTTTCTTTTTTGGGGAAGGATACGACGGTTGGTGCAGGGATCTTTGGCTGCTGGTGCCCATCGAAAATTATGTTCTCATTAATTGGTGCTGGGATCTCCATTTATTTAATCTCCCCTTCCTCGGTGGTATCATGAGCTCCTTCAGTATGGGGCACTGAGGGACTAAATTGTTCTCTCCTCCTCTCAGCAGTTGCCCTTGAAGTTGTTGTGCTTCTTGGTAGGCCATTCCTACGGCCATCTTCTAATAATCCGAATAACGAGAGCAGTTCGTTGGTCACTATCAGTTTGACATTCCGATCTTCTACTGGAGTAGTGCGAATAGCCTCGATTACTCTGGAGTATCCAGTGCCTCCAGGCCGTGGGCGAATACCGGAAAGGGTTAAAAAGTTTGAACTTTCAAAAAGATTTGACTTTAGTCCTTGAATGAAGAACGATACGAAAATGAAACTTACGTCCTCCCAACCATCTTCTCGCGAAGCCAGGAAGACAGTGCACGTAGAACCACTCTTGCTTGAATTGAGAGAGCTTATTCCACTCACCCATTAGAACTTGGCATTTTGGAAACGGTTTAAGGAATACGTAAGAAGGGCTATTAGCGCGTCTCTTGAAGTGGTAAATGAAACGAATGTCCTTAGGAGTTAGAGGTCTGAACAGGACGCTAATGAAGAGTAGGAAGGTGCCATGAATAAATGCATTGCTGTTAGGATGCAGTTGTGTAGGGGCGATCCCCATGTACTTTAACACCTCTTGAACGAAAGAGTTGAAGGGTGGCATGCATCCGGCCCAGCACATGAACTTATTGCATGCAGTGTATCCGACCTGGGGCAAATGGGGCCGTTCTTGCTTTGATGGAACTAAAACACATTTCAAGGGAATTTCGTGAATGGAGCACAATCGACGCAGAGCGGTTTCATCGATTTTTGAGGCTTGCGAGTCAATTCAATCATCCAAAATAATAGCTTCGTCTACGGCATCGAGGGCCGGGTTTACAGCCTCAGCAGGAAAGATTGGAATGTCAGGAATGGGGTCAAAAGGTGGGCTCGACGTCTCTACTACTTCTTGCCATTGAATTTGTCCTGGCTTGTCGGATAGAGTGGTAGAGCTTGATTTCTTATCTGATTTAGAAGACATCGCGAGAAGATTCTTGATGTGAATAAATACCTGTTTAATTTATACTCAAAAGATAATCGATATTAGAAGTAATAATAACATATTCCCCTATGTTGTGTGTTAACTCATGCGACAATTCTAACATAAGTACAAAGAGCTTAAGATTGAAAAGATAGGTATAACATAATGAAGTTTGGGTTGTCATCCTGGAGACCGTCATCGCTGACCGTCTCCGGCAGCGTAGCATATGGTAGGTGCTAGAAGTTTTGGAATCGAGCATTGGCATTCTAGATTATGAAGGTTGTTACTTTCATTTGTTGGGCTAGATTCACGTTTAGAGTTGCTTAAGCCGTTAATTCGTTAGTCCGAGTTAAGTCCATAGGCTTATACGTCATGGTTTATGTCATTGTTCATCATTTTATGCTCGGGCATAGAAAGGTATAGTCAAAATATTTGTATCAACTAAGTTGGAGTGGTTTTGATTTTCAATGCCAACCTTTAAATACCGACCCCTACACCTTAGTCCTGCCATCGACTCGAAAATCCACTCGCAATACATACCGACCCGGACCTCCCTAAAAAACTCCCCGACCCGATCGCCCACTCACGAAACATACCAACCCAATTTTCCCTCATAAAAATACCGATCCCTCGACTCTTCATGATGAACCGACCTGACCTGTTAACAAATTATACCAACTGCTCGCTCACAACACCTACGAACCCCACTTCCGTTAGAAGATATCGACCTATTCTACTCTTAAGAACCCATCAACCCATTCACTCTCAAAAAACTACTGACCGGTTAATACCAATCCCCCCTTGTTCTTTAGATACCGATCCCTCCTTAAACCCATGAACAAATCCTCTCATTCGACCAACACACCAACTTCTCTCCCTAACACCTTACCACACCCACTAACGATGCTCATGTGACAGACTCCCTTGAACGAACACACATCCAAAGCCAGAAACTCTTCGTCCTTCTCTTCTTTCTTTATCTCTCCCATTCCCTCTTCTTCCCCGTAGTGTTAAGGCTGCATGCATCTAAATGACCCTAAATTTAAGTTAGGGCATGGTTTAGCAGTTCGAAAAAAGGATGAATGCATACATAAACTACATATCTTAGACGAGGAAGTTAATAGGATACAAGCGGAGATCCTTATGGGTTCATAATCAGCCAAGAATTGAAGGAAGGCAGATTGGAGACGGGGAAGGAAAAGTACGTTGGGTATTAAAAGGGGTTAGATAAGAAGATGTGGAGAATAATGAGCTAGGAAATGAAAGTGAAAAAGGAAATAGGAAGGAACCAATTTTTTATATGATGGGTGAAATACGAACCGGTCTTCTCTTGGAGACCCAGTTGTATTCCAAGGGGTCGGCTAATCAATAATGCCGATCCCAGCCCACATATAGTAATTTAGGGGTCGGCCTTCATATGCCGACGCCCTCTTAAAAAATGATGATAATAAAAATAATAAAAATATGTACGATGAGTGTAAGGTAATAATAAAATAAAAAAGATGAAACACTGCTTGAATGAGGAATAGATATAGGCTTGGGAAATTCACTGTGAATCCAACCATTGAAAGGTTGTGTAAATTTGACTTTTGAAGAAGTTGAACAAAGGCCCCCGAGGCTTCCATAAGGTATAGTTGATACGTTTGAAAGACACGAAGCTTCTTAGAAGGTTGATGGAAAGCAACGATCAGTTATCGACTTGAACGAGCTAACCTTTGGAAACACGGATTATCCTCTTATTCAAAGCGCATCATGTTATTCACAAGATGCACTATGGGGGGGAGGGATGTTACCCAGTGTCTTGGCCCAGCTACAAAGCAGTGGTTGTAGAGACTATAGTTGACCGCTGATAAGAGTGGCATCGAGGAATGATCTACCCCGTATCATTGAGGAGGTTACTTCGATTGAGAAGGATGTTTACTCCAGGACTTCTCAATAACCACTTCGACACACTAGGGATTTTGCTTCAGGTTATAAGGGCGCTTGCTTTGGGTCAACCTTGATGAGTTTGGGTCAGCGTATAAAGGATTTCGGGTCGGCATGTTTGCAAGCTTTCGGTGTGGAAAATGGATCAGCGGTGGAGAATGGCTAAGGGTTAGTCATTTCGGATCTGCATGAAGCGAAAGGCCAAGTCACTTTGGGTCGATGTGTTCAAGTCAGTTCAGTACACGAAGGGATAGACATATCCTTATGGGATCGGTACACCTCAATCAGTTCGATTTTGATGGGATCGGCTATAATGGATCGATAAGGTAACTTGGGATTGGCTATGATGGATCTACTTTGATGGGTCGGCTATGATGGGGTCGGCATTTCTAGGTCGGTCTTGTTCATCTATCAATTCTGGTCCGAGTTCTCTTAGTGATGGTCCTAGTCAGAGTACGAACCACTCCGTCAAACATCCGAATTTGCATAGAACCATAGCCATTTGACTTACAAATACCACCACTATCCATAATAACTGAATTTCCTTCTTTGTCAATATAAGTGGAAAAACAATTCTTGTTCGGCGTCATATGATAAGATGACCTCGAATCGAACACCCGTTCGCTACCTGAAATATCTGATGCTTCTGCCATCAAAATATTTATGTCTCCCTCACCAACTCCACTGTCCACTGCTATGGATGAAGATGCTACTTCATTCTTTGCTTTCTCCTTATTCGAACACTCATTCTTCCAATGATTAGGTTTCTTACAAATAAAGCACTTTCCATTTCTTTCCGTTGATTTTCATCTTCAACCGGGCTTCCTTGATCTAGAACACCCTTGATTCCCTTTCTTCTTATACCCCTCTTTCTCCATATATAAACCTTGACCATTACTAGCACCACTACTTCCATCATCCAACTCTTTCATTTTACCCAGCAACTTCTTGCTAAGAAGACTCATTTTGGCATCATTAAGAGTCAACGTATCTCGGTAATAGATCAAACTATTTGAGAAACCTATATAACAGCCCAACAATAAACACAACAATATCATCATCTTTTTCTCTTCCTCAATCTTCCAGTCTACCACCCTTTATCTTTATTAGAAAATCGCCAAAGATACTCAAGTGCACCTTTCGCGAAGTACCCTCCTACATCTTATGGTAAAGAACGTTCACAACAAGATCAAATGATTAATTAGTGAATTCTTCATATACAACTCCTCCAAACAATCCCATATACCCTTAGCGGTAGTCTCATCACTAATTTCGAAGATAACATTCTCTCTTATAGCAAGTTAAAGTGTAGTGAATACTCACTCTTCTATTTCCTCTCTCTCGAAATCCGAGACGTCTGTCCCCAACAAATGTGTATCGAACACTACCCGATGCACTCGATTCAGCCAAAGAACCACTTTCATCTGCACATCTCAAAATCATTATCACTATTACATCTATCTAAACCAATTGTGATCCTGAAGTCACGTAGGATCCACGTACATATAGCACTACACCACTTTTGGACTAACCATTGAGGGACTACCTGAGTTATTATCTGATTTGGGCATTTCCACAGTCACTACCAATACCAAAGATCCGATACCAAATGTTATCATAATTCTTACTCGAGACCACTCAAATCAAAACCCTAAAGCACAACGGAAAAAAAGATCATGGAAAGATGCGCAGAAACAACCAATCAATATCTCAGTCCAATCCAATACCAATCACAATCAACAAGTAATAGAAACCAAAACAATAACGATAAAATAATTCACACACCGATTTATAGTGGTTCCACTAATGTCTTGTAATTTCGCTTTTGGCAAGGCAATTATATCATCGACTTGGCTAGGAACACATGGTTACAAGCCATAAGAATTGATTATATACGATACTACGGACGATGGTCAGGCAGATCTGGACTGAATCCCAATCGAGGTACAATTAGTATGGGGTGACTGACATAGCTTCGTGAAGTCACATTTCAAATTTCAAGTCGATCGGAGTTCATACACTCGAATTACGGGAAAGAAAATATTTATGTGGATCTAGCGGGAACGATACATATGGTAGCTCAAATAAGTGAAAATCGATTGACATCTCAAAATCCACAACGCTAGTTCACTTAAAACTTTCAAAGTGTTAGTATATTGAAGAGTGAAGCCCACAAAAATGATCGTGGGTCAAAACTTTGAGGCTCAAAGAATGCCAATTGTTTTGTGCTGATCCTTCATAATGATTGGTGTAGTTCCATTAGATCCAAATGCAAAAATGATTGATCCATATCTCGCAATCTACAACTCAAAAGGGCTTCATATTTTATGAGCAAGTTCAAGAGGCATGTGAAACTTCCCAAAATGACCGTACATCAACAAAAAATAATAATTGACATAACTATAGCCGATCGTTCCAAAATATCGAGTTAAGGCCACCAATCGTTATAGTAGGCGCCTTGGACCTATAAAGCCTTCTGTCAAAATCTTTGCAAAATATCTCGCCATCTGACCCTATAAATGCCGACCTGTTGGTTCATTTTTAGGATCTTTACGCTGCTTATTACTTGAGACTCCATTGTAATTAAGTACTTTCTATTTTATACTACTATATTCAGATTTATAAGTAATAAATAAAGGATAATCTTCAAAGTGAACATAGGCATATAACGCTGAACCATTATAAACTCCATGTCTCTAATTATAGCTTATTCTATGTTGCTTACCAATTCATCTACTCAGTTTAATTTTGTTTTTCTTCACTTGCCTCTCTACAAAAACAATTATTGGTTGTTTGTGACCAATTTAGTCGCAAATATTTTAGTGTTGTCACTAAATCTTGATTCTCGACTTATTAGGATCCCTTTGTTGCTATTGTTTGGATAAATCCTCTAGAGGAGATCTGCAGTTACCTTTAGGAAGTTTGCTTATTCAACTCAGATTTGCAAACGTCTAAGCAAAACTGTCAATAATGGTGAAGAATACTACATCTACTTCTCAAAACATGGAAGGTAATGAAATCACTATTATCGAACAAGGAGGTCCGATCAGTCATCCGATGGATGTGGATGTTGAACCAGTTGAAGTCCAGAATCCAACCGATTCTTTTACAAGAGCCGAATTCCAGAACTAATGAGAGAGCTAATGACTAGCCTCGAGAGTTAAATCAGCAGATCCAGGCTAATATCAACCTAATGAACTAATTCACCTAATAACAGCGAGGAAAAGCTTGGAGGGACCCTACCTTTTACTCAGCATCCAAGAGTTCTAATTCATCAGATAGGTGTCAAAAGCAAAGGCGTCGTAGAACAGACGGATATCATGTGGAAACTCTAAGGCATCGGCAGTAGAACATCTTGGTCTGCTAGGAACGATCTATGCTGTTCCTTCTACCAGAGATGGGAATCTACCTATGCACGCTGGGATTCAAACTGGAGCTGCTACGGTTGATTTGGATGATGGATTTAAATGTAGACCAAATGCTTCCTCAGAATGATGATGAAGTGAATTTACAAGATACAGATCGAGAAGATATCGAACCAAGGAGGCGTGGAATGGCTTGTAGACATCGACCGGACTATTCACGTGAGGTGGAATACGACCATTGCTTGGAACCGTCTATCTAAATGTCGGACTTGTCGGCTATGGTTGGACAACTATTGAGAGAAAGCCAAGACTTGACTTGTGATGATTAAGGATCCTCAAGAAGCATACCCTATTCACTGATAATGTTCTACATGTAGAATATCCAAGGAGGTTCAACATGTCGTCGATGCCTACATATAAGGGAATAACCGACCCCAGCAACACATCATGAGATACGATGACTGATGGATTCCGCACAAGAAGATGATGTAAGAAAGTATAGATGTTTTTCCATAACTCTCTCTAGAATAGTGACAATGTAGTTCACAAGATTGCCCCCACGATCAATTTCTAGGTTCAATGATTTAGCAACAAAGTTTATGGAGCAGTTTCAGATGCATGCAACTCATCCCAAGTGATGTGATGCCCTTGTCCAGGAGACCCGTTCAAAGATTATTTAGAGAGATTTCATATAGCTGTCAAAGAAATCGGTAATCCAAACGACCATGCAATATTGATGGCCGTGACAAGAGGGATTGATCCACAATTTGATTTTGGTGATCGGTTAGCTGGGGGCCACTAGCAACATTCGAAGGCTTTTATGCAAAAGCGAGTTAATATTTAAGAAAGGAGGAAGCCAGATCCTCTAGGAAGTAGAATGTTGTAGGACCAAGTGGAGAGGGAGTACTGAGTAATATTGTAGTAAAGCAGTCTGATGTAAGATCTATAAAAGTTCAAGTGAATGACCATAACAAATCGATTTAGCAAAAGAAAGGCAGAGATTGGAGCCTAGAACAAAAGAGGGATTCTGGAAGAGGAAAGCCTAGGATTCTGATGTAAAATACTTACATGCCACTCAATACTTCCTTAGAGAATGTCAATTTGTCTAATTGCAATGCTATGCAGTATAGGAAGCCGCCTCCAAAAGAATCAGCAGAGAAGTAGAAAAAAAATTGAGAAATTTTGTTAGTTTCACGAATGTTCTGGGCATAACACCAATGAATGCAGGAATCTCCATGATATTATAAAAAATCTAGTTTGAGAAAGGAAGTTATAGTAGTTTGTAAAAACCCAACAAGATGGCGGGCATAGGACATTCGACCCCAACTGTGGACAAGCACCACACAAGGCTGAGAAACCTGCACGGATTAGTGAAAGATTAGTGATCAATACAGTAGTCGGACTATCGCATCCGGCTGATAAAAGTTGGCATGAGATGGAGCGCTATGCTAGCATGATTAAGCATTTGGATTTTGAATACTATTCATACATGGAGGATGGAGCTCTAGCAAAATAGCAACGTACAATGTCAGATGACGTCGTATTTAGGAATAGAAATGCAACAAAGTGGAGGATTCAATAATTGACATAATGGTCATTTCAGTCATGATCGGTGTTACCCGGCTATTTGGCCCGCCTAAAGGGTGATAGTTGTGGAGGATATGGTTTGACCTAGATGGGACTCAAGCCAAGAAAGGATTAGAAGTATAAGAGATTGGTGTAAACTGATTAGGTCGGCTTATATATGTGTGGTTTGGTATTCGACGGTGGGTTGGTTGAAGTAGAATAGCTATTATGAAAGACCATGTATGGGTCGGCCTAGGTGGATCGACCTTGATGGGTCGGTCAAGATAGATGAGTTGGAGTGGATCGGCCATGTTTTGTCGGCCTAGGTGGATTGGCATGTGTGGATCGACAGCTGGGCTCGATCACAATGGTTCGGCATACTTGGACCGGTGCACATCAAGGAAGTTAGCAGGTTTTCTGGTCTATAACAAGGTGTTGCGATCGGCATTGTTCCGCTTCGAGCCATACCAGTAACTGCTTTGAGTCATTTAAGAGTTTGCTTCGAGTCGTCTACGAGATAACCCTGATTCGGTATAGCTGGGTCAACCATATCTGGGTTGGCATAGTTGGATCGTCCATAGCTGGGTTGGCATAAGTGGATCGGCCATATCTGGATTGGTATAGCCAGATCGACAGTGATGGAAGATTATAGATGGATCCGATGTGGACCTTTTGATGTTGTTGTTTGCTACGACCGACAATAAGTGTATCGGCAATGAATGTATCGGCATACCCAGGTTGATCTACCCTGGTTATCAACCGTGGGCCAAGCTCTCTTAGTCATAGGCCTAGACAGGGAAGCCTGGCAATCTTCGTCCATAAATAGAGGGGCAGGGGTCCAGTTTAAGAGATCCTTCTTTGGAAAGAGAGGGAGACTCTGCCCTTTTTTAACTCATTTCTTTTCCGTTCTAAACTGAAATAAAGTTGTTCTTTTATGAATTATATCTGTATTCAAGCAATTGAAAAGGCAATAAAGATCATATTCAAAGTGGACGTAGGCAGTTACGCCGAACCGCTGTAATTCTAGTGTTCTTATTTTTCGCTGTTGTTTTTGAATTATATTGTGCTATTCCTCTGTTCCAATTTACTGTCTTCGTTAATCTCTCTACACAAATCTATTCTAGGATGCTAGGGACCAATTTTGGTGCTAATATTTTAGTGCTTTCACCGAGAATCGAATTCTCAGCTTGATTGGATCTCATCATCTACTAGTGGATTTCCATATTTGCGAGATAGAAAGTTGTTTACCCGCAAACTTCCTATTCTACTTAGATTTGCAAGATATCTAAAGGAAGCTATTATTCATGGGGTTGGATTCACTGATGTACGCAAGTTATTGGGATTGGATGTTGAAGTTTGGACTGGAGTTACATGAAGGCCGACCCCTCTCTGAGGGCAATTCAGCCAATCTCGCATATAGCCGACCCCTCACTTAAGGCAGATATCCGATCCCTCACAAAAAAGATTACATACCGATCCCTCTAAAAATCTTGCATACCGATCGCTCCAAAAACCATATGTACCGATCGCTCCAAAAACCATATGTCCCGATCACACCGAAAACTGCATGCGCCGATCGCTTCAAGAACCATATGCACCGAATGCTCTAGTGTATACCGATCCATCCAGTGTTACCGATTGCATGTATATCAACCCATTGTATACCGATCCATCCCATGTTACTGATCGCATGTATACCGATCCAGTGTATACCGATCCCTCCAGTGTTACCGATCACATGTATGCCGATAAAGCATATACCGATCCTTCCGGTGTTACTGGTCACATGTATGCCAACCCAGTGTATACCGATCCATCCAGTATTACCGATCGCATATATATCGACCTAGTGTAAACCGATCCCTCCAGTGTTATCGATAGCATGTATACCGATCTAGTGTATACTGATCCCTCCAATGTATACCGATCCCCTTACTGTATACCGATCCCTCTCTCAAAAAACCATCTGACCAATCCCTATACCAAAAAATATGGATCGGGTATGACCCCTATTTTCAATAAATTTTTTTTGGGTAGACCCCTATTTTCAATAAAACTTTTTTGGGTACGAAACAAATTTAAGAAAAAGACTCTAAAACCCACCCAAACCCTAGCCTTAGTGCAGTGCCTCCACATAGTGAATTCAATACCCAACTTAATGAAGGAACATTATATCCACTTTCCTTACATCCTATGACCAACCAGGGCATAGAGGATCAAATGGTAGCTTCTGAATGGCAACAAAGGAATGGACAAGCAACCACTACTCAAACGGTACTCCCAAAGGTTGGAGAACATAGGAAAATGCAAGAAACTTTGGCCCAAAGCCAGACTTGAGTAAAACCAATATTTTCTCCAATAATATGTGAAGATGACTCCAAGCACCATTCTTCACTGACCCAGCACTTTGAATTTAGTGACTCTAAGTAAACCAATGTTTGACTCCAAGCTATTTGTTCCAAATGGTAATAAGGATACCATAATGAATGCGTTTGAGGGGAGTCTACCACTGGATATATTTTGGTAGCTAGTTAGCTGGAGAGCCTCCTACGACCATGGATTATTTCCGTTACAAAATGAATCAGAACAAAAGTGAGGAGGAGTGGAGCAGACTAGGAAAAATAACAATTCAGTCCCATTGGCTAAGGACTCTGATTCCGGTAGACAAACCAAGATCTCAAAATTCAACTCATATGCTCATTTGAACAATTCAATCAATAATGTCTGCTAGGAGACTCATGACTTAGATTAGTACTGAAAGGCAGCCTTCAGAGAATCCACCGAAGCTCAGAGAAGATCCGGGGAATGTTGTTTATCCTAAGATGCACACGGTCCTAATACTAGCAACTATAAACACCTCTGTGATGTGGTCGGAAATTTGATCAAGAAAGGAAAGCTTCAACAGTATGTATAAGCCTTGCAAAATAGCGGGCAGCAAACATCCGATGTCTATCAATAAAGAACTATAATTATCAATTGGACCGCTGACGGCCGACATCCGTTGAAAGGAGCTAAGGGAAAAGTTGAATAGCAAGCACACGATGCTGCTTTACTTATCAATGAGATTAACTCCATTCTTCTTCGAATTATTTCTATTTCAATTTCAATTGTTCTGTGAACTATGACCAACTTGAACTAAACTACTTCCAAAACGATGTAGGTGACCAACTGCTCAAAGTAAGCTGCCAGCCAATCCCCATAGATCGTGATCGGATTTGTGGAGTTTCATCAAGGTGAGCATGAGTCGACCGCTCATCATCAACCATGTATCTCTAACTTAGGGCCAAGGACTAGAGATGGAAAGCTAATTATGGTCAGAACCCAATACAAAGATGACATGACTGACCGTCCATTCATCAACCTCCATATTCCACTTGGAAACCTAAACAAGGCTTGGAACGAATATGGCCCATCATCCAATCCTCGAGTCATAAAATAAAGTTCGACAAAATAAAAATGCCTCTACTGAAGCTCAGCGATGCGGAGATCTATTTAGAGTGCATATGATTTGATCGTCTACACATCAACTCCTGCCCTAAACACAAAAGATAGTTCGAAATCCCGACTTGAAGTAGGTGTGATGGACTACCTACTCGTCAACCATCGCTACCAATGCATGGACACTACTACACCCTAAAACATATGCAACTTAGTTTTTCTACTCAGTAATCCATTATCCTCGTTTTCTAGAAACAGATACGAAGCAAATTGCGTAAGACTTGACTATCTAACCCCGACATGGATGTGATCCAACCATCTATCATATACCTCCTTCCTTGACTTGATTGGAAGAGCTACAATCACCAAGCAGACGAGAATCGAACATCCATTTTTCAAGTTTCATCCATGATGCTGGGTGCAGAATCCCATTCCGTGAGCAAGCGTAGTTCAACCATTCGTTCGACAACATTAGCCTCGATAAGGTAAATGATGCACATGTCAAATAGGTGGAAATACGACTATTCTCAAAAAAAATCTCTAAGTCCCTGAATTGGACTAAAGTAATCTAAATCTCCAGAGTGCGGACTAGGGTATAAACAAACTGAGAAAAATCTCTAAGTCCCTAAAGAGAACTAGAGTACTCTAAGTCCCTAGAGTGCAAACTAAAGTATAAACGACTTGAGAAAAACCTCTACGTCCCTGAAGCGGACTAGAGTACTCTAAATCCCCAAAGTGCGGACTAGAGTAAAACAACTTTAGAAAAACCTTTAAGTCCCTGAAGCGAACTAGAGTATAAATGACTTGAGAAATATCTCTAAGTCCCTGAAGTGGACTAGAGTACTATGAGTCCCCAGAGTGCGAACTAGAGTATAAATGAATTGAGAAAAATCTCTAAGTCCCTAAAGAGGACTAGAGTACTCTAAGTCCCCAGAATGCGGACTAGAGTATAAATGACTTGAGAAAAGCCTCTAAGTACTTGAAGAGGACTAGAATACTATAAGTCTCCAAAATGTGGATTAGATTATAAAAGACCTGAGAAAATTCTCTAAGTCCCTAAAGCGGACTAGAGTACTCTGAGTCCCCAAAGTGCAGACTAGAGTATAAACGAATTGAGAAAAATCTCTAGGTCCCTAAAGAGGACTAGAGTACTATGAGTTATTAGAGTGTAGACTAGAGATAAACGACATAAGAAAAAACCTCTAAGTCCTTGAAGAGAACTAGAGTACTCTAAGTCCCTAGAGTGCGGACTAGAGTATAAACGACTTGAGAAAAACCTCTATGTCCCCGAAGCGGACTAGACTCTCTGAGTCCCCAGAGTGCAGACTAGAGCATAAACGACTTAAGAAAAATCTCTATGTCCTCGGAGTGCACTCTAGAGTACTCTAAGTCCCCAAAGTGCGGACTAGAGTTTAAATGATTCAAAAAAAATCTCTAAATCCTTGGAGCGAGGACCGAAGTTTGGACACAAATTGGGTACGAGTCAACTGAGGGCAGAATGACTCTAGGTCCAAAAAATGCAGAGTTATGTGTAAACATGGATAAATAGAGGAATGGATTCCGACCATTCTCTATTCCGTAAACTTCAGCCTGAAATCGACACGAGGAGTGTTAACTCACTAAGGGTGGAGTTCATATGTTCAACTTATGGCCTTGCCAAATCAATGCTAGGGGCATGAGTACAAATTACTAAAAGCTGAATATGACAGCTCATTACAGGTCTAGCTTGGTGTTCTTTGCAACTTAAGGCAATGACTGCAAGGAGGCCATAATGCAAACCAATCGAAATGACATCCAAAGCTACGGGTGGCCAACTATATCGTAAAACAGATTAAGGGTCAATATTAATCTTCACCAATCACAAACATATGTGACCCGAATATCAATCGAAAGCCTATGACCACCAGAGTGTGGAAAGGAGAATAAACCATGAAGACTTGATTATAATTCTCCAGCATCCACCTTCGATCTATCGAGGGGAGTATGAAACTAGATGAGAATGACTTGACTACACTTGAGCCAACTTTACCCTGAGATCTGATTACAGAACATGAACCAAGGTGGATGTGGATGACCGTCAAGTACCCAACTTATGCCCTAAAAGTGATGAGGCATCAAAGTATTTCCCTTAGAATGAAAAACAACAATACAATCCAGGGTAGACGAGACCCAACCTCCCATCAACTGACCTGATTCCACGATTCAACGGGAAAAAGAGTAGAGCTAAATTGGACATGGATGGCCTTCCTACTTATCGATATACGCCAAAGACTTGAGGCCACGAGCGAGAAGCAGGATGAATGTGAACCGACTATTCATCGATCAGCTCTATGTCTTGGGAGTTTTGGTGGGAGTATAAACATAGGTAGGACAAGACTCAATTGTCCACGTAATACATTTATCAACCCGGGACTGAAAGCAGAAGCATGATCATCCAAGACTGGCTGTGATAGCTCAATATTGAAACTTATATATAGTGTTTACAACTACTCAAGGCTACGACCGAAAGAATGCGTAGAGATAGAATCATTAAATCGATGCCTAAGCTCGTAGGCAACCGACTGTCACTCCAACCCAAAGGACGGATAAAGGATCATGAATGCATGACTGGAAAGCACGTTTCTCGAATATACAAGCAAATTCAAACTCAAAGCAAGATCCAGCTATGCATCTTCACACAACTCGAGGCTAACCCCTACTCGACATTTTCTTTAATGTGCTTCTAAGCCTGATCTTTGGCCATTTGCAGATAATCGATCAGAGCATTTAGAGCCCTTCACCATTAGACTTAATGATTCATGACAAGACTCTAGGATTCCATCAGTGTAACCATCAACATTGACCATCCCAACTAGATTTCACATTGAATGTTACACCAAGTAGTTACATCTAAACTCAAAGAATTTGAGATTGCGCCCGCTGAGCTAACAGTCGACATTACAGTCAGCCATAACGACCCTTCACGGGTGTTGAAGGTTGGATCATGGCTCAGTGCAATAATGATAAAAGAATTAGATGGTTTTCTCTAAATGAATCTTGATGTTTTCGCTTGGACCCATTCTGACATGCGTGTGACTTCACCAAGTATCACGAGCCATGCATTGACTATGGACCTGAGGCATGTCCCAGTGAAACAAAAGGAACACATCATCTGTGACGACTCAGAAATTTTGAACATTTGAAAATGAAATATTTAATTGATTTTAAATATTGGAATTTATTTTTAACTTGAATTTCAAATATAACTATGAATCTGGCAATTAAAATTTATTTAATTTAATAATATGGAATTGGGTAAAAATTTGAATCTTCAATTTTAAGATTGTTAAAAACAATTTGATGGCTTGGAAAATTCATATTGATAATATTGAAGATAATGGAAGCTTCAGAATTGAATTTTGAAATGATTTGTTCAGTTTTGAAAATTTATCATTTAAATCAGTATTTAAAAATAGTCTTCCGAGGCACAGTCTTGGGATTCGATGAAACAAGCTCCATTGGATCCGTAATATTCGGATTTCAATTTTCGTAGCATTCAAAGTTGTCGTGTGATCATACGATGAGCAAACGCGCTGAAATTTAAATCAAAAATTCGATATTTTAACTGGTTTAGAAAGTTATTTTCTCCATACAATCGAATTTGGACCCGAAACCTTTTCCATTGCGTTCGAAACGGGCGTATAACATTATAAACACCGGGCGGCACACTTCAATTGGAGATCGAGATTTTGAGTTGCGTTTACCAAAGCAATTTGAATTTAAAATTCAAAATATTTATAAATTTGGCTTGTTCACGTTTATTCTCACATCTGAGATTTTTTCCATCGTTCCAAATGTCATGATGGCAGATCTTCTTCAAAAACAAGTCCTTCATCTCTACACACGTCATTTCTAAAATTGATAAGCGATAAAAACAATCGTTTCAAAACAAAAATCAAATCGTATTCAAAATAAAACAAGGGCTGAAAAAAATTTCTTCTTCAAAAATCAATTCCCCGGTTCAATGCAAATGAAAAAAAAAGAAATCAGTGGTGCTTGTTCAAATGGGAGGGGCGACGACAGACACAGTCGACCATGGCATAGAGGATAATCGCGCACGCGATCTTGAAATCGAGAAGCGCAGCCCGATGTTGAAGACTTGAGTTCGAATCGTGGATCGGCTTGCGGCGCAAATTGATGAGAGGGTATGGCGATGTGGTAGCTATGGGGTAGGTGCGTGCGACTAGGTCGGTCGAATTTAGGAAGCATCCATGGTGAGCGACTGCGCGGCCTATTGTTTTCGCAATGGGATGGCTGTGTCACGTACTAGCGACGAGCGTGGTGATGATCGTAGTTCGCGAGCATGCGTGGTGGTCGAGCTTCGAAGTTAGGGTTTGGATCCTCGGCCGCGCGCATGGGTGAGGCCAAGGTATAGCCGTATATGCTATTTTATCTTCATAAATTTTTATACATATACAGAAAGAAAATATTACAGTGTGATTTATCTGCGGATTTATATGCATGCAGAAAATTTTGTACTATTTTATCGTGTTCAAAAACAATATATATATATATATATATATATATATATATATATATATATATATGAAACAGGAATTTTTTTATATAGGATTTTAAAATGTTTAAGGATTTTATAAAAATAGATTTAAAATTTGTAAAAGTTATTTTATTAGTATTTGAATATAGTTTATATATATATATATATATATATATATAAACAGAGAGATTTTTGGAAATTTATATTTTTAGTGCTTAAAGTTATATGAAAAATTAATTTTTATTTTAGTGTATGTAGTTTCAAAAATAAAAGAAAGTATATATACATGCATATATTTTGATTCATTCAATTATATTAAAAATAATTTATTAAGGTGATAAATTGTTTAATTAACTTATCCAAATTATTTTAGCTATCAAGTAATTATTTAAAAGAAAATAGTTTAGAATTAAAATTTATATCTGAATTAAAATTATTAGTTGAATTAAAACTATTAAATGATAATTTGTTTTTCCATTGATTCAAATGTTAATAAAATCATACAATTGTTATACAAGGTCAATATATGAAGGAAACAAACTGGAAATGGATTGCAAATGGAAATGGGTTGCATGCATTATAAATGGCGACAACTTCTCAACTTCTCACTTAATCAAATATTTTTCTGGTTTAAAATTTAAATACTTAAATTTAAAATTGTTGATTGTGTGCTTGGATGATTAATTTATTATTAGTCATATTAGTTTAGACCCTATGCGCCGCATAATAGCGGGTGATATTATATTAAACCCATATACCGCGATATTCCACCTCGAAGTGGAATTGGTATTATATATGTATTTGGAGTGATTGATTTCACACATTATATAGCAGATGAGACCCTATGCGCCGCATAATAGCGAAAGATATTTTTTAAATCCCATATACCGCGATATTCCACCTCGAAGTGGAATTGGTATTAAATTGTTGCGCTAACGTCTGTGGATGCAGGGAAACAGGTTGGAGGGATCCAACTAGATTCCTCAAATGATTGAATTTGTTTCAAAAATTTATGTATTGATTTGTTTATAATCTGTGTGTGAATATATTATGATTTAAACCGATGAAGGCTATAATTTAGCCAAAAATATTTTTGGTATCGTAGGATATCAGAAATAAATATAATTGGATTTTTGAAATTCAAGTAGAAAATTTATAATAAATTCATTTAAAGAATTGGGTGAATTTAAAAGAAGAAATTTTAAATAGATAAAGTTTTATTTTTGAAAATTTATTAAATAAATTCCAAAATATGGGAAAGGGTTTTAATAAATGGGTTTTGAGTGATATTGTTTAATAGTTGAAGAAATCATTTAAAATTAGAATTTTAAATAGTTTGGAAGAGATAAAGGAATTTATTTCAAAAGGAAATAAATTTAGAAATTAAATCTGGGATTTAATTTGGAGTTGGAATGAATTTTAGAAATCGATCTGGGATTTAATTTGAAGTTGAAATTAATTTTAGAAATCGATTTGGGATTTAATTTGGAGTTAAAATAAATTCTAGGAATCGATTTAGAAATTGGATTGGTGTTTTGGAAATAAATTGGGAAATCGATTTGAAATTAATTTGGTGTTAAAAATAAACCTTTAGGAAATTAGTATGAAAATTTACTTGTTGATTGAAATAAATTTAGAAATCAATTTGGAATTGGATTTGGTAATTGAAATAAATTTGGAAATTGATTGGGTATTGAAAGTGAACGCTTGGGAAAACGATTAGAAAATCGAATATCAATGGATATTTGAATATTTAAATTCACAATGAAAATTTATAAAGGGAAGGGGAATTTGTTTTAAAAATAAATATCAGTTTATTTTTAAAAGTGTGAAAAGAAATCTGCGGAGTTGGAATGTAAAATTTAAAATAAATCGAGGAAGGTTTGTTAATTGACGTAAATGAACCATTTTGTAATGGAAAGAGAATTCTTCCCTGGAAAGCCGAGTATATTTTTAAAGTAGCTTTTGTGGTATAAATTAAAAGTTTCTGGAAATTTATTTGAAAGAATATTATTGGAGAAATTAGTTTTGGAAATTGTTTTAAATCTTTAAAGTAAAGATTTATTTAATTAAGTATAGAAAGGATTATTTTAAAGATTAAATTGATATTGGATTTAGAAAATAGTTATTTAAATATTTATACTCTATCTCCTAATTTTATTTTAAAACTAATTTGGACTTGAAGTTTTTATATAAGATATTGATATAAAATTTCATAACTAATATTTTAAATAGAGTGTTCCAAAATAGTTTTTATGTTTCCAAATATATGTTTTTGGATAAGTAATTTAAATTGTTTTAAAGTATTTGGATTCCGCAGATTTTCTGTGGAAATGAATAAATATTGGAAATATTTTCCGCGTAAAGAAAAAATTGATTTGAAATTTGTTTTCAAAGGATTGAAGTGTGAAAAATGATTTGAAATTTGTTTTCAAAAGATTGAAAGGTGAAAAGTGATTTGAATTTTTTTTTCAAATAGTTTAAGTGTTAAAATTATATCTTGCGAAGATATTTTAAAAAAAATTGGGAAAAATAATTTGAAATCTTGGTGATTGTTGTGAATATAGGTTGATAGTTAAATAACCGACTATCAATATTGGCCTTTAAATGGCATTTGAATTTCGATGCGACCGGAGGTCAGATTCCAAGAAACCCACATCGAACCTTTGTGATTGTGATGGATCTTTTGTTTAAAAGATCAAAGTAGAAATTTATTGTGATTTGTTTGAATTTGAGTGTAACACTTATTTTAAAAATAAGCGCCCGTTATTCGCATTAGCCGGGAGAGGACCTTGTGTCATAAATCCCATTTCGAATAATGATACGACGAAATGGGATTGCATTTGAAGATGGTGTTGAAGACCGGGTATTTTCGAAAGTGAAAAGATTGCCTGTTGAATGTCTCAGCACCGGGTTGCTTTGGTATAGAGATTTTATCACCCTTTGTGATGGGGATTCCGGACGTGATTAGTGAATATCCGGATTGCAAGGGCTTCTTTAAAGTGCCTTCGGTTACGTTCGATCCTGGAACGGACTTGTATGGATGTGTTTCTGACGTTACACTTTGAGATGTAAAGCTAGTTTCTATGAAATACATTTCTGTTGATGGCGGAGAATTTATTCTCTCAGCTTAACACCCTTCTCTGAGACTTACGAGCTCAGAGGTTATGTAGTTGATGGATATTAGTGATATATTCACAATTAGGTAATGTTGCATACTAAGTGTTGCTGATCATTGGTTGATCGAAGCATGGCTTTTGTGAAAAGCATAGCTTTGTAGGACGAGACTTCGTCGGACCTCACAGCCCGGAATGGTCGAAACAGGAAGGATGCAGCAAGGTTATAGGGGGTAGCTCCCCTTAGGGTATGTTCATTTCCTTCTGGATAGAGGTGGTATCATGGTATGGAGCCCAGATACTTAACCTATGTGGTTGTTACAAATTTATTATTTTGTGGTTGTTGGTATTGAGGTTCCTCGGATAAAGGTTGTTTACGACCAGGGGATGGCATACTCGTGTAGTAGTTGCCTATTTTTGCAGAGGTAACCCGGCCTTGTGTTTGCAGAGATCCGGTTAGGTTCTCGAGCATCCCTCTAGAGGCGTACCCATATGGCCCAGGAAGTTCCTTAGCCTGACCATTTGTTGGAAATCCAGTCTCCAATATGCGCCTTGTACGATTTTAGTTGTAGAACCTACCATCTAATATGGTAGCTATAGTAAGCATACTATAATGGTACGTATGCTGGCTAAGATTAATATTATACTGCAAATGTTTTCCACTATGCACTAAATGATAATATTAAAAAGAATTTTTCGTATGAAGCATGTTTCACTATCATAAAGAGTAATCTCCCCCAAGTGTGCGATTGCATTGTGTGTGTGTCGGGAGGCCTTATGGTAGTTTCATTTTCCAAAAAAAGCATTGCGAATTTTCTTTATTCCTCTTTTGTTCCCTTTTCTTGAAAATAACCGTGTTTAAGATCTCACACCAGTCCCACGACTGACCTGGAGTTTATTGTTCCCTTTCTAAAATCTTGGTGCCCACAATTTTCCACTTGGGCAGCCTAGAGTCAGGGTATCAGTTGTTCTGGAGCGAAGTCAGAAAAGAGATGCTGTGAAGATCAGGTGTAAGCTGGATGGCGATGCGTATCACTTGTATATGTAATATTTCTTTTCCGTTGTTTGTTGTTGTAAACTCTGATAATGTGATGTATGTATAAACCGATATAGTTCTTTGTTTTAAAGATTATTCATTTATCTATTATATATTATTCCACTGTGAAATGTGAGATTTTGTTATTGTATCTGTTTCTTCTTCTATCTTCTTCTTCTTAAACCCTAACTGTTCGATTTTCTAGCATTTCGACTGTGCGTCATTGGATATATTGAACGTATCGATGTCGACTTTCGGACATCGAAAAATTAGGTCGTTACAATTTTGGTATCAGAGCATTTGGTTTAGCAGCAACCTTGGCTCTAGTGGGGATTACTCATTAGAAGTAAAGTCAGCAGTACTCTAGAATGAGTTTGAGTGTAATAATAGATATGAGCGCGTACTTGTTAGTGAATATAAAAATTGTTTTATATTGTGATGATTGGTTTGTTAAGTGGTATATGGATTCTGGTCGATATAGTGTGACGACCCGGAAATTTTAACGAATTAAATTGGAATAATTAATTGTTTTTAAAATAGTTAAAAGTTAATTTTAACTTGAATTAGAAATATTAATATTTACTTGACAATTAATCATTGAATTATATAGTTTAAATCATTGAATTTAATAATTGAAATTGGGTAAATTATCGAATCTGTGATTCTAAGCCTGTTTAAAATAATTTAAAGGCTTATAAAATCTATAATGATGATACTGAAGATAATAGAATGGTTGAAATTTAATTTAAAGGTAATTTGTTCAATTTTAATAATATATCGTTTAAATTGGAATTTAAAAATAGCCTTCCGAGGCGTAGTCTCGGAATTCGACGAAACCAGTTCCATTGGATCCGTAATAGTTAGTTATTACCGGATTTCAATTTTCGTAGCAGTCGGAGTTGTCGTTTGACCCTGGTAGCTCAAAACGCTTAGATTTATTTTAATCGATTTAATTTAAAATTGATCGTTTCCTTCTGCAACTCGCGCATACGATTAAATTAGCCTCCGAAACATGTTCCTTTGGGTTCGGAATGCGGGTAAAACCTTATAAACACCTGTCGGTATGTCTGATACGGGGTCCGCAATTTCGCGTTAGGCTTAACAAGACGTTTGTAAATTTTATAATATAATAAATTTAAAGGTATACTGGTCAGAGATATATTTTTTTTCTTTCCAACAAGCGTATTCGAGAAGCCGTTTCCAAGTTTTAATACGTCTTCGTCTCCTTCCTTATCCGGGCATCAAAACAATTATTTCGAACGAGAAAAAAAAAAGAGAATGGCTGTTTCTTCCTTCATCTTCAACTCTCCCTCTAGGCCGAAAAAATAAAATAAATTATCATTCGTTTCTTCCATAACCGAATCGTTAAAAAAAAAAAGAAATCTTTAGTTCGTGCTCAATTCAGATCGAAATCGAGGGAGAGACTCGCGTGAATTTCTTCGTCCTCAGAAATCGAGTTCGAATTGGGATCAAATTCGAGATTTAGCCGTTCGAAAATCAATTGATCGATGGCGAAATCAATTGCGACGTGGGCAGCATCATAAAGTAGTTTTCTTCGAGTGCGGTGGCTGCGGTTACAGGAAGGCAATGGCTTGTGGGTCGAGCTTGAGAGCGGCGACTCAAATTTGGGGATTCAAATTAGGGTTTGGGCTAGGGTTCACCGATGAGGCAAAGTCACCGTGGTTTTGAGGCCGTGCGTTCGATCCGTGCAATTCTGATTGGTAGGGGGTGCGCGAGCAGTGAGGAGGCACATGCATTCGATACTAGGGATTCCTCTAGCCTCGTGAAGATGCGGACTGCCTTGAGTTTTCGAGATGGTGGGGGCATCATAGCAGTAAGTTATGTTTATTTTCTCTATTTAATCCTATATATTGGATGCACGTATAGATTAGTGGTTAAACAGAGAAAAAAGAAGAGAGTAATTAACAGTAAAGGAAATTTAGTTTAGGAAACGAAAATTTAATCGATTGACTTAATTCAAATATTAACAAAATCATATAATTATTTATACAAGGTCGAAATCGAGGAAACTAAGGCAAGTTTGAGGTGGATTGCAAATAGGAGCAAAGGTGAGTAAATCACACTATGTTGGATTTATATTGAAATGTAATGTTTTGTTGGATGATTAATTTGTCTGGATTGCACTGGTGATGGTGTGACTTAGATTTTGGTTGGTTCTCGAGTTAGTTGTTGCTTGACTCAAAATATTCGAGTTTAAAATTGTTTAATGTTAAAGCATAAAGAAGGAAATATTTCAATTTAAAGTTAATAAGGGGCTTAATAATTTTAATTCATTAAATTAACAGAATAATTAAAATGGATAATTAATTAATTCAAATAATTAATGATTTGGGTTAATTAATTTAGTAATAAAGGGTTGCTTTAATTCCGATTTAAGATAATTAATATAGTGTAAGCAATTCGGAATAAGCGTTGGATGATTTGATAAATAATTACTAAACGAAATTAATAAAATATAATTACTTTGCGAAATAAATTAGGAGATTAATTAAGATGATTAATTAAGGAGAAATTGATTTATGAATGAAGTAAATAAAGGATAGTTAATTATCGGTTGAGATAAATCAAGAATGATTAATATTTATGGTTTAATTAATGATTAGTGTAATTAAATTAGATTAGAATAATTCGAAATGTAAACGAAAAATCATCAAATTTATAAAATCAATGATGTAATCAGAAATTGATTCGTTAAGAAATAAATCACTATAAGTGACTTATGGGAAGTTAATTAATATAAGCAATTATGGACTAATATAATTCAATAATTAATTAATTCCTGAGGTAATTCAGATTATTTATTGAACTTGGGTTAAGACTAATTATTTTCGTGAAATGAATTAAAGATAATTACTTGAACGGAATTGGAAGATAATTAAATCCAGGGTGATTAATTACGATGAATGAATATGGAGAGTTGATTAATTAATTGGTTTGGAAATCCATTAATGAAGAAATCTAAGAAATCGGGGTGTGAAATTCAATTTGAAAATTGAATTGGCTTGTATGCGATTAAGCTTTGCTTATGGTTGATTGAATGGTATTGGATGCTTTGAATGAGTTGTTATCTCTGTTATGAAGTGAATGTGTTTTCGTATGTATAACTTGGGATTGGATGACATGAGACTCGAAGAGGTCAGAATTGGGTATTGGGAGATACCCGAAACCACTTCGAATTTCTTATAAATTAATATGAGAAAATTGATAGTTGGAAATGATTGGACTCAAATGAATCGGATTATTAAATCTAATTTTGATACTTAGGAAACTTATTTGAAAATAAGTTATGTCTATAACAAATTGTTACTTGTAAAATTTGTTGAGTTACCCGGGTTTTTATATTGGTTGTTGCTTGGTATTCCATGTTAGATGGATTACTCACACTGGTTTCCAGCCTGACCCGGGTGTTACTTTGGTGTAATGCTCGGGTCAGACCGAGTATTACAAATTTCCAGGTAGGTACGTTCTGGAGCTCAGGAGACGAGCTGGATGGCAAGGGCGTATAGATTATTTCCGCTGTGTTTATATTATAGTAAATCTGAGTCATGATAATTGTATATGTTCAGTGACTGTATATATGTGAAACTCTGATGTATATTAAATATAATCGATAAATATAGTATTCTTTTGTAAACTGTTATTATTTATTATTATATTTTATCCGCTGCGAATGTGAGATTGTGGTTTTTTTGTTCTTCTTCTTCTATCTCTTTCTTCTTTTTCATAACTATCTGAAATTTTTGGGTAAAAAAATTTCGGGTCGTTACATTTGGTATCAGAGCTGAAAGGTTAAGCGAGAACCTTGGCTCTGGTGGAGATTACTCATTAAATAGAGTCTGTAGTACTCTATTTCTTATATAAAGATTTTAAATGATTTTATATAAAAGTATATTTTGTTATATAAAGCAATATTTCCTGATAATGAATATTTGGGTGGATGGTTGTTAAATTATTGAAACTAAGATAAGAAGTAATATAAAATACGACCAAATTGAAACTTATAACCAAAGTTGAAGAACAAACTTATATAACCAAATGGGATTTGAAATATAGATTGTGAATGTAAATTATAAATTGAAATAAACTTCATAATAAATGAGATTATAATTTGAAATGGAATTTCAGAGAATAATTGAAAATAAAGTAAGATGAAAATTCCAGAGTAATGTTTAAATATGAATTGGATGGATTGGAAATTTGGAATTTTTGGGAAAATTTAATTTTCCTTTGGATTTGAAAGTGACTTTCAAGGGTTTTGGAGGAATAATAGCATGATTTCAAAAGATATTTTGTGTTGAATTTGTAATCTGGGGAATTTGAAATCAAAAATATTTGGAAATGTTTTTAAAGAGATAAAAGCATTGAACTCTTTTAGTCATTAGAAAATAACGTCGGTGATGACTGCAGCATCATCGATGTTCATTTTCGAGTTTCTAGAAGAGAAATTGCTACAAATTATTTTAAATTGGAATTTAACTTGGAAAGTTAAATGGTGATTTGAATAGGGAATTTGTGTGATCTCAAAACGGGTTTGAGATTTAAAAATTGAAAATGGATGGATGTTTTAGAATAAATTGGATGTTATCATCCTATTGTTGATAAAATCTTTAAATTGAGAATGGTATTGTATAAATAAAATAAATTTGAATAATTGAGTTTGTAAATTAAAATTGTTTAAGAATTGGCTTCAAACTGGAAGATAAAATTGAATAAAAAATTAAATTTTGAAAACAAATAAAATTGTATTGAGCTCTTATTTGAATCTGAAAAATATAAGTAGAGATATATTGAAATGAAGAATTGGACTTAGAAATTCAAGATTGATTAAAAACTTTTAAATAAAGGTTAATTTGGTTTAAAAGGTTAAACCAACCTTTGAGAATTTAACTCGAATTCATATAATTTGAGATAGTTTAAATTCAAGATTTAGATTGAATTAGTTTAAATTGAATTTGGTTTGAAGTAATTGGATTGGTGTTTGAAGATGTATAAGTTTAAAATTTAAATGGGAAATTGAATTGGATTATACTGAAATGATTTGAATTTGAAATGGATTCAAATGATAATAATTCAAATTGATTGGAATAATATGGAATTATAATTAAAATTGAACAGGATTAAAATCAACTAGAATTTGATTTATTTGGGAATGAATCAAGATTGATTCAACTTGAATTGGGAATTAATCAAGTCCAATGGAATTTGGAGTTATTTGAATTGGAATTGGGTCAATTTAAATGGAGATTTAAATTGAATTGTTGGGGAAGTGAACAGTTGGCTCTTGACTATTTTCAATATAAATTGTTTTGATATAAACCTATTTTTCTAAGCTATTAAATATATACAACCGTTCTTTCTTAAAGCCAAATTATTTTATATACTTTTTTTACGATTATTTTTGAAGTTATTTAACCATTTTTCAACTATTTTCTAAACTAATTACTATTTTTCAACTATGTTACAAATTAATTACTATTTTACAACTATTTTACAATTATCTAAATTTTTTGAAACTATTCAGCTATTTTCAATTATTCTACGATTAGTTAACTATTTTCTAACTATTTTAGAAAACTAGTAATTATTTTCCAACTACTTATTTGTTTTCAAATTTTTCAAGCTATTTTCTAAATAAACTGGTCGGAGTTCAAACTGTTATGGATTTAATACCCAACTGAGATAGGAATTGAAGTGATAATCCAAATGGGGATTAATGTAAAGGTGGATAAGTGAATGGAAAAGAAATTGATATTGAAAAGAGTAATCAAGTTGGAATATTTGATTTTGAATAAACAAAGTTATATATCTTTGTTTTATTTAAGATGAAACCCCTTTGTTGAATCTATTGTTGGAAGAAAAAGGATTTTGGAAGTGTTTGAAGTATAAAAAGGAATTTTATACAAGTTTATAGTGGTCCAAAATTTTAAATTTTATATATATCGGTATATATATAAATATATATAAAGGATCTTATGAGGATTTTGGGAAAGGTTTTGGGAACCTTTGGTTTTGGAAAGGCTTTTGATTTTGGGTAAAATCAATATTGGAATTTGGAAAGCCTATTTTGAGAATTATCGACGTTGGAATAATCGATTTTGTGTAAATGAGCCTTGTATGAGATCATACTAGGTGTATGATTTGAAAGATACTATATGAATAGTATAAAGTGTTTTGATGATGGCTCTGGGGAAAAAGGCGCTCCCTGGAAATGAACTTCTCAGGAATGCCACTGGGTGGTGCTGCCTTGAGCCCCAAAGGGGTTCTAAAGTTGATCCTGTGAGGAGTCCGGACAAAACTAGTTCCTGAGGATTATGAGCAGTGTATACCATAGTGGAAGTCGTGTGCGCCGATGAGAGCCAACAGTCTACGTTTGATTTTATATCGGTAGACTGGGACCTATGGTATAACATAGCGGAAGTCATGTATGCCGCTGAGAGCCAACAGTCTGTGTTTGATTTTATATCGGCAGACTGCGACCTATGTAGGAGTGGAGAGGTTTCATTTCAATAGCGAAATCAGAGGCCGCGGAGAGCCTGCGGTTACATGGACTTTTGCTGTGACGGCAACGTAACCCTGGATGTAACTGTGATATGTTGTGTGGGTTCCATGGCGTAATCAAGAGGCCGCGGAGAGCCTGCAGTTACATGGACTTTTGTTGTGATGGCAACGTAACCCTGGTATGTAACTGTGACCATGGATGGGGGTGATGATTTCCAGAGCATTCTCACCAAGATATTTCCTCTATTTTCAAAAACTGTTTGCGATATTTTCAATAAAATTATTTTTCAAGTAGTTTCACTGGATGTTGAAAACGGGTTTACCAAGTACTTATAGATTTTCAGTCCTACGCCTGATCAACGTATGACTGAATTTCTGTGAGAACAAGGATGGACTGGTTGAGACATCGAGTTATAAGAAATATTTTTATAAAGAACTATTTTAATAAGTATTATGAGAATTTAAAGACATTTCTAAAATTTTAGAATAAAAGTGTTAGAATTTTTGGAAAAAAATAAAGGAGAATCAACTGGAATTATGAAAAATTTTGGTACTCAAGAGACTTTCATAAAGTGATTTTTGTAATAAAAATTGAAAGTAAACTAATTGGCTAAATAATTATTTAGTTGGGTATATTAATAGAATTTAACCTGGTTAAATAATGGGTTTGAAAATGAATTCGAATTTTGAATAGAATTCGACTTAGATTTGAAAATGAATTAAAGAGAGGAAATGTTATGAAATCAAAATAAAATTCAAAGGTGATTTGAATAATATTTAATGAAATTTGTAAGTAAATTGGATATAAAGAACTGATTATAATAGAAATGGTTTGACTTGCAAAACAAAACCCAAGTGAAAAGAAATAAATTGAGAATGACCTTATATAGATAAATTAAATTTGATAACGAATTAAGTAAGCAAATTAAAAATTTAAAACGGGTTAGTTGAGTTAAATGATAAATGGATAAAGTCTGATTTAATAAAGAAAAACTAAATCAAAGCTGTGATTGGAATTGGATTATCAGACTGAACTTAGATTTAGTGGTATATTAATTTGAATATGTGGTTAGATATTATTTTGATAAATTAAGAAGATGAATTAAAATTAAAATTTAAATGGATGGGCTTACTGAATTTGATGGAAGCTGATTAAATGAGAATCAAATAAAAAAATAAAATTAATTTTGATGTTGGAATAAATTAAAGTAAATTAATTTAAGTTTAAAAATTCTTGGAAGCTTGGCTTCGAATAAGGGTGAAAGCCCATTCAATAAAAACTTGGATTGAAGTAATTTGGAAAATGATTATTAATTTATAAGTATTGAATGTGCCAAGCTTAATAAATTGTTTTGAATGAATCTAATGTGGGGATGAGATTTAATGCAATGTACGGTTGATAAATAAATTAGAAATGAAATGAAATTAAATTCAGAATGAGTTGAAAATTAATTTAAGTAGATTATAACTGAAATATATACTCTTTTAAGCGAGTATCGCCGATTATATATAAAAACAATTGTCGTTGTTGCAAGCAAAAGAAATTAACATTCTTTGGGTTGAGAGAGATTTAATAAATTGGTTTTAAAATTAATTGAGGTAAATATGAGCTCGTTTGGGTTAAAAATCAATGGTATATAAGAAATTGAGTTGCAAACCATTGTAATTGAATGAAATGATATATAACTTGGTTGAAAGCAATTGAATTAGTTTTGAAAATATATAAATTGCTCATAGAAGTTATTTTGAATGCATTTCCTTTAGAATTGAAGTGTTATAGTTGTTTGAGTAAGAGAGATGTTATAAACTTCAAATAAATAGTATTATATGTTTAAATTGAGTAAGTACAGGTACCCGGAGGCCGTTTGGCTGGTTTGGATTGCGCTAATTGCTTAAATTAATAAGCTGCTCGCTTAAAATGCTAAATAAGGTACGCCTACGCAATAAAAATAGGAAATATGAACTGTTTTTTCTTTTTCCGACCGGGTGGGTCGATGTATATATATTTATATCTCTTGTCAAATTGCAAAAGCTCCTCCGTACAAAGGAGACTCTGCCAAAATTTTCCGAAAATTTTGGGAGTTAGAATTTTTTTTAAAATTTTGGAAAATTTTGTTAACGACAAACAATTTCAAATTGGAAATTAAAATAAATTAGTAGACGAAACTACTATGAACCAGTTATAAATGAAAATTAAAATTCAATGCTCAAATTAAAGATGAATTGAATTCATATGGTAATGGGAAAGACTAATTTGAAATAGGTATGAAACATATGTGAGGGAATGTATAAAATGATTAAAAGGTTACAATTAGATATTATTGCTTGATAAGATATGCAGGTATAAAAAGGGAAAAGAAATTTGGATTTGATTCCAAAAGATAAATTTGTATTGCCCGACAAAAAGGTACGTATTTAAATTTCTAGATGAAACTAGATTGGGTTTTTGATGTAGCCACTTGGCTTTTGTTTTCTTTTGGAATTTGGGAGCCCGTAGAGGCCTTTTTGTAGTAGTACCGAGCTAGCCGCGCAAAGGAGACGCTGGCAAAATTTTTCGGGAATTTAGAGAGTTAGAAAAATTTTGAGAAAATTTTGATAATTCAAAATTTGGTTTTTAATTGAAATTTAGGCGAATAAGCAGAGGGATGTTGTTTGAAACTATAGGAGGTTTTGGGAAGTTGGTTAAGAGGGTAGTGGATCTTTAATAGAGGATAGTTGGTAGGAGGTTGAATAGTGAGTTTTGGAGAAGGTAAACGGGTATTGGACCATTCTTCCTATCTAGTAATTTCGGGGACGAAATTCTTTTAAGGGGGAAGAATGTGACGACCCGGAAATTTTAACGAATTAAATTGGAATAATTAATTGTTTTTAAAATAGTTAAAAGTTAATTTTAACTTGAATTTGAAATATTAATATTTACTTGACAATTAATCATTGAATTATATAGTTTAAATCATTGAATTTAATAATTGAAATTGGGTAAATTATCGAATCTGTGATTCTTAGCCTGTTTAAAATAATTTAAAGGCTTATAAAATCTATAATGATGATACTGAAGATAAAAGAATGGTTGAAATTAAATTTAAAGGTAATTTGTTCAATTTAATAATATATCGTTTAAATTGGAATTTAAAAATAGCCTTCCGAGGCATAGTCTCGGAATTCGACGAACCAGTTCCATTGGATCCGTAATACTTAGTTATTACCGAATTTCAATTTTCGTAGCAATCGGAGTTGTCGTTTGACCCTGGTAGCTCAAAACGCTTAGATTTATTTTAATCAATTTAATTTAAAATTGGTCGTTTCCTTCTGTAACTCACACATACGATCAAATTAGCCTCCGAAACATGTTTATTTGGGTTCGAAATGCGGGTAAAACCTTATAAACACCTGTCGGTATGTCTAATACGGGGTCCGAAATTTCGCGTTATGTTTAACAAGACGTTTGTAAATTTTATAATGTAATAAATTTAAAGGTGCACTGGTCAGAGATACTTTTTTTTCTTTCCAACAAGCGTATTCGAGAAGCCGTTTCCAAGTTTTAATACGTCTTCGTCTCCTTCCTTATCCGGGCATCAAAACAATTATTTCAAACGAGAAAAAAAAAGAGAATGGCTATTTCTTCCTTCATCTTCAACTCTCCCTCCAGGCCGAAAAAATAAAATAAATTATCATTCGTTTCTTCCATAACCGAATCGTTTAAAAAAAAATCTTTAGTTCGTGCTCAATTCAGATCGAAATCGAGGGAGGGACTTGCGTGAATTTCTTCGTCCTCAGAAATCGAGTTCGAATTGGGATCAAATTCGAGATTTAGCCGTTCGAAAATCAATTGATCGATGGCAAAATCAATTGCGACCTGGGCAGCATCATATAGTAGTTTTCTTCGAGTGCGGTGGCTGCCGTTATATGGAAGGCAATGGCTTGTGGGTCGAGCTTGAGAGCGGCGACTCAAATTTGGGGATTCGAATTAGGGTTTGGGCTAGGGTTTCACCGAAGAGGCAAAGTCACCGTGGTTTTGAGGTCGTGCGTTCGATCTGTGCAATTCTGATTGGTAGGGGGTGCGCGAGCAGTGAGGAGGCACGTGCATCCGATACTAGGGATTCCTCTATCCTCGTGAAGATGCGGACTGCCTTGAGTTTTCGAGATGGTGGGGGAATCATAGCAGTAAGGTATATTTATTTTCTCTATTTAATCCTATGTATTGGATGCACGTATAGATTAGTGGTTAAACAGAGAAAAAAGAAGAGAGTAATTAACAGTAAAGGAAATTTAGTTTAAGTTTAATAATTAGTTGAAATTAAGTTTAGGAAACGAAAATTTAATTGATTGACTTAATTCAAATATTAACAAAATCATATAATTATTTATACAAGGTCGAAATCGAGGAAACTAAGGCAAGTTTGAGGTGGATTGCAAATAGGAGCAAAGGTGAGTAAATCACACTATGTTTGATTTATATTGAAATGTAATGTTTTGTTGGATGATTAATTTGTGTGGATGTGCACTGGTGATGGTGTGACTTAGATTTTGGTTGGTTCTCGAGTTAGTTGTTGCTTGACTCGAAATATTTGAGTTTAAAATTGTTTAATGTTAAAGCATAAAGAAGGAAATATTTCAATTTAAAGTTAATAAGGGGCTTAATAATTTTGATTCATTAAATTAACAGAATAATTAAAATGGATAATTAATTAATTCAAATAATTAATGATTTAGGTTAATTAATTTAGTAATAAAGGGTTGCTTTAATTCCGATTTAAGATAATTAATATAGTGTAAGCAATTCGGAATAAGCGTTGGATGATTTGATAAATAATTATTAAACGAAATTAATAAAATATAATTACTTTGCGAAATAAATCAGGAGATTAATTAAGATGATTAATTAAGGAGAAATTGATTTATGAATGAAGTAAATAAAGGATAGTTAATTATCGGTTGAGATAAATCAAGAATGATTAATATTTATGGTTTAATTAATGATTAATGTAATTAAATTAGATTAGAATAATTCGAAATGTAAACGAAAAATCATCAAATTTATAAAATCAATGATGTATTCAGAAATTGATTCGTTAAGAAATAAATCACTATAAGTGACTTATGGGAAGTTAATTAATATAAGCAATTATGGACTAATATAATCCAATAATTAATTAATTCCTGAGGTAATTCAGATTATTTATTGAACTTGGGTTAAGACGAATTATTTTCGTGAAATGAATTAAAGATAATTACTTGAATGGAATTGGAAGATAATTAAATCCAGGGTAATTAATTACGATGAATGAATATGGAGAGTTGATTAATTAATTGGTTTGGAAATCCATTAATGAAGAAATCTAAGAAATCGGGGTGTGAAATTCAATTTGAAAATTGAATTGGCTTGTATGCGATTAAGCTTTGCTTGTGGTTGATTGAATGGTATTGGATGCTTTGAATGAGTTGTTATCTCTGTTATCAAGTGAATGTGTTTTCGTATGTATAACTTGGGATAGGATGACATGAGACTCGAAGAGGTCGGAATTGGGTATTGGGAGATACCCGAAACCACTTCGAATTTCTTATAAATTAATATGAGAAAATTGATAGTTTGAAATGATTGGACTCAAATGAATTGGATTATTAAATCTAATTTTGATACTTAGGAAACTTATTTGAAAATAAGTTATGTCTATAACAAATTGTGATTTGTAAAATTTGTTGAGTTACCCGGGTTTTTATATTGGTTGTTGCTTGGTATTCCATGTTAGATGGATTACTCACGCTGGTTTCCAGCCTGACCCGGGTGTTACTTTGGTGTAATGCTCGGGTCAGACCGAGCATTACAGATTTCCAGGTAGGTACGTTCTGGAGCTCAGGAGACGAGCTGGATGGCAAGGGCGTATAGAGTATTTCCGCTGTGTTTATATTATAGTAAATCTGAGTCATGATAATTGTATATGTTCAGTGACTGTATATATGTGAAACTCTGATGTATATTAAATATAATCGACAGGTATAGTATTCTTTTGTAAACTGTTATTATTTATTATTATATTTTATCCGCTGCGAATGTGAGATTGTGGTGTTTCTGTTCTTCTTCTTCTATCTCTTTCTTCTTTTTCATAACTATCTGGAATTTTTGGGTAAAAAAATTTCGGGTCGTTACATATAGTCTGTGCAACTCTATCAATAGGGATCTTTAAACACTCATACAGAACAACTCGACACGATATTGTTTTAAAATCAGGTGAATGAAATAATTTTACCCAAACTATTTTATATATAGAAAGAAATAATTTTTTGTAAATTATTATAGTATATGGTTGCTTAGTTGTTAGGAAGTGATAATATTAAATTATTATCATTAAAGTTGAAAAAGAAATTGAAATCGTAACTCCAAAGTTTAGAAATAAAATCCATATACAAATGGGAATTGTAAATGCAAATGTAATTTATAATTTGGATTGATTTCAAAAATTATATTTGAATGTTGGAAAGACTCTGGAATTCTATATAAAATATTTATAAAATATAATTGATTTTGACAACTTATAAATTTGAAGTTGTTAAAATAAAATTTAACTTGAAGAAAAGTTCGAATTAAAATAGTTTGATTTTGGAAATAATTGATTTCAAAAGTGATCTTGAAATAGTGAGAAATTGTTTAAAATTCTGGAAGATTTATTAAAAGTGTTTATGAGTTGACAACTTATATAATTTGAATTTTGATAGAATGAATTTAACATAAAGAATTGAGTTAAATTGAAGTGAATATGGAAACAAAATAAGTGAGAAAACTTATAGAAGTTTAAAATTGTATTTGAATTATGTTAAATAAGGTGAAGGAGAAAAATAAATTTGGGAATGAACTAAAGAATAAAACTGAAATTGAAACTGAATATTGAAAACCATTTTGAATTATATGAAATAAAATGACGTTGTAAAATTAGTTTGAAGTGAGCTAAAGATAATAAAGGTGGATATTAAAAAAAAGTAGTTTGAGATAAAATGAATTGGAATTTGTAATGAACTAGTAAATGAAACTAATTTAAAATAGCGATATGAATCAGTTGTGAATGAAAGATAGTTGATGAAATTCAATATTTAGAAGGTAAATAAAATCGAAACAGAATTGAAGGTGTAAATTGAATTCAAATGAAACTGAAGATGCAAGATTGAATGAAAATGGATATATATATAACTTCAATAGTGAAGTAAAAATGGTATAAGTAAGTATTCAAACTTTTGTAATGGAATGTGCAAAATGATTTTCGAATATAGAAACTTGATATGGTTGTTAAATAGCATACAGTGTGTTGCAGGAAAAAGATAAATTGGAATTTTATTTCGAAGATAAATTTAAAGTGCTAAAAAAGGTATGTATTTGAATTTCAGTATGAAATTTGATGACTTTCTTGTCTAGCCGCTTGGCTTTTCGTTTTCTTTTTTTGAAGCTGGGGGCTTGTGATGCCATTTTGTAGTCATACCGAGCTAGCCCCACAAAGGAGACGCTGGCGAAATTTTTCGAAAATTTAGTGAGTTAAAAAAAAATTGTAAAATTTTTGAAAGTTTAAAATTTGAATTGTGAAGTAAACAATGTTGTTTGGGAACGATGAAGGATTTTTGGAAGTTAGTTAAAGTAATAATGGTATTTAACAAAAAGATTGGTTTTGGCAAGTTGATAAAACTGTTTGGTTTTGGGTAAATAGTAAACGGGTAAGGTCCATTCTTCTTAACTAGTAATTTCGGGACGAAATTCTTTTAAGGGGAAGGATGTGACGACCCAGAATTTTTGAACATTAGAAAATGATATATTTAATTGATTTTAAATATTGGAAGTTATTTTTAACTTGAATTTCAAATATAACTATGAATTTGGCAATTAAAATTTGTTTAATTTAATAATATGGAATTGGGTAAAAATTTGAATCTTCGATTTTAAGCTTGTTAAAAATAATTTGATGGCTTAGAAAATTCATATTGATAATATTGAAGATAATGGAAGCTTCGGGATTGAATTTTGAAATGATTTGTTCAGTTTTGAAAATTTAGCGTTTAAATCGATATTTAGAAATAGTCTTCCAAGGCACAGTCTCGAAATTCAACTAAACCAGTTCCATTGGTTTCATAATATTGTATTATTATCGGATTTCAATTTTCATAGCATTCAGAGTTGTCGTGTGATCATACGATGACCAAACGTGCTGAAATTTAAATCGAAAATTCGATATTTTAACTGGTTTAGAAAGTTATTTTCTCCATATGATAGAATTTGGACCCGAAACCTTTTCCATTGTATTCGGAATGGATGTATAACATTGTAAATGCTTGGCGGCATGCTTCAATTGGAGATCAAGATTTTGAGTTGCGTTTATCAAAGCAATTTGAATTTAATTTAAAATTTAAAATATTTATAAACTTTGCAGATTCACATTTATTCTCACATCTGAGATTTTTGCCGTCGTTCCAAATGTCATAATGGCAGATCTTCTTCAAAAACGTGTCCTTCATCTCAACACGCGTCGTTTCTAAAATTGATCGGCGATAAAAAATAGATCGTTTCAAAACGAAAATCAAATCGTATTCAAAATAAAACAAGGGCCGAAAAAAATTCTTCTTCAAAAATCAATTCCCCAGTTCAACGCAAATGAAAAAAAAAAGAAATCAATGGTGCACATTCAAATGGGAGGGGCGACGATAGACACAGTCAACTATGGCATGTAGGATAATTGCGCAGGCGATCTTGAAATCGAGAAGCGTAGCCCGATGTTGAAGACTCGAGTTCGAATTGTAGATCGGCTTACGGTGCAAATTGATGAGAGGGCATGGCGACGCGGTAACTTTGGGGGTAGGTGCGTGCAACTGGGTCGGTCGAATTTAGGAGGCGTCGATGGCGAGCGACTGCGCGACCTATGGTTTTAGCGATGGGATGGTTGCGGCACGTACTAGCGACGAGCGTGGTGATGATCGTAGTTCGCGAGCATGCGTGGTGGTCGAGCTTCGAAGTTAGGGTTTGGATCCTCAACCGCGTGCGCATCTGGGTGAGGCCAAGGTATAGCCGTATATGCTATTTTATCTTCAAATTTTTTTATACATATACAGAAAGAAAATATTACAGTGTGATTTGTCGACGGATTTATATGCATGAAGAAAATTTTATACTATTTTATCACGTTAGAAAACAATATATATATATATATATATATATATATATATATATGAAAAAGGATTTTTTTATATAAGATTTTAAAATGTTGAAGGATTTTATAAAAATAATTTAAAATTTGTAAAAGTTATTTTATTAGTATTCGAATATAGTTTATATAAATATATATGTATATAGAGAGAGATTTTTGGAAATTTACATTTTTAATGCTTAAAGTTATATGAAAACTTGATTTTTATTTTTGTGTATGTAGTTTCAAAAATAAAAGAAAGTACATATGCATGCATATATTTTGATTCATTCAGTTATATCAAAAATAATCTATTAAGGTGATAAATTGTTAAATTAACTTATCCAAATTATTTTAGTTATCAAGAAATAATTTAAAAGAAAATAGTTTAAAATTAAAATTTATAGCTAAATTAAAATTATTAGTTGAATTAAAACTATTAAATGATAAAGCGTAGCTAAATTAAAATTATCAGTTGAATTAAAACTATTAAAATTAAAATTTATAGCTAAATTAAAATTATGCGTGGGGATGATCGTAGTTCGCGAGCATATATGGTGGTCGAGCTTCAGAGTTAGGGTTTGGATCCTCAGCCGCGTGCGCATCTGGGTGAGGCCAAGGTATAACCGTGTATGCTATTTTATCTTCATAATTTTTTATACATATACAGAAAGAAAATATTTTCAGTGTGATTTATCTGTGGATTTATATGCATGCAGAAAATTTTATACAATTTTATCATGTTTGAAAACAATATATATATATATATATATATATATATATATATGAAATAGGAAATTTTTTATAAAGGATTTTAAAATGTTGAAGGATTTTATAAAAATAGATTTAAAATTTGTAAAAGTCATTTTATTAGTATTTGAATACAGTTTATATAAATATATATATATATACACACACAGAGAGATTTTTGGAAATTTATATTTTTAGTGCTTAAAGTTATATGAAAAATTGATTTTTATTTTAGTGTATGTAGTTAAAAAATAAAAGAAAGTATATATGCATGCATATATTTTGATTCATTCAATTATATTCAAAATAATTTATTAAGGTGATAAATTGTTTAATTAACTTGTCCAATTTATTTTAGTTACCAAGAAATTATTTAAAAGAAAATAGTTTAAAATTAAAATTTATATCTTAATTAAAATTATTAGTTGAATTAAACTATTAAATGATAATTTGTGTTTCCATTGATTCAAATGTTAATAAAATCATACAATTGTTTATACAAGGTCAATATATGAAGGAAACAAACTAGAAATGGATTGCAAATGAAAATGGGTTGCATGCATTATAAAAGGTGAGATCTTCTCACTCAATCAAATATTTTTCTGGTTTAAATTTTAAACAGTCAAAATTGAAATTGTTGATTGTATGCTTGGATGATTAATTTATTATTAGTCATATTAATTTAGACCCTATGCGCCGCATAATAGCGGGTGATATTATATTAAACCCATATACCGCAATATTCCACCTCGAAGTGGAATTGGTATTATATATGTATTTGGAGTGATTGATATCCCGCATTATATAGAAGATGAGACCTTATGCAACGCATAATGGCTGATGATATTTTATAAATCCCATATACCGCGATATGCCACCTCAAAGTGGAATTGGTATTTAATTGTTGTGGTAATGTCTGTGGATGTTGGGAAACATGCTGGAGGGATCCAACTGGATTCCTCAAATGATTGAATTTGTTTCAAAAATTTGTTTGTTGATTTGTTTATAATCTGTGTGTGAATATATTATGATTGAAACCGTTGAAGGCTATAATTTAGCCGAATACATTTTCGATATCGTAGGATACCAGAAAGAAATAAAATTGGATTTTTGAAATTCAAGTAAAAAATTTATAACAAATTCATTTAAAGAATTGGGTGAATTTAAAAGAAGAAATTTTAAATAGATAAAGTTTTATTTTTTGAAAACCTATTAATTAAATTCCAAAATATGGGAAAGGGTTTTAATAAATGGGTTTTGAGTAATATTGTTTAATAGTTGAAGAATTCATTTAAAATTCGGATTTTAAATAGTTTGGAAGAGATAAAGGAATTTATTTTAAACGGAAATAAATTTAGAAATTAAATCTGGGATTTAATTTGGAGTTGGAATGAATTTAGAAATCGATCTGGGATTTAATTTGGATTTGAAATAAATTTAAGAAATCGATTTGGGATTTAATTTGGAGTTAAAATAAATTTTAGGAATCGATTTGGAAATTTGATTGGTGTTTTGGAAATAAATTGGGAAATCGATTTGAAATTAATTTGGTGTTAAAAATAAACCTTTGGGAAATTGGTATGAAAATTTACATGTTGATTGAAATAAATTTAGAAATCAATTTGGAATTGGATATGGTAATTGAAATAAATTTGGAAATAAATTTGAAAATTGATTTGGTATTGAAAGTGAACGCTTGGGAAAACGATTTGAAAATCGAATATCAGTGGATATTTAAATATTTATAAAGGGAAGGGGAATTTGTTTTAGAAATATGTATCAGTTTATTTTTAAAAGTGTGAAAAGATATCTGCGGATTTGGAATGTAAAATTTAAAATAAATCGAGGAAGGTTTATTAATTGACGTAAATGAACCATTTTGTAATGGAAAGAGAATTCTTCCCTGGAAAGCCGAGTATATTTTTAAAGTAGCTTTTGTAGTATAAATTAGAAGTTTCTAGAAATTTATTTGAAAGAATATTATTGGAGAAATTAGTTTTGGAAATTGTTTTAAATCTTTAATGTAAAGATTTATTTAATTAATTATAGAAAGGATTATTTTAAAGATTAAATTGATATTGGATTTAGAAAATATTTATTTAAATATTTATACTCTATCTCCTAATTTTATTTTAAAACTAATTTGGACTTGATGTTTTTATATAAGATATTGATATAAAATTTCATAACTAATATTTTAAATAGAGTATTCCGAAATAGTTTTTATGTTTCCAAATATATGTTTTTGGATAAGTAATTTAAATTATTTTAAACTATTCGGATTCGGCAAATTTTCAGTGGAAATGAATAAATATTGGAAATGTTTTCCGCGTAAGGAAAAAAAAATGATTTGAAATTTGTTTTCAAAGTATTGAAGTGTGGAAAATTATTTGAAATTTGTTTACAAAAGATTGAAAGGTGAAAAGTGATTTGAAATTTGTTTTCAAATAGTTGAAGTGTTAAAATTATATCTTGCGAAGATTTTTTTAAAAAAAATTGGGCAAAATAATTTAAAATCTTGGTGATTATTGTGAATATAGATTGATAGTCAAATAATCGACTATTAATATTGGCCTTTAAATGGCATTTAAATTTCGATGTGACCGAAGGTCGGATTCCAAGAAACCCACATCGAACCTTTGTGATTGTGATGGATCTTTTGTTTAAAAGATCAAAATGGAAAGTTTTTGTGATTTGTTTGAATATGAATGTAACACTTATTTTAAAAATAAGCGCACATTATTTGCATTAGCCGGGAGAGGACCTTGTGTCATAAAACCCATTCCGAATAATGATATGACGAAATGGGATTGCATTTGAAGATGGTGGTTGAAGACCGGGTATTTTCAAAAGTGAAAGGATTGCCTGTCAAATGTCTCTACACCGGGTTGTTCCGGTATAGAGATTTTATCACCCTCTGTGATGGGGATTCCGGACGTGATTAGTGAATATCCGGATTCCAAGGGCTTCTTTGAAGTGCCTTCGGTTCCGTTCGATCTCGGAACGGACTTGTATGGATTTGTGTCTGACGTTACACTTTGAGATGTAAAGCTGGTTTTTATCAAATACATTTCTATTGGTGGCGGAGAATTTATTCTCTTAGCTTAACACCCTTCTCTGAGACGTATGAGCTCAGAGGTTATGTAGTTGATGGATATTAGTGATATATTCCCAATTTGGTAATGCGGCATACTAAGTGTTGCTGATCATTGGTTGATCAAAGAATGGCTTTTGTGAAAAGCGTAGCTTTGTGGGACGAGACTTCGTCGGACCTCACATCCCTGAAATGGTCGAAACAGGAAGGATGCAGCAAGGTTATAGGGGGTAGCGCCTCTTAGGGTATGTTCATTTCCTTCTGGATAGAGGTGGTATCATGGTATGGAGCCCAGATACTTGACCTATGTGGTTAATGCAAGTTATTACTTTGTGGTTGTTGGTATTGAGGATCCTCGAATAAAGGTTGTTTACGACCAATGGATGGCATACTCGTGTAGTCGTTACCTATTTTTGTAGAGGTAACCCGACCTTTTGTTGGCAGAGATCCGGTTAGGTTCTCTCTGCGTTCCTCCAAAGGCGTACCCATGTGGCCCAAGAAGTTCCTTAGCCTGACCATTTGTTGGAAATTCATTCTCCAATACGCGCCTCGTACGGTTTTTGTTGTAGAACCTGCCATCTAATATGGTAGCTATAGTAGGCATGCTATAATGGTACGCATGCTGGCTAAGATTAATATTATACTTGTAAATGTTTTCCACTATGCACTAATGATAATATTAAAAATAATTTTTCGTATCAAGCATGTATGACTATCATAAGGGGAAATCTGCCCCAAGTGTGCGATTGCATTGTTTATGTGCCGGGAGGCCTTATGGTAGTTTTATTTTTCAAAAAAAAAAGCATTGTGAATTTCCTTTATTCCTCTATTGTTTCCTTTTGTTGAAAATAACCATTTTTAAGATCTCACACCAGTCCCATGACTGACCTGGAGTTTATTGTTTCCTTTCTAAACTCTGGGTGCCCACAATTTTCCACGCGGGCAGCCTAGAGTCAGGGTATTAGTTTTTCTAGAGCGATGTCGGAAAAGAGATGCTGTGAAGATCAGGTGCAAGCTGGATGGCGATGCATATCGCTTGTATATGTAGTATTTCTTTTCCGCTGTTTGTTGTTGTAAACGCTGATAATGTGATGTATGTATAAACCAATATAGTTCTTTGTTTTAAAGATTATTCATTTATCTATTATATATTGTTCTGCTGCGAAATGTGAGATTCTGTTATTGTTTTTGTTTCTTCTTCTATCTTCTTCTTCTGAAACCCTAACGGTTAGATTTTCTGGCATTTCGACTGTGCGGCATTGGATACAGTGGACGTATTGATGTCGACTTTCGGACATCGAAAAATACGGTCATTACAATTTTGGTATCAGAGCATTTGGTTAAGCGACAACCCTGGCTCTGGTGGGGCTTACTCATTAGAGATAGAGTCAGCAGTACTCTAGAATGATTTTGAGTGTAATAATAGATATGAGCGTGTATTTGTAAGTGAGTATAAAAAATTGTTTTATATTGTGATGATTGGTTTATTGAGTAGTATATGGATTCTGGTCGATATAGTCTGTACAACTCTATCGATAGGGATCTCTAAACACTCGTACAGAACAATTCGACACGATATTGTTTTAAAATCGAGTGAATGAAATAATTTTACCCAAACTATTTTGTATATAAAAAATAATAATTTTTTGTAAATTATTATAGTATATGGTTTCTTGGTTGTTAGGAAGTGATAATATTAAATTATTATCATTAAAGTTGAAAAAGAAATTGAAATCTTAACCCCAAAGTTTAGAAATAAAATCCATATACAAATGGGAATTGTAAATGCAAATGTAATTTATAATTTGAAATATATTCCAGAGACATATTTGAAAGTGGATTGAAAAGATTCGAAATTGGAAATTTTGGAAATTAAATTCCATTGAGTTTGAAAATGAATTTTAAAAGGTTTTGGAAAAGTGTTTTGAAGGGATGAAAGCACTAAACTCTTTTCGATCGCTGGAAAATAACTTCGGTGATGACTGCAGCATCATCGATGTTCACTTTCGAGTTTCTAGGACAGGAATTGCTGCCAAATAGTTTTGAATGGAAGTTGTTTGGGAAAAAAATGGGGTTTGGTTTTGGAAATTCAAAAGGATAATTTGGATTGATTTCAAAAATTATTTTTGAATGTTGGAAAGACTCTGGAATCCTATATAAAATATTTATAAAATATAATTGAGTTTGATAACTTATAAATTTGAAGTTGTTAAAATAAAATTTAACTAGAAGAAAAGTTCGAATTAAAATAGTTTGAATTTAGAAATAATTGATTTCAAAAGTGATTTTGAAATAGTGAGAAATTGTTTAAAATTCTAGAAGATTTATTAAAAATGTTTCTGAGTTGATAACTTATATAATTTGAATTTTGATAGAATGGATTTAACATAAAGAATTGAGTTAAATTAAAGTGAATATGGAAACAAAATAAGTGAGAAAACTTATAGAAGTTTAAAATTGAATTTGAATTATGTTAAAAAAGGTGAAGGAGAAAAATAAATTTGGCAATGAACTAAAGAATAAAACTGGAATTGAAACTGAATATTGAAAACCAATTTGAATTATATGAAATAAAATGAAGTTGTAAAATTAGTTTGAAGTGAACTAAAGATAGTAAAGGTGGAAATAAAAAAATAGTAGTTTGAGATAAAATGAATTGGAATTTGTAATGAATTAGTAAGTCAGACTAATTTAAAATAGTGAAATGAATCAGTTGTGAATGAAAGATAGTTGATGAAATTCAACATTCAGAAGGTAAATAAAATCCAAATAGAATTGAAAGTGTAAATTGAATTCAAATGAAATTGAAAATGCAAGATTGAATGAAAATGGATATATAACTTCGATGGTGAAGTAAAAATGGTATAAGAAGTAAGTATTCAAACTTTTATAATGGAATGTGCAAAATGATTTTTGAATATAGAAACTTGATATGGTTGTTAAATAGCAAACTGGTGTGTTACACGAAAAAGATAAATTAGAATTTGATTTCGAAGATAAATTTGAAGTGATCAAAAAAGGCATGTATTTGAATTTCAGTATGAAATTTGATGATTTTCTTGTCTAGCCGCTTGGCTTTTCATTTTCTTTCTTTGAATCTGGGGGCCTGTGGTGCCATTTTGTAGTCATACCGAGCCAGCCGTGCAAAGGAGGCACTTGCGAAATTTTTTTGAAAATTTAGGGAGTTAGAAAAAAAATTTGTAAAATTTTTGAAAGTTTAAAATTTGAATTTAAATTTAAATTTGAATTGTGAAGTAAACAATGTTGTTTGGGAACTATGAAAGAATTTTGGAAGTTAGTTAAAGTAATAATGGTCTTTAACAAAAAGATTGGTTTTGGCAAGTTGATAAAACTGTTTGGTTTTGGGTAAATAGTAAACGGGTTAAGGTCCATCTGTAAGGACCCGAAATTTTGAACAATTTAAATTGACAAATATTTAATTAATTTTAAATATTTGAATGATGGTTTGACTTGAACTTCAAATTATCAGAATGAATTTGGCGATTAAATTTTAGAATTTAATCTATTAAAAGTTGAATAAAAATTTGAATCTTTAATTTTAAGCAGATTAAAAATTATTTAAAGGCTTAGAAAATTTACATAGATAATACTGAAGATAATAGAAGCTTCAAAATTGAATTTGAAAGTGATTTGTTCAGTTTTGAAATTTTATCGTTTAAATTGAATTTAAAAATAGCCTTCCGAGGAATAGTCTCGGAATTCGATGAAACCAGTTCCATTGGGTCTGTAATGTTGAATATTACCGGATTTCAAATTTCGTATTGATCGAAGTTGTTATGCGAGCATATGATATATGCAAACGAATGTAGTATAGATAATGATGTTTTAAAAAAAAAGGAATAAATTTTATCAATACAAAATAAAAAATATATAATAAAATGTAAACAAAGTAAAGTGAATATCTATTGTACAAGCTAATAAATGCAGCCACCATTTTAAAAGCAAAAGAAATAAATATACTCAAGTATATAAACAAAACCAAAGCAACATCATCTCAGCCTATAAACAAATGAAAATAGGCAACCTATAAATAAGTAGGCAATACAAGAACAGAGTATAAAAGAAATAATATCTAGGTATTACTGTACAAACAAGTGAACATGTGTATAAAAAAAGCAAACAAGTGCAAACATAATAAATGCAGCCTGTAAGTAGTAATGCAAGGTAAGGTGGAGACATAAAGTACTTAAGCATTGAATGCTTACATCTCAACAAAAATAAACTAAGTCAATTCGAAAGACACTTCAGCCACCATGCAAAGAGAAAAATCTCTGTCCTATGTTGTATAAACAAATAGCACCCTTTACAAAATCTTTTCTCTATATGCACACCTATTCCATTTCATTCAACAATAAAACAAAGCTCGGTTCAGATCTTAAAAAAAAATACAATTCGAAAGAAAAAATGGCGGCGGCCTCGGACATCTTTTCCCTTGCTTACAAATTAGGGCTCGTCTATCTTCGTTCGTCTTCCTCTACAGTAGCTCGTTCGATCGATTCTTTGGCGCGTGCTCGTCAACATAAGGTGAGTAATTCTAGTTACTCACCTATCTCTAAAATGGTATTTCTGCAAATTCGATTTTATTTGGTGATTTTTGCGACTTCTTCCAATTTGTGCTTTTGTTGCTTGAGCAACTGATTCTTAAGGCTTGTTTTGATTTTGATGATGATTTCGTTCGTGTTAACCCCGTTTTCATTAACGAGTTAAGACTCAGGCCGACTCAACTGGTTACGACTTAATTAGCTAACGAGTTAAGGTTTGCGACGACTTAAAGGAATGGAACGACTCATAGGGGTTAACGGTTCACAAGGCAGGATGACTCAGTGGATCAACGACTCAATAAGTTCGCGACTTATCATATGAGACGACTCAGTGGATCAACGACTCAACGAGTTTATGCCTTAGAGGAGCAGAGTGGTTTAACTAGTTAGTGGTTTATGGGGCAGACCGACTCAGGGTTTCCAACGACTCAGGGTTTCCAACGACTCAAGGTGACTAACGACCTATCATAAGTCGTTGGCGACCTAAGCATACGAGGAACAAGCTCAATGCCATTTCATCTATGCCACTGTTTGTTGACTCGTGATATGTGAGTCGGTCACGGTTCATCCTGAGTCGGTCACGACTCATGACTTGATCAACAATTCCAGCCCAGAAATTTGCCTATAAATACATGGCCACCTCCAACATTCAAAGGACTTTTGGGCTCATTCATTCCAAGCGCCGTTACTCTGCTGCATTCTAAACTACTCCAACACTTAAAGCTTTTGAGATATAAAGAACGCCTCAAGGAACTTCACGAAGAAATCATACATGTCCAACATGAGTTCAAAGATTTGGATCGACATTGAAGTTTAGGCTACTTGTTCTAAGTCACTTGTAACTCGAAGTGTGTTGTAATCAAAGTGTAATTGCATCGACTTGTAATCAAATCGTCAATAAAGATATTCAAAGTGGACGTAGGCTCTCTCTTAAGCCGAACCACTATAAAATTGCTGCTGTTTACTGCTTTTTCGCTATTATCTGCTTATAATCTGTTCCCGAGCTATCGGGTGGTGCTTTCACAATTTCACTTCATACACCGGGGTGTTAGCGTTCAAATTTTAGCGTTAACAGTTCGTTCTTTTGCCTTGGTCTTCACGGAGTTGACTTGATTGTGAACAGCGTATATTTTCATCTTGGTTTTGCCAGTTGACATTTTCTCTTGGCACTTGAAACTGGGTGTAGTGGTGATTGCCTCTGGCTTCCCTGGTATTCATATCTGACTATAGTTTTATGAATGAGTTTTGATCTGAGATAAGTATAATGTTTTTGTGATGTATACATGCTGTAATGAGTGCCAAACCCAGCTGTTCAACCTGGAAAAAATGGATTGTTTTAAACCCAGCTATCTCAAACATAAGTATAAATCTTGTTCTCATCATCTAGTTAGTTTGAAATTAAGACTCCAAAAGGAAGATGGATTGTTTTCGCATGTAGATTATTCTAAAAAAATGTTTTATTAAGTAAATCAAAGCATAAGAAGATCAAGGACATAAACAAGTCAGATCAGAGGAGCAACAGCTCATCATTTTTTTTACTGTGAGTAACATCACTTCACAACAAATTTAGACGTATACTTCTGATGCATATATGTATGTGAATGAGTGAGTTTATTTCTTTATATAGATATGCCTTGTAAATAATGAATAATCCTTGAATGCAGGCTGTTATCATATACACTGTCTGTTTTGAGTTTTCCCCATGTCTTGTTTTGATTTAAAAATCATGCTCTTTGATATACTGATTTGTTGTAAGATTAGAGTCAAGACAATATTGGTTGTTATATCCTAAACTAAAGGTTAGATAATATCTCTGGAAAAAAAAATCAAAGAAACTGATTTAAGTTTTCTTTTTTAAAAACCCAGATTAGCCCAGAGTTTTCTAAAACAAAGTTTAAATGTATATAAGTCACTGTTATAATTAAGTTACTATTTTGCTGATCCATTTCTTAGTGAAATCTGATCAGTTTGGTTGTGAAGATTTGTTCAACCTGGTTTGTTCATTGTCTTGCATACATTTATATAAGTGTGCATGTTTTACTGCACTGTTTAATTTTACCTGTTACTCTTGGAGTATATTGATATTCATGTCTGCACTTTGATCATATATATTGTTTGCATTTCCAGTTCCATTTAGTTGACTCTGTTTCAACTTCACTTCATGTATATACTACTTGGTTGTCATTGTATATGCTGGATATTCACTTCATCTTGTTGTGTTGTCTCTGTTTCCACTCTGATCTGGTCTGCAATACTTGAAGTGGTCACTGACTTGAGTCTTGTTGCATTGGTTATCTCACTTGATTTTTGTTGAGCTTGTCACTGTGTTGCACTTGCTTGACCCAGTATGGTAGTTGTATATTTGCATACTAGAGTCAGTTGCATCCTCCCTGTAGTCATTCGCATGTCATAGTTGCATTCTCTGTCCATTGCAATGTTTTAGTGTATTGTCACAGCCCTAAATTCTTTATGACATGTATATTCATCAAGTTATTTCCTATGCATCCTCAATCCCTACTGTGTTTCAGTTACTTTGTTATGCGTGCGTGAGGAAAAGTGCTACTGCATCCATTTTTGTCTTTGCATGTCTAACACATGCAAGATATACATGAATTCATGTCCACAGATATTATTTAGTTGCATACGTGTGTGTGAATGAGGGTGTACCATCTTGGCTTGTGACATCCCGGAATTTTGACCCTATTATTATAATAAGTTTTTAATCTAATTTAAATAAAATATAAGATTTTCATTTATAAATAAATAAGAATTTGGATATTATTAGTTGTATATGGGTTATAAAAGAATTTATAATTTCAAAATGTAAAATAGACTCTTTCAACAATATTCAAAAATAAATCTGTTTTATTCAATTAAATTAAAATTTATATATTAATGACATTTCATATCAAAAGTATAAATGTAGTTAATAATGATGAGTATAATAATACAATTCTTTTCATATTAAATATAAATATACAATACATTAGTGCAAATACATTAAAAATCAAATATTGCAAAGATTAAACTTTGAATAAAAATAAGACCAAGAAATGTTTCTGACAACAATTTTTATAATTAAAATAAAATAAGCTTATAAATATTTAATATAAGTATAACATAAAATATAGTTACAAACATTAATATACACAAACATAAGTACAAAACTATAATATGAATAAGATATAAATAGAAATGTTAACATAAGTATGAAGACAAAATAAAATAAGTTTGTCAACAAACATTTTTATTTCTATGTTAACATGAGAGAGCAAGAATACACATCAATAAAGCATTTTTGTACATACCAAAATCTGCAAGTAAACTGTATATGTATAAGAAAATAAATATTTACATCTAAAATAAGACAAAACAAAGTTTGTCAGTAAAACATAATAAGTATAAACCTTTATGAATACATCTTTGTACAAACTAAAAATCTGCAAATTCTTTCTATAGAGAAACTCAATTATAAGTGCCAGCAAAACACATTAGTACAAACCAAATTTGCAAACATGTTTGTATAACTCCTTGTGTCACCAAGCATTTAATTATGTGTTAACATAAGTAAAGACATAGGCATTTAATTAGCACACATTTATGTCTGGAAAAAATATATTTCAGTCGAAATATGCCTTTCATTTCAGGTCTTAGTACAAATAAAAATAAAGAAAATATTATATTGTGTTAAAGCTTATTGAAGAAGACACCATTATTGAAAGTTATATATATGTATTCATCATTTCTTATTTCATTGAGTTCAGTCATTAACTTATGATAACAAACCTGAGAAGAAGCGAAAGAAAATAAACAAAACTTCATATTTCTAGTTCAAATAAAATTCAGAAAGCAAAAGAAGTTTACTGGAATTCAAATTTGCAAACTGCAGTCTTATTTGTCCATCAACAACTAGCCTCTGTTTCAAGTTCCAACATTTTTTAGTGAGTAAACTATTTCTAATCCAACACTTATTTTTTAGTTTATGAAGATTTTGTTATGTGCATGTTAAAAGTTCTGGATTGCTTGCTAAATACTGTATGTTCTTATAGTTGTTCTTTCTGGTTTCAAGATTTCTGTTGAGTCAAAGAAATTAAAGAATATTTCATACTTTTATATGAAATCATCTCCTATAATTAGTAATTTAACTAAATAAAATTTGTTAAAGCTTCAGATTAAGGTTTAAAGTTGTTTTTAAGATAACTGTAAAATTTAAACACTGAAACTTCAACTTACAGTAAAAAGTAAATAATAATCAAAATTCGAATAGCATAAATTTTAAATTTGAATTCATATCTTGAAACAACACTCAGTAATATGATTTTTAAGACTAGAATTATAATTTTTAGTTAACTGTGTTTAGAGCAGTTCATCAGTAAACCATAAGTGCTATTTCATGAATTTCAGATAATTCATACAATAATTTTTGATGAAATTTTACATGAAGCTAGTATATTGATGGGAGATTAACAAAAAAATGTCAAAAAAATTTATGAATGCATGATTTTTGAGGATTGATTGGAAATAGGGTTTTTGGGTTCATTGTTTTGTGCTCTGTTCATTCGATGCTTGCGTCGACATGGCGCAACCGAGTGATGTGAAGTTTTGGGAGGAGTTAGGAGGTGATGTCGGCAAGCCACGGTCGAAGTCTTGACGTCTCAAGTGATCACGATCGTGTAGACGAGGTGAATTTGTCTACTGTGTTCGAGTTCCTTTTCAACTTTTTAGTCGAATTTTGATTTCATGAGTTTTGGGTTGAGATGGGCTTCGTATTCGAGTGAGGGGATGAGGAGAGGTTCGTTGGTGGTGTTGTGTGGCGATGGCGCGGTGGTGGACCGCCGTGCACGTGCATGGCGGCGGGGAGGTGCGTGTGGCTGTCGACTCGAGTGAAACTCGAGTTAGTGTGCTAGTTTCTTCGGGTTTTCTCTGGGTAGTTTTTTTTAGTGGGCGCGTGTGTTTATTTGTTTTAATAGTTTAAAACTTAAAAAAAGAAACAGATGAAGATAGAAACAGGGAAAGAAGAAGAGAGACAGAGAGGGATCGCGAGAGAGGTAAGGGATGGTCTCGTGTTCTACCCGAGTTGAGCACGATGTACGCTTCGGGTTTCCAATACCTGGAATTTTGTTAACTGTAATTTGAAGTTAAAGTAAAATAAGCTATGTATAAATTATATTATTAGTATTGACCAAATTGTTTAAGCCAAGTTGAACTTTAAGCTTTGCAGAAAACAAAAGGGAGTAATTAATTTAAATACAAAGTTAATTAAGTAGATAATAAATTTTATAATTATAATTTAATACATAGTCCAAATTTAATCAAATTTGTAATTAAAGATTTTAATGATAATCTTATATAAAATCATTTGTAATGAAGAATTTAATTAATCATTTGAAGTTGATTGATTAACAAATTGTATTTAACGAATTAATTAATTAATTGATGATTGAACGGTTAAGTTAATTAATAATTAATGATTAATTAAGCAATTAATAATAATTAAATGTGTAATTGAGTTTTATAATCAATAATTAAGATTATTGATTAATAATTAATTTATTTAGTGAATGATTAATAAGTAATTAATGAATTGAAATAAGTTAATTTACTAATAATTAATTAAGTAAAGAATAAAATATAATTTACTCTTGAGTATGCAATTAATTTTAAAATAAATCAAATGACATGTTGATATGATTCGATGATTCTATTTGATTGCCTCTGATGTTTATTTATATCTGTGATGTTCTATGATATTTTGGATATATCTGTGATGATTGTGTATGATTTATCTGTGTTAAATTATTATATGATTTATCGGATGTTATTTATCTGTGTTAAATTGCTATATGAATTCAATTATTGAATTTAAACTGTTTAAGTTAATTAGACAACTTGACCATTAAAATGGCGTTTGGATTTCGATGAGACCGGGATCGGGTATCCAATTGATATTCCGAAAACCACATCGATCCAAATTAAACGTCAGGTCGTGTAATCTCAAGTGAAGATCGAGATGGTGTTTTCAGAATGCAAGGGTTATCGTCGTTAACTCTGAGGTTGATTCCAAAACGAGTGTAACGAGATAATGCCTTCGGTTTCGTTCGAACCCAGAACGAACTTGTATGGATTGAATGCTTTCAGCACATCGTCAGGCGGACGATGAGCATTCTAAGAGATGTGTTCTCTAAAGGTAATCGCAGCCTCAAGCCTCAACAACCGGGAATGGCTAAAACAGGGGAGGTGCAGCAAGGTTAGGTGGGTCATGCCCAAGCAGGACGAGATATACCCCTGTCTAGATGTCCCTTTTTATTCGGGTGTGTGGGCAGTTGGATGTACACCAACTGCGGGGTTATCTTGTTCGGGACTGTTCAGTAAGGAATGGTTCCGGCCTTGTGTTGCAGGGGAGTTAGGGTGGCTCCTCGGTACTGTGATCTAGGCCACGTACTATGACGGGCGTTACCCCAGTAGCCCTGCCATTGTATGGGATCCAATTTCCAATAAGCGCCGTACGTTTTGATTGTGCCCAACTATGTTGGAATGTGAGATGTAAGCATTTCAGCTATTTCTGTATTTTACTTGAAACCCCTAGACACTATTATAATATCACTGGATTTCCTATAAAATGTTTTGGTTAGCGTAAGGTAAAACTTACCCGTATTTATTTGTGGGGAGTCTTACGTGATACCTTTGTTTTAAAAGGTTTTCAAAATTAAACAATTTAAACCGTTTACTCATACCAGACCCATGTCTGACCCCGAGTTTGTATTTTGTTTTTCATAAACTCTTGGGTACTCAAATTTTTTATGAGTAGCCAAGTGATAGGTATTCAGAGTATAGAGTTTTCTGGAGGAGTTGGAGCAGAAGACCAGACGTATGTAGCTATCTATAGTTCCGCTGTGTCGGTTAGTTTATGATATTTGAGATGTATGTTCTGACAGGTATGTATGTGAAAATCATGTTGTATGATATTGTATAACTCTGATGTATACATAACTATGTAATAGTTATGTTGATATATTATATTTTATTCCATTCCGCTGTGAGATTCTGATGTTGTTATTCTTTCTTTCTATTCTTTTCTATTTCTATCCCTTTCTTTCTTATTGATGACACGTCTTCCTGGGCGTAGGAAGCCGGGTCGTCACAGTTGGTATCAGAGCGCTAGGTTGAGTGAATACTTAGGCTCTTGAGTGATTTATTTCTTGAGAGAGCGTATTTGTAATTTTGATATATATATATATATATATATATATATATATATATATATATATATATTTCTACCTATTTATTGGGTTACCCGTTCAGGTTTTCCAATATAAGTTACAAAGGTAGATATGGTGGTGGTGTGTGTAACACGACTACCAATGGTTAGAGTTTTGAATATTTGTAGTTGGAGTGTATCTGTTGAGACTGTAGACCTATTACCGTCTCGAGTGAATTTGGGTGATGTGAGGATTTCATTGTTGGAATGTAATTTTGGGATGAGCTTGAGTTTGGATCTATCAGATGGATAGGAGCAAATCATGATATCTTGATATCTCAAGGTGTTGTAGCTATGTGATGAGACACAGTGATTTTGGATGACTCCGAAGATGTTTCTTTGGAACAAGTTAAGGAAGTATGTCTGTTTCAGAATTGTGACTAAGTTCAGTAAGGTATTTTTGTTTGATTGAGGCCCGAGTTTCTCGAAGAGCTTTGAATAGAAGTCTTTGGACATTGAGGTTAGCCCTATAGCTGGAAGTGTTCTGTGTACTGTCAAGAAGGTTTGTTGATTAGCAGTTTTCTTGAGATGATATCAGAAGTAGCAGAGTGGATTCATTTCTTCGATGGATTGACCCGAACAGTATATGGTTGTTCTGGATTGTGAAGGGAGAACAAACTTATTTGGGTAGAATCGCCAGAGTGTTGTGCGACAATTCTGGAATTCATTTGTATAATCTTTTTCATGGAGTTGAGACTTCTCAAGAGAAAGTGAGGAAATCGAAGTGGTTCAAGATTTTCCTGATGCTTTCGAAGAGGTCAAGTGTCTACCGCCACACCGAGTGATTGAGTTTCGTGTTGATTTGATTCCAGGGTAGTGCTGGTAGTTCAGCCTAGTTGGAGGATGGTTCCGAGAAAGGAAGTAGAGTTAGTCGAGCAAATTCAGGATCTTCTGGGAAGGAGTTGATCAAGCCTAGTTTGTTTTTTTTCTTGTTAGGATTCTGTGACGGTGTTGTCGCTAAATCAGATGGATCGATAGAGTATGAATAAGTTTGTTTTGGTATATATTCTAAGTTTGAGGAAGAGCTCAAGCTGTATTCGAGAATAGTGTTGGAGACACTGGGGAGGCATGTTTTGAAGGCGAGTTCTTTAAGTGCCATTTTTGGTAATCGAAAGTTATTTTTGGGGGACATTATTTTGGGTGAAGATATCTCTGTAGACCCAGCGAAGGGAGAATCTATTCTAGAATGGAAGCAACCGAGCAACCGATGGAAATTCATAATTTTCTGGTTTATCTGGCTACTACAGGAAAATTTATCAGAGACTATTCCAAGATTTCTTCACATCTGACTAAGTTGACAAGGAAAAGAGCTAATTTCAAATGGACAACCTGTAACGACCCAACTTCCAAACTCCAGGAAGTCGCATCGTTAAGAAGAAAGAAAGGGATAGAAAAGAGAAGAAAGGAAAGAAAGAAACAGACAACATCAGAATCTCACAGCGGAACGAACAAATTATAATATATCACATAAAACTTTACATAGTATCATATACATCAGAGTTAAACAGCTAATACAACACAAACTAGACAATTATAAACATCTGTCTAGCAATTACAATCCAAGTACATCAGAGAAAACAGATACAACTCAAACACAACGGAACCACTAAAAATATCTACACGCTGAAGCCTCCTGCTCCATTATCTCCTCCAGAAACTCGTCAAAGCAATCCTGAATCACTTGACTACTCATACATAATATGAGTACCCAAGAGTTTAATAAAACAGAAAATAAACACTCAGGTCAGACAGGGGTCTGGTGTGAGTAAACGGGGATAAAAGTTGCTTAACTTTAGAAAATCCTTTGAAAACAAAAGGTATCACGTAAGACTTCCCACACATAAACATGGAAAAGTTTTTACCTTACGCTAACCAAAACATTTGATAGGAAATCCAGTGATATTATAATAGTGTCTAGGGTTTTCAAGTAAATAAGAAATAGCCGAAATTGTTACATGATTAAATTCTAGCTACTAGCCACAAAAGTGGGTAATACAATCAAAACCGTAAGGTCTCGTATGGAAAATGGGTTTCTAACAATGGCAGGGCTACTGGGGTACCGCCCGTCACAGTACGTGGCCTAGATCACCGTACCAAGGAGCCACCCTAACTCCCCTGCAACACAAAGCCGGACCCATTCCTTACTGAACAGTTCCGAACAAGACCACCCCGCAGATTGGTCATCACCATCTGCCACACAGCCGAATATAAAGGGACCTCTAGACAGGGATAAATCTTGCTCTCCAGTGGGTGCTACCCACGAAGCTTTACTGCACCTCCCCTGTTTTAGCCATTCCCGGTTGATGAGGCTTGAGGTTACGATTACCTTTATAGGACATATCAATCTTAGAATGCTCATCGTCCACCTGACGATGTTCTGAAAGCATTCGATCCATACAAGTCGTTCCGGGTTCGAACGAAACCAAAGGCATTATCTCGTTACACTCGTATTGGAATCACCCTCAGAGTTAACGACGATAACCCTTGCACTCTAAATCTTCATCTCGAATCTATAAGTACTATTTCGTCAACTCATTACGGAATCACCCACAGAGTTATACTGACGTATAGCCCTTACACCTCGAGTCTTCACTTGCTCCACTTGGATTAACGACCTAATATTTAATTGGAATCGATGTGGTTTTCGGAGTTCCAAATATGGAAACCCGATCCCGGTCTCACGGAACCAAACGCCATTTTAATGTCCAAGTTGTACTTAAGGGTTTTAAATAATTAATTCATTTCATTATTATCTATTTCACATAGATAGATAAACCACATCTCACAATAGATAATCATATTCATATCATAAATAGATAATCTGTATCATCCATAACAGATAATCATCACAACCAAATAATCCATCACAAACCATCATACTTAAACCAAGCATTCATATCATACAGATACAACTAATCTCATTACTGAGATCACAACCATTCAATCAATAACATCCATAAGCAATGATTTATTAACCATCAATTATAATTAATTTAAAATGAATTAAATTAATTACAATCATCTCTAATTAATTTAAATTAAATTAAATTAATTACTCATTTAAATCCTGCTTAACATCCATCATTAATTAAACCAGTTAATTAATTATTCACTAAGTATTTGCCTTATTAAACATCTTTGACTAATCATTCACTAATTACAATAAGTAATTAGTCTTTAATTAATTTCACAAATTAATTAACCTTAATCATAAGTAATTAACATTTAATTACTCATTTGTTAATTAATTATAATTAATTATATTTGTCCTTAATTAATTACAATTAATTAATCACTTAATTTAATTATTACTTAATCAAACAATCCTTAATTACACCATTAATTATAATAATTAATGATCTCCAATATTTAAATAAATAACTTAATTAAAATTAATTACATTTAGTAATTACTCTAATTATTAATCACCTTGATTAATATTCAATTTAGTAATTAACTATCTTTAATTACTTATTTACAAATTAATTAACCAATAATTAATCATTAATTAATTTCTTAATTAATTACAAAAGAAATTATCCAAATTACTAACTACATTCCAGTAATTATCATTATTACTTCTCTAAGTAATCCTGCTCCACTAATTACATTAAGTAATTACATTCTTAAAATCATCAAATGATTTATTAAAATTAATTAAACTAAATTAATTAACTTAATTAAGTTATATATCAAAATTAATTACAATAAGTAATTAATTTCTTAATTACTTTAACAATTAATTATACTTAACAAATTTAATTAATTATATTCAATTAATTAATCTAGTTAATTATTAAAATTAATTACATTAATTAATTACTAAATTATCCCTAGATAATTATCACCATTTATTAATTGACAACATTCCAATAACTTCCTACTTAAGAAAATTTGAATTAGATTAATTATTAATAAATCATTTATAACTAATATTAATCTAAATCATTATTTAAAATCAAATAATTAAGTAAATCCTTAATTATCTTAAATATTTTCCAAAATAATTAAATTACTTATCAAATGACTCATTTATATCCAAAATATATTAAAACAATACTTTTCTAAATAAATTCAAATTCCATTTAAAAATTTAATATTTAAAATGTTTAACTATTTAAACATTGATCCAAATTAAAATAAGTAAAATTCTTAAAATAAAATGATAGTTTAAAGAACATTCATTACTTAAATATAAAGAAAGATTTCAAACAAATTTACTTGATTAAAATAAATTAATCTTTGAAAATAAATTGATTTTTTCAACTTTCAAATTTAAATTAACACTTCCTATTTTAATTCAATACTAATGTAAACTAAATTCTTTCAAGTTTAAAACTTGTTTAAAACATTCAAATCTGCTTTTAAACATTTTTAAAACTTACAAAAACTATTTTGAATTGAAAATCAGGTTTTAAAGATAACCCTGAAACTGTTTTTAACTTGATTCAATACTCAGTTTAAATCTTGTTTAAATTTAAGATTTTCATTTTTAAAAACTTTGAATTTCAAACTTTATTTGAATTCAGATCCAACTTCCACTTGAATCAAGTTGCAACTTAAAAATATGAATTTCATTCAAGAATCTAAAAAACTGCAAAACTCTCTGGTTTAAAAACCTGAAACTGTTTTAATTTTGATTTAAAACTGAATTTAAATCTTGTTTAAATTTAAGATTTCCATTTTAAAACTTTAATTTCAAACTGCATTTGAATTCAGTTTAATCTTACATTTGAATCAATTTGCAATCTTTAAAATATGAGTTTCATTCAAAATTTTAAAAACTGTAAAATTACATATTTTAAAACCTGCAACCAAATACCCGAGTAACCCCATCATATACTTCGAGTTCCTAAGCTACCTGCTCCGAGTCAAAAACAAAATCACCCGAGCAACCCTCGAGTCAAATACCCTACACACCCCAGAAGATCACCAGGCCTTGAGAAACCACTGCAAACCTGTCAACAGCCCTAAAACTCGCCTCCGACCATCATCATTGACGCGACCCTGGCCATAGCTACCTCTACACTCCTTCTACAACTTCTCAAATCCCTACTCCACTCGATGCAACATAGAGCATGTGCAAATGCTATGAACTGTAACACTTAAAATCAAGGTTTTGAAAACCTGGAAAACCCAAATATCATCTCCTCCACTTCTGATCATCCATCACCAATTTCCCCTAACATACTTACATCAAAACTCCACTACAGTAGGCATCTTAACCCCTAAATTCCACTAGTCTATCAGATACCTCTAAAATTTCCTTTTCTGCTCAAAACAGGATGCTAATTTACACGGTTCATTTTTAAAAAGTGAAACACTTTGTGATTTCTAACATACATAAATGATATAATCTTGTTTTAAATAGTATATGATGTTAATATCCTGATTTTATTTGAAAAATACTTACTGCTACAATTATTCCAGATGTAACAGATTTTAGATTTAACTTATTAACTAAACATTCTTTTACAAAATCCAAGTTTATACTAAACAACCACACTTTGTTTACACATAAATTTATTAACAGAAACAATTTAAATAATAAAGCTTTACTATTTAAAAAACATCTCAGTTTACAACCAACTAGATATGCAGATTCCAGAAATAAGAAAAACATATAAGCATATTCATATCTATACACACATAACATTCATGAGTATGTAATCACCACATCATTTTATTGCTTTCGCTTCATATACTCAGATGTCACAAATTTTGTGCATGTGAGGTTACTTATTTCATTTTAAAACAAAACAGAACAGTTTTGTTTAAAATAGTTTGATTTCTGTGAAATAAAAACATAAGTTCTTTGATTTATGTTTGATTTTGATATTTAAAGGAAACTGTTTTTAAAAGATAAAGAAGCTTACTCACAATTTGATTAGAAGATGCAGAAACAATTTTAGGTGCAGATTCCATTTTCCTGAAATGCATATTGAAATGCATGTTGATCCTGGCTTTCATTTGATTACAGAAATTGCTTCTCCGGTTGATGAAGATTTCATGCAGACCCTCCAAATTTTGGATTGAAGTTGCACTCTAGATTTGATGTTGAAAAAATGGTATGCAGACTCCATTCTTCATTTTGCAGATTTTAGGTTGTAACTTAGCATGCAGATTTGATTGAAGTTTGTAGAAATTATTTGCAGATTTTAAAACATGCAGTTGTTTTGAAGAAATTTATTGAAGATTGGTTTTGATCTTTACTGAAATTTGATTTTCAGGTTTTTAAATGAGAAAATGTTTTAACAAATGCATTGCCATGTTTTATTGTCTTGTTAATATATTTTAAATAAAAAGGTTTTTAAATCAATGCCACTTGTTTTATTAATTTGTTAGGTGATTACAAGTGTCCATTTTATTAGTTAAATGGCTAACACGTGTTCATTTCAATATTTAAAAGCAATTCTTAAATTTATGTATGTATTTGAATTTATCTTAAACTATTTCAAACTTATTTTAGCATGTTTCTAAATGATTTATTAACATTAGCCTTTAAATAATAACATACAAACTTCTTTATAAAATTATACACTTACATTTTAATGTTTGTTTAATTATTTTTAAAATAATATTCTTTATAAAACTAAATTTCAAAAGAAAAGATTTGTTGAATTAAATTTTAGTTAAGAGCTTTCAAACCAAATGTTATACTTTAACAAGAATGAATTAAATCTTATTTCAAAGAAAATCAATTCTTTTTAAAATAAAACAAAACAAATTTTTGTTATAAAATAAAATTTAAACTATATTTATTTTTATAAACAAAATAAATACTTATTTACATTTCTATGAAAATATAAGATAGATTTTGAAAACAAACTTTTGAAAAGTTTACAATACTAATTCAAATTAATTTAATCAATTTACAATTTATACATTTATATAATAATTAGAAAATATCCTTTATTTAATATAAATTAAAATTAAAACCAAATCCTCTATTTACAATGTATAAACATTTATACATTATAAATAAAATATTTTTTAATCAGTTTAGAAAGATAAATTTATCATTTAAATATTTTTAACTTTGAAAAGAATATCATTTAACAAACTAAATAATTGTTAATTTTCAAAAGAGAATTTCTATTTGAATTAAATTATTAAATCAATATTTAACATTTTAAAATAATTATTAAAGAAATTATTAAATAATTATTGCTTAAATTTCCGGGACATCACACACCCGGTGGAAGAAGCTTTCTAAGAATGGAAGACGAGGCTAACCAGTGCTCCAGTGATTGTTATTCCGGAAGGGAAGGGCGGCTTTGGAATTTTTACGGATGCTTATATAATTGATTTGGGAAGCAGTGTTGATGCAAGATAGAAGAGTAACTGCGTATGCATGACAGCAATTAAAGCAACATGAAGGGAACTACGCTACGCAAGACCTTGAGTTGTTAGCCATTTTGTTTGTTTTGAAGATTTGGAGGCACTATCTGTGGGGAGAGAATTTGAGGTATTCGCGGATCATAAACCATTGGAATATTTTTTCTCTCTAAAAGGAATGTTAATCTGATGCAGCCATGGTGAGTCGAATTTCTGACCTCATATGATATGGATATTCTGTATACCCAGGATAAGTGAATGTGGTAGTTGATGCTCTTAGTAGGAATGCAGTTTTGTTCTTTTGGAAGTTATTCCTTATCTCCAGGGCAGAATTATAAGTAAGCAAAGGGAGGATAGATCTTTTGAGGAATTGATTCTTAAACTAAGGATGGAAGGTGTTCAGATTTTAAGGTAGATGATCAAGGTGCTTAAAGGATTAGTGGCCGTTTGTGTGCTTGATATGGATGAATTGAGGCAATAAGTTTTAGCTAAATGACATCACTCCAGACTGAATATTCACCCGGAATCTTTAAAGATGTATAAAGTTATGAGGAGAATTTCTGGAGACCGAGCATGAAGAGGGTTGTAGCTGCTTTCGTTTATAGTTGTACTTTCTATCAGCAAGTCAAGGTGATAAATAGAAGTTGTCTAGGATTATTGCAATCTTTAGAAATCTCAGATGGAAGTGGGCGATGATTCCGATGGATTTCATCGACGGTTTGCCAAGAACCAAGAAAAGAAACAATGGAATATGGATTATTGTGGATCGATTAACTAAGAATGCTCATTATATACCAGTTAAGATAATTCGGACTACAGTTTCTGGCCGAAATTTTCTTCAGGGAAATAGTCAGATTGCATGGTGTTCCTATCAGCATAGTAAGTGACCGTGATTCTATTTTCACTAGTAAATTTTGGAAAACTTTGCAATCAGCAATGGGAACTAGTTTGAGATTAAGTACAGCCTATCATCCTCAGACGGACAGGCAAACGGAAAGGCTTAATCGAATTCTGGAAGATATGCTTCGAGCTTATGTATTGGACTTTGGTGGATCATGGGAAGACCATCTTTATTTAGTGGAATTTTCTTATAATAATAGTTATCAAGCGAGTATTAAGATGGCTCCATATGAAGCTCTGTATTGAAGACCGTGTAGATCCCCATCTTGTTGGATTGAATCGAATGATCAACTTATACTCGGACCCGATCTTATTCGTGAAGCTTCTGCGAAGGTTGAGCTTATCAAGAAAAGAATGAAAGCTGCTCAAGATCGTCAGAAGAATTATGCAGATAAGAGACGAAGACCATTGGAATTTGAGATCGGAGATTTGGTTTTTATTAAAGTTTCCCCAATCAAAGGTGCTTTAAGATTCGGAAAAACAGGAAAACTTGCTCCGAGATATATTGGTCCATTCCAAGTATTGGAGAGAATTTGAACTGTAGCCTACATGATTGAATTACCAGAACGGATGTCTGGGATTCACAATGTATTTCATGTGTCTCATTTGAGGAAATATATTCATAACCCCTCATTATTGATAGAACCGGTTGTTCAGGAAGATTTAGAAGTAGAACCCAACTTGACTGTGGTTAGAGATCCTGTTCAGATTGTAGATCAAGACGAGAAGCAACTCAGGAACAAAGCGGTGAAACTCGTCAAGGTGCAGTGGAGTGAGGATCCCAGAGATTGTACCTGGGAAAGTCTTGATAGTTTTAGGAAAGCTTATCCAGATTTATGTCCGGATAGCTGGTAATGTTGTTAGAATTGACTGTTTGATTGTTTGTTTTGTATGGATGATGTGTATGTTTGGATTGTTAATAATTAAGCTTTTGAGTTAACTGTTGTTTAAATTTCGGGGACGAAATTCTTTTAAGGGGGGAGGAATGTGACATCCCGGAATTTTGACCCTATTATTATAATAAGTTTTTAATCTAATTTAAATAAAATATAAGATTTTCATTTATAAATAAATAAGAATTTGGATATTATTAGTTGTATATGGGTTATAAAAGAATTTATAATTTCAAAATGTAAAATAGACTCTTTCAACAATATTCATAAATAAATCTGTTTTATTTAATTAAATTAAAAATTATACATTAATGGCATTTAATATCAAAAGTCTAAATGTAGTTAATAATGATGAGTATAATAATACAATTCTTTTCATATTAAATATAAATATACAATACATTAGTGCAAATACATTACAAATCAAATATTGGAAAGATTAAACTTTGAATTAAAATAAGACCAAGAAATGTTTCTAACAACAATTTTTATAATTAAAATAAAATAAGCTTATAAATATTTAATATAAGTATAACATAAAATATAGTTATAAAAATTAGTATACACAAACATAAGTACAAAACTATAATATGAATAAGATATAAATAGAAATGTTAACATAAGTATGAAGACAAAATAAAATAAGTTTGTCAACAAACATTTTTATTTTTATGTTAACATGAGAGAGCAAGAATACACATCAATAAAGCATTTTTGTACAGACCAAAATCTGCAAGTAAACTATATATGCATAAGAAAATAAATATTTACATCTAAAATAAAACAAAACAAAGTTTGTCAGTAAAACATAATAAGTATAAACCTTTATGAATACATCTTTGTACAAACTAAAAATCTGCAAATTCTTTGTACAGAGAAACTCAATTATAAGTGCCAGCAAAACACATTAGTACAAACCAAATCTGCAAACATCTTTGTATAACTCCTTGTCACCAAGCATTTAATTATGTGTTAACATAAGTAAAGACATAGGCATTTAATTAGCACACATTTATGTCTGGAAAAAATATCTTTCAGCCGAAATATGCCTTTCATTTCAGGTCTTAGTACAAATAAAAATAAAGCAAATATTATATTACGTTAAAGCTTATTCAAGAAGACACCATTGTTGAAAGTTATATATATGTATTCATCATTTCTTATTTCATTGAGTTCAGTCATTAACTTATGAAAACAAACCTTAGAAGAAGCAAAAGAAAATAAACAAAACTTCATATTTCTAGTTCAAATAAAATTCAGAAAGCAAAAGAAGTTTACTGGAATTCAAATTTGCAAACTGCAGTCTTCTTTGTCCATCAACAACTAGCCTCTGTTTCAAGTTCCAACAGTTTTTAGTGAGTAAACTATTTCTAATCTAACTCTTATTTTGTAGTTTATGAAGATTTTGTTATGTGTATGTTAAAAGTTCTGGATTGCTTGCTAAATACTGTATGTTCTTATAGTTGTTCTTTCTGGTTTCAAGATTTCTGTTGAGTCAAAGAAATTAAAGAATATTTCATACTTTTATATGAAATCATCTCCTGTAATTAGTAATTTAACTAAATAAAATTTGTTAAAGCTTCAGATTAAGGTTTGAAGTTGTTTTTAAGATAACTGTAAAATTTAAACACTGAAACTTCAACTTACAGTAAAAAGTAAATAATAATCAAAATTCGAATAGCATAAATTTTAAATTCGAATTCATATCTTGAAACAACACTCAGTAATATGATTTTTAAGACTAGAATTATAATTTTTAGTTAACTGTGTTTAGAGCAGTTCATCAGTAAACCATATGTGCTATTTCATGAATTTCAGATAATTCATACAATAATTTTTGATGAAATTTTACATGAAGCTAGTATATTGATGGGAGATTAACAGAAAAATGTTAAAAAAATTTATGAATGCAAGATTTTTGAGGATTGATTGGAAATAGGGTTTTCGGGTTCAATGTTTTGTGCTCTGTTCATTCGATGCTTGCGTCGACATGGCGCAACCGAGTGATGTGAAGTTTTGGGAGGAGTTAGGAGGTGATGTCGGCAAGCCACGGCCGAAGTCTTGACGTCTCAGGTGATCGCGATCGTGTAGACGAGGTGAATTTGTCTACTGTGTTCGAGTTCCTGTTCAACTTTTTAGTCGAATTTTGATTTCATGAGTTTTGGGTTGAGCTGGGCTTCGTATTCGAGTGAGGGGATGGCGAGAGGTTTGTTGGTGGAGTTGTGTGGCGATGGCGCGGTGGTGGACCGCCGTGCACGTTCACGGCGGCGGGGAGGTGCGTGTGGCTGTCGACTCGAGTGAAACTCGAGTTAGTGTGCTAGTTTCTTCGGGTTTTTTCTGGGTAGTTTTTTTAGTGGGCGCGTGTGTTTATTTGTTTTAACAGTTTAAAACTAGAAAAAAAAACAGATGAAGATAGAAATAAGGGAAGAAGAAGAGAGACAGAGAGGGAACGCGAGAGAGGTAAGGGATGGTCTCGAGTTCTACCCGAGTTGAGCACGATGTATGCTTCGGGTTTCCAATACCTGGAATTTTGTTAACTGTAATTTGAAGTTAAAGTAAAATAAGCTAAGTATAAATTATATTATTAGTATTGACCAAATTGTTTAAGCCAAGTTGAACTTTAAGCTTTTCAGAAAACAAAAGGGAGTAATTAATTTAAATACAAAGTTAATTAAGTAGATAATAAATTTTATAATTATAATTTAATACATAGTCCAAATTTGTAATTAAAGATTTTAATGATAATCTTATATAATCATTTGTAATGAAGAATTTAGTTAATCATTTGAAGTTGATTAATTAACAAATTTTAGTTAACGAATTAATTAATTGATTGATGAATGAACGGTTAAGTTAATTAATAATTAATGATTAATTAAGCAATTAATAATAATTAAATGTGTAATTGAGTTTTATAATCAATAATTAAGATTATTGATTAATCATTAATTTATTTAGTGAATGATTAATAAGTAATTAATGAATTGAAATAAGTTAATTTATTAATAATTAATCAAGCGAAGAATAAAATATAATTTACTCTTGAGTATGCAATTAATTTTAAAATAAATCAAATGACATGTTGATATGAATCGATGATTCTATTTGATTGCCTCTGATGTTTATTCATATCTGTGATGTTCTGTGATATTCTGGATATATCTGTGATGATTGTGTATGATTTATTTGTGTTAAATAATTATATTGTTTATCTGATGTTATTTATCTGTGTTAAATTGCTATATGAATTCAATTATTGAATTTAAACTGTTTAAGTTAATTAGACAACTTGACCTTCAAAATGGCGTTTGGATTTCGATGAGACCGGGATCGGGTATTCAATTGATATTCCGAAAACCACATCGATCCAAATTAAACGTTAGGTCATGTAATCTCAAGTGAAGGTCGAGATGGTGTTTTCAGAATGCAAGGGTTATCGTCGTTAACTCTGAGGGTGATTCCAAAACGAGCGTAACGAGATAATGCCTTCGGTCTCGTTCGAACGAACTTGTATGGATTGAATGCTTTCAGCACATCGTCAGGCGGACGATGAGCATTCTAAGAGTTGTGTTCTCTAAAGGTAATCTGTAACGACCCAGAATTTTGAACAGTTTAATTTGGAAATATTTAATTAATTTTAAATATTTGAAAATTGGTTTAGCTTGAATTCCTAATATAACTTTGAATTTGGCGATTAAATTATAAAATTTAATATATTGAAAGTTGAATAAAAATTTGATTCTTCAATTTTAAGCTGATTAAAAATATTTCAGAGGCTTGTAAAATTCATATTGAAAATACTGAAGATAACAGAAGCTTCAGAATTTAATTTGAAAGTGAATCGTTCAGTTTTGAAAATATATCGTTTGAATCGAAATTCAAAAATAGCCGTCCGAGGTACAGTCTCGGAATTCGACGAAACCAGTTCCATTGGGTCCGTAATATTGAAATATTCTCGGATTTCAAATTTCGTATTTTTCGAAGTTGTTATGTGAGCACACGGTGAGTAAACGCGTTGAAATTAAATCGAATTCGATTTAAATTTAAACTTTTAAAATTTGTCACATCAGTTACTTTTCATCCCTAAAATCATGCCTAGCATTATGCCTAGTATCACGCAGGAAATCACGAAGATGAATGTGCAGCCCATGTTCTTCCCATTTTAAATATTCCTCTCCCCCTTTTGTTTCGTTCAAATCAAAATTTATAATGGCCGAAGCCCCATTTTCAAAATTAAGTGAAATAAAAAAATGGTGCCGCTTCCTTCTCTAAAAACGAACGAATTCGTTCGTTCATTCGAAGAAAAAAAAAAAATGGCCGCAGCCTTGTGAAAGAAAAAAAATAAAATAAAAAAATCGAACGAAGAAAGAAAGGGGATCGAGAATCCAATCGGCATCGCGCGCGTAGGCCAAGGCGTCGCGACCTGGTGGAGGCGAAGGCGGCGAGTCGAGTCGACGCGAGGTGGAGGCAGTGGGCCGCGCTCGAGTGTGGGTACTCGCGGCGATGATGTCGCGGTCGATCTCAGGCAATTCGAGCCTGTAGCGGCAATGATGGATGGAAGCTAGGGGTTCTGAGGCGTCGGCTAGGGCTAAGGACCCAGATAGAACATCGCGGTTTTGATTCGAGGTATTTTATTCACAAATTTATTTTGTTAAATTATATATGTACATTTACCGTGAAAATATACACACCTATTTCTAATATACACAAAACAGAAAAGAGGTATGATTTTAACAGAAAGAAAAAAAATGGTTGCTGTTTAGTTCTAAAAAAAATAAATCCCAGAGTTTGATTTTATATACTTTAGGTTATTAATTCAGTTAAGTCTACATATTGTTAGTTTAAAATAAAGGCCGAGAACGTGATACTGTGAGTAATTTAACTCGATTTCAGAAAACTGATTTCGTTATTAAAAGAATATATATATATGTATATATATATATGCATATGAATTTTAAAATGTTGAACAGTGAAAAATTGGTTTTTTGAAGATATTTAAATTTATTGTACAACTGTATGAGTTTCAAAGAAAAAGAAAAAATATATGTTTAATGCAGAAATCTTACAGTAAGTAAATTTTTATTTGTGATAACTTAGTTGTTTAATTTATTCTTAGAAATGATTAAAGAAGAAAATTTAATTTTAAACTAAAATTGTAGTTAAGTAAAAAAAATTATTAAGGAGAAATTGGCTAATTAAATCTATTAAAGGAAGATTAGTTTTGAATTTAATTTCTTGATTAAATAAAATTGTTAAAAGGAATTTGTTAGTCAAAATAAAATCACGGGTTAATTAAAACTTATTAATGAGAATTTAATTATTCGATTTATTCGAATATTAATGAATTTGTGTAAATATTTATACAAGGTATAAATCAAGAAATTCAAGATGGAAAATGGATTGCAAATAAAAAGCAAAGGTGAGAACTTCTCACTCAAAAATTTAAAGTTGGATTTGCAGTTATTTATTGATTGTTGTTTGGTTGTGATATTAGATATAGTAGGATATATCTATATATATAGCAATATATATATATATATATATATATATATATTGGCATATGTATATATTGCAGTTGATTGATTTCCCGCATTGTATAGCGGATGACACCCTATTGCGCCGCCTATTAAGCGGATAATATTTTATAAATCCCATATACTGCGATATTCCACCTCGAAGTGGAATGGGTATTGTGCTAATGTCTGTGGATGCAGGGAAACAGGTTGGAGGGATCCAACTGGATTCCTCACAAATATTTATTTGATTCAGATATTGTGATATTTGATTGTTTATCATATCGATATATGATATTTAAAAGTCGTGATTGACTATTTGATGTGTTGCATCATCGGATCCAATTTTAAAGTTTAAAAATAACGATTTTGATTTTAAGGGATTTCTAAAGTGATTTTTGAAAGTATATGTTTATAAAATATTTTTGGAATTGATTCATCTTAAACAAATAAACGTTATAATTTTTAATGTTATAAAAATTATGATTTTTGAGAAATATAGTTAAAAGTTGATTTTTGAAAATATGAGGCTAATGATTTTATAAAATAGTTTAATTGGGATTTTTGAATTTATTATAAAAAGTTGAAAGTATAGGATTTATGAAATTTGATTATTTTATAAATCAAAATAGTGAAAATTATAAAGGAGATTAAAGATGTTTTTAAATAATAGTATAAATTGATTTATATAAGAGATTTATAAAATTGATATTTATAAATTAAAATATTGGGATTATAAAACGAGTTTCTATAAGTGTTAGAATGAATTGTGAACGAATTTCATAAATGAATGAAATTTATAGAATTATAAACGGTGAAGTTATATATGGAATTTTATAAGCAGTAGGTTTATAAAATTTATAAGGTTATTAAAGGAATAGATTTTGGTAAATAAATGAATCTTATAAGTTATAAGATTTATAATTTGGGAAGTTAAAGGAACGATTTTTTGCAAACAAATAAATTATAAGCATTTAACTTATAATATGGACTTTCGGTATATAATTGAGTTATAAATCGAATACGTTTATAAAGGAAATTTATAAGAGGAAGTTGTTATAAAATAAATAGAAATGGAATTTATAAACATTGTTTTATAAATCCGCAATGACTTATTTTGATAAGTAAATGGTTGTAACTTGTTAATGGAGTTATATTCACGTTTTAGACAGTGAATAATCCTTTAAAACAAAATGTATAGAAATGATGAAAATTGTTAACAAGTATATTCACGTTTTTGAATAGTGAATAATATGTTAAAGAAAATGTTTTGGATGTGATGTTTTAAATAGAATTAAAACGATCTAACGATGTTTTTAAATGTGTTGAGATTCGAAACCATAGATTTCAACATTCATTGTTGAAATAAACGTTTTCGAGAAATTGAAGGAAATGGTGGACTATAACACTGTTGTTATAGTAAATGATTTCCGAAAGGAAATATTTTATTTTAGTATTGGGATTTATATATCTATTTTAATTTCGAATCCCTATACTAGTGATTTTGGGTTGTCGTAACGATGTTTTACGCAACATTCGTTTTAGCCCAAATAAATATGTTTAAGAGAATGATTTCCTTAAAGAATGAAATATATACTTAATCTCGATTTAAGTATATTGAATATTTTTCAAATGTTGAAAATAAATAAATTTGTGAATTACTTATTACGTAAGTATGGAAATGTTTTTCCAATGTGAACTAAAACGTTTTGAGAATTTATCTTTTTGAAGATAAATTGAAAATGAATAGTTGAAATCATATATTCATAGATATTGTGAAATATAAATTCACTATGGAATTTATAAAAGAAAGGAGAATTTGTTTAAAAATAAATATTGATTTATTTTTGAGGTATTGAAACTATATATCTAGTAAAGATATTTTTGGGAAATAAATAATTTGGAAAATTATTTGGAATCTGGTGATGTTGTGCATATCCATTGATAGTTCAATAACCGACTATCAATATTTACCTTTGAATAGGTATTTGTTGTGATTTTCTTGAATTTGAATGCCACAATTATTTTTAAATTATTGCGCTCGTTATTCGGATTACCCATTCCGAATAGTGATACGACGTAATGGATAGCATTGATGACCGGTGTTGAAGACCGGATATTTTTGAGAGCGAAAGGACAACTCGTCGAATGTCTTTGCATATAATGGTCCCCGGTATAGAGACTCCATATGTGATGGGAAGTCCGAACGTGATTAGTGAATATCCGGATTGCAAGGACTTCTTTGTAAGTGCCTTCGGTTCTGTTCGATCCCGGAACAGACTTGTATGGATAGTATGTATGACATTACAAATTGAGATATAAAGCTGATTTCTTTCAAATATATTTCTGTTGGTGGCGGAGAATTTATTCTCTTAGCTTAACACCCTTCTCTGAGACGTACGAGCTCAGAGGTTATGTAGTTGAAGGTTATCAGCGATATATTCCCAATTTGGTAATCTGACATGCTGAGTGTTGCTGTGAAATGATCATTGTGTTGATCATTTGTGATAGGATCATTTGTTTGATCGTTTATCTTTGTGATCATTTCTATGATCATTTGTTGACCCAAAGCACAGCTTTTGTATAAAGCGTGGCTTTGTGGACGTGACTTCGTCGGACCTCACACCCCGAAATAGTCAAAACAGGAAAGATGCGGCAAGGTTATGAGCGGTAGCTCCCTTTAGGGTATGTGCATTTCCTTCTGGAAAAGGGTGGTATCATGGTATGGAGCCCAGATACTTACTCATGTTGAAACACTTATTATTTGGTGTGATGTTGATGACGAGCGCTCGGATAAAGGTCCCAAAGGACCGGGGGATGGCATACTCGTGTCAGTAGTTACCCAGTTAGGGGTAACCCGGCCTTGTGTTGGCAGAGATCCGGTTTGGTTCTCGGGGACGTCCTTCTAGAGGCGTTCTCATGTGGCAATGGGAAGTTCCTTGGCCTGACCATTCGTTGGAAATCCAAAGAAACAATACGATCTTGTATGGTTTTAGTTGTATAACCTGCCATGGAATGTGGCGGTAACCTGCTATTGAACATGGTAGCTATAGTAGGCATAAGTGCGGAATGCCTATGCTGGCTAAGATTTATATCTTTATTTTCGAAATGAATTTTTCCTACACTATGCACCAGTAATAATATCAAATGTTCTTTTAAATTCGTATCAAGCATCTTTGACTATCATAAGGAGAAATCTCCTCCGATTCTGCATTTGCATGTGTGTGTGTGCGGGAGGCCTTATGGTAGTCTCATTCTTAAAAGCATTGCGAATTGACTTTAAAAATATTCCTCTATTTTGTTTTCAAAGATAAATAAACTGTTTTTGAGTTCTCACACCAGTCACATGACTGACTCGGAGTTTATTGTTTTCCTTCCTAAACTCTGGGTGCCCACCAATTTCTACATGGGCAGTCAAGAGTTAAGGTTTATCAGGATATTCTGGAGTTGCTGGAGGCAAACTGGATGGCATGGCGTATTACTAGTATATAGTATTTCTTTTGCGCTGTTTGATGCTGTATGTTGTTGTACACTCTGATGTAATGAAATGAAATGTAATGTAATAACTGATATAGTTCTTTGTTTAAAGATTATTCATTTATTTCTTATATGTTGTTCCGCTACGATTGTGAGATTCTGATGTTGTTCTGTTGTTTTCTGTTCTGTTCCGTCCTATTTTCTTTTCTCTCTATTTTCTATCTTCTTCTCTCTTCTTCTGTCTTTTTCTTTTTCTTAAAACCCTAACTATTCGGTTTTTCGGCAACGAAAAATCGAAAACGTTACATAATCGTAGCCTCAGGCCTCACCAACCGGGAATGGCTAAAACAGGGGAGGTGCAACAAGGTTAGGTGGGCCATGCCCAAGCAGGACGAGATATACCCCTGTCTAGATGTCCCTTTTTATTCGGGTGTGTGGGCGGTTGGATGTACACCAACTGCGGGGTTATCTTGTTCGGGACTGTTCAGTAAAGAATGGTTCCGGCCTTGTGTTGTAGGGGAGTTAGGGTAGCTCCTCGGTACTGTGATCTAGGCCACGTACTATGACGGGCGGTACCCTAGTAGCCCTGCCATTGTATGCGATCCAATTTCCAATAAGCGCCGTACGTTTTGATTCTGCCCAACTATGTTGGAATGTGAGATGTAAGCATTTCAGCTATTTCTGTATTTTACTTGAAAACCCTGGACCCAATTATAATATCACTGGATTTCCTATAAAATGTTTTGGTTAGCGTAAGGTAAAAACTTACCCATATTTATTTGTGGGGAGTCTTACGTGATACCTTTGTTTTAACAGGTTTTCAAAATTAAACAATTTAAACCGTTTACTCATACCAGACCCATGTCTGACCTGGAGTTTATATTTTGTTTTTCATAAACTCTTGGGTACTCAAATTTTTTATGAGTAGCCAAGTGAAAGGTATTCAGAGTATAGAGTTTTCTAGAGGAGTTGGAGCAGAAGACCAGACGTATGTAGCTATCTATAGTTCCGCTGTGTCGGTTAGTTTATGATATTTGAGATGTATGTTCTGACAGGTATGTATGTGATAATCATGTTGTATGATATTGTATAACTCTGATGTATATATAACTATGTAATAGTTATGCTGATATATTTTATTTTATTCCATTCCGCTGTGAGATTTTGATGTTGTTATTCTTTCTTTCTATTCTTTTCAATTTATATCCCTTTCTTTCTTATTGATGACACGTCTTCCTGGGCGTAGGAAGCCGGGTCGTCACATGGCTCCTGCGTTTGTATTATACAACGTGTGCATTATTTTGGCACTGCGTGGGTACTATATTTTTGTGCAGGAAATGGAATATATTGCATACAGATATTTAAGATGGATATCATATGTTGGATATCATTGTCAAGTCCTATTTCCTGTTGGATTTTCACTTTAAGTTGCATGAATTTAGTATAGGTGTAGCTTGCGCATAACAGTTTTTGGGCTGAATATATATAATTTTGGCCAAATCACATCTTTGACTTCTTGTTCATAATTTGAAGTCCGGCGTTTCATCATTGACTCAGTTTTGTCTACCATATATGTGACGCATTTGTGATATTTGCTTGCCTTTTTGTTGTGTGCACTGGCTTGTGCCTGTTGTGCACTTCATACTATGTAGCCACTTAAGTTTCTGGCCATTCTTTGATTCAGATCTATGCATATCTCCTTGTATGCTTGGATTCTTTGTTCGACCATTTTGAAAGTAGTTGGTCTGGACATTGTTGTATTGCGACTTGTACATTGATGTGTACATTGAGTTGAATCCAGCTTAAACGCTCGGGTTTGACCTTGTGCTTGTTTGTGAACTTACGTTGTCTTTTGTGCATTTCATACTGTAGTGGCGAGGAAGTACATGCGTGCATCTGCTACAGCCACACAGATTTAACGTTTTAAATGTGGCGAGGACGTACACACGTGCGTGTACTGCAGCCCTACTAGATCTGATGTTTTAATTGATGTTTTCTATTGCTAGAATTATTTTATGTTGCCAATTCAATATATTTTGAATCGCATTTTGATTTGGTTTAATTTGATGATTTAGTTGTTTATTGCCGTTTAGGCAATACTGATGTTTTTCCTAAATTATCTTCATTAATAATCCCTTCATCTATCTTCGTTGATAATTTAATTTTCTGATTTATTGTTTAACACTGTTAAGTGTTATATTTACCGTTATCCGATTTCTTGTTAAAGGATCGGATATGTGAATTTATATTTGACTATCGTCTAATTGTTATTTGATTATTATTCCCTCTATGCACTAATAACTGAGTTTGAATTAGACTGACCCATGTATTATTTTCTTTTGAATGTAATACTCGGTTCAGACCGAGTATTTTACAGCTTGAAGATTTTCGGGCAGCGAAGTTAGAGAGAGAGGGAAAACGCCTCACTTTTTGGGGATTTTCGTACTTAAAAGAAATATTCCGCTCTATAAATTTAATTCATTGTATAAACTCTGATATATGTAAAAAAATTCATTTCTGTGAAATATTATTATTCTGTGTTTCTGTGGCTGATTCTGTTTAAACTCTATAAACTAAATAACAATCCGTTATTTTGAACGTTTCAAGTTGGTTTAATTACCGACTGGGGGCGGTTAGAAGGGCGGGATGATACAAAAAGTGGTATTAGAGCTTTGGTTTATACAAAGCTTAGTTTATGATGTTTAATATGAATAGTCACTAGAATCACTTTAAAGAAAGCGTTTTTCAAATCTAAAGAAGTATAAAATTGTTTTTTTTTGAAAAATAAAGGGTATTTTGAAAATTCAAATCTTTTTCGGAAATTCCCATCTCTAAATTTAGGTTTACGATAGTTTCTCTTCGGTAAGGTCTCCTTAGATTTGAGTCCCGATCATTCAAAAACCCATTATCGAATTGCTGAGATTTATGAAAAATAAAATATAAGTTAAGTGAATTAATGAATTGGTTTAAACCAAAATATTTTGAATATCTCCAAAGTAATAATTGGGAAATAAAATGACATGTCAATTTAGTTATAGCCAAGGGGATTATTAAACTATAACTTGGGAATTTGATTCTAAATTCTTTTGAAAATTGATTTCAAATGTTTTGAAAAACAATACTAGTAGTATATACAGGAAGAAAAATTTTCAAGTAATTTTTCAAAATATTTTTGAAAATAATAAAATAAAATAAATTTTGTTTTTATGTTTCAAGCAAATTTTAATACGCAAGTATGTATATATATGTATATTTCAAATGTTTGAAATAAAATGCGGAGTTGAATCTCAAGTTTGGTTGAATAATAATCATATATATCAGGATAATGTAAATTTGCAAATTGTCTTGGAGACATGTTGATTTTGAATGTGTTAATCCTCCTTTAATACAACCTGAAATAGTGCAAACCGAAGAGGGAAGTTTAGCAAAGATGCGTACTACCAGACAGGAAGTCGATAGTCCTCAATAATTCTGAATCTTAAACCAATCAGTATATTTGAAGCAATCAATATATTTTGTAATACTACCTTTTGTAATCCAAAATCTTCTATGTACGTATTTTAAAAGTATTAAGCTATGGATAGTTTTGTATGGAAGGAAATATTTTAATAAAGTAGCGTCTTGGGAAGGAAATCTATTTGTCGACTTAACTGTATGAATCAAACTAGTTTTGATGTAAATCTTATATTTCAAGTTTAGACTAATGCCTAAAATAGTTAATGTGGAGATATGAATCTAATGGAACCAAGTCGATGAATGGTTTACTAAAGAACTAGTTGATTAATTTGGAAATAGAAAGCAAATGCAAGGTTCAAATGGAATTTAGATTTCAAATTTGAAGTTTGTCAACATGATAATCCATAATAGGTTTAATAGATTCAGTGATGAATTTGAATTTGAACATCAGAGAATTAAGTTAAGTGAAAAACTTAATATTGGAAAGTTTGAAGTCGGTTTAAAACTAATATTGTGAAAAGTATGAGGAATTCAAACTATGAATTAAGTCGAAGTTGAAAATAAATGGATTTGTGAATTACTTATTATTAAATAAGTATGGAAATATTTTCCAATATGAAATGAAAGGTTTGAAAATTTATCTTTTAAAGATAAATTGAAAAGTGAATATTTGAAATTTGTTTCAAATGGTTAAGTGTGGAAAATTTTATATATCTTGTAAAGATATTTTTGGGAAATTTGAACAATTAGTTCAACTTGAATTTTTTTTCAAAAAGATTGAATCTTGAGTTAAATTGAGTTTAACTTTGACACCAAAAACAATATAAGTTGAGCTTTGAATTTCGGATAGTCGGTTTGGATTGTTTGTCTAACATGGTGAATTGATGACATAGAAATTGATCTCTATTAAATATATATCTGTGGTGGCGGAGAATTTATTCTCTTAGCTAAATACACCCTTCTCTGAGACGTACGAGCTCAGAGGTTATATATCGGTAGACATCAATTATGTGTTGAGAATTGACGATGTAACGCGAAATCCAAATCGAGTGTGAAGTCGATAATAAATTGAATTATGAATGTGAATTGGGTTTGAGATAACCTTAAATTTCCAAATCGATTTATAGGAAAATTTTAAATCGGTAACGAGATGGAAAATTCAGGAATCCTCTATTTGTTATGGGTATGGGATATTGTGGTTTCGAAACTTATATATGAGAATGTAGTAAATTTGAAAACCATCAGTTTGGAAAGTAATTGTTATGGAAATCCTATGTAAGTTTACATAGGTATGATATGTACGAAATGCGAAATGAAGTACTATATGTATATGACATTATGTTTTCTAAACTGAGGATATGGAAAAGTACCTTCCATTTATAATTTGTGAAGGTGATTGGAACTCGGTATGAGTGTCCATTTGAAATTCGTAGCTACGTAGAATTTCCATAAGTTGGAGTGTCCATTTGGATTAGAATCCCTCGTGATAGGATCATATTGATGGGATCATGTTGATTGATTATGATGTATGCGAGCGTAATTTGAGGGGCGTGATGCCTACAGTTACAAGCGATTCCACTGGGATAGTGGCGCAACCGCCGCGTAAACTGCGATCTAGATGCCAAAACGAAATTCGAGGGGCGGGATGCCTACGGTTACAAGCGATTCTGTTGGGATAGTAGTGTAACCGCCGGATGAACTGCGATCTATGGCAACAACCATGACGAAATTCAAGAGATGTGAAATCTACAGATTACAAGCGATTCTACCGGGATAGTAGCGTAACCGCCGGGTAACTGTGATCCATGGGGGAACGTACTTTCCATATCCATTTTTTTAAAAGATTTTTAAGTATTTTCACTGGGAGTTGAAGCAAGTATATTTAGTACTTGGAGATTTTTAGTCCTGCGCCTGGCCAGCGTATGCCTAATGTCTGTAAGAACGACGATAGACTTGTTAAATTTCGAGTTAGTAAGTATTTTCAAAACTTTAGATAGCAAATCAATAGTCTGAAATTAGAATTATATAATTCCAACCTAATAAACTAAGGAAGAAGATCTTTAAAACGTCTTGAAAGTCCACAGCTTTGGAAAAGATATAATATGAAAATCTCTAACATGAAGAATTTCAAGTTTAAATATGAGTTTTGAAAGTCGAAAATTTTGGTAAAAGACTTTTGCGTCTTGATTGTAGAAATCAATGAACAAAAGGAGATAATAAACAAAGCTAGTGAGATAAAACAAATGGAATGAATCCTATATTTATTTATTTTTAATAAGTTTCAAGCTTGGTAAAATTGTGTAGGGTATAAATATCAGTGAGATTTTAACAATCATTTTTCCTAACTTATAATTTAGGGACGAAATTCTTTTAAGGGGGGAAGATTGTAACGACCCTAAATTTTGAACAATTTAAATTGAAAATATTTAATTAATTTTAAATATTTGAATGATGGTTTGACTTGAACTTCAAATTATCAGAATGAATTTGGCGATTAAATTTTAGAATTTAATCTATTAAAAGTTGAATAAAAATTTGAATCTTCAATTTTAGGCTGATTAAAACTAATTTAAAGGCTTAGAAAATTCACATAGATAATACTGAAGATAATAGAAGCTTCAGAATTGAATATGAAAGTGATTTGTTCAGTTTTGAAATTTTATCGTTTAAATTGAATTTAAAAATAGCCTTCCGAGGCACAGTCTCGGAATTCGACGAAACCAGTTCCATTGGGTCCGTAATGTTGAATTATTACCGGATTTCAAATTTCGTATTGATCAAAGTTGTTATGCGAGCATATGATATATGCAAATGAATGTAGTATAGATAATGATGTTTAAAAAAAGGAATAAATTTTATCAATACAAAATAAAAAAATATATAAAAAAATATAAACAAAGTAAAGTGAATATCTATTGTACAAGATAATAAATGCAGCCACCATTTTAAAAGCAAAAGAAATAAATATACTCAAGTATATAAACAAAACCAAAGCAACATCATCTCAGCCTATAAACAAATGAAAATAGGCAGCCTATAAATAAGTAGGCAATACAAGAACAAAGTATAAAAGAAATAATATCTAAGTATTACTGTACAAACAAGTGAACATGTGTATAAAAAAAAGAAAACAAGTGCAAACATAATAAATGCAGCCTGTAAGTAGTAATGCAAGGTAAAGTGGAGACATAAAGTACTTAAGCATTAATGCTTACATCTCAACAAAAATAAACTAAGTCAATTCGAAAGACACTTCAGCCACCAAGCAAAGTGAAAAATCTCTGTCCTATGTTGTATAAACAAATAGTACCCTGTACAAAGTCTTTTCTCTATATGTACACCTATTCCATTTCATTCAACAATAAAAAAAAGCTCGGTTCATATCTTAAAAAAAACAATTCGAAAGAAAAAATGGTGGCGGCCTCGTACATCTTTTCCCATGCTTGCAAATTAGGGCTCATCTATCTTCGTTCGTCTTCCTCTTCGCTCCGGAGCTAGGGCTTGGTTAAATCGAAGGCTTCGACTGCAGTAGCTCGTTCGATCGATTCTTTGGCGCGTGCTCGTCAACATAAGGTGAGTAATTCTAGTTACTCACCTCTAATTCATCTCTAAAATGGTAATTCTGCAAATTTGATTTTATTTGGTGATTTTTGTGACTTCTTCCAATTTGTTCTTTTGTTGCTTGAGCAACTGATTCTTAAGGCTTGTTTTGATTTTGATGATGATTTCGTTCGTTCTTGTGCCTCGGTCTTCACGGAGTTAACTTGATTATGAACTGCGTATGTTTTTATCTTGGTTTTGCCGGTTGGCATTTTCTCTTGGCACTTGAAACTAGGTGTAGCGGTGATTGCCTCTGGCTTCCCTGGTATTCATATCTGACTATAGTTTTATGGATGAATTTTGATCTGAGATAAGTATAATGTTTTTGTGATGTATACATGCTTGTAATGAGTGCTAAACCCAGCTGTTCAACCTGGAAAAAATGGATTGTTTTAAACCCAGTTATCTCAAACATAAGTATAAATTTTGTTCTCATCATCTAGTTAGTTTTAAATTAAGACTCCAAAAGGAAGATGGATTGTTTCTGCATGTAGATTATTCTAAAAAATAGTTTTATTAAGTAAATCAAAGCATAAGAAGATCAAGGACATAAACAAGTTAGATCAAAGGAGCAACAGCTCAGCATTTTTTTTATACTGTGAGTAACATCACTTCACAATTAATTTAGACGTATACTTCTGATGCATATATGTATGTGAATGAGTGAGTTTATATCTTTATATAGATATGCCTTGTAAATAATGAATAATCCTTGAATGCAGGCTGTTATCATATACACTCTCTGTTTTGAGTTTTCCCCATGTCTTGTTTTGATTTAAAAATCATGCTCTTTGATATACTGATTTGTTGTAAGATTAGAGTCAAGAAAATATTGGTTGTTATATCCTAAACTAAAGGTTAGATAATATCTCTGAAAAAAAAATCAAAGAAACTGATTTAAGTTTTTTTTTAAAAACCCAGATTTGCCCAGAGTTTTCTAAAACAAAGTTTAAATATATATAAGTCACTGTTATCCTTAAGTTACTATTTTGCTGATCCATTTCTTAGTGAAATCTGATCAGTTTGGTTGTGAAGATTTGTTCAACCGGGTTTGTTCATTGTCTTGCGTACATTTATATAAGTGTGCATGTTTTACTGCACTGTTTAATTTTACCTGTTACTCTTGCAGTATATTGATATTCATGTCTACACTTTGATCATATATGTTGTTTGCATTTCCAGTTCCATTTAGTTGACTCTGTTTCAACTTCACTTCATGTATATACTACTTGGTTGTCATTGTATATGATGGATATTCACTTGATCTTGTTGTGTTGTCTCTGTTGCCACTCTGATCTGGTCTACAATACTTGAAGTGGTCACTGACCTGAGTCTTGTTGCATTGGTTATCTCACTTGATTTTTGTTGAGCTTGTCACTGTGTTGCACTTGCTTGACCCAGTATGGTAGTTGTATATTTGCATACTAGAGTCAGTTGCATCCTCCCTGTAGTCATTCGCATGTCGTAGTTGCATTCTCTGTCCATTGCAGTGTTTTAGTGCATTGTCACGGCCCTAAATTTTTTATGACATGTATATTCATCAAGTTGTTTCCTATGCATCCTCAATCCCTACCGTGTTTCAGTTACTTTGTTATGCGTGCGTGAGGAAAAGTGCTACTGCATCCATTTTTGTCTTTCCATGTCTAACACATGCGAGATATACATGAATTCATGTCCACAGATATTATTTAGTTGCATACGTGTGTGTGAATGAGGGTGTACCATCTTGGCTCCTGCGTATGTATTATACAGCGTGTGCATTATTTTGGCACTGCGTGGGTACTATATTTTTGTGCAGGCAATGGAATATATTGCATATAGATATTTAAGCTGGATATCATATGTTGGATATCATTGTCAAGTCCTATTTCCTGTTGGATTTTCACTTTAAGTTGCATGAATTTAGTATAGGTGTAGCATGCGCATAACAGTTTTTGGGCTGAATATATATAATTTTGGCCAAATCACATCTTTGACTTCTTGTTCATAATTTGAAGTATGGTGTTTCATCATTGACTCGGTTTTGTCTACCACATATGTGATGCATTTGTGATATTTGCTTGCCGTTTTGTTGTGTGCACTGGCTTGTGCCTGTTGTTCACTTCATACTATGTAGCCACTTGAATTTCTGGCCATTCTTTGTTTCAGATCTGTGCATATCTCCTTATATGCTTGGAGTCTTTGTATGACCATTTTGAAAGTAATTGGTCTGGACATTGTTGTATTGCGACTTGTACATTGATGTGTACATTGAGTTGAATCCAGCTTAAACGCTCGGGTTTGACCTTGTGCTTGTTTGTGAACTTACGTTGTCTTTTGTGCATTTCATACTGTAGTGGCGAGGCAATATACGCGTGCGTGTATTGCAGTCATACAGATTTAACGTTTTAAATGTGGCGAGGCCGTACACGCGTGCGTGTACTGCAGCCCTACTAGATCTGATGTTTTAATTGATGTTTTCTATTGCTAGAATTGTTTTATGTTGCCAATTCAATATATTTTGAATCGCATTTTTATTTGGTTTAATTTGATGATTTAGTTGTTAATTGTCGTTTAGGCAATTCTGATGTTTTTCCTAAATTATCTTCATTAATAATCCCTTCATCTATCTTCGTTGATAATTTAATTTTCTGATTTATTGTTTAACACTGTTAAGTGTTATATTTACCGTTATCCGATTTCTTGTTAAAGGATCGAATAGGTGAATTCATTTTTGACTATCGTCTAATTGTTATTTGATTATTATTGCCTCTATGCACTAATAACTGAGTTTGAATTAGACTGACCCATGTATTTATTTCTTTTGAATGTAATACCCGGGTCAGACCGAGTATTTTGCAGTTTGAAGATTTTCGGGCAGCGAAGTTAGAGAGAGAGGGAAAACGCTTCACTTTTCGGGGATTTTCGTGCTTAAAAGAAATATTACGCTCTATAAATTTAATTCGTTGTATAAACTCTGATATATGTAAAAAAATCATTTTTGTGCAATATTATTATTCTGTGTTTCTCTGGCTGATTCTGTTCAAACTCTATAAACTAAATAACAATCCGTCATTTTGAACGTTTCAAGTTGGTTTAATTACCGACTGGGGGCGGTCAGAAGGGCGGGGTGTTACACCATTCTTCTTAACTAGTAATTTCGAGACGAAATTCTTTTAAGGGGGAAGGATGTGACGACCCGAAAATTTTAAACATTTGAAAATGAAATATTTAATTGATTTTAAATATTGGAAGTTATTTTTAACTTGAATTTCAAATATAACTATGAATTTGGCATTCAAAATTTATTTAATTTAATAATATGGAACTGGGTAAAAATTTGAATCTTCAATTGTAAGCTTGTTAAAAATAATTTGATGGCTTAGAAAATTTATATTGATAATATTGAAGATAATGGAAGCTTCAGAATTGAATTTTGAAATGATTTGTTCAGTTTTGCAAATTTATCGTTTAAATCGATATTTAAAATTAGTCTCCCGAGGCACAGACTTGAAATTCGACGAAACCAGTTCCATTGGATCCGTAATATTGTATTATTATCGGATTTCAATTTTCGTAGCATTTAGAGTTTTCGTGCGATCATACGATGAGCACGTGTTGAAATTTAAATCGAAAATTCGATATTTTAACTGGTTTAGAAAGTTATTTTCTCGATACTATCGAATTTGGATCCGAAACCTTTTCCATTGCGTTCGGAATGGGCGTATAACATTATAAACGCCTGGCGTCATGCTTCAATTGGAGATCGAGATTTTGACCTGCGTTTATCAAGGCAATTTGAATTTAAAATTTAAAATATTTATAAATTTGGCTGATTCACGTTTTTTCTCACATCTGAGATTTTCGCCGTCGTTCCAAATGCCACGATGGCAGATCTTCTTCAAAAATGTGTCCTTCATCTCAACACGCATCGTTCCTAAAATTGATAAGCGATAAAAAAAATCATTTCAAAACGAAAATCAAATCGTATTCCAAATAAAACAAGGGCCGAAAAAAATTTCTTCTACAAAAATCAGTTCCCCAGTTCAACGGAAATGAAAAAAAAATCAATGGCGCGCGTTCAAATGGGAGGGTCGACGACAGACACAGTCGACCACGGCATGGAGGATAATCGTGCGCGCGATCTTGAAATCGAGAAGCGAAGCCCGATGTTGAAGACTCGAGTTCAAATCGTGGATCGGTTTGCAGCGCAAATTGATGAAAAGGCATGCGGACGCGGTAGCTATGGGGGTAGGTGCGTGCGACTGGGTCGGTCGAATTTAGGAGGCGTCGATGGCAAGCGACTTCGGGGCCTATGGTTTTCGCGATGGAATGGCTATGGCATGTACTAGCGACGAGCGTGGGGATGATCGTAGTTCGCGGCATATATAGTGGTCGAGCTTCAGAGTTAGGGTTTGGATCCTCAGCCGCGTGCGCATCTGGGTGAGGCCAAGGTATAGCCCTGTATGCTATTTTATCTTCATAATTTTTTATACATATACAGAAAGAAAATATTTTCAGTGTGATTTATCTGGGATTTATATGCATGCAGAAAATTTTATGCTATTTTATCATGTTTGAAAACAATATATATATATATATATATATGAAATAGGAAAAAAAATTTATATAGGATTTTAAAATGTTGAAGGATTTTATAAAAATAGATTTAAAATTTGTAAAAGTCATTTTATTAGTATTTGAATACAGTTTATATAAATATATATATATATACACACACACAGAGAGATTTTTGGAAATTTATATTTTTAGTGCTTAAAGTTATATGAAAAATTGATTTTTATTTTAGTGTATGTATTTCAAAAATAAAAGAAAGTATATATGCATGCATATATTTTGATTCATTCAATTATATTCAAAATAATTTATTAAGGTGATAAATTGTTTAATTAACTTGTCCAATTTATTTTAGTTACCAAAAAATTATTTAAAAGAAAATAGTTTAAAATTAAAATTTATAGCTGAATTAAAATTATTAGTTGAATTAAATTATTAAATGATAATTTGTTTTTCCATTGATTCAAATGTTAATAAAATCATACAATTGTTTATACAAGGTCAATATATGAAGGAAACAAACTGGAAATGGATTGCAAATGAAAATGGGTTGCATGCATTATAAATGGTGAGATCTTCTCACTCAATCAAATATTTTTCTGGTTTAAAATTTAAGTAGTTAAATTTGAAATTGTTGATTGTGTGCTTGGATGGTTAATTTATTATTAGTCATATTAGTTTAGACCCTATGCGCCACATAATAGCGGGTGATATTATATTAAACCCATATACCGCGATATTCCACCTCGAAGTGGAATTGGTATTATATATGTATTTGGAGTGATTGATTTCCCGCATTATATAGCAGATGAGACCCTATGCGTCGCATAATAGCGGATGATATTTTATAAATCCCATATACCGTGATATTCCACCTCGAAGTAGAAATTGTATTTAATTGTTGTGCTAACGTCTGTGGATGCAGGGAAACAGGTTGGAGGGATCCAACTGGATTCCTCAAATGATTGAATTTGTTTCAAAAATTTGTGTATTGATTTGTTCATAATCTGTGTGTGAATATATTGTGATTGAAACCGATGAAGGCTATAATTTAGCCGAATATATTTTTGGTATCGTATGATACCAGAAATAAATAAAATTGGATTTTTGAAATTCAAGTAGAAAATTTATAATAAATTCATTTAAATAATTGGGTGAATTTAAAAGATGAAATTTTAAATAGATAAAGTTTTATTTTTGAAAACTAAATAAATTCCAAAATATGGGAAAGGGTTTTAATAAATGGGTTTTGAGTAATATTGTTTAATAGTTGAAGAATTCATTTAAAATTCAGATTTTAAATAGTTTGGAAGAGATAAAGGAATTTATTTTAAAAGGAAATAAATTTAGAAATTAAATCTGGGATTTAATTTGGAGTTGGATTGAATTTTAGAAATCGATCTGGGATTTAATTTGAAGTTGAATTAAATTTTAGAAATCGATTTGGGATTTAATTTGGAGTTAAAATAAATTTTAGGAATCGATTTGGAAATTGGTTGGCGTTTTGGAAATTAATTAGGAAATCGATTTGAAATTAATTTGGTGTTAAAAATAAACCTTTGGGAAATTGGTATGAAAATTTACTTGTTGGTTGAAATAAATTTAGAAATCAATTTGGAATTGGATTTGGTAATTGAAATAAATTTGGAAATCAATTTGAAATTGATTTGGTATTGAAAGTGAACGCTTGGAAAAACGATTTGAAAATTGAATATCAGTGGATATATGAAAATTTAAATTCACAATGAAAATTAATAAAGGGAAGGGGAATTTGTTTTAAAAATAAATATCAGTTTATTTTTAATAGGGTGAAAAGAAATCTGTGGATTTGGAATGTAAAATTTAAAATAAATCGAGGAAGGTTTTTTAATTGACATAAATAAATTATTTTGTAATGGAAAGAGAATTCTTCCCTGGAAAGCCGAGTATATTTTTAAAGTAGCTTTTGTAGTATAAATTAAAAGTTTCTAGAAATTGAGTTGAAAGAATATTATTGGAGAAATTAGTTTTGGAAATTTTTTAAAATCTTTAATGTGAAGATTTATTTAATTAATTATAGAAAGGATTATTCTAAAAATTAAATATTGGATTTAGAAAATAGTTATTTAAATATTTATACTCTATCTCCTAATTATATTTTAAAACTAATTTGGACTTGATGTTTTTATATAAGATATTGATATAAAATTTCATAACTAATATTTTAAATAGAGTGTTCCAAAATAGTTTTTATGTTTCCAAATGTATGTTTTTGGATAAGTAATTTAAATTATTTTAAAGAATTTGGATTCGGTATATTTTCAGTGGAAATGAATAAATATTGGAAATGTTTTCCGCATAAGGAAAACAAATGATTTGAAATTTGTTTTCAAAGGATTGAAGTGTGGAAAATGATTTGAAATTTGTTTTCAAAAGATTGAAAGGTGAAAAATGATTTGAGATTTGTTTTCAAATAGTTGAAGTGTAAAAATTATATCTTGCGAAGATATTTAAAAAAAATTGGGAAAAAAAATTTGAAATCCTGGTGATCGTTGTGAATATAGATTGATAGTTAAATAACCGACTATCAATATTGGCCTTTAAATGGCATTTAAATTTCGATGCGACCGGAGGTCGGATTCCAAATGGATATTCGAAACCCACATCGAACCTTTGTGATTGTGATGGATCTTTTTTTTAAAAGATCAAAGTGGAAATTTGTTGTGATTTGTTTGAATCTGAATGTAACATTTATTTTAAAAATAAGCGCTCGTTATTCGGATTAGCCGGGAGAGGACCTTGTGTCATAAAACCCATTCCGAATAATGATACGACGAAATGGGATTGAATTTGAAGATTGTGTCAAAGACCGGGTATTTTCGAAAGCGAAAGGATTACCTATCGAATGTCTCTGCACTGGGTTGCTCCGGTATAGAGATTTTATCACCCTTTGTGATGGGGATTCCGAACGTGATTAGTGAATATTCAGGTTGCAAGGGCTTCTTTGAAGTGCCTCCGGTTCCGTTCGATCCCAGAACGGACTTGTATGGATATGTGTCTGACGTTGCACTTTGAGATGTAAAGCTGGTTTCTGTCAAATAGACTTCTGTTGGTAGTGGAGAATTTATTCCCTTAGCTTAACACCCTTCTCTAAGACGTACGAGCTCAGAGGTTATGTAGTTGATGGATTTAGTGATATATTCCCAATTTGGTAATGTGGCATACTAAATGTTGCTGATCATTGGTTGATCAAAGAATGGCTTTTGTGAAAAGCGTAGCTTTGTGGGACGAGACTTCGTCGGACCTCACATCCCGGAATGGTCGAAACATGAAGGATGTAGCAAAGTTATAGAGGGTAGCGCCCCTTAGGGTATGTTCATTTCCTTCTGGATAGAGGTGGTATCATGATATGGAGCCCAGATACTTAACCTATGTGGTTGCTGCAAATTTATTACTTCGTGGTTGTTGGTATTGAGTATCCTCGGATGAAGGTTGTTTACGACTGGGGGATAGCATACTCGTGTAGTAGTTTCCTATTTTTGCCGAGGTAACCCTACCTTGTGTTGGCAGAGATCCGGTTAGGTTCTCGGGGTGTTCCTCTAGAAGCGTACCCATGTGGCCCAGGAAGTTTCCTAGCCTGACCATTTGCTGGAAATCCAAAGTCCAATACGCGCCTTGTACGATTTTAGTTGTAGAACCTGCCATCTAATATGGTAGCTATAGTAGGCATACTATAATGGCACGTATGCTGGCTAAGATTAATATTATACTTGCAAATGTTTTCCACTATGCACTAATGATAATATTAAAAAGAATTTTTCATATCAAGCATGTTTGACTATCATAAGGAAAAATCTCCCCCAAGTGTGCGATTGCATTGTGTGTGTGCCGGAAGGCCTTATGGTAGGTTCATTTTCTAAAAAAAAGCATTGTGAATTTCCTTTATTCCTCTTTTGTTCCCTTTTGTTGAAAATAACTGTTTTTAAGATCTCACACCAGTCTCATGACTGACCTAGAGTTTATTGTTCCCTTTCTAAACTCTTGGTGCCCATAATTTTCCACACGGGCAGCCTAGAGTTAGGGTATTAGTTGTTCTGGAGCGAAATCGGAAAAGAGATGCTATGGAAATTAGGTGCAAGCTGGATGGTGATGCGTATCACTTGTATATGTATTATTTTATTTTCCGCTATTTGTTGTTGTAAACTCCGATAATGTGATGTATGTATAAACCGATATAGTTTTTTGTTTTAAAGATTATTCATTTATCTATTATATATTGTTCCGCTGCGAAACGTGAGATTCTGTTATTGTTTATGTTTCTTCTTCTATCTTCTTCTTCTTCTTCTTAAACCCTAACGGTTCGATTTTTCGGTATTTCAATTGTGCGGCATTGGGTACAGTGGACATATCGATGTCGACTTTCGAACGTCGAAAAATTGGGTTGTTACATCATCGACCAGGAAAGATTCGCAGTACTTAAAGAAGAGGTGGATATACTCAAAAACAACAAGTTTACCCGCAACACCCTATGCCCAAAGTGGGTATCAAATCCAGTTCTTCTGAGAGAAGCTAATGGAAAGAAGTGGTCTTATGTCGACTATTCATACCTGAACAAGGGATACCCAAAAGACAGCTTTCCACTTTCAAGGATCGACCATCTGGTAGACTCAACCGCTGGATACGAACTACTTTCATTTATGGATGTATACTCCGAGTACAACTAGCTCCTGGTGCATATCCTCGACCAAGAGCACACCAACTTCATTACCAATCCAGGATTATATCATTGTGTTATGATGCCATTTGAACTAAATAACGTTGATGCTACTCACCAGGGACAGGTCAACAGGGTGTTCAAAGACTAATCGTGTGATTGACGGATGAATATTCGGATGATACGCTCATGAAGTTACGACGATTAAATGACCCCATCGATGACTTAGCGGAGATGTTCAGTATTCTACGAAAATATGAAATGAAACTAAATCCCTTGAAATGCTCTTTTGGTGTTACATCAGAGAAATTTCGAGATTTCATCATCGACTCTCATGAAATCATAGCCGATCCCGAGAAGATTCAAGCAATCTGAAACATCTAGGTACCGAAGACAATCAAGTAGGTATAGAGTCTAAAAGGGAAGGTCATTGCCCTAAATCAATTCCTCTCGGTCCATCGACAAGTATACTCCCTTCCTCAGCCTAATCAGAGGATGGAAAAGGAATTTTAAATTGACACGGGAATGTAAATACACGTTCTAAGCATTAGGAACCACTTAAAGAGACCTTCCATCTCGTCAAAGCTGGTGTATCATAAAGGTTTATACAAATACAACCTTGTCGGTACATGCCATCGGCATTGAAATGCTACAGGAAGAGAAATAGATCAAAAGGACCAATATATGATGTAACCAAGCGATTGATAAGTACTAAGAGAAGATTACCCAATTCTACAAAAGCTAGCGTAATGCCTATTGATTTCGTCATGAAAGCTCTGCTCTTACTTTCAGGCTTACCCTATTAACGTCTATGCCTTCTAGCCATTATGACAGGTAATGCGACAACATGAGACGTCTGGAGGACTACTCAAATGGAATATCAAACTAAGACAATTCAATATCACTTATTTCCCTTGAAGCGCTATCCAAGGACGAAAATTAGTAGACCTTATATCTGAATTCACCGCATTATACGACTACTCGAAGAGCAGTAGAGAACTAACCAATATATGGAAAATACTTTGCTACGGGAATTACTTCCCAACTCTCAATTGAGATGCACCTGATCACGCTAGACAGTGCGACGAGTGCCAGATGTTTGCAAAAATCCTAAGAGCCTTAACGATGGAAATTACACGAATGGCTAGTCCGTAGTCGTTTACCACTTGGGGGCATTGACATTATCGTCTTCTTGCCAATCCTAAAGGTTTTGCAAAAAATGCCATCGTGGTAGTTGATTACTTCACCAAATGGGCAGATGCATAAATTTTAACCATGACCAAGAGTAAGAAAATAATCAAATTGATTGTCCGAAACATCATTTGCCATTATGACCCCCATGAACCGTTATAACCGGTAATGAAACCCAATTCAACAACGTTAAATTTGAAAAGTTCTACCGCCGGCATCATACTGGAAAGAGATTTGCGGTATTTTGTCACCCTCGGGAAAATCTATAGGTTGAAGCTAAGAGTGAAATCATAAAGTCTATTTTGAAGAGAGGTTTGGAAAAGGTTAGAGGTAAATGGGTGAATAAGCCCCAACAGCATTATGGGCTTGTAGAACCACCCGTGAGTCCGCAACTAGCTATAATATATTCACCCTTACATATGGCACCAAGGCCGTCATCTATGTATAACTTGAAGTCCTCTCTCATCGAGTGGCTGATTATAACCCCTATTTCATAAAAAAATATAAACATGGAATTGCAATCAAATTGCAAATAAACAAGAAGTAATTGGTGACGACTCATGAGCCTGAAAAACACATCTGGGAGCCAATAGCAAAAACATGTACCCAAAAGTGCACATGTATATTCAAAAAATTCAACTTCTTAAAATCTCTAGGTCCTTGAAGTTTTACTTGGTATTATTAAAGAGAAGACTGGATCGATCAACCAAAGCTTACTAGTCCTATAGAACCGAATACGGATGGCCACTGATGGAACACAATCCTGAATATATACTATTAGGTATCGACCAAGTGCCATGACGACCAAAGAGGGATACAACACTTTGGAAGGATAAAATTGAAGAATAAGGAATGTTCAGGAAACATTTTGGATTTCTTTATGGAGACTCTAACTTTTTTCGATTCAAAGCACGTCATGTACGCAACAAGATGTACTATGGGGGGCAAATGTTACCCGGCTACCTGGCATGGCTACAAGGAGATAGTTACATAGGATATGGTTTGACCTAAACGAGACTCAAGCCAAGAAAGGATTGGAAGTATAAGGAATTGGTGTAACCTGATTGGGTCGGCCTATATATGTGTGGTTGGTATTCAATGGTGGGTTGGTTGAAGTATAATAGCTATTATGAAAGATCATATGTTGGTTGGCCTAGGTCGATCGACCTTGATGGGTCGGTCAAGGTAGAAGATTCGAAGTGGATCAACCACGTTAGGTCGGCCTAGGTGGATCAGCATGTGTGGATAAGCAGCTGGGCTTGGTCATAATGGTTCGACATACATGGATCGGTGCACACAAGGGAAGTTAGCAGGTTTTCTGGTTTACAACAAGGTGATGCAATCGGCATTGTTTTGCTTCGAGCCATACCACTAACTACTCCGAGTCCATTGAGAGTTTTCTTCAAGTCATTTACGAGATAACCCTGGTTCAACATAGCTGGGTATGCCATATCTGGGTCGGCATAGCTGGATCGGCCATAGCTGGATCGCCACAATTGGATCGACCATATCTGGATCGGCATAGTCGGATCAGCAGTGGTGGAAGATTATAGATGGATCGGCTGTGGACCTTTTGATATTATTTTTTGCTATGACCGACAATAAGTGGATCGACATACCATTGATCTACCCAACTTATCAACTGTGGGCCGAGCTCTCTTAGTCATAGGCTTAGACAGGGAAGCCAGGCTATCTTTGTCTATAAATAGAGGGGCAAGGGTCCAGTTTAAGAGATCCTTATTTTTGGAAAAAGAGGGAGACTCTGCACTTTTTTAACTCATTTTTTTTCCATTCTAAACTGAAATCAAGTTGTTCTTTTGTGGATTTTATATGTATTCAAGCAATTGAAAAGGCAATAAAGATCATATTCAAAGTGGACATAGGCAGTTATGCCGAACCACTGTAATTCTGGTGTTCTTATTTTTTGCTGTTGTATTTGAATTATATCATGATATTCCTTTGTTCCAATTTACTATCTTCATTAATCTCTCTAAACAAATCTAGTCTAGGGTGTTAGTGGTTAATTTTGGTGCTAACAATCAACCCCGCTTTTATAAGAAGGAAATCGGTTGACTATGGAAGTTCTATAAACATAATTTTCAAGAAAGCTTATAATCAGATGAGGATGGAAGCAAAGGATTTTAAACCATGAAAATCTTGCATTCATGGCTTTAGTTGTGTTATAATTGAAGCTATTTGTTATATCGAATCACCTGTAAAGTTGGGAGAAAGCGACCGTAGGAGAGTTTGAATTTTTCTTTTTGTTTTTTTGGATGTTGACTCTCCGTACAACGCTTTTTTTGGGCCAACCAACCCAGCTAAGTTCTAGGCAGCTCTTTCCCCATGGTTTTTTTACTTTGAAGTGTCTAATGGATAACAGAGTTGGAGTTGTTCATGGTGATCAAGCAACTAGACGTACCTATTATCCAGCCGAGTTATGGGATGCTCAACGAAGAGAGAAAGGTAAAGGTGTGGACAAGTCAGTATATATCAAAGCCACTAAGGATCGAAAAATAAACCCCGAGCCTTAGCTCGGGTGCCACAATCGACTCTATAGAGTTAGATCTAAGAGACGACGAAATGAGCCCAAAGAGACTAAGGCTGCACTGGCTGAGCTGACAATAAACATCACAATTAACAATGACAACCTATCACGAGTTCTAAAGATCGGATTATAACATAGCTCCCGATGATGAAAGAACTTACCCGATTTGTCCGAGCGAATCTTGACATGTTCTCTTGGACTCACTCTAACATGTGTGAAATATCACATGCCATTGCAACTCGTGCATTGAATATCGACCTGTGGCATGTCCCGATGAAACAAAAAAGACACGACATGGATCCGAAGAGATCTCCCGCTCTCAAAGAGGAGGTGGATAAACTCAAAGAAAAGGGGTTTATTTACGATGCCCTCTACACTTTATGGGTATCTAATCCAGTGCTTGTGAAAAAGGTGAACAAGAAATGGAGAACATGCGTTGATTATTCAGACATAAATAAGGCATGTCCAAAAGACAATTTTCCCCTTTCGAGGATCGACCAGCTGGTGGAGTCAACCACAGGACACAAATTGCTATCTTTCATGGATGCATACTCAGGATATAACTGAATTCCGATGCACGTTTCCGATCAAGAGCACACCAGTTTCACTACCGGTATTGGATTATACTACTATGTAGTGATGTCGTTTGGACTAAAGAATGCAGGAGCGACTTACCAGCGCTTAGTCAATGGGATGTTTAAAGGTCAAATTGGAAAAACGATGGAAGTATAAATGGATGATATGCTTGTGAAGTCTTGACAGTCAAGCATCCACATTAGATACTTAGCAGAAATGTTTGGCATCCTCCCACATTAGATACTTGGCAGAAATGTTTGGCACCCACATCACAAGATGAAAATTAATCCTTTGGTGTGTTTTGTTAGCATAGCATCAGGGAAGTTCTTCGGTTTTATTGTTAATGCCTTTAAAATCGAAGCTAATCCCAAGAAGATTCAAGCTATCCACGATATCCAAATGCTAAAAACTATCAAATAAGTGCAAAGTCTAAAAGGGAAGGTTGTTGCTTTAAGCCGATTCATTACCAATGCTACAACAATTGCATTCCTTTCTTTGATTTGATTAGGAAAGGGAAAAGAAACTTGGAATGTTAACAGGATTTAAAGACGCATTTCAAGCTTTGGTGAATCATTTAGAGAGACCTCCAATTTTGTCAAAGCCGGTGGATCATGAGGATTTATACTTTTTTTGGCCGTGTCGCTACATGCTGTAAGTGATGCATTACTTCGTGAGGAGAATCGAATTCAGAGACAGGTTTATTACATCAGCAAGCGATTCATGGAAGATGAAAAGAACTATCCAAAATTAGAAAAAATGTCATACTGCTTGCTGATTGCATCATGGAAGCTCCGCCCATACTTCCAAGCACACCCGATCATTGTTTGCACCAACCAGCCGTTACGGCTGGTCGTGCAGCGACCTCAGACGTCTAGAATATTACACAAGCGGAATATCAAGCATAATAAATTCGGTATCACATATATCCTTTGGAGGGCTATCCACGTTCAAACATTGGAAAATTATATAGCAGAATTCACTAGCATGATGACTCCTCGGAGAGCAGCAAAATCCCTACCATAAGCTGGAAATTGTATACTGTTGGAGCATCCAATGATCATTGTTCTAGAGTTAGAATTGTGCCTGTAACACCTAAAAACAGTCAATTTGCTATGCTTTAAAGCTTGATTTCCCTTCAACTTACACCGAAGCCGAGTATATTGTGCTCATTGCTAGACTTAAGATCGCCAAAGAACTAGGAATAAAGTCTCTTGAAATCTTTTGTGATTCACAGTTAGTAGTATACCAAGTCAGGGGAGGTTATCAAGCTAAAGGACAATGACTTGCTCCATATCTTACCTAAGTTCAAGAGTTGCTGATTGAATTAGAGTACTATGACATTTCGCATATTCTATGGGATCAAAAAAGAGAGGCATATTTATTGGCAAAGGTTGCTAGAAGGAGTGATGCATAAAAGATGGACTTAGTTCCAGTCGAAGTACTAAATTCCCCAGTATAAACTAGATAGAAATTGACAGGGTACTACAGGCGGAGCTTAAGAGGCAATTGTGGATGACTCTGATTAAAAACTATTTTCTATAGGGACCTACATAAACAAAGGAATGAAAAGCAACAAATCCATTTTAAAGCTTCCTGATATATCATCGAAGAAGGAGTTCAACACAGAATTTTTTTTCTGTTCCCTCTACTCCTATGTATCAATCATGATGAGATAAAACGGGTCCTAAAATAAATTCATTAAGGAGAATGTGGTGATCAAACTTGCGGGCAAACTCTTGCAAAGAAAATACTCCATTACGGGTATTATTGGCTGACCGTTAATCGAGAGGCTGCGGATTATGTAAGGCAGTCCAACAAGTGCCAGATATATGCAAAAGTTTCAAGATTTCCGCCAACTGAAATTACACAAATTCTCTGCCTAGCTATGGCCGTTTTCCATGTGGGGTATAGATATTATCGGTTCCTTGCGGCTCTCTAAAAGTGGTGCAAAATACGCTATTGTCGCAGTTGATTACATCAATAAATAGGCTAAAGGGAAACCCTTGGCCATGATCACGACTAAGAAAGTAATCAATTAATTGTTTGGAACATCATCTGTTGATTTGGTCTTCCAATAACTATTATAACAGACAATGGGACTCAATTCAATAATGTCGATTTTAAAGACTTCTGCCATCGACATCTTATTGAAAAGAGATTTGCGGTACTTGCTTACCCTCAAGTGAATGGACAAGTGGAAGCTATGAAAAAAATCATAAAGTCCATTCTGAAGAAGCATTTGGAAAAGGCTAGAGGTAAGTGGGCAGATGAACTCCTGATAGCATTATGGGCTTATAGGACCACGCACAAGTCCGCGACTGGCCATACTCCATTTACCCTCCCTTATGGTTTGACGCTATTATTCTTGTTGAGCTTAGAGTTCCTTCTCATCGAGTAACTTATTACAATTCCATAACAAACAAAGATATCCTTTTGGAATCTCTAGACTTTATAGATGAGAAACGTGAGGAAGTTGATTTAAGGGCGGCAGCACCACACCAACACCGAGTCACCTGATGCTACAACACCAAAGTCCGACCTAGAACCATTGAGATTGTTGATCTCATCTTAAAATGGGTTTTTTCTGCCCTATCACATATGAATCCAACCTAGGAAGGATCGTATGTCATCAAATGGAGGCTTGGAGAGGGAACCTTCAAGCTAGCGACTGTTGTGGCATCACACTCCCAAGAGGGTGGAATAGCAAGCACTTGCAACACTATTTCAGTTAGTTTATTCCCTTTCCATTTGGCCATATTTAGTTTCAGAATTTTCTTTAGCAATTTTTTTCCAATTATGCAATAAGACAAGTTATGTCACTACATTTTATTCACCAATAGAACTTTGAATTTTTTATCATATACGTGACTTTCCATTGCAGTACATGTTAGTTGTGATATATGACCGACTAAATCTAACTGTTTGATGGGACTGATATAACTCTGAAGTGATTGAGATTCGACCGGTTGCTTATTGAATCAAACCCCATTCTTGAGAACATAATAACTAACTAAAGAATACAAAACTCTACATTTTTCCAAATAACTCACATCCCTACAGTATGGATATGAGCATAAATGCTAAATGGGTTTGACCAACCACCTATAAAATGACTCTCGTCGCCAAAGTATAGATATGCGTATAAAAGAAATAAAAAGGTATGACCTGACCACCCACTAACTAACTCTTATCCTTAGAGTGCGGGTATGCTTATAAACAAATAGATGAGTGTGGTTCGACTGCTCACTATCCATAAGGCCTAAAAATGAAAAAGGACTGTAAAATCGCTAAGGATGGAGTTCGACCATCCATAACCTAACTCTACTAATCTAAGACTAGGGGTAGGAGTATAATTACTTAAACCGCTGAATTCGACAACATAACACTTAGGCTCGATCCCAATGTTTAATACGACTCGAGGCCACGACCTTAGGGAGGCCTTAGGGCTAATATGAGACCTCAGGGATTTTTAATCAGTTTTTACAGGCTTTTAGCATGTATCGCCACTATAGGCACCTAAGTTACGACTTCGTAGTTCCGCCACAATCACCATCGAAACCAATGCACATGGAATCAAAGACTTGGTGCGTAATGAATTGAATATAGGCAAAAATTATTGGATCAAAATTAGGGGTTCCGAAGGGGGTCGAAGCGTTGCTTTGCATTCAAATAGAAACATGCCTGCTTTGCTTTCGATAGTAATACCATCAACTTAGTTAGCTTCCGACTGGTATTGTTTCAAAAAATGATTTCGAAGAGGTTGCACCTTTGTTTTTAAGTAAACGCTTTCAAATAGGACCGAAATCCATAGCTACGGCTTTTTTACCTTTCGAAGTCAATGGTTTCGGAAGATATAATTTGTTTTAAAATTCATGCCACTTATCTAATGCTTTTGGAAGGGTTTGTTTCGACACTACCACTTCTTTACTTATGAATCCTTTCGAAAGAAATGCTTTTTACTTAAATGTTTATGACGGTTTTGCTCTATTGAAGGTAGAGCTTAAATGGTTTCGAAGAAGATGGTTTTAAAAGGGTTCGAAAGGTTATTCCACATGTTTTACTTGAACCCAAAGACTTTTGATAGTTTTGGTGTTTTAATGCTCTCAAAAGGTTTTAATGAAGGTTTCGAAGGGATGGTCCCCCAGTGGTTTCGAAAGGTTTAAAAGGAAAAGTTTTCTAATGTTTCTGAAAGGCAATGTTTTAGTGTTTTTAAAAGGTACGATGTCTAAAGTTTTACTGCTTTTGAATGAGAGGTTTTTCAATGGTTTTGAATGGTTTACATGAATAGTTTCAAAAGGAATGGTTTGGCCTTTCACCCTAGGTGAAAGAAAGAGTTTTACTTGGTTTCGAAAGAGGTACTTTCAATGATTCGAATGGGTACTTTCAAAGGTTTAAATGTTTTCATCAACAAAGATTTGAGTAAAGTATATATATAACATGGCAATGTGATTTTATGTAAAATGTAGAGTATATATTTTCCTTCTTTAATTTGTATTTAAAGGTTTCAAATAAATTTGAGATGAAAAGGTTTTCAAGGGAAATTTAAGGGTCCCTAAGTAAAATGACAGATATTAGTATAGCAGATGGAACTACTATAGGGTCGCACCCTATACATTAGCTATTAGCCGCAGCTAATTTAGTCCAAAATTTCAATGTGTAGGGCTTTGTCACATATAATACTAAAATGATGTTACACAGTGACGGGAATATATATTTGTATAGAGATAGGTTACTAGTGAGCCTGCAAAACCATTAGGATCAGGCGATCCAGGGAGAAGAAAAGTTAAAAACAGACTGTGCAACGACCTGGATTTTTCAACATTTTAAATAAGAATTTAACGAAGATTTTAAATCAAATTTATTTTTAAAAATAAAAATTTGACAGTGAAAATTAAATATTTATCATGCGTCTATTGAAATGAGGCCAAAAAATTTATTTTACGTCAAAATTTGTCCAAAACTCGGTTAGCATAAATTTTTAGTGCGAATTATAAAATTTTACATATGAATATTCTTACACAGAAATGATCTAGAAAATTTTCTGATTAAAACGTCAACGTTCTTTCCGTCCTATTCCGACCTTTGTAGCTCTTTTTATCAAAAAATTATCATTGTCGTCCAACTTTTAAGCAGCAACAACAAAGCCAGATAAAATTTTCTACGAATTTCCTAATGCAGATTTGAGTGCATCGTTGGATTCATCTCATCATGCTGATCTCTGTGGTATATTTACTTTCGTATTTTGACTTCCGTTGCAATACGTTAAATGATTGTGATAATGGTCTGTAACCGTGCCCTGGAGTCATAATTGTTTCATTCTTTTCACAGTTCACATTCGTTCTTTTCATTTCTTTTCCGTGGATACCTTGTGTGAGCAGCCAAACTTAATAAATCCTGCATTTAATGTTCCCTTTCGTTGGCATATATATTTGTGTGTCTATATATATATATGTATGTATGTATGTATATATATATAAGCTTTTCTTCATTCTGCTAATTGTTTAGAGAATATATATAAAGCATAGTATACGTATTTAAGCCTTCCTCGTGCTTTCTTCCTCCCTTTCTTTCTTTCTAGCCATATCCTTCCAACTACCCTCCACCAACCGGGCCCACTTCCCACCAATGCCGCCTGCCCCTGCCTCTAGCCCAGCCCATGAACCCGCACTACGTCCCTCCACCCTGTTTCCTCAGCCACATCCCCTCGGCCACCTCCACCTGACCATCCTATCGAAGCCTCCTCAGCCGAGCCACACTGAGCCACCTCCAGCCACCTAGCCGCACTTCCAAACACCCCATCTCACCAGTAGCCATGACCGAACCACCTCAGCCTCCTCTCCCTCCACCGTATTGAGTTCGTAAGTGGAGAAAGAAAGAAAGAATTTTTTTTGAATTGCATAGAAGAGAAGAGAGGCGAGCGACCGTTTAGCTTATTTTCAAAGCCCATGCTCTATCAAGTAGCAGCAACCTTTAGCAAGCAGCAGAAAATTCCGGTAGTATTCGTGCACGTGTGTCTGTGTCCCATGTATGTTCCTACTTTTCTAATCCATGAAGGTGAGTATTATAACTCACGACATTTATATTTTTATGCAATTTATATTTTTATGCAAGTTAAATTTATGGAATTGATGTTTGAAAATTGGGTTTGACATGCATTGGACACATTTTTGAAACAAAAGGAGGGGAGCAACACACAGAAGTATACAAAAAAAAAATCTACAAAGAGCATATTCTTCTTCTTTGTTTTCTTTTACCGTTACATTTTTCCACTTCAAAAATCAATGTCTCCCAATCCGTCCACTTTTAGTTGAAACTTTCAACTGTAAAGTTGTAGAGAATCATCTCTAGTATTTTATAAAAAAGATCGCCTGAGATTTCGTCAACCGCAGTAGTCATAGTTGCTAAATGACAGAAAAAGGGAGAACTTTCATTTTCGCATGGAAGGAAGAAGAACAAAAAACATTTTCTAATATTATATTAATTTATTAATTATGATGATGTGTTCGTATTTACTCCCGATTGAATTCACTTACATAAGAACATATAGTCCTGACTCGAGTGTTTGGTTTTTCATTAAACTTGGGTCAGACCGAGTTTTTTTCAGTTATCGAAGACGTTATTCTAGAGGACGAGGACGATGATTCGGTATAACATATCTACTATTATTTATTCCGCTGCACTATTTAATTCTTTTTATATAAATTATGTAACTCTGATAATATTGTATAACTCTGATTGATATTTATAAAGGAATTCAAATGTATGTTTGTTAAATAGCTTCATGAACTGTTATGTTATTATTATATTTTATCATTCCGTTGTAAGATTCTGTTATTGTTTCTTCTTTTTCTTTAAAAATAAACCCTTTCATAATCTATCTTTTAAACAATTTGAGTTGGACATGTGTGGTTTATTCTCGACTTGAACTATTCAAAAGTTGGGTCTTCACAGAATGTCCAAAAGAGTGTGATCCAAAAGATTTTAGATTATCTGTTTATTTTGTCTGATAGGCACGAATTAGCTAAATGTCAGTAGTCAGGAAAATAAAACTATAATGTTCAAACAAATAGTCCATTTGTTACCTAATATGTATGTTACATGATAATGCCTTACAGTCTTAACCGGTTTTGGTTGCAAGACTATGATTTGCAAAAGGTATATTTTAAAAGGATATTAGTGAGAGGAAACCTATTCCGCTAAGCGCATCGTCTCACTTAATATCAAATAACCGAGATGTATAATATTATTCACACCAGGCTTTGTGTCTGACTCAAATTTATGTTTTTCCTCTTAAGCTTGGTTAATTTATTCTTAATTACTAAATTTCTCAATTAATTAATCTCTGATCATTTATTAACAATATTAAATAAATATCCCTTAATTATAATTAATTAACTTTTAATTTGATCAATTTATAACCCTTACTTAATTACCAATTAATAATCCTTAATTTAGAACTTAATTCATTCTTTAAAATAGCTTCACATCTTTGGTCAACCAAGCCTTGGAAATAATCATTATTTAGAATAAATAGTTCATGAAATAAATTTCAAAGCTTGAATTTCGTTAAGCTTATATTTGTTAACGTCTTTTTTTTTAATTCCAAACTAAGATTCAAATTTTACCTGAGTCCATATTTAAACTTAGTATTAATACTTATTTTGAATTCTTGCTTTATAACTTAAATTTCATTTTTAACTTTTTAAAATAAAATAACAGGTTTTGAAAACTATAACCAGACTCTCTCCCGAGCCACACAATATTTCTTCGAATCAAATCCAAATAAACTCGAGCAAACCATCAAGTTACTTCGAGTAAAACTCATGAAAATGAGTATGGCATGCGAAAAACCCATCCTGGAACTAATCCTATTATGCTCGCCACCCCAAATTACAGTCATGTCGAGTTACACGCACACACGGTGCATGTGCACCATCACCGGAGTTGCCTCCGACCTCTGATGTGTGAAAGTTTGAATTTGTTTATTTATAAAAATTCTGTAAACATGAATGATAAGAGGCAAATCAATTTTCTGGCCTGCAGAAACATAAATACTTTCATGATTACAGAATTTAAACTATTTCCCAAACATACAAGTATCAATATTACTTAAGTAACAAATTATATCCTACATAAGATTTAGATTAATTGTTTTAAATCCAAAGTTTCAAAGTTTTATATATATAAAAAGCTTGAATTTTGAATCTAAAACAAATTAGTTAAGTTGTAATGCATCTAGCTTATGAAATCATGATTAAGCAAATTATGTTTGGAATTTACCTGTAAGTTTAAATATGCAGTAAAACTTATAAAATGGAAAAAATAAAATTTTGAATTTCATTGATTCATGTATATGCATTAAATCATCATTCAAAATTATGATTTTTAGCATAAAAATCCGGATTTTTAAAATAGGATTGAGTTTGGGATATTGGGTTTTCTGGAAACTTGATTTTGGGTGATTTTTGGAGACTGGTGCAATTAGGTGGGTCAGGGTTTCTACTGTAGATGGAGGTCGTCATGGAGTTTTAGGGAAAATTAGTGGTCAAGGCTGTAAGGGGTGGTCTTGTTCGGGACTGTTCAGTAAGGAATGGTCCCGGCTTTGTGTTGCAGGGGAGTTAGGGTGGCTCCTCGGTACGGTGATCTAGGCCACGTACTGTGACGGGCGGTACCCCAGTAGCCCTACCATTGATGGAAACCCATTCTTCCTACGTGCCCCTAGGTTTTGATTGTATTACCCACTTTTGTGGCTAGTAGCTGGACTTTAATAGATGTAACAATTTCGGCTATTTCATATTTATTTGAAAACCCTAGACACTATTATAATATCATCGGATTTCTTATCAAATGTTTTGGTTAGCGTAAGGTAAAAACTTTTCCATGTTTATGTGTGGGAAGTCTTACGTGATACCTTTCTTTCAAAAGGTTTTTAAAAATTAAACAACTTTAACCCGTTTACTCACACCAGACCCATGTCTGACCCGGAGTTTATTCTGTTTTCTTAAACTCTTGGGTACTCAAATTTTTACGAGTAGCCAAGGGATTCAGGTCTGCTTTGACGAATACTGGAGGAGTTATGGTGCAGAAGGCTTCAGAGCTTGTAGTTATATGGTGTTCTCCGCTGTGTGTGCTCCGCTGTGTTGTGTATCTGTGATATGGGTTGTATTTGAGTTGTATAATAGACAGACTTGTATAACTACCTATCATGTGTTATTGTATCTGAGTAACTCTGAGATGTAATAGACTATGTAATAGTTATGTTATATATTATATTTTGTTTCGTTCCGCTGTGAGATTCTGATTTTGTTGAATTCTTTTCTTCTATCTATTCTGTTTCTACCTCTTTCTTTCTTATAAATGATGCTTCTTTCTGTGGAATGAAAGGCAGGTCGTTTCACTTGGTAGTGTGATAACCCGGATTTCTGGGCATTATAATTAATAATATAATTGGGTAATTAATAGAAATACTGAACTTATAAATAAAAAAAATTTAAATATCATTATTAATTACACATTGAATTAGGTTTGTTTAAAATATTGTTGACCTGATTTGAAATAAAAATTTTCAAATTTAATTTGAACATAAATTTGGATTTATTAAGTAACTCAAAGGATAGATATTTTAAATATTTGGATTTAAAATATATGTATAAGCTTTTATTAAAAAAATAAATTGTTTGTTACATTTTCAATAAAAAGAAACTCATATATGCATAACAATAAATAAATTAAGTAAAGAATTTTACTAGCATTTTAAAAATTTAATATAAGTTACCTAATTACAAGTGTATATATTAAGTTTTCATTTTAACAAATGTTGATTTATAAACTTTAGCGAATGACAAATGTAAAGATTTTAAGCACGTGTCACTTTTTATTTTTTTTATTTTCTTTTATTTTAAATAACTCAAATTTAGCATATATAAAACATTGTTCCTTCTCTTCATTTTTTTACTTTCTGTTCTCTTTCCAAGCTAAGAAAACTAAAATACTATAAACTCCAAAAAAATCAGTGATAAATCTCCTCTCAAACCAGAATTTATAAAACAAAAACTTCATATCAACTTCAAAATAGTAACAGCTCAAAGCCTGTTCATTTCCAAGGATCAATATCAACCTGCACAGTATTTTCTTCAAACCAGGAATTAATCCTACAACAATTCTTCAATTTGAAATCATGAGAGTGAATCTAGTTTCAAGCATTCAAGTATTGTCCAGATCATAACATTTCAGTTTTCAGAAGTCCAAACTGCTCTGTTATTTTTTTTAAGACATAGGTGAGTAAATAATCCTATATTTGATTAAAATCTGTTGCATGACATAGGGAAATAAAGTAATGATGTGTTAATGGCTAGCATGTATAGAAATTTGTCTTGCATGTTGATAAATATCTAGAATATTTCAGTGCATGTCTGAATATATATGTAATTACCTCTGTTTTAGTTTTACAGACCATAACTCACTGAGAATCCAACCACTTTCTATATAAACCATCATAGGTGATGATGTTTGAAGAGTATATGTTTGGAATAACTTGATTTCTGTTAATATACACATATATATATATATATATATATATATATATATATATAAACTAAGTAAATATGATTACCCGATAACTTCAGAGGTAATTATGTTTGTGTGAATTTGTAGATAGTTCTGTGAGTTGGATATATTTGTGTATGCATGTTGCTGTACTACTCTGTTTTGAATTCCAGGCTTTGATTCAAAAATCATTGCCCTTCAATCCAATCTTTGTTTAGATTCAAGTTTAAAATAAAAACTTGTTTGTTTTGTCATAGAGAAGGGTTTAAAAATTTGTTCAAGCTAAATTAAATTTGAAATATCACTGGAATTCAAAGTTTGCAGTATAAGCTGAAGATAAATAAAATTTCAACTTCCCTGATTCATGAATTCAGAAACATAAATCAAAGCCTTGTTTGAAAACATGATTTTTAAAACTAAAAACTTAATTTTTAGAGAAGGATCAAATGAGCAGTTCGATTATGCTCTGTGTTTATGTTCTGAGGGGATTCTGACGATCTAGGAGATCGGAGATGGCGTGGTCTTCACTGAAGATAGTTGAGTAATAGGGGAGTTTTGGAAAATTGTTAGATGGGCGAATTGATCATCGTGGAAGTGGCGGTGGAGGGTTGAAGCCTGTAAACCTAGTTTTGGTTTGTTCTCAAATTTTTGATCGGCATTTCTTCACTGGTTGATCGAGTTCAACATAATCAAAGGGGATGATAGCTAGGGCATAGACGAAGTCATGCCCGAAGGTGAAGGCACTCCAGGGGTAGGAGGCACGAGAATGAAGAGGTTCCAGGTTTGGGTGTTTGATCCAGTTTTGGGTTTGACTGCTCGATTTTGATTTTTGGGTTCTGCTATCGGTTTGATGGTTGGAATATGTTTGGGCGATGACCGTTGACTTGTGAGTGCCATCGCGAGGGGTCGGAATTGGGTGCCGTGTGGGTGCATGTGCACGGAGGACATGGATTGTCAGAGGTTGATTTGGAGAAGAAGGTACACGAAGAGTTTTTTTTTAGTAGAAACGAGTTTTACTCGAAGCTGTGGGTCATTTGTCTCGAAGTAGAGATTATATGGTCTCGGGTGTGTTTGGTTTGTTCAGGTTTGTGAAGACCTGACAGTATATAAGTTTTAATGTTTTCAAATGGATTGTTAATCGAAGTTTTACTCGAGTTATTTTAGTGTTTGCTCGAATTAGGATAGGTCAGGCTCGAGTGACTCAGGTGTAGCTCTAGTTAGCTTTGTTCAGGTTAGAATCCTGTATTGTTTTCAAAATTTAAACTAAATAAAAAAAAAGAAGTAAAGTATAAAGCAAGATTTAAAATATGTTTTAAATCTAATTTTAAATTATGGATTCAAGTTTAATTTGAATGTTAAGTTGGAAATGAATGAAGTTTTTAAATTCAAATTTGTTTAAATAACTTGAAGGGGTTAAGTGTTTAAGATGTTTTTAAAGAAATTTGAATTTAAATTGGAATATGAGATATAAAGAAATGTTATAACCAAAGTTTAGATCTAATTCAAATCTTAATTTGAATCTTTGTTTTATAAATTTAAGTTTTAACAATTTTGAATGATAGAGTAAAATTTAAATGTTTGAATAAAGGAAAAAGAAATTTGTTTTAAATTATTGTAAATTTCTTTTACAAGGAAAGTATTCTTTATCATGTAAATTTAAAGTTCTTAAATTGATTTTAAATTTTGTTGAAGATAAATTGATTTCAATTTAAACTGGAATTTAAAATGAAATTGGAATAAATTTGGAAATGAATGTTTTCAAATATCTCTGTGAATGATAGTTTAACTATAGATAAGAAAAAGGTTTTATCTTTAAGTTAAATTGGAATTTAATGATGGTAATCCATTTAATTATTAGTGTAATTAAATGGATAATTAATTTATTTAGTAAATTAATGAAAGGGATAATTATTTATAGAGATTAAGGGTTTCAACTTAAAGGTTTAAGATTAATTATTCTTAGAATAATTATCTTGTAATTTATAAATCATTAATTAAATAAGATTAGATTTTAATTGATGATTTGTAATTAATTAATGAAGTGATAAAGAATTAATTAAGTTACAGTTAGCACTTAATTAATTAAATAATTAGGGGTTAATTAATGGGCTACTAATGGTTAATTAATTTGTAATCAATTATGATTAAAATATGAACTAATGAATTGTTAAATAGTTAATGAAGATTATTAACTAAGGATTATTTAATAATTAATTAATGTGATTAATTTTAATCATTAATTAGATTAATTAAATGTGATAGCGTAAGGTTAACTTGGTTTAAAGGGTTAAACCAACCTTAGTGAATCTAACTCGAATTTGATTAAATTACCTTATATAATTAATCAAGGGATTAATTAGAAAAATTTAATTAAGGAGTAATTAATTTATTGGATAAAGAAATTAAGGGTAGTTAATTACTAGATGTTATTAATCAAGGGTGATTAATAATTATGGATAATAATTAATTGATAGAGTAATTAAAGATAAATTACCATATTGGGTTAAGGAAAATTAATTTGTGAAATTAACCAAGGGTTAATTACTTAAATGTAATTAAAGGATGAAAAGAATGATGTTGGAAGCCTTTGATTAATTATTATTCATAATATGTGGTTTGTGACGCTATGTGATAAGATACGATTGATTAAAACTGTGAAGATGTGGTTATCTATTGATGATGAATTACTGTGACATTCTGTATTAAAAGTAGAATTGTATTTCACTTAAATAATCTAAGTTAAGTTGACAAGGGTTTCGAAGAGACCGGAGTCGGGTATTAGTAAATATCCGAAACCACTTCGATTCTTTGTAATTTGATATATGAATCCAATAGAATTAAGTGGAATGACTTAAGTGAATTGGACCATTTAATCTAAGTATTGGCACTTAGAAATTGATGTGTGGAATAATTGATGTCTATAACAACTTGTGAGTTGTAAATTGATATAAGTTACCCAGGGTTTATATAAGTTGTAGGCTTTTGTATTTCATGTTAGATGGGTTTACTCACGCTGGTTTCCAGCCTGACCCGGGTGTTACTTTGATGTAATGCTCGGGTCAGACCGAGTATCACAGATTTTCAGGTAAGGACGTTGCGGAGCTCAGGAGGCGAGCTGGATGGCAGGGACGTATGGAGAGTTTTCACTATGACATTGTATTTATCTGAGACATGTTAAATTGTATCTATACAATGTTGTATAAAATTTGTTGTAACTCTGATATTGATGTAAATTGATAGATACAGTTTTCTTTGGTATAACTATTATTGATATTATATTTTATCCGCTGCGAATGTGAGTATGTGTGTTTTTTTTCAGTTCTGCTTCTTTCTCTTTCTTCTTTCACTAACTATCTGGAATTTTCGGGATCGAAATTTTCTGGTCGTTACATGTGGTATCAGAGCTGATGGTTAAGCGGAACCTTGGCTCTGGTGGGATTACTCATTAAGGATAGGGTAAGTGGTACCCTAGAATGAGTTGAGTGTGTGTATATATATATATATATATGAGAGAGCGTACTTGTTATTTTCTTATATAAAGGTTTTTAAAGGATTTCAAAAGTAAATGAATCATATATAAGAAATATATTATCTGTTATATTAAGGAAATCGATTGTAGTATTAATTAAATTAAAAGTAATAGTAAGAATTAAGTGGTAATAGAATTACAACCAAATTGAAATTAAATTAAAGACGGGTTTGAAATGGATTCAAACTAAAATTGAAATCTTGATTTGGAGAAGTATTTCAGAATAAGATGAATTAGAATTGGTTTCAAACCAGAAAATATAATGGATATTGTGTTTAATAATGGGGTGATTGTTTTTCAATAAACAACAAAATGTTTTAAGGAAGTAACCATTTAAAAAGAGTAACTTGTAAGTTTGAAAGGATGTAAATTAAAGTGGGTTTCCAACGGTGAATTTTTGAATTCTAAATCTGAACTTTTGAAATTGTTTTCAAAATGTTAAAGGAAATAATATTTCAAAAACTATTTTGAATATGATCTTATTTTTAAAATAAGAGATATTATTAAATATATATGAATGAAAGGGTTCAATTTCAAACAAGGATTGTTTGGAATTTTAAACGAATTTGTTTGAATTTAAAACAAAAGGTGGCTTAAAATTTAATGGTAACCAGGTGTGTAAAGGAAATAAACTCTAAGGTTGAGTTTTGAAATTTCTTTGGAATGTGAAGTGAAAGCCAAAGCGAAGTAGGTTTTAAATTTAAGTAGGAAGATTATTTATGAGAAGTTTAAAATTTGAAATGGAAGTTCAAATTAAGTAAGGTTGACTGGATTAAGTGAATTGAGTTTAACTTGGGAAGTTAAATGGTTAATCTGAACAGGGAGTTTGTGTGATCTCAAATGGGTTTGAGATCTGGAATTTGGAATTTGATGGATGTTTTAAAATGGAATTTTGAAATTTGTACTCAGAATTGAATTGTTTATAAACTTTAAAGGAAAATTGTTTTAAAGGAATTAAATCAACATTTGAAGTATTAACTCGAATTTATATAATTCGAGATGGTTTAAATTTGGAATTTGGATTGAAATTAGTTCAAACTGAATTTGATTTGAATTAATTGAAATTGTGATTCAAGATGTATGAGTATAAGACTCAAATGGAAAATTTGAATTGGATTGATTTGAATAATTTGGAATTGAAATTAAAGTTTAATAGTTTTAAATTCAAATTTGGGAGGAAATCAAGAATAATTCAACTTGATTTGGAAATGGAGTTTGAAATTGGGATTAATTCAAACTGGAGTTGAAATGAATTGAAAATTGGAACTAGTTCAATTGAAATTTATTTGAATTAGTAGTATTTGAGATTAAGGTTGAATAAAATTAAATTTGGAAAGAAACAGAGGTTAATTCAACTCGAATTGGGGATTGAATCAATTTCAATGGAAATTGAAGTTATTTAAATTGGAATTGGGTCAATTTAAATGGAAAAGGGAATTTAAATTGAATTGATGAGAATGGAAATTGGGAATTGAACAGTTTTGACTCTGGACTATTTTTAATATAAATTGTTTTAATATAAACTTATTTTTCCAAGCTATTTATTGTATTACAACTTTTCTTTTAAAAGCCAAACTATCTTATACTTGTTTTACAATTATTTTTGAAACCGTTTAACAATTTTCTAACTATTTTATAAACTAATTACTATTTTTAACTATTAATTACTATTTTATAGCTATTTTGCAATTATTTAAAATTTCTATGACTATTTAACTATTTTCCAAATTATTTAACAATTACTGAACTATTTTACAGCTATTTTACAAACTAGTAATTATTTTTCAACTACTTATCTATTTCTTTAGCATTTCAAGTTATTTTCTAAATTTAAATCGGACAGAGTTTAAACTGTTATTGGTTAAATACCCAATCGAGATAAAATAGAGATGATAATCCAAATGGTTTGAAGCAATTGAGAGTAAGAGATTGAAAATCAAAGTGAATGTGAATAGAAATAGAATTGATTTGGCTAATAACCAATAAAGATAAATACGTAGGGTGTACGTATGTTATTCTGTTCGCATAGTAATTTGATCTAGATTCGAGCACAGAATTTCGAGATAGTTATATCGATCCGACTGGGATTTTTTTCACTCGAATTTCGACGACAAACCTGGATATGGATTGTTGATTGGTTCTGGATATTCTCTATCATAGTTATGACTATGCAAGGAGAATGAGGTTTCTGATCAAGAAACCAAATCTGAGTCCGCACTAGAAAGTCGGGTGGACGATACTAGTTCGGAAGTGAAATTGTATGATCGAGTGAGCGATCATATTAGTATGGCGTGCGAATGATATGTGTACATCGTACGGATTTGAATAAAATTGATTTTAAAGCAGTAATCAAATTTGAATATTTGATTTTGGATAAATAAAGTAATATATCTTGGTTATATAAGATAAAACTCCCTTGATGAATCTTTTGCCAAAGGAAAAGGGTTTTGTTTTGAAAATATTTGAAGTATAAAAGAATTTATACAAGTTTAAAATGATCCAAAGATTTTTATCAAGGATTTCATACACTCACAAATATATATATATATATATATATATATATATATATATATATATATATATATATATATATAAAGGATCATATGAGGATTTTGGAAAAAGGTTTCTAGAACCTTTGGATTTGGAAAGGCTTTTGATTTTTGGGTAAAATCAATATTGAATTTGGAAAGCCTAGTTTGAGAATTATCGATTTTGGAATAACCCATTTTGTGTAAAGGAGCTTTGTATGAGATCATACTAGGTGTATGATTTGAAGATACTATATATGTATAGTATAAAATGTTTTGATGATGGCTCTGGGGAAAAAGGCGCTCCCTTGAAATGAACTTCTCAGGAGTACCACAGGGTGGTGCTGCCTTGAGCCCCAACGGGGGGTTCTAAAGTTGATCCTGTGAGGAGTCCGGACAAAACTAGTTCCTGGGGATTATGAGTAGAGTATACCATAGCGAAAGTCGTGTGTGCCGCTGAGAGCTAACAGTCTGCGTTTGATTTTATATCGGTAGACTGCGACCTATGGTATAACATAGCGAAAGTCGTGTGTGCCGCTGAGAGCCAACGGTCTGCGTTTGATTTTATATCGGCAAACTACGACCTATGTAGGAGTGGAGAGGTTTCATTTCGACAACGAAAATCAGAGGCCGCTGAGAGCCTGCATTTACATGGACTTTTGCTGCGACGGCAACATAACCTTGGGTGTAACTGTGATCTGTTGTGTGGGGATCCATGGCGTAATCGAGAGGCTGTTGAGAGCCTTGTAGTTGCATGGACTTTTGCTGTGACGGCAACGTAACCCTGGAATGTAACTGTGACCATGGATGGGGGTGATGATTTCCAGAGCATTCTCACCAAAGACATATCCTCTATTTTCAAAAATGTTTTCTATATTTTCAATAAAACTATTTTCCAAGTATTTTCACTGGATGTTGAAAACGGGCCTGCTAAGTACTTGTAGATTTTCAGTCTTACGCCTGATCATCGTATGACCGAATTTCTATGAGAACAAGGATGAACTGGTTGAGACATCGAGTTATTAAAAGTATCTTTATAAAACTGTTTTATAATATAAATAGATTTTAAAAGTATTTTAAAAATGATTAAAGAATATTTTAACTGGTTTTAAATTATTGAATAAATTCTGGCTTCGTCCCTTTTCGAGGACGAAATGATCCAAAGGGGGAGGAATGTGATAACCCGGATTTCTGGGCATTGTAATTAATAATATAATTGGGTAAATTAATAGAAATACTGAACTTATAAATAAACAATTTTTTTAAATATCATTATTAATTACACATTGAATTAGGTTTGTTTAAAATATTGTTGACCTGATTTGAAATAAAAAATTTCAAATTTAATTTGAACATGAATTTGGATTTATTAAGTAATTCAAAGGATAGATATTTTAAATATTTGGATTTAAAATATATGTATAAGATTTTATTAAAAAAGTAAATTGTTTGTTGCATTTTCAATAAAAAGAAATTCATATATACATAACAATAAATAAATTAAGTAAAGACTTTTACTAGCATTTTAAAATTTTAATATAAGTTACCTAATTATAAGTGTATATATTAAGTTTTCATTTTAACAAATGTTGATTTATAAACTTTAGTGAATGAAAAATGTAAAGATTTTAAGCATGTGTCACTTTTTATTTTTTTTGATTTTCTTTTATTTTAAATAACTCAAATTTTGCATATATAAAACATTGTTCCTTCTCTTCATTTTTTTTACTTACTGTACTATAAACTCCAAAACAATCAGTGATAAATCTCCTCTCAAACCAGAATTTATAAAACAATAAACTTCATATCAACTTCAAAATAATAACAGCTCAAAGCCTGTTCATTTCCAAGGATCAATATCAACCTGCAAAGTATTTTCTTCAAACCAGGAATTAATCCTACAACAATTCTTCAATTTGAAATCATGCGAGTAAATCTAGTTTCAAGCATTCAAGTATTGTCCAGATCATAACATTTCAGTTTTCAGAAGTCCAAACTGCTCTGTTATTTTTTTTTTAACACACAGGTGAGTAAAAAATCCTATATTTGATTAAAATTTGCTGCATGACAAAGGGAAATGAAGTAATGATGTGTTAATGGCTAGCATGTATAGAAATTCGTCTTGCATGTTGATAAATATCTAGAATATTTCAGTGCATGTCCGAATATACGTGTAATTACCTCTGTTTCCGTTTTACAGACCATAACTCACTGAGAATCCAACCACTTTCTATATAAACCATCATAGGTGATGATGTTTGAAGAGTATATGTTTGGAATAACTTGATTTCTGTTAATATACATACATACATACATACATATATATATATATATATATATATATATATATATGAACTAAGTAAATATGATTACCTGATAACTTCTGAGGTAATTATGTTTGTGTGAATTTGTAGATAGTTATGTGAGTTGCATATAGTTGTGTACGCATGTTGCTATACTACTCTGTTTTGAATTCCAGGCTTTAGTTTGATTCAAAAATCATTGCCCTTCAATCCAATCTTTGTTTAGATTCAAGTTTAAAATAAAAACTTGTTTGTTTTGTCATAGAGAAGGGTTTAAAAATTTGTTCAAGCTAAATTAAATTTGAACTATCACTGGAATTCAAAGTTTGCAGTATATGCTGAAGATAAATAAAATTTCAACTTCCCTGATTCATGAATTCAGAAACATAAATCAAAGCCTTGTTCGAAAACATGATTTTTAAAACTAAAAACTCAATTTTTAGAGAAGGATCAAATGAGCAGTTCGATTATGCTCTGTGTTTATGTTCTAAGGGGATTCTGACGATCTAGGAGATCAGAGATGGCGTGGTTTTCACTGAAGATAGTTGATTAATAGGGTAGTTTTGGAAAATTGTTAGATGGGCGAATTGATCATCGTGGAAGCGGCGTTGGAGGGTTGAAGCCTGTAAACCTAGTTTTGGTTTGTTCTCTAATTTTTGATCGGCATTACTTCACTAGTTGATCGAGTTCAACATAATCAAAGGGGATGATAGCTAGGGCATAGACGAAGTCATGGCCGAAGGTGAAGGCACTCCCGGGGTAGGAGGCGCGAGAATGAAGAGGTTCCAGGTTTGGGTGTTTGATCCAGTTTTTGGTTTGACAGCTCGATTTTGATTTTTGTGTTCAGCTATTGGTTTGATGGTTGGAATAGGTTTGGGGGATGACCGTTGACTTGTGAGTGCCATCGCGAGGGGTTGGAATTGGGTGCCGTGTGGGTGCATGTGCACGAAGGGAATGGATTGTCAGAGGTTGATTTGGAGAAGAAGGTACACGAAGGTTTTTTTTGAGTAGAAACGAGTTTTACTCGAAGCTGTGGGTCATTTGTCTCGAAGTAGAGATTATATGGTCTCGGGTGTGTTTGGTTTGCTCAGGTTTGTGAAGACCAGACAGTATATAAGTTTTAATGTTTTCAAATGGATTGTTAATCGAAGTTTTACTTGAGTTATTTTAGTGTTTGCTCGAGTTAGGATAGGTCAGGCTCGAGTGACTCAGGTGTAGCTCGAGTTAGCTTTGTTCAGGTTAGAATCCTGTATTGTTTTCAAAATTTAAACTAAATAAAAAAAAGAAGTAAAGTATAAAGCAAGATTTAAAATATGTTTTAAATCTAATTTTAAATTATGGATTCAAGTTTAATTTGAATGTTAAGTTGGAAATGAATGAAGTTTTTAAATTCAAATTTGTTTAAATAACTTGAAGGGGTTAAGTGTTTAAAATGTTTGTAAAGAAATTTGAATTTAGATTGGAATATGAGATATAAAGAAATGTTTTAAACAAAGTTTAGATCTGATTCAAATCTGAATTTGAATCTTTGTTTTATAAATTTAAGTTTTAACAATTTCGAATGATAAAGTAAAATTTAAATGTTTGAATAACGGAAAAAGAATTTTGTTTTAAATTGTTGTAAATTTCTTTTATAAGGAAAGTATTCTTTATCATGTAAATTTAAAGTTCTTAAATTGATTTTAAATTTTGTTGAAGATAAATTGATTTCATTTTAAACTGGAATTTAAAATGAAATTGAAATAAATTTGGAAATGAATGTTTTCAAATATCTCTGTGAATGATAGTTTAACTATAGATAAGAAAAAGGTTTTATTTTTAAGTTAAATTGGAATTTAATGATGGTAATCTATTTAATTATTAGAGTAATTAAATGGATAATTAATTTATTTAGTAAATTAATGAAAGAGATAATTATTTATAGAGATTAAGGGTTTCAACTTAAAGGTTTAAGATTAATTATTCTTAGAATAATTATATTGCAATTTATAAATCATTAATTAAATAAGATTAGATTTTAATTATTTATTTGTAATTAATTAATCAAGTGATAAAGAATTAATTAAGTTACAGTTAGCACTTAATTAATTAAATAATTAGGGGTTAATTAATGGGCTACTAATGGTTAATTAATTTGTAATCAATTATGATTTAAATATGAACTAATGAATTGTTAAATAGTTAATGAAGATTATTAACTAAGGATTATTTAATAATTAATTAATGTGATTAATTTTAATCATTAATTAGATTAATTAAATGTGATAGCGTAAGGTTAACTTGGTTTAAAGGGTTAAACCAACCTTAGTGAATCTAACTCGAATTTGATTAAATTACCTTATATAATTAATCAAGGGATTAATTAGAAAATTTTAATTAAGGAGTAATTAATTTATTGGATAAAGAAATTAAGGGTAGTTAATTACTAGATGTTATTAATCAAGGGTGATTAATAATTATGGATAATAATTAATTGATAGAGTAATTAAAGATAAATTACCATATTGGGTTAAGGAAAATTAATTTGTGAAATTAACCAAGGGTTAATTACTTAAATGTAATTAAAGGATGAAAAGAATGATGTTGGAAGCCTTTGATTAATTATTATTCATAATATGTGGTTTGTGACGCTATGTGATAAGATATGATTGATTAAAACTGTGAAGATGTGGTTATCTATTGATGATGAATTATTATGACATTCTGTATTAAAAGTAGAATTGTATTTCACTTAAATAATCTAAGTTAAGTTGACAAGGGTTTCGAAGAGACCGGAGTCGGGTATTAGTAAATATCTGAAACCACTTCGATTCTTTGTAATTTGATATATGAAACCAATAGAATGAAGTGGAATGACTTAAGTGAATTGGACCATTTAATCTAAGTGTTGGCACTTAGAAATTGATGTGTGGAATAATTGATGTTTATAACAACTTGTGAGTTGTAAATTGATATAAGTTACCACAGGTTTATATAAGTTGTAGGCTTTTGTATTTCATGTTAGATGGGTTTACTCGCGCTGGTTTCCAGCCTGACCCGGGTGTTACTTTGATGTAATGCTCGGGTCAGACCGAGTATTACAGATTTTCAGGTAAGGACGTTGCGGATCTTAGGTGGCGAGCTGGATGGCAGGGACGTATGGAGAGTTTTCACTATGATATTGTATTTATCTGAGACATGTTAAATTATATCTATCCAATGTTGTATAAAATTTGTTGTAACTCTGATATTGATGTAAATTGATAGATACAGTTTTCTTTGGTATAACTATTATTGATATTATATTTTATCCGCTGCGAATGTGAGTATGTGTGTTTCTTTTTTGTTCTGCTTCTTTCTCTTTCTTCTTTCACTAACTATCTGGAATTTTCGGGATCGAAATTTTCGGGTCGTTACATGACTCACCTGTGTCTTAAAAATTTAAACAAACCAAATTTCTGTGATACCAAATAAATTAAATTTGAAATTTGATGTGAGATTTGATGTAATGCTCGGGTCAGACCGAGTATTACAGATTTTCAGGTAAGGACGTTCTGGATCTCAGGAGGCGAGCTAGATAACAGGAACGTATGGAGCGTATCCGCTGTATGTATTATAGTTGTATATCTAGGACATGTTGTTTAAAACTGTCCAGTGTTGTGAAATTGTTGTAACTCTGACGTAAAAATGTAAATGTACTGATATAGTTCTTTTTTGTAAACTGTTATTTTATTTGCTATTATATTTCATCCACTGCGAATGTGACATTCTGAGTTTGAGTTTTCTGTTTCTTCTTCTTTCTCTTTCTTCTTCTTTCTAACTATATGGAATTTTCGGGATTGGAAATTCCGGGTCGTTACATTCACGCATGCTCAAAATTGATTTGAGTAGGCCGAGGGTTGAGGATTTTCAAGTTTTTAGTAGGTTGGCGAATAAAGTTTCCGAAGATGAGCAGGTGGATGACGGATAGCTATTTAGGAGTTTCTTTTTTATTTTGTTTGATTCCATGAAGTTCAATTATGTTAGTTATGACTATATATAGTACTTTGGTGAACCAAGAGAGCATCTTCATATGCAGCTCTTGGCGTATTCTGTAATAATTATATTTGATTTAAACCTGGGAAACGATTGAGATTACGTAATGGGATATGAAACATGTTTTGTGTAATGTAATTAGAAAAGTTCTTTTTTGAAAAATGTGATTTTTGTTTCATATTCATGTGTTTCTAATATAAAGATACTATTAACATTACCATATTTGGTAATTGGGAGTTAATATTATGAATCACTGCAGCATCTGTAGCGCTTACTTTGGGCTTCCAGATAGGGGATTTTACATAATTGCATAATTATTTCCAAATTATGGATCATTCAACATCATTTATTAGTTATCACATAAAATTCTATCATAATTTATATGTCATGATAAAATACGAAAGAATAAACTATGGTAATATAGGGTTGTTATAGGTAAGAGCCAATGTTTAACCACAAGTAACATTATGAAAATAGCATATCATCCATTTGGCTCGATGCCATTGTAGATCGGGTGCACGGTAGCGTTGGTAAAATGGTGAATTTCAAAAAAAAAAAATCTTTTATTAATTAGCTCAAGGTTGTATTTTTTGTATGAATAATAAATTTATACCAAGTCGCATTTATAATTATGAATAAAATGTTTTGAATTTTTTTTATATTTATTGAATTTGTATGTAAAATATTTATTATTTGTTATTGGTTAATAATCATATTCTATTGTTAATTTAATTTTGATTTAATTTATTAATGTAGTTTTAATTTTATTCCAGTTTTAATATTTTAATACGTTTGTATCCAACTATCTATAGTACAAACATTACAACTATTAAAAGAGATAATCTAACCAAGGGTTATATGGGAATATGTGTCATATGTGTATAACTAACTATTTTGATTTGTGGTTAATAGGTAGGTTCAATGGCATGGTTTAACAATAATGTCATATATATATATATATATATATATATTAACACACAAATAAGTAATTGCTATTTTCTACGACTAATATTTTTAATTCATAAATATGTATGTGTATGTACGTACATATATATTTATATTTATAGAAAAGTGTTATTTTAAAATTAAATGTGTGCGTGTATATATCTATTATAGATATATAATTAAATATATATTAAATATATATATTTAAATATATATATACCTAAATATTTATTTAATATATATATATATATATATATCATTAATTGGCATATATATAGTAATTAATAATTTAAAATTTAAAGTTTAAAGATTAAAATAGTTTGACAAATTATAATAAAATTATTATTTTTTAACTTTTAGAACCAAGAATAAAGACTGATTTTTAAAAAAAAAATCCTTTTGGATTTTACAGTATAAAAAATTAAATTCTAAAATTGTTTGCCTATTAAATAAATTAGGAAAATGTTTTTTATTACCTAAAGACAAAAGCTAATTTTTTTTATTTAATTAAATTGTCATGCAAAAATATATATGTACGTATGCATGTATCTATATTTATATAAGCAGTGTTATTTTAAAATTAAATATGTGTATATTTATATATTATTTTATATATATATATATCAATAATTGGCATATATAGTAACTAATAATTTAAAATTTAAAGTGCAAAATAGTTTGACATTTTCAAATAAAACTATTACTTTTATAATTTTTAGAACCAAGAATAAAAATTGATTTTTTTATTAAAAATCCTTGTGGATTTTATGGTAAAAAAATTCAAAATTTGAAATTCAAAATTGTGTGCGTTTTAAATAAATTAAGTAGATGTTTTTTATTAGCTAAAGCCAAAAGTTAATTTTTAATTTATTTAATAAACTGTCATACGCATATACATACACATATACATATATACATATGTGTATATATATAATTTTATTTAAACCAAGAGCAACAAAATAAAGGAATAATTGTCGATGTTAATTTGAAACCAGTTTCAAAAGGTTAAATCAAAAAAATTATAATACAGACACACATAGATATACAAATGTGTGTGTATCAATTCAGACCCCAAAGTATAAATTATATTTATTTTTTTAAATTCGTAACAATTTATATATATATGTTATATAACCTAATGTTTTATTTAGCTGTTTAATAACTAGAGTATTATTTTTTGAATTTATTTAATTGTACATGGAAAAATAACACAATGATAATGGGAAGCACGTATTAACTTATATTTGAATACATGTATATTTAGAATAAAATAGTACCTCCTTTGAGTGATCCATGGATCATCAAATACCTTGATTATTAGTTATCTCATTCCTTGAACACTTTGTTTTGGTATCCTTGTTATGAAATAAAACTCTCTCTCATTGGCTTCACCAATTTGTACTTTGAAGAAAGGGTTAGATTATTCCTTGTTTAAAGAGAATAAGAAGGGGTGGCTATTTATAGAAAACTAGATCACAAATCTCTATCCTCTTTCTCTTAAGCACTAGAAGGCCAAGTTCCCTCCCTTGCCTACAAGCAATGGACGGCTATATATGGGCATGTAGGCTGCAATTTTTTAGGACTAAATGATTTAACAATTAAATCATTTAGAGGAGTGATATCGCTCATGCTCGGTAAGCTTAGATCGAAGCTTTATTCATATATTGCAGTACTAGATTCGCCATCCTTGATGTCATCAAGTGGCTGCTTCAAAGGGCCCAAAACGCACTTCTAGGAGATGTACTTCTCACATTAGCGGAGCCATAAGGAGGAGCATACATCTACATGGCAGTCCAACGTTTGCAAATACTACAGCATCAAAACTCTAGCTTAGGTATAATAGGCTGTAAGACTCGAACAACCTAGGACATAGAGCTGTCGTGAGTTGGATAAGGATACAGAGCCGATGTCTTAGGTTCCTCCATTTAAGTCAAATAATCTCTCTTTGAGTTTGTTCAACTATTGTTTTCATTATTTCTAAACTCGACCTAATATTTTTACTCTTTATTTTTTACTTTTATTTTATTTTTTGGGAGAGTTTTCTATTTTTATCTTTTTGTATGTAGTGGGGAGGGTTGGGGGTTTATTACTTGCTAGGCTTATTGGCAGCACATCTTTAGATGTGAAATAAAATTATATGAGCACTCTCCTCCTTGAGAGAGCAACTCATTTTACTTGCAAAATTAATTTGTCCATGGTCATTTATTATTAAACCAATGTACAACCTTTGTACTTTGTTTTTAATGACTTCAAAATTCAGATAAACAATTACAACGCCATTAAAATTTAATACAACATTTGTATTCAACTACATTATTATTTTATAAAAATTATAAATTAAATTTGCACATATTGAACTCGACAATAACTAACAACTCTGTCATGTTGATTCTCTTATGTAAGCACGGTCCTTAGTCAATATTTAAACAATTTAAATACTGAAGCCTATACCGATTTTGCTAAAGTAAAATATTGGGCACAAGTTCAATCGCTAACAAATCATATAGGAAAAACCAATTTCTAATCCATATTAAACTCGCCTAGAAATGGCTTTATGTACATGTTTTCTTTTTATATAGAGTATACTAAAGTCATTGGTTTAGTCCTATAATATTAATCGATTAACTAATTTACTCTAGTAAGAGATTTTGATAAGTTGATTACCAATTACGGTGATACTACCTTGTAATAACCTACCATTTTTGACCTTTCGATTTAACACAACTCATGTTGTATAAACCAAGAAAGAATAAAACAACACATCGTTAGGTTAAAATAACAACAAACTAAGATAATAAAATTTATCTCTCTTTCTAAAACTCACACCAGAAGGTAATAATATGTAAGCCACTTAATTTTTGATAACATTTTAGGAGATTTAATTAGATAAATTAAATATAATGTAAATGTTAAGAGATAAGGGGATTGAGACTTGAATAAATACGTAGATGTCGTGCTTAATAAATTAAATAGGCTTAAGGATGGTTTGCAAGCTAATTAAATTACACAAGGGAATAATAGGAAATAACCGCACCCTATTACCATAACCCTTATATATTTTCGTTCCTTATGCCATTCGCATTCATTTCACATTTTCATAAAAACAAATCGCAAACATAAGAAGAGGAGTCGACCATTACTAGGAAGAAAAAGAAGAGAAATTCAAATCAAGCTAAGGAATTAAAACAAGGGAACAAATCTCAATCTCAATCCAATCTCCTTTTCTTAATCAAAGTGAATAATAATTTATACCATCGCTATTTTGTTTATGGTTTCATGTTTTCAGGTTTGAGATAAATTCGTTTTTATGATGTTTTGGATGATGATATGCTTGAACTACAATTTGTTTGATTAAATAAGATTGTTCAAATAGGGATTTATGCGATTTTAGCGCAAAAAGGATTGAAATTGATTCTTGAATGCTATAGAAGAATTTTTTGCTATGCAAAAAATGATTTTGGAGTTGGTTTTTAATTTTTATAATTTTCCAAGCAACGAAAAGATTATTTTGAATTTTCAACGGAAAAAATGGTTAATTGGGTTTAAAATTTTATTTGAGAAATTATATTGAGAATTTAGGTCTAAATTTTTTATATGTTAGATAACATTATAAAAATGAATTTCTATAAGTTTTAGGGATTTTTCCTAAGCGATTTGTTACGGAAATGAAATTATTTTAGCAGAAGGACTTATTTGCATTATTGTTTATCGATTATGGAAGGGTTTGTTTGCTAAATTAATCTTGATTTGGATCTGAAATTATGTAGCAGTTATTTTGGTAAAGAATTTGAAAAGTTGAGGCAACCAATCACATGTTTGCACGTGGACAGGTTAATTAGAGAATTTACTTTAATTGGCATTAATCAGCTTTTACTCAGAAAAGTGGGTTCCGCCTCAACTAGAAGTACTTTCGAATCATAGCTTCTGCCCTCAATCAAGTCGAAACCCTACTAAGCCAGAACAAATACATAAGTATCAACTTGGGCACATATTGGATTAGAGGAAAGAGGAAAGCATAGTGTCGATAGTGTTGCTTCCGATAGGGTCAATACCTTTGTTTGTTTTAAAAAGTAAAGCGCCTTCCTTTGTTTTATTAGAGCTTTCGAAAGGGGTTTTCTAATAGCTTTCGAAGGGGTTGCCATTTTATATTTTCGAAGTATAGGCTTTCGAATGGGTTCCATTATTTGTAAAATAATGCTTTCGAAAGTAGTGGTTCCGAGTTGGTCGAAACTTAGCCGATGTTCTTTAGCCTTTCGAGTGTATTTAATTCATCTATGCTTTCAAAAGGTAGCTTTTGTTTTTAAGAAGTACTAATCTTTCTAAATACTTTTGCAAGGGTTGATGGGTTTCGAAGGCAATGGCTTCGAAAGAAGGTTTTGATGCTATCGTTCAGTGTTGCTTAAATGATTTGAAACTTTTGAAAGGATGGTGCCGACGCCATCAGACTTTTCCCAAATAATTTTATATGAAGATAAAAGGTTTCAAAAGAGATACTTTCGTTTGTGTTGAATTTGACCCAAAAGATGTTTCTAAAGTAAACTTAATGGTTTCGAAAGGGGTACTTTCATTGTTTTCGAAGCTATGTTTTAAAGACTATCAAGTATTGTTTTGACACTTTCAAAAGGTATATTTTGGTTTCAAAAGAGATGATTTAAAGAGCTTCAAAAGGATGATATGTAATATTTTGAAATAAAGTTTTATATGCTTTCTAAGGAGGTTATCCAGTTGTTTCGAAAGTGAAGTTTTATGGTTTCGAAGCCTAAATTTTCAAAACAAATAACCTAATCTCACTTTAGGGGAAAACCATGACATAAATAAATAAAGCATTTTGAAAGGTTGTTTTCGAAGAAGAACTACAAGAAATGGACTTTTGACAGTGTTTGAAAAACGCTATAATAGCTTTCCACAGGGTTTTGAAGAACATTGTGTAACTACATGCGATAGATCTAGAACCTACAAATGCACTTATTAAAACGCAATGAAAAAATACCTATTCGTAGGGTTTATTAAGCACTTTAAATATTATATGATATAAAAAAAGGAACGTTATTTGGGTGTTTTTATAATTTTTGTTAGCTCGCTACGATGTACTTTATGCACAATATACTCTATAACGTTCCTTCTTTTCTGTAGCATTTTCTATTTTCTTCCAAATTGCCTCTCCTACGACCAATTTATTCATTGCATATTATTTAACAAACATTTCACAGACATAATGGAATAGCTTTAATACTTATATAAACAAGTAATTTCAAACAATAACCATATTTCAAAATAAATTAAAAATCAAATATTTAAAATGACCATGTTCATACATAATTTCATTGACAATGCTTAAAAGAAACATAAAAGATAACATAATTACCGCTGGCGAAATATTAGACAATTATAATCAACGCCACGATCGCAAAAGTTTTAGAGCCTATAATTAGTATTAGCTTTGCCAATATTGTAATAACCCGGATTTTTGGACATCCGGTAATTGGATAACTAACTAATTTTCTCTATTAAAAATACTAGTTTGTGAATTAAACAAATAAAATTTTGATATACATATATATTTTGATATGTTGACAGATGAATTAGAACTATAATAAATGCTAAATTACAAATATCTAGATAGATATTTAATTATTGAAGTTTGACAATATTAGTTTAATAATCTCCTTATATGTATTGAATTGGAAGTTACGTTTTGAAAGTTAAAATGACAATATTTGTTTCTACATTTTTAACACTAGTACTTGTATGTATCAATTTACGAATAATGACAACTTAGAGTATAAATGTAAACAAAATTTAATAAAAGAGCTAATATTCCTTCTTTCTAATTTATACGTGCGCTAAATATAGTGTGTGTATAATCTAAATTAAGGGAACAAATTTTAAAAAAATGAGTTAAATATTAAGCTTTGATAATATGTATATCTTTTGAAAATATAAGCATAAAATTTAAATGTATATAGCATTTAAACCATAATAAGTATAAGATTTGAAATTATAATACATATGTTATAATCTATTAAACAAGGGTTTAAAACACAAATTATAAATAAATTTACAAAAGGGGCTATAACACAATTTAATCAAAAGTGACATTTGTAACAAGTGTTGATATAAACTCACAAGTGGCAATAAAATAATTTTTCTTTTAATTTAGTATTGTAGAAAATTTGGAAACCAAGTTATACTCAGTTTTCAAACCTGGAAAATAAAGAAAACAAAGTTTTTTAAAAATCTAAACTGGAAACAATCAAATAAAAGTGAACAGTTTCTGTTCAAATTCAATTACCTGGAAGCTTAAGTTAATTTCAAAGCAAAGTTTAAAACCAAGCAACTTCATTTTCAAATTCAAATTTTGAGCTTTCAGTTCCAGATCAGCATCTCATTCCAGAAAAAAAAGGGATCAGCTGTCCTCTGTTTCTTCAAACTGTGAGTAAACTAAAGCCTTAAACAGCTTAAAAATTTGATGCATGTGGAAATTTCTTGAAGCAAGACTGTAGTAAATCTTTTGCATAAATGATTGAATGATGGTGTTAAAATAAATACATGAATATAGGTATATAAATATTTGTGTGAATATCTATACTTCAGCATTTTTGTGTTGTTCTTCATCTTTCAGGTTGCAAACAGGATTCAAATAAATTAAATACTCTTTATATGATATTCTTTAGACTTCAACATATAAAAAATATTGGATGTTATATCAAGATAACAAATTTGAAAATATTTCTAATTTAATTCTGAAGCTAGTTTAAATAAAAGAAGGAAGAACAGTAAGACTTGATTCAAATCAAAATTTCGATCTTTATAATTGGATAATTCAGGTATATGATCGGAATTGTTGTCAAAATGTTGATTTTTAAAATTAAAATCTTGATTTTTAGACTTGTGAGTCGAGAGAAAGGGCATGTTGAACGGAAAACAAGTTTTTGCTTTTCTCTGATGATTGACGCAATTTGGGGTTTCAAGAACATAGTTGAAGATGGCCCGGGTGTAGGCAATCTCGAGGAAATTGGCCGCTAAAATTTTTAGCGACTGAGGCGTCGACAAGAGGTAGATTTAGGGTTTTTTGGGTTTTTTTGGTCGACGATGGTCTTTTGGTTCGTTCGACGACCGTGGTGCATCGGACATTGTCAGAGTGGGTAGAGTGGAAGCATTAGTCTTCGATAAGGGATTGGCCAGGGTAGCAGGGTTTTCCAATGTCCAGAACGTGGTGACGCGAGGAAAGTCTTGGACGAACTTGATGGTGTTTGGGTGCTCCTCTTGCTCATTTTCCTGTCTGGTGTTCATCACCAATTCTGGAGGTGTATACGAGTCGTGGTGTTCGGAGGCGACTTGGTGGAGCTATCGAAGTTGGTCGGAGTTGCTCCGATGGTCAGCGCATGTGTACGGCATTGAGGAATATGAGTGTGTAGGAATTGTTGTTGAAGATGGAAGCTCGATTTTGATCTCGGGAAGGTGGAGATTGAGCTCGAGAGTGTGTTCTAGTTGCGTGTTTATCAGGGATTGTTTAAATATTATCAGAAGGAAATTGGTTTGGGTTGAACTCGAGGGTTGACTCGAGAATCTTGAATTATGGCTCGGGTAATTTTATTCTTTGACTCAGGTAAGGTTAAGTGATAACCATGTTTTGAAATTGAATAAACCAGTTTGCAGATTTGAATTAAACCAAGTTTTAAAATTTATCCTTAAACAAATTCTTTTAAATAAATATGTTATACAATATTTTGATAAATGGAAGTTGTATATAGTGTCAACTTGAATAAAATTAAGTTAATACTTAAGTCTATTTGAAGAAGTTAAAGAAGTGTATTTGAGGAAATAAAATTAATATGGTAAGATGTTTTTAAATTATTAATCTAAGATAACCTATAAGTAAAGGTGAATCAAATTTTCAAGGTTATTTAAATAAGGTCTTAAAGATAAATAGTTACCTTAAATAATGTTTTGACTTACTTAAAGGTTTTAAGTTTAATTTTATGATTTCGATAATTAAGTAAGTTAAAGGGAATAAATAGGTTATCTAAAACTTAATTAAGATTTGGGTAATTATAGATTAATTAGATTTATGAAGAAATTAAAGAGAAAATTAATTAATTTATAATTGGGATTACCAGTTAATTAGTTAATTGGTAATTTCAGATTAGTTGGTTAGTAAGTGGAGATTAATTACTTAAATGATAATTACATAGTATAAGTAATTAAAGGTTTAAATTAATCAATAATTAAAGGCTAATTAATTAAGGATAATTAAACAAAGTAAGTGATTGTAGGATAATTAATTTGAGTAATTAATTATGGATAAATGTGATTAATGTGAATTAATGTGGGTTATTAATTAAAGGCTAATTAATAATATAATTATAAAGGATAATTAATCAAGCATGGTTAATTAAGATATATACTTGAAGGATGATTAATTAATTGATTTGTAATTAATTATTGTTAAGTAAAGGTAATTTAAGTGATAGAGATTAGTAATAACTTAATTAGAGATAAATTTAATTTATTGAAGTGATCAATCTTGCTTATGAATGATTGAATGATGTTAAATGCCTTGAATTGGTTGATATCCCTGGTATGAAGTATTTTGTGAAATGATTTTTGGGTGGACAGTGATAACGTGGATTATATATTGATCATGAATTATTGTGTAAAAGTGACATCTTGTATTTAAGGTTGAATTGTATTCACTTGAATAACTTGGGTTAAGATGACATTGGATTTGAAGAGACCGGAGTCGGGTGTTAGCAAATACCCGAAACCACTTCGATTCTTTATAAATAGATATGTAAAATCAAAAAGCCGGTGTGGAATGATTTAGGTGAATTGGATCATTTTGTCTAAGTTTTTGGTGCTTAGAATTGATGTATGAAATAAGTGATGTCTATAACAAATTGAGAATTTGTGAATTGATACGAGTTACCCGGGGTTTATTTAAGCTGTATGCTTTTGTATTCCTTATTAGATGGGTTTACTCACGCTGGTTTCTAGCCTGACTCGGGTGTTACTTTGATGTAATGCTCGGGTCAGATCGAGTATTACAGATTTTTAGGTGAGGGCGTTCTGGAGCTGATATGCATGTAAATGTGCATATTTTTATCACCATATTTAATCTATTTAAATTAAATAAATGATCATATTGGGGTATTTTAACTTGTTTAAACCAAAATTCATATTATTTGAAATCGTCACATATTCATCTTCATCCAGGGGCAAAATGGTCATTTTTGTGCATATATTAATTTGAGAAAATTTAATTGGAAATTTTTATATTATTTTGTAGGAAATTAAACTCAATTACAAATGGTTTCATGAAGGAATATGCATTCACAAAGAATATAAAAGAATGAAGATGGAAATAATTCAGAGTGAAGATCATGGAGGACCCCACCTACTCACCACCTTAATGTACAGACTAGAAGCTAATGCACATGCTTATGGAATTAATGGCTTCATGTACACTTAAATGGGAATTATGACATGCTAATGATTACTTGGTGGCCACACTACCACATGGGCATTTTGGGCATTCCCTAAAAATATGAATTAGGGTTTCATACATGTATAAATACCCATATGTTTCGTGTAATCCCCCTCTTCTCTTAGTCCCTCTTCCTCTTCATTAGTTTAGGCTCAAAATAAAAGAAAGGTCTCTTTCTCTTTTCGTGGCTACTTAGCCATTTTTGTTTTATGTAATTTTCTTTTTCATTTTATGCAATGTTAATTATTGTTTCCTTTTAATTACATGTTCATTTCCTTTCATGCTAGTAGTGTAGATTTACTTTTATGCTAGTAGAATAGTTTTCTTTTCATTTGCTTTCATTTTTCTTTCTTTTTTGCTTTTATGTTGCTAGCTACATTTGTTAATCAAATGATAATATGAGAGGTTAAACCCCTTCAATTTAGGGGTAATGAAGCTCTCTAATTATTTAGCTTCAACTATTTGTTAATTCATGCTCTCTTTTTGTGCTTAATGATGATCAATGAAGTGGTTTAATTGTTGTTTTTGCTTTGAATTTGATAGCCTATATTGTTGACACCAAATAGGCTATGCTTAAATAATCACTAACACTAATTGCTCTTCGTCAAAATATGATTATGGCAAAAGAAAGTGATTTGAAATTAAAATTTGGTGGTCTATGTTTCTAATCAATAGTTAATAGGCCATACTTAAAATAGATTTCATTTTCATTGTCATTTTTCATGAGAGTTAAAAGTTGTATAATGGGTGTGTTATAGTTTGATGGCTTATATTGAGCTAATTAATAGCACAAATAGGTCATACTTATGATAAACACATAAATTAAACTAACTAATGACCATAAAAGAGAGATCATGATTTCATATATGTTGAACTACATGATTTGGAGAGTGGATTTATTCTCTAAATTGTCATTTAACTCTTATATTTGCATCTCTTTTCTTTTAGTTAGTTAGCTAATTTTCTAATTTTCTAGCTTAACATTCTCTTCAACATTGGTTTAATTTGATTGAATAGAATTTTAAAATCATCAATTCCCTGCGGATCGACCCGTATTCGCTACGTGCTACACTCGTACACCGTGCGGTTGCGGTTATTTTTAAATTTAAATTCGTTCGACGGTTTTCTAAACCAATAGAATTTCGTCGACGAACTAGTTTTTGGCGCCGTTGCCGGGGAATTGCTTTGATTTTGATTTTCTTTTCTTCGAATTATTTTTGTTTGATTTTCTCTTGTGTGTGTTTTTTGTGTTAATTTCTCAAAAAAAAATTATTTCATTTTTCTTCACAAATTTGCATTTACAATTTCAATTTGCTTTTGACAGTTTTGCATTTACATTGCTACACTGTTTTTGTTTCTGTCTGCACACTGTTGCTTCTACAGTTCCTTCTCTGCCTCCCCTTCCATGTTCACCACATTCACCATTGATAACTTCTACCATCACCAAGTCCTCCAACCACAAAACTAAGTCTCCAAACAACACTGTTCTCCACCCCCTAACCGCTTCTACACCGATTCAACCTCCACTGTCAATACTTACAATCACCATCGTCTTGCACAACTCAACTGCTTGCGACCATCCACCATTTACTTACCGCTGCCTCCTGCCTACAACACTGCAATAACCACACAAACTCCTTCACCATTGTGAAACAAAACACTTCCACCAAACTATCCAGCAATCACCACACATCAACTGTTCTACTACCCTTGCCAAAACATCAAGTCAATCTGCCTACAACACTTACTCCTTCACTTCTCTATCTACGCCTTCAAACTATATTCTTCATACTGTCCTCCAGCACTCTACTTCAACATTACAGCATCAACTTACTGCTTCAAACATTTCACTACCACATACCATCTGCTGTCTTCCTTACTAAACCTTCAACCCCTGCCGTCGACTCACAAGTGCTGTCAAGAACATCAACCCATCCACTGCCATAAACCACTGCAGGTACCGTCATCAACCAACATAACTTCACCAAACAACCCCTAGCTTGCTTCAACAACCACTCAGCTGCAACACCTGCTTCATTTACTTCACCTTTAACTACGCTTCTGACTCGACTTCAATCTGCAATTGACTTCCCCTACCACTTCTTTGCAACACAGCTAGAAACCATCGTCGACGACCTACCAGAACTCCACCACAATACCAGAACACCATAAATTCACCGCCTCTCTCAATTCGCACTCACCAGCCTTTGCAAATCGCCACCGCAAACCGACTGCCACAATCCACCTCGGCAATTCAATCCAATCACCTTCGCTACCAAACAACTTCGAACACCGACGAATCATCTTCCTCCGTCACTTAACTGATCCACCACCAACAATTGCTAATCACTTCACCAAGTTGCAGCATTGAAATCCCCCAAATCAACGCTACCTTTTCCACCACGAACTCCACAAAAACCACCCAACCGCAAGCAAATCGAACAGCCAACAACCCAAAACACGTATATGATTTCGTTCTCGTGATTTTCGGATTCGTATTCGATTTCATTTTCTTTGTGATGTCTGTGAAATTATTTTTGATCGTGGAAATTCTAGAATGTTTATGAATTATTAGAGGATGCGAGCTTAAAATAAAAGTGGGTCGGGTTTGGGTTTATGTGTCAGAGTAGAGTTGTTTTGTTCTTTTGAATTAGAGTTGTTTTATGCATGAGAAACAAAGTGGGACTGTTTGAGTTGTTAAAAAAAAAACTTGTTTTCTTTAGTTAGATGGTTTTGTCTTTATTGAAAAAGTTTTGATTTCTTTTAGTTTGCGATGTTTTGTTATGTGGTTTTAGATTAATTTTTTTAGTTTTTTCTTTTTTTTCCTTTTCTTATGTCTAAAAAAATATAAAAATTTTCATTTATTGTGTTTTGTTTTCGATTGTTTGGTTTTCTTTTGTTTCATTTATTTTGTTTCTTCAAAAAAAGCAATAAAAAAAGGTTGTGTATATCTTGTTTTAATTTTCAGTTGTCAAAGCAGAAAATCAAGAGGAGTTGCTTGCTTCGCTAGCCAAAATAACTTGATCTGCTTGCTAGCTCAAAAAAAATCTACTTTCATTTCTAATTTTGTTTGAATTGCATTGTTGGTTCCTTGCATTTGCATTTTATAAAATAAAAAAAATCCATTCGTAGTTGCATTGTTAATACACGTTTAATTTTTGCTTTGCATTTCATCTTAGAATTTTAATTAATAATAACGATGACTCTTAATTGTATATTGACAATTTGTCTTCTTTGAACAATTCAATTTCTTGGTGTCTAGGCTACGGCAAAGTAATAACCATTTATAAATATTACGGTGATTCGTAAATATTATAGTGGTTGTTCCTCTGAAGGTACTTAAACCTTCGGCTGCATTGCTACGGTGATTCGTGGTGCACCGACAAATCCTGTCCGTTACGTGGCTGAGAACTATCTTGTTAATTTAAGACAATTTGTGATTATACAATTTTGGGTCAACTTAGGATAAATCATTTATAATTAACCCTTGCATTCATTTAGTTGCATTAGTTCATGCATATTTAAAAAAAAACATAAACAAAAAAATTTCAAAAATCCAAAACTAATTTTTTTTGTAAATATTCCTTTTATTTTTCTTTAAATTTTTTAAATCCTTTTCCTTTGAAATTTCAAAAAAAATCCAAAAAAAAAATTAGAAAAACCAAAATTCAACAAAAAAAATTGAAGAAAAAACAAAAACCGATTTCCTTGTTGAAAAATAAATTTTCTTTGTAAATATTTTTCGCTTATAAAAAAACAAAAAACATTCTTAAAAATGTATGAATTTCCATATTCACTTGAATTTTACAATAGTTATGAAAATCAATATAATCCATATGATTTCAGTCCAAATTCGTATGGATATTTTAACAACAACTATTGTGTAAATAATTCAAATTTCGAACAACCAAATTTTCAAAACGATGACCAACCTTCGACTCTTGAAAATAGCATTGAAATGATTTCATCTTTACTCGAACTTTCTACATGACAAAATCAAGAGATAAATGATTTATGTAATTCTTATTTGTGTAATAACTCGAGTCAAGGATTTCAAAATTTGAATTAAATTCAAAATTCAAATGATTACGATTATAACCCATGCCAATTTAATTTCGAACTCCAAAATGAATTTCAAACTCAACATGAAAATGGGAATAACTTTTCAAACGAATTTGGCAATGGAAATAACCATGTTACGAGTGAAAATTTTTGTTCTCAACAAATCCAGATCGAAAATTCTTAATTTAATAACTATAAATTGGATTTTGTTGAACAAATGAAAGAAATTTACGATAATCACACGGATTTGTTGTTTGAAACTTATATGAAACTACGTGAACAACAAAATCAAATCTCAACGTGTGATGAGTCAAGTGATAATTCACCTTTTACCCAAATCGACGATTTTCAAATAACAACTTTTGAATTTGATAATGACGATCTTAATCAAGTTGTTGAAAATACGGTAATTAAGTTGGATTTCAATTCTTTTGAGGGTGCGAAACTCGAATTAAACTTCGATCTTCCTTTTTCTGAAAATTTGAATACGATAACTTTGAATTTTAAAATCAATTTACATGATGAAGTTGTTGATAATCCAAAAAGGAAGTTGAATTTAACAAACATGAGTTTTATGGACTTTTTGAAAACGAGTTGTTGAATTCTAAAGGGGAAAATTTCGATCAGCATTTTGATTTTGAAATCGATACTTTGGAAGAAATTGAACTTCAACCAATTTTTCTATCTACCCTAAAAATCATCGAAAATAAAACAACTCGTATGATTTTCAATAAAATGACTTTCGTTTCTCCAAATCCACATTCAACTTCGAAATCTTTTACGATTTGGTTTTTCATGCTTAAGATGTGTCTCACACATTCGACGAGACAAATGAATCGGTCTTAGAAGACCGTTTCATGTACTTTTTGACTGTATACTTTCTCGACTCTTGTAAATAATAATCTTTCATGTAAATATTGGATTTTTGTTTTATTTTTCTCCTTCCACTTGGGTTGACTGTGGGGACACAGTCAAAATCAAGAGTGGGGGGAGACTCATCTTCTTTTTGATTTTTCAGGATTAATTTTTCATTTTTCGTCCTAAAAAAATATATATAAAAAAAAAATTTAAAAACAAAAGAAGATTTTTTTTTTAGCATTTTTGATTTATTTTTAAAGAAACACTATAGGATAAATATATGGTTTTGGTTTATTAAATTGATATTTTGAAAATTTATTTGTATTAAAAAAAATAAAAATGAAGTTTGATTATAAAATAATAATGGTTTAACTAGTATATAGGAAGATTCATACGTGTTAATTATGAAATACATCCTAATTGAAAATCTTTGTTTTAAAAAGTGGTGAATTTAAAGTAAAGGATATAACACTTTTTTTGTCTTCTAAGTTAAATGGTGCTAAGATGATTTTGCAAAACTCTCTCTCTCTTAAAAAAATAAAAAAAATAAAAAAAAATAACATCCAAAGTATTCATTCTCATTTAAAAGTCCTCACGGCTATGCATGGGTGAATTACTTGGAATCTTTGATTATGTGCTTTCATACTCATTTAAAAGTCCTCACGGTTATGCATGTATGGAACACATGTCAAAAAAAATAGACTTAATAAAAACCACCTACGGTCGATAGGTGTATGCACGAAAGTGTGTGCACTCGCCATGCTCTGTACTCCCCTCACATAAGCCCGAAAGGCAGTGCATGGGTGGTATATCTGGCCTCAGTTTACCTGAGCTAGGTATGTAATTTTTCTTCAAATAATGAGAGACCAAGCAATTGAAATCCTAGCACTATTTTTACTTATTTGGTTTTATTTGTTATTGAAAAGAAATGAAAATAACATTTTGATAAACTTTGATAACCAACTAAGGATCCATTTCATAGTTACACTGTGTTATTAACCAAAACAACGAGTTAAACTATAGTTTATTTATTATGATAACTTCGTTTTTATTGGAAATATTGACGAGTAAATAAATTAAATTTCAAGATAATGACCAAAACTTATATTTAACTTATTCATGTCAATTTAAAAATAAATCCTTCATTTGCAAATATTTTCAAAAACTCGCATTCATCTCTTTGTAAATAAATCTTGCATTTTGTAAATATTTTCATCCTGCATTTGAATTTTGTGGGTAGTATCCGCTGAAAACCTTCACGAGACAACACTCATCCTACTGGTGACACCCAGAGGTTTAACGGCTTGTTGCATACGTTCAATGCGATCGTGCTCCCTACGAAAATGGACTTATCTTAGTTTTTCTTTATTCGAGGACGAATAAAAAGATAAGTGTGGCGGTATTTGATATGCATGTAAATGTGCATATTTTTACCACCATATTTAATCTATTTAAATTAAATAAATGATCAAATTTGGGTATTTTAACTTGTTTAAGCCAAAATTCATATTATTTGAAATTGTCACATATTCATCTTCATCCAGGGGCAAAATGGTCATTTTTGTGCATATATTAATTTGAGAAAATTTAATTGGAAATTTTTATATTATTTTGTAGGAAACTAAACTCAATTACAAATGGTTTCATGAAAGAATATGCATGCACAAAGAATATAAAGGAATGAAGATGGAAATAATTCAAAGTGAAGATCATGGAGGACCCCACCTACCCACCACCTTAATGTACAAACTAGAAGCTAATGCACATGCTTATGGAATTAATGGCTTCATGTACACTTGAATGGGAATTATGACATGCTAATGATTACTTGGAGGCCACATTACCTCATGGGCATTTTGGGCATTCCCCAAAAATATGAATTAGGGTTTCATACATGTATAAATACTCATATGTTTCATGTAATCCCCTTCTTCTCTTAGTCCCTCTTCCTCTTCATTAGTTTAGGCTCAAAATAAAAGAAAGTTCTCTTTCTCTTTTCATGGCTACTTAGCCATTTTTATTTTATGTAATTTTCTTTTCATTTTATGCAATGTTAATTATTGTTTCTTTTTAATTACATATTCATTTCATTTCATGCTAGTAGTGTAGATTTACTTTTATACAAGTAGAATAGTTTTCTTTTCATTTTCTTTCATTTTTCTTTCTTTTTGCTTTTATGTTGCTAGCTACATTTGTTAATCAAATGACAAATATGAGAGGCTAAACCTTCAATTTAGGGGTAATGAAGCTCTCTAATTAGGTAGCTTCAACCATTTGTTAAGTCATGCTCTCTTATTGTGCTTAATGATGATCAATGAAGTGGTTTAGTTGTTGTTTTTGCTTTGAATTTGATAGCCTATATTGTTGACACCAAATAGGCTATGCTTAAACAATCACTAACACTAATTGCCTCTTCATCAAAATATGATTATGGCAAAAGAAAGTGATTTGAAATTAAAATTTGATGGTCTATGTTTCTAATCAATAGTTAATAGGCCATACTTAAAATAGATTTCATTTTCATTTTCATTGTCATTTTTCATGAGAGTTAAAAGTTGTATAATGGGTGTGTTATAGTTTGATGGCTTATATTGAGCTAATTAATAGCACAAATAGGTCATACTTATGATAAACACATCAATTAAACTAACTAATGACCATAAAAGAGAGATCATGATTTCATATATGTTGAACTACATGATCTGGAGAGTGGATTTATTCTCTAAATTTTCATTTAACTCTTATATTTGCATCACTTTTCTTTTAGTTAGTTAGCTAATTTTCTAATTTTCTAGCTTAACATTCTCTTCAACTTTGGTTTAATTTGATTGGATAGAATTTTAAAATCATCAATTCCCTGCGGATCGACCCGTATTCGCTACGTGCTACACTCGTACGCCGTGCGCTTGCGGTTAATTTTAAATTTAAATTCGTTCGACGGTTTTCTAAACTGATAGAATTTCGTCGACGAATAGGAGCTTAGGAGGCGAGTTGGATGGCAGGAACGTATAGAGTATTTCCGCTGTGATATATTACTGTTATCTAGGACATGTTGATACGTATATATGTCCAGTATTTTGTGAAATGTTGTAACTCTGATGTATTAAAATGCAATTGACAGATACAATATTCATTTGTAAACTGTTATTATTTGATATTATATTTTGATCCGCTGCGAATGTGAGATTCTGTGTTGTGTTTTCTGTTTCTTCTTCTATCTCTTTCTTCTTTTCCGAACCATCTAGAATTTTCGGAATCGGAAATTTCGGGTCGCTACATTTGGCATCAAAGCTAAAGGTAAAGCGAGAACCTTGGCTCTGGTGGGATTACTCATCAAGGATAGGGTCAATGGTACCCTAGAATGAGTTGAGTGTATATATATATATATATGAGGGAGCGTACTTGCTATTTTCTTATATAAAGATATTAAATGATTTTACATAAGATTATATAGTGATATGTAAAGCAATATTTCTTTCTAATAAATATCAAGGTAATTGGTTGTTAAATTATTGAAATTAAATTAAGTGGTAATATAAATACAACCAAATTGAAATTAAATAAAGATAAGTTTGAAATGGATTCAAACTGAAATTTTAATCTTGAATTTGGAAAGGAGATTTAAAATAAGATAATAATGAATTGGTTTCTAGATATGATAAACTTGATTATTATCATAAATGGTTGTTGTATTTAATAATGAAATGTTGTAAGGATGTAAAACATTTGGGTAAGTATAACTTATAATTTGGAATTGAAGATGATCTAAATTATGAAGTTTTAAATCTAGGTCCAGAATTTGAAAATTGTTTTAAAGTGATAAAGAAATAAAAAAATAATGTTATTTAATGTATTTGAATGAGGGGTTCTGTTTCAAACAAGAGTTGTTTGAAAACTTAAAGGAAGTTGTTGTGAATTTAAAACCAAAGGTGGTTTAAAAACTTAAGGTATATCTAGGTAAGCAAATTGATATATAAGAGTTGATTTCTTCTAATTAAGTCTAATTTATAGGTTAGGAAGTCCCTCTAGAATTCAGTCTTTGAGAGAAATGGCTAAGAGTGAAGAATGAAAGGCAAGGCGCAGAGAATGAAGAGCAGATGAACATAAGGAATGGGAAATAGCAATTCAGGAGTATGAAAATCGGATTGAGGAAAGAAATGGACCAGGACCTTATGATAATGTCATTTGCTATAGATGTTTCAATAAGGGTCATTACGCAGCTAAGTGTGGTAAAAAAGGAAGGAATTAAAGGGTAGATTCCAACATTTCGCTCCGAGATATCATGCTTTAAGTGCCATAAGAAGGGACATTTCCTTAACCATTGTCTTGAAGTGAGGAAGGTGAAGCGTAAACCAATGGAACAGGTCAACGAGTCAACCATTTGCTATCATTGTAAAGGGCTGGGACATATCGCGAGAAATTGTCCCAAGAGACAGAAGAAGAAGATTAAGGTTGTGGAACATCCAATAGGAAGCATGGAGGTCATCCAGATTGATGACAGGGTAGAAACTTTTTGTGGAAAATGCTATAAGTGGGGACATCCTGTTGAAAAGTGCATGTATGGACTTTGCCCATTGGAGGGAAGTCCATAAGAAGGATTCTGATAGAAAACGCTAGGACTCTAAAACCTAGGTGATGGTGTAAACATCTTAATTATGACTTTGTAAGGCTTTTATTGTGATGAATGGATGTAATGTTGAACCGCTAGTGTACAGTCTATCAATATACGAAATATTTTGTGGCCGTATGATCTAATAAAATCACCTTCTTTTATTTAAAATGGAATTTGAAATTAATTCAATTTGAAATTTCAAAGGTTTGGTTTCAAAATTGGAATTTGGTGATAAATTGAATTTCAAAAAAAAATTAGTTGTTTAAAAAGGATTTGAATTATTATTTGAACTTTGAAATAGGTTAAAATGGAAATTGGATTCAGAATTAAATGGTTAATTTGATTTGAAGGATTTAAATCAGCATTTAAAAAAAATTGACTCGAATTTATATAATTCGGGATAGTTTAAATTTGAAATTTGAATTGAATTAGTTCAAAATGAATTTGATTTGAATTAATTGGAATTATGATTGAAGAAGGATAAGTTTAAAAATTCAAATGGAAAATTTGAATTGGATCAATTTGAAATGAAATTGAAGTTGAATGAGATCAAATTCAAATGGGAATTGGGATTTATTCAAAAAGGAATTGAGATGATTTGAAATTGAAGTGGATTCAATTTGAAGTTAGTCCAAATTGATTTGAATAATTTGGAATTGTAATTAAAGCTGAATAGGTCTAAAATCAAATGGAATTTGATTTGAATTTAGAAAGAAACTGAGATTAATTCAACTTGAATTGGGGATAAATCAAGTTCAAGGGAAACTGAAGTTACTCAAATTGGAATTGAGTCAATTTAAATGGATGTGGAAATTTAAATTGAATTGATGGGAATGGAAATTGGAAATTAAACAGTTTGGCTTTGGTCTATTTTCACATAAATTATTTTAATATAAACTGTTTTAAATATATTTTCCTAACTATTTACTATACAACTTTTCTTTTTTTTAAAACCAAAATTATTTTGTACTTATTTTACAATTATTTTTGAAACTATTTAACTATTTTACAACTATTTTATAAACTAATTACTATTTCTCAACTACTTTATAACTAATTACTATTTTACAACTATTTTACTATTATTTAAAATTTCTATAACTATTTGACTATTTTCCAACTATTTTACAATTACTTAACTATTTTACAATATTTTGCAAACTAATAATTATTTTTCAACGACTTATCAATTTTAAACTTTTCAAGCTATTTTCTAAAATTAAGCTGGACAGAGTTTAGACTGTTTATGAGTAAATATCCATTTGAGGAAAGAATTGAGGAGATAATCCAAATGGGATTGAAGCAATGGTGAATGAAAATTAAAGTGAATGTGAATATAAAAAGGAGATTGATTGGTTAATAATCAATGAGGATAAATACGTAGTATGTACGTATATTATTCTATTCACATAGTGATTTAATCCAGATTCGAGCACAGAAGTTCGAGATAGTTAGATCGATCCGAGTTGGGATTTTTCACTCGATTTTTCTACGGCGAACCTGGATAGGGATTGTTGATTGGATCTGGATATTCTCTATCATAGTTATGGCTATGCAAGGAGAATGACAGTTTCTGATCAAGAAGCCAGATCTGAGTCCGCACTAGGAAGTCGGGTGGACGATACTAGTTCAAAAGTGAAATTGTGTGATCGAGTGAGCGATCAGATTGGTATAGCGTACGGATGATATGTATACATCGTACGGGTTTGAATGAAATTAATACTGGGAATTTGTGGATAAGAAATGTGAAATGTTTTTAAAATGAAAGGTATATTTTATTTTATATAAGATAAATCTCCTCTTGTTGAGTCTAGCCAGAATGAAAGGTTTTTTGAAAATATTTGAAGTATAAAAGGAGTTTTATACAAGTTTGAAATGATCCAAAAAAATTTAAAAAATTATATATATATATATATATCTATATATATAAAGGATCTTATGAGAATTCTGGAGAAAGGTTTTTGGAACCTTTGAATTTGGAAAGGGCTTTTGATTTTTGGGTAAAAATCAATATTGGAATTTGAAAGCCTAGTTTGAGAATTATCGATTTTGGGATAATCGATTTTGAGAAAGGAGATTTATATGAGATTCATACTAGGTGTATGATATTGGAAGATACTACATGTGTATAGTATAAAGTGTTTTGAAAATGGCTCTGGAGAAAAAGGCGCTCCCTTGGGATGAACTTCTCAGGAGTACCATAGGTTGGTACTGCCTTAAGCCCCTAAGGGGGAGGTTCTAAAGTTGATCCTGTGAGGAGTCCGGACAAACTAGTTCTTGAGGATTATTGGGTAGAGAAAGTCGAGGGCGCTGATGCTTACAGAGGCATTTGAGTTATGCTGTGACGATGGTGTAACTCGATGTCGCTGCGATCTACTATGTGGACCATAGCGGAAATCGTGTGGATGTGAGCGTCAACAGTCTACGCTTGATTTTGCCGGGAAGGCAACGTAACATCGGTAGGCTGCGATCTATGGTCAAGTGGAGTAGAGAAGTTTCATTCTTTGGCAGTGGAATTCGAGGGCGCTGTGGCCTACAGTTATATGGGTTTTTGCTGTAATAGAAACGTAACCCCAGTTGTAGCTGCGATCTGTAGCGGGTTTCATGGTGTAATCGAGGGGCGCGGAGGCCTACGGTTATCTATGGATTTTGTCGGGATGGCAACGTGACCATCGGGTTAACTATGACCATGGATGGAGGTGATGATTTCCAGAGCATTCTCACCAAAGATATTTCCTCTATTTTCAGAAATGTTTTCGATAATTTTAGTAAAATACTTTCCAAGTATTTTCACTGGATGTTGAAAATGGGTTTACCGAGTACTTATAGATTTCAGTCTTACGCCTGATCAACGTTTGACCGAATTTCTGTGAGAACAAGGCTGGACTGGTTGAGACATTGAGTTATAAAAGTATCATCATAAAAACTATGTTTGTAATATTATATAGATTTTAAAAGAGTTTTAAAAATGATTAAAGGAAATTTATCTGATTTTAAGCATTTTTATAAATTCTGGTTTCGTTCCTTTTCGAGGATGAAAAGATTCTAAGGGGGAAGGAATGTAATAACCCGGATTTTTGGACATCCGGCAATTGGATAACTAACTAATTTTCTTTATTAAAAATACTAGTTTGTGAATTAAACAAATAAAATTCTGATATACATATATATATTTGGATATGTTGACAAATGAATTAGAACTATAATAAATGCCAAATTACAAATATCTGGATAGATATTTAATTATTGAAGTTTGACAATATTAGTTTAATAATCTCCTTATATATATTGAATTGGAAGTTATGTTTTGAAAGTTAAAATGATAATTTTCAAGAGTTATTTAAAATGATAATTTTAGTTTCTACATTTTTAACACTACTACTTGTATGTATCAATTTACGAATAATGACAAACTAGAGTATAAATGTAAACAAAATTTAATAAAAGAGCTAATATTCCTTCTTTCTAATTTATACATGTGCTAAATATAATGTGTGTGTATAATCTAAATTCAGGGAACAAATTTAAAAAAAAAAGAGTTAAATATTAAGCTTTGATAATATATATATCTTTTGAAAATATAAGCATAAAATTTTATAGCATTTAAACCATAATAAGTATAAGATTTGAAATTATAATACATATGTTATAATCTATTAAACAAGGATTTAAAACACAAATTATAAATAAATTTACAAAAAGGGGCTTTAACGAATTTAATCAAAAGTGACATTTGTAAAACAAGTGTTGATATAAACTCACAAGTGGCAATAAAATAATTTTTCTTTTAATTTAGTATTGTAGAAAATTTGGAAACCAGGTTGTACTCAGTTTTCAAACCTGGAAAATAAAGAAAACAAAGTTTTTTAAAAATCTAAACTGGAAACAATCAAATAAAAGTGAACAGTTTCTGTTCAAATTCAGTAACCTGGAAGTTTAAGTTCATTTCAAAGAAAAGTTTAAAATCAAGCAACTTCATTTTCAAATTCAAAGTTTGAGCTATCAGTTCCAGCTCAGCATCTCGCTCCAGAAAAAAAAGGGATCAGCTGTCCTCTGTTTCTTCAAACTGTGAGTAAACTAAAGCCTTAAACAGCTTAAAAATTTGATGCATGTGGAAATTTCTTGAAGCAAGACTGTAGTAAATCTTTTGCATAAATGATTGGATGATGGTGTTAAAATAAATACATGAATATAGGTATATAAATATTTGTGGGAATATCTATGCTTCAGCAATTTTGTGTTGTTCCTCATCTTTCAGGTTGCAAACAGGATTCAAATAAATTAAATACTCTTTATATGATATTCTTTAGACCTCAATATATAAACGAATATTGGATGTTATATCAAGATAACAAATTTTAAAATATTTCTAATTTAATTCTGAAGCTAGTTTAAATAAAAGAAGGAAGAACAGTAAGACTTGATTCATATCAAAATTTCGATCTTTATAATTGGATAATTCTGGTATATGATCGGAATTGTTATCAAAAATGATGACTTTTAAAATTAAAATCTTGATTTTTAGACTTGTGAGTCGAGAGAAAGGGCATGTTGAACGGAAAACAAGTTTTTGCTTTTCTCTAATGATTGACGCAATTTGGGGTTTCTAGATCATAGTTGAAGATGGCTTGGGTGTAGGCAATCTCGAGGAAATTTAACGCTAAAATTTTTAGCGACTGAGGCGTCGGCAAGAGGTAGATTTAGGGTTTTTCGGGTTTTTTTGGTCGATAGTGGTCTTTGGGTTCGTTCGACGACCATGGTGCACCGGACATTGTCAGAGTGGGTAGAGTAGAAGCGTTAGTCTTCGATGAGGGATTGGCTAGGGTAGCAGGGTTTTCCAATGGCCAGAACGTGGTGGTGCGAGGAAAGTCTTGGACGAACTTGATGGTGTCTGGGTGCTCCACTTGCTCATTTTCATGTCTGGTGTTCATCACGAATTCTAGAGGAGTATACGAGTCATGGTGTTCGGAGGCGACTTGGTGGAGCTATTGAAGTTTGTCGAAGTTGCTCTGATGGTTAGTGCATGTGCATGGCATTGAGGAATATCAGTGTGCAAGAATTGTTGTTGAAGATGGAAGCTCGATTTTGGTCTCGGGAAGGTGGAGATTGAGTTCGAGAGTGTGTTCGAGTTGCACGTGTTACCAGTGATGGTTTAAATATTATCAGAAGGAAATTGGTTTGGGTTGAACTCGAGGGTTGACTCGAGAATCTTGAATTATGGCTCGGGTAATTTAATTCTTTGACTCGGGTAAGGTTAAGTGATAACCGTGTTTTGAAATTGAATAAACCAGTTTGCAGATTTGAATTAAACCAAGTTTTAAAATTTATCCTTAGACAAATTCTTTTAAATAAACATGTTATACAATATTTTGATAAATGGAAGTTGTATATAATGTTAACTTGAATGAAATTAAGTTAATACTTTAGTCTATTTGAAGAAGTTAAAGAAGTATATTTAAGGAAATAAAATTAATATGGTAAGATGTTTTTAAATTATTAATCTAAGATAACCTATAAGTAAAGGTGAATCAAATTTTCAAGGTTATTTAAATAAGGTCTTAAAGATAAATAGTTATCTTAAATAATATTTTGACTTACTTAAAGGTTTTAAGTTTAATTTTATGATTTTGATAATTAAATAAGTTAAAGGGAATAAATAGGTTATCTAAAAATTAATTAAGATTTGGGTAATTATAGATTAATTAGATTTATGAAGAAATTAAAGAGAAGATTAATTAATTTATAACTGGGATTACCAGTTAATTAGTTAATTGGTAATTTGAGATTAGTTGGTTAGTAAGTGGAGATTAATTACTTAAATGATAATTACTTAGTATAAGTAATTAAAGGTTTAAATTAATCAATGATTAAAGGTTAATTAATTAAGGATAATTAATCAAAGTATGTGATTATAGGATAATTAATTTAAGCAATTAATTATGGATAAATGTGATTAATGTGAATTAATGTGGGTTATTAATTAGAGGCTAATTAATAATATAATTAAAAAGGATAATTAATCAAGCGTGATTAATTAAGATAGATACTTGAAGGATGATTAATTAATTGGTTTGTAATTAATTAATGTTAAGTAAAGGTAATTTAAGTGATAGAGATTAGTAATTAACTTAATTAGAGATAAATTAAATTTATTGAAGTGGTCAATCTTGCTTATGAATGATTGAATGATGTTAAATGCCTTGATTTGGTTGATATCCCTGATATGAAGTATTTTGTGATATGATTTTTGGGTGGACAGTGTTAACGTGGATTATCTATTGATCATGAATTACTGTGTAAAAGTGACTTCTTGTATTTAATGTTGAATTGTATTCACTTGAATAACTTGGGTTAAGAAGACATTGGATTCAAAGAGACCGGAGTCGGGTGTTAACAAATACCCGAAACCAATTCGATTCTTTATAAATTGGTATGTAAAATTAAAAAGCCGGTGTGGAATGATTTATGTGAATTGGATCATTTTATCTAAGTTTTTGGTGCTTAGAATTGATGTATGAAATAAGTGATGTCTATAACAAATTGAGAATTTGTGAATTGATATGAGTTACCCGGGGTTTATTTAAGTTGTATGCTTTTGTATTCCTTGTTAGATGGGTTTACTCATGCTGGTTTCCAGCCTGACCCGGGTGTTACTTTGATGTAACGCTCGGGTCAGACCGAGTATTACAAATTTTCAGGTGGGGGCATTCTGGAGCTCAGGGGGCGAGCTGGATGGCAGGAACATATAGAGTATTTCCACTGTGATATATTACTATTATCTAGGACATGTTGATTCGTATATATGTCCTGTCTTTTGTGAAATGTTGTAACTCTGATGTATTAAAGTGCAATTGACAGATACAGTATTCATTTGTAAACTGTTATTATTTGATATTATATTTTGATCCGCTGCGAGTGAGATTTTGTGTTTTTTGTTTCTTCTTCTATCTCTTTCTTCTTTTCCAAACCATCTGGAATTTTCGGAATCGGAAATTTCGGGTCGTTACAAATATCTTTCACGCAATTTCTTTCACCTACATTTGAACATAGATTAAAAAATTTCAAGTATGGTATAATACTACATAGTAACCGTTAGCACCAGAATTGGTCACCAACACCCTTAAGAGAGGTTATGTAGAGAGATTAATAAAGAAAGTAAATGTAAATAGTAGACAAAATGCTTAACTTTATGCATAAAATAAGAACACCAGATTTATAGTGGTTCAGCGTAAATGCCTACGTCCACTATGAGGTTAACCCTTTATTGCTTTTCTCTATTATTGATTACAGATACAATCCGTACGCCAACTATTTGATTACAATTGTTAAACAAAAAGATAAGTCTTGAATGAGTCTTTAATGCGGCAGAGTCTTTCCGGTGTTCTCCCAAAGAAGGTCCCTTTCACTATGCCCATGCCTCTCTATTTATAGAGGAACATGGGTTGGACTTCTCTGGTGGGCCTAGCAGTAAGATACCTAGGCCCAAAACAAGTAGCTCCTGTGTGTCGATCCATAAATGCCGAACGTTCCTAGATGCCGAACGACCCTTGATGCCGATCGACCCGATTGTGCCGAACGAGATTGTTGTGCCGAACAGCCCTGGATGTCGAACAAGCTTGTATGCCGAACAAGGCATGAATGCCGAATGATCCATAGATGCCGAATGCTCTTGAATGCCGAACGCTCTTAAATGCCGAATGATCCATAGATGCCGAATGCTCTTGAATGCTGAGCGCTCTTGAATGCCGAGTGCCTAGTTGCCTGGTCAAACCTCCAGGTAACACTTGCCCCCCAAAGTGCATCACGTGGTCGAACGTGTTGCGCTTTGAATCTCGAGTCCTCTGTGCTTCGCTTTAAGCCTTGGCTTAGTCTTCTCGATGGTATTTTCTCTTGAATACCGGGTGAGGCAATGCATGCCGAATGACATACAAATGCCGACCAGCATAGCTGAAGCCGAGCGCTCTGGATGCCGAACGGTATAGCCGATGCCGAACGAGTGACGTGCTTTGACCGGTTTTACCGGTCATTGTCCCTTCGACTTCCTCTCTTCCCCTTTAAAATTCGGCACTCCACTTATTCTTCTCTTTTCACTTTTTATCTCCGCTATCCTTCAAGAACTTGTTACTTACCTCCCTCAAATTTCGTTCACCTCTCCGATCTTCCCTTCCTACCCTGAATCCATCGAGCCCTTCCTACAGTTCCTTCCCAAATTAAGTCTGAACAACTTTCAATCTCAAGCCCACAAATCCCAAGCTACCGCCATTCTCCTTGGTAAGAATCTTTCGAACGCTTTTTCAAAATGTTAATTATTGCACAAAGCTCGAATTCGTGAATCCTCCATAGACTATAGAAGGTAGGAGGCGTGTGGATGAAGGAGACGAATTGAGATTCATACATGCCCTAAGGCTGGAACTTAGTATAATTTTAGGCGATTTCAAGGTGTGTGGAATGGAGAGGAAAAAAGTGGATGGCAGAGGAGCTCGAAGGTGGGAGTTAGTGGAAGATGCATTGTTATGGCTCGGCTTGATCTCTTAATGACGAGTGATTAAAAGGGAGCACGGGAATGGAATTGGGGATAAGGCCTAGCATGCCTAGTGGTGTGGCTCGGCACGGCCACGGTTCGGCATCCTGTCCCCATGCCAAACGAGGTTGGAGTGAAAAAACAGAGAGGAAGCAAGAATTGGGTAGGATGCCGATCGACATGGCTCGGCATGACTTGCCGAAAGACTCGGCCATGCCGGTAGGGAGAGAAGGAGGGAAAGAGGAGAAATAATGTTAAGAGTAGCATACCGAGCGATGCGGCTCGGCACCAGCAGGTTCGGCATGATTTGCCGCGTGCCAAACGGCGAAGGAGAAGGGTTGGAAGAGTGATTTTTAGGCCGGACGACATTTACATTTAGGCCGGATGGCATGGATGCCGATCGGCATTTTTGCCGAGCGGCATTTAGGCCGAGCGGCATTTATGCCGAGCGGCATTTAGGCCGAGCGGGTTTTAGGCCGAACGAGTTTAAGCTATGTGTTTCAAGTGTCACTCGGCCTTGGCCTTCGATGGATGGATAACAACGGTCGAAATCATTCCAACTCGAACATAACCCTCGTCGAATCCACTTATTTCCCATGCCTAATCACATGACAAAAACAAGGACTTAAGCAAACCAGCATATCGAACTAATCTGGACTGATAACTCCGCAGTTTCAATAATCACAAGCCTGAATTTAAATCGATAAACACAGATAATAGTCTTTAACTTATAATGCCAATGTCCGAGTCCAGAATATAAACCGTCCTATCATAAGCTCTCGTAGACGGTCGGCGATGACAGTCTTCAAAGATGATAGTTCAAAGCTTAAACTTATTTCATTAATCCAATGTCTTTTCGTTGCTTGGCACTTATACTTGAATGATCGCACTAGTTCACACACCACACGGGGGTAATATTTGTGTTGTTAAGACTAACGTCGATTATTTTTCATGTATAGTTCAACTAGGTGCTTTGTTAGGTTCAATATTCATTAGAGATGTCTAGAAAATCTGGCTCGGCTACGATCACAGATAGACCTGGGCCGCCCTCTCGACAAGAAGTTGCAGATACTTCTCATCCGTCAACTACCCCCGCTCAAAACTTATCGAACCCAGCGACTACATCCGTCAACTTGGCCCCTGACGCTCTGGAGGCAACGATTTTTCTAGACAACCCAATCGATTCTCAGGCTTCAAAGATTAATGAAAGTATGCTCCGTCGGATTTGTTCTATCCATGGAATCGCCTTTGACGACGTACTAGTTCCATCGGGGCATGATCGTCCACACTTGCCCCCAGTCAGATACACAGCTTGCAACAAATTCATGTGCTGGGTTGGCAGCGTGCCACTGTTCAACTCATTTCTTTGAGACGTGTTGCTGTATGTCCATATCGCTCCATCGCAACCGCATCCAAACAGCCACGCATTCATCTACGGTACTTGCATCCTTTTCATAAGTGTCTTCTCTAGTCTTCCGACTCCGTGCGATATCCGATACATATATTGCATCAAGAAACGAAAGGACAGTCCATCTTTCATGTTTCTCGAGCCGCATAGCAAATGCCAAATCTTAATTGGGGCATGGAGTAAATTTGTCCAGTATAGGCAAGAGTGGTTCTACGTGCGTTGCACCCCTGGCTTCGCCAGAAGATGCGTAGAAGCAAGTAAGTATTTTTCCTGGATCGATACTCATGTTTGATCGAAGCTATACCTTTTCTAACTCTCTTTCATCTTTTCAGGTATTAATCTGCCTCCCAAGGGCCCCGGATATTCTGAAGCCGTTGAAGCCCTTCGAGGCATTCCCGTCGAAGACCGGGACATCAGAACTCTCATTACAAATGAGTCGCTTACAAAGTTCGGGTTGTCGGCAGAAGGTCGCAGGATAAGCCTCCCTCAGGACATTACTATACCCAGGCCTGCTTTTGGCAAAGGGAAAAAGCAAGCTAAATCTTCAGTACGTAACGCCCCTGACACACTAGAAGAGGGGGAAATTATGGAAACCGAAATGCCTGAGGTGCAAGATGAGAACGTTAGTCCCCTTCGAGATCCGATAGTCGAAGTTCACGACATCGAGACGTCACCTTCCCCTTTAAAGGGGAAGAAAAAACTAACATACAGGCTGAAGAGGGAAACAGTCGGTGGAACTTCTAAAGTTACTCTTGTTCCAGTGGAAAAAGAAGCTTCTTCACAGCATTTAGAAATTTCACTAAAAGGCCTGTCGAACCTGTCCATACCTGATGATCTACTCAACTATGACTTCGACGATCCAAAGGCCCTTAAGCTTCATTCGCCCGTAAGAGGCGAGGCAAGCGTTCAAGCCCAAAACCAGGGAGAAAAAACTCCTATTAGTAAAGAAACTGATCCATCGGGAGGAAACACTAGGACACACAAAAATACATGCACTCCACCTTGCACTTAAATTTTCGCTGTCACCCTCTTCTTTGCTAACTCACCGTTATTTAAACTTTGTGTAGGTGACATGGGGCGCACGAATGGACTTGGCCGCCTTCACGGGTCATCGATTTTCTACCAATCTAGCCAGGATTCGGGCTCCGACAAGTGCCGGGATAGGGTGAATCTAGCGATCGAGACTACCACCATCGGGAGTCATCATACCGAAGAAAAACTTACAATCAGCCCTCATATCCTCGCGATCCTCCCTCTCAATCTAAGCAGAGCAGAGAGAAATCTGGACATAAGGGATCTCAGCCTGAGGCACAATGGGATCAACACTCTGGTTCATCAAGTACCAGGCAATCTCGAGATCCCCACAAATCGCCTGCGGTCTCCAAGCAGTCTCCTCTTATTCCTGTGACCGATCCAACGGTTGTTGAGCGGCTTTCTGAACTTAAAGCCTCATTTTCGAAGATATGCTTTGATAGCTTGAAGTTTCTTCCAACGATCCACCATATTCCAGGGAATGTGAAGCTAAGTGTTATTGCTTGTACCAATGATGTCTATGTACAGCATGATGCGTTCGTGCATTTGGCTGAGAAAGTTTCTGAAGTTTCATAGAGCGTCAGCATGAGATAGATCGCCTGAAGCATGAGGCCATTCACGATAAAGATATCATTAAAGATGAGGACGAAGAACTTGCCTCTTATAAGTCTCAGCTTGAAGCCGCTCAGCAGAGTGCTAAAGATACTGCCGAAACCGTTACTCGTCTGGAGTCAACCCATAAAAAAGAAATTGACGAGGCGGTACAATGCTGTGGGGCCCTGGCTTTGGAGAAAGACTTAGTACAGAAGGAAAGGGACGCCTTTGCCCTCCGGGTTAAAGAGCTGGAGGAGTAACTCCACAAAGAAAAGGACGAGAAGACCGCTGCCTAGAAGAGACACAATGATATTTCGACGAGATCGTTTCCACATGACTTCTAAAGGCGAAGCTCGAGGATGAACTTTCCAAGATTGAGACGCTAAAGAATGAAGCCCGTGAAGAGGGAAAGAAGATAGCGTCTGCGGAGGTCGACTCTAGTCTTGAGGCAGCTAAAGAAGAAGGTAGGGAAGAGGTCAAAAGTATGTTTGACCTGCTAATTGCAGAATTCAATGCCCGTGTTCCCATGCACCAAGACTTAACTTTTCTGGGCGAGGGCTATCTCGAATCCATAGCTGAGGCGTGGGAGACCTTAATTGAAATCAGAAAGGCCAAACATGGTACTGAGGAGGTTGATGAAGGAGCTTTGATAAAAGAATTCCTTAAGGGAAACGAGCCTTCGGACTTGTCAGCGGCAAAAGCTCTTTACTGCAAAGGCTCCCCCCCAACGAAAGGGAAAGAGGTTATTGCCGGTCCACCTAGGATCGTGTCTCAAGCCCATTCTCCTACTCAGCCGGCCGATCAGCCGATACTTGATCCCTTTGAGCAGCACATCAGTTATGACCCAGAGGACCCCGGCCTTGGCGTTCACATTTTGTCTCCTATTCCAGAGGGTGAGACCCCGCTGGTGGCTGAGAGCCAGGCGGAACCTGGTAGATAACTCTTCACTTTAACATTCCAAGAGTCGTTGTTTTTAACCTAGAGCTATCATATTCTAATGCTTGTTTTTCATGATTTTGTGCAGGCCGCTCTGATCTCGAGCCCACTTCGAGGAGTGATGTCTCCAAGGAGGTGAAGGAAAAGACAAGTGAGGCCACTCACGCAGGAGAGACTCCCGATCCAGATGCTTAGGTGATCGGAGCACCTGATGAGGATATATCCGAGACTTACTCTCCCATCGATGGGAGTTATGAAATTGAAATTACAGGCACCTCTGAACACAAATCTAAACTGAGCATGAAGGAGCAGCTTGAGAAGGAGAAGAAAAAGACGGCCGAGATCAAAGTCGAGCCTCAAGCTGTGGACCTGGACAATCCCTTGAATAAGCCGTTGAAGGTCATCCTCCCAGGCGGGTCCAATCCCATGGAAGTTCCCCGTACTTCTTCAATTGTCACTCCCCCATCAAAGAAAGTTATCAAGTGCAAACGCACGGGAGACGAGTCGTCTGAAAAAAGGTCAAAGAAGTCGAAGAAGTAGTCGTTGCTCTCGTTCAGTGAGAGTTAGTTTAGATTTTGTAATTATTTTTATTTATCTTCGTAGTTCATGTAAATAAACTTTTGACTCTGAATTTTGGAGGAGTTGTAGTAGAAACTTATTTTTGATGAATAAAACTTAGTTCTTTTGCCTTTCAGAAGACTTCTGTTGCTTGATTTTTTGTATAGTCGTGGTCAAAACCCTAGCTATTGCAAGTTACATAAACTTCTCAATTCATCTTCAAATAAGTTGATAATTTTTCTAGCATTGTACGTTCTTTATTCCACGCTCCAGGTACTTAGAATATTTCCCAGTCCGCACTCTAAGGGTCCGATGACTTCAAGTCATTTGTGTTCAGTTCTCCCTCAGGGAACTTGGATATATAAATCGCTAATTCTCTAGTCCATGATCTGGAGACTTAGAGTATTCTAGTCCGCACTCTGGGGACTTGGAGATTTTGATTCGTTTACACTCTGGTCCGCATTCTAGGGACTCAGAGTACTCCAGTCTGCACTCCGGGGACTTGGAGATTTTGAGTCGTTTATACTCTGGTCCGCACTCCGAGGACTCAGAGTACTCCAGTCTGCACTCCGGGGACTTCGAGATTTTGAGTTGTTTATACTCTCGTCCGCACTCTGGGGACTTAGAGTACTCCAGTCTGCACTTCGGGGACTTGGAGATTTTGAGTTCTTTATAATCTCGTCCGCACTCCGGGGACTTAGAGTACTCCAGTCCGCACTTCGGGGACTTGGAGATTTTGAGTCATTTATACTCTAGTCTGCACTCCGAGGACTCAGAGTACTCCAGTCCGCACTCCGGGGACTTTGAGATTTTGAGTCATTTATACTCTAGTCCATACTCCGGGGACTCCGCGTACTCCAGTCCGCACTCCGGAGACTTGGAGATTTTGAGTCGTTTATACTCTGGTCCGCACTCCGGGGACTCAGAGTACTCCAGTCCGCACTCCGGGGACTTGGAGATTTTGAGTCGTTTATGCTCTGGTCCGCACTCGGAGGACTCAGAGTACTCATGTCCGCACTCCGGGGACTTGGAGATTTTGAGTCGTTTATACTCAGGTCCACACTCCAGGGACTCAAAGTACTCCAGTCTGCACTCCGGGGACTTGGAGATTTTGAGTCGTTTATACTCCGGCCCGCACTCCGAGGACTCAGAGTACTCCAGCCCGCACTCCGGGGACGTGGAGATTTTGAGTCATTTATAGTCCGGTCCGCACTCCGGGGACTTAGAGTACTCCAGTCCGCACTCCAAGGACTTGGAGATTTTAAGTTGTTTATACTCTGGTCCGCACTTCGGTGACTCAGAGTACTCCAGTCCGCACTCTGGGAACTTGGAGATTTTGAGTCATTTATACTCTGGTCTGTACTCCAGGGACTCAGAGTACTCCAGTCCGCACTCCGAGCACTGGTCCGCACTCAGGGGACTCAGAGTACTCCAGTCCCCACTCCGAGGACTTGAAGATTTTGAGTCGTTTATACTTTGGTCCACACTCCAAGGACTCAGAGTACTCCAGTCCGCACTCCGAAGACTTGGAGATTTTGAGTCGTTTATACTCTGGTCCGCACTCCGAGGACTTAGAGTACTCCAGTCCGCACTGCGGGGACTTGGAGATTTTGATTCATTTATGCACGTTCGTATGTCAAATAGAATAATGTATTTCTTAGTTATTCGTCACAGCGTTATCATACACAAAAACATCGACAACTCATAGAGAAAATGGCTTCAAGCCTTTATTAATGCAAACAGGCTAAATTGTCCTATTACATGCCCTAAACCAGGAATAAAAACTTGCTGGAAATAAATACAACTAAAATATGAAAGAAATGAACTAAGTGTAATAATGTCGCAAATACTCGCTATTCCATGCTCGGGGGAGTGTTGCACCATCAACGGTCGCTAGCTTGAAAGTTCCTTCTCCAAGATTCCGTTCGATGACGTATGGACCTTCCCATGCGGGGCTCATATGTGATGGAACTGGGAAAACTCGTTTCAAAACGAGATCACCCACACCAAAGTTTCTCGGTCGGACTTTTTCATTATAATATCGAGTGACTCGGTGCCTGTATGCGGCCGCTCTCAAATTAGCTTCTTCACGCTTTTCATCAATGAAGTCCAATGATTCCAGCAAAAGATATTGATTTGACTTATGGTCATAGTAAGTTACCCGATGTGATGGAACTTCAAGTTCTACGGGTATGACAGCTTACATGTCGTACGCCAATGCGAATGGAGTGTGGCCAGTCGCGGACTTGTGGGTGATTCTGTAAGCCCATAGCGCTGTTGGAAGCTCATCCACCCACTTACCTCTAGCTTTTTCCAAATTCTCTTTCAATATGGATTTGATTATTTTGTTTACGGCTTCCACTTGTCCATTGGCTTTCGGGTGAGCAACTGCTGCAAACTTTTTCTCAATACCGTATTTTTGGAAAAATTCCTTGAACTCTTTGCTTTCAAACTGAGTTCCGTTGTCTGTAACGATGGTTCGTGGAAGGCCAAAACGACATAAAATATTTCGTACAACGAAATTAATGACCTTTTTGGTGGTGATAGTGGCCAAAAGCTCTGCTTATGCCCACTTGGTAAAGTAATCGACCGCAACTATCGCGTATTTTGCACCACCTTTGGATAGGGGTAAGGAACCGACTATATTGATCCCCCACATTGCAAATGGCCAGGGACTAACCATTTGTGTGAGTTCCGTCGGCGGAGCTCTCCGGAATTTCGCATATTTCTGACATTTGTTGCATCTTCTCACATAGTCTACGGCATCTCAATTTACAGTCGGCCAATAGTATCCATAGCGGAGGATTTTCTTTGCTAACATCTGCCCCCCGGTATGGTCGCCACATTCATCTTCATGGACTTCCTTCATGACTCATTTTATCTCATCATAGGCAATGCACTAGAGTAAGGGGGTCGAGAAACCCCTCCAATAGATTACCCCATCCTGCATTACATAACGCGAAGCCTTACAAATTACTTGTCGTCTTTCGCTCCTTCTTTTGGGCACGTCCCCATGTACCAAGTACTGCTTGATTGGGGTCATCCATGATTCCTTCTCGATTTCGATCTCTAACATGAGATCTATCTCCATCGTATTTATGCCCGAAACATGTAAGGTTTCAACGGAAAAAAATGCCATCTTTTGCGCATCGCCAGTGCTTGCAAATTTTGCCAATGAATCAGTTGCTCTGTTTTGCTCATACGGGATATGTGAAATATCATAATACTCAAGAATCGATAGCATCTCCTGAACTCGGACTAAATACGGAGCAAGTCTTTGCTCCTTTGCTTGGTAGTCTCCCCGCACTTGGTACACCACCAGTTGCGAGTCGCAAAAGATTTCAACCGATCTTACTCCCAGTTCTTTGATAAGTCTTAAGCCGACAATCAATGCTTCATACTCGGCTTCATTATTCGTTGTTGTGAATCCAAGCTTCAAAGCGTAGAAAACTGATCGGTTCTCAGGAGTGACAAAAACTATGTCAACCCCCGAACAATGGTCGTTAGATGCCCCGTTGGTGTACATCTTCCATCGAACGGGAGGTATGCATTGTGGCTATTTGATTCGTCTATCACAGTGAATTCAGCAATAAAATCTGCTCGCGCTTTCCCCTGTATGGCCCTTCGTGGCTGGTAGGTAATATCGAACTGACTCAACTCGATATTCCATTTTGACATCCTTCTAGAAGTTTTCGGTCGTTGGAGTACCTGTCGCAAAGGTTGATCGGTGTAAACACTAATCGAGTGTGCCTGGAAGTATGGGTGAAGCTTGCGTGATGCAATCACCAAGCGATAAGCTAGTTTCTCAATCCTAGGATAATTTCTTTCTGCCCTCGTCAAACGTTTACTGACAGCTTTTGAACTCGGTTCTCATCGCGAACCAGAACCGTACTGATAGCATGCTAGGATACTGACAAGTATACATACAACATTTCATGGTCAATTGGTTTTGATAGCACCGGGGGACTTTCTAGATGTCTAACCAGAGCTCGGAATGCTTCCTCGTAGTCGGACTTCCACTCAAAATTTCTCTTTACCTTCTTTATCACATCAAAGAAAGGAATGCACTTATCCGTGGCTCTGGATATGAATCGACTCAGCACTGCCACCTTTTCGTTCAAGCTTTGTACTTGCTTTATAGTTTTGGGCACTTGTATGTCCCGAATGGCCTGAACCTTTTCCTGGTTAGCTTCAATTCCACGTGCATTCACAATGAAACCCAAGAACTTCCCTGATGCAACGCCAAAAGAGCACTTTAAGGGGTTGATCTTCATCCCGTAATGCCTGAGTATATCAAACATCTCTGCTAAGTCTCGGATGTGATCGTTTGACCGCCGTGACTTCACGAGCATGTCATCCACATAGACTTCCATCGTTCTACCAATCTGGTCTTTAAACATTCGATTCACCAGACGTTGATAAGTTGCTCCTGCATTTTTCAATCCAAAAGACATTACTACATAGCAATATAGCGCCACATCTGTGACAAAACTGGTGTGTTCTTGGTCTGGAATGTGCATCGGGATCTTATTGTATCCCGAATATGCATCCATAAATGACAATAATTCGTGTTTGGCGGTAGAGTCGATGAGCTGGTCGATTCTAGGTAAAGGGAAACTATCCTTCGGGCATTCCTTATTCAGATCGGAGTAATCAACACAAGTTCTCCACTTCCCATTCACTTTTCTTACCGGCACAGGGTTAGATACCCATTCAGGGTAGAGGGCTTCGTGGACGAACCCATTGACTTTGAGTTTGTCCACCTCCTCTTTGAGAGCAGCGGACCTCTCCAGGTCCATGCCTCTCCTTTTCTGTTTCGTAGGAACGTATTTTAGGTCTATGTTCAACATATGACTCGCAATACTGGGAGAAATCACGCACATATCAGAGTGTGTCCAAGTGAAAACATTCAGATTCGCTCGGAGGAAATCAGTAAGGTCCTTGGTCACTGAAGGGTCGAGTAGTGATCTAATCTTAAGAACTCGTGATGGGTCATCCCGACTGACTACAATGTCGATCGTCAGTTCAGTCGGCTCTACATTCGTTTCCCTGGGTTCCCCATCATCGTCTCTCGGATCTATGTCTCTAAGGATCCGAGAATGTCGCCCGAGCCAAGGCTCGGGCACTACTTGTCAATCATCAGTGTTTAGGATGCGGACGGTGCTGTCCGCAACCTTTCCTTTTTCTCTCCTCTGAGCTTCTCTCAGCTCTGCCACATAACATGTGTGACCGGTCGCCTGATCGCCATGTACCACTCCAACTCCCTTGTTAGTTGGAAATTTCAACGTCAAACACCATGGGGCCAAGGCTGCCCTAAACTTTGCCAGGGCCGGACGACCTAGAAATACATTGTATGGAGAGTCAACATCCATCACTATGAATGGTAGGATTCGCACTCTCCTACACTCACCTTCCCCCAGTTCAAATGGTAACTCAATATACCCCATCACGTCGGTAGCAGCACAATTAAAGCCGTGGATACGGGTTTGCATGGTTTCAAATCTTTTGCCTCCATCTTCATTTGGTCATAAGCCTTCTTGAAGATGATGTTGATAGAGCTTCCACAATCAATCAAAATTCTTTTTACGTAAGCTGGCCCGATCGTTGCAGATATAACCATCGGGTCGATAGTAGGAGCCTCCACCTTACCTGTATCTCGACACTTAAACACTATATCGCCCGTCATCATGCGTTATTTTTTTGCGGGGGTTCCATCTTCCACATTCGAACAACACTCATTATTCGCATAAATCAAGGAGGTAGCATATCGTTCCATCTTCTGCCAATTCTTGTCTACAGGATGAGGTCCATCGACTATAGTGTTTATGATCAACCTACCTACAGTCCAGGTAGGTTCCTTTGGGTGGCATGGAGCCGGCCCGCGCCCGAGGTCCGACGTTCCTTTCCTACCCTCTAGTGGGTTCGTAATAAACTCCTGTAGCTTTTTCTGACTGATCAACCTTTCTATGGCATCATGGAGGTGTCCACACTCCTCAGTATTGTGCCCGTGGGTCTCATGGAAGCGACAGTACTTTCTCATCCGTTTCTGTTTGTCAATGGACTCATTTGGGCATAGCTTTCTTTATTGGAAGGTGTTACAGGTAGATAGGTAAATGTTTTCAAGAGACGTATTCAGGGGGGTGTATTCGTTTTAGGTCGGAATCCTCGACTTCCATCTCCCTATCTCTTTTTTCTTTCTAGGATTTCCACCTCCGGATCCTTTAGACTGCCTAGGCTTGTTCTAGACGTTAACTTGAACTTTTCCCGAGCTGTCGCCGGATTGTTTCACGGTGATGTTACTTTTCACAGTACCCTGAACAGGCACTGGTGCCTTATCTCGTCTCGTCCATCGAGCTTCCTTCCTCCGTATGAATTGGTAAGCCTTGGAATAGAATTATTCCAACGTAGTTGGCGGCTATCCTGCCAACCAATCTCCAAACTCTGAGTCTGGATCTGCACCTCGCATTACCGCCATCAAGATTGCATGGTCCTTAGGGTTACTAACTTCAGTGGCGGCAACATGGAACCTCTGTAAGTATGCTTTCAAGGACTCTCCCGGAGCAAGAATCACGCTTGATAAGGACATTACGTCCTTTGGACGAGTAGCATGTATCCTGAATTGTTCAACAAATTTCACCGCCAACTCGTCGAAGCTGGATATAGATCGCGGAGGAAGTCGAGTAACCACATAGTGGCGATTTTGGACAAAGTGATTGGGAAGCACCTATAATTAGTTGCGTCATTCACCCATGCAGAATCCATCATCCATTCGTACCTCATCACGTGTTGCCTAGGGTCAGTCTTTCCTTTGTCGGCTAGGGTAGTCGGCATACTGAATTTCTTGGGATGCTCAGCCTGTAGAATAATGTCTGCGAAGGGAGTATGAATCTTGGACACTCCCCAATCTTCGTTGGTCAGGTCTTGGATTTCTCTCATTAATTGCCTGAACATGGCTGATAAGTCTGGAGTTTGTATGGAGGATGGAAGGTTGGGTTCCGTTCCACGGGACTGTGCGGGTTGATGTCCCGCCTGCTGGCTGTCGGCCAAACGTGCGTCTTGAAGGCCAGCTTGATTTGGGTCTTGATGAGCCGAGCGTCCAGTCTCTTCACGTGCCTGATCCCTGGCGGACCGATCAGTGGCACCTGCCTATGTAGCTTCAGTCTTACGGCGTCTACGCCCAGGAGGTTCATCAGCTGAGGTCGAGCTATCGGATGAGGAAGAAGCATGACTACTTCCAGCATTCGGATGCTGCTGCTGGGCAAGTCAAGTCATGAGATTAGTGTTGGCTTGAATCTTCTCAGCCAGTTGCCTTTTACTTTCCCTGAGTTCTCTTATCAAGTCGTTGAACTCTGTTCGGGGAAACGACTTCCGTTTGATTTTGGGTGGAGGGCCCTACGCCTTGAATTGCTTGCTGGTTGCTAGGTCTAACTTGTTGCACACTAGCAGTCTCATGGACATCCGCATTGTAAGAGGCTGATCGGGTGCATGGTATTTCCATAGTAGAGTTGTCGGTTGGAACTCTGAATAGAATCAACGGGCGTCCAATGAATAAGTCAGAGCGCCTTCGGGGGATTTTCAATCCAGTAGCTACAAAGTAGATCCTATCGACCTGAGAATTCGGTTCTCAGTGAAAGCACCAAAATGTTAGCACTAGAATTGGTTACTAACATCCTTAAGAGAGGTTATGTAGAGAGATTAATGAAGAAAGTAAATGTAAACAGTGGACATAATGCTAAACTTTATGCATAAAATAAGAACACCAGATTTATAGTGGTTCGGCGTAAATGCCTACGTCCACTTTGAGGTTAACCCATTATTGCTTTTCTCAATAATCGATTATAGATACAATCCGTGCACTAAATATTTGATTATAATTGTTAAGAAAAAAGATAAGTCTTGAATGAGTCTTGAATGCGGCAGAGTCTCCCCGGTGTTCTCCTAAAAAAGGTCCATTTCACTGTGCCCCTGCCTCTCTATTTATAGACGAAGATGGGTTAGACATCTCTGGTGGGCCTAACAGTAAGATACCTCGGCCCAAAACAAGTAGCTCATGTGTGCCGATCCATAAAATGTCGAACGTCCCTAGATGTCGAACGGCCCTTAATGTCGATCGACCCGATTGTGCTGAATGAGATTGTTGTGCCGAACGGCCCTGGATGCCGAACGAGCTTGTATGCCGAACAAGGCATGAATGCCGAACGATCCATGAATGCCAAACGCTCTTTAATGCCGGACGCTCTTGAATGCCGAATGCTCTTGAATGCTGAGTGCCTAGTTACCTGGTTAAACCTCCAGGTAATAGTAACATTAGTTTACAATTATAGTTCATACTCAAACTTTCAGATATGAATGACATAATTAATATACAAAAAGTTAATTAGGTTAGGAAACATGAAATACTAAAAGTTTATCCACAATATTATGTTAACTTTGTTAAATTTTTATATAACATAGTTAATTTTATCAACTTATTTAAATTTTACAGATCTTTATTAATTTAGTTATTTTCTATAAAATTTAACTAATTTTACAAACTTAATTAACTTAGTTAAATGTTTATAAAACTTAGTAAATTTGTAGTAAAATTTGTTAATTTTACAAAATTTTACTTTATAAACTTATTTAATTTTTTCAAAGCTTAACTAATTTTTTTAAAGCTTAACAAACTTTTATAAACTTAGTTGTTTTTATAACTTGTTTAATTCTAGTAAAACATTATTAACTTAGTTAATTCATCTAAGTTTAGCAAATTTTTATTAAACATAGTCAACATAGTTGATTTTTGAAAAAAAATGTTACTTTTTGTAAAACTTATTCATCTTAATTAATTTTAAAAAATAATTAGTTAATTTTTTTTTTAAATTAGCTTGTTTTTTAAAGCTTGGTTAACTTTTAAAAACTCATCTAACTTTCGAAAAACAAGATTAAATTAGATAACATAATAAAACATAGTAAACCTAGTAAATTTTACAAAAAATAATTAATTCGTATAAGAAGCTTAATTAATTTACATAAAACTAGTTTAACATTAATAAATTGATAAAACGTGGTTAAACTAGTTAGATATTATAAACAATAGTTAATTTGTATAAGCTTAGTCATCACTAATTAAGTTTTTTATAACACTTAACTAATAGTTTTAAACTTATTTATTTTTATACTTTAAAAATTTATAAAAACTAAATAATTTTATATAAAATTATTTAGTTTTTATAAAACTTAGTTAACATGGTTACTTTTATGAAAAATGGCTTGTTTTTATGCGACTAGTTTATATTCATAAAACTTCATCAACTTAGTCAAATTTTTATAATATCTAGTCAATTTTTTAGATTATTTAATTATTATAAGACCTGGTTAAATTAGTTATTTTTTGAAAAACTTAGTTACTATATGGTAACTATACATGCATGTGTCATAAATATATTTTTATTTATCGAAGTGATATTTTATTGGTTGTTTACTAATGCAATGATGTAAGGAATTATAGTTTTACATGTAGGAAAAGAAACAAACTTGGTCAAATTCCATAAAAATTAGTTATTGTTTGTATACTTAGTTAAATTTTTATAAACATAGTCATTTTTTATAAAAACTTAGTTAATATATATAATCTTGTTTAATTTTATTAGGTAATTTTTTTAGCAAAACTTTATCATATAAAATACGATATGAAAGCATATAAAATTAATTTCCCCATCAATCAACATATATTCACGTATTTCGTAAATATCTATGCTTACACCAAGTACCATGACGATTACCATACAATTAGAAAATTTGATTTCAAATAAGTTCAACAACTTATAAACTGCTAGTGGATAAAATAAGCACAAATGTCGTATTATATACCTCTAATGTGACGACCCGTAAATTTCAATGATTAAATTTGTTAAATTGATAAGATTTTTGTAATTAAATTTAGAAAGAAATAAAAATCTTATAATTTATAATGAAGCAAATGTTAAAAATAAAATGTAACCATGGAAATTTAAACTAAGTATTAACAATTGAAATGATATTACGATAAATTGAAGTAATGTAAATTGTTATACTAGGCTAAGAATTGAATATAAGAAAACAAAGGCAAATACTGAATTAATTTATGAATTAATAATAATAAATAGTAATTGTGATGACCCGGATTTTCGAGCATTTAAATTCAGAATATTTAATTGATTTTAAATATTCAATAGAATAATTTTAACTTGAATTACGAATATCACTATTTATTTGATAATTAAATTATTGAATTGAATAATTTGAAATTGGGTAAAACATTGAATCTGGGGTTTTAAGCCTATTAAAAATAATTTGAAGGCTTATAAAATTTATATTGATAGTGCTGACGGTAATAAAAGTTTTAAAATTGAATTTAACCCTGATTTGTTCAGTTTTAAAAATATATCATTTAAATTGATATTTAAAAATAGCCTTTCGAGGCACAGTCTCGGATTTCGACGAAACTAGTCTCATTGGATCCTAATGTTGTATTATTATCGGATTTTAATTTTCGTAGTTTTTGGGGTTGTTGTGTGAGCATACTCTACATAAACGCGTTGAAATTTACATTGAAAATTCAATTTAAATTATATATGTATATTCTCACATAAGCAACCTTCACCAGCAGACATTCCTTCACATCAGCGTTTTTTTTACAGAACAGAGCCGACGCGCTGAAGATATTTTGCATGCAAACGTCAAATCTTGTCTTCGTCCCCTTCTTTATTTTAAAACCCTAAGCAGATAACTTTAAAAAAAAGGAGGACGAAACAAAATCGAGTTCCTCTTTCCATTTTTCTCAGTCAAAAATCAATCGAACGATAAAACATTAATGGAGACAATCCTTATCCTCTTCTTCCTCTTTCTATCTAGCTTTTCAAAATTGAAGAAAAACAAATGTAAATCAATGGCTGAACTTCAAAATTTATTCCCCAGATCGAGATGGACGGCTCGATTTTCTAGTTGTTCGTCGCGCACACGAGTGAGCTTTGAGTTGCCGTAGGTAGGGCAGGGTGGTCGCGAGTAGATGGGAAGGTGGCGTTTACGACAATATCAGGATGTGATGGCGCGTCGATTTGCAACCAGAAGTTGAGCTCGAGAAGGGTGGGCTTCAGGCGTGTCAAAGTGCGCTCGCGAGCAGGACTTAAGGCAAGGTTTTGTTTTTCTTTATTGTGAATTTAAAAATAAAATGTATATGAATAATATAAAGAGAATAGGTATGTGTATGCAGTAAATTTTTACAGTGATTTGAAAGAAGATTTTTAAATTTTTTTCCTAAGATTTATATGTGTGAAAATATTTATATACAATTATTTATAGTAAGGAAATTTGCCATTTTGTTTTGTACAGAGAATGGATTTATCGATAAAAATATATATCTAAAATAAAATAACATATATACATGCATGCTTAGCCTGCTGTCTATTTTAGGAAGTATTCAGGAGATAAATATGTTTAGTGAACTTATCTAAACTTTAAAAAAAAGGAGATGATTTTTATTTAGTAAAATTTATTTGTTAACTAATTAATTTATTAAAGGAGAATTAGTATAAAAATTTAAGTTCTAGTCCCAAATAAAATCATTTAATGATAATTGAATTGTTTGATTTGTTTCAAATATTAATAAATCACATAAATTGTTTATTCAAGGTCAAAATCTAGAAAGAAACAAGTTGGTCTGGAATGGATTACAAACATTATAATTAAAGGTGAGTTAATCTCACTCAGCTGAATTTTAATTTTAATTTAAATGATTAAATTTAAATAATTGATTGATTGATTGGATTTGATGTGTTATATTATATATAGTAGTATATAGTATATCTTGGAATGTTTGATTTCCCACATTATATAGCGGATGAGACCCTATGGGCCGCATAATAGCGGATGATATTATATTAAATCCCATATACCGCGATATTCCACCTTGAAGTGGAATTGATATTTTATATTATGCTAACGTCTGTGGATGCAAGGAAACAGGTTGGAGGGATCCAACTGGATTCCTCAACATTTATTTAAATTATTTAATATTCTTCGTTGTGATTATTTGATATTCTATGATGAATTATATTGGAATATTGAATTCTATGGTTTGATTGAATATATTTGGGTATAATGAGTTACCAAAAATATATAAAATTGGAGTTTTCGAAAGACAATAAAAGAATGGAGTTTTACGTAAAATAATTATAGCAAATAAATTAAGAATGAGTTCAAAAGAAATGGAAGTGATATTAAAATACTAATAAATAACTTAGAGTATGAACAGAAACAATGATTTTGAATAAATAGAAATTAATGAATTGTAAAATTAAGTGATATTATTTTAAAGTAATAAAGAATTATTTTAAAATTTAAAGTTTAAATTTATCTAAAAGGATTAAGAAGTAATTTGAGAAATCTAAAATTGATATTCTCAATTAAAAGTATTTTAAATCGTAATTAAGGAATAAAATCTGAATTTAATGGATTTTGAAATAAAAGGGAGTAAATTTGAAATCAATTTGGAAATTGATTCAAGTGTTTGAAATTGGAAATTTAAAGAAGAATGTGAAGAGAAGTATATTTCTCTGGATAGCCAAGTACGTTCAAAGTAAATTTTTAAATACAAGATAAAAAGTAATAATGTTGTTTTAAAAAGCGTGTTTTAGGAATTTATTATTTCTAAATATCTGAATTCTAAAGTAAATATTTTTCAAATCTATTATCTAGTAATCATTTAAAAGATGACTTAGTATTTTGTTTTAAAAAGTGAAAATCTAGTTTTATATCTTATAAAGTAATCTTATTTTCAAATATTCTTATAATATGTATTTTTAACAAATTATTGAAGTAGTTTTCTAACTAAAATGTTTAAAATATATTTCAAAGTAAAGCGTTTTAAATTATTTTAAAAATCTAAAGTTTGTGCTTGGTGATTTCTGTGGAAATAGAAAATATTTGGAAAATTTATTCTGAAAAAGGAAGATAGTTTGAAACTGTTTTCAAAGGTTGAAATGGAAATATATCTTGCGTAGATATTTCGAGATAAATAAATAATTTGGGAAATTATTTATTGGTTGATGGTTGTTTGTGAATATTAATTGATAGTTAAATCACCGACTATCAATATTGCCCAAATGCGCTGATCGTTTCGAAGAGACCTGGATCAGGATTCATTTCTCGAAAACCACTTTGATCTGGTTTGTACGTTTCATGGGAAAAGAGTGTGGATTCGAAGCTGGAGTAGTGAAGTGCAATGGCTAGTTGCTACTAATCCTGAGGATATTTTCAAAATGGATGTAGTAGGAATAGTGCCTTCGTTTCCGTTCGAACCCAGGACGGACTTGTATGGATGAATGCTTTCGGAACATTGTCAGGTGGACGATGGGCATTTTAAGGGATATGTTCTATAAGGTAACGCTTAGCCTCAAGCCTCACAAACCGGGAATGACTGAAAATCAAGGGTTACGCAGCAAGGCTAGACGGGTAGCACCCATTCAGGGTGTGGTCATCCCTGTCTAGATGTCCCTTTTTATTTCGGCTTAGTGGTGCGGTTGTTGATCCCAACCGTGGGGTGATCTCACTCGGGATTATCCAGTAAGGAGTAGTCCCGGTCTTGTGTTGCAGGGGGTCAAGAGTGATCCTCGGTAATGTGATATAGGCCATATACCGTGATAGGTGGTACCCAATGCCTAGTCATTAGTTGGAAATCCATTCTCCCTATGATCCTTGTACGAGTTTTGTTTGTATTACCCACTCTGTGGCTAGTAGCTGGAATTTAATAGATGTAACAATTTCGGCTATTTTAATAAGTATTTGTATATAGACCCTATTATAATACTTTGGATTTTAATAAAATGTGTTTTAGCTATCGTAAGGTAAAAACCTGACATGTTTATTTATGGCATGGTCTTACGAGATGCTTTTGTTTTCAAAAGAATTTTTGAAACTTCAATAATCAATTTGAGTGTGATTTGTCACGCTGGTATTCTAGACTGACTCGAGTGTTATTTAACTGTAATGCTCGGGTCAGACTGAGTATTATAGAATACAGGATATGATGTTGTGGAGTTCAGGAGACGAGCTAGATGGCAATAATACTTCCGTATTTGATTATTATACCGATGTGTATCCAGTTGTATGTTATTGATGTGGCACTCTGATGATGTACTCTGATGATGTGTGTATAAAACAGATATAGTTTTCTTTTGTGTAAAGATCTGTCATTATATATATTATATTTTATTCCGCTGCGTTGGTTAGATTCTGTTGTTTTCTGTTTTCTCTTCTTCTACCTCTTCTTCTTCAACCCAAATGGTTCGTATTTCTGTTCAACTTGAGTTGATTGATGTAGAATAGTGTCCAATCAAGGGGTACGAATTTGCGGGTCGTTACAGTAATGGAATAAAATCAATGTCCTGCAAGTAATTATAATATTGTTTGGAAATGAAAACTTATAAAAGTATGAATAAGAGTAAGAGTATTGAATCAACCAATGGAATAATTTATTGATTAATAGTAACTGAATGTAAGTTAACGTAATAAGGTTTATGCAAGTTTAATAGTAACTAATTTAGTGTAATGCCTATTAATTGAAACAATTGTAAGGTTATAATTGATTAAAATTAGTGAATAGGAAAATAAATTCAGAAGTTACCTTAATTAATGAAATAATATGTAATAAATGGCAATTTGATTGAATTAATACTACATAAGTAAATATAATAATTGTGGGTTGATAATTAAAGTATGAAGGTGAGTAAATTTGGCAATAGTGATAATCAGTAATTGTTACCCATTCATTTAATTTATCGAATTAGATCTAAATCAATTGCAATATTTGTTTGTTATTAATAGCTTATAGGTGAGAATAAACGTTAATGGTAACAATTGTAATAAGTTAACCATTTATTTAGTCTATTAAATTAAAACTGGCAATCAATTGCAATAAATTTGAATTAAATGTTACGTTAACGTTAATTAGGGGAATAATTGGGAATAACGTAAATTTTATTCAGTGTTATGATAATTAGTTGAATATAACATAAACCTAAGTGTAAATTTAAGGTTATGATAACAATTATTATAAATTACCGAATTAATTGGTCAGTGAATTTTTTTGGAAATCAAGTTCATTTAAATGTTAAGTAAATGAAGGGTAAACAATAGGAACTAGGTATAGAGTAATAATGGACTTAGTATAAAGATTGAAACTAATCAAATCAAAGTTATTTGGAATTTATTATAATTAATTGGAACTCAAATTTTAATAAATGAATTTATTATAAATGAAATTTAATTTATTATGCTAATTGAAATAAAGATAGAATGTGAGCACATTAATGTAATAGATTTTGAATCCAATATTTATTTCATCCGTTGACAATAATGAATTGAATAGTAGAATGGAAATAAATTTAATAGAAATTTTGAAAATTAAATTTATAATTTCTGTATTTAATGAATTAAGGCTAACACTGAAATTGATAATTTAATCAACTATAAATTGACATTTAAATTTGTTTAGATCATTGTAAATGATTAAGAACTATAAAAGTGATCAAAATTGTCAATTATAGAATTGAAATTTAAAATTCGGATTTAATTAATTAATTATTAATTTATTTAATTGATGTAAAAATAGCCATTTTGGCCACTGAATCGGATTTCGACGAAACCAGTATCATCATATCCACAACGGTGAATTATTGTAGGATTTCAAGTTTCGTAGCGATCGGGCTTGTCGTTGGATCGTACGGACTCGAAACGCCTAGAAATCAATGAAATTGAAATCAATTTGAAAAAAATGATTTTTTCATAACTTCTTCATACGATGGAATTTGAACTTGAAACCTTTTCCATTGCGTTTAAAATATTTTAAAACATCTATTTTGATATATGGGTTGACCCAATTTCGTTCCGAAGTCAGAACGGGCTTTTCAGGCCATTTTATCGTTCAACGCATATATCAGTCGTGTCCATCTATTCTATTTCAGCTTTGTCTATAAATACTCTGTTATAAACTTTAATTGTCCCTGATTCTCATTTGTCTATGCGTACAATTCCTCTTCATCTCCTCATTTCAATGGCATACAAATTCCAAATCCAATTGCAATTCAAAAATCAAATTGAAATATCAAACTCCTCAAAAAAATTCAGAAAAATTATATGTCATAGATCTCATCGATACAAATCTGCATCATGTATTCTTTTTCAGAATGGATGCTCGAATCAATGACTTATCGCGGTCAAACCCTCTAATTTTCGAAACCCTAAGCCAATTTGGGTTATTTTGATTTGGGCTCTAATCGATGAAGTTGGTATATGGGTTTTGAAGAAGGCAACATGAGGAGTCGTTTGGTGGTGGTGCGGATATTCAATTTAGCCGGAGGTGATGGTATTTGCCGAATTAGGGTTCGGCAAACCATAATTAGGTGGTGGCGGCAGCGTCATTTTGGGAGGGCCGCGTGGTGCCGATAGGTGGAGGGAGGAACGACTAGCACGGTAGCGAGATTTGTGGCGGCCGTAGTTGCCTAAAGCGGCGGCGAAGTTTGGTCAAAGGCAGCGAAATTGGGTTTGTGCTCAGTACTGTTACGCATGAGAAAAGGATGTGACGTGGGATACGTGTAAGGGTGCTGACGTGGCCATTTTTGGGTGGGTTTGTTTTCTTTTTTTTGTTTTACTTTAGTTTCGAATTCAATTGTTCTAATCGCTATATCTTTCACATACGATATCCAATTCACGCGCGGTTTTCTCCGCTATGTTCGTACTGGAATTCTGGACATTTTAACACTTGTTCAGATGGATTTGGAGACTGTTCAAATTTTGGGTTTAAATTGGATTTAAATTCAATTTAAATTCAAAAGGTGAGTGTTTTAACCTGCTCAAAACTTCTAAAATTTCGTATGTTTGTTAAATTTATTTATGATGTGATTTGAAAATTATTTATAGCTGTTTGGCATATATTTAATCATCATCACAGTTAAATTGCATTTATTTGAATTAAATTGTTATCAAATTTATTATTGCATATAAATTGATAGTTGTTTAATATATTTTTGAATATAACTGCCAGTAAATACCTATTATTTTTTTTGTCTATATTGATGTTATTGTTTGAATTGGATGATGATTGTGATAAATTGTTGATGGGTGATATTGCACGAATGGATGTTGTATTTTGTATCACTTTAAAACTACAAGTTGTTATGCATTTTACTTCGATTGCGGTTTGAAATGATATATAACCGCATTTTTATTTCAAATTACGGATTGAAATGATAAATATCCGTATCACTTGACCATAGGATAGAAAATTATATACAGACACCGTGGTCTATATATAAAATATTTTGAAATGATTTCTATGGATCTGTAAAGAAATATATGATTTTTGAGATATTGATTTGGATATTTTATAAATGTTCTTTTATATATAGTTAAATTCTTGGTTTAAGCTATGGATAAAATTTATTTAAAGTATAAAATAAGTTTAATAATAAAGTTTGATTTTATTAAAATATAATATGGATAAGTATTTACTTTAACTATATTTTAATATAGAGTTTATATTGATTTTTATAAATCAAGGTTGAGAAGATAGTTTTGAAATTTATTGAGATTGTATCTAATTCAGAATCATATTTAATAGGAATCCATTTGGAACTTATTGAAATTGAGATTTTAAAAGAATATGGTTTTATAACTTAATTCAGGTTTAAGATGATTAAGTGAATAAATTGAGGAATATTCAGTTTTGAAATTTGAAGTTTTATTTAAAGGATATTGGTTTAAGTAAGCAAATATTTCAAAACTAAATAATAGTAAAAGTGAAATTTGTATATATATAAATTATAAAATTTAGTTTTGAAATATTGAATATTTAAGCTTTGAAATATATTAAATTTAAAATTTAGAAATTCGGGTTGTTTTGGAATTGATTTGTGAAATTTAAGAGGCTAGTTTGTTTTATAAAATATTTTAATGTTTGAATACATGTATGGGTGGAAGTTATGTTTCAAAGTCATTAATTTCAAAGAATTACATTTTGGAAATGTTATAGTTTGAAGTCTTTGGTTTCGAAATTTTATAACTTTGAAATACTATGATTTTTTAAATTGATATCATATTGATTTGGTTTTGAAATGGAAATGATATCGTATTTATATGGTCTCGAAATGGATATTATATTCTGGTTTTGATGTATAAATTATTCTGAAATGACCGCGGTGTTATAATAACGTTTGGTTATCGAAGAGACCAAGATCGGAAGTTGTCGTACTCTTTGCCAACTCTGAATACCACTTTAACAACCGTGTACGCGGTGGAGATTCCAGAATGAAGTTGGATGGTGGCGGCATTTCCTCTGAGGTAAATACGTGGACCCGACTCCCGTGATTTGGCATAAGGTGCCAAAAACATATGCGATCGACGGGCTAAGAAGCTAGCACCTTTTATCGGACACATCCCTTCGGTATTATACTCTGACTTTTGGATTGATTCGGTGGCCACTTTTGATTTTTGATTTAGGGGTGTGGCTTAAGGTGGGCAGCAGTAGCTGCTATGCGTTACCACCGTCCCGGAAGCGTAATTGGTATATCTACCCTGGCATTGCCTAGTTGTGCCATGTCACCTACCCTAGCGCGCCTTGTACGAGTTTGGTTTGCTCCCGTAGCCCGTGGAGTATTTAGGGTAGTCTCCCAATCTGGAGATGCGCTGATACTGGATGGACTACTGGGACTATTACGTGTTAAGCGCTATATGGGTAACCCCTTAACGCTATTTAAAAGTAAGTTTATTTTACTCTAGACATTATTATAATAGCGAAATATTACTACATAGTGAATAGTTTAACAGATCCTTAGGAGATGTGAATCCCGAGCACCTCTTAAGTTACTGCACTCACGTTGACACTGGATAGGAGATGTCCAATCTCGTAAACATCTCTGGCGCCGTTCCACTCATATTATTTACTGTTGAATTAACTTACATAAGATCTTTTAGTTCTGACTCGAGTGTTTTGTCTTTCCAATTCGCTCGGGTCAGCCTGAGCATTTCAAGATTTGGAAGACCGTATTCTGGAGGACGAAGACAAAGATTTATTATTATCTACCATATTACTCCACTACACCATTTTATTCCGCTGCATTATTATTTATTGTTCTCCGGTATGTGTAACTCTGATATGTATTGTATAAGTATAATCGAATATTTTGTAAAACAGCTTCATGAACTGTATATTTGATTATTATATTTTATCGTTCCGCTGCAAGATTCTGTTTTGTTTTATTTCTTTCTTCCTTTTTCTAATTTACCCTATAACAATCCGCCCTTCTGTATGGTTTAAGTCTGACATGTGTGGTTTATCGTCGATTTAATGCGTACAAAAAGGTGGGACGTCACATCTGGTATCAGAGCTTGGGTTTAGTGAAAAACCTTAGCTTTGTGGAGTTTGACTCTTTATTAATAGGCTCGTAATACCCTTGATGAGTCGTTGAGTGTATATATATGAGAGAGCGTATTTGTTAGTGTTATAAAAAAGGTTTTGATATTGTGTTAATTTGTTCCGTTTTGTATTTATAAATTCTTGTTGGTGCATGGGACGCTATGACATCAATAGGGATTTCTAAACACTTAATAGGACAGACGGACACAATATTTGTTTTTGAATATAGGTGAATGAAATAATTTTGCCTATTATATCTTCTATATATTAAATAAAAAAAATTAAAGGTTATATTTGGTTGTAATATATTGGTTGTTAGGTAGTGAAATTTATAAATATTGGTTGAATAAAAGTAATTGAAATTGGAAATTTTAGAACTTAAGTTCCGGGGTTTTGAAAATTTCTTTCAAATGATTTTGGAATATAATAATATTATTTAGAAGTATTTTCTGATATAAATATTTCAATATAATTTGAAAGAATTGCTTTGAAGAAACTTTGGAAAGTGATAAGTTGTGTACTCCTCTCTCTGTCGCTGGAAAATAATTTCGGTGATGTGTGCACGCATCATCGACATTCATTTTCGAGTTTCGAAGTGGGAAGGCCACTGTAGTAGATTTACTACAGATTTATTTTGACAAACAAATATAAAATTTTAAATTGTTTTAAATATAATGGTTATTTAAATCGTAAGTATATATTTATCTATTATTTTAAAATGATTTGAAATTAAATCCGGTATTTAATTCTTAAGTTTCCGTTAAGTGACAGTTTCAATTAGTAGTGAAATGGAATTTAACTAATAATTGAAACCCTAAATGAAATAAGAGATTTGTTGCTAAGTTATAAATGGTATTAAATGAAATTTGAAATTTGTAACCTATGAAACAAAGGATAAACTTGTATGATTTTCAATTACATTCTTAAAAGCATATATATATAACTTACCCAACAATAAAATTTACGATGTTTAATAAGAAAATGCAATACGATATTGTACAAGTAAAAGTTGAAGTAAAGAAAGTATTTAATGAAATTTGATGTTGTAGTTAATATAAACTTAAGTATAATTGAAAATGTTACTATGAGTATATATAATAGAAAGATAAGGATGATAAATAAATGATTATAAACTTAAGTAAATAAATTGAAATGCTGAGAAATTGAATAATGGTAAGAAGTAAGTGAAAAAAAATGTTAATTAAAAAGATAAATCACTATATGTAAGAAAGGAAATCAAACGACAAATGTATGAAATAAAATTAATAAGAATGAACTTAATTTATTGTTAGAAATTGTTGTTTGTTTCTGGTTTATGGTTGTTTGGGTAAGAATACTTTAACTTTGTCGGATGTATGAATAATCTATTAGTTCCATCTAAGACTGTTGAGTAAATGGTGCACTTAGTAGTTTATTTTCATTCCGTACAATTTAAAGTCTTTGAACCCGAGCAACTATTTGTTTTGTTTGATATGAATGAATGATTGTTTTGTGTTGATTCTGTGTGATGGTTGTATGCCTTGTTGCAAATGATTGATGATTGTATTGATTTGTTTGTTTATGGTTGAAACCACTTTAAGTATTTCATTTTATATAAGTTTTAACCCTCTTTTGGATTGTATAAGTGAAATACAGGTTATGGAAGCAATTGCTACCGCTTTTGGTTTCATAAATAAGCGTTATTTGCCCGACAAATAGGTACGTTTTTCGGATTACGGTTTATAGCGCTATTATATTATTTTCCCGTGTTGGGATATATTATTTTGGAAGATGTATGCTATATATTGTTATATTTGATATTATATTTTCTCCCGAGTCTCTCCGTACAAAGGAGACTACCAAAATTTTCCGTAAATTTTGGACTTAGAAAATTTTGAAAGGGTTTTCCAAACTTTATTTATTTGAGTATAAAGAAAAAGATTTAATGGTTATAAATTAGTATATTTTATTTAAATTAATTAATTTTGTAAATTTATTTGTTTATAAATTTAATGTTTTAATTAAAATATATTGATTTCCTAATTCTTCTTTTCCCTCCTTTTTCCTTTACGGGGACGAATATTTTTGAGTGGGGGAGAGTGTGACGACCCGTAAATTTCAATGATTAAATTTGTTAAATTAATAAGATTTTTGTAATTAAATTTAGAAAGAAATAAAAATCTTATAATTTATAATGAAGCAAATGTTAAAAATAAAATGCAACCATGGAAATTTAAGCTATGTATTAACAATTGAAATGAAATTATGATTAATTGAAAGTAATGTAAATTGTTATACTAGGCTAAGAATTGAATATAAGAAAACAAAGGCAAATAGTGAATTAATTTATGAATTAATAATAATAAATAGTAATGGAATAAAATCAATGTCCTGAAAGTAATTATAATATTGTTTGGAAATGAAAACTTATAAAAGTATGAATAAGATTAAGAGTATTGAATCAACCAATGGAATAATATATTGATTAATAGTAACTGAATGTAAGTTAACGTAATATGGTTTATGCAAGTTGAATAATAACTAATTTAGTGCAATACCTATTAATTGAAACAATTGTAAGGTTACAGTTGATTTAAATTAGTGAGTGGGAAAATAAATTCAAAACTTATCTTAATTAATGAAATAATATGTAATAAATGGAAATTGATTGAATCAATACTAGATAAGTAAATATAATAATTATGAGTTGATAATTAAAGTATGAACGTGAGTAAATTTGGAAATAGTGATAATCAGTAATTGTTACCCATTCATTTAATTTATTGAATTAGATCTAAATCAATTGCAATATTTGTTTGTTATTAATAGCTTATAGGTGAGAATAAACGTTAATGGTAATAATTGTTATAAGTTAACCATTTATTTAGTCTATTAAATTAAAACGAGTAATCAATTGCAATAAATCTGAATTAAATGTTACGTTAACGTAAATTAGGGTAATAATTGGGAATAACGTAAATTTTATTCAGTGTTATGATAATTAGTTGAATATAACATAAACTTAAGTGTAAATTTATTGTTATGATAACAATCATCATAAATTACCGAATTAATTGGTCAGCGAATTTTTTTAGAAATCAAGTTCATTTAAATGTTAAGTAAATGAAGGGTAAACAATAGGAACTAGGTATAGGGTAATAATGGACTTAGTATAAAGATTGAAACTAATCAAATCAAAGTTATTTGGAATTTATTATAATTAACTGGAATTCAAATTTTAATAAATGAATTTATTATAAATAAAATTTAATTTATTACGCTAATTGAATTGAAGATAGAATGTGAGCATAATAATGTAATAGATTTTGAATCCAATATTTATTTCATCCGTTGACAATAATGAATTGAATAGTAGAATGGAAAATAAATTTAATAGAAATTTTGGAAATTAAATTTATAATTTCTATATTTAATGAATTAAGGCTAACGTTGAAATTGATAATTTAATCAACTATAAATTGACATTTAAATTTGTTTAGATCATTGTAAATGATTAAGAAATATAAAAGCGATAAAAATGGTCAATTATAGAATTGAAATTTAAAATGTGGATTTAATTAATTAATTATTAATTTATTTAATTGATGTAAAAATAGCCATTTTGGCCACTGACTCGAATTTCGACGAAACAAGTTTAATCGGATCCGTAACGGTGAATTATCATAGGATTTCAAGTTTCGTAGCGATCGGGCTTGTCGTTGGATCGTACGGACTCGAAACGCCTAGAAATCAATGAAACTGAAATCAATTGAAATCAATTTGAAAAAAATTGATTTTGTCATAACTTCTTCATACGATGGAATTTGGACTTGAAACCTTTTCCATTATGTTTAAAATATTTTAAAACATCTATGTTGATATATGGGTTGATCCAATTTCATTCCGAAGTCAGAATGGGCTTTTCGGGCCATTTTATTGTTCAACGCATATATCAATCGTGTCCATCTATTCTATTTCAGCTTTGTCTATAAATAACCTATTATAAACCCTAATTGTCCCTGATTCTCATTTGGTTGTGCGTACAATTCCTCTTCACCTCCTCATTTCAATGGCAGACAAATTCCAAATCCAATTGCAATTCAAAAATCAAATTAAAATTTCACACTCCTAAAAAAAATTCAGAAAAATTATATGTCATAGATCTCATCGATACGAATCTGCGTCAAGTGTTCTTTTTCAGAATGGATGCTCGAACCAACGACAAATAGCGGTCAAACCCTCTAATTTTCGAAACCCTAAGCCAAATTGGGTTTTTTTGATTTGGGCACTAATCGATGAAACTGGTATATGGGTTTTGAAGAGGGCACATGAGGAGTCGTTTGGTGGTGGTGCGACTATTCAATTTGGCCGTAGGTGATGGTATTTGCCGAATTAGGGTTCGACAAACCCTAATTAAGTGGTGGCGGCGGCGTCGTTTTGGGAGGGCCGCGTGGTGCCGATAGGTGAAGGGAGGAATGACTAGCACGGCGACGAGATTTATGGCGGCCGTAGTGCCTAGTATGGCGGCGAAGTTTAGTCAAAGGCGGCGAAATTGGGTTCGTGCTCAGTACTATAATGCGTGAGAAGAGGATGTGACGTGGGCTTCGTGTAAGGGTGCTGACATGGCCGTTTTGGGTGGGTTTGTTTTCTTTTTTTGTTTTATTTTGATTTCGAATTCAATTGTTCTAATCGCTATATCTTTCACATACGATATCCAATTCACACACGGTTTTCTCTGCTAGGTTACTATTGGAATTTCGGACATTTTGACACTGCTTTGGACGGATTTGGAGACTGTTCAAATTTTGGGTTTAAATTCAATTTAAATTCAAAAGGTGAGTGTTTTAACCCACTCACAACTTCTAAAATTTCTTATGTTTGTTAAATTTATTTATGATGTGATTTGAAATTTATTTATAACTGTTTGGCGTATATTTAATCATTATCTCAGTTAGACTGCATTTATTTGAATAAAATTGTTATCAAATTTATTATTGCATATAAACTGATAGTTGTTTAATTTATTTTTGAATATAACAGCTAGTAAATACCTGTTATTTGTTTCCTGTCTATATTGATGTTATTGTTGGAATTGGATAATGATTGTAACAACCCGATATTCGTGTCGAATTATAATCGACAATTTAAACGATTAATATTGACCCAAATTTCCGTTTGAATTTTTAAATTTGAATTAAAATTCTTTTATAAATGGATTAAAAGGAATTGTGGGCTTTGAAAATAATAGTGGTCCATTTTTATTTTTTTTTGGGCTTTAAAAATCGTTCGGCCCACTTAATTATTATATGCCGTGATTAAAATTAATCCCGTCCCTCTTTCATTTTTCGAACCCTAGTTAAAGCAACACGCGAGAAAATTAATGGCGGCTTCGACCTCCTTCCTCTTCGTCCAAAAATTGGGGCTTCGGCAATCATTTAACAACTTCAAATCGTTCGTGTTCGATTCCGATGGCCTCTGCTTCGATTTGCTTGCTTCTCGAATTAAAAAGTGAGTAATCCCTACTCACATCTAATTCATATTCTTTGTTTGGTGATTTTTTTTAAACTACGGCTTCTTGATTACTACTGCTACGGCTATGATTTTGACTTGTTCAACATTGACTTCGGCCATGATTTGTTTTTGTGAATTTCTTCGGTGCTTATGTCGTTCGAATTAATTGATTGTTGATGATATTTAACAGTTTAATTTCTGTCATTGTTGATTACAATTACTTATCTGCTCACTTATGTGGTTGCTGTATTATTTAACTGGTTCATTGCAGTTGATTTGAACTGCAATCTTTTGTTGGCATCGGCTTGACTATGATTTGTTATTCCATAACTTTTTCATGGTCATTCTGTAGCATACTTAACTCGTTTGATTTGAACTGCAAATGATTTTGAGCATTTTGTTGGCATCGGTATTAACGTGAATTTTGTTTCTGTTCAATTTGGTTATCACCTTACTTCGGCTGTGATAATGTTGTCTTCGATTTTGGCATTGTTCGAACTTGAAGTTGTCTGGAGCTTCAATGTCGAAATGTTTACAGCTTTGGAATCTTTGTGTAATTGTCTTTCGTATGTATTCATATTTTGTCGTCACTGTGTTGTTGCGGTGTATTGTGCATATCACTGCACTTATTCATTCCACTTTGTCACTGCATATCTATATATGCTCGACCTGTTTCATTTAGTTATACTGACCTATGTTGTCACTTGATCTTGCTGTGACATTGTGACTTGTTGTTCTTCCTCCATTAAGAATTGTTACATTTTAGATGTATCTTGGTCTTGTGAACTTGAATATGTCGGCACTCAGGGTCTGTGGTGCACTGTTATGAGTAGTTGGGAGTTCCAGTGTTGTTTCACTTTCCCTGTTCCAGTGTTGTTTCACCTTCCCCCTTGGCCCTTTTATATTCAAGCTCTAATCTGATACACTGTATTGATGCAGTGTGTACACTTGCATTGGGTCACTTGTATTCATTTGTCTGGTGCTATTTCATGTTCCCCTATGGTTAGCATTGTGTAGCTGCCACCCTTGTTTGCATATTCATTATGCAGACATTAGAGCATTTTTTTTTCTCTTTTGTTGCTTTCCTGCTACTGTGGATTTCATACATAATATGCAGTAACCTGTTTACATACATGTTGTATTTGTTATATGTTGAGACAGATCATATTCTCAAGTGACTATTCTGGTTGCTTGATGCATTTTGGTGTAGAAGTTTAATTATTGCATTCATGTGTACATCACTTGTTGTTGTTCCACATGTTTGTTTCTCAGACCTGATTTCTGACTTGTTTTTGCTGTTCAATTTTTGCCTCGCCTATATCTGGTGCTTGCTGCCACTTGCTTATGGTATTTGTTTGGAATGTGAATTTTTTTGTGTATTGGCCGTTGTGCCTTATTGCTATCTCTGTATATGCTGTTGTGGCGAGGCAGTGCACGCGTGCGTGCACTGCAGCCACACAGCATCGACTTTATGAATTGATAATTTTAAGTACTTGAATTCATTGGGTACATTATCACTGTAGTGGCAAGGCAGTGCACGCAAGCGTGAACTGTAGCCACACGGTGCGGCTTTTAAAATATTCTATTTGTTTTGACTTATGGATCTTTTTGCGTATTCCATATTCCGTAGTGGCGAGGCAGTGCACGCGTGCGTGTACTGCAGCCCTACTCGACTTAATATTTTAACTGATATTTAAATGTTTTGAACTGTTTTGTTCGTTTCAATTCAATATTATGAATTGCATACTGATTTGGTTTTATTACTGTCGTCTATTCATTATTTAATTATTATTGCTTCTGTGCACTAATAACTGAGTTTGAATTAGACTGACCCGAGTATTATTTTCTTTTGAATCTAATACTCGGGTCAGACCGAGTATTTACAGGTTGTAGATATTCTGCTTTGGGTTGCTGCTAGAGCTATGAAGTTCTTTTATATCTTTTGGAGTAGTCGTCATTTGTAGTAGTCTGTATTATTGTATAGGAAGATATGTATTCATGTATATTATATACGTTAATGTACTTGTATATGTAACTTCCTGAGTTGACTATTGTAGTTGTATCACATGTACCGTGTAAACGTATTGTAACTGACATCAGTTATATATATATGAGATTTTCTGATTTATCTGTGTTCCGCATTTATATTTATCTGTGTTATTAGTTTATATTTGTCCTAGACTATTATAGCCACCGTGTGGTAGCTTTGAGTTTGCATCGGCATGCCGGATTCTCTTCTGAAATTAAAAGCATGTTTTTACTATCTGACATATCGGTGTTCACACAAAGCAATTACACGGATGGTCGCTCCTCAACAGCCTTATTCTCCGTGCTAGTTGACAGCACTACACCGTAGTGTTCTTGGCTAGCGTGGGTATAGAGGTGGGGCGTCACAGCTTGGTATCAGAGCCTGGGGTTTAGAACAAATATAAAACATAACTTAGATAGTACATGTGTTACAACTATTTGTCGACGTTTTATCTCTCATATCTGCATATGATTGTCTTTGAATTGTTAGGTATGAATTCCTAACTCTTATTCGTGAGTATTGCTGCTATTCTATCGCACTTGCTCACTTGACTTTACACTTCTAAGTATCAGTGTATATATGCTCTACCAAGTTGCATATTGCTGCAACTAGTACCCACTTCGATTTGAACTCGCATTGTTTATTCGAACTGCTATATATATGCATTCTTATCTCTGATTCGTGTTCTTAATGCAGTTTCCATACAATTGGGTTTTGGGTATCAATCTTTGAGACAAATTGCATTCCAATTGTCGACTCTGTCTGTTTATCCATGGTTTGTTGGTTTTCATGTGCCTCTCTCTGATAGTTTTAAAATTTCTTTGGTATAAAAGAAATTGTCTTGGTCTCTGCCTTGTCGATATCGACGTTGACTTGACTTTTACTTTTGTTAAAGTCATTCAAGCATTTATGCTCGTTCTGCTTTGTTTTTCCAATTGTTGATCGATTCTTCGTTTCCGGTTAGTTGTTATCACCATTGTTGACTTTGATAACTTCTATTTCAGGAATTTTGGGTATTCCTACTTTGATGGATTTGGAATCGAAATTCTTTGTATTTTATTCACGTCTTCGAATGTGAATCTTAGTGAATTGATTTGGTTTTCGAATTTAATCGATTCTTGATTATTTCCCGATTTGTTGCTATCATTTATTAGCAACTTTGATGACCTTTTCTTCGGGATTTTTGTGAACATACCTTTCGATGAATTCGGTATCGATTTCTTTGGATTCTATTCACGTCTTCGTATGTGAATTCTTGTGATTGATTGTTTATACAATCATTTTTGTGATTTGTCACTTTAAAAATATAAAGGTTTCAATACTAGTAGTAAATATCAAAAACTCTTTTATCAAAATGTTTTCAACTCTATTTTCAATACCAAACTCGTTTTTGAAACTGTTTTCCAATCTATTAGTATATACAAATCTTTATTTCACTCGTATGAGAAATCTAATTAAACGGCTTAGCAAAACAAGTGGTATGAAACGCTTGCGTTTACTTCGTCGGTTAATTGTTGGACTTGTTCGATTGAACCTCTAGTGACAAATTTTATTAGTGAAGATTTACAGTTTGTTCGTAAATATTTAAGTTAAGTAAGTGGTTATGGGACATGATGCTAAACTTTTACATTTACTGACTTAGTGTAATTGACACTTCTCGTTGATCATGACGATCATTTTTACGGTTAGACTAGGCCTCATCGGTGTGATTTCGTCTCACACATATCTCTTGGGCTTTGAGGATTGTCTAGACACCACTTGTGTGATTTCATTCACACATACTTTTCTTTTGATTGTGAGGTTAGACTAGACACCACTTGTGTGATTCCACTCACACATACCTCTTTTGATTTTTTGGTTAGTCTGGACCTCAATCTGTGTGATTTCGACTCACACATGTGGGGTAGCGCCCCACGGTCTTCGGGCCATTCGTGTGTCAAAATTAATGGCTTGCAACCATGAGATAGCGTCTCGTTATGCGTTGCACGTGTTGATGATTTTTCATGCTCGCGGGTAGGTGAGATTCCGTGCTCCCGTTCTCGCTTTGCGTTGCACGTGTTGATGATTTTTCATGCTCGCGTGTAGGTGAGATTCCGTGCTCCCGTTCTCGCTTTGCGTTGCCCGTGTTGGTGATTTTCATGCTCACGTGTTGGTGAGATTCCGTGCTCCCGTTCTCGCTTTGCATTGCACGTGTTGGTGATTTTCATGCTCATGTGTAGGTGAGATTCCGTGCTCCCGTTCTCGCTTTGCGTTGCACGTGTTGGTGATTTTCATGCTCATGTGTAGGTGAGATTCCGTGCTCCCGTTCTCGCTTTGCGTTGCACGTGTTGATGATTTTTCATGCTCGCGGGTAGGTGAGATTCCGTGCTCCCGTTCTCGCTTTGCGTTGCACGTGTTGATGATTTTTCATGCTCGCGTGTAGGTGAGATTCCGTGCTCCCGTTCTCGCTTTGCGTTGCCCGTGTTGGTGATTTTCATGCTCACGTGTAGGTGAGATTCTGTGCTCCCGTTCTCGCTTGCGTTACATGTGTTGATGAATTTTCATGCTCGCGTGTTGGTGAGTTTCCATACTCTCCTTCGAGTTTTCATACTCCGTTTGAGTTTCCATACTCTCCTTTGAGTTTTCATACTCTGTTCGAGTTTTTATACTCCGTTCGAGTTTTCATACTCCGTTTGAGTTTTCATACTCTGTTCGAGTTTCCATACTCTCCTTTGAGTTTTCATACTCTGTTCGAGTTTTTATACTCCGTTCGAGTTTTCATACTCCGTTTGAGTTTTCATACTCTGTTCGAGTTTTCATACTCCGTTTGAGTTTTCATACTCTGTTCGAGTTTTTATACTCCGTTTGAGTTTTCATACTCTGTTCGAGTTTTCATACTCTGTTCGAGTTTTTATACTCCGTTTGAGTTTTCATACTCCGTTTGAGTTTTCATACTCTGTTCGAGTTTTCATACTCCGTTTGAGTTTTCATACTCTGTTCGAGTTTTCATACTCCGTTTGAGTTTTCATACTCCGTTTGAGTTTCCATACTCTGTTCGAGTTTTTATACTCCGTTTGAGTTTTCATACTCCGTTTGAGTTTTCATACTCTGTTCGAGTTTTCATACTCCGTTTGAGTTTTCATACTCTGTTCGAGTTTTTATACTCCGTTTGAGTTTTCATACTCTGTTCGAGTTTTCATACTCTGTTCGAGTTTTCATACTCCGTTTGAGTTTTCATACTCCGTTTGAGTTTTCATACTCTGTTCGAGTTTTCATACTCCGTTTGAGTTTTCATACTCTGTTCGAGTTTTCATACTCCGTTTGAGTTTTCATACTCTGTTCGAGTTTTCATACTCCGTTTGAGTTTTCATACTCCGTTTGAGTTTCCATACTCTGTTCGAGTTTTCATACTCCGTTCGAGTTTTCATACTCGCGTTCGAGTTCTCATACTCTCATCTTGTGATTTCTGGATTTCTTGCGTAGATTTCTAGAATTTGTGCTTCACCAATTTTCGTGATTTCTATTGATAAGTTTTATCAATTCTTGTGCATTGGTGAATTCGTGTGTTATTGACTTGTTATGAATACAAGTTTAGGGTATGATACCCCTTTCTATCTTTGAGAAGATTCTTGTGACTCTTTGGATGAATGAAAATCCACTTATCGAAGTTGCTTCTGATGTCGTTGTTTTAATCACATATTTAAAAAAAAAAAAAAAAAAAAATTGTTTCAAAATATAAATCAAAATTGTTTTCAAAATTTTTACGATTTGCGCTTTCAAAAGAATGAGGAAGCGAATTAAACGTTTCAGTAAAATCGAGGACTATGACCCCTTTCTTTTACTGATTCGCTTAATTTCGGACTTGTCCGTTTGAGAACGTAAAATGTTATTTATTTACAATACACAATTTAACACTTTCAAGGAAACGATGAAGTGAATTAAACGATTTAGTAAAACTCGTGGTTATGAGTCATGTGCGTTTGCTATTTCGGTTAATTTCGGACTCGTTAATTGAAAAATTTGTAATTTGAAATTTGATTACCGTTGAGGTAATTTCTGATGATCGTTTTGATAATCAGATATTTATTGTTTCTGATTATCGCTTGTGATAATCAGATATTTGAGATCTAATTATCGTTTGTGATAATTAGATATTTGTGATTTGATTATCAATTGTGATAATTAAATAATCGTTGATTCGTGATTTCTGATTTATCGTTTTTGATAATCAGATATTTATTGTTTCTAATTATCTATTGATAATTAGATATTTGAGATTTAATTGTCGTTTGTGATAATTAAATATTTGTGATTTAAGATTGATTTTCGATTTTGATAATCGAATACTTGTTGATTTGATTATCGTTTTTGATAATCGAATATTTGTGATTTGAGATCTCTGAATTATCTATTGATAATTAGATTTTGTTGATAATTTGTGAATTTCCTTTATGAAATTAAAAGATTTCTTTGGCGTTTATATTGTACTACGCTAGTGTACCGGCTCAATTTTCTGCTATTCATGACGTTTTCCACGTCTTCCAATTACGGAAATGCCTTTGGGATTTCCGATCTTTATTCTTGAGCCCGGTATTATTGAAGAAATTGAAGTTTCACTAGATTTGACTTTGAGCAAACACGTTCTGGCTTGCTCCTTCATGCTCTTTATGGTGAACTTCATATTCCGAATTTCTTCATCTTGTGATGATATGCTCTTTTGGTTGTTACCTTTTGCCCATTTATTCCTTAAGATTGCGAGGACGCAATTTCTTTAAGGAGGGGAGTCTGTAACAACCCGATATTCGTGTCGAATTATAATCGACAATTTAAACGATTAATATTGACCCAAATTTCCGTTTGAATTTTTAAATTTGAATTAAAATTCTTTTATAAATGGATTAAAAGGAATTGTGGGCTTTGAAAATAATAGTGGTCCATTTTTATTTTTTTTTGGGCTTTAAAAATCGTTCGGCCCACTTAATTATTATATGCCGTGATTAAAATTAATCCCGTCCCTCTTTCATTTTTCGAACCCTAGTTAAAGCAACACGCGAGAAAATTAATGGCGGCTTCGACCTCCTTCCTCTTCGTCCAAAAATTGGGGCTTCGGCAATCATTTAACAACTTCAAATCGTTCGTGTTCGATTCCGATGGCCTCTGCTTCGATTTGCTTGCTTCTCGAATTAAAAAGTGAGTAATCCCTACTCACATCTAATTCATATTCTTTGTTTGGTGATTTTTTTTAAACTACGGCTTCTTGATTACTACTGCTACGGCTACGATTTTGACTTGTTCAACATTGACTTCGGCCATGATTTGTTTTTGTGAATTTCTTCGGTGCTTATGTCGTTCGAATTAATTGATTGTTGATGATATTTAACAGTTTAATTTCTGTCATTGTTGATTACAATTACTTATCTGCTCACTTATGTGGTTGCTGTATTATTTAACTGGTTCATTGCAGTTGATTTGAACTGCAATCTTTTGTTGGCATCGGCTTGACTATGATTTGTTATTCCATAACTTTTTCATGGTCATTCTGTAGCATACTTAACTCGTTTGATTTGAACTGCAAATGATTTTGAGCATTTTGTTGGCATCGGTATTAACGTGAATTTTGTTTCTGTTCAATTTGGTTATCACCTTACTTCGGCTGTGATAATGTTGTCTTCGATTTTGGCATTGTTCGAACTTGAAGTTGTCTGGAGCTTCAATGTCGAAATGTTTACAGCTTTGGAATCTTTGTGTAATTGTCTTTCGTATGTATTCATATTTTGTCGTCACTGTGTTGTTGCGGTGTATTGTGCATATCACTGCACTTATTCATTCCACTTTGTCACTGCATATCTATATATGCTCGACCTGTTTCATTTAGTTATACTGACCTATGTTGTCACTTGATCTTGCTGTGACATTGTGACTTGTTGTTCTTCCTCCATTAAGAATTGTTACATTTTAGATGTATCTTGGTCTTGTGAACTTGAATATGTCGGCACTCAGGGTCTGTGGTGCACTGTTATGAGTAGTTGGGAGTTCCAGTGTTGTTTCACTTTCCCTGTTCCAGTGTTGTTTCACCTTCCCCCTTGGCCCTTTTATATTCAAGCTCTAATCTGATACACTGTATTGATGCAGTGTGTACACTTGCATTGGGTCACTTGTATTCATTTGTCTGGTGCTATTTCATGTTCCCCTATGGTTAGCATTGTGTAGCTGCCACCCTTGTTTGCATATTCATTATGCAGACATTAGAGCATTTTTTTTTTCTCTTTTGTTGCTTTCCTGCTACTGTGGATTTCATACATAATATGCAGTAACCTGTTTACATACATGTTGTATTTGTTATATGTTAAGACAGATCATATTCTCAAGTGACTATTCTGGTTGCTTGATGCATTTTGGTGTAGAAGTTTAATTATTGCATTCATGTGTACATCACTTGTTGTTGTTCCACATGTTTGTTTCTTAGACCTGATTTCTGACTTGTTTTTGCTGTTCAATTTTTGCCTCGCCTATATCTGGTGCTTGCTGCCACTTGCTTATGGTATTTGTTTGGAATGTGAATTTTTTTGTGTATTGGCCGTTGTGCCTTATTGCTATCTCTGTATATGCTGTTGTGGCGAGGCAGTGCACGCGTGCGTGCACTGCAGCCACACAGCATCGAGTTTATGAATTGATAATTTTAAGTACTTGAATTCATTGGGTACATTATCACTGTAGTGGCAAGGCAGTGCACGCAAGCGTGAACTGCAGCCACACGGTGCGGCTTTTAAAATATTCTATTTGTTTTGACTTATGGATCTTTTTGCGTATTCCATATTCCGTAGTGGCGAGGCAGTGCACGCATGCGTGTACTGCAGCCCTACTCGACTTAATATTTTAACTGATATTTAAATGTTTTGAACTGTTTTGTTCGTTTCAATTCAATATTATGAATTGCATACTGATTTGGTTTTATTACTGTCGTCTATTCATTATTTAATTATTATTGCTTCTGTGCACTAATAACTGAGTTTGAATTAGACTGACCCGAGTATTATTTTCTTTTGAATCTAATACTCGGGTCAGACCGAGTATTTACAGGTTGTAGATATTCTGCTTTGGGTTGCTGCTAGAGCTATGAAGTTCTTTCATATCTTTTGGAGTAGTCGTCATTTGTAGTAGTCTGTATTATTGTATAGGAAGATATGTATTCATGTATATTATATACGTTAATGTACTTGTATATGTAACTTCCTGAGTTGACTATTGTAGTTGTATCACATGTACCATGTAAACGTATTGTAACTGACATCAGTTATATATATATATATGAGATTTTCTGATTTATCTGTGTTCCGCATTTATATTTATCCGTGTTATTAGTTTATATTTTTCCTAGACTATTATAGCCACCGTGTGGTAGCTTTGAGTTTGCATCGGCATGCCGGATTCTCTTCTGAAATTAAAAGCATGTTTTTACTATCTGACATATCGGTGTTCACACAAAGCAATTACACGGATGGTCGCTCCTCAACAGCCTTATTCTCCGTGCTAGTTGACAGCACTACACCGTAGTGTTCTTGGCTAGCGTGGGTATAGAGGTGGGGCGTCACAATGATTGTGATAAATGGTTGATGGGTGATATTGGATGAATGGATGTTGTATTTTGTATCATTTTAAAACTGCAAGTTGTTATGCATTTTACTTCATCCGGGATTGCGGTTTGAAATGATATATAATCGCATTTTTATTTTAAATTATAGAATGAAATGATAAAAATCCGTATCACTTGACCATAGGATAGAAAATTATATACAGACACCGCGGTTTATATATAAAATATTTTGAAATTATTTCTATGGATCTGTAAAGAAATATATGATTTTTGAGATATTGATTTGGATATTTTATAAATGTTCTTTTATATATAGTTAAATTCTTGGTTTAAGATATGAATATTTTTTTAAAGTATAAAATAAGTTTAATAATAAAGTTTGATTTTATTAAAATATAATATGGATAAGTATTTACTTAAATTATATTTCATATAGTTTATATTGATTTTTATAAATCAAGGTTGAGAAGATAGTTTTGAAATGTATTGAGATTTTTTCTAATTAAGAATCATATTTAATAAGAATCCATTTGAAACTTATTGAAATTGAGATTTTAAAAGAATATGGTTTTATAACTTAATTCGAGTTTAAGGTGATTAAGTGAATAAATTGAGGAATATTCAGTTTTGAAATTTGAAGTTTTATTTAAAGGATATTGGTTTTAGTGAGCAAATATTTCAAAACTAAATAATAGTAAAATTGAAATTTGTATATATATGAATTATAAAATTTAGTTTTGAAATATTGAATATTTAAGCTTTGAAATATATTAAATTTAAAATTTAGAAATTCGAGTTGTTTTGGAATTGATTTGTGAAATTTAAGAGGCTAGTTTGTTTTATAAAATATTTTAATGTTTAAATCCATGTATGGGTGGAAGTTATGTTTCAAAGTCAGTAATTTCAAATAATTACGTTTTGGAAGTGTTATAGTTTTAAGTCTTTGGTTTCGAAATTTTATAACTTTGAAATACTATGATTTTTTTTAAATGATATCATATTGATTTGATTTTGAAATGGAAATGATATCGTATTTATATGGTTTCGAAATGGATATTATATTCTGGTTTTGAAGTATAAATTATTTTGAAATGACCGCGGTGTTATAATAACGTTTGGTTGTTTAAGAGACCGGGATCGGAAGTTGTCATACTCTCTTCCAACTCAAAATACTACTTTAACAACCGTGTACGCGGTGGAGATTCCAGAATGAAGTTGGATGGTGGCGGCATTTCCTTTGAGGTAAATACGTGGACCCGACTTCCGTGAGTTGGCATAAGGTGGCTAAAACAGGAGCGATCGACGGGCTAAGAAGGTAGCACCATTTATCGGACACATCCCTTCAATATTATACTCTGACTTTTGAATTGATTCGTTGGCCACTTTTGATTTTCAATTTGGAGGTATGGCTCGAAGTGGGCGGTAGTAGCTGCTACGCGTTACCACCTGTCCGGAAGCGTAATTGGCATATCTACCCAAGCATTGCCTAGTTGTGTCGTGTCACCTATCCTAGCGCGCCTTGTACGAGTTTGGTTTTCTCCCGTAGCCCGTGGAGTATTTAGGGTAGTCTCCTGATCTGGAGATGTGCTAATACTAGATGGACTACTGGGACTATTACGTGTTAAGGGCTATATGGGTAACCCCTTAACGTTATTTAAAAGTAAGTTTATTTTACTATAGACATTATTATAATAGCGAAATATTACTACATAGTAAATAGTTTAACGGATCCTTAGGAAATGTGAATCCCGAGCATCTCTTAAGTTACTGCACTCACGTTGACACTGGATAGGAGATGTCAGATCTTGTTAACATCTTTGACGCTGTTCCACTCAAATTATTTACTATTGATTTAACTTACATAAGATCTTTTAGTTTTGACTCGAGTGTTTTGTCTTTTCAATTCGCTCGGGTCAGCCTGAGCATTTCAGGATTTGGAAGACCGTATTCTGTAGGACGAAGACGAAGATTTATTATTATCTATCGTATTACTCCACTACACCATTTTATTCTGCTGCATTATTATTTATTGTTCTCTGGTATGTGTAACTCTGATATGTATTGTATAAGTATAATCGAATATTTTGTAAAACGACTTCATGAACTGTATATTTGATTATTATATTTTATCGTTCCGCTGCAAGATTATTTTTTATTTCTTTCTTCCTTTTCTTATTTACCCCATAACAATCTGCCCTTCTATATGGTTTAAGTTTGACGTGTGTGGTTTATCGTCGATTTAAAGCGTACGAAAAGGTGGGACGTTACATCTAATGTAGATTCACTAATAGGAGATTGCTGCTTCATCTCCAGATAATAGCTTCGTTTGAAAACATGAGAATTTAATTGAACTGCATTCACCCAACATCATTGAAATCAAACAAAAAGAATAAGTATGATAAGTTTACTCAATATATACTCGACAACTATTATTTTCATTCTAATAAAGTTGATATATAAGTTTTAAAGTAACCGTGTTTATATTATATTTTAAAGTTCAAAACATATGTAACAAAAATGCAATACATATACAAGCACACAATATGCAATCCAGGTATTATATTATGTGGCATTACCACAAATACTATGTACTTGTTTCATTTTTCTTTATTACTTCTGTACAAATGTTTGATATGTGATTGAATTTGGCCAAGTAAAGAAAGGCTATAATACGCTAGTTAGAAGAATACATTGATTCTATGGATGTTGTTCTATTTTTTACGTTTAATTTTTTGACAATTTGAATTTTTATATATACATATTGCAGTAGAAAATACTTTTTTACTACCTTCACCAATTATACCTTGGGCAAGAACAATAGTTGCAATAGCAGTTATACCTTCTGGTAAGAGCTGCAAAAGTAAAGCTTTATTTTATGATATATAAAAAAAGGACTAATGATATAAGGCCGTGACAACCAAAGATATATCAAGATCATGCATTGTTATAGTAAAGAGAGTGCCCCTTTCAACTTTACTTACTTTACCCTATTTTTAACTAAGTAATGTCGACCAAACAGTAAAGAAAGTTGTTGTAGTCACTCCTTGTTGTCCTGTAAGTCAATAATGAGTTATTAATTCTACATTCATTAAACATAATTTCAAAAGTGTTCTTAACTTTTGTACAAATATAACCATAAGTGTTCAAGAGCCAAATTGTGACGACCCGAACTCGATGTCCGACAAATAACATCAAATTCGTATCGCCAGAGCTTGCAACAACATTAGATGATAAATAACACGGCGGAAATAAAAGATGATATCACTGATACAAGATGAATACAATATCCAATACATCAATTTGATACAATGATAACCATCAATATCAGAGAATATACAACACTAAATACAACGGAACACGACAAAATATGAGATGAGTCTTCACCGAATCCAATACTGCAACTCCAATCCAAAACTCCAAAGCCAAAGCTCCCAAACTTCAAGCTCGATCCACCATCAAGGTTGCACAAAGATAAGAAAGTCTGGACCGTGGACTCCAAAGACTCCAAAATGTATCAAATAGAAAGCTGAAGGCTACCAAAACGATATCTACTACCTGACTATCTGAAAAACCAAACTATTGACTGCCCGTTTGAAAAATTGTGGGGACCCAGAGTTTAGGAAGGGAACAATAAACTCCTGGTCAGTCATGGGACTGGTATGAGAAAACAAAAATATTTGGTCTTTAAAACGAACAAATGGATTTATATTTTGTAATCCGCAATGCTTTTGGAAAATGAAATTGCCATAAGGCCTCCCGGCACACACTCCATGCAATCGCACACATAGGGGAGATTTCTCCTTATGATAGTCAAATATACTTACTACGCAAAAATCTTTTTTTTTGATATTATTACTAGTGCATAGTGGAAAACATTCCGAAAGTATAATATTAATCCTAGCCAGCATAAGTACCATGATATTATGCCTACTATAGCTACCACCTGAGGTGGCAGGTAATACAATTGCAATCGTAAAGAGCTCATATTGGATGATTTGATTTCCAACAAATGGTTAGGATTAGGAACTTCCTATTGCCACATGGGAACGCCTCTGGAGGGACGCCCCGAGAACCTACCCGACTCTCTTCCAACACAAGGCTGGTTACCCCCTTCCTAGGAAGTAAAACCTAAGATATGCCACCCCCGGCTCTTTGGGACCTTTATCCGAGGATCCTCTACACCAACAACATCACACAGTAATAAATATACTACAGTGCCCACATGAGTAAGTATCTAGGCTCCATACCATGAAACCACCCTTTTCCAGAAGGAATGGTCATACCCTAGGGAAGCTACCCCTGAAACCTTGCCGCATCTTTCCTGTTTCGACCATTACCAATTTGTGAGGCTCGTTGAGGTTTCGTCCAAAAAGCTACGCTTTTTCACAAAGCCATTCTTTGATCAATAAATGATCAGCAGCACTTGGTATGCTACATTACCAAATTGGGAATGTATCACTGGTAACCATCAACTACATAACCTCTGAGCTCGTACGTCTCAGAGAAGGGTGTTAAGCTAAGAGAATAAATTCTCTGCTACCAAGAAGAAATGTATTTGATAGAAACCGGTTTTACATCTCAAAGTGTAATGTCAGACACACATCCATACAAGTCTATTCTGGGTTTGAACAGAACCGAAGGCACTTTCGAAGAAGCCCTCGCAATCCGGGTATTCCCAATCCCGATCGGATTTCCCATCACTTAGGGAATCTCTATACCGTAGCCACTCAGTGCAGAGACAATCGATAGGTTATCCTATCGTTCTCACAAATACCCGGTCTTCACCACCGGTGTTCAAATGCTATCCATAACGTCGTATCATTATTCAAAATGGGTTATATGACACAAGGGTCCTCTCCCGGCTAAACCGAATAATGAGCGCAAAATTTAAAAACATATGGATATGGAATTTCAGTTAAGTCACAACTTTAAAATTCAAATCTATTTCAAATGGTTTAAATAAATTACCATTTCAAATCTTTATGCAAAAAGATTTATTTTACAAAGTTCACCCAGTTTCACAAAGATTCTTTTACGGATTTCAAAACAATTTCCAATTCAATTGGATTAATTCGTTTAATCTTTAAACCAAAGGTTTAATTTATAGCTTTCAAAACTCGTACCCAAAGATTTATTCATAACTTGGAAAACCGCTTTCAGTTCAAACTTGAAATTCCTTTAATACAAATTGGAAGTTCATTTCTTAAATGAAAGCTTATATCGTTTGAAAATAAACAATTTTTATTTCAGGAAAATCTGATTTCAATTATACAAGTTAAAGTTTTTCAAACTTGGGTTAAATTTAATTCCCAACACAACACTTTAAAAATGATTTAAAAACCCATATAAACTTGTATGACCTTTTACATCATAAATTCTCAAAGTAGAATTCAATTTCGAATTTTTGAATTCAAATTTAGATCAAATTTCAAAACTAAATTAAGTTATTCAAAAATAACTTTTATCTTTGAAATTCCTTTCCAAAAGCTTTTCACTTTAAATCCGATCCATTCCCAAAACCATTTAGATTCAAAAATTCAATTTTTAAAATTGTTTTAAAAATCTGTGACTTAACCAATTTCCACGTGCAATCCCTATTTGTATGTGTATAGTGTAGTCCAGGGGGTTTTACACAATAGTGCACAACATCAACAATCAGAACATATTCAAATACAGCAATGTATTTGATAAGCGGTATAAACTATAACGCTTATTTTTCATTCACAGATGCACAGATAAAGTAAACTTATCAATCACAAAGATTCACCATTACGATTCGATGTGGATTTCGAATAACCAACTGGAATCTGACTTCCTGTCGCATCGAAATTCAAATGTCGTTTTACTGGTCAAGGGGTTTTTATATTTATACAACAGTATATTCATCACAGATATAACAGCTTAGCACAAAGCATTTTATATTACATAGCATCACATCACGTATCAAATATATCAATCCATCACACAGCACTCAATATAATCAAACATCTTTAATTAAGATGAATAAATTATGTGGTTTTTAAATTTATTAACCCCATAATTACTTTCATTAGTAATTTTTTATCAATGATTTATTATCATTAATTTCAATTGATTAACTCTTAATCACCTTCATTAATTAATCATTCTTTAATTAATTATCTTAATTAATTAACCCTTAATTATAATTAATTAAATATTAATTACTTTTATTAATTAATTATTCCTTAATTAATTACTTTAATTAATAAACCCCTAGTTATTAAATTAAATCTTAATTATAATTGATTATCCTTAATTGATTAATTAATAGATTTATTATTCCTTAATTAACTACAATAATTAATTACTCCTTAATTAATAATGATTTCTTAATCACTTTAAGTTGATTAAACTTTAATTAATTATTCTTAATTTAATTACCTTAATTAATTAACCACATTAATTAATTATTCTTTAAAGTAATTAACCCTTAATATTTGATTAATCAATCTTTAACCTTTAATTATCTTCTCTAAATTAATTTCACTACGTAATTACTATTTTTATTTAATCATTCATTAATTACTTGATTAATTAACATGAATTATTAATTAATTTACTTTAATTACTTTCAGCAAGTAATTCACTAAATACTAATTTCCCTTTAACAAATATGTTAACTTAAACTTTGAAAGTTAATTAACCATTTTAAAACATCCTTTATAATAATTATTCTTAATTATTAATAAATTAATCTTAATTATAAATTATTAATTACTTGATTATCATTAACAATATAAATTAACTTACCTTTAAGTTAAGAATTTAAAACGTTTGATTTTATTCCTAAATCACTTATTAAGTTTTATTTAAAATAACTTGTTAAAAAAAATATAAGTTTAAAACTTAATTGTTTTAAAAGTCCTTTATTTTCAAAACCTTTAATTTATACCCTCTATCTTAATAATAAAATCATCATTTATAAAAGAAATAATTCTTAGAAATTTATTTAACTAATTTGCTACAGTTTCAAAATTTGGAACATAAACCCTCAGGCAACCCGAGCTAAACACTGACGTACTCGAGCCCTACTTCGAGTTTTTCCAAAAATTAACCCGAGAGCCCCAAACTTTCCACCTTAAAATTTTCTAAGTGTTTCTAATCTCGCACCAAAATCCTACTTCAAGTTAAAACTCGTGCTACCCCTGTTTCTCCCCGAGCCTTGCTTCGAGTCGCGCCTTCTTCTTCCCCAAACTGATGCACAAACTTTTGCACGTATACGTGCACAAGCACGTTGGTCATCAACGATCGACGCCGAGGCCACCATATCACCATCATTGATCACCGGAGCCAATTCGAACACCCCAAAACCCAAAATCATTGTTAAATCAAAATCGAGCCACTGCTTTGAAACTGGAACAAAAACCATCATCACGGAACCGCCACACTCCTCCTCCTCTGACCACCTGAGCGTCACCACCTCCGGCCATGTCTCTGACAAACCCCAAGCTAGCATCTTCCTGAGTTTCGTTGAACTCGATCAACCAGAGAGGCCATACCGATCAAAACTCACAACCCAACCAAAGCTAGGGTTACCAAAAAAACCATCACCGCCGACACCTCAAGACTTTGATCATCGTCTGGACAATTTTGCCGAAGTCCCTGATCATCATTGCAACTCCACGCGAAGCCCCGACACCCCCAGTATCGGATACCATCGAAATCCCCTTAAAACCCAATTTCTGGTTAACCTGGAATTTCTCACAAAATCTTCAACTAATAATTATGATTTTTGTTTTAAAAATCGTATTTTCCCAAATCAATTCAAGTTATAAACATGAATCGGATGATCTCAACATTTGATTTATCATGGTATTTAGCTTGCTGCTATATTTCTTGATTTTTTCCAGAAAATGTATGAACAAATCATACTTAAAGTATATTTTTTTAATCTTAGTTTGAGTTTGACAAGGATAACTTGTTTGAAAATCCTAAGTCTATGAGAAATTAATAGAGGAGATATGAATTTATATTAAATGACCATGCATGTTATTCAAACAGAGGATCAAAACACTGTCATGCACAGTCATTCTCATGTATATATATACATGTAGGCATACTTAACAACTAAATAAAAAGTTATCATGAAAAAATTCAAGCATCAAGCACAGAAAATCAAGATATTCAAGTTTGGGATCTTAAAAGAAAGGGTTTGCTCACTTGAAACTTTTAATGGAGAAGAACAATGGTTGTTTTCTTATGCTTTGCTTTTTCCTGTTTTTCTTTGCTTTCCTTTTGATTTTTTCCTTAATCTGCTATATTTTGAGTTAGCTTTGCTTTTGAATCTTTTCAGGTCTTGATGGTTTAACTTGCTTCAGATTTTATGCTTTGCTGTCATCCTGACCTTTGTTTTGCTTTGATCTTTTTCCAGGTTTGAAGTTTGTTTCAGCTTTCCAATTTCTTCTTTTTTTTGTTTGCCAAATCTAGTTCTCAAGTTTGAGATTTAAGTTGCTTTGGTTTATGAAGATGATTTTGTTTCTCTTTATTTTTCTGTTTTTGATTTTCAAATTTGAAATCTTGAAAATGGAGATGAAAAGACTATTGAATGGCCTGGTTATTGTAAAAAAATTCTTTTTTTCGAAAGTTGAATGCCACATGTAAACTTTTATTTGCATGTTGTACACTTGTTACATGTAGGGAAACTTGTGTTTAAATCCTTTGACTCAAATTGTTTTGTAAATTTTTTTTAATCCTTCATGTAATTATATTTTCATGTATACATATGCCTTGGTTTTAAAATTTTTTATGTTTTTCATTTATATTTATATTTACACAAATAAAATTCCTATTGTTTTTCACATTCAATTTTTAATTCAACTCACTATATTTATATACATATAATTTATACTTCTTTCATTCATGCATTTTTTATCATTTATTTTTGTATAAACTTTAAAAAGAAAAGAATGATTTAAATGTTTTGGTTACATATGAACAATTAATCACTTTTATTCATATATGAAAATTTAACTTAAAAATAATACTTTGAAAATGAGTGCATTAATTTTTTAAATTACAGTTTCCAAATATCAATATATTTAAAAATATAGAAACCAACTTTTTATTAATTTAACGCTTTTAATTCTATTTTATTTTTAATACATTTTATTTTAAAATCCAATATTTGTTGATAAAATACTTATTCTTATACTTCAAATCAAATTGTTATTTATCTTTAAATCAATATTTATTTTTAAATCAAATTTTATTTATAAAATTACTTATCCCTAATTTTTAAACCAAATTCTACTTATAATCTAAAAATTAGTTATTTATTCTAGAAATTATCTAATTAATTCATCAATAAATTCACAATATATTTTCAAAAAAAAATTTGATTGCCAAATTAACGTGGTAATTTTCAGGAATGTTACACAAACCAATTATTTTAACCATTCAGGATACCAATGGATGGAAAATGCACTAAAGTATGTAAGTGAGAGTGATCCACGATATTTCATTGAGTATGTGACTTCGCCAAACAATCCAGATGGTTATCTTCACAAGAAGCCAACAATCCCAGGTTCTTTCGCTGTATATGATCATGCAATATATTGGCCTCATTACGCACCAATAGAATACACATCAAACGCAGGTATCATGTTATTTACTCTTTCTAGGTACACAGGTGTTTAAGGACGGTTTTTCTATGGTTTATAAAATCGTCAAAAAAATTAAAATTAAAACTAACTACAAGCGCACAGCGTACAATTTTAGTACATGGCGAGTACAGGTCGATCCGTAGGGAATTTTTTTAGATTTTAAAATTTTTATTCAACAAATTATACCAAAGTGGAGAGAAGATTCTTAACTACAAATTGTAAACAAAATGAATCTTAAACTGGAATAAAAATGAGATTAAAATCTGTGAGATTAGACAACAATTTAGAGGCAAATCCACTCTCATATTTTTGTAAATAAACAAGCAAATAATCTATGATCTCTTTTGATATTAAGTGAAATAATTGTTGATCGTAATTATGGTTTAATTATGTTATTAATTAACATAACTTAAACCATCATACTATAATACAACAAATAAGCCACTCATCAATTCTCATGAAAATGAAGTCAAAGAAAAATCTGTTTTAAGTATGATCTATTTCTATTATAATTAGTAATATAGATCATCAAATTTTGTTTTTACTTTCATTTAAAATCAAAAATCAATTAGCAAATGATGATGTAATCTGTGTTTATGTTGCATAAGAATAGCTCATTTGCAAATGCAACATAAGCTATCAAACCCACTTGTATAAACATACATCAAAATCTACTTTCATGAAGCACAAATAAAAGAGACCATAAATCATAGAAATGTTGAATTTACATAAATTTGAAGAGCTTCATTACCCGTAAATTGAAGAGGTTTAGCTACTCATATGTGTTGTCATATCAACACATGTAAATTTCAACATTAAAAGCAAAAGAAATAGAAATTAAACAAAGGAAGAAAAGGAGATTAACTACTAAACTACTTGCATAAAGGAAATAAAATAAAACTACACTACTCGCATGAATGTAAGTCTAATATAGTAACAATGAAAAGAAAAAAGCATAGAAATAAACATAAGCATAAAAGTAAACAGAAGCACGTAGAAAAGTGAAGGTTTAGGAAGCCATTTTTATTTCACTTTGATTTTTTGTTTACAACTTCCTAATTTCCTAAGTAAAAATGAAGAGTAAGAAGATCCTCTACATGCACATAAGTGGGCTATTTATACATGCATAAAGCCCTAATTTAATTTTTAGGATGCTTTCCAAAACGCCCTTTAGGAAGTGTGGCCACCAAGTAATCATTAGCCTCTAATTAATCCATCATCAAATATGCATGAAGCTTTATTAACCACTTAGTTTTCCATTAGCTTCAAATTGTAGATTTAGGTAAGTGGGTAGGTGGGTAGGTGGGGTCCTCCATGATTATGTATTTGAATTATTTTAATCTTCCTTTCTTTGTATTCTCTTGTGCATGCATATATCTTCGGAAACCCTCTTCCATATGCATCCAAATTCCTATAAAAATCATCAAAAATGTCTAAGTAAAAATTCTCAAATTGACACGTGCACAAAAATGACCATTTTGCCCTTATATGAAGATGAATGTATGATGATTTGAAAATAATTGAATTTTGCTTTAAACATGTTCAAATACCCGAATATGACATTTATTTAACTAAAATTCTTAAAATATGGATGTAAATATATGCTCATTTACGTGCACATCAAATACCCCCATACTTATCTTTTTATTCGTCCCCGAATAAAGGAAAACTAAGATAAATCTATTTTCGTAGGGAGTATGATTACATTAAGCGTATGCAACATGCCGTTAAACCTTTGGGTGTCCCCAGTAGGATGAGTGTTGTCTCGTGAGAGTTTTTAGCACATACTACCCACAAAATCCAAATGAAAAGTGAAAATATTTACGAGGTGTAAGATTTATTTACAACGGGATGAATGCAGATTTTTGAAAATATTTACAAATGAATGGTTCACTTTCAAATCGACACAAATAAGTTAAATATAAGTTTCGGTCATTATCTTGAACTCTAGTCATTTACTCGTCAAAATTTCCAACGAAAATCAAGTTATCATAACAAAAAGACTATAGATTAACTCATTGTTTTGGTTGATAACACAACGTAACTATAAAATTGATCCTTAGTTGATTATTAAAGTTTATCAAAGTGGTATTTTCATTTCTTTTGAATAACAGGTTAAATAAAACAAGTAAAAATAGTGCTTAGATTTCAATTGCTTACTCTCTCTTATTTGAAAATTTTATTGCTATTAACAGTATTTACATATGCCTAACTCAAGTAAACTGAGGCCAAATATATTACCCATGCACCGCCTTGCAGACTTATATGAGGGGAATACAAAGCGTGGTGAGTGAAAACACAAGTGTGAAAACTTATCGACTGTAGGCATTATCAAAATTTTTTTTTATATACATATACCTAACTCAGGTAAACTGAGACCACATATATCAGTCGTGCACTGCCTTGCGGGCTTACGTGAGAATGGTATAGAGCATGGCGAGTGAACACACGAGTGTGAATATATGACTCTAGGTGTTAATAGAATATATATATATATACCAATGTATTTTTTATGCTTTTTTTAGAAGGGTGAGTCTTACAATATCATCTTAGTACCACTTAACTTAAAAGATTTAAGATATTTTTGCCTTTACTTTAAATCAACCACTTTTTAAAACAAAGGTTTTCAATTAGGATATACTTCATAATTAACACATATGAACCTTCCTATATACTAGTTAAACCATTGTTATACGTAATCAAACTTCATTTTTTTTTGTTAAGACAAACAAATTTTCAAAAATTTCAATTTATTAACCCAAACTTATTCTTAACCTAAAGCATTTCCTCAAAAATAAATCAAAATGCTAAAAAAATGTTTTTAAGAACTAGTAATTTAGAGATTTTTTTCTGAAAATTTTGAGTTTAAAGGAAATGAAAATTCAAAAATGTCATGAAAATTAAAATTAGAAAAATGAAAATGGGAGTCCCTCCACACTTAATTTTGACTATGTCCCCACAGTCAATGCATGATATAATGAGTGCAACAGGGAAAAATATGTACATATAAAACAGTTTGCAAAAACAGTTCGTACCATAAATGGTTCGGTCCATCTTGATTTATGTTTCCTAGGGAATAAATGAAGTCTGAAGTCGTATAAAATAACATTTTGGTTAAGCGAATTTTTTTTTCTTAGGATTGACTTCTCATGAAAAACTTTTGTTCTTTCTTTGTAATTTTTCTTGTTTTCATATGCGTCTTTCCTAAGTTCTTTTAGTTCGTTGAATTGTAGTTTTCGGTTTTCGCTAGCTTTATCGAGATTAAAGTTTAAGTTCTTTATTGCCCACAACTATTTCTGTTCGATTTCAACCAGTAAATGGCATGCTTTCCCATGAACCAAACAAAATGGGGATATCCTAATGATAGTTTTAAAAGTGGTATGATAAGCCCAAAGCGCGTTGGTCAATTTCTGAGACCAATCTTTTCAATACTTGTTAACAGTTTTCTCCAAGATTTGTGTTTTTGATGATTTGAAACTTCAACTTGACCACAAGTCTGAGGATGATATGAAGTGGATAACTTGTGGGTTATTGAGTATTTCTTCATTAAAGTTTCAAAAGAACGGTTACAAAAATGGGTTTCGTTATCACTGATTATTATGCGAGATATGCTGAACCTCGAAAAGATATTTTCTTTGAGAAATTTCACAAGAATTCTATAGTCATTGATTTTACAAGGAACGACTTCGACCCATTTGGAGACATAGTCGACCGCAAGAAGTATGTTCAAATTTCCAAAGGAGTTGGGAAAAGGTCCCATAAAGTCGATACCCCAAACATCAAAGATTTCGATAGTAAGAATAAGGTTCAGAGGCATCATATATCAACGAGAAATTCATCCAAGCATTTGACATCGATCACAAGTTTTACAAAATTTAAACGAGTCTTTGAAATGAAAAGGCCAATAGAAACCACATTGAAGCACCTTGTAGCAACCTAAATTCCAGTGAGTCCGGATTTTTCGCAAAAATGCTAAAACCCAAGCCTACTGAAACCCTAGTTGGGAATCCAGTATCCTGCAAATAGGCAAAGACAAATATATCAGAGCTCAATTAAAAATCTCACAGCGAAATTGACTAAAATAGAATAGTAAGTTAATACTTACCAATATAATAACACTTTCTAAACAAGTGTCTTAAAACTAGGAAGTCTCGGCCATCTACATAACCTATACGGCGTTATGAGGATGGGTTTAGAACAAAAGTTCGGGAATGGATAAATTCTACACTTCTGGGTTTAATTCTACATATATCGTTTTATTTCCATTTACTCTTATATTAGGTTCATTAGGTTACAATACTCTCGCCTCTGTTCGTGAACCATGCCCATCTACTCCATAGTAGATTAAAACCTAATAACTAATTTATACATATATGTAGGTATATGCCCAATTGCTATATTGGTCCTATGTACCACCATGGTATCTTCTGTATCCTCCTCGAAATGGCTCCACCGTCTTGCTTCGAGAGCGTTCCGTAACTACATTTGTAAAAGACTGCTTCGTAAGGCCTACAATACAGATGCTCCATTGTCTTGCTCCATAGCGTTTCGTAACTACATCTGTAAAGGACTGTTTCGTAAGGCCTACAATACAGATGCTCCACAACTAACTATGAAAATGTAAATCGCGTCCGCATTAGTCTATGCCAGTGCTCGAACATCCACAATGTACCATCTAACATTGAGGACTACATAATCATTTTGTCTACTATCCGAATCCCGCCGACAAGGTCTAGGTTGTACGGAATTTATTCGGTAATTTTATATACCTATAAAGAACTGCTTCGTTAGGCCTACAATATAGATATTCCAGCTGGTCTGTCTCTTTTTCATCGTGGCTACGGCACCATGCAGCCATCGCTCAACTAACCGAAAGACTTCTAAAGAGTTAAGTAGCCGTGCCCTGCTGCAAACAATCTAACATCCAAATGGCGGTGCCCCTCGTATAATGTTCGATAGTGAAAGAATCATTGGCGTGATGGTTTAGCTCTAGTCTTTCCCGAAATCGCTCTTGGTCTTGATGCTGGCCGATATTTTCATGTGACTATCCTTAAACTTGCTTGCAAGTACTGGACATACAAATAACCTAATCCGAACACAAAGCCCTTCTAACAGCCAACAAAGGTCTACTTCGTTCGGCCTGCAATGCAAATGTAGTCAAGGCATACTCTCATGATGGAAGACCTATAGACCTGCCTCTAGGGATGCAACTTTGTTAGGCCTACCCAGAGGGCCATCCCAGATCAACCTCACATCCCGTTGAAGTCTCATACTTCCTTCTAGCCCAAAATAACTAAGTTAGACGCGATTCTCCTTTGCTGAAATCTATGATGATCTGCTTCATTAGGCACTTCATCCTTTGGGCTACTCCAAACGTATCTCACTCTTTTATTAGACCCCAAGTCTAATCTTCTAGTTTTCATCTAGTTCACTTTTCTTATTCTATTAGCTACTTAGTTACCCTAATTAGCATATTCTAGCCCTTATCTCACCTCTATCTATTATGAGATTTCCATTTATTTAATAGGGAATGTCGTTGGTATGAGTCACATTCATTATCTTGCTTATTTAAATTAATATAAATCTTAACTTCATTAAAATAAGTCTCTTTTATCATTCCTACTTTATCTTCATATTAGATTAATATAAATTATTTAAATAAGCTTCTATCATTATTATTGCTCATTAATTTATTCAAAGTCTAAAAACAAGCTTTTCCGTTCTAATTACTTTATTATAATCTATGTTGTAATTCTACCTATAATTGTCATTTTCACTTCTTTTAAAGTCCGTACATAATTCCAGCTTTTCTTTTCTGTTCTAGTTTGTTTTTTTATTATGATAGAGAATATTCTTTTATTATCTTATATTATATAATTCACTTATCATAATAACTATCTTCTTAAATAGTGTGTGCAATGAATACTGACCTAGGTTCATTATCACTTACAGCTTCAAGTTCTTATCTAATAATTAACTTGATTCATGTCATACTTTGCTTTATTATCTTCTATTCTAAAAAGTAGTTCTATTTTATTTGGTTGGTTATGAAAATTATATTAAAAATCCATTTCCATATTTTAATATCAAATAAGGCTATAATCGATAATCGTAACTGCAAGGTATTTCTTTTATTATTTTGGGCTAGTTTTAAACACAGTGGTTTTCCTATTTTACACTAGTTTCCTTTTTCTTTCTTTTATTTTCGCAGTCACGTTTATCGGTACCTTTTAAATATTAAATTATAGAAATGTATCCTATTTTCTAAACCAACCAATTAACTTTTTAGTTACTCACAAATCCAGTTATTAGATTAACTTTTCTCGTTTTAAAGTAATTTATTACAGTAATTCCATCCCTCAAACTTTTATTGTTTTACATCTTATTTCCTTCATTTCAGTATTCTTTATTATTTAATCCATATTCATGTTTAATCTTTTCTGATCCATACATGAAGAAAGAGGAGAAAATAGAAGAAGAATGACACTTGCATAGAAATCCAAAATGTAGGAACAGATGTAAATAATACTAATACCGTAATAAACATTAAACTTCTTATAGTTCAGCAAAACATAATTAGTAGGATTAGTTATTGAATAAAATTATCTAAATGGGTATTTAACGATAATATATCTCAAACTTAAAAGATAAATAAATCCACTCACCTTGTTAGCTTTCCAAATCTCTTTGTTTTTATTTCAGATCTGTCCCCAACATCTATATTCACCTCCCTTATAATCCCTATTTGGAATTACAAAAGATACACTTATAGATCTATAATAGTTGAAAGAGAAAAGGAAGAGATTTGGACAGAAATAGCAAATAAAACTCAAATCTAGGGTTTTACCTTTAACATAGTCTTCTGATTTGAAGCAATTCCTAATTCCCTAATTAATTCTATTCTCTTTCTATTTAGATCTAAATTCATGTGAATTAGATCTAAAAAAATTTTATTAAGAAAGTGTAGAAGAGAGAGAAAGATGGCAGAGCTTCTGTGGGCAGGAGAAAAATATTGAGATTAAAACGAGGCTCTACACCTGTATTTGTAGTGGTTTAAATCAGTGTTAACCATTAGATATAAAACCCTAAAATTTAAAGGTACGCTTAGTCTATGGACATTAAATTATTATGTTTTCTTCTGCATATGTTTCTATTTCAAATTAATTCTCTAACAATATTTTCATTGATCACTTTTGCCTTCTTTCTCGCAATCTATGGAAACGTATATTTTAAATGTGACGTTTATTTTAAATAAGATTCCCTATTAATCACCCAATTAATAGGTTTCATATACACTTAGAATTAATTTACTATCCAATTAATCCCTTCCTGCACTGTGATTTCTTACCAAATTAATATGCCAATCAACACCATATTAATTCGCCACAAATATGCATATTAATTTATTTTATTCCTATAGTTATTGCATGTAGATATTCTACAATTGAATTTTGAATCACAATCTTAATTATATATGTTATCATAAGTTTCCATGTTTATTAATTGACAATTGATTACTTGCATAAATTACTCTTCCTTCATTTTATTCTCTTGCACTAACATATATGTTTCTAATCATATCAATTAGTTGCTGCAATATATGTTTCCTTTCTTGTCAGTTCCTGTCAATTAATCAGCTCTATTAATTAATTGAATATTAGTTTTCCCTTTAAACAAACACCGTCAAATAATCTTCTCTAATAATTGATTTTATATAATTTCTCTCTCTACTTTATTTGTTACACAAATATATATGTATTCCAAATAATATTAATTAGTTGACCCATTTAAAAACATTTCTTTGTTTAAAATTTCAAATGTATATAACTTAATTAAATTATTTGCATTTATAATTGTAATTTAACGTGGGGTGTTACATTCTCCCCCTTTAGGAAATTTTGTCGTCGAAATTTGATAAAGGTTCAATTATATAATTTCTCATACTAATCACATCCACTTTGCGTACATCAAATTTTACGACAATCCGTGCATAGTACAAAATGCAATACATCATAAAATATATGCACGTACAAGAATTTCTAGGTGGCACCTCCTATATGAATGCTTTTTCTTTTAGAAATTCCTTTTAAAACATGATGCACACATCCTAAATATACTTGCGATTTCTGTATGAAAGCAATCTTTTGAAAACTCAAAACATTTTTCATTTAATTTTCCCCATACTTCTACTGAATATGAGCATAGTTCAATAAATTTTTATGTCCAAACCTACCATACAACTTGAATTTTCGAGTTTTAAAAAATGCTAATTTTCCAAATTTGGTTTCTTATGTTATAAAGAAGGTTGAAAAGGGAAAAACTTCATATTTCTTTGATTTTTTTTTTGCGCACATCTTCCTCCGTACTTGGGATTTAGGCTACTAATCTAAAAAAAAATATTTACTTCCCAAGCATAGTTTACATAAGAAAATATCTCTTTTTAAAATTTTCTATTGACATTTCTATCGCTTTCTTTAAATTTGTTATATTCCTTTTAGTTATCTTATTCCACTTTTACTCTTTTTTTTTTACAGCAACTAAACAAAGCTATCGTCTAGGGCAAGGAGGTCTAGGACCATGTCCACTTTGACACAGAAAGGTCCTACTCTAGGAATGCAGGTAACTCATATGCTCCTCATACCGCCTTTTACTTATTACCAACTTAAGTTGTATTACTCATGACGAATAAGATCTGCTCATCTCTTCTATTCCATGCTAAAAAAGGAATAATTTTGTCTCATTTACTGCAGTGGATAAGGGTTTCAATCTATGCAGTCTCTATCTAAAAAGACAACTAAGCTTGGGGAAATTTTCTCTTTACCTTTCATTTTTCCCCAACAAAGGCCTACATATCCCAACCACGTGTGTCTTATCATCTTACTAATATCATTTCACTATTCTTTTTTAGTATGCACACATGCAGCAACATTTCTAGGTTTTCACTAGTGTCATATACACCTTACGGGAACTTTTATTATTACTATGAGTAATTATTGTTATAACCTTATACTTTTTCCATTACACCTAGGAAATGATTCCTATCTACTCCATATTTAAAAGTCTGATTTGGTTTGGTATTTATCAATTTTTCTTCAAAAATTAAAGCTTCTAAATTTTATCTTTTTAAAAACTTATTTACTTTCCGCCAAACCATCTTTTTTTAAACATGTCTTCCTTGTTCTTAAAACATTTTTCTTTTTTTCTTGACTTTAAAAAAATTTCCTCACATGTTTTCAAAATATCTTTTTTTGTAGATTTTCAACTAAAACGGGGTAAATAAGAACAATTATTTTATCAAAAATCTCTTAACTTTCCTACACTTCCAATTACTTAACCTTGAAGGAGTTACTAACTTACTACACTTAATGGTTTTATACCTTAATGTATTGGAATTAATTTCTCTTACAAGAAACCATTAACGCTAAAACTTTCTATAAATCCTTTAAAGGAGGATTTCATTTTTATATGAAATTATAAGGAATTTATTTTTTATTTTATAGAAATAGGCTATACAAAGTATGGTGCTTTCTATAACTTGTACATCTCATTCACGTATTCCTTTTAGCTTGCACAAAACATCTTTATTTGTGATTCATAGAAAATTATATCATTATTCATTTCATTTCAATGGATTAAAGCATGTTTACTCTATAATTACTTACATAAGATATTTCCTACTAAATTCATTAATTTATCATACATTATTGTTCGAAAGAACTCATTTTTAAACTTCTTTATAACTAGAAATTATTTTCATGTGCTTATTTAAATAATAAGTGTACATACAAACCACTTTAGAAATTATCTCCAAAACTCATTTGGGTCAAAACAGATGTAGCGTAAAACACCGTTATTACAACCCAAAAAATACTAATATATGGATTCAACTAAAATAAATATTAATAAATCCCGTATGCTATGTAAAAAAAAACATTTACTTTGGAAGTCACCTACTGTAACAATAGTGTCATAGTCTATGCTTCCTTTATTTTTACCGAAAACATTTATTACAGCAATAAATGTTGTAATCTATGTTTTCGATACCTAATACACCCTAGGTTTTTATATCTGAAATCGTTGTTTAACCACAAAGAAACTAGCGAGCTATACATGCTCTATAATTCTTCAAAAAGAATTTCACTTTTAACAAAATTTACATCATATAAAAACCATTTCAAATTTCATACCACTTATTTTTTCAAAAACCTAATATTTTCTTCCTCAAATATATTAACAATTATATTTTTCACCTTTTTTAATTCAAAAGTTTCATTTTTATTGGGTAAAACATAAGTGGGTTTTATTCATACTAAAACCTCTTATTCTTCCTGAAATAAAAACACTCTCCCTATAATCCCTAAGGAACTTCTCTACTTCTTAAAACATATGTATACAAATTTTCTCCCAAAATATGGCTTATTTGTATGCTATAAATCGGCGATAATATAGAGTCCTATATACTTAGGTCATCCTAAATCCAACTAGCAAACTACGCCTAAATATACTTCTAAAAACTCTCCATATGTCAAAATCTATGGTAGGGGACTATTTGGATTTTAGTACATAATATATTTATATTTTATTCAAAAATACAAATACGTTCTGTAACGACCCAGAATTTATGTCAATTAAAATTTGTATATTTAATTAATTTTAAATATTAATAATTGAAATTTAATAGTCGAATAAATTTTATTTCGAATAATTGGATTTAATTGGAAAATTAAATGGATAATTTAATATGTGAAAATACAGAAATAATTATAATTTGGGTTAAATATGATTGAAAATGATTCGTAAAATTTTATTTATCATATTGGAGTTAGAATGATGCTATAGAACTTTTAAAATTGAATTAAAAGTTAATTTGTGAAAATTGAATATTTTAATATTTAATCGACTAGTGAAATTAGCCATTTTTTGAACAGTCTTAGAATTGGACGAAACTAGTTCCATTGGATCCGTAATAGTTTGTTATTATCGGATTTCAATTTTCGTAGCAATTGGAATTTTCGTTTGACCGTGGCAGCTCGAAACGCATCGAAATAGTTTTAACATTAATTTGGCGAGTTAAAATAGCCATTTTTCAAACAGTCTCGGATTTCGACGAAACCAGTTTCATCGGATCCATAATGTGATATTATTCTATGGTTTCTACCGTTTGTCCGGGGCAAGCTAAAACGCCTAGAAATTAGTTTAAATCGATTTAATTTAAAATCAAACGTTTATTTCCATAACTCGCACAGATGATCGAACTAGCTCCCGAAACACGTTCCATTGTGTTTGGAACACGGGGTAAACCTTAGAAACGCCAACCGGCACGCTTCGTTTGGAGTTAGGAAAATCCGGGATGAATGGTGTCGCGTATTTTTTCTATAAAAGCCCCCAAAAATTTCATTTTGCAAAATTCTAAAAACCCTAACCCTAATCTCAAGCCAGCCGCCGTTCTAAATAAACCAATGGCTGAAATTTCCTTTCCTTCCCCTCCAATTATCTTCCAATCCGTTAATCCTTATCAAAAACTTTCAACTAACAAATTAAAGAGCATAGTGAGTTCTATAAATCCAACGGTTACGATGTGATATAGAGTAGAGAATTGATGGAAATTGGCGTTCAAAGTCGCGCATTTGCACACAGTTTTCAGAGAGGAAGGGGGGCCGAGCTTCGTGCTCTTTCGGCCGAACATGGAGTAGGGCGAGGGCTTCGATGTGAAGCTCGTTGATCGTGGTGGAAGTGCTTGTAGAAGTTGCGTGATTTAGGGTTTCCATGTGAGCAATGGGTTGCGTACGTGATTTGTAGCCTGGAAGTAACGTGGGAGAAGAAACACGAAGTAGCGGCCAGGATCTGATGGTGAAAGATTGAAGGGCCGAGATCAGTTTAGGTTGAAAATATAAAATTATGTTGTAAATTTATATAAAAAATTCGTGTAACTTTAAATATGCATATCTTTTTCATACGAGGTCGAAAACGCACAAAACAAGTTGCGTTGGGTTCGTATGGACGAGCACTACGCCATGTTATTGGATTGGAGTCTTTTGGAGCTAGCAAAAATTTTGGGTAAAATTAAACGTTCGTTTAATTTTATTCGAAATAAAAGCTGAAAACGAAATTGAAATCAAGGTGAGAACTTCTCACTCAATCGAATCGGTTTCTATTTTAATTTTAAATAATTAGATTTAAAATGCTTGAATTTATGTTTGAATGATGATTGTTATCTATTGATTGTTAAAATAGACATTATACGCCGTTAGTAAGGGGAGGTTATTTATTAAAAACATATACCGCTAATATTTCACAGTATAGTGAAATTGGTATTATTTATGTACTTGGAGTTGATTTCCCGCATTATATAGCGGATGACACCCTATTGCGCCGTCTATTAAGCGGATAATATTTTAAATCCTATATACCGCGATAATTCCATACTGGAACGGAATTGGTATTGTGCTAACATCTTTGGATGCAGGGAAACAGGTTGGAGGGATCCAACTGGATTCCTCAACAGTATTTATTTGATTATGGATATTTTGATATTCGTTGATTATCATATACAGATTGTTCGTCGATGGAAATTCTATCGGTTTAGAAAACCGTCGAACGAATTTAAATTAAAAATAACCGCAAGCGCACGGTGTACGAATGTAGCACGCAGCGAATACGGGTCGATCCACAGGGAATTGATGATTTTAAAATTCTATTCAATCAAATTAACCAAAGTTGAAAGTGTGATTAGATAAAAATGTAAGAAACTAACAAAAACTACCAAAAGAAAATGATAAAAATATGAGAGTCAAAAGAACAATTTAGAGATAAATCCATTCTCTAGATCATATAAATCAACAAAATGAAGTTATGATCTCTCTTTTCTTTTCATTAGTGTAATTACTTGATGTGTTTATCATAAGTATGGTATATTTGTGCTATTAATTAGCTCAATATAAACCATCAAACTATAACACAACCACTAATACACATTTAACTCTCATGAAATATGACAACAAAGTTGAAATAAAAATCTATTTTAAGCATAGCCTATTAACTATTGTTTAGAAATATAGGCTATCAAATTTCAATTTCAACATTCACTTCTTTGCCATAATCATATGTAAATGAAGAGGCAATTTGTGTTTGTTTATTTAAGTATAGCCTATTTGTTATGAACAACATAGACTATCAAATTCAAAGCTAAACAACATCATTAAACCACTTCAATCATTCTCATTATGCACAAAAAGAGAGCATAAACATCAAAATGTTGGATCTACATACTAGAGAGCTTCATTACCCCTAAATTGAAGGGATTAAGCTCTCATATTTGTTATTATATGAACAAATGTAGAAAACAACATTAAACAAGAAGAGAAAAAGAGAGCCAAATGAAAGGAAAAATTATTCTACTTGCATAAAGTAAAAGAGATCTATACTACAACATGAAAGTAAATGAACATGAAAAGGAAAGAGCATGTATTAAATTGCATAAAATAAAAAAGATTACATAAAATAAAAATGGCTAAGTAGCCATGAAAAGAGAAAGAGGAGCTTTCATTTTATTTTTGATCTAAACTAAACTAAAGAGAAGGAGGCCTAAGAGAGACTAAGAGCAGAGATGTTACATGAAACATAAGGGGTATTTATACAAGTGTTAAAACCCTAATTCATTTTTTGGGGAATGCCCAAAATGCCCCTTAGGAAGTGTGGAGGCCAAGTAATCATTAACATGTCTTAATCCCCCATTAAGTGTACATGAAGCCATTAACTCCAAAAGCATGTGCATTAGCCTTTAATTTGTACATTAAGGTAGGTGGGTAGGTGGGGTCCTCCATGTTCTTCACTTTGAATTATTTCCATCTTCATTACTTTGTATTAATTTTGTGCATGCATATCTTCATGAAACCACTTCTACTTAAGATCAAATTCCTACAAAAATATATACAAATTTTCAATTAATTTTTCTCAAAGATATAAATGCACACAAATGACCGTTTTGCCCATATATGAAGATGAATATGTGACAATTTGGAATAATTTGAATTTTTGGTTTAAACAAGTTAAAATACCCGATATGATCATTTATTTAATTCAAATGGATTAAATATGGTAGTAAAAATATGCATATTTACGTGCACATCACAGATATATGATGTCGTTGTTGTCGTGATTGACTATTTGGTGTGTAGCATCATTGGACCAATTTTGGAATTTTAAAAGGATTTTTAAAGTGATTTTTGAAAGTATACGTTTTATAAAATATTTTTGGAATTGATTCATTTTAAATAAATAAACGTATAAATTTTAATGTTATAAAAATTATGATTTTTGAGAAATATAGTTAAAAGATGATTTTTGAAAATATGGGGTTAATGATTTTATAAAATAGTTTAAATTGGGATTTTTAAATTTATTATAAAAAGTTAAAATATAGGATTTATGAAATTTGATTATTTTATAAATCAAATAAAATTGGTGAAATTATAAAGGAGTTTAAAGACATTTTTTTTAAATAATAATATGAATTGATTTATATAAAAGATTTATAAATTGATATTTATAAATTAAAATTTCTGAATTATAAAACGAGTTTTTATAAGTGTTTGAATGAGTTGTAAATGAATTTCATAAATGAATGAAATTTATAGAATTATAAACGGTGAAGTTATAAATGGAATTTTATAAGCAGTAGGTTTATAAAATTTGTAAAGTTATTAAAAGAATAGATCTGGGTAAATAAATGAATCTTATAAGTTATAAGATTTATAATTTGGACAGTCTTAAAAAAGAACGATTTTGTAAACAAATAAATTATAAGTATTTAACTTATAATATGGACCTTTAGCATATCATTGAGATATAAATTGAAATATAGGTTAATAAAGGAGATTTATAAAAGGAAGTTATTATAAAATAAATAGAAATAGAATTTATAAACATTGTTTTATAAATCCGTTAACGACTTATTTTGATAAGTAAATTGTTATAACTTATTAATGGAGTTATATTCACGTTTTAGACAGTGAATAATCCTATAAAATAAAATGTGTAGAAATGATGGATTGGTTAACGAAGTATATTCACGTTTTTGAATAGTGAATAATATGTTAAAGAAAATGTTTTGGATGTGATGTTTTAAATAGAATTAAAACGATCTAACGATGTTTTTAAAATGTGTTAAGATTCAAAACCATAGATTTCAACATTCATTGTTGAAATAGACGTTTTCGAGAAATAGAAGGAAATGGTGGACTATAACACTGTTGTTATAGTAAATGATTTCCGAAAGGAAATGTTTTGTATAGTATTGGGATTTATATATCTATTTTAATTTCAAATCCCTATACTAGTGATTTTGGGTTGTCGTAACGATGTTTTATGCAACATTCATTTTGGCCCAAATAAATATGTTTAAGAGAAAGATTTCCTTAAAGAATGAAATATATACTTAATTTCGATTTAAGTATATTGAATATTTTCCAAATGTAGAAAATAAAACGATTTGTGAATTACTTATTAATAAATAAGTATGGAAATTTTTTTCCAATGTGAAATGAAACGTTTTGAGAATTTATCTTTTTGAAGATAAATTGAAAATGAATAATTGAAATCATGTATTCATAAATATTTTAGAATGTAAATTCACTATGGAATTTATAAATGAAAAGGGAAATTTGTTTAAAAATAAACTTGATTTATTTTTGAAGTATGGGAATTAATTTATGAATTTGGAACGTAAATATAAAGTAAATCGGTAAGGATTTATTTAATGGGTTTAAATGAACAATATTGAAATGAAAGTATTTCCGCGTAAGGAAAATGTTTGAAATTTGTTTTCAAAAGTGGTAAAGGTGAAAAGTGATTTGAAAATTGTTTTCAAATGGTTGAAGTGTGAAAATTATATATCTTGTAAAGATTTTTTGGAAAATAAATTATTTGGAAAATTATTTGGAACCTAGTGATGTTGTGCATATCCATTGATAGTTCAATAACCGACTATCAATATTTACCTTTGAATGGGTATTTGTTGTGATTTGCTTGAATTTGAATGCCACACTTATTTTTAAATAAGCGCTCACTATTCGGGTTAGCCGGGAAAGGACCTTGGGGTCGTATAACCCATTCCGAATATGTGATACGTCGTTATGAATTGCATTTGAAGACCGGATATTTTCAAAAGCGAAAGGACAACTCGTCGAATGTCTTTGCATCGACTGGTCCCTGGTATAGAGACTCCATATGTGATGAGAAGTCCGGACGTGATTAGTGAATATCCAGATTGCAAGGACTTCTATGTAAGTGCCTTCGGTTCTGTTCGATCCCGGAACAGACTTGTATGGATAGTATGTCTGACATTACATGTGACGCCCCACCTCTATACCCATGCTAGCCAAGAACATTACGGTGAATGCTGTCAACTAACACGGAGAATAAGGCTGTTGAGGAGCGACCATCCGTGTAATTGCTTTGCGCGAGCATTGATATGTCAGATTGTATAACATGCATTTCTTCAAGAGTGAAATCCGACATACCGACACAAACTTAAAGCTACTACACAGTGGCTGTAATATCTTCAGAAACAAATATAGAAATAAACATAACATAATTCAGTCGCAGACAATTCATATCACAAAGGCGGAAATAGATATGAATACTACACTAGGAAGTGTACATCAGAGTAGTGGTCTAAAAAGATCCACAATATCACAAAAGAATAGTTACACGAACTACACAAAAGAATAAGTATACATTATGGAGTCTATTTCTCAAATGTATACAACAACAAAAAACTACTATCAAGGTAGTTAACCAAAAGTCAAGGAGGTAATCCTGGATGTAAAGTCAAGCAGAAGCACCTGTAACATTTCGGTCTGACCCGAGTATTATTTAATAAGAAAATAATAAATGGATCAGTCTAACTATAAATATCAGATGAAATGATATATAGCAAGAGATATGACTAAACACATAATAATCACAATGCCAAGCTGTGATATATATATATATATATATAAGTAATTGAAAATCAACAAGAGATTTATCAATATCACAAAATCTACACAAGAATCAAAGAAATGTCATATTCCTGATTTCGTTCATCAAACCACAAATATTGACGATTATATCAATGTCAATCAAAAAAGCCAATGACACACAAATTCACCAATGCACAAATATTGATAAATCATACCAATAGAAATCACAAAAATAGGTGAAGAAGGAAATTCCAGAATTCGACACACGAAATCCAAAAATCACACAAAATAGGGAGGCGGCCTATCACACGAACGGGAGCATGAAAACTCACCAACATATGTATCACACGAACGAGACGCTATCTCATGTTAGCTAGCCACTAATTTTTGACACCCGAACGGCCCGAAGACCATGGGGCGCTACCCCATCAATTTGAGTCGAAACTCCACAAAACGGGGTTTAGTCTCCCTCGCAGACAAAGAGACATCGCACATTGCTAGTCTAAATCACAAAGATGATCGTCATGATCAACGAGAAGTGTCAATTACACTAAGCTAGTAAATATATGAGTTTAGCTTCATGTCCCATAACCACTTGCTTAACTTAAATATTTACGAACAAACTGTAGATCTCCACTAGAAAATTGTCACAAGAGTTTCAATCGAACAAGTCCAAGAATTAACCGACGAAGTAAACGCAAGCGTTTCATACCACCAGTTTTACTAAGCCGTTTAATTAGATTTCTCATACGAGTGAGGTAAAGGTTTGTATATACTAATAGATTAGAAGTCGGTTTGAGAAAACGAGCTTTGTAATAAAATAGTGTTGAAATCATTTGAAGAAAGAGTTTTGATATTTACTATTAGTATAGAAAACCTTTATATTTTTAAAGTGACAAATCACAAAGAATATTGTAGGAACAATCAATCACTAAAATTCACATTCGAAGACGTGAATAGAATCCAAAGAAACCGATAAAGAATCCATCGAAATGGATATTCAAAAATCCCTAAAAAGGAGTCATCAAAGTCATAATAAATGATAACAACAAATAGGATCATCACGAATTGATTTAAATTGGAATTCTCAAGAAATAGGCAAATAGGCAAAAAGAGTGCATATTCAGACGTCTGAAATCAAGGATTCAGACGTCTGCGTCTAGAAAATAAATATTTTCCAAAGACAGAATTCAGACGTCTGAATCCTTGAATTGAGACGTCTGAAATAGGCACTTTTTAGCCTATTTCCTTTCTGGTTCCAAATGAACCAATTCAGACGTCTGAAACCATATATTCAGACGTCTGAATCTGGGAATAGAAATCTTCCCAGAACAATATTCAGACGTCTGAATATTACGTTTCAGACGTCTGAATGAAGGGTCAGGGCATTCCCTGAACCTAGGCCAAAAATGGCCAAACTAATATCCGAAACGATCGAACGAGCAAATGGCGATGACTAAGGAATTACGTCGAACGACAACCCAGCCTAAACGGCTCTTCGATATGCCTCAAATATCAATGTCCAAATATCCATAATATGATTTTCATAAATTAGACCAAAACACCAAAAATTGGAATATACACCAAATCAATCCAAATCAAAATCAATTGCACAAGAATAAGTGTTAGGAATTCATACCTAACAATCGAAGATAATTATAGACAAAGATGTGAGATAAAAATCTCACCTTTGAACCCAAACGATTGAAGAAGAAGCTATAGAACAATGACAATGACAATCACTCTTCAATTCCAACTCAACAAGCTTGAATCTAAGCTAAAAAGAGAAACATTTCCTAAATTAGGTTTAGGAAATTTCTGAAATTGATAAAGATTGAGTTGGAGAAGAAGAAGAGAAGCTTACCAATGGGTTCTTCTATTAGTTAGGAGCTAGAATTTGATTTGCAAAAGAAAACTAGGGCTTGAGTTTTAATTTCCCATCTCTCCCACCATTGATGCTTTAAAAACTAAAAAGAGGAGAAAGTGAGGGTCAATGGGGAAGAGTGGCTCAGATTTGAGATAAGTTAAACATAGGGATGAACCCAAACCCAAAGTGAAAAAATAGCAAAAATCAACTTTCTCCAAACATATCGAAGCTTATACTCAAAAAGATCGCAAACAGCTATTTAAACTCAATGGGAGTGGTCCCGAGTCCTAATTCGACCGTATGCAAAAAGTAGCTTTTCGGACTAAATTCCGAGTATTGATAAAATATTTAAATAAAATATTTAAATATAAAATTTCCAAATATGCGGGTTGTTACAGACTCCCCTCCTTAAAGAAATTGCGTCCTCGCAATATTTAAGGAGAAGTTTGAGATAAGAAGTTCACCTCAAAGAGCACGAGAAAGTAAGTCCGGATGTGTTCGCTCGATGAACTCTTTAGATTCCCAAGAACAATCCTTAGGATTTGAAGACCATTGAACTTTAACAAGCAGAACATCTTTATTTCGAAGTCGTTTGACTTCCGAAGCAATGATACGAATAGGATGTTGCTCATAAGTTAAATTCGGTGAAACTTCAATCTCTTCCACAACACCGGGCTCAAGAATAGAATCGGAATCTCGAAGACATTTCCGTAATTGAGAAACATGAAATACGTCATGCATAGCAGAAAACTGAGCCGGTAATGATAGGCGATAAACCATGGAACCAATACGTTCAGTGATAGGAAATGGCCCAATATATCGAGGCGCTAACTTTCCCGATCGACTGAAACGTACAACACCTTTCATAGGTGAAACACGAAAGAACACAAGATCTCCCACAGAAAATTCTAACTTCCTTCTCCGGTTATCGGCATAGGATTTTTATCTACTCTGGGCTTCTTTCATCCTATGTCGAATAAGTTCAATCTTTTCTGTGGAATCAAGAATAAAGTTTGGACCTAAAACCAGCTTCTCACCGGCCTTAAACCAACAAGAAGGAGATCGGCATGGCCTTCCATAGAGTGCATCGAAAGGTGCCATACCGATACTAGATTGGAAGCTATTATTATAGGAAAATTCGACAAGTGAAATATGATCTTCCCAACTTCTACCAAAATCAAGAACACATGCACGAAGAAGATCGTCAAGAGTTTGATTCACACGCTCGGTTTGTCCATCGGACTGAGGATGATAAGCGGTGCTAAAATTAAGCTTCGTTCCTAAAGCATTTTGAAGACTCTTCCAAAATCCACTAGTAAACAATGGATCATGATCACTAACAATAGAAGTAGGAACCCCATGTAATTTAACAATCTCTTTAACAAAGAGCTTGGCCAAAAGAGGAACGGTTCGGTTAGACCGAACGGGAATAAAATGGGCGGATTTAGTAAGTCTATCAATAATTACCCATAAGCTATCATGACCCGAACGAGAACGGGGAAGGCCATCTATAAAATCCATGGAAATTTGGTCCCACTTCCAAATTGGAATTTCTAAATGTTGCAATAACCCACCGGGCTTTTGATGTTCGGCCTCAACGAGTTGGCAAGTCATGCAACGCTTAGCGAAGTTAGCGATGTCAAGTTTCATTCCCTCCCAATAATAAAGTTGCTTCATATCCGCGTACATTTTACTACTACCGGGATGAATGGTAAATTTAGAATGATGGGAATCTTCTAAAATATCTTTACGAAGATCACTAATATTTGGCACGATAAGTCTACCAAATCTCCTAATGCCGCCACGAGAATCGATATCAAAGTCTTTCAAACCTTCAATATCAATTTTATCCTTAATATTTTGGCCAAGAAGAGCCAATTCGGGATCTAGCCTTTGAGCTTCAAGAATGCGGTCTAAAAGAGAAGGATGAGCCTCAAGGCTACATAAAACAAGAGATGAACATAAATCGGAAACACGGTCTCGAATTTCGCAAGTGGATAAAATCTCGAGATCGTTCCATTCGGATATCATCATGGAAACAACAGCTTGTTGTTTACGGCTAAGAGCATCGGCGACACGATTTCCCTTATCGGGAGTATAAAGAATATCAAGATCATATGGTGCAAGAAATTCGAGCCAACGCTGTTGACGCAAATTAAGCTCCTTTTGAGAGAATAAATACTTCAAGGATTTATGATCGGTATAAAGAACAAATTTCTCTCCTAAAAGATAATGACGCCAAATCCGAAGAGCAAAAATAATAGCCGTGAGTTCTAAATCATGTGTGGCATATCTAGTCTCGGCCGGTTTTAATTGCCTTGAAGCATAAGCAATAACACGTTATTTTTGCATAAGAACGGCACCCAAACCAACGCGACTAGCATCGTTATAAACAACGAAATCTTGATTCCCCACGGGTATAACAATAGGAGCATCAGAAAGAAGTTCTTTTAATTTCTGAAAAGAAGTTTCACATTTGTCCGACCAAATGTATTTTACACCTTTCTTCGTTAAGCTAGTGAGAGGTACGACAATCTTAGAAAAGTCTTTGACAAAACGGCGGTAATAACCCACCAATCAAAGGAAACTACGAATCTCCGTCACACTCTCCGGTCTCTTCCAATCTTGAATCGCTTCAATCTTTGAAGGATCCACGGAAATTCCGGATTCGGAAATAATATGACCGAGAAACTTCACACGAGATTGCCAAAAATGGCATTTAGAAAATTTTGCTTTCAGTTGATTACTCCTAAGAGTTTCCAACACAATCCAAGATGCTTCTCATGTTCCTCTCCGGTTTTTGAATACACAAGAATATCATCAATAAAGATGAGAACAAACCGGTCGAGGAAGTCCTTGAAAACTCTATTCATAAGGTCAACGAAATAAGCCGGGGCATTTGTTAGCCCAAATGGCATAACGAGCCATTCATAAGATCCATAACGAGTACGGAACGATGTCAAAGGAATGCTATCCTCTGCAATACGAAGCTCATGAAATCCAGTAGCTAAGTTTAATTGTCAAAAGACCTTAGCACCACTAAGCTGATCGAATAGATCATCAATCTGAGGTAAAGGATATTTATTTTTGATAGTAAGATCATTAAGCTTGCGGTAGTCAACGCAAAGCCTAAGTGTACCATCGGATTTCTTCACAAAAATAGCCGAAGCTCCCCAAGGCGAGGAACTAGAGCGAATAAACTGCTTCGTCTCTAATTCAGATAATTGTTTGCGCATCTCCTCATTTTCCTTATTGGACATACGATAAGGAGGACGAGTAATAGGTTGAGCTCCAGGGATAAGATTAATTCTGAACTCAATTGCTCGCTTAGGTGGTAATCCTAAAACGGGCTCAAATATGTCGGAAAATTCACGAACAACGTGAATAAGAGAATGATATCTTCCTCATCATCATTATCGTCATCATGAGGATTTAAAGAATATAAAGATGCAACCAAAGCAGAATCCGAATCTTTAAGAATAACAGAAACCTGATTAACAGATTGAGGATGTCGAAGATGAATAGTCCGCTCAGGACATAGGATACGAGCTTCATAACGGTTAAGCCAATCCATTCCCAAAATCATTCCAAAGCCTAAATAACGCATGACATGCAAATTGGCTAGGAAAGGAAAATCACACAAAATAATCTCGACATCTTTACACAATAAACTGATTGTTGCGGATCCACCAACCGGATTCGCAATTCTCAAAGAAGTCATTAAACACAAAACATCCAAAGAAAAAGTATCAACAAGTTCTTTTGATATAAAAGAATGGGACGCACCCGTATCAAAAAGAACTCGAATAGGATGATCACGAAATAAAATAATGCCATCCAGAATAGAATGAGAAATACCTTGACCACGAGATGTGTTGCCAGGGGCTTGAGCAACATTAAGCTTTCCCTCCTTCCTATTTTGAAGTTTGGGACATACATGCATAAAATGGTCCGGGCTTTTACAATAGCGACAAGTACGAGGCTTTGAAAACTTGTTCGCAAAATGGTCTCTGGAACCACAGTTAAAGCATTTCCCTTCAGTAGAGAAAAAGGTCTTTGCAGCAGGAGTTGCTTGCCTCCCTTTCTTATTGGGATAAGGACCTTTGAATTTGTTTGGCCTCTTCTTGTTGTTGAAGTTTGGTTTGAAACCCACCACATCAACATCATTCTCCCTATCCGCCTCTTCAAGATGAAGAGCGATATCTATGAGCTGGTCGAAAGAAACTTCTAACTTTAGAAGTAATGGCTTCTTGAGATTTTTGTTTAAGCCATAGACAAATCTCTGATTTTTCTTCAATGGGGTATTGATGTATTCAACCCCATATTTGGAAAGCGACTCGAAGGAGGCGACATAATCAGTCACGGAGGACTCACCTTGAACAAGGTCTATAAATCATCGAGCCAATGTCACTTTCTCAGCTTCCGGTACGAATTTTAACTCGAAGCGTTCCCGGAATTACTCCCAGGTGAGATCCGCTTCATTAACCTCAGAAACAAGAAGTTCGTACCAGTCCAATGCTCTTTCTTGTAGCATACTAGAAGCCACCTGAACTCGGTGAAGATCAATGAGGTTCATGCGAGAAAAGATTCGATCACATGTCCTTAACCAAGCCTGGACTTCAATAATAGTTTCGGAACCTTTGAATGGCTCCCCGCTCAGGTTGGTGTAATCATTGCACAAACGTGCAAACCCAGATTTAGGGTGAGTTGGTTCCGGATTAGAACCAGCTGCTTGAGCATTCGTGACAAGGTCAAGAAGTTGTTGGGTAGTCATAACACTCCATCTTGGGGAGTAGCACTAGATGGTCCAGCTCTGGGACAACCAGGTCTAACCATTTCTCTTCCTTTAGAAAGAAATAAAGAAGAAGAAAAAGGTTATTCACAAAATGAATATCAAGCAATCTTGATAGACAAAAAAAGGAATCATAAAAGAAAATAGGATAGGACGGTACGTAGACCCGAATAAAATCCTAAAGCATGACTCCTAATGATGGACTTAGGACGATGATCCTTGTTATAATATTCCATATTGTTCCGAAGTTTGGCTCTGATACCAAGCTGTGACGCCCCACCTCTATACCCACGCTAGCCAAGAACATTACGGTGAATGCTGTCAACTAGCACGGAGAATAAGGCTATTGAGGAGCGACCATCCGTGTAATTGCTTTGCGCGAGCATTGATATGTCAGATTGTATAACATGCATTTCTTCAAGAGTGAAATCCGACATACCGACACAAACTCAAAGCTACTACACAGTGGCTGTAATATCTTCAGAAACAAATATAGAAATAAACATAACATAATTCAGTCGCAGACAATTCATATCACAAAGGTGGAAATAGATATGAATACTACACTAGGAAGTGTACATCAGAGTAGTGGTCTAAAAAGATCCACAATATTACAAAAGAATAGTTACACGAACTACACAAAAGAATAAGTATACATTATGGAGCCTATTTCTCAAATGTATACAACAACAAAAACTACTATCTAGGTAGTTAACCAAAAGTCAAGGAGGTAATCCCGGATGTAAAGTCAAGCAGAAACACCTATAACATCTCGGTCTGACCCGAGTATTATTTAATAAGAAAATAATAAACGGGTCAGTCTAACTATAAATATCAGATGAAACGATATATAGCAAGAGATATGACTAAACACATAATAATCACAATGCCAAGCTGTGATATATATATAAGTAATTGAAAATCAACAAGAGATTTATCAATATCACAAAATCTACAAAAGAATCAAAGAAATGTCATATTCCTGATTTCGTTCATCAAACCACAAATATTGACGATTATATCAATGTCAATCACAAAAGTCAATGACACACAAATTCACCAATGCACAAATATTGATAAATCATACCAATAGAAATCACAAAAATAGGTGAAGAAGGAAATTCCAGAATTCGACACACGAAATCCAGAAATCACACAAAATAGGGGGGAGGCCTATCACACGAACGGGAGCATGAAAACTCACCAACATATGTATCACACGAACGAGATGCTATCTCATGGTAGCTAGCCATTAATTTTTGACACACGAACGGCCCGAAGACCATGGGGCGCTACCCCATCAATTTGAGTCGAAACTCCCCAAAACGGGGTTTAGTCTCCCTCGCAGACAAAGAGACATCGCACATTGCTAGTCTAAATCACAAAGATGATCGTCATGATCAACGAGAAGTGTCAATTACACTAAGCTAGTAAATATATGAGTTTAGCTTCATGTCCCATAACCACTTGCTTAACTTAAATATTTACGAACAAACTGTAGATCTCCACTAGAAAATTGTCACAAGAGTTTCAATCGAACAAGTCCAAGAATTAACCGACGAAGTAAACGCAAGAGTTTCATACCACTAGTTTTACTAAGCCGTTTAATTAGATTTCTCATACGAGTGAGGTAAAGGTTTGTATATACTAATAGATTAGAAGTCGATTTGAGGAAACGAGCTTTGTAATAAAATAGTGTTGAAATCATTTGAAGAAAGAGTTTTGATATTTACTATTAGTATAGAAAACCTTTATATTTTTGAAGTGACAAATCACAAAGAAGATTGTAGGAACAATCAATCACTAAAATTCACATTCGAAGACGTGAATAGAATCCAAAGAAACCGATAAAGAATCCATCGAAATGGAAATTCAAAAATCCCTAAAAATGAGTCATCAAAGTCATAATAAATGATAACAACAAATAGAATCATCACGAATCGATTTAAATTGGAATTCTCAAGCAAATAGGCAAATAGGCAAAAAGAGTGCATATTCAGACGTCTGAAATCAAGGATTCAGACGTCTGAATCTAGAAAATAAATATTTTCCAAAGACAGAATTCAGACGTCTGAATCCTTGAATTCAGACGTCTGAAATAGGCACTTTGTAGCCTATTTCCTTTCTGGTTCCAAATGAACCAATTCAGACGGCTGAAACCATATATTCAGACGTCTGGATCTGGGAATAGAAATCTTCCCAGAACAATATTCAGACGTCTGAATATTACGTTTCAGACGTCTGAATGAAGGGTTCAGGGCATTCCCTGAACCTAGGCCAAAAATGGCCAAACGAATATCGGAAACGATCGAACGAGCAAATGGCGATGACTAAGGAATTATGTCAAACGACAACCCAGCCTAAACGGCTCTTCGATACGCCTCAAATATCAATGTCCAAATATCCATAATAGGATTTTCATAAATTAGACCAAAACACCAAAAATTGGAATATACACCAAGTCAATCCAAATCAAAATCAATTGCACAAGAATAAGTGTTAGGAATTCATACCTAACAATCGAAGATAATTATAGACAAAGATGTGAGATAAAAATCTCACCTTTGAACCCAAACGATTGAAGAAGAAGCTATAGAATAATGACAATGACAACCACTCTTCAATTCCAACTCAACAAGCTTGAATATAAGCTAAAAAGAGAAACATTTCCTAAATTAGGTTTAGGAAATTTCTGACATTGATAAGAGATTGAGTTGGAGAAGAAGAAGAGAAGCTTACCAATGGGTTCTTCTATTAGTTAGGAGCTAGAACTTGATTTACAAAAGAAAACTAGGGCTTGAGTTTTAATTTCCCATCTCTCCCACCATTGATGCTTTAAAAACTGAAAAGAGGAGAAAGTGAGGGTGAATGGGGAAGAGTGGCTCAGATTTGAGTATAAGTTAAACATAGGGCTGAACCCAAACCCAAAGTGAAAAAGTAGCAAAAATCAACTTTCTCCAAACATATCAAAGCTTATACTCAAAAAGGTCGCAAATGGAATTTTAAACTCAATGGGAGTGGTCCCGAGTCCTAATTCGACCGTATGCAAAAAGTAGCTTTTCGGACTAAATTCCGAGTATTGATAAAATATTTAAATAAAATATTTAAATATAAAATTTCCAAATATGCTGGTTGTTACATTACAAATTGAGATATAAAGCTGATTTCTTTCAAATATTTTTCTGTTGGTGGCGGAGAATTTATTCTCTTAGCTTAACACCCTTCTCTGAGACGTACGAGCTCAGAGGTTATGTAGTTGATGGTTATCAGCGATATATTCCCAATTTGGTAATGTGACATGCTGAGTGTTGCTGTGAAATGATCATTGTTTGATCATTTGTGATATGATCGTTACTTTGATCATTTGTTGACCCAAAGCATGGATTTGTACCAAAGAGTGGCTTTGTGGATGAGACTTCGTCGGACCTCACACCCCGGAAATGGTCAAAACAGCAAGGATGCAGCAAGGTTATTAGGGGTAGCGCCCTTTAGTGTATGTCATTCCTTCTGGATAGAGGTGGTATCATCGTATGGAGCCCAGATACTTAATCTATGTTGTTGCTACAAACTTATTACTTTGTGGTTGTTGGAAATCGAGGATCTTCGGATGTAGATCGGTTACGATCGGGGGATGGCATATTCGTGTCAGTAGTTACCCAGTTAGGGGTAACCCGGCCTTGTGTTGGCAGAGATCCGGTTTGGTTCTCGGGACGTCATTCCAGAGGCGTTTCCATGTGGCAATGGGAAGTTCCTTGGCCTGACCATTTGTTGGAAATCCAAAGAAACAATACGATCTTGTACGGTTTTGGTTGTATAACCTGCCATGGAATGTGGCGGTAACCTGCTATTGAACATGGTAGCTATAGTAGGCATAAGTGCGGAATGCATATGCTGGCTAAGATTTATATCTTTACTTTCGAAATGATTTTTTCCTACACTATGCACTAGTAATAATATCAAATGTTTCTTTTTAATGCGTATCAAGCATCTTTGACTATCATAAGGAGAAATCTCCTCCGATTCTGGGTTTGCATTGTGTGTGTGTGCGGGAGGCCTTATGTAGTCTCATTTTTAAAAGCATTGCGAATCTATTTTAAAATTTTCCTATTCTTTGTTTTAAAGATAAACTGTTTTGAGTTCTCACACCAGTCACATGACTGACTCGGAGTTTATTGTTTTCCTTCCTAAACTCTGGGTGCCCACCAATTTCCACACGGGCAGTCAAGAGTTAAGGTTATCAGGATATTCTGGAATTCAGGAGTTGCTGGAGGAATGATGGATGACATGGCGTATCATTTAGTATATAGTATTTCTTTTCCGCTGTTTGTTGTTGTTTGATAGTTGTACGCTCTGATGATATAATGTAATGTAATGTGATGTAATGTAATAACTGATATAGTTCTTTGTTTAAAGATTATTCATTTATCTATTATATGTTGTTCCGCTGCGATTGTGAGATTCTGATATTGTTCTGTTGTTTTCTTTCTATTCTGTTCTATTTTTCTCGCTTCTTTTTTTTAAAACCCTAAGTGTTCGGTTTTCCGGCATTCGATTTCTCGGCAGTTGATACAGTGAACGTATTGATGTCGGTTTTCGGAAGTCGAAGAATCGGGTCCTTACAATGTGGTATCAGAGCATATGGTTAAGCGACAACCATGGCTCTGTTGGGTATTACTCATTCGAGATAGAGTCAGTAGTACTCTAGAATGAGTTTGAGTGTAATAATAGCTATGAGTGCGTATTTGTTAGTGAATATAAAAATTGTTTTATATTGTGATGATTGGTTTGTTGAGTGGTATACGGATTCTGGTTAATACGAGTAATTAACGTTGTTGATAGGGATCTCTAAACACTTGTACAGAACAATTCGACACGATATTGTTTTAAATTGGGTAAATGAAATAATTTTACCTTGATTATGTTTATATATAAAGGAATAATTTTTCAGAATTATTAAAGTGTATATAAGTTGATTGTTTGGTTGTTGAAAATGTAAGAATATATATAAGTTAATAAAAAGTAGTTTGAATAATCTAAATAAAAACAATTGTAAAAGAATAATTGTATAAGTAAAAGAATTATAAGAATTGAATTATAATTAAAGTGATTTACAATTGTGAAATAAACTTATATATATAAGAAGTGAAACTATATGAATATATTTATGAATATGAGTTGTAAATAAAAATGAATTTAAAAGTTAAATAAAATTTACTTTAGAATTGGGAATCTGAATTGAATTTATAAGTGGGAATTTAAGTTAAGTAAAGCCAAATAATGTTTAAATGGAATATAACTTAAGAGATGTTGAATGATGTTGATTTTGGGTATCAAAGTAAATTAATAAAGTTAAGTAATAAATGTGAACTTGAGTTATGTAATGAAATTCAACCTTTGTCATTGAATTGAATGAATGAATTGAATGTAAATCAATTAAATGTAAATAATTGATATGAAATAATGAATGTAAGTGTTAATTCATTAAAATCTAATGTTATTGAAAAAGATGAATAATTGAATGAAACTCAATTTAATTAAACCAATTGAAAGTAAAGGTGTTAAACCAAATTAAATGAATATAAGCAAAGGAATTTGGTTGTTATATGATAATTAGTGGATTGTATAAAAACCCATATGCAATTGAGTTAATGAGATTGAAAGCTAAAGTAATTGAAATCAAATTGGAATTTAAGTGAATCTTAAATAGAATTGAATTTGATTTGGAAGTGAACCAACTTGAATATGAATTAGTGAATATAAACTAATTGAAAATGAATTTTAGTAAAAACATCCACTGTTAATGAATCAAATGTGATTAAATTGAAAACCCATTTCATTGAATATTAATGAGAATATGAATGAATATTTATTGGTTATGAATGCTAATTGGTTGATGGTTGAATATATTGCTTTTATTGCATTTGCTATGTTGGCATATATAGTTATTATGTTGCTATATGTTGTATATCGATACTATTGTCTATATACAAGTTTCTCATTGTTTGTTGAGTGTTTAGTAGGTGCGGATAGCGTTTGCTTCACATTTGGAGCTCGCTTTCGCGCTATATTAGCCGTATATGCTCGCTAATAAAATATAAGGTACATATCTCGGATTAAATATCGTACTTTTACACTTTTTTCCCTGCGGGATGCCTCATCACTTAATGAGATGTATATTTGTGATATATATACTGTCTTTTTTTTCGGATCGAGCCGCGCAAAGGAGACTTGGCGAATTTTTCCGAAAATTTAACGCGTTAGAATATTTTTGAGAAAAATTGGAAAATTTTGAAAACTATAACTTTGATTTGGAGTTGAAAGTTAAACGATAGTAGTTGTTTTTAAAAAGATAACTAAGTATGATTTGAAAACTTAGTAAAGATTTTGTAAGAAGTTTAACTATGGATTTTTGGAAAAGTTAATAGATTCTGTAACTTTTCTTACTTGGTAATTTCGAGGACGAAATTCTTTTAAGGGGGTAAGATTGTAACGACCTAGAATTTCTGTCAATTAAAATTTGTATATTTAATTAATTTTAAATATTAATAAGTGAAATTTAATAGTCGAATAAATTTTATTTCGAATAATTGGATTTAATTGGAAAATTAAATCGTAATTTAGTATGTGAAAATACAGAAATAATTATAATTTGGGTTAAATATGATTGAAAATGATTTGTAAAATTTTATTTTATCATATTGGAGTTAGAATGATGCTATAGAACTTTTAAAATTGAATTAAAAGTTAATTTGTGAAAATTGAATATTTTAATATTTAATCGACTAGTGAAATTAGCCCTTTTTCGAACAGTCTCAGAATTGGACGAAACAAGTACCATCGGATCCGTAATAGTTTGTTATTATCGGATTTCAATTTTCGTAGTAATTGGAGTTTTCGTTTGACCGTGGCAGCTCGTAACGCATCAAAATAGTTTTAATATTAATTTGGCGAGTTAAAATAGCCATTTTTCAAACAGTCTCGGATCTCAACGAAACCAGTTTCATCGGATCCGTAATGTGATATTATTGTATGTTTCAAATTTTATGTCAATCGGGTTTACCGTTTGTCCGGGGCAAGCTAAAACGCCTAGAAATTATTTTAAATCGATTTAATTTAAAATTGAACGTTTATTTCCATAACTCGCACAGATGATTGAATTAGCTCCCGAAACACATTCCATTGTGTTCGGAACGCGGGGTAAACCTTAGAAACGCCAACCGGTACGCTTCGTTTGGAGTTCGGAAAATCCGAGATGAATAGTGTCGCGTATTTTTTCTATAAAAGCCCCCAAATATTTCATTTTGCAAAATTCTAAAAACCCTAACCCTAATCTCAAGCCAGCCGCCGTTCTAAATAAACCAATGGCCGAAATTTCCTTTCCTTCCCCTCTAATCCGTTAATCCTTATCAAAAACTTTCAACTAACAAATTAAAGAGCATAGTGAGTTCTATAAATCCAATGGCTACGATGTGATATGCAGTAGAGAATTGATGGGAATTTGCGTTCAAAGTCGCGCATTTGCGCACGGTTTTCAGAGAAGAAGGGGGGGCCGAGCTTCGTGCTCTTTTGGCCGAACATGGAGTAGGGCGAGGGCTTCGACGTGAAGCTCGTTGATCGTGGTGGAAGTGCTTGTAGAAGTTGCGTGATTTAGGGTTTCCATGTGAGCAATGGGTTGCGTACATGATTTTAGCCTGGAAGTAACATGGGAGAAGAAACATGAAGTAGCGGCCAGGATCTGATGGTGAGAGATTGAAGGGCCGAGATCTGTTTAGGTTGAAAATATAAAATTATGTTGTAAATTTATATAAAAAATTCATGTAACTTTAAATATGCATATCTTTTTCATACGAGGTCGAAAACGCACGAAACAAGTTGCATTGGGTTCGTATGGACGAGCACTACGCTATGAAATTGGATTGGAGTTGTTTGGCGCTAGCGAAAATTTTGGGTAAAATTAAACGTTCGTTTAATTTTATTCGAAATAAAAGCTGAAAACGAAATTGAAATCAAGGTGAGAACTTCTCACTCAATCGAATCGGTTTCGATTTTAATTTTAAATAGTTAGATTTAAAATGCTTGAATGTATGTTTGAATGATGATTTTTATCTATCGATTGTTAAAATATACATTACACGCCGTTAGTAAGCCATTCCGAATATGTGATACGTCGTTATGAATTGCATTTGAAGACCGGTGTTGAAGACCGGATATTTTTACAAGCGAAAGCACAACTCGCCGAATGTCTTTGCATCGACTGGTCCCCGGTATAGAGACTCCATATGTGATGAGAAGTCCGGACGTGATTAGTGAATATCCGGATCGCAAGGACTTCTTTGTAAGTGCCTTCGGTTCTGTTTGATCCCGGAACAGACTTGTATGGATAGTATGTCTGACATTATATTTTGAGATATAAAGCTGATTTCTTTCAAACATATTTCTGTTGGTGGCGGAGAATTTATTCTCTTAGCTTAACACCCTTCTATGAGACGTACGAGCTCATAGGTTATGTAGTTGATGGTTATCAGCGATATATTCCCAATTTGGTAATGTGACATGCTGAGTGTTATTGTGAAATGATCATTTGTTTGATCATTTATCTTTGTGATCATTACTTTGATAATTTGTTGACCCAAAGCATGGCTTTGTACCAAAGTGTGGCTTTGTGGACGAGACTTCGTCGGACCTCACACCCCGAAAATGGTCAAAACAGGAAGGATGCAGCAAGGTTATTAGGGGTAGCGCCCTTTAGTGTATTTCATTCCTTCTGGATAGAGGTGGTATCATGGAATGGAGCCCAGATACTTATCCTATGTTGTTGCTGCAAACTTATTACTTTGTGGGTGTTGGAAATCGAGGATCCTCGGATGTAGATCAGTTACGATCGGGGGATGGCATATTCGTGTCAGTAGTTACCCAGTTAGGGGTAACCCGGCCTTGTGTTGGCAGAGATCCGGTTTGGTTCTTGGGACGTCATTCCAGATGCGTTTCCATGTCGCAATGGGAAGTTCCTTGGCCTAACCATTTGTTGAAAATCCAAAGAAACAATACGATCTTGTATGGTTTTAGTTGTATAACCTGCCATGGAATGTGGCAGTAACCTGCTATTGAACATGGTAGCTATAGTAGGCATAAGTGCGGAATGCCTATGCTGGCTAAGATTTATATCTTTACTTTCGAAATGATTTTTTCCTACACTATGCACTAGTAATAATATCAAATTATTCTTTTTAATGCGTATCAAGCATCTTTGACTATCATAAAGAGAAATCTCCTCTGATTCTGCGTTTGCATTGTGTGTGTGTGTGGGAGGCCTTATGGTAGTCTCATTTTTAAAAGCATTGCGAATCTATTTTAAAATTTTCCTATTCTTTGTTTTAAAGATAAACTGTTTTGAGTTCTCACACCAGTCACATGACTGAATCGGAGTTTATTGTTTTCCTTCCTAAACTCTGGGTGCCCACCAATTTCCACACGGGCAGTCAAGAGTTAAGGTTTATCAGGATATTCTGGAATTCAGGAGTTGCTGGAGGCAGGATGGATGGCATGGCGTATCATTTAGTATATAGTATTTCTTTTCGGCTGTTTGTTGTTGTTTGATAGTTGTACACTCTGATGATATAATGTAATGTAATGTGATGTAATGTAATAACTGATATAGTTCTTTGTTTAAAGATTATTCATTTACCTATTACATGTTGTTCCGCTGCGATTGTGAGATTCTGATATTGTTCTGTTCATTTCTTTCTATTCTGTTCTATTTTTCTCTCTTTTTCTATTTTTTTTAAAACCCTAAGTGTTCGGTTTTTAGGCATTCGATTTCTCGGCAGTTGATACAGTGATCGTATTGATGTCGGTTTTTGAAAGTCGAAGAATCGGGTCCTTACAATGTGTTCACTCACTATCTACCTAGGAACCCAAAATCTAGGATCTGATACCAAATGTAACAACCCGAATTCTAGTAGGGCCGTATTTTTCGTAAAACTACTAAAGCCCAAGCCGATTGAAACCCGCGTTCGAAATCTGGTATCCTGCAAATAGGCAAAGAAAAATATATCAGAGCTCAATTAAATATCTCACAGCGGAATTGACTAAAATATAATAGTAAGTAAATACTTACCAATATAATAAAACTTTCTAAAGAAGTGTCTTAAAGCTGAGAAGTCTCTGCATCTACCTAACTTGTAGGATGTTATGAGAAGAGGGTCAGAACTAAATCCCTGGTGAATGGATAAATTATATTCTTCTAGACTTAATTCTACATTTATCGTTTTATTTTCATTTACTCTTATATTAGGTTCATTAGGTTACATTACTATCGCCTCTGTTCATGAACTGTATCCATTTACTCCATAGTAGATTAAAACCTAATAACAAATATACACATATATGAAGTTGTATTTCCAATGACCATATTGGTCCTAGGTCCACCCATTTTACCATTCGTATCCTCCTCGAAAAGGGCTCCATCATCTTGCTTCGAGAGCATTTCGTAACTACATCTATAAAGGACTGCTTCGTAAGGCCAACTACAGAGATAGTCCATCGTCTTGCTCCGTAGCATTCCATAGCTACATCTGTAAATGACAGCTTCATAAGGCCTACAATACAGATGCTCCACTACTTACTATGAAAACGTAAATCGCGTCCAAACTAGTTTGTACCAGTGCTCGGACATCCACAATTTACCACCCAGTGCGTACATTGAGGACTACGTAATCATTATGTCCACTATCTGAATCTCGTCAACAAGGTCTACCATGTACGGAATTCGGTTGGAGATTTTCTTTATCTTTAAAGGACTGCTTCGTTATGCCTACAATACAGATATTCTAGTTGGTCTGTCTCTTTTTCATCGTGGCGCCCCACGCAGCCACCCCTCAACTAACCGAAAGACTTCTAAAGAGTTAAATGATGGTGCCCTACTACAAACAATCTAACACCCAAATGGCGGTGCCGCTCATCCAATGTCTCGATAATGAAAGAATCATCGGCTTGATGGTTTAACTCTAGTCTTTCCCAAAATCGCTCTTGGTCTTGTTGTTGGCCGATATCCGCATGCGATATCCTTAAACTTACTTGCAAGTACTGGACATACGAATAACCTAATTCGAACATCAAGCCCTTTTGACTGCCTACAAAGGTCTGCTTCGTCCAGCCTACAATACAAATGCAGTCAAGGCATACTCTCTTGATGGAACACCTACAGACCTGCCTCGGGAGATGCAGCTTCGTTAGGCCTACCCAGAGGGCTATCCCAGAGTATCCTCACGTCCTGTTGAAATCTCGTACTTCCTTCTAGCCCAAAATAACTAAATTGGATGTGCTTCTCCTATGTTAAATCTATGATGAATTGCTTTGTTAGGCTCTACATCCTTTGGGCTAATCCAAACACATCTCACTCTTTTATTAGACCCTAAGTCTAATCTTTAAAAATGCATTTAGTTTAGTTTTCTTATTCTGCTGGCTACTTATTTACCCTAATTAGCCTATTCTTGTCCTCATCTCACTCTATTTTGAGATTTTCATTTATTTAATAGGGAATGTTGTTGATATGAGCCACATTCATTATCTTGCTTATTTAACTTAATATAAATTTTAAGTTCATTAAAATAAGCCTCTTTTATCATTCGTGCTTTATTTTTTTTTTTTTGACTTAATATAAATTATTTAAATAAGCTTCTACCATTGCTCATTAATTTATTCAAAGTCTCAAAATAAGCTTTTCCGTTCTTATTATTTAATTATAACCTATGTTATAATTCTAACTGTAATTGTCATTTTTTCTTCTTTTGTAGTCAGTGCATAATTCCCACATTTATTTTCTATTCTAATCTGCTTTTTTTATTATGATATAGATTTCTCAATTATTCTCTTATATTATATAATTCATTTATCATACTAACTATCTTCTTAAATAGTCTGCGTGGTGAATGCAAACCTAGGTTCATTATCGTTTACAACTTCAAGTTTTTATCTAATAATTTACTTGATTCATGTCATAATTTGCTTCATTATCTTCTATTCTAGGAAGTAATTCTATTTTATTTGGTTGGTTATGAAAACTATACTAAAAATCCATTTCCATATTTCAATATCAAATAAGGCTAAAACCAATAATTTGTAACTGCATGGTATTTATTTTATTATTTTGGGCTAGGGTAAAACGCAGTGGTTTCTCTATTTTACACTAGTTTCCTTTTTTTCGCAGCCACATTCATCTTTACCTTTTAAATATTAAATTACAGAAATGTATCCTATTTTATAAACCAACCAATTAACCTTTTAGTTACTCGCAAAGGTAGTTATTAGATCAATTAACTTTTCTCATTTTAACGTAATTTATTATAGTAATTTCATTCCTCAAACTTTTATTACTTTACATCTTATTTCCTTCATTTCAATATTCTTAATTATTTAATCCGTATTCACGTTTAATTTTTTCTTATCCATATGCGAAGAAAGAGAAGAAAATAGAAGAAGAATGACGCTTGCATGGAAATCAAAAACGTGGAAATAGATGTGAATAAATACTAATGCTGTAAATAAACCGTAAATTCCTTATAGTTCAACATAACTTAATTAGTAGGATTAATTATTGAATAAAATTATCTAAATGGGAATTTAACGATAATATATCTTAAACTTAAAATATATATAAATAAATCTACTCACCTTGCTAGCTTTCCAAATCTCCATATTTTTATTTCAGATCTGTCCCCAACATCTATATTCATCTCCCTTATAATCCCTATCTGGAATTACAAACGATATATTTATAGATCTATAACATTTGAAAGAGAAATGAAAGAGATTTGGACTAGAAATAGCAAATAAAACTAAGATCTGGGGTTTACCTTTGAGATAGCCTTTTGATTTGAACCAATTCCTAATTCCCTAATTAATTCTATTCTCTTTAAATTTAGATCCAAATTCATGTGAATTTGTAACATCCCGGAATTTTTAACAATATCAATTAAATAATCTGTATTAAAATAAATTTGATATTGGTATTTTTGTTAATAATAATTCAAATTGATTTGATAATCTTCTTCAATAATTATTTAATTGGTTATTTTATCTTTTAAAAATAATAAATTGGTTTCTATTTATAATATAAATATATAGTTCATGTTGTAAATGGATTAGCTTTGTTTTAATTTTAATAAATAAAGCATATTTTTCTAATTCTAATATTTTAGTAATTTGGAAAAATATTTTTATTTAATATAAAGCTTTTCAAAAGTTATTAAATAAATAATCTTGGTTTAAATTTAATAAATGAATCTTGATTTAAAATTCTAATATATACATTAATAATTTGGAAATTTTGGTTTAATTTAATATTAAGTTATCAAAGCTATGTAATGAATAAGTATATGATTTTAAAATTGATAAGATGGAAGTTTAGATGATTAAAATGTTTTTGGCTTGAGTTTTAAAATTAATTGAATTAACAAAAAGTTTTATAGCTTAATGAGTAGGTAATTTATTAATAAAAAAATGATTTCTTTTATAATTATTTTAATTTAATGATGAGTCATTTCTAAACAATATTAATAGTGTATTGTCTTTATAAATAGACTTTGAATAAAAATAGAAATTGTTATTTAAAAATTAATTTATATTCATAACTTGATTTGTAAATATTAGATTTTGAATTTAATTTAAATTTAAAATCCAAAGTATAGGTTTTTAATTGTTTTAAATTTTATATGCATAAGTTTTATTTATAAACATGATTTGTTTTTATTGCTTTTATGAATTTATATACATATTTAATATTAACTAACAAATTAATTAGGCATATATACATATTAACTTATAAATTAAATACTAATTACTCTAAATAGGACAAGTGTTAATTTCTTAAAATCTCATTAAACAAGTGTTATAAGATAAAACATTTAAGTTGACAAATGTTAAAAATTTATACAAGTGGCCTCTTTTGAAATCAATTTTTCTTTTATTTAATAAAATCTGAAAATACACTTATATAAGCCTACATCTTCATCTCTTTCTTCTTTTTATCATCTCAATTCAAAAGACAAAGAAAAGCTTCAACTTCAGCTCAAATGCAGATCTGAAAACATGAAACCCAAATTCAAGTTTTTTTTCAAAAATCTATAAGTTCATGATCAAATGCAGATCTACAAATCTGCAATTACATGCATCTTCAAAAGAACCAAAATCACTTTCCTATTCCAAAACCCTGTAAACACTCTTCAAAACAAAACCAAACTCAGAAATCATGTTCAATACCGCATCAAAACTCCTCATATCAAAAGCAAGTTTGCATCATTTTTTCTTTCTGTAATCTGGAAATTTTTCTACAAACAAACCTGCCTTCATTAATTTTTCAACTTGAGTATCAAAAGGAAGTCTGCAACCCAAGTTTTAAAATTCAAAAACAAGTTGAAATCTGGAAATCAAGTCTTCCTGCAATTGTCTTCAGCAAAGTTTCAAAGACATTTTTATATGGGAGTCATGAAAATAGTTTTACAATCTGCAAATTCAAAAAAAAAAAAAGCATTTCAAACAGAGGCTCGGTTATCTTTTAAAAACAGTGAGTAACCTTTCAAAAAAATTTAAATCTTAATTTTGGTTGCACGATTTTATGTTGAGATGAATAAGCATAGCATGTTATTATAAGTAAACATCCGATGTAAGTATTATATGTGGGCATGATGTAATTCTCTGTTCTGTTCTGTTTCCCCAGCAAAACTGTGATTCAAATACTTATCTTTTAATTTAGTTTCTGATATAAGGAAATTTATAAGGTAAAGTTGTTTGGTTATCTTGAGTTAATACTTAAAATTTTAAGTAAGTTAAAAAAAATAGTTATTGTCTCTGGAAACTTATAATAATCAGCGCATGTTGATTTTTAATCAAAATCCAAACATGTTAAATTTGTAATTCAGTATCATAAAAGAAATACATAATCAAAAATATGATTTTTAATACAAGAATTAAGGTTTTTAGATTGGGATTTAAAGAGCAGTTGGGTTTTGACTGGAAATGGGTTTAATTGAATTTGCTGGTGATTTATGGATAGTGGGGCTTGGGGTTCTTCCAGGTGATGGAAGAGGGGTAGGAGAAGCTAGGAAAAATACTAATTGGTGATGTAATTCATCAGAGTAGTTGCGGTAGGGAAATTTTCTTTGGAACCCTATGGTTTGAAGAATCGAACATTTCGGCTAGAAGGACAGATCGAGTGTTATGATCTTTTGGGAGTTGTTAGATGGGGCGTAGTCGAAGACGATGTCGGAGTTGCAGATCGTCTAGTGGTCGGAATATGGTCAGCGGCGTGTTGACAGGTTTTAGGGGAGTTCATGTTGATGGGTTCCAGGTTTATATTTGAACTCGAATTCAGTTTCAGGTTGAGCTAAATTAATCTGGTGATCAGGCTAGGGGTTTGGATGATGTTTGGGTTGGGGGAAGATCATCATTGATGATCAAAGATGATCATCGGCACAGTGCACATGCATGGTGCATAGTTAAATGTTGAAGCTGTTTTGGTATTTGGGTGTTCGAGTTATTGTTGGGTTTGACTCGAAGAGCTTTGATGGTTTACCCGAAATATTGAGAGATTTGACTCGAAGCAAACAAGATTTGCCTCGGGTTGATTTTTGATTTCAGGTTTTTCAGAAACCTGTGATATCAGGTTTAAATTTAAAAAAAAACAAAAGTTTTTTTTTATGTAAAGCAATAATTTGAACTGAGTTTAAATTCCAGTTTGAAATCTAGAATTCAGGTTAAAATTTAAATCTCAGTTTTAAATAATGTCAAGTTTTAAATTTGAATTGAATTAACTACTTTAAAAGGAATGAGTAGTTTGTATTTTAAAATGAGGTTTTAAATTGTAAATAGGTATTTAAAACTAAAGATTTATCTGGAATCAAAATTTAATATGCATTTAAATTTTGAAATAAAAAGAAGTTTTCAAATTTTAAATATTAAAGTGAATTTTAACTATGATTTGAATTTAAACACAAACTGGGTTTTAAACTACTTTTTGATCATCTTTATGAAATGAATTCTACTTTAACATGTGAATTAAAGGTTTTGAATTTCATTTAAGCTTGTTTAAAGTCAATTTGCATTCATTTCTAAATCTTAATTTTAAATGAAATTTGAAGAAAAGTTTAAAGTGGATTGTTTTCAAATGTATTTGTTAATGATAAATTAATCATAATTAAGAAATGTTTTATCTTAAAATTTAATTAATATTAATGTTTTGAAATTAATTTAATTAATAAGGTAATTAAGAAATAATTAGATTAAATTAATCAATTGATTAGGGATTAATAAATATTTAATTAAGGCTAATCAAATTGTAATTAAAGACCATTAATTAGATTTTTAAATGAATAATTAAAGAATTATTAATTAAGTAATTAAGTTATACTCATGGTTATTTAATTAGATAATTAAAGATAAATTAAGTTATAGTTAATACTTAATTAATTAATTAATTAGACTTTAATTAATGTGTAATTAAAGATAAATTTAATTGTAATTAACAATGGTTAATCTAAGTTAATTACTTAATGAAATAATTAGAGAATGGTCAATGAAGGTCATTAACCAGGATTATTTAATAATTAATTAATGTGGTTAATTTTTAATAATTAATTAGATTAATTAATTTAACAATAATCATTTGTGAATTGTTTAAGTGCAATTACTTAACGAAGTAATTAAGAAATTAATTACTTAATGTAATTAATTTAGTTTAATGTGATTGTTTAATTTAATTAATTAAGTTTAATTTATTTTAAACACTTGAGGTTTTAATGGTAATTACTTAATGTCATTAATGGATTGGAAATTACTTAGTGAAGTAATTAATTAGGAATTATAGGATGTAATTAATGGAAGATGTAATTAATGGAAGATGTTTTTAAGCATGGAAGTAATTCAGAATATAATTACTTAGTAATTAATCAAGGGATTAATTAAGAAATTATTAAGGAAAAATTAATTTGTTTTAATAAGGTAATTAAAGTAGTTAATTACTGAATAGGGTTAATCAGAGGGGATTAATAATTATGGATTAATTACTTAAGGTAATTAATTTAAGAGGATAATTAATTAAATATAATTAAGAATCATTAATTAATACAATTAATGATGTAATTTAAGTTGATTAATTATGTTTAATTAATCAATGATAAGTAAATAAAGGTAATTAATTAATGTAATTATTTAAGGATTACTATAATTATAGTTAATTAATTAATTGAAGTAATTAAATGTTAATTATTGTTTTTGGTTAAGAATAATTAATTTTTGAAATTAATTAAGGATAATTACATGAATGTAATTAAGGATAATTAATCAAGGGTGATTAATTAAGGTGATTATTTTGAATGATTAATTAATTGATTGTAATCAATTAAATGGTTGAATAAGCAAGATTTATATTGATGAAGTAATTAATTTAATTTAATTTAAATTAATTAAAGATGAAGTAATTAATTTAATTTACTTTAAATTAATTAGAGATAAAAGTAGTTAATTTAATTTATTTTAAATTAATTATATTGTGATTGAGTAAATCTTTGCTTATGTATGAATGGGTGATATTGATTGCCTTGAATGGATGTAATCTCAGAAATGAGATAAGTAATGTTGTGTGGTATGAATGCTTTAGTTGCATTGTGATGATAATATAGATTATCTATTGTGATGATGATATGGATTACCTGTTTTGATGATGATATGGATCATCTGTTTGTTATGATAATGTTGATTATCAATTGTGATTTGTGAGTTATCTATCTATGTGTATATAGATAAATGAATTGTTTAACCTTAAACAACTTGGACCTAAAAGACACGTTTTGAATTTCGATGAGATCGGGATCGGGTTTCCATATTTGGATATCCGAAAACCACATCGATCCAATGTAACGGTAGGTCGTGAATCTCAAGTGAAGATGAAGATTCAGTGTGCAAGGGTTATCGTCGTTAACTCTGAGGGTGATTCCAAAATGAGTGTAACGAGATAATGCCTTCGGTTTCGTTCGAACCCAGAACGAACTTGTATGGATTGAATGCTTTCAGAACATCGTCGGGTGGACAATGAGCATTCTAAGTGATGTGTTCACTAAAGGTAATCGTAGCCTCAAGCCTCATCAACCAGGAATGGCTAAAACAGGGGAGGTGCAGCAAGGCTAAGCGGGTCAACCCCAAGTAGGACGAGATTTTCCCCTGTCGAGAGGCCCCTTTTATTTCGGATGTGTGGACGGTTGTGAGCTCCAACTGTCGGGGTTGTCTTGTTCAGGACTGTCCAGTAAGGGATGCTTCCGGCTTTGTGTTGCAGGGGATTGGAGTGATCCTCGGTACGCTGATCTAGGTACCTCGGTAGCCCTGCCATTGTATGGAATCCAGAATCCAATAAGTTCCATCGGATTTGATTGTATTACCCACTTTTGTGGCTAATAGTTGGAATTTAGTAAATGTAACAATTTTGGCTATTTCATATTTATTTGAAAACCCTAGACCTATTATAATATCACTGAATTTCCTATCAAATGTTTTGGTTAGCATAAGGTAAAAACTTTTCCATGTTTATGTGTGGAAAGTCTTACGTGATACCTTTCTTTCCAAAAGGTTTTTGAAAATTAAGCAACCTTAACCTGTTACTCACACCAGACCCATGTCTGACTCGTAGTTTATCTTCTGTTTTCTTAAACTCTTGGGTACTTAAATTTTTACGAGTAGCCAAGGGATTCAGGTTAGCTTTGACGAATTGTGGAAGAGCAATGGAGAAGGAAGCTTCTGCGTATAGATATATAGAATTTTGCTGTGTTGATTTTCCTGAGTAGTTTCTTGTATTGTATTGAGTTGTATATCTAGACAGGTGTTTATAACTGTCTAATATGTGTTGTACTATCTGTGTAACTCTGATATTGGTTGTAAACTATGTAATATTTATGTTATTAATATAATTTATTCGTTCCGCTGTTTAGATTCTGATGTTGTTTCTTCTTCTCTTCTTTCTTTTCTCTTTTCTATCCCTTTATTTCTTCAAGATGATGTGATTTTCTGTGGTGAGAAAGTTGGGTTGTCTCATTTGATATCAGAGCGTTAGGTTGAGTGAATACCTAGGCTTTGGAGTGGTGTCTATCTTGAGAGAGCGTATTTGTAATTTTAAATATATATATAAATATATTTATTTCTACCTATCTGTTGGGTTACCTGTTCGGGTTTTCCAATATAAGTTATAAAGATAGATGGGTTAGTGGTGTGTGTAACACGACTACCATTGGTTGAAGTTTGAATGTTTGAGGTTGGAAGTGTATCTGTCGAGACTGTAGACCTAATACCGTCTTGAGTGAATTTTGCTTTGATGAAGGATTTCATCGATCTCTTAAGGAAACCTGTTAAGGTTCGGAATCCATTTTTGGAGTTTGGATGAGTAGAGCTTGGATCTGTTGGCTAGGCAGAAGTGAGTGATGGTATCTTGATACCTCGGGAAGTAGTAGCTGCGAGATGAGATGCAGTGACTATGGATGTCTCCAAAGATGTTTTCTTTGGAACAAGTTTAAGGAAGTGAGTCAGCTTCGGTGTCGTGGCTGTGTTCAGCTGGTGTTTCTGTTTGGTTTGAAGTCCAAGTTTCTCGAAGAGCTTTGGAATAGGAATTCTTTGGCATCTGTGGCAGCAGTGCAACTCAGAGTGTTATGTGTCGGCAGGAAGTCTTCTGGCTTAGCAATTTTCTGGAAGTGGAGTTCAGAAGCAGTAGAGTGGACCCATTTCTTCGATGGATTGGTTAGTTAAAGAGTAAGCTGTTCTATATGGTAAAAGGAGAACAGTTTTCCTTGGATTTGGTTTGGATTGATCGAAAAAGTGACTTGCGATTGTTTGAGTGTTCTCTTGAGTTATTGGAGTTTTTCTGGATGTCTTCAGAGAGGTCGGAGTTTTGTCCGCATCTGGAGATTGAGTTTCCTTATCGACTAGAATTCCAAGAGTGCTACCGGTGGCTCGGCTTAGTAGAAGGATGGTTCCAAGAGATTGAGTTGTTGTAGCAGCTCAGGGTTTTGGATAAATTTATGAATTCTCTTTATGGATCTGATTAACCATATTTTTGGGTTGTGTTGTCTAATCGTGCTCGTGTTCTTCTTAAGCATTCTCTTCTACTTCGGATCAGAGTTGTGCAGCGAAAGCAGTTTGGGAGTGCATCTGCTTTTCTTTTCTGGACAGGAGAAGTGAGTTTAGTCTTCTGATATTTGAGGAGTAGAGTTTGTGTTTCTTGATTCTGGTTGATCTTGAGGAGATCATTTTGCTGAGTTGATTGGCCTAGTTTGTTTCTAGAGACATCAGCGAAGGTTTAGCTGATCAGGAAGGGTGTAGGCAGCCCAGGATCGTCCGAAGAGTTTTGCGGATTAGAGACGAAGGAATTTGGATTCTAAAGTCGAAGATTTGATCTTGGATAAGTTTTCTCCGATCAAAAAGGAGCTATAAGATTGGGTAAGGCTGGGAAGCTAGCTCTGAAGTGTTTTGGATCTTTTCTGTAAGAATAAATGATTGATCTATAGGATTGAATTGCCAGTTTGGATAACTAGGATTCGATGAGTTTCACGTATCTCTGAGGGAGTACGTGTATGATGTATCTCTGGTTGTGGAACCAGCAGTTTGGGAGTTTTGGTTGTTGAGTCGGACTCGTCTGTAGTCTGATATCCTGTCTAGTGTTGAAGATATAGATGAATAGGAACTCTGTAGCTTAGTAGTATTGATTGTTTGGATTCTCCAGAGCGAGTATCCCAGTATTTACACTTGGAGAAACTCGAGGAAATTTTATCCAGAATTTTGTCTGGATAATTAAATTTGTTTGATTGGTTGAATTGGTTGCTATGGTTGTTAGCATATGTTTGATATATGCTTGTGTTTTAAAATTAAAATATTTAATGAGGTTATTAAATTACCTTTGTTTTAAATTTCGAGGACGAAATTCTTTTAAGGGGGGAGGATTGTAACATCCCAGAATTTTTAACAATATCAATTTGATAATCTGTATTAAAATAAAATTGATATTGATATTTTTGTTAATAATAATTCAAATTGATTTAATAATCTTCTTCAATAAATATTTAATTGGTCGTTTTATCTTTTAAAAATAATAAATTGGTTTCTATTTATTATATAAATATATAATTCATGTTGTAAATAGATTAGCTTGGTTTAAATTTTAATAAATAAAGCATATTTTTCTAATTCCAATATTTTAGTAATTTGGAAAAATAGTTTTTATTTGAAATAAAGCTTTTCAAAAGTTATTAAATAAATAATCTTGGTTTAAATTTAATAAATGAATCTTGATTTAAAATTTTAATATATACATTAATAATTTGGAAATTTTGGTTTAATTTAATATTAATTTATCAAAGCTATGTAATGAATAAGTATATGATTTTAAAATTGATAAGGTAGATGTTTAAATGATTAAAATGTTTTTGGCTTGAGTTTTAAATTTAGTTGAATTAACAAAAAGTTTATAGCTTAATAAATAGGTAATTTATTAATAAAAAATGATTTCTTTTATAATTATTTTAATTTAATGATGAATCATTTCTAAACAATATTAATAGCGTATTGTCTTTATAAATGGACTTTGAATAAAAATAGAAATTGTTATTTAAAAATTTAATTTATATTCATAACTTGATTTGTAAATATTAGATTTTGAATTTAAAATCCAAAGTGTAGATTTTTAATTGTATTAATTTTTATATGCATAAGTTTTATTTATAAACATGATTCGTTTTTATTTCTTTTATAAATTTATATACATATTTAATATTAACTAACAAATTAATTAGGCATATACACATATTAACTTGTAAATTAAATACTAATTACTCTAAATAGGACAAGTGTTAATTTCTTAAAATCTCATTAAACAAGTGTTATAAGATAAAACATCTAAGTAGACAAATGTCAAAAATTTATACAAGTGGCCTCTTTTGAATTTTTCATTTATTTAATAAAATCTGAAAATACACTTATATAAGCCTACATCTTCATCTCTTTCTTCCTTTTCTCATCTCAATTCAAAAGACAAAGAAAAGCTTCAACTTCAGATCAAATGCAGATCGGAAAATATGAAACCCAAATTCAAGTTTTTTTTCAAAAATCTATAAGTTCATGGTCAAATGTAGATCTGCAGATCTGCAATTACATGCATCTTCAAAAGAACCAAAATCACTTTCCTATTCCAAAACCTTGTAAAACACTCTTCAAAACAAAACCAAACTCAGAAATAATGTTCAATACCACATCAAAACTCCTCATATCAAAAGCAAGTTTGCATCATTTTTTCTTTCTGTAATCTGGAAATTTTTCTGCAAACAAACCTGCCTTTATTCACTTTTCAACTTGAGTAACAAAAGGAAGTCCGCAACCCAAGTTTTAAAATTCAAAAACAAGTTGAAATCTAGAAATCAAGTCTTCCTGCAATCGTCTTCAGCAAAGTTTCAAAGACATTTTTATATGGGAGCCATGCAAACAGTTTTACAATCTGCAAATTAAAAAAAAAAAAGCATTTCAAACAGAGGCTCAGCTATCTTTTAAAAATAGTGAGTAACCTTTTAAAAAAATTTAAATCTAAATTTTGGTTGCATGATTTTATGTTGAGATGAATAAGCATAGCATGTTATTATAAGTAAACATCCGATGTAAGTATTATATGTGTGCATGCTGTAATTCTTTGTTCTGTTCTGTTTCCCCATCAAAACTATGATTCAAATACTTATCTTTTAATTTAGTTTCTGATATAAGGAAATTTATAAGGTAAAGTTGTTTGGTTATCTTAAGTTAATACTTAAAATTTTAAGTAAGTTAAAAAAAATAGTTATTGTCTCTGGAAACTTATAAAAATCAGTGCATGTTGATTTTTAATCAAAATCCAAACATGTTAAATTTGTAATTCAGTATCATAAACGAAATACATAATCAAAAATATGATTTTTAATACAAGAATTAAGGTTTTTAGATTGGGATTTAAAGAACTTTTGGGTTTTGACTGGAAATGGGTATAATTGAATTTGCGGGTGATCTATGGATAGTGGAGGCCTGGGGTTCTTCCAAGTGATGGAAGAGGGGTAGGCGAAGCTAGGAAAAATGCTAATTGGTGATGTAATTCATCAGAGTAGTTGCGGTAGGGAAATTTTCTTTGGAACCCTAGTTTGTAATTGGTTTGAAGAATTGAACATTTCGTCTAGAAGGATAAATCGAGTGTTATGATCTTTTGGGAGTTGTTAGATGGGCCGTAGTCAAAGACGATGTCGGAGTTGCAGATCGTCTAGTGGTCGGAATATGGTCAGCGGTGCGTTGACAGGTTTAAGGGGAGTTCATGTTGATGGGTTCCAAGTTTATATTTGAACTCGAATTCAATTTCAGGTTGAGATAAATTAATCTGGTGATCAGGTTAGGATTTTGGATGATGTTTGGGTTAGGGGAAGATCATCGTTGATGATCGAAGATGATCATCGGCACAGTGCACATGCATGGTGCACAGTTAAGTGTTGAAGCTGTTTTGGTATTTGAGTGTTCGAGTTATTGTTGGGTTTGACTCGAAGAGCTTTGATGGTTCGCCCGAAGTATTGAGAGATTTGACTCGAAGCAAACAATATTTGCCTTGGGTTGATTTTTGATTTCAGGTTTTTCAGAAACCTATGATATCAGGTTTAATTATTTTTTTAAAAACAGAAGTTTTTTTTATGTAATGCAAGATTTTGAACTAAGTTTAAATTCCAGTTTGAAATCTAGAATTCAGGTTAAAATTTAAATCTCAGTTTTAAATAATGTCAAGTTTTAAATTTGAATTGAATTAACTACTTTAAAAGGAATGAGTAGTTTGTATTTTCAAAATGAGGTTTTAAATTGTAAATAGGTTTTTAAAACTAAAGATTTATATGGAATCAAAATTTAATATGCATTTAAATTTTGAAATAAAAAGAAGTTTTCAAATTTTAAATATTAAAGTGAATTTTAACTATGATTTGAATTTAAACATAACTGGGTTTTAAACTTCTTTTTGATCTTCTTTATGAAATGAATGCTACTTTAACATGTGAATTAAAGGTTTTGAATTTCCTTCAAGCTTGTTTAAAGTCAATTTGCATTCATTTCTAAATCTTAAATTTAAATGAAATTTAAAGAAAAGTTTAAAGTAGATTGTTTTCAAATGTATTTGTTAATGATAAATTAATCATAATTAAGAAATGTTTTATCTTAAAATATAATTAAGATTAATGTTTTGAAATTAATTTAATTAATAAGGTAATTAAGAAATAATTAGATTAAATTAATCAATTGATTAGGGATTAATAAATATTTGATTAAGGCTGATCAAATTGTAATTAAAGACCATTAAATAGATTTTTAAATTAATAATTAAAGAATTATTAATTAAGTAATTAAGTTATAATCATTGTTAATTAATTAAATAATTAAAGATTAATTAAGTTACAGTTAATACTTAATTAATTAAATAATTAGACTTTAATTAATGAGTAATTAAAGATAAATTTAATTGTAATTAACAATGGTTAATCTAAGTTAATTACTTAATGAAATAATTAGAGAATGGTTAATGAAGGTCATTAACCAGGATTATTTAATAATTAATTAATGCGGTTAAATTTTAATAATAAATTAGATTAATTAATTTAATAATAATCATTTGTGAATTGTTTAAGTGCAATTAATTAATGATGTAATTAAGAAATTAATTACTTAATGTAATTAATTTAGTTTAATGTGATTGTTTAATTTAATTAATTAAGTTTAATTTATTTTAAACACTTGAGGTTTTAATGTAATTAATGGATTGGAAATTACTTAGTGAAGTAATTAATGGAAGATGTTTTTAAGAATGGAAGTAATTTGGAATATAACTACTTAGTAATTAATTAAGGGATTAATTAAGAAATTATTAAGGAAAAATTAATTTGTTTTAATAAGGTAATTAAGTTAGTTAATTACTGAATAGGGTTAATCAGAGGGGATTAATAATTATGGATTAATTACTTAAGGTAATTAATTTGAGGGGATAATTAATTAAATATAATTAAGAATCATTAATTAACACAATTAATGATGTAATTTAAGTTGAATAATTATGTTTAATTAATCAATGATAAGTAATTAAAGGTAATTAATTAATGTAATTAATTAAGCATTACTGTAATTATAGTTAATTAATTAATTGAAGTAATTAAATGTTAATTACAGTTTTTGGTTAAGAATAATTAATTTGTGAAATTAATTAAGGATAATTACATGAATGTAATTAAGGATAATTAATCAAGAGTGATTAATTAAGGTGATTATTTTGAATGATTAATTAATTGATTGTAATAAATTAAATGGTTGAGTAAGCAAGATTTATATTGATGAAGTAATTGATTTAATTTATTTTAAATTAATTAAAGATGAAGTGATTAATTTAATTCACTATAAATTAATTAGAGATAGAAGTAGTTAATTTAATTCATTTTAAATTAATTATATTATGATTGAGTAAATCTTTGCTTATGTATGAATGGGTGATCTTGATTGCCTTGAATGGATGTGATCTCAGAAATGAGATAAGTAATGTTGTGTGGTATGAATGCTTTAGTTGCATTGTGATGATAGTATAGATTATCTATGGTGATGATGATATGGATTACTTATTTTGATGATGATATAGGTCATCTGTTTATTATGATAATGTTGATTATCAATTGTGATTTGTGAGTTATCTATCTGTGTGTATATAGATAATTGAATTGTTTAACCTTAAACAACTTGGAACTAAAAGACACGTTTTGGATTTCGATGAGGCCGGGATCGGGTTTCCATATTTGGATATCCGAAAACCACATCGATCCAAAGTAACGGTAGGTCGTGAATCTCAAGTGAAGATGAAGATTCAGAGTGCAAGGGTTGTCGTCGTTAACTCTAAGGGTGATTCCAAAATGAGTGTAACGAGATAATGCCTTCGGTTTCGTTCGAACCCAGAACAAACTTGTATGGATTGACTGCTTTCAGTACATCGCCAGGGGGACAATGAGCATTCTAAGTGATGTGTTCACTAAAGGTAATCGTAGCCTCAAGCCTCATCAACCGGGAATGGCTAAAACAGGGGAGGTGCAGCAAGGCTAAGTGGGTCATGCCCAAGTAGGACGAGATTTTCCCCTGTCTAGAGGTCCCTTTTATTTCGGCTGTGTGGACGGTTGTGAGCTCCAACTATCGGGGTTGTCTTGTTCAGGACTGTCCAGTAAGGGATGGTTCCGGCTTTGTGTTGCAGGGGATTAGGAGTGATCCTCGGTATGCTGATCTAGGTCACGTACTGTGACGGGCGGTACCTCGATTGCCCTGCCAATGTATGGAATCCAAAATCCAATAAGTGCCATCGGATTTGATTGTATTACCCACTTTTGTGGCTAGTAGCTGGAATTTAATAATGTAACAATTTCGGCTATTTCATATTTATTTGAAAACCCTAGACCTATTATAATATCACTGAATTTTCGATCGAATGTTTTGGTTAGCGTAAGGTAAAAACTTTTCCATGTTTATGTGTGGGAAGTCTTACGTGATACCTTTCTTTCCAAAAGGTTTTTGAAAATTAAGCAACCTTAACCTGTTACTCACACCAGACCCATGTCTGACCCGGAGTTTATCTTCTGTTTTCTTAAACTCTTGGGTACTCAAATTTTTACGAGTAGCCAAGGGATTCAGGTTAGCTTTGACGAATTGTGGAGGAGCAATGGAGCAGGAGGCTTCTGCGTATAGATATATAGAATTTTGCTGTGTTGATTTTCCTGAGTAGTTTCTTGTATTGTATTGAGTTGTATATCTAGACAGGTGTTTATAACTGTCTAGTATGTGTTGTACTATCTGTGTAACTCTGATATTGGTTGTAAACTATGTAATATTTATGTTATTAATATAATTTATTCGTTCCGCTGTTTAGATTCTGATGTTGTTTCTTCTTCTCTTCTTTCTTTTCTCTTTTCTATCCCTTTCTTTCTTCAAGATGATGCGATTTTCTGTGGCGAGAAAGTCGGGTCGTCTCAGAATTAATCTGAAATTTTGTTATTAAGAAAGTGTAGAAATGATAGAAAAATGGCAGAGCTTCTGTAGGCAAGAGAAAAATAATGAGAATAAAAATGAGGCTCTGCACCTATATTTACAGTGGTTCAAATCAGTGCTAACCATTAAATATAAAACCCTAAAATTTAAGCTTACATTCAGTATATGGACATTAAATTAATATGTTTTCTTCTCGGTTGTCTTTATTTCAAATTGATTCTCCAACAATCTTTTCATTAATCACTTTCTCCTTCTCACTCGCAACCTATGGAAACAAATATTTTAAATGTGAAGTTTCTTTTAAATAAGATTCCCTATTAATCACCCAATTAATAGATTTCATATATACCTAGAATTAATTTACTATCCAATTAATCCCTGTTGCACTATGATTTCTTACCAAATTAATATGCCAATCAACACCACATTAATTCTTTACATATATAAATATTAATTTATTTTATTATAATTATTGCCTACAGATATTCTATAATTGAATTTTGAATCACAATCTTAATTATATATGTTACCATAAGTCTTCATGTTTATTAATTGACAATAGATTACTTGCATAAATTATTCTTCTTCCATTTTATTCTCCTGCACTAACATATATGTTTCTAATCATACTAATTAGTTGCTACAATATATGTTCCCTTTCTTGTCAATTCCTGTGAATTGATCACCTCTACTAATTAATTGAATATTAATTTCCCTTTGAAATAAACACCGTTAATTAATCTTCCCTACTAATTAATTTTATATAATTTCTCTCTCCAATTTATTCGTTACACAAATACATATGTATTCTAAATAACATTAATTAGTTTCCCTATTTACAAACATTTCTTTGTTTTAAAATTTCAAACTTATATAACTTAATTAAATTATTTGCATATATAATTATAATTTAACGTGGGGTGTTACATACCTTTTTTGTAATTTTTCGAGGACCGAAATGTCCACCGCATGTTTGATCGTGACAAAACAAGTGAACACTCTTAATTTCACAATTCAGGATGCAATGTCGAATGATTTGGTCGGGACAATACTTGAACAAGTATGGATCATCCCAATAGAAATATTTCACTCAGGACATGAATTTACATTTATCTTATTTCGACAAAAATGAAGGAGTTTCTTTAGCAACTAAGTAGTTCACTATGTCGGCATACCACGGATCGACAGGGACAGAATGAAGTTGTTCGTCGAGAAAGTTTTCATTGATTGGTAAACGCGATGGTGCATTGGGCAGACGAGACAAGTGATCGGCTATGACATTGTCAAATCCTTTTTTGTCCTTGATTTTACGATCAAACTCCTGTAATAAAAGGATCCAATGAATTAAGCGAGATTAAGCGTCCTTTTCTATCGAAGGGATATCAAAGCGCAAAATGGTCCATGTACATAGTAATGTGTGACCCGATCAAATATTGTCGGATTTTTTCGAGGTCAAAAACTACCGCTAGAAGCTCTTTTTCAATGGTTGTGTAGTTAACTTGAGCGTCTTCAGAGTCATGCTAGTAGACAACGTGAAGGATCTTGTTGATGCGTTGTCCTAAGACAACTGTAACGACTCGTAAATTTAATGGATTTAATTTGGTTAAATTAATAAGTTTGTAATTAAATTTAGTAGAAAAAAATAAAAAATTTAAAACCTACTTAGTAATTCAAAGTTAATTTAAATGATTTTAAGTAGTGAAAAGAATTTTACCTGTATATAAATTGAATATGAGAAATGTAAGGAAAGTATTAAACTGATTTAATGTAATAAATATTGTTAACAGTAAATGGAATATGATAATAAGAACCATTGCAAGTTTCGTATTTAGGGGCGAAATAATATTGATAGGTAATAATTGTTGTAGAGAATAAATTACAAGTGTTATAAATTGTATAATGGTGACAACTATTGTTCGTTACCAATGCATTTAATTAATAGCGATTAAATGTAATTAATCATTGCCTTTTTGTAAGTTAAGAGAATAACTGAAATTTTTGAAGGTAAAATCAATAGAAAGGTTAACTATATGCATAAGATGGAAAGTTGAATAGAATTCTAATAAATGATAATAATGGAAAACGTATACAATCAATGTAGGTAATTAGTAATTACAATGTTGTTGAAAGTAATAAACGTTTCTTGGTTGATAATTTATAACATAACGAAAAGAGTAAATGTATTCATTAGAATATTAACTGCAATTAGATAGGGATTTTAAGTAACAATGTTAATGCAGGGTAAGTAATGCTAAATTAAAGTTAATAATAATGAATAGTAATTAATTAAAAATTTGTAACATATATCATAAATTACCTGCTTACTTGTTAATGAAATTAGAATTTGTAATAAGTGATAATAAGATAAATGAATGTTACACTAATGGAAAATGAAATAACGTTCATTTAAAATGTGAGTAATTACAATGTCGTTATTAACAATAAGCGTTACTTTAATAATTGTGATTAATTGTGAAATTAGTACGGGAAGATGTAAAGTAATAACTAAGGAAGTAATACGTTATAAATTAAATATAACCTAAACTTATGGGTAAGGATGAAATTGAATAATCCGTTTAATTGGAAACTTATCAAAATAAATTGGATTCAAAGTGTAATAAAGGAATTATTTTAAGAAATTAAAATAAATAATATGATTGGTGAAATAATTTTTATTTTAAATTTTGAGATGAGAATTTGTTTAAGTAATTTTATAAATTTATGAGTAAATCAAGGTAATAAAATTTATGAATTTTAGAATTTGAGTTTTTATCGTGAGTTAATTTATTTAATTTATAATAGTTGGATTTATTGCAAATGAATAAAAATCAAATATGTAATTATTACGTTAATTTTAAAATTAAGTTGAAATATGGAAATATTTATGTGATAAATTTTAAATCCAATGGTAAACCCTTATATTTGAAATTTATGAATGGAATAAATATAGGTTAATTTAATTAAAAGGAAATTTTGGAAATTCATCTATAATTTTGAATTTTATGAAATCGAAGATTTATATTGATTTAATCTTAAATAAATTGACTTTTAGAAATTGTTAAATCATTTTTATTGTTTGAGAATTTTTAAGTGATAAAAATTCCCAATTCTAAAACTGAAATATAAAAATTGGATTTATTTACTAATTCTTAATTTATTTATTATATATAAAAATAGACATTTTGGTCACGGACTCGGATTTCGACGAAACCAGTTTCATCGGATCCGTAACAGTGAATTGTTGTAGGGTTTCAAGTTTCGTAGCGATCGGACTTGTCGATTGATCGTATGAACGCGAAACGCCTTGAAATCGATTTAATTGAAATCAATTTGAAATCAATTTGAAAATATTGATTTCAGCATAACTTCTTCATACGATGGAATTTGGACGTGAAACTTTTTCCATCGAGTTCAGAATATTTTAAAACACCTATTTCGATATATGGGTTTACCCAATTTCATTCAGGAGTCGAAACGGGCTTGTTGGGCCAATTATCGATCAGCACGTTTGTTTATCGGATCCATCCACTCTATTTCTAACCTACCTATATAAACCCAGTTATAAACCCTACCTTTTTCTATTCTCGTTTGTCTATGCGTTCATTTCCTCAGCTTCTCCTTCCCAATGGCTGCAAACCCTCGATCCAATTACAGTCGAAAATCAAAGACAAAGATTCAAAGCCTCCAGAAAAATTCACAAAAATTATATGTCATAGTTCTCAAAGAGCGTAATCTGTTGGTACTATTCGTTTTTCGATTCGAGTTTCCGTGTGTCCAAAATTTACTATTTTATTTTCGGCCATTCATTTGTCGTGTTGATCAACTTCTTCTGATCAACAAATCGAAGGCATGGATTCGTGGAGAGTCTCGTGGAGAGGTCATCGGCACAGGTGATTGGGCAATTCTATGGTTGGATTGCTCGGGAAAATTCATTAGGGTTTAAGAATTCTATGCGGCGGCTGGAGTTTGGAGCCGAGATCCGTGGCCGTGGGGGAGTCCTAGGTGACGTGGGCGGAGCTACGGCAAGGGGGAGGCGGCGCGATGGCTTCTAGAACGTGCGGCGGTGGATTTTCGTGAGGAAGATCGGCTAGAGTTTCGTATTTTTTTTTGTCTGAGCGTGTGTGGTTCCTGTAGCGAGTAGAACGGGGGGAGATAGAGAGGAATGTAAAGGTTAACGTGGCCTTTGAAGTAAGTTATTTTATTTTTTTTTGTTTATTTTTAATGTCAATTGCAAATCGTTTAATGGGGATAATTCTCACATACGAACTCTGTTTCACACGCAATTTTCTTTGTTAGGATCGTAATTAAATTCTGGACTCGATGACGCTGGTTTGGACAAATTCTAAGATGGTCAAAATTTTGGGTTTAAATTGGATTTAAATTCAATTTAAATTCAAAGGTGAGTGTTTTAATCCACTCACAACTTCAAAGTTTTCTTATGTTTGTTAAATTGATTTATGATATGAGTAGAAATTCATTTATGACTGTTTGGCATGTTTTATTCATCATCTCTGTTAAATCGCATTTATTTAATTTAACTGTTAATTAATTTTATTATTGCATATAAATTGACAGTTAAATTTATTTATTTGCCTATAAATTGATAGTTAAACAGTTAATAAATTTATTATTTAATATAAACTGTTATTATTAACTGTTAGTTATTACCCGTTATATTTTATATTCTCTACATTGATGATTGGTTAAATTGATGATGATTGCAATAAATTGGTTGATGTTTGATATTGGATGAATGGATGATGTGTTCTATATTATATAAATTGCAAGTTACTATGCATTTTCATTTCATTCGGGATTGCGGTTTGAAATGATATATAACCGTAATTTTATTTTTAAATTGCGGATTGAAATGATAAATATTCGTATCACTTGACCATAGGATAGAAAATTATATGCAGGCACCGCGGTATATACATATATAGAATTATTTTTGGAATAATTTTTCTATGGTTTGGATAGGATACGGTCAATAAATATAATTTTGATATTATATAAAATCTTATTATATATATATACATCTATAGTTGAAATATTGAATTTAAGCTATGTATGGTTTCGTTGAATAAAATGAATAAGTTGAAAAATGGAATTTGACTATTTTATATTATATTGTTAAGTACATGTTAAGATATTGAGAATATATAGAGTTTTAAATGATTTAAATCAATTAATAGTGGAAGTTAGATTGAAAATTTATTTGGAATCGAGCTTAATTGAGAATTTAACTTCATAAGTTAATGTAGAATTTATTAACTTGAAATTTTAAAAGGTATGGTATTTATAACTGAAATTTTATTCAAGATGGATTAAATGAATATTTCTAGTATAAATAAATTAGAGGAAATTTTGATTGTTAATAGTAATTTGAGTTTTATTTAAAAGGATTTCGGATTTATTATGCAAATATTTCAAAATAAATAATAGGGCTTTAAATTTTGAAATAGAAATTTCCAACCTTAGTTCCAATTGTTTAATATTCAAAGTTTGAAATATATTGAAACTGAAGTGGTTTATTGAAACTGGAAGCGATTTTAAATTGATCGATTTTGACTTAATCTTAAATGAAATAAATTGTAAGTCGCGGAAATTTTTTATTTTATAAAGAAATTTTAAATTCAAACTATTTTATTCTATATACTGTTGAGTATCCAAACCATTCAAGTTTTAGAAGTATGGTTTTAAAACTATGAGTTTTGAAGTATTATGTTTTGAAAGTTATAATTCAAATGTTTGGTTTCCAGATATTATAAATTTTAAAGCAGTATGATTTTGGAAAAGAAATATATTTGAAATAAAATGATATTATTGATTTGGGTTTTATAAAAATAATATCAAATGAGTTGTTTTGGAAATGGAAATTATTTCGTATTTATGGGTTTTGAAATGGATAATTTTATTCTGGTTTTAAAGTACAAACTATTTTTAAAAGACCGCGGTGTTATAATAACGCTTGGTTGTTGAAGAGACCGGGATCGGAAGTTGTCATAATCTCTGCCAACTCTGAAAACCACTTTAACAACCGTTTACGCGGTGGAGATTCCAGAATGAAGTAGGTTGGTGGCGGCGTTTCCTGTAAGGTAAATACGTGGACCCAACTCCCGTGGGTTGGAAAAAGGTGGCTAAAACAGGAGTGATCGACGGGTTAATAAGGTAGCACCTTTGATCGGACACATCCCTTCGATATTATACTTTGACTTTTGGATTGATTCGGTGGCCACTTTTGATTTTTTTGGGGTGTGGCTCGAGGTGGGCGGTAGCTGCGCGCTACGCGTTACCACCGACCCGAAAGCGTAATTGATATATATATACCCTGGCATTGCCTAGTTGTGCCGTGTCACCTACCCTATCGTGCCTTGTACGAGTTTCTATTTGTGTCGTACCTATGAAGTATCCTCTGGCAGCCTCCCGATCAGGAGGTATTACGGTACTGTATAGACTATTGGCATTTTACGTGTTAAGGTGGAAAATGTAAAGCCTTAACGCTATTTAAAAGTAAGTTTATTTTACAATTAGACACTATTATAATAGCGAAATATACTACATAGTAAATAGTTTAACAATCCTTAGGAGATGTAATCCCGAGCATCTTTTGAGTTACTGCACTCATATTTGTTTCTGTTAATTTAACTCACATAAAATCTTTTAGTTCTGACTCGAGTGTTTTTTGTCTTTTCAAATTCGCTAGGGTCAGTCCGAGCATTTCAGGATTTGAAGATTTTATTCTGGAGGACGAAGACGAAGATTTGTAGTATTTCTATCTACTATATTATTCCACTACACCATTAAAATTCCGCTGCATAAATTATTATTCTCTGGTATGTGTACTCTGATATGTATTGTATGAATATAATCAAAATTTTGTAAAACAGCTTCATGAACTGTATATTTGATTATTATATTTTATCCTTCCGCTGTGAGATTCTATTTTGTTTTATTTCTTCTCTGTTTTTCTTATTTACCCCATAACAATCCGCCCTTATGTATGCTTTGAATCGGCATGTGTGTCGATTTGAAGCGTGCGAAAAGGCGGGATGTTACAACAACACCAGCTACAAAGTTCGAAGCATCACACATTATTTCAAATGGGAGATTCGAATTGGGTGCGCAAATGATTGGAGCAAAAATGAGTTCATTTTTAAGACGTTCAAAAGACGAGACACAATCGGAATTGAAATTGAAGTAAAAGGATAGGCGAATTTACTAAAATCTTTCATAAAGCATCAGTAAAAGCCAGCGTGTCCTAAAAATGATCGAATCTCCTTAACAAACTTAGGAATTGGTAGGTTAGCAATTACATCAACTTTTGATTTATCTACCTCAATGCTTTTATTTGAGATGATATGCCCAAGGATTATGCCTTGTTTGACCATAAAGTGGCATTTTCCCCAATTCAAAGTCAGATGGTTTTCTTTACATCGATTTAGAACCAACTCGAGATGATGTAAACATTCGAAAAACGAATCACCAAAGATAGAGAAATTGTCCATAAAAACTTCTAGAAAGCATTCAATCGTGTCAGAAAAGATGCCAACCATGCATCGTTGGAAAGTAGCAGAAGCGTTACAAAGTCTGAATGGCATACGTCGATAAGAATAGGTACTAAATGGACACATGAAAGTTGTTTTCTCTTAATCTTCTAGAGCAATTGGAATTTGGTCATAGCCGGAATAACCATTAAGGAAGCAATAGAATTCGTGGCCGGCTAAACATTCGAGCATTTGGTCAATGAAAGAAAGAGGGAAGTGATCCTTACATGCTGCGGCATTTAGTTTTCGAAAGTCAATGCAAACACGTCAACCAATTTAAGTTCGATTAGAAATGAGTTCGTTAGTGTTGTTTGTTATGATAGTAAGTCTGGACTTTTTGGGCACGACATGAATTGGGCTAACCCATGGGCTATCGAAGATGGGATATATGATACTGTTATCGAGGTGCTTAAGAATTTCAGCATGAAATGCATCTTTCATTTTTGGATTAAGCCTCTGTTGTGCATCACAAGTGGGTTTGGCTTCGTCAATTAAGTGAATTTGATGTTGGACATTAGCAGGGCTAATTCCCTTAATATCGCTAACGGACCACCCAGTTGCTTCTCTGTTTTTCGAAAGAATAAAGAGAAGAGAAGCTTCTTGGTCAATAGAGAGATCATTAGAAATTATGAGCTCTAGCCTAGAAGATGGATCTATCAAAGAAATTGGTTGAGATTCAAACTCAACCGTGAGAGGCTCGAAAGGAAGCGTGTTGCCGATCTCATGAGGAACATCTTGAAACAATTTCTCATATTCGACCTCACATCCATCATTAAGATTCATCGATTCATTTTCACACTTTTCTTGAATGGTACTAACTTCCAACGTGTTATCAAATGGTTCATTCAATAGATTTTCTAAATTAAAGAGGTTAAGATCGATGGTCATGTTACCAAAAGAAATCTTCATTGAAACGTTTCGACAAAAGCATTTGAAGTGGCTAAGAAATTTTGTCCTAAAACAAAGAAATTTGGATTGTTAGATTGTTTACAGGTTGAGTTTCAAGGACAATGAGATCGATGGGGAATATGAATTCCCCCACTCTAATGAGTACGTCCTCGATTTCTCCCATCAGTTTCTCTATAGAACGATCGACCAATTGAAGGGTGACCTTAGTCGGTTTAAGCTCACCTAGAACTAGTTGCTGGTAAAATGAATATGGGAGCAATTTTACGCTATCACCTAGGTCTGAAAAACATTTTTTGATTCCCTTGTCTCCTATGGTACATGAGATCGTGAGGAAATCGGCATCTTTATACTTAACGGAAATGGATCGAGACAAGACTTCGCTTAGACCAGCGGCTAAGAAGACTTTCTTTGGCACTTAAGTGTGTCATTTTTGAGCACACGAGTCCTTTAAAAATTTGGCATAGGTCGAGGCTTATTAGATGATATCTAAGAGAGGAATGTTCACTTTGACTTTTTTAAAGATTTCTAATATCTTTTCCATTTGTTCCGAATTTTTCTTAGGTTGAAGTCGATTTGGGAATGGGATTCGAAACTCAATCGGATGGTCTTCTTGAATTGGAAAAGAATTAGACTCAGAATTTGGATCGAGATTCGACTCGATGTTTTGATTGGAATCGTTTGTATTTTTAAAAGTTTCGAGTGGAACATCTTGTAAGTTGTTTGGATTAACAACTTGGTTATTAATTACCTTACCGGATCGCAAAGTGGTGATAACATTCATTTGGTTCAAATTGCTATCTTGAACCACATTAGCGTGGCTCGAGTTTGCATCTTGATTCCTATCGTTTGTAATTGGTTGGCTTGGGAATGTACCTCTTTCTCGTTCACTCACGAGGTTGGCTAATTGACTCATTTGCATTTCAAGTTAAGAGATCGGTTGGCTTGTATTTTACATGTACGAATTTAACACATTCTGTGATTGCGTTGTTGCGTTAGTCAAGGCTTCAATACTCTATTCAAGGGAGGTCATTCGTTTTTCATCTCGACGACCGAAAGATTGTTGTGTTTGGTTTTGAGAAGCTGTGTAGTTAATGCCCCGCTATTACCCTGCTACAACCCCGCTATATCTCGTAGCGGATTTCTACCACTACGATTTTTCCATATAGCCCCAAAATATAGCCTTTCCGCTTTAATCCCCGCTGTTTTCGCTATATCCAGTTATTTCCGCTATATTCCGCTATTTCCACAATATCTTTTTTAATAAAATGAATTGAAAAATTGCATTTATACATTATAAAATTTTGAAACTAATTTAATTGATTTAATTTTTTAATATATTTTCAAAAATGAAAATACTCTAATATTCTGCCAAATTCAATTATGTTATATAACATTTTTTCGTTTATTTAAAGTTTATCCGCACATGTTTTTATTTAATATTATTTATGTATTATTTATAATTCAATTGAATGATAACTTTTCATTTAATTACCATTTATATATTTGTAAAAATATTAAGTACGAGTTTTATATGCTATTTTAGAGCCATCCGCTATATCCCGCTATATCCGAGCTGTATCCCCTCTACGACTTTTTGCACCACCACCGCTTTGAATCTACCGAGTGCATTAACTGCACAATTGAGAAGGATGCAAAAAAATTAGTTGAAATTGTTTCGGTTGGATAGAGGATTCAGATTTGGAGCGCTATTCGGAAATGATTTAAAAGATGGTTAAATCGAACTCGTGCTTGAATTATTTTGATTCCAAGCGAAGTTAGGATGATTTCTCCAACCAAGATTGTACGTTGGAGAAAACAGATCATTCCTAACTTTATTAAAAGCATTGATTTGTTCTAACGAATATGGACACTAATAAGTGATGTGATTTGGATCGTTGCATTTGTAATATAAGGTTTGAGAAGCGTAGTTCATTTGATTTAAGGAAAGGACATTATCAAATTTGGTTATCATTGCATCGATTTTCGCTTCTGAGGCAAAAGATGATCCTACAGAATGAGCACCAATCATGAGTAAATTGATTTTTCGTTCGAACGTTTCCATTGGGATAACTTTTCGGCTAGGTTTTCAAGAAATTGTCAAGCATCATCGTGATGTTGGGAGAGAAATTTTCCTTGGCACATTGATTCGAGCATTATTTGAGAATCTTTATCAAGTCCATCACATAGAATTTGGCAAAGAGTCCATTTTTCAAAGTTATGGTCTGGACATTTGATTAAAATTTCCTTAAATCTTTCAAAGTATTTTGCAAATGATTCACCCCTGAATTGATGAAAATTTACAATTTCGTTTCGAACATTTGATGTTTTTTTCAAGGGGTAAAACTTCTTAATGAATGTACTAGTAAATTCTTCCCATGTTTTGATGAATTCAAAGGCAAACCTTAAAACCATTTTTTAGCGTAATCGGTAAGTGCGAACGGAATTAACCTAAGTTTGATTCCATCGTCACAAAGTTGTTGGAGTTTGATGGTTGCACAAACTTGTTCAAATTTAGTTAAAAATATATAAGGATCATCTCATTCAAGATTGTCGAATTTTGAAAGCGTGTTAATGTGATTTGAATGAACCTCAAAGTGATTGCCCGTCGGGGAGGGCAAGGTGATCAAGAAGGAATAGAAACCCGATTAGGGAAGATTCTATCCATAAGAGTTCGAGGGGCATTCTCGTTCGCCATTTCAGAAGGATCATTTGTTCAGGTTAAACTATTTATAGATGGGCCTCGAATCCAAGTATTTGTACAAGTATCACGAGTCCAAGTACTCATGCACTAGTGAAAGTTGAAAAGAAAAAGAAGTAAGAATCGAATTTAGAGAATGAAACAAGATTTGAAAAATGAAGTGCAAAATTGGTTTTGTTATTTTTTTAAAGGAAGAAAAATATTTACCAAGTGAAATTTATTTTTTTTAAATAAAAGTTTGATTTTTGTTTTTTTGGCATTTCAAATTTTTTTTATGCTTTTGTAAAAAAAATTTGTTTTTGAATTTTCAAATATTTACCAAAAGGATTATTTTTGTTTTTCGAAAATGGAAAAAAAATTTTGAAAAGATTTTTTTTTGGATTTTTGTTTCTTTGTTTTTGGTAGAAAATTTTCAAAGGGAAGGAAAAAGGATTTTTTTTCCTTTTGGATTAAAGACTAAGTTAAGTAAAATTCACAATTTTTTTTTGGATTTTGGATTTTTTTTGTTTTTTATATATGCACGAACTAATGCAACTAAATGAATGGAAAATACTTAATTACAATTTTCTGTCCTTAGTAGCTCCTAACCCAAAATGTATAACCACACTTTGTCTTAAATGAACAAAAATATTTCTTAGCCAGGTAACGGGCAGGGGTTATCGGTGCACCATGAATCACCGTAGCAATGCAACCGAAGTTTCAAGTACCTTCAAAGGAACAACCACTATAATATTTATGAATCACCATAATATTTATAAATGGTTATTACTCTACCGTAGCCTAGACACTAAGAAATAAACTTGTTCAAAGAAGACAATTGTCAAGATACAATTAAGCCCTAAGTGAGCTCACGACATCCTTAAGTCGAATGTCTAACATTTATTATTAGTCAAATTCTATAACGAAATACAATTTGTAGGCTAACAAAGGGTGAAGAAATCCCTCACCTTATGTGAATTGGGGTATTGCCTTAGAAAATAAAAACAAGATGAGATGAATGTAAATAGAAATTAAATGTGAATTTACAATGCAATTAGAATGAAGTTTGTTTTTGTTTTTGGATTTTGAATTTTTTTAATGCAAATGAAAGCAACCAACAATGCAAATAAAATTAAAAACAAGAGATGAAAGCACGATACTAGAGCGTGTAAAATTATTAGCAATTTATTTTATATTTTTTTAGCAGTGATTTTTTAGCAAAGCAAAGCAAGCAATTTCTCTTTATTTTATCTGCTTTAACAACCTAAAAAGAAATTGAAACACCTCGACACTCCCTAATATACCCAAAAGGACACATTAAAAGGCATGGTGCATTATAGGTATAAATAAAACTAACAGAGATTAAGATTCACAAGACAAAAATAGGTAAAAACAGCAGAAACAAAGCTAATAACTTATTTAAAATAAAACTTTCATAATTGCTTCGTAAATAAGTCAAATACCAAATACAATATCCATATCTTAAAACCCATCATGTCTTCTGAAACAAAAATTCATAGTCTCAAAATCAGAGTACACAATATCCCTCAAATTAGCCAGTACATAGAAAGAACTAAAGCTGAAATAAAAGAAACGCATGGTGGAAAACTCCTCCAGGAAAATCTCCAATCATCCGCAAATCTAATGTCCTCTCCCTTGATTGCCTATGGGAGAAAAGGAGAAAATAGAGGAGTGGGTCAAACTAAAAATCTGGTGAGTGAAAGTGACTACTAGAATCTTTAAGAAAAGTAAAAGTAATAGACTCTACAACATTTCCAGTATATAAAGAGGGAAAAAAGGAAACAGGAAAAAGATAAAATGGAAATAAATACGATTAAACTATTTCAAATGATAAGATAGGTTAACTTTGATTGCTTTCACTTGTCCTTGATTTCTGCTTTGGTTAGGATGAATTCCTAATCCTGTAATTAGGATGTAACCCTAATTCTATCCTTTTTGATCGGCCTTCTACTCCATAGACCTTTCTACGGACCAGCTGCTATACAACTCCCTATGCAGCAGCCAATGTCATCTATGAAAGGTGCACAGAGCAACCACTGTGGACCGGACGACATATATAGCTCCCAACACAGAAAACATTGATGTCTACGAAAGACACTCATACTAAGCGCTTGGAACTCAAAGCTATTACTGAGCACCCGAACGGAAGTCGCACACGTAACTGCCACCATGCCTATGCTACCTTTTGCTTCACCTATTGGGTCTTCTTATTACCTCAAACTCCAGCATAAGCGTGCCCCTCATCTCACTTCAGGCTAATGTGAGATCACCGTATGTCCATAGAAAATAGGGGAAATGCTGTTGGTACCGGTCTGTCATCCAAATAATATCTAGTTGCGCCCCTTATCCCAATTCCCTCTTCATTTGGAATTCTAATTGACTAATTGCTACCAATTTTAGCATAAGTGTGCCCTCATCTCGCTTTCGGCTAATGTGAGACCACTATTTTGTCTAATAGGGAATGTTATTTGGTACAGGTCTTACTTTCATCTTTACTTATTAATTTTGCTAAATTATTTAAATAAGCCTTTACACTTTTCTCTACTATCTGTGCTTATTAATTTATCCTAAGTCTTAAATAAGCCTCATTCTTTTCTTTTTCTTATTATAACTTACGTTATAATCATACTTATTACTTAACCCAAGGTTTAAGTGTGAAAATAAGCTTCTTTCAACTTTTAGTTATAATTCTACGTTATAACTAACCCAATTAATTAGTCCAACTCTAATCATAATTAGGCATAATTTTAGTCGAATTCCATTTATATTACAGTCTTTATAATTAACATCTCATACTTATAATTAGGTCAATCTCTTTAATTCGGTCCAATTAATATCATAATTAGGCATAATTTCAGTCTTAATTTCATTTTATTATAGTCTTTGAAATTTACATCTTATATTCCATTATTTCAGTTTTCTTACAATTTAATCCGTATTTGCGTTAATCCTACTCTTATCCATATGCGAAGAAGAAGGAGGAATAAAAGAAAACTGAAAATAGAAGAAAATTCAAAGCATAGGAAGAAGATGTAAATAATGTATAAATAACAATAAATAAAGTAAAATATTGTAAATAAACGGAAAAACTATAATTATCGAAAATAAACTAAAATTACTGAAAAGAATAGCTGAAAGGAAATAGACTGGAAATAATTCTAAAATAAACTATAATGTACTACTAAAAAGGCTATTCCAAAAATCATAGTAAAACTACAACTATTTGAAACAATATTATTTTAAATTACTTAAAGAAATCTTAAAATAATTACAATCACTCACCTCCGGTCCCAAGCTCTTCCTTTGGTCTTCTCGGATCTACTTGGAGTTGTAAAATAATTTAATTTATAACGATATTCTCATTTGAAAAAAAAATTCATTTAGGGTCCTTTCTAGAAAGGTGAACCCAATTGGAGAAAACCTATAATGAGAAAAAGTGTTAGGTCTAGGGGTCTATTTATAGAGGTATAAGTGGACCTTAGACTGTTGGAATTGGGGATTGAATAGGATGCATCCAAGTTATAGGCTGAATAGGAGCCATGGGATGCGAAAATAGGTGGACCAGATTGGTCAGAAAAATGCAAATCACATCACCAATAGGCTCTGGGACGTTCGAACGAACGTTCATTCGCTTGCCAAAATCCAAGGCAGGTCGACTGGGCGGTCGACTACCCCATTGCCAGGTCGACCTGTGTGTGTGTGTGTGTGTGTGTGTGTGTGTGTCTATATATATATATATGTGTGTGTGTGTGTGTGTGTGTGTGTGTGTGTTAATTATTTTGTTCTTTGCTCATATTAACTCGGATTCTGATATTCTATGTATGGAAATTGGCCGAAAAATTACCACAGACACAATGGTGCAACTTCTGTGGATCAATTCTAATAATTTCACAAAGTTATTTTATTATTTAATCAATTAACGAATTAATTATTACGGCTTATATTTTTTGGGCTACTACAGAAATTGAACACAAAATATATACGATTTTTTTAGGATGTAATTTAAAACAAAACAATTTTTTTAAGGATAAGACAAAACAAAACTCAAAACAAATTAAACAAAACAAATTGGGCAAAAAAATTTTAACACTAAACAAAACAAGTTAAACAAAAGAAAAGAAATTAAAAGAATTGTTTTAAAATATCAATAACAAAGGAAAGTTTTAAAGAGAAGGATGGAAAGGAAGTTTAAACAGAAGAATTTTTTTTAATGTATGTGTGGATTTAAAACTAAAACTAATGAAGGCGAAACCTAAAAAATGCAATGACTTTTTTATATAAATGCAAATGGAAATCAAACAAAAGAAAAAAATGCACACAAATCGAATCACACCAATAACATACACACAGAGCAATATTAATTTAAACAAAAACACACAAAAGAATCAAACAAACTAATTTGAAGAATAGAAAATCAAAATCAAAACCATTCTCCGGCAACGACACCAAAATTTTGTTTAAGACGGTTTTTCTATGGTTTAGAAAATCGTCGAAAAATTTTAAATTAAAAAATAACCGCACGAGCACGACATACAATTTTAGTATGTGGCGAGTACGGGTCGATCCGTAGGGAATTTTTTAGGATTTTAGAATTTTCTATTCAATTAAATTAGACCAAAGTGGAGAGAAGATTGTTAACTACAAACTGTAAACAAAATGAAGCTATAACTAGAATGAAAATGAGATTAAAACTATGAGATTAGACAATAATTTAGAGGTAAATCGACTCTAATATTTTTGTAAATCAACAAACGATCTATGATCTCTTTTGATATTATGTGAAATAGTTGCATTTATCATAAGTATGATTTATTTATGTTATTAATTAACATAACTTAAACCATCAAACTATAATACAACAAATAAGCCACTTATCAATTCTTATGAAATCAAATCAAAAGTTATTTTAAGTATGATCTATAAACTATTGTAATTAGTAATATAGATTATCAAATTTTGTTTTTACTTTCATTTCAAAATCTAAAATCAATTAGCAAATGATGATGTAATTTGTGTTTATGTTGAATAAGAATAATGAGTAAGAATTTCCTAAGTAAAAATGATGAGTAAGAATTTCTCTACATGTACATAAGTGGACTATTTATACATGCATAAAACCATAATTCAATTTTTAGGGTGCTTCTCAAAATGCCCTTTAGAAAGTGTGGCCACCAACTAACCATTAGTCTCTAATTAATCCATCATCAAGTATGTGACGCCCCACCTCTACGCTCACAATAACAAAGAGTATTAAAAGAAATACTGTCTGTTATTACGAAGAATAAGGCTGGATAGGAGCGGCCATCCGTAGTTAGGCCTTACACTAGTATAAGTTATCTCGATAGGAGTGGTATATATAATTATTTTCCTCTCTTTGTTTACTTACTCCCATCGACATACCCAATTCCAGTATAAAACGAACTACGATGGTTCATAATAGTTTAGGACAATATATATAATACTAACACAGATAAGTTAACCACAGAAGATAAATAGTATAAATCTCATATATATATATAACTGAAGTCATTTACAATACATGTGATACAATACATATGATACAACTACAACTGTCGACACTGGAAGTTACATATACAAGTACATTATTATATATAATATACATGAATACATATCATCCTATGAAATGACAACGACTACTCCAAAAGATATGAAGAGACTTCATAGCTCAAGCAGCAACCCAAAGCAAGATATCAACAACCTGAAATAACTCGGTCTGACCCAAGTATTAATTCAAAAGAAAATAATACACGGGTCAGTCTAATTCAAACTCAGTTATTAATGCACGGAAGCAATAATAATTAAATAACAAATAGACGACAGTCACAAAAATCTCACCTATCCAATCCTTCGTAAGAGAATTGGATAATGGTAGAAATAATACGTAACAGCAATAAACAGCGAATCAGCAAAACCAAATCATCAACGAAGATAAATAAAAGGATTACCAATGAAGATAATTTGAAAACAACAGAATTGCCTAAACGGCAATTAACACAAGTGGCCAAAGCGGAACCCTAGCCAGTGAAACAGCATAAACAACAAAATCTAATTATCGATACGATAGCTAGAAAACACATAATCTAATTATCCAGTAGATAATTAGATATCACAAAATGATCAAATTAAACCAATTTCAAAATACAATTTCAAAATATTGAATTGGACACACAAAACAATTCAAACAATTGAAATATCAATTAAAACGTCAATACGGTTTTGGCTGCAGTACATGTTCACGTGCACTGCCTCGCCACTACAGTGATGAAATACACAAAAGCTCAATGAATCAAAAGCAAATGGCACCAACTCAAATCAAAATGAACCAGATGGAACTGCAACCGCATGAGCACAACATCCACCCAATATGTAACGATCCTAAATTTTGATCAATTTAAATTGAAAATATTTAATTAATTTTAAATATTTGAATGCTGGTTTAAATTGAATTCCCAATATAACTATGAATTGGCGATTAAATTTTAGAATTTAATTTATTTAAAGTTGAATAGAATTTGAATTTGACTTTGGAGTTTGAAATGAATATTGAATTTGTACTTAAAATTCAAACTAATAACTTAGAAAAATAATTTGGATTTAAATTTGAATTGGGATTTATGAAAGATGTAAGTATCTTTGAAATATGGATTACTTTGTAAACATGAAACAAGACAAAGTAGCAATTAATACAAGATCTCTAGTACACAACACTTTATCTCATCAGCCGAAATGATATGCATAAGCTTTTGAATAAGAAACAAAAAAATTTATAAAGCATTGTACCTTGGTATTAAATGCAACCACCCTACAAGATAAAAAAAATGGATTGCAAAAATCTTTGGTTCACATTTCTATCATCTCAGCCGAAGTAAAAGATTGCAAAATCTCTAGTACACTGCTATGTATCCTCTCTCTGCAAAATCGCGTACCTTCAGCCACCCTACTCTGTACGCTTGCCATCGCGTACGTTGTCTCTTCTTTTTTATTTTCGCCCTCCCTCCATCATTTCAGATTTCATATGGAAAAAAAAAAATAAAGAAACGAAAGAGAAAAAAAATAATGGCGGCCGTGTTCTCCTCGTTCGTTCCTCTTTGAAGCTAAACTAGGGCTTGCGATCAAATTAGGGGCTTCAGCAATCGGCTTCGACCCAAATTCGCGCTCTTCGCTCCGATAGAAAAGGTGAGTAATTTATGTTACTCACATCTTATTTGACACAGTTTGACTTTGTCTGCTTATTTTGATTTCGTTGTTCGGCTTCGATTCGATTTTGTTCATTGTTGATATTTCTCTGTTTTAAGTTGATTTTGGGGCTGCTGATTTTGATTTTAGCTTTATTTGTTCAACCTATGTTGACATGGCTTCGGCCTAGAGTATTTCGCTGTTACCTTGGGTAAGAAGGGAAATTTCTTTGGATTTTATGATTTGCAATGCTGGTTTCTTCTGACTTAGGATTATGTCTTCACTGCATAGCTTTTCACTTAAGTTGTATTTCTTGATTCCAGTTGTGCATGTTGAGTTATTACTCTGGCCTGTCTCATGTTGCCTGTACTTTGGTCTTATCTCAATGATGCATCCTGTTGTTTCGTCTATGGATGTTAGTGTTGCTTTGCTTCACTGCTCGTTTCTGTTCTTATGGTTTCCAGAGAAAATCTAAGTTTGTTTTTAACTTGCATAAAATTTTAAATCCTACTCTACGATCAAAGAAACAAGTTTTTGTTTGTAACTTAAATCAGATTTATGACTAGATCAAGAGTTAGAGAATGTATGTTAAAAAAAAAATCTTCTTTTAATCTCCATGTTTGACATAAGTTGAATTGTTGTTTAAGTTGATTTGAATAAAACTTCAGTAGTAAGATACTTTTCTGGACTCGTTCCAATTTGTGTATGATGGACTGTTTGATTTCATGCAATTGATTTTGAATTGTAGATGTATGATGCACATGTTAGTCCTCTGACCTATGCTGTATAAACATCTTGTAGCCTTCTTTAACATGTTTCCATTATTTACTTTGGCCATAAAAGCAACGTTTTAACGTTTGGCAAATTACATCTGTTCTTTTGAAAGTATGCCCGGGTTATAAAACCTGATTGCAAGCATATGTTCCATGCGCATATTGTGTATATACAGAGTATACAGACCTCCTACATTTATTATTTCATAGATTTTATTACTGGATAAAATTGTACAAAACATAGTTGAGTAATAGTTAAGCTTCTTACCACTTATTTCACCGTGGAACTGATAAGCAGTATGAACTTTCGAAAAATGTTAAAGTAATGACAGTTCTTTGGAAGTTGTTGAATTTGTTACTCTGGCTTGCTCTTTTAACTTGACAAAGTTGCTTAAGAGGTAAAGCACTTGTGCTTACTTACTGAGTTCATACTTATTGTATGTTTCCCCTGTTCCATACGAACCTATTTCACATGAGTAACCTGCACTTAAACACATTTTTTTTTAAAACCCACTTGTATCTTAATCTCTATGAAATGATTACTTAAGTTTGAAAAAAAAAATATGTGAATGCATGTTTGAACAACAGAACACCTACTTGTTAACTATTTTCTGTTGCCACCTCTGTTTGCATTTTTATTATGTTTTGGGTTCCTTCATGTATATTGGATCAGGTACATGTGCATTCCTACTGCTACTATGCACATGCTTCACTGTGTTTTGCAAATTGAAGCTATATTATAGTTGTTATTCGTACTTCGTGCACTGTGATGTACTGGGCTTTGGACTTTGACAAAAAATTGAGCTTGATTCTTTTGAACTGTATATTTGTGGTGGCTGCATTTTTTTGTTGCAGTTTGCCCTTGATTATTGCCGTTGCGTTGAGTCACTGACTTGACCTCTGTAGCTTCGATAGCAGTCAGTATTTACTATTGTGATGATATCACATGCTGTTGTGGCGAGGCCGTACACGCGTGCGTGTACTGCAGCCACACAATATTGATTTTTAATTGATATTTCATTTACTTTTGATTCATTGATCTTCTGCGTTTTTTTTGTATGACGTATTGGCGAGGCAGTACACGCGTGCGTGCACTGCAGCCAATCGATATTGATGTTTTAAATGATATATCAATTGTTTGAATTGATTTGATTTAAAATTGATGATTTTGTTGTTAATTGCCGTTTTTGGCAATTCTGTTGTTTTCTAAATTTTCATTCATTAATAATCCTCCTATCTATCTGTGTTTATAATTTAAATCTGCTGATTTATTGTTGTAACACTGTTAAGTGTTATATTTACCGTTATCTGATTTCTTGTTAAAGGTTCGGATAGGTGAATTTATCTTTGACTATCATCTAATTGATTGTTTGATTATTATTGTCTCTATGCACTAATAAACTGAGTTTGAATTAGACTGACCTTGCTTGTCTTAGTGAAATGTGATGGGGGATTCTCGCTTCGCGGTTAGGTGGCGAACGGTAGACTCTTGCCCCCACACGGCCTCTTTACGGGGTTGGTTAGGCGTAAGCCGTGACAGTCGAAAGGCTGGCCGTAAAAGCAAGGGCAGGGTACCATTTGTAGCCATGGTGGTGCTGGGATGGTTGCAAAGCCTACCGGTTGCTGCTGACGGAAATGAGGTATTATTTTCTTTTGAATGTAATACTCGGGTCAGACCGAGTATTTTTACAGCTTGGAGATTTTCTCGCAGCGAAGTTAGAGAGAGAGGGGAAAGCACTTCACTAAAGCTTTTCAGAAAATTTTTCTTGTACTTAATGAAATTAATTGTTCCGCTGTATTAAAATCTAATTCATTGTATAAAACTCTGATATTTGTGTATAAAAGAAAAGTTCATTTATGAAATAATATTATTGTTCTGTGATTCTGTGACTGATTCTGTTTAAATGTTATAAACTAAATAACAATCCGTCATCTTGAACATTTCTAGTTGGTTTAATTACCGGCTGGAGGCGGTCAGGGCGGCGGGTCGTTACAAAAGTGGTATCAGAGCTTTGGTTTACACAAAGCTTAGTTTATGGCGTTTAATATGAATAGTTACTAGAATCACTTTAAAGAAAGTGTTTTCAAATCTAAAGAAGTATAAATTGTTTTTTTTTTAAAATAAAAGGTATTTTGAAAATTAGAATCATTTTCGAAAATTCCCCTCTCTAAATTTAGGTTTGCGATAGTTCTCTTCGGTGAGGTCTCCTTAGATTTGAGTCTCGATCATTTGGAAACTCATTGCCGAATTGTTGGGATTTATGGAAAAATTGAAATATGAGTTAAGTGAATTAATGAATTGGTTTAAATTGGTTAAAATCGAATATTTTGAATATCTCCAAAGTAATAATTGGGAAATAAAATGATATGTCAATTTGGTTATAACCAAGTGGATTATTGAATTATAACTTGAGAATTTGATTTTGAATTCTTTTGAAAAATGATTTCTAATGTTGTGAAGAACGAATTTAGTAAATAAATGGATTATAAGTATTTAACTTATAATATGGACTTTTGGTATATAACTGAGTTATATAAATTGAATTGAAGTGATAAAAGGAGATTATAAATCGAAGTTTTATAAATAGAAATGGAATTTCTAAAGATGTTTATAAATTCCACAAACGACTTATTTTGATAAGTAAATTGTTATAACTTATTAAAGGAGTTATATCTATGATTTTGGACAGCGAATTATCCTTTAAGTTAAATATTGTGATAATAAAAGTTGGTTGGGAATTTTATTCACAATTTTGGACAGTGAATATATTATTAAATCAAACGGATATGTCTTGGGAAAATGATTGAATAATCCGACCTTTGCTAATAAGGATTGCAAAATTTTGATAGGAAATTTATTTGTCAACTTAACTGTATGAATCAAACTAGTTTTGATGTAAAATCTTATATTCCAAGTTTAGACTAATGCCTAAAATAGTGACTGTGGAGATATAAATCTAATGGAACCCAGTCGATAAATGGTTAATTTACTAAAGAATTAGTTGATTATTTTTGAAATAGAAAGCGAATGTAAAGTTCAAATGAAATTTAGATTTCAAATTTGATGTTTGTCAATATGAAAATCCATAATAGATTTAATAGATTCAGTGATGAATTTGAATTTGAACGGGCAGAGAATTAAGTTAAGTGGAAAACCTAATATGGGAAATTTGAAGTTGGTTTAAAACCAATATTGTGAAATGTATGCAGAATTCAAACTATGAATTAAGTCGAAGTTGAAAAAGTTAAATGGGAATGTTTTTGGGGAAATAATATTAGAAAATGAAGTTAATACATTTTTAAGCTGTTTTGAAATGTGTTAAGAATCGAAAGCATAGATTTCAACATTTATTGTTGAAATAGACGTTTTCGAGAGAAATGAAAAGAAATGGTGGACTATAACATTGTTGTTATAGTAAATGATTTCCAAAAGGAAATTTTTTTATATAGATTGGGATTTATATATCTATCTTAAATTCGAATCCCTATACTAGTAATTCTGAGTTGCCGTAACGATGTTTTACGCAACATTCGTTTTGACTCAAATAAATGTGTTTAAAGAACGATTTCCTTTAAGAATGAAATATATACTTGATTGTGATTTAAGTATATCGAATATTTTCAAAGTGTTGAAAATGAATGGATTTGTGAATTACTTATTATTAAATAAGTATGGAAATGCTTTCCAATATGAAATGGAAAGTTTGAAATTTTATCTTTTAAAGATAAATTGAAAAATGAATATTTGAAATTTGTTTCAAATGGCTAAGTGTGAAAATTATATATCTTGTAAAGATATTATTTTGAGAAATTTGAACAATTAGTTCAACTTCGAAATTTTTCAAAAAGATTGAATTTTGAGTTAAATTGAGTTTAACTTTGACACCAAAAACAATATAAGTTGAGCTTTGAATTTTGGATAGTCGATTTGGATTGTATGTCTAACATTGTGAATTGATGACATATCAATTGATCTCTATTAAATATATATCTGTTGGTGGCGGAGAATTTATTCTCTTAACTTAACACCCTTCTCTGAGACATACGAGCTCAGAGGTTATATACCGATAGACATCAATTATGTGTTGAGAATTGACGATGTAACGTGAAATCCAAATCGAGTGTGAAGTCGATAATAAATTGAATTGTGAATGTGAATTGGGTTTGAAATAACCTTAAATTTTCAAATCGACTTAGAGGAAAATTGTAACGTCCCGGAAATTTTCGACTTTCGAAAATTCAACATCGATACTCACTTTATCGACTGCCGAGAAATCGAAGGCCGGAAAACCGAACACTTAGGGTTTTAAGAAAAAGAAAAAGAAGAAAAAGGCAGAAGAAGATAGAAAATAGAGAGGAAAGAAAATAAGAGAATAGAACAGAAAGAAAACAGCAGAACAACATCAGAATCTCACAATTCGCAGCGGAACAACATATAATAATAAATGAAAAATCTTTAAACAAAGAACTATATCAGTTATTACATTACATCACATTACATTTCATTTCATCATATCATCAGAGTGTACAACTACAACAACAAACGGCGGAAAAGAAATACTATATACTAGTAATACGCCATGCCATCCATCTTAACTCCAGCAACTCCTGAATATCTAGAATATCCTGATAAACCTAACTCTTGACTGCCCGTGTGGAAATTGGTGGGCACCCAGAGTTTAGGAAGGAAAACAATAAACTCCGAGTCAGTCATGTGACTGGTGTGAGAACTCAAAACAGTTTATTTATCTTTAAAATCAAAATAGAAGAATATTTTTAAAGTCAATTCGCAATGCTTTTAAAAATGAGACTACCATAAGACCTCCTGCCACACACACAATGCAAACGCAGACTTGGAGGAGATTTCTTCTTATGTTAGTCAAAGATGCTTGATACGCATTAAAAAGAACATTTGATATTATTACTAGTGCATAGTGTAGGAAAAAATCATTTCGAAAGTAGAATATAAATCTTAGCCAGCATAGGTACCATTATATTATGCTTACTATAGCTACCATATTAGATGGCAGGTTCTACAACTAATACCATACAAGTCTCGTATTGTTTCTTTGGATTTCCAACGAATGATCAGGCCAAGGAACTTCCCATTGCCACATGAGAATGCCTCTGGATGGACATCCCCGAGAACCAAACCAGATCTCTACCAACACAAGGCCGGGTTACCCCTAACTGAGTAACAACTGACCGAATATGCCATCCCCCGGTCCGTTGGGACCTTTCACCGAGCGCTCGTAATCAATTCACACAATCATAAAGTGTTTTCAACATGAGTAAGTATCTGGGCTCCATACCATGATACCACCCTTTTCCAGAAGGAAATGCACATATCCTAAAGGGCGCTACCCCTCATAACCTTGCTGCATCTTTCCTGTTTTGACCATTCCCGAGGTGTGAGGCTCGACGAAGTCACGTCCACAAAAACATACTTTATACAAAAGCCATGCTTTGGGTCAACAAATGATCATAGAAATGATCACCAAGATAGACGATCAAATAAACGATCCTATCACAAATAATCAACACAATGATCATTTACAGCAACACTCAGCATGTCACATTACCAAATTGGGAATATATCGCTGATAACGTTCAACTATATAACCTCTGAGCTCGTACGTCTCAGAGAAGGGTGTTAAGCTAAAAGAATAAATTCTCCGCCACCAACAGAAATATATTTGAAAGAAATCTGCTTTATATCTCAGTTTGTAATGTCAGACATACAATCCATACAAGTCTGTTCCGGGCTCGAACAAAACCGAAGGCACTTACAAAGAAGTCCTTGCAATCCGGATAATCTCTAATCACGTCCGGACTTCCCATCACATATGGAGTCTCTATACCGTAGCTACTCGGTGCAAAGACAATCGACGAGTTGTCCTTCGGCTTTCAAAAAGATCCGGTCTTCAAATGCAATTCATAACGACGTATCACATATTCGGAATGGGTTATACGACCCCATGGTCCTTTCCCGGTTAACCCGAATAGTGAACGCTTATTCAAAAATAAGTGTGGCATTCAATTCAAACAAATCACAACAAATACCCATTCAAAAGGGAAATATTGATAGTCGGTTATTGAACTATCAATGGATATGCACACATCACCAGATTCCAAATAATTTTCCAAATTATTTATTTTCCAAAATATCTTTACAAGATAAATAATTTTCATACTTCAAAAATAAATCAATATTTATTTTTACATAGATTCCACTTTTTTTATAAATTCCATAGTGAATTTATATTCCACAATATCTACTGATATACGATTTTCAATAGGTTTCAATATTCCTTTTCAATTTATCTTCAAAAAGATAAATTCTCAAAATATTCACTTTATATTGGAAAACATTTCCATACTTAATTAATAAGTAATTCACGAACCTATTTATTTTCAACACTTGGAAAATATTCAATATACTTAAATCGAGATTAATTATATATTTCATTCTTTAAGGAAATCATTCTCTTAAACATATTTATTTGGGCCAAAACGAATGTTATGTAAAACATCGTTACGACAACCCAAAATCACTAGTATAGGGATTCGAAATTAAAATAGATATATAAATCCCAATACTATACATAACATTTCCTTTCGGAAATCATTTACTATAACAACAGTGTTATAGTCCACTTTTCCTTTTATTTCTCGAAAACGTTAATTTCAATAATGAATGTTGAAATCTATGGTTTCGAATCTCAACGCATTTTAAAACATCGTTAGATCGTTTTAATTCTGTTTAAAATATCACATCCTAAACATTTTCTTTAACTTATTATTCACTATTCAAAAACGTGAATATACAACGTTAACAATTTCATCCTTTTATTCATTTTATTTCAAAGGATTATTCACAGTCAAAAACGTGAATATAGCTCCATAAATAAGTTATAACAATTTACTTATCAAAATAAGTCGTTTGCGAATTTATAAAACAACGTTTATAAATTCTATTTCTATTTGTTTTATAACTACTTCCTTTTTATACATCTCCTTTATTAACCTATTCGATTTATAACTTAATTATAAACCAAAAGTTCACATTATAAGTTAAATGCTTATAAAACGATTATTTTACAAAATCTTTCTTTTAAACTTCATAATTATAAATCTTATAACTTATAAGATTCAATTATTTATCCAAATATATTCTTTAATAACTTCACAAAATTTATAAATCTTACTATTTATAAACTTCATTCATAACTTCACCATTTATAATTTTATAAATTCCATTCACTTATGCAATCCATTTTCACTTCATTCAAACTCTTATAAAAACTCGTTTTATAATTCAAATGTTTTAATTTATAAATATCAATTTATAAATCCTTTATAAAATCAATTTATACTATTATTTTAAAACATCTTTAATCTCCTTTATAATTTCACCATTCTCTTGATTTATAAAATAATCAAATTTTATAAATCCTATTTTTAAACTTTTTATAATAAATTCAAAAATCCAATTTAATTATTTTATAAAAACATTAACCCATATTTCTCAAAAATCAATCTTTAATCATATTTCTCAAAATCATAATTTTTATAACTTTAAAGATTATAACGTTTATTTATTTAAAATGGATCAATTCCAAAAATATTTTATAAACGTATACTTTCAAAAATCACTTTAAAAATCATTTTAAAATCCCCAAAATTTGGTTCAATGATGCTACACACCAGATAGTCAATCACGACTACAACGACATCATATATCGATATGATAGTCCATCAAATATCAAAATATCTGAAATCAAATAAAAACTGTTAAGGAATCCAGTTGGATCCCTCCAACCTGTTTTCCTGCATCCAAAAACATTAGCACAATACCAATTTCGCTCCAGTACGAAATTATCGCGGTATATGGGATTTAAATATTATCCGCTTAATAGACGGCGCAATAGGGTCTCATCCGCTATACAATGCGGGAAATCAATAACTCCAACATATACATATGCCAATATATATATATTGCTATTATATATAATACCAATTTCACTATTTATGAAATATTCGCGGTATATGTTTTTAATAAATAACATCCGCTTACTAACGGCGCATAATGTCTATTTTAACAATCAATAGATACAATCATCATTCAAACATGCATTCAAATATTTTAAATCTAACTATTTAAAATAAAATCGAAACTGATTCGATTGAGTGAGAAGTTCTCACCTTGATTTCAATTCCATTTTAGCGATTTATTTCGAATAAAATTAAACGGACGTTTAATTTTTACACGAAATTTTCACTAACTCCAAACGACTCCAATCCAATTCCATCGCGTAGTTCTCGTCCATACGATTCCAACGCTTCTTGTTTCGCGCGTTTTCGACCTCGTATGAAAAAGTTATGATTTTATGAAGTTTACACGAATTTTATTATATAAATTACAACTTAAATTAAAAAATTTAAACCTAACTAATTACAGGCCGTTGGATCACCATGCTTGCATCAGGCCCATGCGTACACCCCCCCCCCTTCTTCCTTTCTTCTTCGCGCGACCTACAGGCTACAAGCCGAACCCAATTCGTATACTTAGGGTTAAATTTTTCGATCCAATTACTCGCTCGAAACTCCATCATATCAGCACCACAGCAAAGCTCTTCGCCTCCCCTACCCACGGCTACAACCTCCCTGAGCTCGGCCACCATATGCGCACGCAGTTCGAGAATGAACGTGCGACACTAATACGAGATTTGCCATCAATCTACTAACTCATTCGCGATCATAGCCGTTGGATATCAAGATCGTGTTGTGCTCTACAACTTTCATTTAGAAAGTTTCTTGAATTAATGAACGGATTTGGAGATTGGAGGGGAAGAAGGTCGCGTGTTTCTGGCCGTTCATAATATAGGAGGCGGCGGCTGGCTAGGGTTAGGGTTTTATATTTTTTTTTTAATTTATGAAGGGGAGGGTGTCTATTTATAGGAAATCGTTGAACACTATTCATCCGGGAATTCCGAACTCCGATTTACGCGCCGTAACCAGCGTTTCTGGGGTTTACCCCGCGTTTCGGACACAATGGAACAGGTTTCGGAAGCTAATTCGGTCATCTGTGCGAGTTCTGGCTATAAATGTTCAATTTAAATTAAACCGATTTAAACGATTTTCTAGGCGTTTTAATTTGTACCGGACAAACGGTAAATCCAATTGACACGAAATTTGAAACCATAAAATAATATCACATTACGGATCCGATGAAACTGGTTTCGTCGAAATCCGAGACTGTTTGAAAAATGGCTATTTTAACTCGCTAAATTAAAGTTAAAAAATAATTCGATGCGTTTCGAGCTGCCACGATCAAACGATAACTCTGATTGCTACGAAAATTGAAATCCGGTAATAACTAACTATTACGGATCCAATGGAACTAGTTTCGTCCAATTCTGAGACTGTTCAAAAATTGACTATTTTCACTAGTCGATTTAAATATTAAAATATTCAATTTTCACAAATTAACTTTTAATTCCATTTTAAAAGTTCTAAAATATCATTCTAACTTCAATATGATAAAATAAAATTTCCCAAATCATTTTCAATCATATTTAACTCAATTTTCAATTATTTCCATAATTTAACATATTAAATTATTGATTTAATTATTCAATTAAATCCAATTATTCAAAATAAATTTTATTCGACTTATAAATTCACTTATTAATATTTAAAATTAATTAAATATTCAATTTTTATAAATTAAAATTCTGGGTCGTTACAATCTTCCCCCCTTAAAAGAATTTCGTCCTTGAAATTAACAAGTAAGAAAAGTTACTGAATCCATTAACTTTCCAAAATTCATAGTTTAAAATTCTTATAATAACTTACTAAGTTTTCAAATCATACTTAGTTATCTTTTCAAAAGCAACTACTATTGTTTAACTTTCAACTTCAAATCAAAGTTAAAGTTTTCAAAATTTTCCAATTTTCTCAAATTTTTTCTAACGCCTTAAATTTCCGGAAAAATTCGCCATAGTCTCCTTTGCGCGGCTCGATCCAAAAAAAAATGACAGTATATATATATCACAAATATACATCTCATCAAGTAATGAGGCATCCCGAAGGGAAAAAGTATAAAAGTACGGTATGTAATCCGAGATATGTACCTTATATTTTATTAGCGAGCATATACGGCTAATATAGCGCGAAAGCGAGCTCCAAATGCGAAGCAACGCGATCCGCACCTACTAAACACTCAACAAACAACATGAGAACCATGTATATAGACAATAGTATCAATATACAACATATAGCAACATAATAACTATATATGCCAACATAGCAAATGCAAACAAACAACAAATGCAAACATCAACCAACTATCATCCAACTAACATTCATAACCAATAAATATTCATTCATATTCTCATTAATATTTAATGAAATGGTTTTCAATTTTAAATCACATTTGATTCATTAACAGTGGATGTTTACTAACATTTATTTTCCAATTAGTTTATATTCACTAATTCATATTCAAGTTGGTTCACTTCCAAATCAAATTCAATTCTATTTAAGATTCACTTAACTTCCAATTGAATTTCAATTACTTTAGCTTTCAATTTCATTAATACTTTCATTAATACTTAATGAATTATATACAATCAATCAACCAACAATCATATAACAACCAAGGTATATTAATTGACAACCAAATTCCTTTGCTTATATTCATTCAATTTGGTTTAACACCATCACTTTCAATTGGTTTAATTAAATTGGTTTTCATTCAATTATTCAACTTCTAATAACATTAGAATTTAATGAATTAACACCTACATTCATTATTTCATATCAACTTAATTCACATTCAAATGATTAACATTTAATCCATTAATTCAATTCAATCACAAAAGTTGAATTTCATTTTACAAACATTACTTTGTTTTACTTAATTTTGTTATTTTACTTTGATACCAATATCAACTTCATTCAACATTTCTTAAGTTATACTCCATTTTACAAACATTACTTGGTTTTACATAACTTAAATTCCCACTCATGAATTTATTCAGATTCTCAATTCTAAAGTAAATTTTCATTTAACTTTAAATTCATTTTTATTTACAACTCATATTCATAAATATATTCATATAGTTTCACTTCTTATATATATAAGTTTATTTCACAATTGTAAATCACTTTAATTATAATTCAATCTTATAATTCTTTTGCTTATACAATTATTCTTTTACTTAGATTATTCAAACAACTAAACAATCAACTTATATACACTTTGATAATTCTGAAAAATTATTCCTTTATATAAAAATATAATCAAGGTAAAATTATTTCATTTACCCAACTTAAAACAACATTATGTCGAATTGTTCTATTCAAGTGTTTAGAAACCCCTTCGGCATAGTTGTCCAGACCGTGCTGACGAAGGTTCATATGCTACTCAATAAACCAATCATCACAATATAAAACAATTTTATATTCACTAACAAATACGCTCTGATAGCTATTATTACACTCAAACTCATTCTAGAGTACTAGACTCTATCTCTAATGAAAATACCCAACAGAACCATGGTTGTCGCTTAACCATATGCTCTGATACCAAATGTAACGTCCCGGAAATTTTCGACTTTCGAAAATTCAACATCGATACTCACTTTATCGACTGCCGAGAAATCGAAGGCCGGAAAACCGAACACTTAGGGTTTTAAGAAAAAGAAGAAAAAGACAGAAGAAGATAGAAAATAGAGAGGAAAGAAAATAAGAGAATAGAACAGAAAGAAAACAGCAGAACAACATCAGAATCTCACAATTCGCAGCGGAACAACATATAATAATAAATGAAAAATCTTTAAACAAAGAACTATATCAGTTATTACATTACATCACATTACATTTCATTTCATCATATCATCAGTGTACAACTACAACAACAAACAGCGGAAAAGAAATACTATATACCAGTAATACGCCACGCCATCCATCTTGCCTCCAGCAACTCCTGAATATCCAGAATATCCTGATAAACCTAACTCTTGACTGCCCGTGTGGAAATTGGTGGGCACCCAGAGTTTAGGAAGGAAAACAATAAACTCTGAGTCAGTCATGTGACTGGTGTAAGAACTCAAAACAGTTTATTTATCTTTAAAATCAAAATAGAAGAATATTTTTAAAGTCAATTCGCAATGCTTTTAAAAATGAGACTACCATAAGACCTCCTGCCACATACACAATGCAAACGCAGACTTGGAGGAGATTTCTTCTTATGTTAGTCAAAGATGCTTGATACGCATTAAAAAGAACATTTGATATTATTACTAGTGCATAGTGTAGGAAAAAATCATTTCGAAAGTAGAATATAAATCTTAGCCAGCATAGGTACCATTATATTATGCTTACTATAGCTACCATATTAGATGGCAGATTCTACAACTAATACCGTACAAGTCTCGTATTGTTTCTTTGGATTTCCAACGAATGATCAGGCCAAGGAACATCCCATTGCCACATGAGAATGCCTCTGGATGGACATCCCCGAGAACCAAACCGGATCTCTACCAACACAAGGCCGGGTTACCCCTAACTGAGTAACAACTGACCGAATATGCCATCCCCCGGTCCTTTGGGACCTTTCACCGAGCGCTCGTAATCAATTCACACAATCATAAAGTGTTTTCAACATGAGTAAGTATCTGGGCTCCATACCATGATACCACCCTTTTCCAGAAGGAAATGCACATATCCTAAAGGGCGCTACCCCTCATAACCTTGCTGCATCTTTCCTGTTTTTACCATTCCCGAGGTGTGAGGCTCGACGAAGTCACGTCCACAAAAACATACTTTATACAAAAGCCATACTTTGGGTAAACAAATGATCATAGAAATGATCACCAAGATAGACGATCAAATAAACGATCCTATCACAAATAATCAACACAATGATCATTTACAGCAACACTCAGCATGTCACATTACCAAATTGGGAATATATCGCTGATAACATTCAACTATATAACCTCTGAGCTCGTACGTCTCAGAGAAGGGTGTTAAGCTAAAAGAATAAATTCTCCGCCACCAACAGAAATATATTTGAAAGAAATCTGCTTTATATCTCAGTTTGTAATGTCAGACATACAATCCATACAAGTCTGTTCCGGGCTCGAACAAAACCGAAGGCACTTACAAAGAAGTCCTTGCAATCCGGATAATCTCTAATCACGTCCGGACTTCTCATCACATATGGAGTCTCTATACCGTAGCTACTCGGTGCAAAGACAATCGACGAGTTGTCCTTTAGCTTTCAAAAAGATCCGGTCTTCAACACCGGTCTTCAAATGCAATTCATAACGACGTATCACATATTCGGAATGGGTTATACGACCCCATGGTCCTTTCCCGGTTAACCCGAATAGTGAGCGCTTATTCAAAAATAAGTGTGGCATTCAAATTCAAACAAATCACAACAAATACCCATTCAAAAGGGAAATATTGATAGTCGGTTATTGAACTATCAATGGATATGCACACATCACCAGATTCCAAATAATTTTCCAAATTATTTATTTTCCAAAATATCTTTACAAGATAAATAATTTTCATACTTCAAAAATAAATCAATATTTATTTTTAAACAGATTCCACTTTTTTTTATAAATTCCATAGTGAATTTATATTCCACAATATCTACTGATATACGATTTTCAATAGGTTTCAATATTCCTTTTCAATTTATCTTCAAAAAGATAAATTCTCAAAATATTCACTTTATATTGGAAAACATTTCCATACTTATTTAATAAGTAATTCACGAACCTATTTATTTTCAACACTTGGAAAATATTCAATATACTTAAATCGAGATTAAGTATATATTTCATTCTTTAAGGAAATCATTCTCTTAAACATATTTATTTGGGCCAAAACAAATGTTACGTAAAACATCGTTACGACAACCCAAAATCACTAGTATAGGGATTCGAAATTAAAATAGATATATAAATCCCAATACTATACATAACATTTCCTTTCGGAAATCATTTACTATAACAACAGTGTTATAGTCCACTATTTCCTTTTATTTCTCGAAAACGTCAATTTCAATAATGAATGTTGAAATCTATGGTTTCGAATCTCAACGCATTTTAAAACATCGTTAGATCGTTTTAATTCTGTTTAAAATATCACATCCTAAACATTTTCTTTAACTTATTATTCACTATTCAAAAACGTGAATATACTACGTTAACAATTTCATCCTTTTATTCATTTTATTTCAAAGGATTATTCACAGTCAAAACGTGAATATAGCTCCATAAATAAGTTATAACAATTTACTTATCAAAATAAGTCGTTTGCGAATTTATAAAACAACGTTTATAAATTCTATTTCTATTTGTTTTATAACTACTTCCTTTTTATACATCTCCTTTATTAACCTATTCGATTTATAACTTAATTATAAACCAAAAGTTCACATTATAAGTTAAATGCTTATAAAACGATTATTTTACAAAATCTTTCTTTTAAACTTCATAATTATAAATCTTATAACTTATAAGATTCAATTATTTATCCAAATATATTCTTTAATAACTTCACAAAATTTATAAATCTTACTATTTATAAACTTCATTCATAACTTCACCATTTATAATTTTATAAATTCCATTCACTTATGCAATCCATTTTCACTTCATTCAAACTCTTATAAAAACTCGTTTTATAATTCAAATGTTTTAATTTATAAATATCAATTTATAAATCCTTTATAAAATCAATTTATACTATTATTTTAAAACATCTTTAGTCTCCTTTATAATTTCACCATTCTCTTGATTTATAAAATAATCAAATTTTATAAATCCTATTTTTAAACTTTTTATAATAAATTCAAAAATCCAATTTAATTATTTTATAAAAACATTAACCCATATTTCTCAAAAATCAATCTTTAACCATATTTCTCAAAATCATAATTTTTATAACTTTAAAGATTATAACGTTTATTTATTTAAAATGGATCAATTCCAAAAATATTTTATAAACGTATACTTTCAAAAATCACTTTAAAAATCATTTTAAAATCCCCAAAATTTGGTTCAATGATGCTACACACCAGATAGTCAATCACGACTACAACGACATCATATATCGATATGATAGTCCATCAAATATCAAAATATCTGAAATCAAATAAAAACTGTTGAGGAATCCAGTTGGATCCCTCCAACCTGTTTTCCTGCATCCAAAAACATTAGCACAATACCAATTTCGCTCCAGTACGAAATTATCGCGGTATATGGGATTTAAATATTATCCGCTTAATAGACGGCGCAATAGGGTCTCATCCGCTATACAATGCGGGAAATCAATAACTCCAATATATACATATGCCAATATATATTGCTATTATATAAAATACCAATTTCACTGTTTATGAAATATTCGCGGTATATGTTTTTAATAAATAACATCCGCTTACTAACGGCGCATAATGTCTATTTTAACAATCAATAGATACAATCATCATTCAAACATGCATTCAAATATTTTAAATCTAACTATTTAAAATAAAATCGAAACTGATTCGATTGAGTGAGAAGTTCTCACCTTGATTTCAATTCCATTTTAGCGATTTATTTCGAATAAAATTAAACGGACGTTTAATTTTTACACGAAATTTTCACTAACTCCAAACGACTCCAATCCAGTTCCATCGCGTAGTTCTCGTCCATACGATTCTAACGCTTCTTGTTTCGCGCGTTTTCGACCTCGTATGAAAAAGTTATGATTTTATGAAGTTTACACGAATTTTATTATATAAATTACAACTTAAATTAAAAAATTTAAACCTAACTAATTACAGGCCGTTGGATCACCATGCTTGCATCAGGCCCATGCGTACACCCCCCCCCCCTTCTTCCTTTCTTCTTCGCGCGACCTACAGGCTACAAGCCGAACCCAATTCATATACTTAGGGTTAAATTTTTCGATCCAATTACTCGCTCGAAACTCCATCATATCAGCACCACAGCAAAGCTCTTCGCCTCCCCTACCCACGGCTACAACCTCCCTGAGCTCGGCCACCATATGCGCATGCAGTTCGAGAATGAACGTGCGACACTAATACGAGATTTGCCATCAATCTACTAACTCATTCGCGATCATAGCCGTTGGATATCAAGATCGTGTTGTGCTCTACAACTTTCATTTAGAAAGTTTCTTGAATTAATGAACGGATTTGGAGATTGGAGGGGAAGAAGGTTGCGTGTTTCTGGTCGTTCATAATATAGGAGGCGGCGGCTGGCTAGGGTTAGGGTTTTATAATTTTTTTTAATTTATGAAGGGGAGGGTGTCTATTTATAGGAAATCGTTGAACACTATTCATCCGGGAATTCCGAACTCCGATTTACGCGCCGTAACCAGCGTTTCTGGGGTTTACCCCGCGTTCCGGACACAATGGAACAGGTTTCGGAAGCTAATTCGGTCATCTGTGCGAGTTCTGGCTATAAATGTTCAATTTAAATTAAACCGATTTAAACGATTTTCTAGGCGTTTTAATTTGTACCGGACAAACGGTAAATCCAATTGACACGAAATTTGAAACCATAAAATAATATCACATTACGGATCCGATGAAACTGGTTTCGTCGAAATCCGAGACTGTTTGAAAAATGGCTATTTTAACTCGCTAAATTAAAGTTAAAAAATAATTCGATGCGTTTCGAGCTGCCACGATCAAACGATAACTCCGATTGCTACGAAAATTGAAATCCGGTAATAACTAACTATTACGGATCCAATGGAACTAGTTTCGTCCAATTCTGAGACTGTTCAAAAATTGACTATTTTCACTAGTCGATTTAAATATTAAAATATTCAATTTTCACAAATTAACTTTTAATTCCATTTTAAAAGTTCTAAAATATCATTCTAACTTCAATATGATAAAATAAAATTTCCCAAATCATTTTCAATCATATTTAACTCAATTTTCAATTATTTCCATAATTTAACATATTAAATTATTGATTTAATTATTCAATTAAATCCAATTATTCAAAATAAATTTTATTCGACTTATAAATTCACTTATTAATATTTAAAATTAATTAAATATTCAATTTTTATAAATTAAAATTCTGGGTCGTTACAATAATTTGAAATGGATAATGAAGTGGAAAATTTTGGAATCCTCTATTTGTTATGGATATGAAATATTGTGGTTTTCAGAACGTATATATGAGAATACGATAAATTCGAAAACCATTAGTTTGGGAAGAAATTGTTATGGAAAACTTATGTAAGTACATGAGTATGATATGTACGAACTATGAAATGAAGTACTATGTATGTATGATATTATGTTTTCCAAACTGAGGATATGGAAAAGTACCTTCCATTTAAAATTGGAGAAGGTATTGGAACTCGATATGAGTGTCCATTTGAAATTCGTAGCTACGTGGAATTTCCATATGTGGAATGTCCATTCGGACTAAAATCCCCCACGATGGATCATCGTGTTTGGGATCGGGAACTAGCGGAATTCGAGGGGCGAGATGCCTATGGGTACAAGCGATTCTACTGGGATAGTAGCGTAACCGCCGGGTATACCGCGATCTAGATGATATGAAATAGCGTAATTCGAGAGGCGAGATGCCTAGGGTTACAAGCGACTCTACTGGGACAGTAGTGTAACCGCCGTGTAAACCGCGATCTGATGGTATAGCGTAATTCGTGGGGCGAGATGCCTACAGTTACAAGTGATTCCACTGGGATAGTGGCGCAACCGCCGAGTAAACTGCGATCTACGCAACAACCATGGCGAAATTCAAGAGATGTGAAATCTATAGTTTACAAGCGATTCTATTGGGATAGTAGCGGAACCGCCGGGTAAACTGTGATCCATGGGGGAACGTGCTTTCCATATCCTTTTTTTAAAAGAATTTTTAAAAGTATTTTCACTAGGAATTGAAGCAAGTATATTTAGTACATAGAGATTTTTAGTCCTGCGCCTGGCCAGCGTATGCCTAATGTCTGTAAGAACGACAATAGACTTGTTAAATTTCGAGTTAGCAAGTATTTTCGAACTTTAGATGGCAAATCAATAATCTAGAATTAAAAATTGCATAATTCCAACCTAATAAATTAAGGAAGAGGATTTTTGAGATATTTTGAAAGTCCACAGCTTTGGAAAAGTTATACTATGTAGATTTTTAACAAGAATTTCAAATTTAAAATTTGGGTTTTGTAAGTTGAAAACTTTAGTAAAAGACTTTTGCGTCTTGATTGTAGAAATCAATAAAACAAATGGAATGAATCCTATACTTATTTATTTTTATTAAGTTTTGAGCTCGATAAAATTGGGTAGGGTATAAACATCAGTGAAATTTTAACAACCATTTCTCCTAACTTGTAATTTCGGGACGAAATTCTTTTAAGGAGGGGAGATTGTAACGATCCTGAATTTTGAACAATTTAAATTGAAAATATTTAATTAATTTTAAATATTTGAATGATGGTTTAAATTGAATTCCCAATATAACTATGAATTGACGATTAAATTTTAGAATTTAATTTATTTAAAGTTGAATAGAATTTGAATTTGACTTTGGAGTTTGAAATGAATATTGAATTTATACTTAAAATTCAAACTAATAACTTAGAAAAATAATTTGGATTTAAATTTGAATTGGGATTTATGAAAGATGTAAGTATCTTTGAAATATGGATTACTTTGTAAACATGAAACAAGACAAAGTAGCAATTAATACAAGATCTCTAGTACACAACACTTTATCTCATCAGCCGAAATGATATGCATAAGCTTTTGAATAAGAAACAAAAAAATTTATAAAGCATTGTACCTTGGTATTAAATGCAGCCACCCTACAAGATAAAAAAAAAGAGAAAAAAAAATGGATTGCAAAAATCTTTGGTTCACATTTCTATCATCTCAGCCGAAGTAAAAGATTGCAAAATCTCTAGTACACTGCTATGTATCCTCTCTCTGCAAAATCGCGTACCTTCAGCCACCCTACTCTGTACGCTTGCCATAACGTACGCTGTCTCTTTTTTTTTATTTTCGCCCTCCCTCCATCATTTCAGATTTCGTACGAAAAAAAAATAAAGAAACGAAAGAGAAAAAAATAATGGCGGCCGTGTTCTCCTCGTTCGTTCCTCTTTGAAGCTAAACTAGGGATTGCGATCCAATTAGGGGCTTCGGCAATCGGCTTCGACCCAAATTCCGGCTCTTCGCTCCGATAGAAAAGGTGAGTAATTTATGTTACTCACATCTTATTCGACACAGTTCGACTTTGTCTGCTTATTTTGATTTCGTTGTTCGGCTTCGATTCGATTTTGTTCATTGTTGATATTTCTCTTTTTTGAGTTGATTTTGGGGCTGCTGATTTTGATTTTAGCTTGATTTGTTCAACCTATGTTGACATGGCTTCGGCCTAGAGTATTTTGCTGTTACCTTGGGTAAGAAGGGAAATTTCTTTGGATTTTATGATTTGCAATGCAGGTTTCTTCTGACTTTGGATTATGTCTTCACTGCATAGCTTTTAACTTAAGTTGTATTTCTTGATTCCAGTTGTGCATGCTGAGTTATTACTCTGGCCTATCTCATGTTGCCTGTACTTTGGTCTTATCTCAATGATGCATCATGTTGTTTCGTCTATGGATGTTAGTGTTGCTTTGCTTCACTGCTCGTTTCTGTTCTTATGGTTTCCAGAGAAAATCTAAGTTTGTTTTTAACTTGCATAAAATTTTAAATCCTACTCTACGATCAAAGAAACAAGTTTTTGTTTGTAACTTAAATCAGATTTATGACTAGATCAAGAGCTAGAGAATGTATGTTAAAAAAAAATCTTCTTTTAATCTCCATGTTTGACATAAGTTGAATTGTTGTTTAAGTTGATTTGAATAAAACTTCAGTAGTAAGATACTTTTCTGGACTCGTTCCAATTTGTGTATGATGGACTGTTTGATTTCATGCAATTGATTTTGAATTGTAGATGTATGATGCACATGTTAGTCCTCTGACCTATGCTGTATAAACATCTTGTAGCCTTCTTTAACATGTTTCCATTATTTACTTTGGACATAAAAGCAACGTTTTAACGTTTGGCAAATTACATCTGTTCTTTTGAAAGTATGCCTGGGTTATAAAACCTGATTGCAAGCATATGTTCCATGCGCATATTGTGTAAATACAGAGTATACAGACCTCCTACATTTATTAATTCATAGATTTTATTACTGGATAAAATTGTACAAAACATAGTTGAGTAATAGTTAAGCTTCTTACCTCTTATTTCACAGTGGAACCGATAAGCAGTATGAACTTTCGAAAAATGTTAAAGTAATGACAGTTCTTTGGAAGTTGTTGAATTTGTTACTCTGGCTTGCTCTTTTAACTTGACAAAGTTGCTTAAGAGGTAAAGCACTTGTGTTTACTTACTGAGTTCATACTTATTATATGTTGCCCCAGTTCCATACGAACCTATTTCACATGAGTAACCTGCACTTAAACACATTTTTTTAAAAACCCACTTCTATCTTAATCTCTATGAAATGATCACTTAAGTGTAACGATCTCGATCTTTCGTTGCCGAAAAACCAAAATGTTAGGGTTTAAGAAAGAAGAAAAGAAGAAGAAAGAGAGAAGGTAGAAAATAGGGAGAAAAGAAAATAGAAAATAGAACGGAACAGAAAACAACAGAACAAAATCAGAATCTCACAATTCGCAGCGGAACAACATATAATAGATAAATGAATAATCTTTAAACAAAGAACTATATCAGTTATTACATTATTTTTCATTACATCAAATCATCAGAGTGTACAACATCAAACAATGCAAAAGAAAGTACTATATAAACTAGTAATACGCCATTGCCATCCATCTTGCCTCCTGCAACTCCTGGATTTCAGAATATCCTGATAAACCTAACTCTTGACTGCCCGTGTGGAAATTGGTGGGCACCCAGAGTTAAGAAAGGAAAACAATAAACTCCGAGTCAGTCATGTGACTGGTGTGAGAACTCAAAACAGTTTATTTTTCTTTAAAATTAATATAGAGGAATATTTTTAAAATCAATTCGCAATGCTTTTAAAAATGAGACTACCATAAGGCCTCCCGCACGCACACACAGGCAAACGCAGAATCGGAGGAGATTTCTCCTTATGATAGTCAAAGATGCTTGATACGCATTAAAAAGAACATTTGATATTATTACTAGTGCATAGTGTAGAGAAAATTCATTTCGAAAATAAAGATATAAATCTTAGCCAGCATAGACATTTCGAACTATGCCTACTATAGCTACCATGTTCAATAGCGGGTTACCGCCATATTCCATGACAGGTTATACAACTAAAACCGTACAAGTTTCGTATTTGAAGAATGGATTTTCCAACGAATGGTCAGGCCAAGGAGCTTCCTATTGCCACATGGAAACGCCTCTGGAAGGACGCCCCGAGAACCACCGTTCTCCGCTAAACAAAGCCGGGAATCCCTTTTCCCAAGGAATATTACAAACCCTCAGATATGCCACCCCCGGTCCTTTGGAACCTTTCACCGAGCGCTCGTCACCATCATTACACAATCATAAAGTGTTTTCAATATGAGTAAGTATCTGGGCTCCATACCATGATACTACCCTTTTCCAGAAGAAATAGTCATACCCTAGGGAAGCGATCCCTGGAAACCTTGCCGCACAATTCCTGTTTCGACCATTACCGGTTTGTGAGGCTCGACGAAGTCACGTCCACAAAAACATACTTTATACAAAAGCCATGCTTTGGGTCAACAAATGATCATAGAAATGATCACCAGGATAGACGATCAAACAAATGATCCTATCACAAATAATCAACACAATGATCATTTCACAGCAACACTCAGTATGTCACATTACCAAATTGGGAATATATCGCTGATAACTTCAACTATATAACCTCTGAGCTCGTACGTCTCAGAGAAGGGTGTTAAGCTAAGAGAATAAATTCTCCGCCACCAACAGAAATATATTTGAAAGAAATCGGCTTTATATCTCAATTTATAATGTCAGACATACAATCCATACAAGTCTGTTCCGGGTTCGAACAGAACCGAAGGCTCTTACAAAGAAGTCCTTGCAATCCGAATAATCTCTAATCACGTTCGGATTTCCCATCACATATGGAGATCTCAATACCGGGGATCAGCCAGTGCAGAGACAATCAACAAGAAACCCTTACGTTTTTGAAAATATCCGGTCTTTAACACCGATCTTCAAATGCAATTCATAACGACGTATCACATATTCGGAATGGGTTGTACGACCCCAAGGTCCTTTCCCGGTTAACCCGAATAGTGAGCGCTTATTTTAAAAAAAATAAGTGTGGCATTCAATTTCAAGCAAATCACAACAAATTCCTATTTAAGGGTAAATATTGATAGTCGGTTATTGAACTATCAATAGATATGCCAACATCACCAGATTCCAAATAATTTTCCAAATTATTTATTTTCCAAAAATATCTTTACAAGATATATATATATTTTTCATTCTTTAAAAATAAATCAATATTTATTTTTAAACCCAATTTCCAATTTCATTTTATAAATTCCATATTGAATTTACATTCCAAAATATTTATGAATATACGATTCCCATTCGTTTTCAAATATTCATTTTCAATTTATCTTCAAAAAGATAAATTCAAAATATTCTCTTAATATTGGAAAAACATTTCCATACTTATTTATTTATAAGTAATTCACAAGCCTTTTTATTTTCCACATTTAGAAAATATTCTATATACTTTAATCGAAATTAAGTATATATTTCATTCTTTAAGGAAATCATTCTCTTTAACATATTTATTTGGGCCAAAACGAACGTTGCGTAAAACATCGTTACGACAACCCAAAATCACTAGTATAGGGATTTGAAATTAAAATAGATATATAAATCCAATTACTATACAAAACATTTCCTTTCGGAAATCATCTATTATAACAACAGTGTTATAATCTACCATTTCCTTTTATTTCTCGAAAACATCTATTTCAACAATAAATGTTGAAATCTATGGTTTCGAATCTCAACACCTTTTAAAACATCTTTAGATCGTTTTAATTCTATTTCAAACATCACATCCAAAATAATTTCTTTAACTTATTATTCACTATTCAAAACGTGAATATACCTTGTTAATAAATTTCATCACTTCTATTCCTTTTATTTTAAAGGATTTATTCACTATTCAAAACGTGAATATAACTCTCTTAACAAGTTACAACTATTTACTTATCAAAGTAAGTCGTTTCGAATTTATAAAACAACGTTTATAAATTCTATTCTATTTATTTCATATCAACTCCTTTTATAAATTCCTTTATTAACCTATCTCAATTCATATCACAATGATATACTAAAAATTCATATTATAAGACAATACTTATAATTTATTTATTTACAAAATCATTCCTTCAAACTTCCCAAATCTATAAATCTTATAACTTCTAAGATTCATTTATTTATCCAAATCTATTCCTTTAATAACTTTATAAATTTTATAAACCTACTGCTTATAAAATTTCATTTATAACTTCACTATTTATAATTCTATAAATTTCATTCATTTATGAAATTCATTCACAATTTTTTTTCTAACACTTAGAAAAGATCGTTTTACACTTCTAATATTTTTAATTTATAAACATCAATTTATAAATCTTTTAATATAAAACAATTTATATTACTAATTTTAAAACGTCTTTAAACTCATTTATAATTTCACCATTTTGATTTATAAAATATTCAAATTTCCATTTATAACTTTACCGTTATAATCTATAGATTTCATTCCTTTATGGAATTCATTTACAAATCATTCTATCACTTATAAAAGCTCGTTTTATAATTCAAGATATTCTAAATTTATAAATATCAATTTATAAATCTTTTATATGGATCAATTTATATTATTCTTTTAAAAACGTCTTTGAACTCCTTTATAATTCATCATTTTGATTTGTAAAATAATCAAACTTCATAAATCCTATTTTTAAACTTTTTATAATAAATTTAGAAATCCCAGTTTAAACTATTTTATAAAATCATTAATCTCATAATTTCAAAAATCAACTTTTAACTGAATTTCTCAAAAATCATAATTTTTATAATATTAAAATTATAACGTTTACTTATTTAAGATGAATCAATTTCAAAAAAAATATTTTATAAACGTATACTTTCAAAAGTCACTTTAGAAATCCCTTTAAAAATAAAAATCGTTATATTTAAACTTCAAAAATTGGATCCGATGATGCAACACATCAAATAGTCAATCACGACTTTCTAATATCATATATCATCCATGATAAACAATCAAACATCACAATATCTAAAATCAAATAAATATTTGTGAGGAATCCAGTTGGATCCCTCCAACCTGTTTCCCTGCATCCACAGACATTAGCACAATACCATTCCACTTCGAGGTGGAATATCGCGGTATATGGGATTTTATAAAATATATCCGCTTACTAACGGCGCAATAGGGTCTCATCCGCTATACAAATGCGGGAAATCAATCAACTGCAATATATACATATGCCAATATATATATATTGCTATATATATAATATAATACCAATTCCACTTCGAGGTGGAATATCGCGGTATATGTGTGTAATAAATAACCTCCGCTTACTAACGGCGTATAGGGTCTATTCACATCCAATATATATATAACAATCATCATTCAAGCATTCAATCATTCAAACAACAAATTTTAAATCTAACTATTTAAAATTTAAATAAATCCTTTTGAGTGAGAAGTTCTCACCTTTATTCCCGTTTGCAATCCACTTCCAATTCAACTTGTTTTCTTCATTTATACCTTGTATAAATATTTACACAGTTTATTAATATTCAAACAGATTGAATAATAAATTTCGTTTTTGATTGTTTAATTAATCAATAGTTTTATTTAAACCAATCTCTTCTTAAATAAATTTGATTTTACAATGATTAAATTTTAAACCAAATTTTTTTTAAAAATATTTAGCAATCAAAATAATTCCCTAAGTTAACTAAACAATTTAATTTTAACCAACGATACACTTTTAATTAATGATATCAAAGGATAAATTTTAAACTAATTTTCTTTAACAAATTTATTTAACTAAAAATTTAAAAATTAAATTTCCTTTAAAATTTATTTCTACTAATTCTTTTACTTTAAATTAATATCTTTAAATCGATTTCTTTTAAATAAATTATAAAAAATTAAGTTTTAATCTAAATTTCCTTTAAAAATTTATTTAACTAATTTTCCTTTTATTAATTAATTTAGATTAACCAATGATTTTCTTTTAAGCTAATTTTCTTCTTTTTAAAATAATTATAACTAGAAATTTCCAATTAACTAAATTTCCTTTTTATAAATTTAAATCAACTATCAAATTTTTCTTTAATAATTGAATTAACAAAGGTTCAAAAAAACTGAATTTCTTTTTTTTTTCTTACCAAAAATTATATTTTTACCGATTCTCCTTTTATATAAACCTTTCACATTCTAAAATAATATCCCTGTCTTTAAAATTTTAACTTCAAAAATTATCAAATCGATTTGCATAAATATTTATTTTCATTTAACAAATTTTGTTTTATCTAAAATTTTATCCTAAATATAATAATCTGAACTACTATTTATTTATTTATTTATTTTAAATTTAAACGGATACTGCAAATTTAAATTTTGAATTAACTGAATTGTTAAAACAAAATCAATACTTACTGACCCATATTTCTAATTGTAACATGAGCTTCAAATTTAGGTATAAATATGTTTACTTCAAAAAATCAAATACTGTTAATAAGTTTTTTTTTTCACAAATTTAATATATGTAAATTTAAAATCAGAAATCTACCTCACAGCAATCGATTGACAACTCGACCCAATCGAGTTACTGCCATCTCCATCTCAGGCTCGAGTCACCCAAGCCCTAGCCTCGCAAGTGCCACCGCCGCCTACCTTCCATCGACTCTCGACCATGCTCCTTTTCGTTGCTTGCTCCACCTCGAGTTGCGTGCACGAACCCCCATCCTGTTGCTCGAACTCGAGCCTGACGTCGCCGCGACCTCGCGTCGAACCCATTGCCTCGTGAATAGCCGCCGTTGATCGAATTCGACACCATCTTCGCGCGCGCCTCGTCCCCACCATCTCGTGCGCCGCTTGCCTCGACTGCCTGCTTCAATCGCCGCTGCACGAGCACAAAACCCTAGCACCGCCTTCTCGCGTCAGTGAATCGCGATTATAGATTTTGGGGCTTCGGCCATTTTTCTTTTTTTATTTTCTTCGATTTGATTTTCGAACTGAAGAGGGAATGAGTATTTAAAATCATGAAGAGGCATGATCGGCCATGCTCACACGAATTTAGGCGTGATAGAAGGCGTAGGTTTAGGCATGAATTCAGGAGGGTAACGTGCGTATGTTTGACTAAATTGAAATTTAAGTTTAAATTTAAATTGTTGAAAATTTCAACGCGTTTAGGTGTCGTATTCTCACACGACAACTCCGATTGATACGAAATTTTAAATCCAGCAATAACACAATATTACGGGCCCAATGGAACAGGTTTCGTCGAATTCCGAGACTGTGCCTCGGACGGCTATTTTTAAATATCGATTCAAACGATTAAAATTTCAAAACTGAACAAATCACTTTCAAATTCAATTCTGAGGCTTCTATAATCTTCAATATTATCAATATAAATTTTACAAGCCTTTGAAATATTTTTAATCGGCTTAAAATTGAAGATTCAAATTTTTATTAAATTTTCAATAGATTAAATTCTATAATTTAATCGCTAAATTCATTCTGATAATTTGCAATTCAAATCAAATCATCATTCAAATATTTAAATTTAATTAAACATTTCCAAATTAAATTATTCAAAATTCTGGGTCGTTACAATCTTCCCCCCTTAAAAGAATTTCGTCCCGAAATTACAAGTTAAGAAGAATGCCCTTATCCCATCTGCTATTTTTCACAATCCAAATTGTTTTATCAACTGACTAACCTAAATCTTTTTACTAGAGATTCAGTATCATTTCAACTAGCTTTCCAACTTCAATTATAAGTTTCAACCAACATTGTTTCCCTAACAATTCAAATTTAAATTTAAATTCAAATTTCAACTTTCAAAATTTTCTCAAAAATTTTCTACCACCCTAAATTTTTGAAAAATTTCGCCAGCGTCTCCTTTGCGCGGCTAGCTCGGTACGACTACAAAATGGCACCACGGCCCCTCAGAATCAAAAAGAAAAGAGAAAGCCAAGTGGTTGGAGAAGAAAATCATCAAATTTCATACTGAAATTGAAATACGTACCTTTTTGTCGAGCAATTCAATTTTATCTTAAAAATCAAAATCCAAATTCCTTTATACACCTGTATATCCTGCTAGTAGTAGCATCCATAATACCCAATTACAACATTCAAACCATTTTTCCAATTCTATTACAAAATTTCCAATATATGCTTCTTATACGTTTTTACTTCACTATTGAAGTTACATATTCAATTTCATTCTATTTTCATTTCAATTTAATTCACAATTTTAATTCTATTTGAATTCAATTCTCAATTTTAAATATTGAATTCTATCGATTAACTTTCATTTAGCAATTCATATTACTACTTCAAATTAGTTTCATTCACTAATTCATTTCAAATTTCAATTTTCATATTCAATTCATCTCGAATTTACTTAATTACTAACAAAGGGAATTTCAATTTTTATTGCTTACCACCAATTCACATACCATCTTTATTCAATTTTATTCACATTCCATATTCATATTCATTCCAATTGAAATTATTTCACACATGAATAAATTATCAAGTTAATTTACTTGAATCCAATCCATTTTATTTAATTCCATATACTAATGATTAATTTAATATTATCACTTCCTAACAATCATATACTATAATAATTCATAGAAAATGATTTCTTTTCTATACAAAATAGTTTTGGGCAAAATTATCTTATTTACCTAATTCAAAACAATTTTATATTCACTAACAAATACGCGCTCATATCTATTATTACACTCAAACTCATTCTAGAGTACTTTTGACTCTATCTCTAACGAGTAATACCCAACAGAACCATGGTTGTCGCTTAACCATATGCTCTGATACCAAATATAACGATCTCGATCTTTCGTTGCCGAAAAACCGAAATGTTAGGGTTTAAGAAAGAAGAAAAGAAGAAGAAAGAGAGAAGGTAGAAAATAGGGAGAAAAGAAAATAGCAAATAGAACGGAACAGAAAACAACAGAACAAAATCAGAATCTCACAATTCGCAGCGGAAGAACATATAATAGATAAATGAATAATCTTTAAACAAAGAACTATATCAGTTATTACATTATTTTTCATTACATCAAATCATCAGAGTGTACAACATCAAACAATGCAAAAGAAAGTACTATATAAACTAGTAATACGCCATTGCCATCCATCTTGCCTCCTGCAACTCCTGGATTCCAGAATATCCTGATAAACCTAACTCTTGACTGCCCGTGTGGAAATTGGGGGGCACCCAGAGTTTAGGAAGGAAAACAATAAACTCCGAGTCAGTCATGTGACTGGTGTGAGAACTCAAAACAGTTTATTTTTCTTTAAAATTAATATAGAGGAATATTTTTAAAATCAATTTGCAATGCTTTTAAAAATGAGACTACCATAAGGCCTCCCGCACACACACACATGCAAACGCAGAATCGGAGGAGATTTCTCCTTATGATAGTCAAAGATGCTTGATACGCATTAAAAAGAACATTTGATATTATTACTAGTGCATAGTGTAGAGAAAATTCATTTCGAAAATAAAGATATAAATCTTAGCCAGCATAGACATTTCGAACTATGCCTACTATAGCTACCATGTTCAATAGCGGGTTACCGCCATATTCCATGACAGGTTATACAACTAAAACCGTACAAGTTTCGTATTTGAAGAATGGATTTTCCAACAAATGGTCAGGCCAAGGAACTTCCCATTGCCACATGGAAACGCCTCTGGAAGGACGCCCCGAGAACCACCGTTCTCCGCTAAACAAAGCCGGGAATCCCTTTTCCCAAGGAATATTACAAACCCTCAGATATGCCACCCCCGGTCCTTTGGAACCTTTCACCGAGCGCTCGTCACCATCATCACACAATCATAAAGTGTTTTCAACATGAGTAAGTATCTGGGCTCCATACCATGATACTACCCTCTTCCAGAAGAAATGGTCATACCCTAGGGAAGCGATCCCTGGAAACCTTGCCGCACAATTCTTGTTTCGACCATTACCGGTTTGTGAGGCTCGACGAAGTCACGTCCACAAAAACATACTTTATACAAAAGCCATGCTTTGGGTCAACAAATGATCATAGAAATGATCACCAGGATAGACGATCAAACAAATGATCCTATCACAAATAATCAACACAATGATCATTTCACAGCAACACTCAGTATGTCACATTACCAAATTGGGAATATATCGCTGATAACTTCAACTATATAACCTCTGAGATCGTACGTCTCAGAGAAGGGTGTTAAGCTAAGAGAATAAATTCTCCGCCACCAACAGAAATATATTTGAAAGAAATCGGCTTTATATCTCAATTTGTAATGTCAGACATACAATCCATACAAGTCTGTTCCGGGCTCGAACAGAACCGAAGGCTCTTACAAAGAAGTCCTTGCAATCCGAATAATCTCTAATCACATTCGGATTTCCCATCACATATGGAGATCTCAATACCGGGGATCAGCCAGTGCAGAGACAATCAACAAGAAACCCTTACGTTTTTGAAAATATCCGGTCTTTAACACCGATCTTCAAATGCAATTCATAACGACGTATCACATATTCGGAATGGGTTATACGACCCCAAGGTCCTTTCCCGGTTAACCCGAATAGTGAGCGCTTATTTTAAAAAAAATAAGTGTGGCATTCAATTTCAAGCAAATCACAACAAATTCCTATTTAAGGATAAATATTGATAGTCGGTTATTGAACTATCAATAGATATGCCAACATCACCAGATTCCAAATAATTTTCCAAATTATTTATTTTCCAAAAATATCTTTACAAGATATATATATATTTTTCATTCTTTAAAAATAAATCAATATTTATTTTTAAACCCAATTTCCAATTTCATTTTATAAATTCCATATTGAATTTACATTCCAAAATATTTATGAATATACGATTCCCATTCGTTTTCAAATATTCATTTTCAATTTATCTTCAAAAAGATAAATTCAAAATATTCTCTTAATATTGGAAAAACATTTCCATACTTATTTATTTATAAGTAATTCACAAGCCTTTTTATTTTCTACATTTAGAAAATATTCTATATACTTTAATCGAAATTAAGTATATATTTCATTCTTTAAGGAAATCATTCTCTTTAACATATTTATTTGGGCCAAAACGAACGTTGCGTAAAACATCGTTACGACAACCCAAAATCACTAGTATAGGGATTTGAAGTTAAAATAGATATATAAATCCCAATACTATACAAAACATTTCCTTTCGGAAATCATCTATTATAACAACAGTGTTATAATCTACCATTTCCTTTTATTTCTCGAAAACATCTATTTCAACAATAAATGTTGAAATCTATGGTTTCGAATCTCAACACCTTTTAAAACATCTTTAGATCGTTTTAATTCTATTTCAAACATCACATCCAAAATAATTTCTTTAACTTATTATTCACTATTCAAAACGTGAATATACCTTGTTAATAAATTTCATCACTTCTATTCCTTTTATTTTAAAGGATTTATTCACTATTCAAAACGTGAATATAACTCTCTTAACAAGTTACAAACTATTTACTTATCAAAGTAAGTCATTTCGAATTTATAAAACAACGTTTATAAATTCTATTCTATTTATTTCATATCAACTCCTTTTATAAATTCCTTTATTAACCTATCTCAATTCATATCACAATGATATACTAAAAATTCATATTATAAGACAAATACTTATAATTTATTTATTTACAAAATCATTCTTTCAAACTTCCCAAATCTATAAATCTTATAACTTCTAAGATTCATTTATTTATCCAAATCTATTCCTTTAATAACTTTATAAATTTTATAAACCTACTGCTTATAAAATTTCATTTATAACTTCACTATTTATAATTCTATAAATTTCATTCATTTATGAAATTCATTCACAATTTTTTTTCTAACACTTAGAAAAGCTCGTTTTACACTTCTAATATTTTTAATTTATAAACATCAATTTATAAATCTTTTAATATAAAACAATTTATATTACTAATTTTAAAACGTCTTTAAACTCATTTATAATTTCACCATTTTGATTTATAAAATATTCAAATTTCCATTTATAACTTTACCGTTATAATCCTATAGATTTCATTCCTTTATGGAATTCATTTACAAATCATTCTATCACTTATAAAAGCTCGTTTTATAATTCAAGATATTCTAAATTTATAAATATCAATTTATAAATCTTTTATATGGATCAATTTATATTATTCTTTTAAAAACGTCTTTGAACTCCTTTATAATTCATCATTTTGATTTGTAAAATAATCAAACTTCATAAATCCTATTTTTAAACTTTTTATAATAAATTCAGAAATCCCAGTTTAAACTATTTTATAAAATCATTAATCTCATAATTTCAAAAATCAACTTTTAACTGAATTTCTCAAAAATCATAATTTTTATAATATTAAAATTATAATGTTTACTTATTTAAGATGAATCAATTTCAAAAAAAATATTTTATAAACGTATACTTTCAAAAGTCACTTTAGAAATCCCTTTAAAAATAAAAATCGTTATTTTTAAACTTCAAAAATTGGATCCGATGATGCAACACATCAAATAGTCGATCACGACTTTCTATTATCATATATCATCCATGATAAACAATCAAACATCACAATATCTAAAATCAAATAAATATTTGTGAGGAATCCAGTTGGATCCCTCCAACCTGTTTCCCTGCATCCACAGACATTAGCACAATACCATTCCACTTCGAGGTGGAATATCGCGGTATATGGAATTTTATAAAATATATCCGCTTACTAACGGCGCAATAGGGTCTCATCCGCTATACAAATGCGGGAAATCAATCAACTGCAATATATACATATGCCAATATATATATATATATATATATATATTGCTATATATATAATATAATACCAATTCCACTTCGAGGTGGAATATCGCGGTATATGTGTGTAATAAATAACCTCCGCTTACTAACGGCGTATAGGGTCTATTCACATCCTATATATATATATATATATATATATATATATATATATATATATATATATATAACAATCATCATTCAAGCATTCAATCATTCAATCAACAAATTTTAAATCTAACTATTTAAAATTTAAATAAATCCTTTTGAGTGAGAAGTTCTCACCTTTATTCCCGTTTGCAATCCACTTCCAATTCAACTTGTTTTCTTCATTTATACCTTGTATAAATATTTACACAGTTTATTAATATTCAAACAGATTGAATAATAAATTTCATTTTTGATTGTTTAATTAATCAATAGTTTTATTTAAACAAATCTCTTCTTGAATAAATTTAATTTTACAATGATTAAATTTTAAACCAATTTTTTTTTTAAAAAATATTTAGCAATCAAAATAATTCCCTAAGTTAACTAAACAATTTAATTTTAACCAACGATACACTTAATTAATGATATCAAAGGATTAATTTTAAACTAATTTTCTTTAACAAATTTATTTAACTAAAAATTTAAAAATTAAATTTCCTTTAAAATTTATTTCTACTAATTCTTTTACTTTAAATTAATATCTTTAAATCGATTTCTTTTAAATAAATTATAAAAAATTAAGTTTTAATCTAAATTTCCTTTAAAAATTTATTTAACTAATTTTCCTTTTATTAATTAATTTAGATTAACCAATGATTTTTTTTAAGCTAATTTTCTTCTTTTTAAAATAATTATAACTAGAAATTTCCAATTAACTAAATTTCCTTTTTATAAATTTAAATCAACTATCAAATTTTTCTTTAATAATTGAATTAACAAAGGTTCAAAAAAACTGAATTTCTTTTTTTTTCTTACCAAAAATTATATTTTTACCGATTCTCCTTTTATATAAACCTTTCACATTCTAAAATAATATCCCTGTCTTTAAAATTTTAACTTCAAAAATTATCAAATCGATTTGCATAAATATTTATTTTCATTTAACAAATTTTGTTTTACCTAAAATTTTATCCTAAATATAATAATCTGAACTACTATTTATTTATTTATTTTTTTTAAATTTAAACGGATACTGCAAATTTAAATTTTGAATTAACTGAATTGTTAAAACAAAATCAATACTTACTGACCCATATTTCTAATTGTAACATGAGCTTCAAATTTAGGTATAAATATGTTTACTTCAAAAAATCAAATACTGTTAATAACTTTTTTTTTTCACAAATTTAATATATGTAAATTTAAAATCAGAAATCTACCTCACAGCAATCGATTGACAACTCGACCCAATGGAGTTACTGCCATCTCCATCTCAGGCTCGAGTCACCCAAGCCCTAGCCTCGCAAGTGCCACCGCCGCCTACCTTCCATCGACTCTCGACCATGCTCCTTTTCGTTGCTTGCTCCACCTCGAGTCGCGTGCACGAACCCCCATCCTGTTGCTCGAACTCGAGCCTGACGTCGCCGCGACCTCGCGTCGAACCCACTGCCTCGTGAATAGTCGCCGTTGATCGAATTCGACACCATCTTCGCGCGCGCCTCGTCCACACCATCTCGTGCGCCGCTTGCCTCGACTGCCTGCTTCAATCGCCGCTGCACGAGCACAAAGCCCTAGCGCCGCCTTCTCGCATCAGTGAATCGCGATTATAGATTTTGGGGCTTCGGCCATTTTTCTTTTTTTATTTTCTTCGATTTGATTTTCGAACTGAAGAGGGAATGAGTATTTAAAATCGTGAAGAGGCATGATCGGCCACGCTCACACGAATTTAGGCGTGATAGAAGGCGTAGGTTTAGGCATGAATTCAGGAGGGTAACGTGCGTATGTTTGACTAAATTGAAATTTAAGTTTAAATTTAAATCGTTGAAAATTTCAACGCGTTTAGGTGTCGTATTCTCACACAACAACTCCGATTGATACGAAATTTTAAATCCAGCAATAACACAATATTACGGACCCAATGGAACAGGTTTCGTCGAATTCCGAGACTGTGCCTCGGACGGCTATTTTTAAATATCGATTCAAACGATTAAAATTTCAAAACTGAACAAATCACTTTCAAATTCAATTCTGAGGCTTCTATAATCTTCAATATTATCAATATAAATTTTACAAGCCTTTGAAATATTTTTAATCAGCTTAAAATTGAAGATTCAAATTTTTATTAAATTTTCAATAGATTAAATTCTATAATTTAATCGCTAAATTCGTTCTGATAATTTGCAATTCAAATCAAATCATCATTCAAATATTAAAATTTAATTAAATATTTTCAAATTAAATTATTCAAAATTCTGGGTCGTTACATTAAGTTTGAAAAAAAAATATGTGAATGCATGTTTGAACAACATAACACCTACTTGTTAACTATTTGCTGTTGCCACCTCTGTTTGCATTTTTATTATGTTTTGGGTTCCTTCATGTATATTGGATCTGGTACATGTGGATTCCTACTGCTACTATGCACATGCTTCACTGTGTTTTGCAAATTGAAGCTATATTATAGTTATTATTCGTACTTCGTGCACTGTGATGTACTGGGCTTTGGACTTTGACAAAAAATTGAGCTTGATTCTTTTGAACTGTATATTTGTGGTGGCTGCATTTTTTTGTTGCAGTTTGCCCTTGATTATTGCCGTTGCGTTGAGTCACTGACTTGACCTCTGTAGCTTCGATAGCAGTCAGTATTTACTGTTGTGATGATATCACATGCTGTTGTGGCGAGGCCGTACACGCGTGCGTGTACTGCAGCCACACAATATTGATTTTTAATTGATATTTCATTTACTTTTGATTCATTGATCTTCTGCGTTTTTTTTGTATGACGTATTGGCGAGGCAGTACACGCGTGCGTGCACTGCAGCCAATCGATATTGATGTTTTAAATGATATATCAATTGTTTGAATTGATTTGATTTAAAATTGATGATTTTGTTGTTAATTGCCGTTTTTGGCAATTCTGTTGTTTTCTAAATTTTCATTCATTATTAATCCTCCTATCTATCTATGTTGAAAATTTAAATCTGCTGATTTATTGTTGTAACACTGTTAAGTGTTATATTTACCGTTATCCGATTTCTTGTTAAAGGGTCGGATAGGTGAATTTATCTTTGACTGTCATCTAATTGATTGTTTGATTATTATTGTCTCTATGCACTAATAAACTGAGTTTGAATTAGACTGACCTTGCTTGTCTTAGTGAAATGTGATGGGGGATTCTCGCTTCGCGGTTAGGTGGCGAACGGGAGACTCTTGCCCCCACACGGCCTCTTTACGGGGTTGGTTAGGCGTAAGCCGTGACAGTCGAAAGGCTGACCGTAAAAGCAAGGGCAGGGTACCATTTGTAGCCACGGTGGTGCTGGGATGGTTGCAAAGCCTACCGGTTGCTGCTGACGGAAATGAGGTATTATTTTCTTTTGAATGTAATACTCGGGTCAAACCGAGTATTTTTACAGCTTGGAGATTTTCTCGCAGCAAAGTTAGAGAGAGAGGGGAAAGCACTTCACTAAAGCTTTTTAGAAAAATTTTCTTGTACTTAATGAAATTAATTGTTCCGCTGTATTAAAATCTAATTCATTGTATAAAACTCTGATATTTGTGTATAAAAGAAAAGTTCGTTTATGAAATAATATTATTGTTCTGTGATTATGTGACTGATTCTGTTTAAATGTTATAAACTAAATAACAATCCGTCATCTTGAACGTTTCTAGTTGGTTTAATTACCGGCTGGAGGCGGTCAGGGCGGCGGGTCGTTACACAATAGCCATTAATTGAACAAAGTGCACGTGAATGCACAATGAAAGTTCACAAACGAACACAAAGTCAAACCCAATCGAAAAGCCGGGTTCAACTCAAGTGAAACAAACAAAGCCACGATACGAGCACGAGGTCAAACCCGAGCTTTAAAGCTGGATTCAACGCAGGTGCAATTCAAATGCAAATATTTCTTGAGTAATACCAAGACCATCAACCAGACTCAAGACTACAACTACAAAGAGCAATCATATACCAGAACTGGAATTCAGTCGAGAAAGTATACGTTGCACAGTTCAAAGAAACGCATATAGTCATGCAACAGTGAAACGAAGCTATGTAGTGTTATGCTCAATGCATAGCAAGAACAGATCGGAATCAACCCATGAACAAGACTCAAATATACAGCCTCAAGTATATATGCAGTGAAATGGCTGCAACAAAATCAGAGTAGTAAAGAATGCCATGACTCCAGAGCGCATGTGCAAGTGACTCGAAGCAGTGAGTCAAGTACAAGTCAAGACAGTGGATTCAAATCCAGTGCAATCAAGTTCGAATGCACCCACTACACCAAACAATCCATTTTGTAACACTTTTCCGCTTTCAATTTGTCACGGTTATAACCGTTACCAATTTCTAACGGTTATTTCCGTTACTAATATTTATCACGGTTATTACCGTTACCAAATCTGGTAATTTCGTAAATAATTAAATGCATTATGGTTATGATTGTAATTTTATTTCTATTATTACTTAACCTATTTCTAACGAAAGCCATTTCATTCTTTCAGTTCAATATTAAATCGGCTATAAAATATCTATAAGCACAAGCACCAAACTTGCTTTATATTGGTTTCCATCTGAATAATTGGTCATTTCTCTTGTTTCATTTATTTGGAATCGAGGTAGAGAATTTTGAAACCCTAATTTTTGAGATTGAATAGAGGGCCTCGCTCGATTAAAGATGTTGTATTTTCCCATCTTTCACCCTAGGTACGGTCCCGATCTATTCATTTTTGTATAATTTTACTTGAGATGTTAAGGATTATTCGCTAAATCAGGAGCAGATAACCAATCTTCGAGCTTATGAATAGATCTGCAATGGATGCACAAGAAAATAGAACGAATGTTCAAAAACAGTGATAGTGACAGAGTTAGAGAAGAATGTTCAATGGCTGAACGAATTTATTTTTCTCATTCGTTTCCCAATGTCACCAAATGTCCAAATATTATTACTTGCAAAGGTAAGTTCTCATCTTTAAATTTATTACAGAATTCCATTCTGTGATTTTTACTTATTTGGGGATTTTTTTTTTAAAAACAACTGCTGTGTCATGGAGCCCTGGAGAACCTTTGGTGATAGAAGAAGTTGAAGTAGATCCTCCCATGCCTATGGAAATCAGAGTTCAAATCATATCCACTTCTCTTTGTAGGAGTGACGCCACTCAACGAGAATCCAGGGTTACTTTTATTATTTTACCAAAACATATAAAACAATGTCATTTTTTTGTATCCACTGTCGAAATTGCATGATGTTTCATTTGTAAGTTTTAGAACTTAAATAGTGAGATAAAGGGAATCAAATATGCAATTCATAAGACATCAATAGATTTTGCTTGGAAAATGTTTAATCTATTTTACACAATATATGCACTTTTTTCCTTCACTTATTTAGCTTTCTGTTTTTAAATTTGCAGTCCCAGATTGGTCTATTTCCCCAAATATTTGTTCATGAAGCATCTGGGTATGCTCTCTTTCTCCATGAAACACACACACACTCACCTGTGGAAGATCAAACACTTATTTACATAAGTGGTGAAATAGATAAATTATACATGTTCACTATCTCTACCTGGTTATTTGATAAATTATTTTGACAGGATTGTCGAAAGCAAAGGAAAAGGAGTAACCAAGTTGGGAGATCATGTACTCACTGTATATATTGGAGAATGCATGAGCTGCAAGCACTGCATTTTCAATAAGAGTAACATGTGTCAGAATTTGGGTCTTAAAAGAAAATGCGTGATGCATTCTGATCAGAAAGTAGATTTTCAATCAGAGGAAAACCTGTTTACCATTATTGTGCTATCTCAAGCTTTAGTGAATATACAGTGGTTCACTCTGGATGTACAGTCAAGATAAGCCCAATTGCTCCCATGGATCGAATTTGCCTTCATTGCTGTGGAGTAGCTGCAGGTATGTTAAATGATCATAATCACCTCTAACAAGCTTGATAATTTGAGGATCATGATATCTGTAAATCTATTAATAAGTTCAGTGTCTACAAAAGTCATTAGCCGATTTTCCTAGTCATATAACCTTACTGCGTAATGCACTCCAACCATGCCAACTTCACAGTTTTTCTCATCTAATCTATTCTGAACGAGTGTGTTACTAACATCATGTCATTTTATGGGTTGACGCAACGACTTTAATCAAATCTACCATTAATGCAATGATTCTGCACTATATGTCTCTTGCTACTTCCTTTTTTGTACTCTTCTTGGGCTTATTTTAATTGGAGACATTTGATATAGATGTTTTCAATCATGTAAGTAGGACTATTAGTACAAAAAAAAATTCAGATAGAAAAGGCGAGGAACTAGTTCTCAACTAATGGATAGATACTAAATAGGGAGTCGTGCATAATTATCATTTAATCCCATTGCAGTTCGATTCTCAATTTCAGATTCAAAAGTAAATTGAAACCACAACTGAGAAAAATCATTTAATCCATATTAAAGTAGAAAATATCAAGATATTTACTTGAAATTACAATTACAATTTTTTTTGTGAAATATAAAAATGAACAAGGATTAAAATTAGGTTTTAGGTTTAAATGTAGAAACTCAAACCTAAAAATTAATTTTAAATACATAAATCATCACCATGAAAAGAAACAATGAGCCTTTCTTTCACATGTTAGCTTAGTATATCATTCTTCATTTTAAATTATCTTATGGTCTGCAGTTAGTTCCTGGTTTGATGGGTGGACATATATATAATCTCTTTTTCTCAGCTTGTTTCAGAAGTTATTTCCCTTTCTTGCTTTATTTTAACATAAAGCAGGCTGTCATTTGATTTTGTAATTGATCTCCACGCATCCTCAGCATTGATCCCTTGTTAGGTTACCCTTTGACGAAAGAAACATTTTTTGCAGTAAATCTAATTATCTTAAGCATTTAGTCAATACTTTGAATAATCTTGTTTATCATTGCTTATGGTAATCTTGTAATATCATCGATGAACTACCCAATATTTCTCAAACAATTAAGCTATTAATTTTTTACGAGTAACAGTAGTACTATCATCCAAAATATTTCGAGCAGGTTAAATGATACATATAATATTTTTTGCTACCATTTGAATCTCAGGGATGGATCTATACAAAATCTACACTGGGCTGTAGTCCAGGGTTTGAATTATGGAAATACACTTGACCATTTGATGTTAAAATGAAGTCGACAAAAAATTGTGTCATTTAATTTCACCGTTTAGTTTTTACATCAATCAATAATATAGAAAAAATAAGGACCATTTTCACTCTTTGATTCCAAGACTAGTTGATAATATAAACATGATGATTCAATCTATCATCATTCTTTGTTTTTAAAACTGGCTGCTAAATATTTCCACCTTACTCAAGTAGAGGTTAACCAAACGTATATGCCAACGCTAGTGGTGTGATTCTCAGTTTTTTTGAGTGGGTTCAGGCAAGGGACTTTATTGTATAAATATCCACGCATTAGAGCTCTTGAACTTGACCAAGACGCCGCAAACCTGAATCCTCCACCACTAACTTGTCCATTTAAATTATTTTGCCATGTCACATTAGACATGCTATTTTTATTTTGATGAAATTTATAGATAGTAGCAGTCTCTGTTGGTGTTGTGAGTTTAGCAGTTGGAATTGGAATTCCTATTGTTTATGTGACTCAGATTGACAATCATTTAAAATTTTCCATGTTATTTTTGAGAATAAGAATGTTTATTTAAAGAAAAATCTTGATGAAACACACAAAAGAGAGGACATGCAGCCTTGCTTCCCATGTAGTGGATCCTGCTCGTAAGACTTTCAGCATTACTTCATATTCTTAGGTTTAAAGTTTTGAGTAAAAGCCTGCAAATATACAAAGTTACTAATTTGAGTAGCCGAGTCTTGTAGTTTCACCTTTTAAGTTTAAGTTGCACATATGTGAAATATTCTGTTTATTTATAACTGGGAACCTTTCTGTCTATGTGGTTTTTTATTATGATATTAGCCCTTTCTAGAAATGATATGTTCGCTCTACACTGCATTAACTAGCTTCAACTGTTTTCGTATTCTTAAACTGCTATTAGTTGGATGCATGGTTCATATATTTTGGTTGTTTGTAAGTGGGCTCCCATATTCAAAATAAGTATACTATTTGTGATTGTCGTGACCACTAAACTAATTTAAAGAAAACATTAAATGAGGTATGTTAAATTTGCTAGTGTGATAACTATTAGGAAAGTGATGTTACAAGGCTTCTTTCTAGGATATTATATAAATGTTTGATTTATACTTTGTATTGTTCCTTATAGTGTTAATTATAATGGGCAAATACAAATACAGCAAAGCACATGAACGGTCTGATCCCTAAATCAGAACTTAAAGTACAACAAGCTGTTATAGACAGTAACAATAGATTAATCAACCTCTCATTCACTGTTAATTTTTACAATGTTACTGTTATATTTACACAAGTTCATTTTTTTTGTTTATATGAAATGACAGGAAGAGATAAAAGTTCTTGCTAATGCCGTTATCTACTTCAAGAGAGTGGATTAGATGTCGACGTAGGAACACCGATGAAGACATTGAGATTATACTCTGTTTGTTTTTTGATTTACATTACGCGTACATTACCTTTGTATTATTTTATCTTATTTTTATTGATTTATATGTTTAGTAGAAAAATAAAGTAATCTCCATAATCAATTTTTGAGCAGTCAAAAATTTATCTGATAATTTTTGTTACATGTATACTAATAAAAATTATCAAACTTCAAATAAGATAAGGATTCATTAAATCATTTTCCATGCCACCTGACTAGATTTACAATGAAAGTTGTGTTTTCATTTTTCTCTTCGGCTGAGTGAATCATTATTTCTTTAAAGTTGATGCAATGTTGCATGTTGGTACTAACAGTTGAATTTGTTTTTTTCCCTTCAGGTAGATAAAAATCTCTCATTTCTAAACAACTTTGAACAACAAGCCATAGAAAAAGGTGCAAGACCTTACATCCCTGAAAGTGAACGATCATCAGCTTTCAATATTGACAACACAAACAGTAAGTTGAAGGGGGTTTGGTGATTTGGCTCGAGTATCGTTTGTGTTATTAGTAAGTTACTGAACACTATGTAGTTATATTCTGAAACTGTGTTTTAAAGTTTGTTATATATACTATGCTTGTATGCTATAATTTTTGGTGTTGGTATGAAGTATCCTTTGTGGCGTTTGAATGAAACATAAATGTTTGGTGTTGTTCCAATTATTGATCGTATGTTTTCTTAATGTTAATACTATATATTTTTTGTATAGATTGTTTATAGCTGTAATAAAATATTGGTGCTATATAGTTTGTTTGATACTGTTTTAGTTATCACGGTTATAAGTGTTAGAAAATAACCTTTCGTAATGGTTATAACTGTGATATAATTTGTATTTGTCACGGTTATAAGTGTTAGAGTTTCCTTTTTGGTAACGGTTATAAATGTTAGAAACCATTGTTCTGTCACGGTTATAAGTGTGAGAAATTACTATTTTGTCACGGTTATAACCATGTGTAAATGCTATTCTGTCACGGTTATAAGTGTGAGAAATTACTATTTTTTCACGGTTATAACCGTGAGTAAATACTATTCTGTCACGGTTATAAGCATGAGAAATTACTATTTTGTCACGCTTATAACCGTGAGCAAAAGTGTGACTGAATTTGCCCACGGTACCTATTTTCACGGTTATAACCGTGACAAATTAGTTTTGTCACGCTTATAACCGTGAGGAAATTACCTTTCTGGTGTTGTGACTGTGGCAAATATACCAGCTCAACCTACTATGAAGGCAGTGGTAAATATGCAGTACAGTGCAACACAAAGCATACCCATATGAACATGTACCCAGGGAACTCAAGTCTGGACCAAATGCCATCAAATGAATATGAAACAAAGATCAGATCTAACAACACAAGTGCACAAGAGCAGTGTACAATGCATGAAGACTTGAACAAGATATCAAATGCACCAGTATAAAACAGTGATATCGATGACTGCAAATACAAGCAGATAGGTACAAAGTTAATGCAACAATCAATACCAAGGCATGAACCAGATAAGTACTTAAGGGATGCAACACTGCTTCATATACGTGTAGTCAAGCTACATGAAGATCAACATGAAATGTCGAAGACCAGATACCACACAAAACAACATAGCAATGTGGGAGTGCAGACTTGATAAACAAAATACAAGAAATAGCTGTGGATACAAATGCATCACTGAGACACAAGTACCAGATACTCAACTCAGACTTCGAGAGGAACATACACACTGCAGTGACATGCACTCCAATACAATAGATTGGAGACACACAGTGTAGACTATATCAAGTCTAACAATGACCAAAATGCTATCAAGACTTCAAGCCAGAAGCAAAAGATAATTCAAAGAAGCAATTTCCAATTAGAATCAAAGTGGCCGAGGCTATCAAGTGCACATATAAACAGTAAAGCAATAAGAACACAATACCACACTTCAAACAACAGTCAAAAATTCAACTAGCCAGAGATAACTCCAAGTTAGCATAATCAAACCAATGAAGAAGTGTCAATGATAGTGTCGAAGTCATCAAAAAATTCACGGAACCAAAATTTCCAAAGAATCAAAACCGTGTTATTCAATTAAATTGAAAACATCAGAGAAATGAAATTCGAATCTTATAAAAACAATGGTTTAAATTAGATGTGAGTGAATAAATTCACTCACCTTTTTACGAAGAGCACGAACCCAACAGTTCAGAATCGAAGCCGATTCACACAACATTCAAACTCGCCCAAATAGAGGCAGGAGTAGGCAACTCAAAGCGATCGATCAACGAAAGAGACAGCCATAAAATTTCACCAATCGATTGCAAATCAACGGCTTCAAATTAAAACCCTAATTTTTAAAGGAAGAGGAACCAACGAAACAAGAGCCACCAATTTCGTTCGTTTGTTTTGTTTTGTTAGGGTTGCGAAAATGAATGAATATAAGGGGGACGAGTCTATACTTGAGATAACACGGCACCAAGAATAAGTGGGCCTAGATTAAACTTTAAAGCCCACACAACATTCAACATATTTTCAAAAGAATCTTAACCGGATTTAAAAACTCCCAACGACAATCAGCTATCACTATTAATCGTTTAATGACGATAATTAATTAATGTGAAATCCCGGGTTGTTACAGACTCCCCTCCTTATAAAAATTGCGTCCCCGCAATTTTCATAATAAAAGTCGTCAATAACAATTATTTTTCTAACATAAACTGGTTAAGCTAGAAAAATAAAGGTCAAGAACACAGACGCCAGAGAAATCTTTTAATTTCATAAAGGAAATTCACAAATTCTCAACAAAATCTAATTATCAAATAGATAATCAGAAAACGGCAAACTGAATAAATACAATTATCAGCAATATTCAATTATCAATTAGATAATTAGAATACAGAAATCACAAAATAGCAATAACTAATTATCGATACGATAATTAGAAAATAGCAAAAATATAATTATCAACAAAGATAATTATAAAACACAAATCACAAATCGCAAAACCGCAAATATCTAATTACCCAACAGATAATTAGAAAACACGAACTTCATAATCAGCAAACTCTAACTATCAACAGAGATAGATAGAAAACAACAATTCAATATAATCAACAAAATCTAGAATCAATTAGAGACTAGAAAATCTCATAATCAACAAAATTAGCAAATATCCAATTATCAAAAACGATAATCAGAAAACAACAAAGGTCCAATTATCGAAAATGATAATCAGAAAACAACAAATATCCAATTATCAAAAACGATACTCAGAAATCTCAAATCAACAAATATCTAATTATAAAAAACGATAATCAGAAAACAACAAATATCTAATTATCAAAAACGATAATCAGAAATCTCAAATCAACAAATATCTAATTATCAAAAACGATAATCAGAAAACAACAAATATCTAATTATCAAAAACAATAATCAGAAATCTCAAATCAACAAATATCTAATTATCAAAAATGATAATCAGAAACAACACGTATCCGATTATCAAATACGATAATCAGAAACAACAAATATCCGATTATCAAAAACGATAATCAGAAATCTCAAATCAATAAATATCTAATTATCAAAAATGATAATCAGAAACAACAAATATCCAATTATCAAAAACGATAATCAGAAACAACAGACATCCGATTATCAAAACGATAATCAGAAACAACAAATATCCGATAATCAAAAACGATAATCAGAAATCTCAAATCAACAAATATCTAATTATCAAAAACGATAATCAGAAACAACAAATATCCGATTATCAAAAATGATAATCAGAAATCTCAAATCAATAATTATCTAATTATCAACAAAGATAATTAGAACTCATAACAGCAAATATCTAATTATCAACAAAGATAATTAGAACTCATAACAGCAAATATCTAATTACCTGCAGATAATTAGAAGCAACAAATATCTAGAATCAATTAAGATAACTAGAAAATCAACATAAAAGGTGGATCGATCCCAGCAGATGGCGAGTTTTAGCTACGCCACACGTGCATCACAGATGGCCGAAGCCTACCAAGTACTATAAATTTTGGCGCCCATCAGATGACCCGAAGGTCCATAGAGTGACCCGAAGGTCTAGTACTGGTATTTGACCCGAAGGTCCGCAGAGTGGCCCAAAAGCCCAACAAATGACCAGAAGGTCTAGCAGAGTGGCCCGAAAGCCCAACAAAATCATCAGAATCATCAAACAGCAGATGTTTCAATTAACGAGTCCGGAATTAACCGAAATAGTAAAAGTGTGGTTCCATACTCTGCACTTTTGCTAAATCGTTTAAATCACTTCATCGTTTCCTTGAAAGTGCAAAATTTTGTATTTTAAATAAATAACATTTTACATTCTCAAACGGACAAGTCCGGAATTAAGCGAATCAGTAAAAGTGAGGGTTCATAGTCCTCAATTTTACTGAAGCGTTTAAATCGCTTCCTCATTCTTTTGAAAGCGTAAACTGTAAAAATTTTGAAAACAATTTTATTTTAAAACAGTTTTTAAAACACATGATTAAAACAGCAACATCTGTAGCAGTTTCGACAAGGAAATTGCACTTCGCAAAACACCGTAAAACGGATCTCAAAATCAGCATTGCGGGATAATCGCTTGAAAATTCACTTTAAATTTGACGGTTACTGAAGTCAAAGCGACATTAATTTTTATACGTCAAAATCTCATCAAAATAATTCACATCAAAATATAATACCAGTGAATTTTCATTTATCAAAATGTCAACAAAACACTGTGCTTCAAAAATTTAGCACCCGCGTAAAAATCCCGTTATAAAAATAACGGCAACAAAATACGTTTTAGAACCAAACACCGGTTCAACGTAAAATTAATGTAGTGACGTGCAACTCATATTTGCACGCACACTACCAGATGAACAAAGAAATCAATCGATTATATCTTCAATGAAGATAATTTAAAACAGCAAAATCTCAACAAAATCACATAACTGCAATCGCTTCGGATCCTAAAATTGGATTCGAAATTTTCAAAGAAAACAAAAATAAACATATATATGTAACAACATAATGAATTTAATTTGATTTTCATGTTTTGATTTTTAAATCAAAAAGGTTATTATCTGTACTCAGCAAAGACAGTCTCACTGTTTCCGCTGCGCACTTTGATAAACAGAACGCAAATTACTCAATCATCAAAACACAATTTCACTTTTATTTTTAAATAAAGATATTTAAAAATTTCATCAAAATTTCAAAACTTTAGTTTTGACTCAAGGCACAAATAAAACATATAGTTGTAACACATGTTCCATCTAAGTTATGTTTTATATTATGTCCAAAAACCTTGCTCTGATACCAACTGTGACGCCCCACCTCTATTCTCACAATAACAAAGAGTATTAAAAGAAATACTATCTGTTATTACGAAGAATAAGGCTGGATAGGAGCGGCCATCCGTAGTTAGGCCTTACATTAGTATTGGTTATCTCGATAGGAGTGGTATATATAATTATTTTTCTCTCTTTGTTTACTTACTCCCATCGACATACCCAATTCCAGTATAAAACGAACTACGATGGTTCATAATAGTTTAGGACAATATATATAATACTAACACAAATAAGTTAACCACAGAACACAGATAGTATAAAATCTCATATATATATATATACACACACACACACACACACACACACAAAAAACTGAAGTCGGTTACAATACATGTGATACAATACATATGATACAACTACAACTGTCGACACTGAAAGTTACATATACAAGTACATTATTATATATAATATACATGAATACATATCATCCTATGAAATGACAATGACTACTCCAAAAGATATGGAGAGACTTCATAGCTCAAGCAGCAATCCAAAGTAAGATATCAACAACCTGAAATAACTCGGTCTGACCCGAGTATTAATTCAAAAGAAAATAAAATGCGGGTTAATCTAATTCAAACTCAGTTATTAATGCACGGAAGCAATAATAATTAAATAACAAATAGACGACAGTCACAAAAATCTCACATATCCAATCCTTCGTAAGAGAATTGGATAACGGTAGAAATAATACGTAACAGCAATAAACAACGAATCAGCAAAACCAAATCATCAACAAAGATGAGTAAAAGGATTATCAACGAAGATAATTTGAAAACAACAGAATTGCCTAAACGGCAATTAACACAAGTGGCCAAAGCGGAACCCTAGCCAGTGAAACAGCATAAACAACAAAATCTAATTATTGATGCGATAGTTAGAAAACACATAATCTAATTATCCAGTATATAATTAGATATCACAAAATGATCAAATTAAACCAATCTCAAAATACAATTTCAAAATATTGAATTGGACACACAAAACAATTCAAACAATTGAAATATCAATTAAAACGTCAATACTATTTTGGCTACAGTACAGGTTCACGTACACTGCCTCGCCACTACAGTGATGAAATACACAAAAGATCAATGAATCAAAAGAAAATGGCACCAACTCAAATTAAAATGAACCAGATGGAACTGCAACCGCATGAGCACAGCATCCACCCAATAGCCATTAATTGAACAAAGTGCACGTGAATGCACAATGAAAGTTCACAAACGAACACAAGGTCAAACCCAATTGAAAAGCTGGGTTCAACTCAAGTGAAACAAACAAAGCCACGATACGAGCACGAGGTCAAACCCGAGCTTTAAAGCTGGATTCAACGCAGGTGCAATTCAAATGCAAATAATTCTCGAGTAATACCAAGACCATCATCCAGACTCAAGACTACAACTACAAAGAGCAATCATATACCAAAACTGGAATTCAGTCGAGAAAGTATACGTTGCACAGTTCAAAGAAATGCACATAGTCATGCAACAGTGAAACGAAGCTGTGTAGTGATATGCTCAGTGCAAAGCAAGAACTGGTCGAATCAACCCATGAACAAGACTCAAATATACAGCCTCAAGTATATATGTAGTAACATTGCTACAACAAAATCAGAGTAGTAAAGAATGAATTTCACGACTCCAGAGAGCATGTGCAAGTGACTCGAAGTAGTGAGTCAAGTACAAGTCAAGACAGTGGATTCAAATCCAGTGCAATCAAGTTCGAATGCACCGTGACAAATATACCAGCTCAACCTACTATGAAGGCAGTGGTAAATATGCAGTACAGTGCAACACAAAGCATACCCATATGAACATGTGCCCAGGGAACTCAAGTCTGGACCAAATGCCATCAAATGAATATGAAACAAAGACCAGATCTACAACACAAGTGCACAAGAGCAGTGTACAATGCATGAAGACTTGAACAAGATATCAAATGCACCAGTATAAAACAGTGATATCGGTGACTGCAAATACAAGCAGATAGGTACAAAGTTAATGCAACAATCAGTACCAAGGCGCGAACTAGATAAGTACTTAAGGGATGCAACACTGCTTCATATACGTGTAGTCAAGCTACATGAAGATCAACATGAAATGTCGAAGACCAGATACCACACAAAACAACATAGCAATGTGGGAGTGCAGACTTGATGAACAAAATGCAAGAAATAGCTGTGGATACAAATGCATCATTGAGACACAAGTACCAGATACTCAACTCAGACTTCAAGAGGAACATAGACACTGCAGTGACATGCACTGCAATACAATAGATTGGAGACACACAGTGCAGACTATATCAAGTCTAACAATGACCAAAATGCTATCAAGACTTCAAACCAGAAGCAACAGATAATTCAAAGAAGCAATTTTCAATTAGAATCAAAGTGGCCGAGGCTAACAAGTGCACATATAAATAGTAAAGCAATAAGAACACAATACCACACTTCAAACAACAGTCAAAAATTCAACTAGCCAGAGATAACTCCAAGCTAGCATAATCAAACCAATGAAGAAGTGTCAATGACAGTGCCGAAGTCATCAAAAAATTCACGGAACCAAAATTTCCAAAGAATCAAAACCGTGTTATTCAATTAAATTAAAACATCAGAGAAATGAAATTCGAATCTTATAAAAACAATGGTTTAAATTAGATGTGAGTGAATAAAATCACTCACCTTTTTACGAAGAGCACGAACCCAACAGTTCAGAATCGAAGCCGATTCACACAACATTCAAACTTGCCCAAATAGAGGTAGCAGTAGGCAACTAAAAGCGTTCGATCAATGAAAAGAGACAGCCATAAAATTTCACCAATCGATTGCAAATCGACGGCTTCAAATTAAAACCCTAATTTTTGAAGGAAGAGGAATGAACGAAACAAGAGCCGCCATTTTCGTTCGTTTGTTTTGTTAGAGTTGCGAAAATGAATGAATAAAAGGGGGACGGGTCTATGCTTGAGATAACACGGCACCAAGAATAAGTGGGCCGAGATTAAACTTTAAAGTCCACACAACATTCAACGTATTTTCAAAAGAATCTTAACCAGATTTAAAAACTCCCAACGACAATCAGCTATCACCATTAATCTTTTAGTGACGATAATTAATTAATGCGAAATCCCGACTTGTTACAAAGTACGCATAAAGCTTTAACTTCCACCTAGTTTTCCATTAGCTTCTAATTGTAGATTTAAGTAAAAGGGTATGTAGGGTCCTCCATGATCATGTATTTGAGTTATTTCGATCTTCCTTTCTTTGTATTCTCTTATGCATGCATATATTTTCATGAAACTCTCTTTCATATGCATCCAATTTCCTAAAAAAATCATCAAAAATGTCAAAGTAAAATTTCTCAAATTGATACATGCACAAAAATGATCATTTTGCCCCTGTATGAAGATGAATATATGATGATTTGAAAATAATTGAATTTTGGTTTAAAATGTTGAAACATCCAAATATGACATTTATTTAAATAAAAATAGATAAAATATGGATGTAAATACACACACATTTACGTGCACATCAACAGAACACGTTGGCAGTCGATATGAGTATGTTTGTTTATACTTTATGCACACACTATTCCATTTTAGATATTAATTTCTTATATCTATATTATGACGATTTGACAAATTTATTTTTTAGGTGGGCTATTTTATAAAGGAAAATGATCTGTATGACAAATTAACAACCTATGTAGCAATGAATGCTGAGGGTGCTTCACGTGAAATACAATTCAGAACTCTAAAAATTATAAAAGACATTTTGGTACCCAAGGAACCACGCAATGACTTCAATGAATTTGGCTATTATACTTTATGCAAAAGATGGGTTAATATCACCGAATTTGTGAATTCAACTGATTAAAGAGATGTTCTTAATCATATGAATCATGCAAACTAGTTGAAAATCCATATCAACTAATTCAAACTCTGTAGCTCAGATGCAGGCACTAATCTGAAGACCTACAAGTCATCCAACCACCAATTTTACTAGGCTTCACCCTATCTCTGGCCCACTACAAGCTATCTCAACCAGCACAGGCTCTTTGCAATCCCAAAAATATTCCTCTTAATCAAATGAAGCAGGCAAATTATTTCAGATAACACGTGTTTTTGTTTCCAGGCCATGATTGAAGCAGCCCAATAACAGGCCCATGAAAATTCAACATGCACCACAACATTTTTTGGGTCAAACCCATCATGTTCCCACAACCAAAAACCTCCATTATTTATTTCCAGGTACATTGATTTTCTGCAGCATGTATTGCTTTAAATGTTCATTTATTTATAACGTTTGGATCAATATGATTACGCGATCACTTATAGCATATCAGTAGGACAACTTTGAATGTAGTTACTGGATCTTAGCATTGTCTGCATGAATAATGTTTGACTTTGAATATCGGAAGCCGTAGATGAGATTATATAACCAACTAAATTATACCCTGCAATTTATTTGTTCTTTCTCCTATGGTTTTAACACTGTAATTCTTGACCTTCATGTAAGTTAAATTCTTTAAGTAGTGAAGTTATCATTCTTTTTATATAAAAAATTTAAATAGGACAACATCTTTACTTGCAGTGTACACAATTATATTTTAAAAGTGTTTCTTATATGAACAGTCAGAGTCATGCTTTTAATGACTATTCACAACATTCATCAGAGCATCAATCAAGCCAACTTCGTGCATAAAACCAGCAGTTGCTCTTTTAATGGCGAAGATAGCTGCGAATCTACAGATTTGGGTTGCGTTAACACCAGATCTATAGATTTTAACCACGCAACGCGCAGAGCTGCCATGAATAACCAAATCAACTCAAATAGCGCTGATAGCAGCATGAGAAGGAAGTTCAATCAGAGTCTTTTTTACCGGGAGAGGGGCGAGAGTAGTAAGAGTGAGAAAACGAAGTAGATCTGTCTTCGCTTTCTCTTTTCATTTTATCTATCGCCATTGTTTTTACTTTGTTCCTGTGTGTTGTCGGCTGGTTTGCGTGTTCTTTCTAGGGCATCTTCAAGTGATTCGGGTTTATCTTTGTTGATACCCGCTTTGTTGGGCCGGGCCCTTTTACTTTGTTAAAAAAAAAAAATTGGTTCGGTACTTCATTCATGCATATACATTAATGATATTTATACATTAGTCAACCTGAAATAACATTTATTATTCTACAATCAATAATGCAAAGATATTAACTTACACCTTCACTATCGTTATTTCAAACAAATGATACATATTTACAATTAATTTGCCTTTTGTATGAAATGTACGTGATCACCCATTGTTATTATCATATTATTCAACTGCAGTATTTCAATTTTATCTCTATACTTCTGTTATATAGTAACTTTTGGAGAGAATTTCTATTAGACTTCCTGTGCATGAAAGGAAAAAATTCTATGACCATGTTAAATTACTCTTTTATTGTTTCAGATTAAGCTAGAGGACTCGATAGAGAACATTGGTTCTAAATTAGTAAGACAAGTTGCTGCAAAGACAATTGATTCGACAACATTTAATATGCACATGATATTTTATTAAAATGGGAATTTTTCAAATGAAAACAATGTAGAATATGCAACTCGACCATTGGAAAGTGAAAGAAAAAGTGTATATACCAATGCATGTACCCAAATACGTGTCTTAATCATACACGAGTTCAATAAAAAACTAGTCAAAGAAGTTTTTGTGGATGCAAGATTAGAGTATATGGTTTTATAAAGGGCTTAGGATAATGGTGAGGGGAAAACCTGTTTCTTTAAGCGGCATGGTCTCATTATATATCCACGTAACAAATTCACAGAAAAACTAAGATGTTTATTAACTTGAAAAACTAAACTATTACATAAAATGCAGAACTTATATAGAGAAACTATCATGTGCAATAGCTGCACAATATATGACTAAGCAAACTACCAGATCCTAAACCAAAGGATCTACCTAAATAAAAGGAAGACTAGGTAACCAGAAACAATAACATAAGTAAATATTATTAAAGTACTGACAGTACGTAGCACTAATTTGCAACACTCCCCCTTAGTGCAAGCGTTCTGTCCATAACACCAAGAGCGCTTCGGAACTTTTCAAACTTGGCTTGCGATAATGCTTTTGTGAAGCCATCTGCAACTTGATCATTTGTTCCAACTTTCTTCAGAACGATCTCTTGTTTCAACACCTTCTCACGAACAAAATGATAATGAACTTCTATGTGCTTTGTACGAGCATGGAACACTGGATTGCCAGCCAACTTCATTGTGCTTTCATTATCACAGCTAATAGGAGTTGGGTAATTCACAACAAACCCAATATCTTGAAGAAGTCGTTTAATCCAGACACATTCTTGTGTGACAGCAGTGGCTGCTACATATTCTGCTTCTGTGCTTGAGAGTGAAACTGTTGGTTGCTTTTTACTACACCAAGAAACCACAACAGAACCAATACTAAAGCAGTATCCCGAGGTTGAACGTCGATCTATGACATTTCCAGCCCAATCGGCATCTGTATAACCATGAAAGGAGAGAGACACATTCGGCTCATAAAGAAGACCATAGTTCAATGTCCCTTTCACGTAACGAAGAATTAGCTTTGCAGCGATTAAATGACCAACACAAGGACTCTCCATAAATTGAGATATAACTCCAACCGCATATACCATGTCAGGCCTTGTAATAGTGAGATAGAACAAGCTACCAACAAGTTGTCGATACTTCGTAGCATCAGCCAATGACTCTCCTTCTATTTTCTGAAACTTCAGTTGTGGCTCCATAGGAGTGGCTACTGGTTTGGAATCTCTCATACCAAACCAACTCAGCAAAATTGAGGCATAAGACCTTTGAGAAAGAAAGAATCCATTTTTCTTGATTATTTCTAATCCAAGGAAAGAATGAGCCTCTCCTAAATTTTTCATTTCAAATCGAATGAATAACTCGTCGCGAAGTTGAGTGATTTCAGCATTATTATCACCAGTTATAATCATATCATCCATATAGAGAAAAAGTATGGTATACATTGACGATGTGATCTTTACAAATAGACTAGGATCTGAATTTGAAGAATTAAATCCACAAAAATATAGATATTGAGAAATTTGACCATACCAGGCACGTGGAGCTTTCTTGAAGCCATATAATGCCTTCTTAAGTCAACACACATGATGAGGATATTTATGTGAAATAAATCCCTGAGGCTGCTCCATAAAAATTTCACAATCTGGCTCCCTATAAAGAAAAGCAATTTTCACGTCAAGTTGCCATATCTTCCAGTTGCTACATGCTGCTAATGAAATAATAGTACGAACTGTCACCATCTTGGCAACCAGGCTAAATGTTTCCTTATAATCCAGTCCACATATTGTTGAGAAAACCCCTGTGCAACCAAGCGAGCTTTGTATCTATCAATCGACCCATCTGTTTTTTTCTTTAACTTGTAAACGCATTTATTGGTTATTACTTCAGCATTCTTTGGTTTTGGTACCAACTCGCACGTACCATTTTTATATAGGACTTCAATCTCTTCATTCATAGCAGCTTCCCATTCATCCACTCCTTGAGCTTCTTTATAACAATTCGCTTCATCATCACATACTGACCCTGCAAAGAAGCAGGAAGTCACAATAGAATAGTTTAGTTGGGTTTCATAATCATCTAAGTGTAGGATCGATTTCACCCTAGAGGGAGGGAGGGGGGGGGGTGAATAGGGTGATGGTATTAATTATAAAAATTAATTGCGGAAGCTTATAAAATTATTTCAACGCAGATCATAGAATAATAGCAGCACAGATAATGCAGAATAATAAATGCAGAAATAGAACGACACAGAATTTACCCAGCTTCGGCAAAACCCTGCCTACGTGCTGCCCCCAAGGTTTCTACTAGAAATTAAGTAGTCACATGCTTACACACGTAAACGCGTGACACCCGCTACTGACTAACCTCACTCTACGCTCAAAACCCTGCTACAACTCAGCCACTGAGTTGCGGATTCTCAAACTATGCCACGTAGTTTGTCCCCTAGTCACACGACTAGAAATTAAAACGGTTTAAAATTGAAATACAAATTTAAAAAAAATTAAAAAACAAATAAACCCTAATTTAGCTAAAGCCTTAAATAAATCAAGCCGGCCCAAAAACATGCAATCTTTTATTTTTATGAGTTCGGCACGTTCCTTTTTGAGATAATGGCGGCTATGTTCCTTTTCTTTGTTCGATCAAAATTAGGGCTTTCCTATAAATCGAAGAAGCGACTTTAAATGCTCGATTGAATAATTGATTCAGCGTTCCTTTTCTGTCAATCGATGGTCTCCTTTTTTACTTCGACTGCCACGAATTTGATCGAGTTCGAGATGGCTTCGGTATGTAATTTATTCCTTTTTACTTTTCTGTTATGCTTGATTGAACTCGATGGATGATACGAGTTGGACGATTATGCTCTGTTAAGCTCAAACTCGATTGCTCTATTTCGCCGATGATGTTGTGGTTTATATAGGAGTTCGTTCTCCTTTATTTGCGTTCGTCTGATATTTTCAATATCATGCTTCGACCCTTTGATTTCGTTTGGATGCTTGAGATTGACCTGACTTATTCAATTCGTTCTTTTCATTGCTTGATTATCACGGTGTTGATTTCTGACTTGGTTTATTTACTTGGCTATCACGGTTTTGAACACTTGATTGACATGAGGCTTTGACTTGAAACTTCATTGACCTTGATCCTGATTTGACACTGCTGCTCCATGACTTCGATCACTTTAATGAATTTCTGGCTTGACTCGTTCGAAACGTGCATCTTGATTTTGCAGTTGTCTGCACTTACATTATCTCTGATCTTTTGGCACTGCCCTTGTAATTGACTTGAGAACTTTTGTGTTGTATTGAGTTATGATCATCCTGCAGTATATTTTGATAGAGCCATTGCATGACATTGTGGTCTAGTTCCTTCAAGTAGTCTGGTTCATTGTTTCATTTGGTATGCTATTGCTCTTTGTAGTTGTAGTCTTTGGATAGTTACGTGCACTCTGGTTGTCATGTATATGAAGCAGTGTTGTATTTCCTTATAGTCTTCATTGCATTGTCCACCGAACTTCGAGTCATGTAGTTCAAGTGCAGTTTGCAGTTTACATTCACTTACATTTGTTTGAGTGCGATCGAGTCGGTGCACTTGGTTTTAGTCGAGTCTGTTGTAGTTCGCAGTATCATGTGGTCTTGTTTATGTATTCGAGTGTGTACGGACTCAACTTGGTCATGCCATGCTTTAGCTTGATTGTCTTGTGGCACAGCATATTGTCATGTTGAACTGAGTTTGATCATTGTTGTTGTGCCTTGCTGTGTTGCCTTATCTTTGTTGCACTTGGTCATTCGAGCCTGCTCTACTAGTTGCTTGTCTGGTTCATATAAATGTATACAAGTGTGTCACACTGTTTTCATTCGAATCTGTAGTTAGCTTGTCACTGTGTTGTTTGGATCTGGCCATTGGTTCAAGTATGTTTTGTATGCTGTCTTGATGTTTCAGCTGCCATCATGTACATGTTTAGTCTCGTGACATTGTCTGATATGCATTTGGATTTGTTTTTTGAATTACACTTGAGTTGAATCCAGTATTTGGGTTTGACCTGTTCTCACTTGTTGATGCAGCACGATCTACAATTGCTCAAGGGTTAAGTCAGTCACGTGTTAACATAGCTCTAGGACGTGTGGAGGAAGCTTCGGAGTTGGGCTGTTCGAAAATTTTAAGTCGTTGTCGACTTAAGGGGCATAGTTCACGACCTAACAAACTATGTGAAGAGGAGCTACGGCCTAACTCGTACACAAGAGCAAGGAATGAGTCGACTCATAGAAGAATTGAGTCATCCACGACTCAACGTGGAGGAATTGAGTCGACCACGACTCAACTGGAGGCCGTAGGGGACACATGGGAAGAGCTACGAGTTAATGAAGGGGACTTGAGTCGTTTGCGACTTAACAAAGCTCGGTTCCGACCTAACAACACTACCATAAGTCGTCTACGACTTATCATGAAGCAAGGGAAAACTCCATCTATTGAAGGCCTTGAGTCGGAGGAAGTTGAGGCGGCAAGGAGTTAAGTCGGCTGGGTGTTGAGTCGGTTGAGTCGTGTTGTAATGAGTCGCATTGTATGTTGTGTCGTGTACTGTTTGTTTATTTTTTGAGTCGTGTGTATGTGCTATGATGATGAGTCGTTGTCGACTTAAGTAGGTCATGAGTCGGAGAGGCTTGAGTCGTATATGACTTAAAGGGGCTGTGTTGTAAACACTATAAATACGCGTGAGTTGTACATTTGAACTTGGTTGATTTTTGAATAAAATTTCTTGTGGATTGCTTTGTGCTTTCTTCTTAAAATTGGTAGTTGAGTGTAATCTCCTATCTCCTCTTTCGGTTAATCGAGTGCGCTCGATTCAACGATTGTAGAAGCCGATTCACGGAATCTAGTGCGCTAGATCAACGTACGAAGAATCGTAGATCTTTGAACACGGTATAGTGCGCTATCAACGAGTTTGAGATAAGCTAGAATTCGGTATCTTCGGATCAACGAATTTGGGCATTTCGGTATCTTCATTCCATCGATCGCTACTTTCACCGATTGAAGTTTATTTTGATTTATCCGCTGCGTCAGTTTTTGGTATCAGAGCTAGACTTAGCCAATCATAGCTAAGCCGAGACTTGGAGCCAGTTTTTGAAGTTGAAGTTTGAAGTTGTTGTTCATCGTGTTCATCTTGAAGTTGCAACAAGTTTGAAGACTTTGATCCATCTCGTTTTGGATCTAGTGTTGGAGAAGTGTTTGAAGGCCGAGCATAGTTGTGTTGAAGTACATTTTGTCAAGATTGAGGCCGAGTTAACTTGTTGCCGAGTTAAGGAGTTAAGCCGTGAAAAGCAAGCCGAGACAAGGAGTTTGTGCGAGCTAGTGGTGTTAGGCCGTGCATTGTTTGTTTGTGTTGAAGTTTTGTGTTCAATTTGTTGAAGTATTTGAGAAGTTTTGAATTGTTTGTGAAGAGTTTTCAATCATGCCACCAAGGAGAGCTAATCGTCATCAAAACGTTGAAGCTTTATATAGAAGAGAAGAAGCCGAGCTTATGGAACAACATATTAATGAGAAATTTGATGAAGGCATTGGAAAGTTAGAGAAGTTGATGAATGATTTGAATCAAACTCAGAGGAGGAGATCACCAAACTCGAACCATGGAGGAAACCGAGTTTCGCCGTCGGTTACGGAAGCGAGGAGGGTATCACCACATTCTTTTAGAGATAGAAGAGAAACATCAATTTCATCACGGAGAGATCATCATGACTATGGACATGAAGAGAGAAGAATTCAACGTGAATTTGACAATGAGGCGTATAGAGATGAAGAGAGACATAGTCAAAGAAGCATGCATGAACGAAGGGATGATAATGGTCGAGATCGATGTAGGCGTACTTTTGATTTTGATGAAGAGGGTGATAGAGCAAGTATTCATTATCGAGATCGAGACCAAGTTCGAAATTCATACCGGGATGTTGAAGATGATCGTCGTTGGGAATCAGGTATGAAGATGGAAATTACGGAGTTTAAAGGCGGAATGGTAGTTGAAGAATTCTTAGATTGGTTGTCAAATGTTGAAGAGATCTTTGATTTCAAGGAGGTTCCTGAGCATAGGGGAGTGAAGTTGGTTGCTACTAGGTTGAGTGGGGAGCTTTGGCGTGGTGGCAGCAAACTAAACTTACAAGGGAGAGAATGGGAAAGTCAAAGATAGAATCTTGGGAGAAGATGAAAAAGTTGATGAGAGCTACATTTTTACCTTACAACTATCAATCACTCATGTACCAGAGATTGCAGAATCTGAGGCAAGGGACGAAGTCTGTTAGTGATTATGCTGATGAATTTTACCATCTCATTGCCAGGAATGATATTATGGAAACGGAAGAACAGCTAACTGCTAGATTTATTGGGGGATTGAGAATGCAGATCCAGGATATGGTTAATATGTTCGATCCAAGGTCTGTTGCAGAAGCACATCAGAAAGCGTTGGCTTGGGAAAAGCAGGGAAGGCGTGGAGGTGGTGTGTTTACTAATTTCAATAATCAAGCGAAGGGTGTTAGTGGGAGTTCTAATGTTCCTAAACCTGTCAATAAGCCAGTAGTGAAGGAGGGTGAGAAGGCAAAGGTTAGCAGTGGTTTCAAATGTTACAATTGTCAGGAGTTGGGTCATAAAAGCAATGAATGTCCGAAGCCAAAGAAGAGAACCATGGTTGCAGAGGTTGAAGAAGAGGATGAGGAGGCAGAATGTTTAAATGCACCTTATGTTGAGGAGGAAGAAGAATTATCTGGGGATGAAGGTTGTAATCTTATGATGAGGAGGTCATGTCTTACACCAAAGCAAGAGGAGGATTGTAGTTGGTTGAGAAGCAATATTTTTCAGTCGACATGCGCTATTTTGGGGAAAGTTTGCAAGTTCGTTATTGATGCTGGAAGCTGTGACAATATTATCTCTACAGAAGCAGTAAGGAAGTTGAACTTGAAAACCGAGAAGCATCCTAAACCATACAAGCTAGCGTGGTTAAGGAAGGGAGGTGAAGTGAAGGTGTGTCGAAGGGCTTGTGTGAATTTTTCTATTGGGAAGAAGTACAAAGACGAAATTTGGTGTGACATTGTGGACATGGATGTGTGTCATCTGTTGTTGGGCAGACCATGGCAGTTTGATAGAGCAGTACAGCATGATGGTCGTGCTAATAGTTATAGTTTCATGTTCGAGGGTACTGAAATCACTTTGGTTCCCAAGAAGCAACAACAGAAGGAGAGCAAGCTGGAGGAGATCGAAGAACTGAAAACTTTGCTATCTTTGAAGGAGTTTGTTAAGGAAGTTGAAGATGAGCCTGAAGTCTATTTGTTGATTGGACGAGAGAGTCATGAAGAGGTTGAAATTCCAGAAGAAGCGAAGCCAGTTTTGAAAGAATTTGAAGACGTATTTCCAGAAGAGTTGCCAAAGGAGTTACCGCCACTGAGGGACATTCAACATCAAATTGATCTTGTTCCGGGAGCAGTGTTACCACATCGACCACATTACCGAATGAGTCCAAAGGAACATGATGAGTTACGAAGGCAAGTGGAAGAGTTATTAGAGCAGGGACGTGTTTAGGAAAGCTTGAGTCCTTGTGCAGTACCAGCATTGTTGGTGCCGAAGAAGGATGGAACATGGAGAATGTGTACCGATAGTAGAGCTTTGAACAAGATTACTGTTCGCTACAGATTTCCTATGTCAAGGTTGGATGACTTGCTAGATCAGTTGAGTGGGGATACTATCTTTTCGAAGATTGATTTGAAGAGTGGTTATTATCAGATTCAAATTAGATCGGGAGACGAATGGAAGACCGCGTTCAAGACAAGGGAAGGATTGTATGAATGGTTGGTTATGCCGTTTGGTCTATCGAATGCACCGAGTACATTTATGAGCGTGATGAATCAAATTTTCTGACCGTACATTGGAAAGTTTGTTGTTGTTTACTTTGATGATATTCTGATTTATAGTGCGAGCACAGAGGAGCATGTAGAGCATTTGAGAAAGGTGTTAATTATTCTTCGTGAGGAACAATTTTATGCAGCAACGAAGAAATGTGTGTTCATGACTCGAAGTGTTTTATTTTTTGGGATATGTTGTATCTGAGAAGGGAATCCAGGTGGACCAGAGTAAAGTTAAAGCAGTTAGAAGTTGGCCAAAGCCAAGAACTATCATTGAAGTTAGAAGTTTTCATGGATTGGCATCATTCTACCGGAGATTCATTCCACACTTCAGTAGCGTGATGGCACCGGTTACTGATTGCATGAAGGGGAAACAATTTTCTTGGACAGAGGAAGCTGGGATTGCTTTTGAGAAGATCAAACAACTTTTGACGACAGCACCAATTCTTGTATTATCAAATTTTCAGTTGTTGTTTGAGCTACACACTGATGCATCAAAGGTTGGGATTGGAGGAGTGTTGAGTCAAGTGGGAGGCCAGTTGCTTATTTCAGTGAGAAGTTATCAGGAGCAAAGATGAGATACAGTACATACGATGTTGAGTTTTATGCTGTTGTGCAAGCTGTTAAACATTGGAGGCATTATCTATTTCAGACAGAATTTGTTCTTTTCACTGATCATGAAGCTTGAAGCATTTGCAGGGGTAGGATAAAATTTCAGCGAGACATACATCATGGATTGCTTATTTGCAGCAGTTTACTTTTGTCGTGAAACATAAATCTGGGGTAACGAATCGTGTGGCTGATGCTTTAAGTAGGAGAAGTCATTTGTTGACAACATTGAAGGTTGAAGTGACAGGATTTGAATTATTGCCAGAGTTGATTGAAGAAGATCCTTACTTTGCAAAGTTCGTTGAGAAAGTTAAGGATGGAAGTACTAATGAATTTGTGTTGGTTGATGGTTTTCTGTTTAAAGGAAATCAGTTGTGTATTCCAGAGAGCAGTTTGAGATTGAAGATTATCAAAGAGTTGCACGAGGAAGGACATGTGGGCCGTGATCGTACATTACATTTGATTTTTCAATCTTACTTTTGGCCGTCAATGAGGAAAGAAGTTGAAAGGTTTGTAGAGAGATGTCATATATGTCAGGTTTCGAAGGGAACAGCGACAAATGCGGGATTGTATATGCCGTTACCTGTACCGTCTAAACCATGGGTTGATATCAGCATGGATTTTGTTTTGTTTTTGCCTAGAACTCAAAGGGGGAATGATTCTATATTTGTTGTGGTGGACAGGTTTTCAAAAATGGCGCATTTTATTGCTTGTAAGAAGACGGTGGATGCTGTTCGTGTTGCTCAGTTATTTTTCAAGGAAATCTATCGTTTACATGGGTTGCCGGAATCTATTGTGTCGGATAGGGATACTCGTTTTCTGAGTCACTTCTGGTTAAGTTTGTGGAAGATGGTTGGAACGAAGCTGAAATTTAGTAGCGCTTATCATCCACAAACAAATGGATAGACAGAAGTTGTTAACAGATCCTTGGGAAATTTGTTACGATGTCTTGTGAAGGACAGTCTGAAAAGTTGGGACATGAAGTTATGCCATGCAGAGTTTGCACATAATCATGCAGTGAATCGTAGCACATGATTCAGTCCATTTCAGATTGTATATTCAAACGTACCCAGGGGACCGTTGGATTTGGCAGTAGTACCACAACCAAAGGGGACGGTTAAACGAGCTGCTGATTTTGTTGATGAGTTGACTGAATGTCATAAAATCGTTCAGGAACGATTGATGAAGTCAAATGAGAAATATAAGCGAGCTGCTGATTTGAAGTGTCGAAATGTTGAATTTAATGAGGGTGATTTGGTGTATGCAGTATTAACAAAGGATCGTTTTCCAGTAGGCGCTTATAACAAGTTGAGAGCCAGAAAAATTGGTCCAGTGGAAGTTGTGAAACGAATCAATGAGAATGCTTATAAGTTGAAGCTACCGGAGGATGTATACACTTCTGACGTATTCAATGTTAAGCATCTTGTGCCGTATTATGGAGATGGACAATCAGATGTGGAAGAATTTACAAATTCGAGGACGAATTTTTCTCAACCTGGGGAGGATGATGCAGCACGATCTACAATTCCTCAAGGGTTAAGTCGGTCACGAGTTAACATAGCTCTAGGACGTGTGGAGGAAGCTTCGGAGTTGGGCTGTTCGAAAATTTTAAGTCGTTGCCGACTTAAGGGGCATAGTTCACGACCTAACAAACTATGTGAAGAGGAGCTACGGCCTAACTCGTACACAAAAGCAAGGAATGAGTCGACTCATAGAAGAATTGAGTCGTCCACCACTCAACGTGGAGGAATTGAGTCGACCACGACTCAACTGGAGGCCGTAGGGGACACATAGGAAGAGCTACGAGTTAATGAAGGGGACTTGAGTCGTTTGCGACTTAACAAAGCTCGGTTCCGACCTAACAACACTACCATAAGTCGTCTACGACTTATCATGAAGCAAGGGAAAACTCCATCTATTGAAGGCCTTGAGTCGGAGGAAGTTGAGGCGGCAAGGAGTTAAGTCGGCTGGGTGTTGAGTCGGTTGAGTCGTGTTGTAATGAGTCGCATTGTATGTTGTGTCGTGTACTGTTTGTTTATTTTTTGAGTCGTGTGTATGTGCTATGATGATGAGTCGTTGCCGACTTAAGTAGGTCATGAGTCGGAGAGGCTTGAGTCGTATACGACTTAAAGGGGCTGTGTTGTAAACACTATAAATACGCGTGAGTTGTACATTTGAACTTGGTTGATTTTTGAATAAAATTTCTTTTGGATTGCTTTGTGCTTTGTTCTTAAAATTGGTAGTTGAATGTAATCTCCTATCTCCTCTTTCGGTTAATCGAGTGCGCTCGATTCAATGATTGTAGAAGCCGATTCACAGAATCTAGTGCGCTAGATCAACGTACGAAGAATCGTAGATCTTTGAACATGGTATAGTGCGCTATCAACGTGTTTGAGATAAGCTAGTATTCGGTATCTTCGGATCAACGAATTTGGGCATTTCGGTATCTTCATTCCATCGATCGCTACTTTCACCGATTGAAGTTTATTTTGATTTATCCGCTGCGTCACTTGTCCCTGTAAATTTATCAAGTGTATATATCGGTGTGCACGACCTTGTGGCTTATACAGTGATACACTATGTATGTCACAAGCTGTTCGTGTATAATGAATTGAAAATCAACTGATGACGAACAACCCAAATAACTGAGGCAAATATTGTTTCCAAAATCCACTTTTTATTTAGTACTGCAAAAATATTTCCTTTTCAATTTTACTGCGTCAATATTTATTTTTGCAGATTTCTCAGATGCTGGATTCAATTTGAAGTGAAGCTGAAGATAAAATACGAGTTGAGTGAATGAATGATGTGTAGTTAGGTCAAATGTAAATGTGAATCGTGATGTAGTCAAAGTTGTACTGTAATTATATATATATAGCGAGAGCTTGAACTTTGTACTATTCAAAGATTGTAATAAATATTTGTTTGAATAAAAATTCTGTTTGAATTCAAATTCTGTGTTATTTATTTTTATTCAGCAAATATGTTGGGTGCGTTTCCACCACCGAGCCAAATGAAAGGAAGCATCACCGAACCAAGAGGGAAGGCCCCAACGAACCAATAACGTCCCGCCTGCCACCGAACCAGCTACCCCCATAAACTACCAAACCAGAGGCCTCCAGCACCTACCGAACCAATTCCCCTCTCCTCCATCACCGAACCGAATCCTCCCACTTCACCACCGAACCAGCTCATCTCCGAGTCCTAGCCGGACCAACCACTACCGAGCCAAACTTCAACCTCCACCAAACCAGCTCATCTTCGAGTCCTAGCCGGACCAACCATTACCGAGCCAAACTTCAACCTCCACCGAACCAGCTCATCTTCGAGTCCTAGCCGGACCAACCACCACCGAACCAAACTCACTCCTAACCTACCACCGGTCCAAACAACATACCACTCTCCACCGAACCAAGACGTTCCGGATCAACTTAGTCAGGCCAGATAGCATCAGCCCAGGCCCACCAGCAGCTATATACGTCCAGGACCCTTGCCTCCAGCCTCACTCTATAAATAGAGGGGCATGGGTACAACAATGGCGGACAAGTTTGAGAGCTCAAGCATGGATAGAACTTTCAAACAACTTTCATATTCTTGTAATCAAAGCTTTGTACTTGTAATCTAAACAGAAAAGGAGAATAACATATAAAGTGGACGTACGCACATTCTGGCCGAACCACTATAATCTGTGTGTCTTTTGCAGTTTAGTCCATCTATTTTATATATTTGCATAAATCACCCAAATCATTAAGAACAACATACAATCAACTAAATTATACGACTTGGAGGTGTTTGCCCAATTCTTGTGCATACATTTTTGGTGCTTTCACTGTGAAAGGAGCTCGAAGCTTCAGCTTCTCCCACGTAACCCTTTTCCTACCAGCATCGTTCATTGCTTGGAAAACATGCCTCCCGGACGGAAGAAAGATGCTAACAACGGAAAGAGCATCGCAACTAGAAGTATCCCAGATCCAGTGATCAGAGATCAAGACAATCGTCCGGTTCCAACAGCAAATGGAAATCAGGAAAATCCGACAGGCCCTGCTACGGAACAACCAATTACAAGGGAGGATCTAGATAGGGTTGTGGCCGAAGTAACTAACCGCTTCACATCTCAACAAGAAGTCTTGGTGGATCAACTCATGTCACGCTTAAGGGATGCTGAAGAATCCAACCGTAACACTGAATCATGGGGTGAGTCCCGGTCTGGAGGATCTGGGAGACAACAAAGGTCTTTCTTCTTCGAAGAGGCTAACCACATAAACAGCTATGGTAGGAGCCGAGCCCGGAATCGGCCCGAATTCCGACCTGAGGAAACACTTGTAACCGAACCCAACAGGGGAGGTACCAGGTAGGGGTCTGATGTTGTAACAGCCCGCAAATCCATACCCCTTGAGTCAACACTATTCTACAACAATCAACTCAAGTTGTACAGAAATACGAACCATTTGGATTAAAGAAGAAGAGGTAGAAGAAGAAAATAGAAAACAACATCAGAATATAACCATCGCAGCGGAATAAAATATAATAGATATTAAATGATCTTTACTCAAAATCAAATATCTCTGTTTATATATTACATCATCAGAGTACATCAATCACAGCTCAACAACAATATCATACAAATGGATACACAACAACTCAAGATACACAACAACTCAAACACAGCGGAAAAAGAATATATATATATATATGTATATATATATACAAGTACGAGAGTACGTATCGTCATCCAGCTCGTCTCCTGAGCCTACAGTATCATCCTGTAACCTATAATACTCGGTCTGACCCGAGCATTATAGTTAAATAACACCCGAGTCAGTCTGGAATACCAGCGTGAGAAAATCACACCCAATTGATTATTAGAGTTTCAAAAATTCTTTGAAAACAAAAGCATCTCGTAAGACCACGCCACAAATAAACATGTCGGGTTTTTACCTTACGATAGCTAAAACAATTTTTATAGAAATCCTCTGATATTATAATAGTGTCTATAGAAAGTAAATAGAATGTAGCTGAAATGCTTGCATCTCACGTTTCAGCAATAGTTGGGCACAATCAAAACCGTACGGGCGCGTAGGGAAAATGGATTCCAACTAATGGCTAGGCACTGGGGTACCACCTGTCACAGTACCTGGTCTAGATCAACGTACCGAGGAGCCACCCTAACTCCCCTGCTACACAAGACCGGAACCATCCCTTACTGGACAGTCCCGAGCAAGATCACCCCGCGGTTGGGATCAGCAACCGCCCACTAAGCCGAAATAAATGGACATATAGACAGGGATGACCTCACCCTCCAGTGGGGGCTACCCACGAAGCCTTGTTGCATATCCCCTGATTTTCAGCCATTCCCATTTGATGAGGCTTGAGGCTAAGCGTTACCTTTTTAGAATATATCCCTTAGAATGCCCATCGTCCACCTGACGATGTTTCGCAAGCATTCATCCATACAAGTCCGTCCCGGGTTCGAACGGAACCGAAGGCACTAATCCTACTACATCCATTTTGGAAATATCCTCAGGATTAGTAGAGACTAGCCCTTGCACTTCAGCGCTCCATCTTCGAATCCAAAATCGTTTTTTTTCACGAAAAGTACAAACCGGATCGAAGTGGTTTTCAAGAAATAATCTCGATCCCGGTGTCTTCGAAACGATCAACGCATTGTCCAATATTGATAGTCGGTTATTTAACTATCAATTTCTGTTCACAGACATCCACCAAACAATAAATAATTTTCCAAATTATTTATTAATCCTAAAAATATCTTCACAAGATATATTTTCAAAACCATCTTTCTTTTCAGAATAAACTTTCCCAAATATTTTCTATCGCCTCTGAAATCACCAAGCACAAACTAGATTTTTAAAATAATTTAAAACACTTTACTTAGAAATATACTTTAGAACATTTAAGTTAAAACTACCTCAATGATTTGTTAAAAATACATACTATATGAATATTGGAGAATAATGTTACTAAAATAAATATAAAACTAGATTTCACTTTTTAAAAATAAAATACTAAGTCACTCATAAAATAATTGTTGCTATAATAGATTAAAATAATTATTGCTATAATAGATTAAAAGGAAATACTTACTTTAGAATTTAAATATTTAGAAATTTTTTTTTCCACAACATATTTCTTAAAACAACTTTAAAATTTTAATTTATACTTAAAAATTTACTTTGAAAACGTACTTGGTTATTCAGAGAGAAATTTCCAATCTCAATCACTTAAATCAATTTTCCAAATCGATTTCCAATTTATTTCATTTGAAATCAATCTCTTTACTTATCAGTCCATATCAAAATTCATTAATTATGGACTTCATTATTATTTTAGATTGATTTTTAAATCCTTTATCTGAAATATACAAATTTCAGGTTATTCCCAATTCCTTCTTTATTCTTCTTAAATAATTTAAATCCTAAATTTAAAATAAATGTTTTGTTCTTTTAAACAATAAAATTGAAGTTTAAGTTTCATAAATTTTCTGTTTATTTAAATTTTCCTTCCCATACTCAAGATTATTTATTAAAATTTTAAAGTCACTTTATTTCTTTTTCCCAAGTTATTCTTGAATTTACTCAATATTTATTTACTTGCAATTTCACTTCTTTTATTTTCGTTTCCAAAATAAAATTTATATTTTTAATAGTTCATTATACCCAATTATATCAACCAAGCCATAGCATTCAATTCTTCCACATAATTCAATATAGAATTATCAACTAATCAGAATAGAGAATATTAAATAATTTAAATAAAAGTTGAGGGGTCCACTTGGATCCCTCCAACCTGTTTTCCCTGCATCCACAGACGTTAGCATCACATAATATGCCAATTTCAAATGATACTATACTATATCACATCACTCAATTCAACCATTCAATCAATTATTTAAATTCAATCACTTAAATTTAAATTTCAAACTGAGTGAGATTAACTCACCTTTGATTTTATTTAGCAATCCAATCCAAACTAGCTCGCTTCCTTCACGATTTAGGACCTTATACAAGCAAATTACATATCTTTATTAATCACTGAAGTAATTTTAATTTTGTTTTAAATTAAAGTTGACTTACAAACTTTTAAATTGTTATAACCAATTAAACTTCCCTCGGAAATCACATCCGATATAAATTGGTCTATATGAGTTTCAAAAATCTAACTTTTTTTTATATATAAAACTTTAAATTGAAACCTTTTAAAACCTTGTATATATATTTTTCAACTTTATCTCTATTTATTATTTTCCTGCTTTATATTAAAAATGTATGTGTGTGTTTATATATATTTAAAAACGTGGTTTTCTTATTCTGTAACTGACGTATATATAAATCTGTTTGCACAAAAAATGGACAAACACCTCCAAGTCGTATTATTTAGTTGATTATATGTGATCTTTAATGGTTTAGATGAGTTATGTAAATATGAAAAAAGTAGGGGCTGAAATGTAAAAGACACACAGATTTATAGTGGTTCGGCCAGAATGTGCCTACGTCCACTTTATATGTTATTATCTTCTTTCTTTCGGATTACAAGTACAATGCTTCGTATACGAGTATATGAAGGTAGTTTGAAAGTTCCTTCCTTGCTTGAGCTCTCAAACTTGTCTGCCATTGTTGTACCCCTGCCCCTCTATTTATAGAATGAGGTAGGGGGCAGGGGTCTTGGAAGTATATAACTGGTGGTGGGCCCGGGCTGAAGCAATTTGGGCTGGCAATCATCTGGTTTGGCGGAGGTCCATTCGGTGGTGAGGTATGGTTTGGCTCGGAGGTGTTGGTCCGGCCAGGCATGATTCGGTGTTGGTGGTCCGGTCGTGGAGTTGGTTCGGTGGTGAGCTTGAAGCTTGGTTCGGTCGTATGTGGTCCGGTCATGTAGGAAAGGGGTTGGACCGGTGGTATTGGAGAGGACGTTGATCCGGTATGGCTTGGTTGTGACTTTGAAGCTGGTTCGGCAGGAACTTGGACCGGCATTGGGTAGGTGAGGCGTTGGTTCGGTGGAGCGGAGGGAAGGAGGCTGGCTATGCCGAATGGACACGTGCTTGCATCGCCGAATGAGAAGGGGGCTGGCCATGCCGGATGGACTTGGGCTTGCACTGCCGAATGAAGCTTCATGTGTGAATGCCGAGTGTACCTTGCCGAATGAATTGGAGGTTGCGAACCCGGGTGAAACTGACGCTTCTTGGTCTCAAGATCCCCTGGGTGAGAATTCGCCCAACATTTGCCCCCCAAAGTGGGGCACGTGCTTGCATGTGTCGCGCTTTGTTTTTTTTTTTTTTTTTTGGTAGGAAGTCTAGCTTTGTAACGCCATGGGTTGGATGTTCGTATTCTGTTGATGTCCTGCAAAGGAATTTACAGTTTTAGAGTGATTTCAAACAACAACCGTTCGTGATCGAAATATTCGAGTTGAATTGAACTGTGCCGTTTGGGACGAGAGAGTGAGCCCCGAGGGAGCTTAGCATCATTGATGCCAGGTTCATGTCAGAGTGGATCCTTGGATCGTTTGTCAAGATGGTTTATCGCCAGCTCAGAGCATGCCTAGGGATCGTTCGCGACCCCGTACATGTGTAAGTAGCTTAGCCATTTCATAATTATCAGAATCAAATGTCCGTTTAACCTACGAGTTTAAAAAGGCGTGTCAAAGTGTAAATTCCCACGACAATAGGGTTAATAACCATTCAGAGCGTGCCTATGGACCGTTCGTGGTCGCGTACACGTGTAAACGATTAATCCATGTTAGTGAGAGATTTACAACTTATACATCGTTGTCATAATCCTCATTTTATTAGTTAGTTCTGGAGTTCGGTACTTATCTGCGTGAGGCGCTCTGCACGCCCCTAGTTCCAGGTTGTTGTTGGTAGAGAGAGAGTTCATTCGGTTTTGTGTTGGTCCGGTCGTGCTCATCCGGTTTTGGTTTCATTCGGTATCTTGTTGGTTCGGTATGTTTGTTATTGGTCCGGTGTTCCTATCCGGTGGGCCGAACCAGTTGGTTCGGCGGCCCTGAGCTCGCCTATATATAGAGGCTACACCCCCTTGGTTTCTTCTTACCGAACCAGAGAGCCGAACCAATTCTTGACCGAACCATCCTTCTGCCGAACCAGTTTATACCGAATCAGGTGTATATATTTTTTGCCGAATGATCTCTTATCACCGGATGGACCTGTTTGCCGAACGTATACGAAGTGTATTGGATTGCCGAATGAGACTCAGGCCTTAGGGCCGAATGATATGTATGCCGAATGAACTTGTCTTGCACCGCCGAATGAGACTTCATACTTGAACCTTGAGCGGAATCTTAGACTTTTTTACACGCTTGTCTTATATACTTGCTTGTTTATGTTTCTATACTTCTTATTCTAATATCAAGCTTTTCTTGTGCTGTAGAAAATGTCTCGCAAAGCGGAAACACGATCGGATAGAAAGAAGTCTAAAGGTACAGGAGAGTCTTCTTCTGTGCCCCCAGCCCAACCAGGATCCGGGCAACATAGACCTGTTCCGAGGTCGTTAGTGGACGGATATGGTCCACAGGAACTTCTAGTCTCCCCTCCCGATTGCTTTCCTAGCTCCCTAAAGGAGGAGCAACTTGACGTCATATCCCGTTCCTTCGGGATAGACAGGGCTCTTATGCTGCTGCCGGGAGATGGAGTGATGCCATATAATCCTCCCGAAGGCTATTTTGCTTATAGCAGATACCATTGTATGTGCGGTGCTATCCCTCCTATCAATGCTTGGATAGTAAGTTTCACCACATATTTGAAGGTGGCTCCTTTCCAACTTCAGCCTAACTCTTATGCCATCCTGGTGAGCCTCTTTGTTATCTTCCAGAGGAGGTACGGGCGTCCTCCTTCTAACCGGGAAATTCGATACTTGTACAACCTGAGAGGCTATAAGAAGGGGTCTCCGTATATCAGTCTGGAAGCGGCCGTGCCCTTCAAACCAGTCCTGGACTTATATTCCAAGTTTACCATGTTCAAGAAAGAGTGGTTCTTCATCAAGGACGATGTTGTTTCTTTCCGCCTTTTCACTTCCGGCTGTAAGATGGATTTCATTTATATTTTCCATGTTTTGACTGTAGTGTTTGTTCTGACATGCTTCTATTTCTGGCTAGCGACAGGTGGTATTGCAGTCGTGGAGGATGATTCCTTGGTGCGAATGGCTGCTGAACTAAAGGCTATTCCGGCACGGGACCGGTCGGCCTCCTTCTTGATCAGGAATGCAACCCTCTTGGAGTATAATTTGATCTTACCGCACCAGTCCGTGGTTAAGTAAAGAGACACGACTGAGGAGAAGGCTGCCAAAGCTAAGGAGGGAGCTATGGTGAAGAGCGGTAAGAGGGAGCCTTTTACAGAGCGTCCCGTTGTCGGGGGGAAGAAACTGAAGAAGTCTGATGGCCCTTCTCCAAGTACTTTTCCGACTGTCCCGGAGGAGGAAGACGTAGAAGAGGAGGAAGGAGGCGAGGTTGGAGAAGGGTCGGAGGGTGGAGGAGATGGCGACGGTCAAGGTGGTAGTGGCGTCGGTGCCCTAACCTCTGAGCAAGACCTTGAACTGGATGAGGCTCTCCGTCGGGCCTTCGGGGAGTCGGAGGGAGAGTCGGAAACGGAGAAGGCAAAGGAAACCGGCAAAGCTGTGGCTGGCACTGACCCATCCTCTAAGGGTTTCTCAGCTAAGGCGACTCCGGCGATGCAAGGTGAACTTTTGTCCTCTGCCGATTCCATTTTCGATAGGGACTTAGAAACTTTTTACGGTTCACTTCCGTCCTGGAATGAGATCCAGGACTTATTGCAGTATCCCACTCCTCCGCCGGGTTTGTATAATAGATGTGTCTTCTCACTTTTCTTTCCTTTTAACTTAACACATTTTTCGAACTGTGGATCATTGTATGTTCGTAACACTTGTTCTTTATTCCAGGGGCAGGCCAGGTGGTTAAAACGTCGGACGTTCGACACCGCCTTGAGCAGTTTAAGTCGAGGAGAGCTTCTGTGAAACCCTCTACTGGTCGCACTGGGGATGTAGTCAGTTATCGCCCTCTTCTTGGGGTCATTGAAGAGGGCATTCGGAAAAAGAAGCGGAGCCGTTCCTTATTTGAGTCTTCCCCTGGTTCGCAGCTTCCTACTCAGCCTCCTCGTGACACTACGGAGGAGAGCACGGAACCCGGCCCCCCTCATCCTCCTTTCAAGAGCCCAACTGTTATTCGTATAAGGCGTCCTGATGTGCCTCGCCCCATGCCTCGTGACCCTTTTGCCGGTCATCCTGATTTAGATCCGAGCTTTCAGGATATCTCATTTAATGAGGCCACGGGCGAGCATCTCCTTCCCCGCAACCCCATGGTAAGAGTGCTGGACGAGGCCAAGTCTTTAGATCTTGATTTACTTACTACACGGGTAGTCACCATGGGGGACGAAGCCAAGGCTAACATCGATCGGGTGGCCGCAGAGACTAAGAAGTTAATGGAGCATCATGCTAGATTGGCCAAGGCCGGGGAAGAGATCGGGAGTGCTAATATTCGGTTGAGGTTAAAAGTTGCCGATCAGGCCAAGCAGCTCGCCGATCAAGCCATCCAGATTTCTCAGCATGAGGAAGCCTCCAAGCGGCTGAAAGAGACGATGGAGAAGGCCAGTAGGGCGGAATTACGGAAGATGGAGGTCGCCTGCAGGGAACGGATTAACATGGCCATCACGACGGTGGACGAGGTTCGAAATGCGGATCTTGAGCGGGTAGAGGAGTTGTCTGGGAGGCTCGAGGCTGCGGAGATGGCTCAGGCCGAGTTGAAGGAGGAGATGGAGGAGATGAGGAGGTCCCTCAAGTTAAAGGAGGAGGAAATGAGGAGGTCTCTTCAGGCGGACTGCTTGAGATACCAATCAGAGAGGGACATTGCCGTCGCCAAGTTGCAAGCTTCCGAGGCCCGGGTGAGGGAGTTTGAGGAGAATGAGGGGATGATGGATGAGATGCTGCAGGACATGTACTTCCACACTTGGAAGGAGGGCGGCTTGTCTTGGATGGACGATTACCCTCGGGTGATGGCCAAGGTGTATCTCCAGGCTTTAGAGGAGGCCAGGGTGAACGCGGGTAAGGAAGGCGGAGAGGCTTTCAATTTGGATGCGGTTACTGCCCAGTTCTCGAAGGAGGAGCAAGCGGCGGTGAAGGAGAGGATGCGGCTGCTTGCTGCAGAGGAAGCGGGCGTGCAGTTGGATGATGAGGATCGAGCGGCGGATGCTGGTGAGTTATTCTTTTCCCTTTCTTTCCTTTCCGTGTTTTCATAACTTGATTGTTCGTTTAATGAATTCCTCTTCTGAACTGGACAGGTGGGACTCCTGATCCACATGCTGGGGGCTCTGATCCTACGGCTAAGTAGACTGGGGAAGTTGGCGATGGAGTGTGGACGCGGCTGCCACCTTTTTATTTCTTTTTATCACTGTTTACGTTAGTCATCGACATGTAACTATAATAATATTATTTGCAAAGAATAACTTCGTGTGATTTTATAATATAAGCTGATGTTGTTATGTTTAAATGTTGTTGTCATCTTGATGGGCTGCGTGAGAAATATAACTATGTATATGCTTGTGATTCTAGTTGTGTTTGATGCTAAGTTTTTTGCTAGAAATATAATTTCATGTGTTGCAATGTTATTGTACGAACAAGCTATAGTTACGTATTTGTGTACAAGAAAAGAGAGTACCGCCCTTTATGTTTCATTCGCAGGCGGTAGCTTAGAGTGTCTTATGTAACTGTTCACGGATATAGCTGAGTACCCTGCCACCCAGTATGCAGACTTAGTTTCTTATGAGCGAATGCTTCCTATTTGGTTTCCTGTACTTTAGAGTTTGTTATACAGGATAGGAGAAAAGTATTTAAATGAAATGGAAATATAGTAAAAGTAAAACTTCCAGTCACGGAAGGCCGTCGATGTGCTTAAGTTCGTGGCAAACGGGTTTTGTAGTCACTTTCCCTAGCTGTGGGTCTTGGAGACATTTGTCACCCATCTTACGCCTCCGTGGGGAGTTTTCTTTTTTACCACAGCCGCACTTAAGACACATCGGAGCCGAGATCGCGCACGGTAACTACCCGAACCATTATGGTCCGTAATCGTGGGTATTATTCGATTTACCGTGGCCGGCTAGCATGGGTGCCGTTGGCCGTGAACTACCCCTGGCTGGCCACACCTTATGTTGGGGCTTAAAGTAGGTTCACAGTTGCCGGCGAGCCGAACGCCGTAATGAGCTGCCATCGGCTATAGTCGGCCTTTATGATGACTTATAATCGGCTCATTACAGTTGGCTTTGAGGGCAGGCGCGCAATGAGTTAACCCGCAGCAGAGGGATGCTGGAGCAAAAGTGTCTCATTGGCGAGTGCATAGAATCGTAGCGTAGCTGTTAGGCCTAGTCCAGATGAGGCCGCGGTGCGTCTTGAGTGGAGATGCCATAGGATTTTGTTCAACAGAAAGGGATAAAACTTAACAAGTAGCCAAGACATAAAGGAACAAGCTAAAAAGAGACAAGATTTTTTAAAGTGGTTCGGCACGAAAGTGCCTACGTCCACTGATTCTCTTTGTTAATTCACTTCATATGGGCAGTACAAGTTAAGAAAAGTATCGACGGAGGTGTCGGATGTTCCATGCCCTCTGGAACACCTCTCCATCCACTGTTGACAAAATATAAGCTCCGTTGTGGAGATCTTTATGAATTACATATGGTCCGTCCCAGATGGGGTCTAGTGCCCCGGGGCGCGGAAAGATTCGCCTGAGGACAAGATCTCCTTCTTGTAAGCTGCGATGCTTGACTTTGGAATTGTATAGCGCTGCCACCTTTTGTTTGTGAGCTGCTGCTTTAAGTGATGCATCGTTTCTCCTTTCCTCAATCAGATCCAAAGACATGAGGAGGAGTTCTTCGTTTTCTTCTGGGTTGTAGTGGATCCTACGGTGGGAAGGCACAATAGTCTCAACTGGGAGCATTGCCTCCGATCCATATGCCAAGGAGAAAGGAGTATGTCCCGTTGATGTTCTGAAAGACGTGCGGTATGCCCATAGTGCCGTAGGAAGTTCGTCCACCCAAGCGCCTTTTGACTTTTCAAGTTTCTTCTTGATTAGGGTTTTGAGAATTTTGTTGACAGCTTCAACTTGTCCGTTTGCCTGAGGATAAGCTACTGATGAGAAGCTTTTATGAATTCCATGCTGTTGGCACCAGTCGGCAAATTCTTCGCTGTCAAACTGGAGTCCGTTGTCTGATATGATCTTGAGTGGGACTCCGTACCTGCAAAGAATATTTTTGATCAAGAAGTTTATAACTTTTGCTGAAGATATTTTATTTAGAGGTTCCGCTTCCACCCATTTGGTGAAATAATCGACTGCCACTATAGCATATTTGGCTCCGCCTCGGCCCGTTGGCAGTTCGCCAATTAAGTCAATTCCCCATATAGCAAAGGGCCAAGGGCTGGTCATTTTAGTAATTTCATTTGTGGGCAGTCGAGGAATCTTGGCAAATTTCTGGCATCTGTCGCATTTCTTGACGAAGTCTAAGGCGTCTTTGTTTAGCGTGGGCCAGTAATATCCATATCGGAGTATCTTTTTTGCCAGAGTCTGCCCTCCAGTGTGATCTCCGCATCCTCCCTGATGGATGTTTGATAAGATTTCCTTGGCTTCCCTTCCGGCGACGCATCTTAATAAGGGGCTAGAGAAGCCACGCCGATAGAGGATGCCTTCTTGTATTGTGTAGTGGGGAACTTTCCTCAAGATCTTCTTGGCTTCATTACGCCTGTCGGGCAGTGTGCCATCTTGCAAATATTTCCGGATAGGAGTCATCCAGGTTCCTTCTTCGATTGCAGTTACCAGATTTACTTGTTCGAAACTTGGGGCTAGCTGCCTTGAGATGGCTAGTGTTCCGAAAATGGTGTTATTCTTCATACTAGCTTGCTTTGCAAGTTCATCTGCCTCTTGGTTCTCTTCTCGAGGAATATGTTTGATTAGATAGTGGTCCAATTGATCGAGCAGCAATTTGGTTTTCCTTAGGTATGTTGTGAGTCGTTCTCCTCGAGTCTGGAATTCTCCTAATACCTGGTTTACGATAAGCTGAGAATCACTATGAAGACATAAGGAATTGATTCCAATTTCTAGGGCAAGCTCCAATCCCGCTATTACTGCCTCATATTCAGCATCGTTGTTGGTGGCCGTGAACTCCAACCTTAATGCGTAGTACAACTTTCTTCCCCTGGGAGTGATGATCACAATTCCTGCCCCCGAGCCTTGTTCGTTCGATGCTCCATCTACAAAGAGGTTCCACTTGATGTTTTTTGCCACTTCGGATTGTTCCTTGCCTTCGTTGGTAGTGAATTCGGCGATGAAATCGGCCATGGCTTGCCCTTTGATAGCGGTGCGAGGATGGTAGGTGATATCATACTGACTTAGTTCGATGCACCATTTGAGGAGTCGCCCAGAAGTGTCAGGACGATGGAGCACTTGTCTTAGCGGTTGATCGGTTAGAACCCTGATGGAGTGAGACTGGAAGTAGTGTCGCAGTTTTCGTGACGCGATTAATAAACAATATGCTAATCTCTCTAGTTTAGGATATCTGGCCTCTGCCCCTGTAAATCTCTTACTTACAAAGTAAACCGGGCGTTGTGTGCGGTCTTCTTCTCTTACCAAGGCGGCGCTTAAAGCATGAGATGATACAGCGAGGTATAGGTATAACACTTCACCTTCATTTGGAGTTGAGAGTACTGGTGGTCTCTGAAGGTGTTCGATTAGGTTGAGGAAGGCTTTTAAGCATTCATCGGTCCACTCGAATCTCCCTTTGTCTTTCTTGAGAGCTTCGAAGAAAGGGACACACTTGTCAGTTGCCTTGGAAATGAATCTGCTTAGGGCGGCCACCTTTCCGTTTAGGCTCTGCATTTCTTTTCGAGTGGAGGGTATCCTTATTTCTTTTAGAGCCCGGATTTGTTCAGGGTTTACTTCGATTCCTCTGGCGTGGACGATAAATCCTAAGAATTTTCCCGAAGATACTCCGAAGGAGCACTTTAGAGGATTCAGCTTCATTCCATATCGGCGAAGTACTTGAAACATCTCGCCTAGGTGGCTTACATGGTCGTCGGCTTTCCTGGACTTTACCAACATGTCATCCACATACACTTCCATAGTCCGTCCTATTAGTTCCGCGAACATCTTGTTGACGAGGCGCTGATAGGTAGCTCCAGCATTTTTGAGTCCAAAAGGCATGACTTTGTAACAATATAGTCCGCGGTCGGTGATGAAGCTAGTGTGGTCTTGATCAGGAGCGTGCATGGGAATCTGGTTATATCCGGAGTATGCATCCATAAAAGATAGGAGTTCGTGTCCGGCTGTGCTGTCCACAAGTTGGTCAATTCGGGGAAGTGGGAAGCAATCTTTTGGGCAAGCGTCATTCAGATTGGAGAAGTCAATACGTGTTCGCCACTTTCCATTGGCCTTTTTTACTAGCACTGGGTTAGCGATCCATTCTGGGTAGATGGCTTCCCGTATGAAGCCATTAGCAAGTAGATTCTTTACTTCCTCATCAAGGGCTGCTGATCGCTCTGCCCCCATGCTCCTCTTTTTCTGCTTTACTGGTACCTTGGTGGGATCGATGTTCAGCATGTGGCATGCTATGTCGGGGGAGATTCCTGTCATATCGGCATGGGTCCACGCAAATACATCTAAGTTGTGGCGGAGAAAGTCAATGAGTTGATCTTTCAACTCCGTTTTTAGTTGAGATCCGACTTTTAATAGTTTACTTGAATCGTGCTTGTCTACAGATACGAATTCCATAGCCTCTGCAGGCTCGGCGGTAGCCTCCTCCTCTTTATCCCTGGGGTCTAGTTCATTGAAGGGATCGCTTGTGTATCGAAGAGGAGGGGCTTTCTTTAGTTGCTATGCCTCCAAGCTTTTCATGCAGAGAGTAGTCTCTGCATCTTTTCCTTTATTCTTTCTGCGGTTATTGCGAAGTTCAGTTACGTAGCAGTCTCGGGCAGCATCTTGATCTCCTTCTACTTCTCCTACTCCGTTGTCTGTTGGAAATTTCATTTTCAGGCACCAGGGGGCTAATACAATCTGGAAGTCAGACAAGGCTGGTCTTCCCAAGAAGGCGTTGTAAGCCGAGTGGTTTTCTATTAGCACGAACGTTTGTTTTCGCACAACGGAGCGGGGATGACTTCCTATTTCGACGAAGAGGTCAAGTTGCCCGAGGGGCATTTTTGCATCTCCAGTGAAACCGTGCAGTGGTTTGTCACAGGGGGATACATCCTTCATTGATAACTTCATTTTGTCGAAAGCATGTTTGAATAGGATATTTACGGAGCTTCCTGTGTCTATTAGAATCCGAAAAACTTTAGCTGGACCGAACCAGGCGGAGATGACCATAGGATCCATATGTGGGTACTGTCTTCCTTCCAAATCACGCCTACTGAATATGATGTCGTCGCTCTCTTTTCGTTTCGGGTGGCGTTCTTCCGTGATGGAGTTAACATAGCCTTCTGCATTTCTAAGCGACTTGCCGTACCTTTCCATCTCTGCCCAACTTCTGTTGGCGATGTGTGGTCCTCCTGAGATGGTAAGGACCACTATCTTCTCCTGACTAGAGCCACTGGTGTTGTGATTGTTGCGATTCCCTCCGCCTACCTCTGGGAGGGGTTGCTTCGAGTTCTCATTGGCTGGAGTTGGAGTCCTGTTCTGACCCTTCACATAGCGTTTCAGTCTTCTTCTTCTAATGTGTTCTTCGATCAAGTCCCGAAGATGGTGGCATTCATTGGTGTCATGTCCGTGGGATTCGTGGAAGCGACAGAACTTTCCGGACTTGAGTGCGTTATCTGACTCTTTCTTGTGCGGGGGGCGCTTGTATCCTAGTTCGCCCTGAGTGGCTAGGAAGATATTTTCGATTGTGTCGTTCAAAGGAGTGTAGGAGTCAAATCTCGGCCCTGGTCGATATTGGCGCTCTTCGACCTTTCTGCCCCCAGTATTGTCTCTAGATTCATTTCTTCGAGCGTCCTTAGCTGCAGTGGGAACCTTGTCCTGAACTGTCTTACCTTGTTGTCCTGATTGCCTCTCTGTAGCAGCGTCTTCAAGTCTCATATACTTTCCAGCTTCATGGAAGAAATCAGGCAAGGTAGCTGGTTTTTCCTTAGTTAATCTTCTGGCAAACTTGGTGTCTGGATGTACACCACTACAGAGGGCCATTAGAGTGAGTTTTTCATCGGCATCTTGAACTGCTGCCGCTGCGGCGTTGAACCGCGTTAGATATTGTTGCAGCGTCTCTCCGGTTTTCTGTTTGACATTGGATAGAGAATAAGCATCCTTGGGTTGTTCCACATGGATGCGGAACTGGCTAATAAACCTTTCTTTCAACATCTCCCATGAGCTGATGGATCCTTGGGGTAGATGGCAGAACCAGGAGGTAGCTAGATCAGCTAGGAATAGCGGAAAGCATTTACATAACACTCCTTCTGTTGCTCCACTCATGAGCATATGCTGGGTGTATCTCTGCAAGTGTACGATGGGGTCGGAAGTTCCTTTGTAAGGTTCCATGGTTGGCATTTTCCATTCCCGGGGAGTGATGGCGGTTTCGATATTTCGAGTAAAGGGACTGGTGACCCTAGCGCCTATTCCCCGGTCCCTTTGCTCCCGTTGGACACATTCTCTGAATAATCGTGCCATTCGTTCGTCAGAACTTGGAGCGGACAAAAATGAGCTTGGTTCTTCCCTGCGGGATCTATCTCGTCCAGATGACCAGTAGGGATGGTACAGTCTATCACTTCTAGCATTATCCAGTGGTTGTCTTTGGCTGCTCGGATGCACGCTAGGACCAGCTACAGTTGCCCCCTGCCTTGATTTTCCCCTGTGGGGTTCTGTTTCGAGCACATCCATGGGGTCAACTTCGGGCTGGGTTCTAGCTCGGCTCCGTTCAGCGGGGTTTCTATGATTAGGTGGTATGACTGGCTCAGCTACATCCGACCCTCGCCTGGTGCCTCCCCCGCTGGGTTCGGTTCCAAGGGCTTCCTCGAGTCGGAATTCGGGCTGAGTCCGGGCGCGGCCCCTATCATTGTTATTCCTGTTGATAGCTTCTTCGAAGAGGGAAGACCTTTGTTGCCTCCGAGATCCTCCGGATTGGGACTCACCCCATGATTCAGTGTTGTGGTTGGACTCTTCAGCATCCCTTAAGCGTGACATGAGTTGGTCCACCAAAGCTTCTTGTTGGGATGTGAAGCGGTTAGTTACTTCGGCCACAACCCTATCCAGATCTGCCCTAGTGATTGGTTGTTCCGTTGCGGGACCGGTTGGATTTTCCTGATTTTCATCTGGTACTGCTGTTGAAGTGGGCTGATCTGCGATTGCTGGATCTGGAAGGCTTCTAGTTGCGATGTTCTTTCCTTTGTTAACATCCCTTCTCTGTTTGGAAGGCATGATTTCTAAGCAACGAGCGATGTTGTTAGGAAGAAGGTTGAGTGGGAGAAGATGAAGCCCTGAGTTCAATTCTCAGTGAAAGCACCAAAAATGTTTGCACAAAAAATGGACAAACACCTCCAAGTCGTATTATTTAGTTGATTATATGTGATCTTTAATGGTTTAGATGAGTTATGTAAATATGAAAAAAGTAGGGGCTGAAATGTAAAAGACACACAGATTTATAGTGGTTCGGCCAGAATGTGCCTACGTCCACTTTATATGTTATTATCTTCTTTCTTTCGGATTACAAGTACAATGCTTCGTATACGAGTATATGAAGGTAGTTTGAAAGTTCCTTCCTTGCTTGAGCTCTCAAACTTGTCTGCCATTGTTGTACCCCTGCCCCTCTATTTATAGAATGAGGTAGGGGGCAGGGGTCTTGGAAGTATATAACTGCTGGTGGGCCCGGGCTGAAGCAATTTGGACTGGCAATCATCTGGTTCGGCGGAGGTCCATTCGGTGGTGAGGTATGGTTTGGCTCGGAGGTGTTGGTCCGGCCAGGCATGATTCGGTGTTGGTGGTCCGGTCGTGGAGTTGGTTCGGTGGTGAGCTTGAAGGTTGGTTCGGTCGTATGTGGTCCGGTCATGTAGGAAAGGGGTTGGACCGGTGGTATTGGAGAGGACGTTGATCCGGTATGGCTTGGTTGTGACTTTGAAGCTGGTTCGGCAGGAACTTGGACCGGCATTGGATAGGTGAGGCGTTGGTTCGGTGGAGCGGAGGGAAGGAGGCTGGCTATGCCGAATGGACACGTGCTTGCATCGCCGAATGAGAAGGGGGCTGGCCATGCCGGATGGACTTGGGCTTGCACTGCCGAATGAAGCTTCATGTGTGAATGCCGAGTGTACCTTGCCGAATGAATTGGAGGTTGCGAACCCGGGTGAAACTGACGCTTCTTGGTCTCAAGATCCCCTGGGTGAGAATTCGCCCAACAAAATCCATATATACACAGATATATATTATAAGATTTAAATTAACATGAATAAATCATATATATATTCGCAGTAAATATTTATATAATTATTTTCCTGTTATCTACTCATGTTAATATTATCTTAAAATTTAAAACTGCATAACACATCAGATTAGCTTTACTGTAAAATATATATCTTTCTAACACTTACACAAATTAATTTAATTAGATTAAAATAGGCAGCTAAACCTCACCTCGAGATCTAGACCCTGCCGCCAACCAGTGCTTGAACCTCGAAGAACCCCAAACACGCGAGCTCGAGCCAGAGATTCACTCCCTCGCGAAATACCTCGACCTCGAGTTGATCAGCGTTCGCCTCCTCGCCTAAAACCAATTGCACGCGAAAGAATTCGCCACCCCCCGAACCCAAATGTTGAATCGCGATCTCGTCCAAGCTTGTGTTGCCGTAGTACGACTCATAGTCGCTCGAATGCCCTATCTCCACACGAGAGCGCGCCCCTCTGATCCCACGCAATGACGATGTCGCTGAACCCCCCTCCCACAAACGTGATTTCAATTGAGTTATAGGATGAAATCGCGCGGCCATCTCTATGTTTTTTCTTTTTTTTCCTTTTTTTTTGAACTCGATCAATTTAGGATTCTGTTCATTTATTTTTCACGGAGAGGCATAGGGTTGGGCTTTGAACGAAGCAAAGGGTTTCGGCCTTCCTGAACGATTGAAGCATCGGCCATTAATTTATAAGCAAACTGTCTTGGGGTTTTTTTTTTCTTTCAAGAAGAAGGGGCTTTGATAAAAAGTAACGAACGATGGTGTATACTGGAAGATAAGAGAAGCGTGTTGAGGATTGGATAAGGATGGCGTATAGAAGAAGCTTAATTAATTAAATTTCATTAGATTATTACAAATTAAATTTCAGCGCGTTTCTATATCATACACTCACATACTAACTCCAATCAATACGAAATTTGAAATCCGATAATAGTTCAATATTACGGACTCAATGGAACTGGTTTCGTCGTATTCCGAGACTGTGCCTCGGAAGGCTATTTTAAATTCAAATTAAAATGATAAAATTACAAAACTGAACAAATCACTGTTAATTTCAATTTTAACGCTTCTATTGTCTTCAATATTATCAATATAAATTTTATAAGCCTTCAAATTATTTTTAATCAGCTTAAAATTCTAGATTCGATAATTTTTCCCAACCTCAAATTATTTAATTCAATAATTTAAGTATCAAATAAATTGCGATAATCGTAGATTCAAGTTAAAATTATTCTATTGGATATTTAAAATCAATTAAATATTCCGATTTTAATTGTTTGAAAATTTCGGGTCGTCACAGATGTAGCTGAGCCCGCCATGCTACCTAACCATGGAAACACCAATGGACGGGGCCGAGCTGGAGTCCAGCCCGAAGTTGGACCCGAGGAAGTACAGAGGACAGAACCCAGTAGGGGAAGATCAAGGCAAGGGCCAACAATGGCTGACCCCAGCGTGCCCCCGGTAAATCAGAGGCAGCCATTGGAGAATGTTAGGAGTGATAGACGATACCATCCTTACAGGTCATCTGGACGGAATCAATCCCACAGGGAAGAACCAAACTCATTTCTATCCGCTCCAAGTTCTGATTAAAGGATGAGGCGATTGTTCAGAGAGTGCGTCCAACGGGATCAAAGAGATCGAGGGATAGGCGCTAGGGTAACCAGCCCCTTCACCCACAATATCGAAATCGCCATCACCCTCCGAGAATGGAAAATGCCAACAATGGAACCTTACAAGGGAACCTCTGAACCCGTCGTACGCTTACAGAGATACACACAGCATATGCTCATGAGTGGGGCGACAGAAGGAGTATTGTGTAAATGCTTTCCACTCTTCTTGGCCGATCTAGCTATCTCCTGGTTCTGCCATCTACCCCAAGGGTCCATCAGCTCATGGGAAATGTTGAAAGAAAAGTTCATCAACCCAAGGACACTTATTCCCTATCTAATATCAAACAGAAACCCGGAGAGACAGTGCAACAATATCTAACCCGATTCAACGCCGCAGCGGCCGTAGTCCAAGATGCCGACGAGAAACTTATCCTAATGGCCCTCTGCAATTGTGTGCATCCGGATACTAAATTTGCTAGGAGATTAACGAAAGAAAAGCCAGCCACCTTACCCGATTTCTTCCATGAAGTCGGGAAATATATGAGACTTGAAGACGCTGCCATTGAAAGGCAGACAGGGCAACAAACCAAGGTAGCTCATGGCAACACACCCGCAGTAGCAAAGAACGTTCGAAGAAATGACTCCAGAGATAGTGCTGGGGGCAAGAAGGGAGAAAAGAGTTTGTATAGGCCAGGACCGAGATTTGACTCTTACACTCCTTTAAATGAAACAATCGAAAACATCTTCTTGGCTACCCGAGACGAAGTTAGATACAAGCGCCCCCCGCACAAGAAGGAATCAGATAATGCAATTAAGTCCGAAAAGTTCTGCTGCTTCCACGAATCTCATGGGCATGACACCAACGAATACCATCATCTCCGGGACTTGATTGAAGAACACATCAGAAGGAAGAGACTAGAGCGCTATGTGAAAGGTCAGAACATGACTTCAACTCCTGCCAATGAGAATCCAGGGTTACCCCTCCCGGAAGTAGGCGGAGGAAATCGCAACACCAGCGGCTCCAGTCAAGAGAAGATAGTGGTCCTTACCATATCAAAAGGACCACACATCGCCGACAGAAGCTGGGAAGAGATGGAAAGATATGGAAAGTCACTTAGAAACAATGAAGGTTACGTTAATTCTGTTAGAGAAGAACGCCACCCGAAGTGGAAAGAGAATGATGACATCACATTCAGTAGGCTTGATCTAGAGGGAAGGCAGTACCCTCACATGGATCCTATGGTCATCTCTGCCTGGTTCGGTCCAGCCAAGGTTTTTCGAATTCTAGTAGACACTGGAAGCTTGGTAAATATCCTATTCAAGCATGCTTTCGACAAAATGAAGCTGTCAATGAAGGATGTGTCTCCCTGCAGTAAACCGCTACATGGTTTCACTGGAGACGCGAAGATGCCCCTCAGGCAACTGGACCTCTTTGTCGAAATAGGAAGTCATCCCCGCTCCGTTTTGCGAAAACAAACATTTGTGCTAATAGAAAACCACTCGGCCTACAACGCCATTTTAGGAAGACCAGCCTTGTCTGATTTCCAAATTGTCCTAGCCCCGTGGTGCCTGAAGATGAAATTCCCAACAGATAACGGAGTAGGAGAAATAGAGGGAGATCAAGACGCCGCTTGAAATTTCTATGTGACTGAACTTCGCAATAACCGCAGGAAGGATAAAGGGAAGGATGCAGAGACTTCTCTCTGCAAGAAAAACTTGGAAGCATAGCAATTAAAGAAAGCCCCTCCTCTTCGATATACCAGCGATCGTTTCAACGAATTAGACCCCAGGGACAAGGAGGAGGAGGCCACCACCGAGCCTGCAGAGGCTATGGAATTTGTATCTGTAGACAAACACAACCCAAGTAGACTGCTGAGAGTCGGGCCTCAGTTAAGAGCGGAATTGAAGGATCAACTCATCGATTTTCTTCGCCACAACATGGATGTATTTGCATGGATGCACGCTGACATGACAGGAATCTCCCCAGACGTAGCATGCCACGTACTGAACATCGATCCCACCAAGGTGCCAGTAAAGCAGAAAAAGAGAAGCATGGGGGCAGAACGATCAACAGCCCTCGAGGAAGAAGTAAAGAACCTACTGGCCAGTAACTTCATACGAGAAGCCATCTACCCAGAATGGATCGCCAACCCGGTACTGGTAAAGAAGGCTAATGGGAAGTGGCGAACATGCATCGACTTCTCCAACTTAAACAACGCTTGCCCGAAGGACCGCTTCCCACTCCCCCGAATCCATCAACTCGTGGATAGCACAGCCGAACACGAACTCTTATCCTTTATGGACGCATACTCGGGATATAACCAAATCCCTATGCACGCCCCCGATCAAGACCACACCAGTTTCATCACTGACCGGGGATTGTGCTGCTATAGAGTAATGCCTTTTGGACTTAAAAACGCCGGAGCTACTTATCAACGCCTCGTCAATAAGATGTTTGTGGAACTAATAGGACGAACTATGGAAGTTTATGTGGATGACATGCTGGTAAAATCAAGGAAAGCCAATGATCATATAAACCACCTGGACGAGATGTTTCAGGTACTTCGCTAATATGGAATGAAGCTGAATCCTCTAAAGTGCTCCTTCGGAGTATCGTCGGGAAGTTCTTGGGGTTCATCGTCCATGCCAGGGGATTGAAGCAAACCCTGAACAAGTCCGGGATTTGCAAGATATCAAGATACCATCCACTCGAAGAGAGATGCAAAGCCTAAACGGGAAAGTGGCCGACCTAAGCAGGTTCATCTCTAAAGCAACCGACAAATGCATCCCTTTCTTCGAAGCTCTAAAGAAAGACAAAGGAAAGTTCGAATGGACTGACGAATGCTCGACAGCCTTCCTTAACCTAATCGAACACCTTCAGAGACCACCAGTACTCTCAACTCCAAATGAAGGCAAAGAATTATACTTATACCTTGTTGTATCGTCCTATGCTTTAAGCGCCGCTTTGGTGAGAGAGGACAACCGCGCACAGCGGCCCATATACTTTGTAAGCAAGAGATTTGCAGGGGCAGAAGCCAGATAACCTAAACTTGAAAAGCTAGCATACTGTTTGCTAATCACGCCACGGAAACTGCGACACTATTTCCAATCTCATTCCATCAGAGTTTTAACCGATCAACCGCTAAGGCAGGTACTCCATCGCCCCGACACTTCTGGGCGACTACTTAAATTGTGCATTGAACTGAGTCAATATGATATCACCTACCACCCTCGCACCGCCATCAAGGGATAAGCCATGGCCGATTTCATTGCCAAATTCACTACTAACGAAGGTAAAGATCGATCTGAAATAACAAAAGATATCAAATGGAATTTCTTCGTAGATGGAGCATTAAATGAACAAGGCTTGGGGGCAGGTATTGTGATAATCACCTCCAGGGGAAGGAAGCTACACTATGCCCTAAAGTTGCAATTCGCTGCCACCAAAAACAATGCAGAATATGAAGCAGTGATAGCCGGATTAGAACTTGCCCTAGAGATTGGAGTCGGTTCTTTATGTCTCCATAGTGATTCTCAACTTATTGTAAATCAAATGCTGGGAGAATTTCAGACTGGAGGAGAACGACTCACAGCATATCTAAAGAAGACCAAGCTGCTGCTCAATCAATTGGATCACTATTTAATCAAACACATTCCTCGAGGAGAGAATCAGGAGGCCGAAGAACTGGCAAAGCAAGCTAGCATGAAGGACGACACCACTTCCGGAACAATAACCATCTCAAAGCAACTATCCCCGAGTTTCGAGCCAGTGAATCTGATAGCTGCAATCGAAGAGGAAACTTGGATGACTCCCATCCGGAAGTACTTACAAAGTGGCACACTGCCCGACGGGCGTAACGAAGTTAAGAAAACCTTGAGGAAAGCTTCCTGCTACACAATACAAGAAGGCATCCTCTATCGGCGCGGCTTCTCTAACCCCTTATTAAGGTGTGTCGCTAGAAGGGAAGCCAAGGAAGTCTTGTCCAACATCCATCAAGGAAGTTGCGGAGATCACACTGGAGGGCAGACTCTAGCAAAGAAAATACTCCGATATGGGTATTACTGGCCCACTTTAAACAAAGACGCCTTAGACTTCGTCAAAAGATGTGACAGATGTCAAAAATTTGCTAAGATTCCTCGACTACCAACAAATGAGATTACTCAAATGACCAGCCCTTGGCCCTTTGCAGTATGGGGAATTGACTTGATTGGCGAACTGCCGATGGGCCGAGGCGGAGCCAAATATGCTATAATGGCAGTCGACTATTTCACCAAATGGGTGGAAGCGGAACCTTTAAATAAAATATCTTCGGCAAAAGTTATTAATTTCTTGATCAAAAATGTTCTATGCAGGTACGGGGTTCCACTCAAAATCATATCGGACAATGGACTTCAGTTTGACAACGAGGAGTTCGCCGACTGGTGCCGAGAGCACGGAATTGACAAAAGCTTCTCATCTGTAGCTTATCCTCAGGCAAACGGACAAGTCGAAGCTGTCAATTTTTTTTTTAAAACTCTCGTCAAGAAGAAACTTGAAAAATCAAAAGGCGCTTGGATGGATGAACTTTCTACGGCACTTTGGGCCTACCGCACATCTTACAGAACATCAACAGGGCATACTCCTTTCTCTTTGACATACGGATCGGAGGCCATGCTCCTAGTTGAAACTATAGTGCCTTCCCACCGTAGGATCCACTACAACCCAGAAGAGAACGAAGGACTCCTCCACATGTCTTTGGACCTAATTGAAGAAAGAAGAAACGATGCAGCACTCAAAGCGGCAACTCACAAGCAAAAAGTGGCAGCACAATAAAATTTCAAAGTCAAGCACCGTAGCTTACAAGAAGGAGATATTGTCCTCAAGCGAATCTTCCCGCGCCCTGGAGCATTGGATCCAATCTGGGACGGACCCTATGTAATTCATAAAGATCTCCACAACGGAGCTTATATTTTGTCAATAGTGGACGGAGAGGTGTTCCAGATGGCATGGAACATCCAACACCTTCGTCGATACTTTTCTTAACATGTACTGCCCATATGAAGTGAATTAACGAAGAGAATCAGTGGGTGTAGGCATTTTCGTGTCGAACCACTTTAAAAATCTTGTCTCTTTTTAACTTGTTCCTTTATATCTTGGCTGCTTGTTAAGCTTTATCCTTTTCTGTTGAACAAAATCCTGTATAACGGCATTTCCATTCTAGACACTTCACGGCACAACCTCACCTGGACAAGACCTAACAGGTACTATATGAATCTATGCCCTCGTCAATGAGACACTTTTGCTCCAACATCCCTCTACTGCGGGTTAACTCATTTCTCACGACGGCCCTCAAAGCCAACTGTACTGAGCCGATCATAAGCCACCGAGAAGGCCTGTAACGACCCGCCTTTGGACAGTTTAAACCGACGATCAAATACCCATGTCGATTCCAAACCATTAAAAGGGCAGATAGTTATTGGGGTAATTAAGAAAAGAAAAGGAAGGGAAATAAAGGAAATGAAACAACACAGAATCTCACAGCGGAAGGCTAAAGTATAATAATAAAATAACAGTTCATGAAGCTGTTAATTAAATGAATACATTTGAAATGAATACATTTGATTATTATTATACAACATTTATCAGAGTTACATACACAACAAATATCATACAACAATGCAGCGGAATGGAATGAATATAATAGTAGTAGATAATATACCAAATCTTCGTCTCCGTCCTCCAAGGAAATGATCTTCACCTAAACTGAAAACTCAGGACTGACCCGAGCGTAATGAAAAGACAAAACACTCGAGTCAGGACTAAAATATCCTTATGAAAGTTAAATCAATCGTCAATAAATATGAGTGTGACGGCGTCAGAGATGTTTACGGGGTTTTACATCTCATATCCAGTGTCAACGTGCGTGCAATAACTTAAGAGATGTTACGGGATTTTCCATCTCTCAAGGATCCGTGAAACTATCTACTATGTAGTAATATACGCTAAGTAGATAATGTCTATCAGTAATATAAAATATCAAAATAGCGTTAAGGCGTTACCATAATCCCCCTTAACACATTTTATATTCCCAAAAGCATATACAAGACCGTAGTTTCCCCAAAACCGGAAGTCACCAGAGGGCAATCCATATACTCAAGGTACACATCAAAACGTAGTGGTCGCGAATAGGATAATCAGTATGACAAGGTACATGAGGCAATACCAACTAGGATACTAGTAGTTGCGTGATCCGGACTGATGTTGGGCATAGCCAGCAGCTACCCCAACACCGCGAAACAACACTCCGAAATCAAGGGGTGCACCCAAATCGCATCACAAATGTAATAGATATGGTATCGAAGAAGTGTGTCCGCTAGAGGTGGCGAACCTCAATGGCCCGGCGCGGCTCCTGTTTTAGTCATGTCAGGGGTCATCCAATAATCGTTCTCTTTCTTCAGTCAACGCGTTCACCAAACCATCCACTTCATTCTGGATCAACACTCCGCGTATAATAGTTATTAAAGTGGTTTTCGGTATCGACAGAGAGTATGTCCATATCCGATCCCGGTCTCTTTAATAACTACGTATTATTACACCGTTGGCTCCTTTACATTTCGAATCGATTCATGATTGATATCAAATGTCATATTCACTTCAAAATCAAATCCATTTCAAATATCGACATAGCCATTCAAAGTATAAGGTTCCTTTTCAAAAATCATTTTGCGTCTCAATATCTTATTTCGGTTTCAAAATCATCCCGAATTTAAATTTTATGTTGCAACTTCATTTAACCCAATTCGTATTTAAATTCAAGATTTAAACATAAACATTCCACCTTATTAACCAGCTTGAAATTTTTAGAAAATAGTTTTAAGTAGTTTAAAAGTAGTTTAAATAATTAAAATAGTTAAAAATAATTAAAATCTTGCAATGGATTTAAAATAGATAAATTAGTTTAAAATAATTTAAATTGGGTTAAGTAGATTAAAAATAGATTAAAATAGTTTAAGTATTCAAAATGGTTTATATAACAGAGTAATTTGGAAAAAAATTTAAAACAGCTTCAAAACCAATCCATTTCAATTACAACTTCCCAATTCCAATCAATTTCAATTTCCATTTTACCGATTCAATTTCGATTTCAATTCAAAACAATGTCAACTTTAACTTCAAATCAATTCAATTCTACATTCACCTTCAATTTATTCAATTTCAAATTTTTTTTTTCGATTTGGAGCTTGATTTCAAAATATCCATTTATAACACTTAACAAATTTTCCATCAATATTCAAGTCTAAATTCCAATTTCAAATATGATTCAATTCCAAACTCGATGTCAAAATGTCATTTTTATATCACATTTACTTGGAAATCTTCAAAGCTCGAATTAAGGTTAAATCTTTAAACAAATCAATTTTCGAAATTCAATCAAATTCTAATTTTTAAATTTCAAAGTCTCGAATCATATTACTTAACAATTTCTTATAACCAAGATTTATTTCATCATTCCAAAACTCAATTTTTCAATAAATTCGATTTCTATAAATTGATTTCTATTTATAACCTTTAAATCAAAACATTTAAATAAACTTCAAATCGACGATTTTTTAAAATTATTCATTTAGCCAATTCGGTGTCCGTATATAATTTTCTATCCTATGACCAAGTAATTATTTATTTCAATTAAATGTCAGGGATGAATATATATTACTTAAATTAAATCACAGTATCATATGTATGCATAACAGGATATATATATAAGCAAATAAACATCCAAACACTCAAATATCAACCAATAACATCCATCGAAATACATCGTCCAATAAGCAATACAATTCATGGCAATTTCATAGTTATCGATGTCAGGTAAGTAAATCGCAATTCAATTTCGATTTCAATTTAACTGTCAATTTGAGTTTTCAACGGTTAATTCAAATAACAAGCAATATGATAATTAAATTTATATCAAACAACGACAATAAAATTCATATCACTTTATAATGTCAATTTAACTAGCATAAAAATATTTAGTACGGTGTGAGCGTTATAAAACACTCACCTTGATTTTCTCGATTTAAAATCAAATCGAACGACGTTCGATTTAACCCAAAATTTCTCTAGCTCCAAAAGCTTCCAATCCAGCTCCATAGCGTAGTGCTCGTCAATACGGACCTGTCGCAATTTGTTTCGTCCAGTTTGGACCTCGTATCAAAAAGTTATAGCCGTTTGAATTTTATATACAAATTTATATAAACAAATTAACTTTTCTATTTCTCTTTATTATTATTATTAACCTTTAATCTCAGCCGTTGCTTCCAGGATACCAAATCCAGACCGCCCCTTCCTTTCACCTTCTTCTTCGTTCACACGAGAAACAGCGAACCCAAGCACGCACGAAAACCCCAAAGGCCGAGCCTCCAACTTCCCACGAGACGACGATCAGGCGACGCTATGTCAAGCGCCTCCACGAGCTACACCCACGCCCCAACCCGCGGCCCACTCGGCCCTATATGCTGCACGCAAAACGAGATCGAACGGTCTACGTTCACGGCCCCACCGCGGCTCCAAACGACGACGATAAACAAAATCTACCGTTGGATGGAGAGATCTCTCCTAGCTCTACGATATTCGTGTTGGAGGTTTAGGCTAAAACGACATGGATGAGGAGAGATTGAGGGTGGAAGGTCGTAAGTTTTCGGCCATCGAATTCTAAAGGAGGCGGCCACGAATGAAAAGGGCTAGGGTTTCTGCTCAAACATGTTTATATAAGATTTTATATTATATTATTATTAATTCCAAAATTCACATGCTTTTTCAAACAATCTCCAAACGAAACGTGCCGGCTGGCGTTTCTAGGGTTTACCCCGCGTTCCGGACACAATGGAACAGGTTTCGGAAGCTAATTCGATCATATGCGACAGTTATAGCGATAAACGATCAATTTGAATTAAATCGATTTAAACGAATTTCTATACGTTTTGGCTCGCCCCGGACAAACGGTAAACCCGATTGACATGAAATTTGAAATATTACAATAATATCATATTACGGATCCGATGAAACTATTTTCGTCGAAATCCGAGACCGTTTGAAAAATGACTATTTTAACTCGTTAAATTAATATTAAAACAATTTCAATGCGTTTCGAGCTGCCACGGTCAAACGACAACTCCGATTTCTACGAAAATTGAGATCTGATAATAACTAACTATTACGGATCCAATGGAACTAGTTTCGTCCAATTCTGAGACTGTTCAAAATTTGGCTATTTTCCAGTCGATAATTAAATATTAAAATATTCAATTTTCACAAATTTACTTTTAATTCGATTTTAAAAGTTCTACCACATCATTCTAACTTTAGTATGATAAAATAAAATGTTACAAATCATTTTTAGTCATATTCAACCCGTTATTCAATTTATCCAATAAATTCCAAATTTAAAATCTTATTAACTCTATTATAATCCTGATATAACTTACATTCACTTTGGAAACCAAATTGAATCATATTAAATCAAATTTTAATTTTTCACTTTATTTTCATATATTAAATTCTAATATCAAATTAATCATATCAAATTCGGAATTTAATTATTCAAACATTTGTAATATTAAATTTAAACAATTTTATTATTCTTAAATCAGTATCTTTTGAAATATTCGAAACGAACTTATAAAATTTAACACATTCAAATTATAGAACAACCATTTTCATTAAAACAATTATTCAATTCCCTTTATTCAATTATTCAATAAATTCCAAATATTAAATTTTAAACAATTTAATTGTTCAATATTTGACGGATTTCAATATTGGATTTTTAAATAAAAATTTCATTATCAGTCGATTTACTATATTACATTAGATGAATTCCACGTTATTATTTAACTGCAGTTAGAGATAATGCACTCAACTAATATATATACTTTCATTTCAATTGCAATTGGTTCACAAATTCAATTCGACTAACTAAATGAATAGGTAACTTAAATAATTATCACTGTTGACTTTTAATTACTTATAAGTTTATTATTTACAAACAAGCGTCACAATTACCTATACAATACAAATTCATTCAATTACCTTCGACTACATCTTATTTCAATTGATTTGGGATTTCATTCAATTAATAAACACTTAACTTAGATAAATTTTGTTGCATTTCATTCTAGTTATTATTATTCCAAATGAATTACAATTTTTTTCTAACACTAAATCACGAAATCTTATTAAATTAGCTATTTTAATTATCGGAAATTTACGGGTCGTTACAGTCTCCCCCACTCAAAACTTTTCGTCCCCGAAAAGGAAAAAGAAGGGAAAAGAACTAAGTATAGAATTCGCATTAGATATATTTCATTCAAAGTTATTAACTTATAAAACAATGAAATTCCATTTATAAAGTTATAACTACGCTTCCACTAAGTTATTCCAACGGCTTTCTAAATTTAAAGTTAGTTATCAAAACAAGTTATAAAAATTTTAAAACTTGAAAATTTTTCTAACACCCGGATTTACGAAAAATTTCGGCAGAGTCTCCTTTGCGCGGCTCGATCGGTACAACTACAAAACGCCTCTACGGGCCCCAAACAAACAAAAGAAAATCCAAAAGCCAAGTGGCTCATCAAAAATCACCAAATCCAATGATAAAATAAACATGTACCTTATATTTTTATTAGCGAGCATATACGAATAATATAGCGTGAAAGCGAGCTCCAAATGCGAAGCAAGCGCAATCTGCACCTACTAAACACTCAACAAACCATGAGAAACATGCATATATGAAAATAATATCAATATACACAATATAGCAACATAACAACTACATGTGCCAACATAGCAAATGCAACAAAACAACAAATGCAACCATCAATCAACTATCATCCAACAAATCCATAACCAATCAATATAAATTCACTTCTCATTAATATTTATTGACTAGGTTTCAATTTTAATCATAGTTGATTCATTAACGTTGGATTTTTCTAACATTCATCCTCAATTCAATTAGTTAACATTCACTAATTTATATTTACATTAGTTCACTTCCAATTTGAATCAAATTAAATTCATTTAACTTTCAATTTGATTTCAGTGATTTATAGCTTTCAATTTCATTAACACTTAATGAATTATATGCAATCCACTAACAATCATATAACAACCAAATCATACCCCACATAACCAAAATATTAATTTTACATTCAATTTGGTTTATCTCCTTCAATTCCAATTATACAATTTAAAAGAATCATTTTATATTTGGCATCTTATATTTCCAATATTAACTTTAATTAAATCCGTAAGCCGTACATATATCATCCGTAAGCAATATCAATCTAATCGCTTATTCGATCACACAATTTCACTTCCAAACTAGTATCGTTCACACGACTCTCTAGTGCGGACTCGGATTTGGTTTCTTGATTGGAAACTGTTACTCTCCTTGCATAGCCATATGCTATGATAGAGAATTCCAGAATCAATTAAAAATCCATATCTAGGGTTCGTCGTCAGAAATCGAGTGAAAAATCCTAAATTGGATCGATATAAATCATCTCGAAATTTTGTGCTCGAATTTGGATCAAATCGTTATGCGAATAAAATAATATACGTACAATCCCACGTATTACCTTCCAATAGATTTCTATCCAATTTATCTATACTAAATTATTTTATTGACTTTCATTTTATTTACCATTTATTATTCACAATCCATTATTTAGTTAATATATCCATTTCTTTACATAGCATATTCTTCAACATTATCTTTTCTTAACACCTTATCAAAGAATTCGCTTACTCAAGTTCATTTTCAAACATTCTATATAATTTAATTAAATTCAATTTCATTTTAAAATTGATTCTTAGCTATAAGAAATTCCTTTGTTTATACTTATTGCATTTTCATAATTCCAGTTAATAACGAATTCATTTGTGGAACATTTTTTTTTTTTTAATCATTACTTTAGTTTATTGTCATCTCATAAAAGTCTAACTTCTCATATATGACTTCTCTTAGTTTACAGATATCTTAAAGGTTACAAATTTAATTATTTTACAATCCCTTTGCAATTTATATTTTTTTTCTATAACCAATTTACAAAGATATAATACGATTCATTTCTTAAGTTCACTTACTTGTTCCATTTATTCATTCACCATTTCAGGTTATATTTAAGTATATAACATTTTTCCACAACCAAAATTTTCATTTACACATTTTAATTCATTTTGAGTTTTCCTTACTTGTATACTTCAATTACTTTCAGGTTCTGTTTATTTGTACAACATCTCATTACATATCCAAAACATCATTTAACTTCTTAATATTTGGTAAGTCTTGTTATGTGTTATCAGAATGCAAATTTTCGGTATTATACAAATTTATAGAATTTCATTTTACTAATTTAGAATGTTCACAATTTAATTTGTTTAAATCCCTTTTACCTTTCAACTTTAAAGTTTTCCTAAACAATAGCTTAGATATCTTAATCCTCTTATTTTTATAAATTTTGGTTATTCCCATTTCATTTAAATAATTTGAAAATTTCTAATTAACATAACTTAGAAATTTAAATGCTCGGTTCCTTTCAAATTGTTTGAAATAAACAAATACTTATATTATTATATATTTTTTTTTTATATATCAAATCATACCTTTGGAGTTTAAACCAAAACTCATTTACCCAAAATAATTTTTAAAGAAAAGCAAAGCTTCTTAGAAGTCTCCCCCACTTTGAGACTCGAAAATGAACGTCGATGATGCTGCGCAGTCATCACCGAAATTATCTTCCAGCGACATAAGAGAGGAGTACTAAATTTATTCCTTCCTTTAAAAATCCTTTCAAAATATTTCCATAAACAATTTCCAACTAATATTAATATATATTTCTTCAAAGCTTGGAAAACCATTTTAAAACCTCCGGGACATAATTCAATATTTTCCAATTTAAATCTATTTTAATTCATAAGTCACCTTTATAAAATATTCTTATAAGATTTCACAAGTGTTTTATATTTTCTTCAAATTATAGGAATTTCTTTCTTAAAACATTCCACAAGTATTTTATTACTGTTCTTTTGTAATTCAACTTAGTTATCAAATTACAATATCCAATTAGTGATAATAACCAATATTTTTATTCCTAACAGCCAGGTAAGCTAGATAAGTCACACTAATTTCTGAAGAATTTTCTTTATATACAAAATATAATTAGGGCAAAATTATTTCATTTACCCAATTTCAAAACAATACTATGTCGAATTGTTCTGTTTAAGTGTTTAGAGATCCCTATCAATGACGTTAATTACTCGTACTGACCAGAATCCATAAGCCACTCAACAAAACAACCGACACAATATAAAACATTTTATATCACTAACAAGTACGCTCTCTCATATACACTCAACTCATTCATATAGTTTACCTCTATTTCAATGAGTTACTCCCCACTAGAGCCAAGGTTTATCGCTAAACCAAAGCTCTGATACCAACTGTAACGACCCGCCTTTGGACAGTTTAAACCGACGATCAAATACCCATGTCGATTCCAAACCATTAAAAGGGCAGATAGTTATTGGGGTAATTAAGAAAAGAAAAGGAAGGGAAATAAAGGAAATGAAACAACACAGAATCTCACAGCGGAAGGCTAAAGTATAATAATAAAATAACAGTTCATGAAGCTGTTAATTAAATGAATACATTTGAAATGAATACATTTGATTATTATTATACAACATTTATCAGAGTTACATACACAACAAATATCATACAACAATGCAGCGGAATGGAATGAATATAATAGTAGTAGATAATATACCAAATCTTCGTCTCCGTCCTCCAAGGAAATGATCTTCACCTAAACTGAAAACTCAGGACTGACCCGAGCGTAATGAAAAGACAAAACACTCGAGTCAGGACTAAAATATCCTTATGAAAGTTAAATCAATCGTCAATAAATATGAGTGTGACGGCGTCAGAGATGTTTACGGGGTTTTACATCTCATATCCAGTGTCAACGTGCGTGCAATAACTTAAGAGATGTTACGGGATTTTCCATCTCTCAAGGATCCGTGAAACTATCTACTATGTAGTAATATACGCTAAGTAGATAATGTCTATCAGTAATATAAAATATCAAAATAGCGTTAAGGCGTTACCATAATCCCCCTTAACACATTTTATATTCCCAAAAGCATATACAAGACCGTAGTTTCCCCAAAACCGGAAGTCACCAGAGGGCAATCCATATACTCAAGGTACACATCAAAACGTAGTGGTCGCGAATAGGATAATCAGTATGACAAGGTACATGAGGCAATACCAACTAGGATACTAGTAGTTGCGTGATCCGGACTGATGTTGGGCATAGCCAGCAGCTACCCCAACACCGCGAAACAACACTCCGAAATCAAGGGGTGCACCCAAATCGCATCACAAATGTAATAGATATGGTATCGAAGAAGTGTGTCCGCTAGAGGTGGCGAACCTCAATGGCCCGGCGCGGCTCCTGTTTTAGTCATGTCAGGGGTCATCCAATAATCGTTCTCTTTCTTCAGTCAACGCGTTCACCAAACCATCCACTTCATTCTGGATCAACACTCCGCGTATAATAGTTATTAAAGTGGTTTTCGGTATCGACAGAGAGTATGTCCATATCCGATCCCGGTCTCTTTAATAACTACGTATTATTACACCGTTGGCTCCTTTACATTTCGAATCGATTCATGATTGATATCAAATGTCATATTCACTTCAAAATCAAATCCATTTCAAATATCGACATAGCCATTCAAAGTATAAGGTTCCTTTTCAAAAATCATTTTGCGTCTCAATATCTTATTTCGGTTTCAAAATCATCCCGAATTTAAATTTTATGTTGCAACTTCATTTAACCCAATTCGTATTTAAATTCAAGATTTAAACATAAACATTCCACCTTATTAACCAGCTTGAAATTTTTAGAAAATAGTTTTAAGTAGTTTAAAAGTAGTTTAAATAATTAAAATAGTTAAAAATAATTAAAATCTTGCAATGGATTTAAAATAGATAAATTAGTTTAAAATAATTTAAATTGGGTTAAGTAGATTAAAAATAGATTAAAATAGTTTAAGTATTCAAAATGGTTTATATAACAGAGTAATTTGGAAAAAAATTTAAAACAGCTTCAAAACCAATCCATTTCAATTACAACTTCCCAATTCCAATCAATTTCAATTTCCATTTTACCGATTCAATTTCGATTTCAATTCAAAACAATGTCAACTTTAACTTCAAATCAATTCAATTCTACATTCACCTTCAATTTATTCAATTTCAAATTTTTTTTTTCGATTTGGAGCTTGATTTCAAAATATCCATTTATAACACTTAACAAATTTTCCATCAATATTCAAGTCTAAATTCCAATTTCAAATATGATTCAATTCCAAACTCGATGTCAAAATGTCATTTTTATATCACATTTACTTGGAAATCTTCAAAGCTCGAATTAAGGTTAAATCTTTAAACAAATCAATTTTCGAAATTCAATCAAATTCTAATTTTTAAATTTCAAAGTCTCGAATCATATTACTTAACAATTTCTTATAACCAAGATTTATTTCATCATTCCAAAACTCAATTTTTCAATAAATTCGATTTCTATAAATTGATTTCTATTTATAACCTTTAAATCAAAACATTTAAATAAACTTCAAATCGACGATTTTTTAAAATTATTCATTTAGCCAATTCGGTGTCCGTATATAATTTTCTATCCTATGACCAAGTAATTATTTATTTCAATTAAATGTCAGGGATGAATATATATTACTTAAATTAAATCACAGTATCATATGTATGCATAACAGGATATATATATAAGCAAATAAACATCCAAACACTCAAATATCAACCAATAACATCCATCGAAATACATCGTCCAATAAGCAATACAATTCATGGCAATTTCATAGTTATCGATGTCAGGTAAGTAAATCGCAATTCAATTTCGATTTCAATTTAACTGTCAATTTGAGTTTTCAACGGTTAATTCAAATAACAAGCAATATGATAATTAAATTTATATCAAACAACGACAATAAAATTCATATCACTTTATAATGTCAATTTAACTAGCATAAAAATATTTAGTACGGTGTGAGCGTTATAAAACACTCACCTTGATTTTCTCGATTTAAAATCAAATCGAACGACGTTCGATTTAACCCAAAATTTCTCTAGCTCCAAAAGCTTCCAATCCAGCTCCATAGCGTAGTGCTCGTCAATACGGACCTGTCGCAATTTGTTTCGTCCAGTTTGGACCTCGTATCAAAAAGTTATAGCCGTTTGAATTTTATATACAAATTTATATAAACAAATTAACTTTTCTATTTCTCTTTATTATTATTATTAACCTTTAATCTCAGCCGTTGCTTCCAGGATACCAAATCCAGACCGCCCCTTCCTTTCACCTTCTTCTTCGTTCACACGAGAAACAGCGAACCCAAGCACGCACGAAAACCCCAAAGGCCGAGCCTCCAACTTCCCACGAGACGACGATCAGGCGACGCTATGTCAAGCGCCTCCACGAGCTACACCCACGCCCCAACCCGCGGCCCACTCGGCCCTATATGCTGCACGCAAAACGAGATCGAACGGTCTACGTTCACGGCCCCACCGCGGCTCCAAACGACGACGATAAACAAAATCTACCGTTGGATGGAGAGATCTCTCCTAGCTCTACGATATTCGTGTTGGAGGTTTAGGCTAAAACGACATGGATGAGGAGAGATTGAGGGTGGAAGGTCGTAAGTTTTCGGCCATCGAATTCTAAAGGAGGCGGCCACGAATGAAAAGGGCTAGGGTTTCTGCTCAAACATGTTTATATAAGATTTTATATTATATTATTATTAATTCCAAAATTCACATGCTTTTTCAAACAATCTCCAAACGAAACGTGCCGGCTGGCGTTTCTAGGGTTTACCCCGCGTTCCGGACACAATGGAACAGGTTTCGGAAGCTAATTCGATCATATGCGACAGTTATAGCGATAAACGATCAATTTGAATTAAATCGATTTAAACGAATTTCTATACGTTTTGGCTCGCCCCGGACAAACGGTAAACCCGATTGACATGAAATTTGAAATATTACAATAATATCATATTACGGATCCGATGAAACTATTTTCGTCGAAATCCGAGACCGTTTGAAAAATGACTATTTTAACTCGTTAAATTAATATTAAAACAATTTCAATGCGTTTCGAGCTGCCACGGTCAAACGACAACTCCGATTTCTACGAAAATTGAGATCTGATAATAACTAACTATTACGGATCCAATGGAACTAGTTTCGTCCAATTCTGAGACTGTTCAAAATTTGGCTATTTTCCAGTCGATAATTAAATATTAAAATATTCAATTTTCACAAATTTACTTTTAATTCGATTTTAAAAGTTCTACCACATCATTCTAACTTTAGTATGATAAAATAAAATGTTACAAATCATTTTTAGTCATATTCAACCCGTTATTCAATTTATCCAATAAATTCCAAATTTAAAATCTTATTAACTCTATTATAATCCTGATATAACTTACATTCACTTTGGAAACCAAATTGAATCATATTAAATCAAATTTTAATTTTTCACTTTATTTTCATATATTAAATTCTAATATCAAATTAATCATATCAAATTCGGAATTTAATTATTCAAACATTTGTAATATTAAATTTAAACAATTTTATTATTCTTAAATCAGTATCTTTTGAAATATTCGAAACGAACTTATAAAATTTAACACATTCAAATTATAGAACAACCATTTTCATTAAAACAATTATTCAATTCCCTTTATTCAATTATTCAATAAATTCCAAATATTAAATTTTAAACAATTTAATTGTTCAATATTTGACGGATTTCAATATTGGATTTTTAAATAAAAATTTCATTATCAGTCGATTTACTATATTACATTAGATGAATTCCACGTTATTATTTAACTGCAGTTAGAGATAATGCACTCAACTAATATATATACTTTCATTTCAATTGCAATTGGTTCACAAATTCAATTCGACTAACTAAATGAATAGGTAACTTAAATAATTATCACTGTTGACTTTTAATTACTTATAAGTTTATTATTTACAAACAAGCGTCACAATTACCTATACAATACAAATTCATTCAATTACCTTCGACTACATCTTATTTCAATTGATTTGGGATTTCATTCAATTAATAAACACTTAACTTAGATAAATTTTGTTGCATTTCATTCTAGTTATTATTATTCCAAATGAATTACAATTTTTTTCTAACACTAAATCACGAAATCTTATTAAATTAGCTATTTTAATTATCGGAAATTTACGGGTCGTTACAAGGCCGACTATAGCCGAGGCAGCTCATTACGGCATTCGGCTCGTCGGTGACTGTGAACCGATTATAAGCCCCAACATAAGGTATGGCTAGCCAGGGGCAGTTCACAGTTGACGATCGGCACCCACGCTAGCCGGCCACGGTAAATCGAATAATACCCATGGTTACGGGCCATAATGGCCCGGGTAGTTACTGTGCGCAATCTCGGCTCTGATGTGTCTTAAGTACGGCTGTGGTAAAAAAGAAAACTCCTCGCGGAGGCGTAAGATGGGTGACAAACGTCTCCAAGACCCACAGCTAGGGAAAGTGACTACAAAACCCGTTTGCCACGAACTTAAGCACATCGAAGGCCTTCCGTGATTGGAAGTTTTACCTTTTCTTATATTTCCATTATATTTAAAAACTTTCCTCCCATCTTCTATAACAACCCTTAAAGTACAGGACACCAAGTAGGAGGCACTCGCTAATGGGAATAAGAACTCACAGCTGGATGACGGGTCACTCAACTGCGTTCCGTACTCGATCACACAAGGCATTCAAAGCTTCTACTACTAAATATTGAAAGGGCAGTACTCTCTTCTCTTGTATACAAATAAGTAGCTCCGATGTATTCACACATCACATTAACATTGCAAGACATGAAATTATACTTTTAGCAAGAACTTGACATCAAACACAGTTGAATCACTAGCACATGCACAACTATATTTCTTATGCAGCACATCGAAATAATGACAGCATCCTAATATGACAGAATCAGCTTATGATATAAAATTACATGTTAAAAATAAAGTCGTTCGTTGTAATGACATAATTACAACCTGAAAGTACATTAATATTTTGGAACTAGTATGTACAGGAATGTCAAGTAAAACCAAAAATGCCCGGATCAAGTCAAAATAGTCCGCAGCATCAGAACTTCATCTCTATCCTTCCAACCCCCCAAGATCTACTCGACCGCAGGATCAAAACTCCCAGCATGCTGACCAGAGGTCCCACCTGTCCAATTCAGGAGAACAATCTATTAGACAAACGGCAAGCAATCAAGTTAAGAAAAGATTAAAATGGAAGACTTACCAGCGTCTGCTCCCTGATCATCATCCTCCAACTGCACACCCACTTCCTCGGCGGTAAGCAGCCGCATGCCCTCCTTCACCGCCACCTTCTCCTCCTTGGTGAACTGAGCGGTAACCACATCCATTCTGAAGGCCACGCCACCCTCTTTATCCGCATCAGTCTTGGCCTCCTCCAAAGCCCGAAGATATATCCTAGCCATGACCCGAGGGTAATCTTCCATCCAGGATAGGTTGCCCTGCTTTCAAGTACGAAAAAACATATCCTGCAGCATATCATCCATCATCCCCTCGTTCTCCTCAAACTCCCTCATACGGGCCTCAGAAACCGACAACTTTGCAACGGCAGCATCCCTCTCCAATTGGTATCGCGAGCAGTCAGCTTGAAGGGATCTCCTCATCGCCTCCATTTCCTCCTTTAGCTTGGCCTGAGCAAGCCCTGCGGCTTCGAGCCTTCCAGATAACTCCTCTACCTGCTCGAGATCCGCTCTCCGAACCTCATCCACCGTTGCGATGGCCATGTCAATTCGTTTCTTGCAAGCAGCCTCCATCTTTCGCAATTCTGCCTTGCTAGCCTCTTCCATGGTTTTCTTTAGTCGTCTGGAGGTCGCCTCGTGCTGGGAGATCTGAATGGCCTGATTGGCAAGCTGTTTGGCCTGATCGGAAACCATTAGCCGCAACCAAATGTTAGCACTTCCGATTTCCTCTCTAGCCTCGACCAGTCGGGCATGATGCGCCATCAGCTTCCTGGTCTCCTCAGCCACCCGATCGATGTTTGCCTTGGCCTCATCCCCCATAGTCACAATCCGAGTAGTCAACAAGTCGAGATCCAAAGACTTAGCCTCATCAAGCACCCTTACCATAGGATTGCGGGGTAGGAGGTGCTCACCGGTAACCTCATCGAAGGAAATATCATGGAGATTCGGGTCCAGGTCCGGATGACCCGCGAATGGGTTGCGAGCCAAGCTGGGATGATCTATCAGAGTAACGGTAGGATTCTCAGATGGATGCAGAGAGGGTACAAAATCAGTAGTCTCCTCCGTAATATCCTGAAGCGGCCGAGTTGGAGGCTGAGGATGAGATGGAGATTCGAACAAGGAGCGGCTCCTCTTCTTCCTTTGGATATCTTCTTCAATAATCCCGAGAAGAGGACGATAGCCAACTACCTCCCTGGGGGGCTAGTAGGAGGCTTCGGTCTAGCAGAGGCTCTGAGTAGCTTGTATTGTTCGAGGCGGTGTCGAACATCTGATGTCTTGGCCACCTCGCATGCCCCTGTAATAAAGAATAAGTGTTACGAGCATACATTAATCCATAATTCAAGAAATATGTTAAGTTAAAAGGAGTAGGAAGACGCATTTATTTTACAAACCCTGAGGGGGAGTGGGATTGCAATAAGTCCTGAATCTCACTCTAGGATGGGAGCTGGCCATAAAATATTCTTAAGTCCTTACCATAATGGGAGTTTGCAGAAGTCAAAAATTCACCTTGAATCACCGGAGTCGCCTTAGCCGGAATACTCTGAGAAGATGAACTGGCACCAGTCCCGGCCTTATCAGTTTCCTTCGGTTTCTCCACCAAGGCCGACCCTTCTTCCAACCCCTCAAACGCTTGGCGGAAAGCATCATCCGTCCACTCTTGAATCTCACCTGCTTGCCCAGAGGTCAAGGCACCAACGCCACTACCACTTTGTCCTTCGCCACCATTGCCACCATCACCTTCTCCATCACCTCCGCTCTCCTCCTCGCCTCTTTCCTCCTCTCCACTTTCCTCCTCCGGAACATCTGGGCACGTGCTGGGAGAGGGTCCATCAGTTTTCTTGAGCTTCTTCCCCCCGACGACTAGAGGTATCGAGAAGGGTTTCCTCTTGCTGCTCCTTGTCATGGCCCCTCGTTTGGATTTAGCAGCCCTTTCCTCAGCCGTATCCCTCTGCTTGACCACAGACTAATGTGGTAGAATCAAGTTGTATCCCAGGAGAGTGGCATTCCTGATCAGGTAAGAAGCTGACCTATCCCTTCCCGAAATGGCTTCTATCTCCGCGGCCATCTGAACCAGGTGATCGTTCTCCACGACCGTAAAGCCACCTGTCGCTAGCAAATAGTAAAGCACATGAGGAGAAGCGTTGCAGTCAAAACAGAAATTACAAGTAAACTCCAACTTACAGCCAGAGGTGAAGTGGTGGATAGAAACGGAGTCATCCCGAACGAAGAACCATTCCTTCTTAAACATGGTGAACATTGAATACAAGTCCAAGACCGGTTTGAAGGACACGGCCGATTCCAAGCTGATATATGGAGACCCCTTCTTGTAACCTCTCAAGTTATATAGGTACCGAATCTCCCGGTTGGAAAGGGGGCGCCCGTACTTTCTCTAGAAAATCACGAACAGGCTCACCAAGATAGCGTAGGAGTTGGGCTGGAGCTGGAAAGGGGCCACCTTCAAATAGGTGACGAAGCTAACTATCCAAGCGTTGATTGGAGGAATGGCCCCACACATGCAGTGGTACCTACTATAGGTGAAGTATCCTTCAGGGGGATTATATGGCATGACCCCCTCCCCTGGCAGCAGCATGCGTGCTCTATCAATCCCAAAGGAGTGGGAGATAACATTGAGATGCTCTTCTTTGAGAGAGCTAGGAAAGCAGTCAGGCGGAGAATTCAGAAGCTCTTGACGACCATACCCATCTACCAGCGATCTCGGGGTGGGTCCATGACGTTCCGGTCCTGGCTGAGCTGGGGGCACAATGGGGGACTCTCTTATGTCTGTAGATTTTTTCTTTTCTGATCGAGTTTCCACTTTGTGAGACATTATCTTCAACACCAAAAACAAACACACTGTTAAAACAAGGAGTATAGAGATATAAGCAAACAAGTGCGTGCAGTCTGGAATCTCGTTCGCAATTCAAAACATGAAAGACCGATCGGTAGTTTGAGAATAAGGCCCATTCGGCCTCGTACTTCTCAAACCCGTCCAGTAGTACAAGGCCCAAAGACACATTCGGCACTTAAGCCCGCAAGTTCATTCGGCAAGTCGAGTACCTCATCTCATTCGGCACTCGCTACATTCGGTAGTCCAAAACGCGGAGCCATTCGGCGAAGAGAGGCTAAATTACCTGATTCGGCAATCTAACGTGGTTCGGAAGTAAGGTTGATTCGGCAGGAGAGAGTCTGATTCGGCTATCAAACTTGGTAGGGAATAACGAAGGCCTAACACCCCTACTGTCACGACCCGACTTTCTACTACCAGAAAATCGCATCATCTTTAAGAAAGAAAGGGATAGAAAAAGAGAATAGAAAGAAGAGAAGAAAGAAACAACACATCAGAATCTAACAGCGGAACGAATAAACTATATTAAATACATAAATATTACATAGTTGAGAACCATTATCAGAGTACCCAGGTAAACATCACATACTAGATAGTTATAAACACCTGTCTAGTTATTACAACTCAATAAACGACTCAGAGAAAACTACACAGCGGAATACTCTATAGCTATACGCAGAAGCCTCCTGCTCCATTGCTCCTCCAGAATTCGTCAAGCCAATCTAAAATCAAAACCTGAATCACCCTTGACTACTCATAAAAATTTGAGTACCCAAGAGTTTATGAAAAACAAAAATAAACACCGGGTCAGACATGGGTCTGGTGTGAGTAACAGGTTAAAGTTGTTTAACTTTTAAAAACCTTTTGAAAAGAAAGGTATCACGTAAGACTTCCCACACATAAACATTGAAAAGTTTTTACCTTATGCTAACCAAAATATTTGATAGGAAATCCGATGATATTATAATAGGGTCTAGGGTTTTCAAGTAAATAAGAAATAGCCGAAATTGTTACATTATTAAATTCCAGCTACTAGCCACAAAAGTGGGTAATACAATCAAAACCGTTGGCACTTATTGGATTTTGGATTCCATACAATGGAAGGGCTATTGGGGTACCGCCCATCATAGTACGTGGCCTAGATCACCGTACCGAGGAGTACTCCCACTCCCCTGCAACACAAGGTCGGACCCATTCCTTACTGAATAGTTCCGAACAAGATAACCCCGACAGTCGGAGCTCAACAACTGTCCACACAGCCGAAATAAAAAGGGACCTCTAGACCGGGGTAAATCTCGCTCTCCAGTGGGTGCGACCCACGAAGACTTGCTGCACCACCCCTGTTTTAGCCATTCCCGGTTGATGAGGCTTGAGGTTACGATTACCTTTATAGGACATATCATCTTAGAGTGCTCATCGTCCACCTGAGATGTTCTGAAAGCATTCGATCCATACAAGTTCGTTTCGGGTTCGAACGAAACCGAAGGCATTATCTCGTTACACTCATTTTGGAATCACCCTCAGAGTTAACGACAATAACCCTTGCACTCTAAACCACCATCTCGAATCTATAAGTACTATTCCGTCAAACTCAATACGGAATCACCCACAGAGTTATACTGACGATAGCCCTTACACCTCGAGTCTTCACTCGCTCCACTTGGATTCACGACCTAACGTTATTTGGAATCGATGTGGTTTTCGGATATCCAAATATGGAAACCCGATCCCGGTCTCATCGAAATCCAAAGCGTGTCTTTTAGGGTCCAAGTTGTTTTAAAGGTTTAAAACAATTCAATACAGTATCTATATACACAGATAGATAATTCATAAATCATAACTGATAATCAACATAATCACATAACAGGTAACACATATTAGCAATACCAAATAGATATTCCATCTATCATCATCACAATAGATAACCTATGTTATCACCACAATACAATCAAACATTCATACCACACAATATCATTTATCTCATTACTGAGATCACAAAGCATCCAGGACAATCAATGTCATCCATTTATCCATAAGCAAAGATTTACTTATCATAATATAATTAATTTAAAATGAATTAAATTAACTATCTCTATCTCTAATTAATTTAAAATGAATTAAATTAATTACTTTATCTATAATTAATTTAAAATAAATTAAATTAATTACTTCACCAATATAAATCTTTCTTATCAATCATCTAACTGATTACAATCAGTTAATGATTCATCATTAATTATCTTAATTAATCACCTTTGATTAATTACCCTTAATTACATTCATGTAATTATACTTAATTAATTCCATAAATTAGTTATTCTCAAACAAAACAGTAATTAACCTTTAATTACTTCAATTAATTAATTAACCATAATTAATTACGTTTATCCTTAATTAATTACATTAATTAATTACTTTTAATTACTTATTATTGATTGATTAATCTAAATTAATCAACTTTAATTACATCATTAATTAAAATAATTAATGATTCCCTTTTATTAACTTAAGTAATTAATTAACTTAATTACCATATTAAAACAAATTAATTATCCTTAATTAATCTCTTAATTAATCCCTTGATTAATTAATAAGTAATTTAAACCAAATTACTTCACACTTAAACATCTCCACTTAATTACAACCATGTAATTATTAATTAATTACTTAACTAAGTAAATACCAAAATCATTAATTACGTAAAGTAATTATTTATAAAACCCAAATGTTTAAAATTAATTAAACTTAATTAATTAAATTAAACAATCCCATTAAACTAAATTAATTACATTAAGTAATTAATTTCTTAATTACTTTATTAAGTAATTACTCAAACCATTTACAATTGATTATTATTAAATTAATTAAACTAATTAATTATAAAATTAATCACATTGATTAATTATTTAAATAATCAAGGTTAATGATCATCATTAACCCATCTCTAATTATTTTTATTAAGTAATTAACCGAGATTAATTACAAATTTAATTATCTTTAATGATCTATAATTTAAAGTCTAATTATTTAATTTATTGATCTTGATTAAAATTTAATTACTTAATTAATAATTTATTAATCATTAATTAATAATCTAATTAATGATTAAAATTTCAAATTTGATTAACCCTTAAATCAATATGCATTAAACCTTAATAATTAATTAACTAAAAAAATAAATTATTTCTTAATTATCTTTATAATAATTTAATTTCAAAACACTAATTCTTAACTTAATTTTAAAATAAAACATTTCTAAATTATGTAAAAAAAACAATTTTTATTTAAAACAAAGTGCTTTGAACTCGCTTCCAAATTTCATTTTAAATACAAGTTTTGAAATAGAAATAATTTAAACTTATCAAAGTTTAAACAATTTATAATTTTATCATCTCAACAACTTAATTTATATTTAGTTTAAATCTTGCAACTTCAAACTTTCTTTTAAATTTCAAAACTGAAATACATATTCCACTTTGATTCCAGATTTAAACTTAAGATTTAAACTTCTCTTACATTTTAAAAATTTAACCACTTAAACATTTTATTTCAAACTAAGATTCAAATTAGCTTTTGAATCCAGATTTAAATTTAAATTTTAAACTCTGTTTAAACCTTAAACTTCAGATTTTAAAACATTTTATAGAACACTTTAACAATTTCAAAGTTGTTAAAAACCTTCTATTTATATAAAACTAATATATTTTTAAATCTTATAATTCAAACTCATTTGAATTAAGATCTTAAACTTATTTTAAAACTTTGTTTAAAACTTGCTCTGCACTTTTTAAATTCAGTTTAAATTTTAAAAACTTAAATACTAGCAGGTTTGTAAATAATATTTGATAAACAAGTTCAGGTTTATTAAAACCTGTGAAAATTTCTTTTAAACTTCATTTTATTTAAACTGAAAATTTTAAATTAGCTTGAATTCAAATAAATTCAAAACTTGAATTCAAATATGATTTAAATTCTCTTAACATTTAAAAAGATTCAGGGTTTACAAAATTTAAACCCTGATGTTACAGGTTATTAAAACCTGTAAAAAACAGAATACCCAAATCCCCCACAAAACTGCTTCGAGACAAATGCACCCCTACTCCGAGTCAACTACCAACCTTCTTCGAGCAACTCACCAGAACCCCCCCTGTTTCCACTAGCTACCCAACATCACCAGATATATCTCGTCACCGTGCATATGCACGGTGATTACGGCCACCGTTGACCATCAGAGGTGATCCTCCTACATCCAAAAACACCCCAACTTTCAGATGCGATCATCATATCGTATAATCATTCCTGAAAATAGAATCCAAAGCAAAATTCCCCAACCTGGAAACAACAACCAAGCCACTCTTCAAACCTATCAACGGCGAAAACACAGGCCACCGTCCATCAGCGGGCCAACAACTTCGTCCACGGCTTCCACTAAAATCAAACTACCTATATCCAAAATATCACTACACTCGATCAACTCAATAAAACGAACTGATCGATTCTTCAAAATATAAAAAAACTAGGGTTCCCAGATGATTTCCACTGCCCCAACCTTCCTGGATAATTCTATCATAATAAATGATTTTTCCCCTACTCCCCACTCAACCTACTTCCTTAAGAAAGAACCCCGAGACCTTCCCATACAAAGATCATCAGAATTTACTAAAATTCCATTTTTGGTTCAAAACCCAAAACCAACTTCATCTACTATATAAAAATCCTCATCTTTGATTTAAAAATCTAGTTACAGATAGCATGTTTGATTTATGATACTGAATTAACAAATTAACATGTTTGGGATTTAATAAAATCAGCATGCATTGATGTTGTTCTGTGTTTCAGAGACAACTACTGATTATTTTAATTTTCTTAAAGTTTAAAATATTTACCTAAGATAATCAAACAATCTTTACTTAATAAATTTCATTTTATCAGAAACATAATTAAAAGATAAAGATTTTAAGAAAGTTTTTGCCTGGGAAAAATCATAACAGAACAGGCCATACTAAAGAACAGCATGCACACATAATATACCTACATCAGGTATTTACTTGTAAATAACATTCAATGTTTATTCATCTAAACATAAAATTATGCAACCAAATTTAGATTTTAATTTTTTTTTTTAAAAGTTACTCACCTCACAAGAAGAAGCAGAGAACAGATTTTGAAACAACTCTAAAAGCTGTGAAAATCTTTGAAGACTGGAACTTGCAAATTGAAAACACTTTGATGCTGAAATTGATTTAGCTTGAAAGCAGAGCCAAATACCATATTGCAGAAATAAGAATGCAGATTTGAAGGTTCATGCAGAAATCATTTTCCCAGAATTTGAAAACACCCTTAATACTTTTAAAACTGCAGATCTGGTATAAGGAAGCTATAGTATTTTGGTAAACAGGGAGTGATGTTTGAGAAGTGTTTTTGAATTAAGGAGCTTCAGATTTTTTGTCACATAATGGTTATTGAAAAAAAAATAAGTTGCAGGGTTCTTAATTCACTCCTAAATTGTATTTGAGTTTGAGGAATTTGATGGTAGGCTTTTGATCACAGAATGGTTTGAGGAGATTTTCAGATTTTTGTTTGAGCAAGTTTGAGGATTGTTTTGAAGATTTTCTTTTTGATCAAAGAAATTAAAAAATAAATATATGAAAGAAAATGCAAGTTTATAGAAATGTATTTTCAGATTTATCAAATAAAAGAAAAATTAAAACAAAATTTACACTTGTACATAATCCCCACATTTGTCACATTGTTATGTTAATCTTTTGACACTTGTTTTAAGAGGCTTAATATTAATACACTTGTCTTTTAAAGTATTGTATTTACAAGTTAACATATGTATTCAATTTACATGTTAATATATATGTTAAGCCTAATTGATTTGTTAATTAGAATTTTATATGTATATAAATTTTTGAAAGAAATAAAAACAAATTATACTTATAAATAAAGCTTATATAAAAATCAAAACAATTAAAAATCTATACTTTGGATTAATATTCAAATTTTAAATCAAATTCAAAATCTAATATTTAAAAAGTCAAGTTATGAATACAAATTAATTTTGAAATAAAAATTGCCACTTTATTCAAAACCTATTTATAAAGACAATATACCATTGATATTGTTTTTTTAGAAATATCTCATTATTAAGTTGAAATAATTATAAAAGGAATTGTATCTTTATTTATAAATTACTCATTTTATTAAGTTATAAAACTTTTGTTAATTCAATTAAATTTAAAGCTCAAGACAAAACATACTTTAAACATTTAAACATTTGTCTTAACAATTTAAAAATCATATATTTATTTATTAAATAACTTTGAAAACTTAATATTAAATTAAATCAAACCTCCCAAATTATTGTTATATATATTAAAGTTTTAAATCATGATTCATTAATTTAGTTTAAAACAAAGTTAATCTATTTACAATATAACCCATATATTTATATTATAAATAGAATCCAATTTATTATTTCTAAAAGATAAAATAACCAATTGAATATTTATTGAAGAAGATTATCCAATATATTTGAATTATTATTAACAAATTATCAATATCAATTTAATTTTAATCATAGATTATTAAATCAATATTGTTAAAAATTCCAGGATATTACAATCCTTCCCCGTTAAAAGAATTTCGTTCTCAAAATTTAAAACAAAGGTAAATTAATAATCTCATTAAATTTTAAATTTAAAAACACAAGCATATATCAAGCATATGCTTACAACCAAAAACAACCAATTAAACAAATCTAATTATCCAGACAAATTCTGGATAGAATTCCTTCGAGTTTTCCCCAGGTGTACATATATACACACCGGGACACTCGCTCTAGAGAATCCAATACAAATAATACTATGAAGCTACAAAGCTCCTATACAACTATATCTATAACACTAGACAAGATATCAGACTACAAACGAGTCTGACTCAACAACAAAAACTCCAAAACTGCTGGTTCACAACCAGAGATAGATCATACACGTACTCCCTCAGAGATACGTGAAAACCATCAAATCTCAGTTATCCAAACTGGCAATTCAATCCTGTAGATCAATCACTTATTCTCCCAGATCACAGAAAAGATCCAAAACACTTCAGAGCTAGCTTCTCAGACTTACCCAAACTCATAGCTCACTATTGATCGGAGAAAACTTTTCCAAAATTAAATCTTCGACTTCAGAGTCCAAATCCCTCCGACTCTTATCCACAAAAACTCTTCGGACAATCCTGAGCTGTCTTCAACCTTACTGATCATCTCAACCTTCGCTGACGTTTCTAGAAACAAACTAGACCAATCAACACAACAAGATGATCTCCTCAAGATCAACCAAAAACTAAGAACTCAAACTCTACTCCTCAACATCAGAAGACAACAACTTCTTCTGTCCGAAAAAGAAAAGCAGATACACTTCCTAACTGCTTCCGCTGCTCAACTCTGATCCGAAGTAGAAGAGAATGCTAAAGAAGAACACAAACACAAACATGATAACACATCCAGAGATATGGTTTAGCAAATCCATAAGAATTATTCAGAAGTTCCTCCAAACTCCGAGCTGCTACACCAACTCAATCTCCTAGAAACCATTCTTCTATAAAGCTGAACCACCGGTACCATTCCTGGAATTCCAGTCGATAAAAAAAACTCAATCTCCAGATACGGACAAAACTCTGACTTCTTTGAAGACATCCAGAAAAACTCAGATAACCCAAGAGAACACTCAAACAATCGCAAGTCACTTTTGCGATCCATCAAACCAAATCCAAGGAATATTGTTCTTCCTTAACCAAACAGAACAGCTTACTCTTCACTAGCCAACCCATCGAAGAAACGGGCCCACTTAGCTGCTTCTGAACTCCTCTTCAGAAAACTGCTAAGCCAGAAAATCTCTTCCCAACACTGAGAACACTCCAAACTGCACTGCTGCCACAGATGCCAAAGAATTCCAAAACAAAGCCCTTCGAGAAACTCGAATCTCAAAGCAAACAGAAACACCAGCTGAACACAGCCACAACACTGAAGCAGACTTACCTCTTTAACTTGTTCCAAAGAAAACATCTTCGGGAACATCCATAGTCACTGCATCTCATCATGCAGCTACTATTCCTGAGGTATCAAAATACCATCAGTCGCTTCTGCCGACCAACAGATCCAAATTCTACTCATCCAACTTCAGAAATGAACTCCGAACCTTCACAGGTTTCCTTCAGAGATCAATGAAGTTCTTCATCACTACAAAACTCACTCGAGACGGTATTAGGTCTACAGTCTCAACAAAACACCTCCAACCTCGAACATCAGACTCCAACCAATGGTAGTCGTGTTACACACACTACTACCCCATCTACCTTTATAGCTTATATTGGAAAACCTAAACAGGTAACCCAACAGATAGGTAGAAATATATATATATATATATATATATATATATATATATATATATATAGTTATATATAAAAATTACAAATACGCTCTCTCAAGAAAGACACCACTACAGAGCCTAGGTATTCACTCAACCTAATGCTCTGATACCAACTGTCACGACCTGACTTTCTACTACCAGAAAATCGCATCATCTTTAAGAAAGAAAGGGATAGAAAAAGAGAATAGAAAGAATAGAAGAAAGAAACAACACATCAGAATCTAACAGCGGAACGAATAAACTATATTAAATACATAAATATTACATAGTTGACAACCATTATCAGAGTACACAGGTAAACAACACATACTAGACAGTTATAAACACCTGTCTAGTTATTACAACTCAATAAACGACTCAGAGAAAACTACATAGCGGAATACTCTATAGCTATACGCAGAAGCCTCCTGCTACATTGCTCCTCCAGAATTCGTCAAGCCAATCTAAAATCCTAACCTGAATCACCCTTGACTACTCATAAAAATTGAGTACCCAAGAGTTTATGAAAAACAAAAATAAACTCCGGGCCAGACATGGGTCTAGTGTGAGTAACATGTTAAAGTTGCTTAACTTTCAAAAACCTTTTGAAAAGAAAGGTATCACGTAAGACTTCCCACACATAAACATGGAAAAGTTTTTACCTTATGCTAACCAAAACATTTGATAGGAAATACAATGATATTATAATAAGGTCTAGGGTTTTCAAATAAATAAGAAATAGCCGAAATTGTTACATTATTAAATTCCAGCTACTAGCCACAAAAGTGTGTAATACAATCAAAACCGTTGGCACTTATTGGATTTTGGATTCCATACAATGGCAGGGCTACTGGGTACCGCCCGTCACAGTACGTGGCCTAGATCACCGTACCGAGGAGTACTCCCACTCCCCTGCAACACAAGGCCAGACCCATTCCTTACTGAATAGTTCCAAACAAGATAACCCCGACAGTTGGAGCTCAACAACTGTCCACACAGCCGAAATAAAAAGGGACCTCTAGACAGGGGTAAATCTCGGTCTCCAGTGGGTGCGACCCACGAAGCCTTGCTGCACCTCCCCTGTTTTTGCCATTCCCGGTTGATGAGGCTTGAGGTTACGATTACCTTTATAGGACATATCATCTTAGAATGCTCATCGTCCACCTGACGATGTTCTGAAAGCATTCGATCCATACAAGTTCGTTTCGGGTTCGAACGAAACCGAAGGCATTATCTCGTTACACTCATTTTGGAATCACCCTCAGAGTTAACGACAATAACCCTTGCACTCTAAACCACCATCTCGAATCTATAAGTACTATTCCGTCAAACTCATTACGGAATCACCCACAGAGTTATACTGACGTATAGCCATTACACCTCGAGTCTTCACTTGCTCCACTTGGATTCACGACCTAACGTTATTTGGAATCGATGTGGTTTTCGGATATCCAAATATGGAAACCGATCCCGGTCTCATCGAAATCCAAAGCGTGTCTTTTAGGGTCCAAGTTGTTTTAAAGGTTTAAAACAATTCAATATAGTATCTATATACACAGATAGATAATTCATAAATCATAACTGATAATCAACATTATCACATAACAGGTAACACATATTAGCAATATCAAATAGATATTCCATCTATCATCATCACAATAAATAACCTATGTTATCACCACAATACAATCAAACATTCATTCCACACAATATCATTTATCTCATTACTGAGATCACAAAGCATCCAAGACAATCAATGTCATCCATTTATCCATATGCAAAGATTTGCTTATCACAATATAATTAATTTAAAATGAATTAAATTAACTATCTCTATCTCTAATTAATTTAAAATGAATTAAATTAATTACTTTATCTATAATTAATCTAAAATAAATTAAATTAATTAATTCACCAATATAAATCTTGCTTATCAATCATCTAACTGATTACAATCAGTTAATGATTCATCATTAATTATCTTAATTAATCACCTTTGATTAATTACCCTTAATTACATTCATGTAATTATACTTAATTAATTCCATAAATTAGTTATTCTCAAACAAAACAGTAATTAACCTTTAATTACTTCAATTAATTAATTAACCATAATTAATTACATTTATCCTTAATTAATTACATTAATTAATTACTTTTAATTACTTATTATTGATTGATTAATCTAAATTAATCAACTTTAATTACATCATTAATTAAAATAATTAATGATTCCCTTTTATTAATTACCTTAAGTAATTAATTAACTTAATTACCATATTAAAACAAATTAATTATCCTTAATTAATCTCTTAATTAATCCCTTGATTAATTAATAAGTAATTTAAACCAAATTACTTCACACTTAAACATCTCCACTTAATTACAACCATGTAATTATTGATTAATTACTTAACTAAGTAAATACCAAAATCATTAATTACGTAAAGTAATTATTTATAAAACCCAAATGTTTAAAATTAATTAAACTTAATTAATTAAATTAAACAATCCCATTAAACTAAATTAATTACATTAAGTAATTAATTTCTTAATTACTTTATTAAGTAATTACTCAAACCATTTACAATTGATTATTATTAAATTAATTAATCTAATTAATTATAAAATTAATCACATTGATTAATTATTTAAATAATCAAGGTTAATGATCATCATTAACCCATCTCTAGTTATTTTTATTAAGTAATTAACCGAGATTAATTACAAATTTAATTATCTTTAATGATCTATAATTTAAAGTCTAATTATTTAATTAATTGACCTTGATTAAAATTTAATTACTTAATTAATAATTTATTAATCATTAATTAATAATCTAATTAATGATTAAAATTTCAAATTTGGTTAACCCTTAAATCATTATGCATTAAACCTTAATAATTAAATAAATAAATAAATTATTTCTTAATTATCTTTTTAATAATTTAATTTCAAAACATTAATTCTTAACTTAATTTTAAAATAAAACATTTCTACATTATGTAAAAAAACAATTTTTATTTAAAACAAAGTGCTTTGAACTTGCTTCCAAATTTCATTTTAAATACAAGTTTTGAAATGGAAATAATTTAAACTTATCAAAGTTTAAACAATTTATAATTTTATCATCTCAACAACTTAATTTATATTTAGTTTAAATTTTGCAACTTCAAACTTTCTTTTAAATTTCAAAACTGAAATACATATTCCACTTTGATTCCAGATTTAAACTTAAGATTTAAACTTCTCTTACATTTTAAAAATTTAACCACTTAAACATTTTATTTCAAACTAAGATTCAAATTAGCTTTTGAATCCAGATTTAAATAAATTTTAAACTCTGTTTAAACCTTAAACTTCAGATTTTAAAACATTTATACAACACTTTAACAATTTCAAAGTTGTTAAAAACCTTCTATTTATATAAAACTTATATATTTTTAAATCTTATAATTCAAACTCATTTGAATTAAGATCTTAAACTTATTTTAAAACTTTGTTTAAAACTTGCTTTACACTTTTTAAATTCAGTTTAAATTTTAAAAACTTAAATACTATCAGGTTTGTAAACAATATTTGATAAACAAGTTCAGGTTTATTAAAACCTGTGAAAATTTCTTTTAAACTTCATTTTATTTAAACTGAAAATTTTAAATTAGCTTGAAATCAAATAAATTCAAAACTTGAATTCAAATATGATTTAAATTCTCTTAACATTTAAAAAGATTCAGGGTTTACAAAATTTAAACCCTGATGTTACAGGTTATTAAAACCTGTAAAAAACAGAATACCCAAATCCCCCACAAAACTGCTTCGAGACAAATGCACCCCTACTCCGAGTCAACTACCAACCTTCTTCGAGCAACTCACCAGAACCCCCCTGTTTCCACTAGCTACCCAACATCACCAGATATATCTCGTCACCGTGCATATGCACGGTGATTACGGCCACCGTTGACCATCAGAGGTGATCCTCCTACATCCAAAAACACCCCAACTTTCAGATGCGATCATCATGTCGTATAATCATTCCTGAAAATAGAATCCAATGCAAAATTCCCCAACCTGGAAACAACATCCAAGCCACTCTTCAAACCTGTCAACGGCGAAAACACAGGCCACCGTCCATCAGCGGGTCAACAACTTCGTCCACGGCTTCCACTAAAATCAAACTACCTATATCCAAAATATCACTACACTCGATCAACTCAATAAAACGAACTGATCGATTCTTCAAAATATAAAAAAACTAGGGTTCCCAGATGATTTCCACTGCCCCAACCTTCTGGATAATTCTATCACCATAAATGATTTTTCCCCAACTCCCCACTCAACCTACTTCCTTCAGAAAGAACCCCGAGACCTTCCCATACAAAGATCATCAGAATTTACTAAAATTCCATTTTTGGTTCAAAACCCAAAACCAACTTCATCTACTATCTAAAAATCCTCATCTTTGATTTAAAAATCTAGTTACAGATAGCATGTTTGATCTATGATACTGAATTAACAAATTAACATGTTTGGGATTTAATAAAATCAGCATGCATTGATGTTGTTCTGTGTTTCAGAGACAACTACTGATTATTTTAATTTTCTTAAAGTTTAAAATATTTACCTAAGATAATCAAACAATCTTTACTTAATAAATTTCATTTTATCAGAAACATAATTAAAAGATAAAGATTTTAAGAAAGTTTTTGCCTGGGAAAAATCATAACAGAACAGGCCATACTAAAGAACAGCATGCACACATAATATACCTACATCAGATATTCACTTGTAAATAACATTCACTTGTAAATAACATTCAATGTTTATTCATCTAAACATAAAATTATGCAACCAAATTTAGATTTTAAATTTTTTTTAAAAAAGTTACTTACCTCACAAGAAGAAGCAGAGAACAGATTTTGAAACAACTCTAAAAGCTGTGAAAATCTTTGAAGACTGGAACTTGCAAATTGAAAACACTTTGATGCTGAAATTGATTTAGCTTGAAAGCAGAGCCAAATACCATATTGCAGAAATAAGAATGCAGATTTGAAGGTTCATGCAGAAATCATTTTCCCAGAATTTGAAAACACCCTTAATACTTTTAAAATTGCAGATCTGGTATAAGGAAGCTACAGTATTTTGGTAAACAAGGAGTGATGTTTGAGGAGTGTTTCTGAATTAAGGAGCTTCAGATTTTTGTTCACATAATGGTTTTTGAAAAAAAATAAGTTGCAGGGTTCTTCATTCACTCCTGAATTGTATTTGAGTTTGAGGAATTTGATGGTAGGCTTTTGATCACAGAATGGTTTGAGGAGATTTTCAGATTTTTGTTTGAGCAAGTTTGAGGATTGTTTTGAAGATTTTCTTTTTGATCAAAGAAATGAAAAAATAAATATATGAAAGAAAATGCAAGTTTATAGAAATGTATGTTCAGATTTATCAAATAAAAGAAAAATTAAAACAAAATTTACACTTGTACATAATCCCCACATTTGTCACATTGTTATGTTAATCTTTTGACACTTGTTATAAGAGGCTTAATATTAATACACTTGTCTTTTAAAATATTTTATATTTACAAGTTAACATATGTATTCAATTTACATGTTAATATATATGTTAAGCCTAATTTATTTGTTAATTAGAATTTTATATGTATATAAATTTTTGAAAGAAATAAAAACAAATTATACTTATAAAAAAAGCTTATATAAAAATCAAAACAATTAAAAATCTATACTTTGGATTTATATTCAAATTTTAAATCAAATTCAAAATCTAATATTTAAAAATTCAAGTTATGAATACAAATTAAATTTGAAATAAAAATTGCCATTTTATTCAAAACCTATTTATAAAGACAATATACTATTGATATTGTTTTTTTTAGAAATATCTCATTATTAAGTTGAAATAATTATAAAAGGAATTGTATCTTTATTTATAAATTACTCATTTTATTAAGTTATAAAACTTTTGTTAATTCAATTAAATTTAAAGCTCAAGCTAAAACATGCTTTAAACATTTAAACATTTGTCTTAACAATTAAAAAATCATATATTTATTTATTAAATAACTTTGAAAACTTAATATTAAATTAAATCAAACTTCCCAAATTATTGTTATATATATTAAAGTTTTAAATCATGATTCATTAATTTAGTTTGAAACAAAGTTAATCTATTTACAATATAACCCATATATTTATATTATAAATAGAATCCAATTTATTATTTCTAAAAGATAAAATAACCAATTGAATATTTATTGAAGAAGATTATCCAATATATTTGAATTATTATTAACAAATTATCAATATCAGTTTAATTTTAGTCATAGATTATTAAATTGATATTGTTAAAACTTCCAGGATATTACAATCCTTCCCCGTTAAAAGAATTTTGTCCTCGAAATTTAAAACAAAGGTAATTTAATAATCTCATTAAATTTTAAATTTAAAAACACAAGCATATATCAAACATATGCTAACAACCAAAAACAACCAATCAAACAAATCTAATTATCCAGACAAATTCTGGATAGAATTCCTTCGAGTTTTCCCCAGGTGTACATATATACACACTGGGACACTCGCTCTAGAGAATCCAATACAAACAATACTATGAAGCTACAAAGCTCCTATACAACTATATCTATAACACTAGATAAGATATCAGACTACAAACGAGTCTGACTCAACAAAAAAACTCCAAAACTGCTGGTTCACAACCAGAGATAGATCATACACGTACTCCCTCAGAGATACGTGAAACCCATCAAATCTCAGTTATCCAAACTGGCAATTCAATCCTGTAGATCAATCACTTATTCTCCCAGATCACAGAAAAGATCCAAAACACTTCAGAGCTAGCTTCTCAGACTTACTCAAACTCGTAGCTCACTATTGATCGGAGAATACTTTTCCAAAATTAAATCTCCGACTTCAGAGTCCAAATCCCTCCGACTCTTATCCACAAAAACTCTTCGGACAATCCTGAGCTGTCTTCAACCTTACTGATCAGCTCAACCTTCGCTGACGTTTCTAGAAACAAACTAGACCAATCAACACAACAAGATGATCTCCTCAAGATCAACCAAAAACCAAGAACTCAAACTCTACTCCTCAACATCAGAAGACAACAACTTCTTCTGTCCGAAAAAGAAAAGTAGATACACTTCCTAACTGCTTCCGCTGCTCAACTCTGATCCGAAGTAGAAGAGAATGCTAAAGAAGAACACAAACACAAACATGATAACACATCCAGAGATATGGTTCAGCAAATCCATAAGAATTATTCAGAAGTTCCTCCAAACTCCGAGCTGCTACACCAACTCAATCTCCTAGAACCATTCTTCTATAAAGCTGAACCACCGGTACCATTCCTGGAATTCCAGTCGATAAAAAAAACTCAATCTCCAGATACGGACAAAACTCTGACTTCTCTGAAGACATCTAGAAAAACTCTGATAACCCAAGAGAACACTCAAACAATCGCAAGTCACTTTTGCGATCCATCAAACCAAATCCAAGGAATATTGTTCTTCCTTAACCAAACAGAACAGCTGACTCTTCACTAGCCAACCCATCGAAGAAACGGGCCCACTTAGCTGCTTCTGAACTCCTCTTCAGAAAACTGCTAAGCCAGAAAATCTCTTCCCAACACTGAGAACACTCCAAACTGCACTGCTGCCACAGATGCCAAAGAATTCCAAAACAAAGCCCTTCGAGAAACTCGAATCTCAAAGCAAACAGAAACACCAGCTGAACACAGCCACAACACTGAAGCAGACTCACCTCTTTAACTTGTTCCAAAGAAAACATCTTCGGGAACATCCATGTCACTGCATCTCATCACGCAGCTACTATTCCTGAGGTATCAAAATACCATCACTCGCTTCTGCCAACCAACAGATCCAAATTCTACTCATCCAACTTTAGAAATGAACTCCGAACCTTCACAGGTTTCCTTCAGAGATCAATGAAGTTCTTCATCACTACAAAACTCACTCGAGACGGTATTAGGTCTACAGTCTCAACAAAACACCTCTAACCTCAAACATCAGACTCCAACCAATGGTAGTCGTGTTACACACACTACTACCCCATCTACCTTTATAACTTATATTGGAAAACCTAAACAGGTAACCCAACAGATAGGTAGAATATATATATATATATATATATATATATATATATATATATATATATAGTTATATATAAAAATTACAAATACGCTCTCTCAAGAAAGACACCACTACAGAGCCTAGGTATTCACTCAACCTAATGCTCTGATACCAACAATCACGACCTGACTTTCTACTACCAGAGAATCGCATCATCTTTAAGAAAGAAAGGGATAGAAAAAGAGAATAGAAAGAAGAGAAGAAAGAAATAACACATCAGAATCTAACAGAGGAACGAATAAACTATATTAAATACATAAATATTACATAGTTGACAACCATTATCAGAGTACACAGGTAAACATCACATACTAGAAAGTTATAATCACCTGTCTAGTTATTACAACTCAATAAACGACTCAGAGAAAACTACATAGCGGAATACTCTATAGCTATACGCAGAAGCCTCCTGCTCCAGTGCTCCTCCAGAATTCGTCAAGCCAATCTAAAATCCTAACCTGAATCACCCTTGACTACTCATAAAAATTGAGTACCCAAGAGTTTATGAAAAACAAAAATAAACTCCGGGTCAGACATGGTCTGGTGTGAGTAACAGGTTAAAGTTGCTTAACTTTCAAAAACCTTTTGAAAAGAAAGGTATCACGTAAGACTTCCCACACATAAACATGGAAAAGTTTTTACCTTACGCTAACCAAAACATTTGATAGGAAATCCGATGATATTATAATAGGGTCTAGGGTTTTCAAGTAAATAAGAAATAGCCGAAATTGTTAAATTATTAAATTCCAGCTACTAGCCACAAAAGCGGGTAATACAATCAAAACCGTTGGCACTTATTGGATTTTGGATTCCATACAATGGCAGGGCTACTGGGGTACCGCCCGTCACAGTACGTGGCCTAGATCACCGTACCGAGGAGTACTCCCACTCCCCTGCAACACAAGGCCGGACCCATTCCTTACTGAATAGTTTCGAACAAGATATCCCCGACAGTTGGAGCTCAACAACTGTCCACACAGCCGAAATAAAAAGGGAACTCTAGACAGGGGTAAATCTCGGTCTCCAGTGGGTGCGACCCACGAAGCCTTGCTGCACCTCCCCTGTTTTAGCCATTCCCAGTTGATGAGGCTTGAGGTTACGATTACCTTTATAGGACATATCATCTTAGAATGCTCATCGTCCACCTGACGATGTTCTGAAAGCATTCGATCCATACAAGTTCGTTTCGGGTTCGAACGAAACCGAAGGCATTATCTCGTTACACTCATTTTGGAATCACCCTCAGAGTTAACGATAATAACCCTTGCACTCTAAACCACCATATCGAATCTATAAGTACTATTCCCTCAAACTCATTACGGAATCACCCACAGAGTTATACTGACGTATAGCCCTTACACCTCGAGTCTTCACTCGCTCCACTTGGATTCACGACCTAACGTTATTTGGAATCGATGTGGTTTTCAGATATCCAAATATGGAAACCGATCCCGGTCTCATCGAAATCCAAAGCGTGTCTTTTAGGGTCCAAGTTGTTTTAAAGGTTTAAAACAATTCAATACAGTATCTATATACACAGATAGATAATTCATAAATCATAACTAATAATCAACATTATCACATAACAGGTAACACATATTAGCAATATCAAATAGATATTCCATCTATCATCATCACAATAGATAACCTATGTTATCACCACAATACAATCAAACATTCATACTACACAATACCATTTATCTCATTACTGAGATCACAAAGCATCCAAGACAATCAATGTCATCCATTTATCCATAAGCAAAGATTTACTTATCACAATATAATTAATTTAAAATGAATTAAATTAACTATCTCTTTCTCTAATTAATTTAAAATGAATTAAATTAATTACTTTATCCATAATTAATTTAAAATAAATTAAACTAATTACTTCACCAATATAAATCTTGCTTATCAATCATCTAATTGATTACAATCAGTTAGTGATTCATCATTAATTATCTTAATTAATCACCTTTGATTAATTACCCTAAATTACATTCATGTAATTATACTTAATTAATTCCATAAATTAATTATTCTCAAACAAAACAGTAATTATCCTTAATTAATTACATTAATTAATTACTTTTAATTACTTATTATTGATTGATTAATCTAAATTAATCAACTTTAACTACATCATTAATTAAAATAATTAATGATTCCCTTTTATTAATTACCTTAATTAATTAATTAACTTAATTACCATATTAAAACAAATTAATTATCCTTAATTAATCTCTTAATTAATCCCTTGATTAATTAATAAGTAATTTAAACCAAATTACTTCACACTAAACATCTCCACTTAATTACAACCATGTAATTATTAATTAATTACTTAACTAAGTAAATACCAAAATCATTAATTACGTAAAGTAATTATTTATAAAACCCAAATGTTTAAAATTAATTAAACTTAATTAATTAAATTAAACAATCCCATTAAACTAAATTAATTACATTAAGTAATTAATTTCTTAATTACTTTATTAAGTAATTACTTAAACCATTTACAATTGATTATTTTTAAATTAATTAATCTAATTAATTATAAAATTAATCACATTAATTAATTATTTAAATAATCCAGGTTAATGATCATCATTAACCCATCTCTACTTATTTTTATTAAGTAATTAACCGAGATTAATTACAAATTTAATTATCTTTAATGATCTATAATTTAAAGTCTAATTATTTAATTAATTGACCTTGATTAAAATTTAATTACTTAATTAATAATTTATTAATCATTAATTAATAATCTAATTAATGATTAAAATTTCAAATTTGATTAACCCTTAAATCAATATGCATTAAACCTTAACAATTAATTAAATAAATAAATTAATTATTTCCTAATTATCTTTTTAATAATTTAATTTCAAAACATTAATTCTTCACTTAATTTTAAAATAAAACATTTCTAAATTATGTAAAAAAAACAATTTTTATTTAAAACAAAGTGCTTTGAACTTGCTTCCAAATTTCATTTTAAATACAAGTTTTGAAATGGAAATAATTTAAACTTATCAAAGTTTAAACAATTTATAATTTTAGCATCTCAACAACTTATTTATATTTAGTTTAAATCTTGCAACTTCAAACTTTCTTTTAAATTTCAAAACTGAAATACATATTCCACATTGATTCCAGATTTAAACTTAAGATTTAAACTTCTCTTACATTTTAAAAATTTAACCACTTAAACATTTTATTTCAAACTAAGATTCAAATTAGCTTTTGAATCCAGATTTAAATTTAAATTTTAAACTCTATTTAAACCTTGAACTTTAGATTTTAAAACATTTTATAAAACACTTTAACAATTTCAAAGTTGTTAAAATCCTTCTATTTATATAAAATTTATATATTTTTAAATCTTATAATTCAAACTCATTTGAATTAAGATCTTAAACTTATTTTAAAACTTTCTTTAAAACTTGCTCTACACTTTTTAAATTCAGTTTAAATTTTAAAAACTTAAATACTATCAGGTTTGTAAACAATATTTGATAAACAAGTTCAAGTTTATTAAAACCTGTGAAAATTTCTTTTAAACTTCATTTTATTTAAACTGAAAATTTTAAATTAGCTTGAATTTCAAATAAATTCAAAACTTGAATTCAAATATGATTTAAATTCTCTTAACATTTAAAAAGATTCAGGGTTTACAAAATTTAAATCCTGATGCTACAGGTTATTAAAACATGTAAAAAACAGAATACCCAAATCCCCCACAAAACTGCTTCGAGACAAATGCACCCCTACTCCGAGTCAACTACCAACCTTCTTCGAGCAACTCACCAGAACCACCCCTGTTTCCACTAGCTACCCAACATCACCAGATATATCTCGTCACCGTGCATATGCACGGTGATTACGGCCACCATTGACCATCAGAGGTGATCCTCCTACATCCAAAAACACCCCAACTTTCAGATGCGATCATCATATCGTATAATCATTCCTGAAAATAGAATCCAACGCGAAATTCCCCAACCTAGAAACAACAACCAAGCCACTCTTCAAACCTGTCAACGGCGGGAACACAGGCCACCGTCCATCAGCGGGTCAACAACTTCGTCCACGGCTTCCACTAAAATCAAACTACCTATATCCAAAATATCCCTACACTCGATCAACTCAATATAACAAACTGATCGATTCTTCAAAATATAAAAAACCTAGGGGTCCCAGATGATTTCCACTGCCCCAACCTTCCTGGATAATTCTATCACCATTAATGATTTTTCCCCTACTCCCCACTCAACCTACTTCCTTCAGAAAGAACCCTGAGACCTTCCCATACAAAGATCATCAGAATTTACTAAAATTCCATTTTTGGTTCAAAACCCAAAAGCAACTTCATCCACTATCTAAAAATTCTCATCTTTGATTTAAAAATCTAGTTAGAGATAGTATGTTTGATTAATGATACTGAATTAACAAATTAACATGTTTGGGATTTAATAAAATCACCATGCATTGATGTTGTTCTGTGTTTCAAAGACAACTACTGATTATTTTAATTTTCTTAAAGTTTAAAATATTTACCTAAGAAAATCAAACAATCTTTACTTAATAAATTTCATTTTATCAGAAACATAATTAAAAGATAAAGATTTTAAGAAAGTTTTTGCCTGGGAAAAATCATAACAGACAGGCCATACTAAAGAACAGCATGCACACATAATATACCTACATGAGATATTCACTTGTAAATAACATTCAATGTTTATTCATCTAAACATAAAATTATGCAACCAAATTTTGATTTTAATTTTTTTTTAAAAAAGTTACCCACCTCATAAGAAGAAGCAGAGAACAGATTTTGAAACAACTCTAAAAGCTCTGAAAATCTTTGAAGACTGGAACTTGCAAATTGAAAACGCTTTGATGCTGAAATTGATTTAGCTTGAAAGCAGAGCCAAATACCATATTGCAGAAATAAGAATGCAGATTTGAAGGTTAATGCAGAAATCATTTTCCCAGAATTTGAAAACACCCTTAATTCTTTTAAAACTGCCGATCTGGTGTAAGGAAGCTACAGTATTTTGGTAAACAGGGAGTGATGTTTGAGGAGTGTTTCTGAATTAAGGAGCTTCAGATTTTTGGTCACATAATGGTTTTTGAAAATAAATAAGTTACAGGGTTCTTAATTCATTCCTGAATTGTATTTGAGTTTGAGGAATTTGATGGTAGGCTTTTGATCACAGAATGGTTTGAGGAGATTTTCAGATTTTTGTTTGAGCAAGTTTGAGGATTGTTTTGAAGATTTTCTTTTTGATCAAAGAAATGAAAAAATAAATATACGAAAGAAAATGCAAGTTTATAGAAATGTATTTTCAGATTTATCAAATAAAAGAAAAATTAAAACAAAATTTACACTTGTACATAATCCCCACATTTGTCACATTGTTATGTTAATCTTTTGACACTTGTTATAAGAGGCTTAATATTAATACACTTGTCTTTTAAAGTATTTTGTATTTACAAGTTAACATATGTATTTAATTTACATGTTAATATATATGTTAAGCCTAATTGATTTGTTAATTAGAATTTTATATGTATAAATTTTTATGAAAGAAATAAAAACAAATTATACTTATAAATAAAGCTTATATAAAAATCAAAACAATTAAAAATCTATACTTTGGATTTATATTCAAATTTTAAATCAAATTCAAAATCTAATATTTAAAAAGTCAAGTTATGAATACAAATTAAATTTGAAATAAAAATTGCCATTTTATTCAAAATCTATTTATAAAGACAATATACTAATGATATTGTTTTTTTTTTTAGAAATATCTCATTATTAAGTTGAAATAATTATAAAAGGAATTGTATCTTTATTTATAAATTACTCATTTTATTAAGTTATAAAACTTTTGTTAATTCAATTAAATTTAAAGCTCAAGCCAAAACATACTTTAAACATTTGTCTTAACAATTTAAAAATCATATATTTATTTATTAAATAACTTTGAAAACTTAATATTAAATTAAATCAAACTTCCCAAATTATTGTTATATATATTAAAGTTTTAAATCATATACATTAATTTAGTTTAAAACAAAGTTAATCTATTTACAATATAACCCATATATTTATATTATAAATAGAATCCAATTTATTATTTCTAAAAGATAAAATAACCAATTGAATATTTATTGAAGAAGATTATCCAATCTATTTGAATTATTATTAACAAATTATCAATATCAATTTAATTTTAATCACAGATTATTAAATTGATATTGTTAAAAATTCCGGGATATTACACCTACTTATAAACTAACACAAGACGACCGGACCGGATGGTTCGGTACACAGGACCGGATGAAAACACCCAAGTTAAAACAAAGCGCGGCATATGCCAACATATGCCCCACATTGGGGGGGCAAATGTTGGGTGCGTTTCCACCACCGAGCCAAATGAAAGGAAGCATCACCGAACCAAGGGGGGAAGGCCCCAACGAACCAATAACGTCCCGCCTGCCACCGAACCAGCTACCCCCATAAACTACCGAACCAGAGGCCTCCAGCACCTACCGAACCAATTCCCCTCTCCTCCATCACCGAACCGAATCCTCCCACTTCACCACCGAACCAGCTCATCTCCGAGTCCTAGTCGGACCAACCACCGCCGAGCCAAACTTCAACCTCCACCAAACCAGCTCATCTCCGAGTCCTAGCCGGACCAACCACTACCGAGCCAAACTTCAACCTCCACCGAAACAGCTCATCTCCGAGTCCTAGCCGGACCAACCACCACCGAACCAAACTCACTCCTAACCTACCACCGGTCCAAACAACATACCACTCTCCACCGAACTAAGACGTTCCGGATCAACTTAGTCAGGCCAGATAGCATCAGCCCAGGCCCACCAGCAGCTATATACGTCCAGGACCCTTGCCTCCAGCCTCACTCTATAAATAGAGGGGCAGGGGTACAACAATGGCAGACAAGTTTGAGTGCTCAAGCACGGATAGAACTTTCAAACAACTTCCAGATTCTTGTAATCAAAGCTTTGTACTTGTAATCTGAACAGAAAAGGAGAATAACATATAAAGTGGACGTAGGCACATTCTGGCCGAACCACTATAAATCTGTGTGTCTTTTGCAGTTTAGCCCATCTATTTTATATATTTGCATAAATCACCCAAATCATTAAGAACAACATACAATCTACTAAATTATACGACTTGGAGGTGTTTGCCCAATTCTTGTGCAAACACAAATGTTGGGTGCGTTTCCACCACCGAGCCAAATGAAAGGAAGCATCACCGAACCAAGGGGGAAGGCCCCAACGAACCAATAACGTCCCGCCTGCCACAGAACCAGCTACCCCCATAAACTACCGAACCAGAGGCCTCTAGCACCTACCGAACCAATTCCCCTCTCCTCCATCACCGAACCGAATCCTCCCACTTCACCACCGAACCAGCTCATCTCCGAGTCCTAGCCGGACCAACCAATACCGAGCCAAACTTCAACCTCCACCAAACCAGCTCATCTCCGAGTCCTAGCCGGACCAACCACTACCGAGCCAAATTTCAACCTCCACCGAACCAGCTCATCTCCGAGTCCTAGCCGGACCAACCACCACCGAACCAAACTCACTCCTAACCTACCACCGGTCCAAACAACATACCACTCTCCACCGAACCAAGACGTTCCGGATCAACTTAGTCAGGCCAGATAGCATCAGCCCAGGCCCACCAGCAGCTATATACGTCAGGATCCTTGCCCCCAGCCTCACTCTATAAATAGAGGGGCAGGGGTACAACAATGGCAGACAAGTTTGAGAGCTCAGGCGCAGATAGAACTTTCAAACAACTTTAAGATTCTTGTAATCAAAGCTTTGTACTTGTAATCTGAACAGAAAAGGAGAATAACATATAAAGTGGACGTACGCACATTCTGGCCGAACCACTATAAATCTGTGTGTCTTTTGCAGTTTAGTCCATCTATTTTATATATTTGCATGGATCACCCAAATCATTAAGAACAACATATAATCAACTAAATTATACGACTTGGAGGTGTTTGCCCAATTCTTGTGCAAACATTTTTGGTGCTTTCACTGAGAACACACAGTTTATTTTTTATAAAAATTCTGTTTGAATTCAAATTCTGTGTTATTTATTTTTATTCAGCAAATATTTATTTAATCTATGAAAAATAAAATAGTACATTAACAAATACATTTACACGAATATATATATGTTTATTATCATCAAACAAAAATCATATAATCGCATATTCAACACTAAGTAGCCAGGCTGCCTTCTTTTCCTTGTTGCTCTTTGAGCAGCTGATTCATTTTTTTGCTGGACTTGAACTGGTTCATTTTGATGGATTGGGTGCTTCAATTTGTGAACCATTACTCCCTCTTTCTCTACATTCTTCATCACTAAAGAATGGTTCAAGTGATGTTGATTTACATTCAGAAACAGGGAAATATGAGGACGTCTCATCAAAAATCACATCACGAGAAACAAAAAACTGGTTTGTTTCGGGATTCATGCATCGCCAACCTTTTCGCCTAGTGTCATAGCCAACAAAAACACATCTCTGAGCCTTTGGATCGAGCTTAGTTCGACTCCCTTTAGATATATGGACAAAACATAATGACCTAAAAACTCTAAAGTAATTCACATGCGGCTTAGCATTATAAAGAGTTTCGAAAGGAGTTAATTCTTTACCAGGCCAAGGAGGCAGTCGATTGATGACATGGCAAGCACATTGAAATGCTTCAGCCCATAGCTCTTTAGGAAGATTTTTATCATGCAACCATGACAAGCATACAGCGGTGAGATGCTGCAAAAAATAAACCCAAGAGTATTTGGAAAAATATCCACCATGATCATTACATATTGAAAACCACTATAACTTGGTATTTTTGTAGGTCCTAGTAAATCAGAGTGAATTAGTTGAAGTACAGAAGTTGCTTGATTTGTTGATTTCTGGAAAGGAAGCCTATGCGATTTTCCATATTGGCCGCCAGCACATACCACATCTATATTTAGATTCTTAAACAAAGGAACACCATTGAGCAATTTTTTTATTGAAATTTGCTGCAATAATTGATAGACAATATGACCTAACCGAGCATGCCAAACTGAACAACTGGTATTCCTTCTTGTCTTCTGAATATATGCTTCACTGGCAGATAAGACATACAGAGAATTCCTCCTTTTTCCACTCAAAAGGACATCAGCATCCACAGATTTAAAATTATCAAGAATTTTAACATCATTTGGACCAAATAAAACATACTTACCTCTGTCAGTAATTTGCGAGACAGATGCAAGATTCTTTCTCAGGCTTGGAACATGATACACATCCTTAAGAGAAACATTTTCATCACCCTTTGCGTTATCCACATCAGCGCTGAAGTTTCCTTCAAAATTCCCCTCCTTCATTACAGTATGCAATGAATTATCAGATGTGACGATGACTTGCTTTCCTATGTGTTGTCGAACATTAGAAAGCAAGTTCACATCTTCTGTGGCCTGATGCGAGCATCCCGAGTCAATGATCAATCCTTTTCACAATCAATAGGGTCGCAATGTTCAGTATGATACATCATGGAGGCTATACTTTCAGGTTGATCAATGACCTCAATAGAAAAACATTGCTCCCATTTTAGAGCATCAAAATCTTCATGAGCAGTGTTTGCTTCTTCGTCATGAAGCTTGACTCGACAATTTTTCTTGACATGGCCTGATTTGCCACATCTAGAACATATTACTTTCACTCGACAATCACGCTTTAGATGCCCCTCCATTTCACATCCGTGACAGGTTCTAGAACTACCTCTTATCTCTTTCTCTACTTCAGAATATTTACTTCCATCTCCTTTTCCTTGGTCTCTAATATAAAGGATCTTATCTTCTCGTGAAGGGGATTTTCTGGTCATATATTTGACAAGATCTTCTTGATTTGAGAGCAAATTTTCCAGCTCAACGATGGAGGGTTGATTTTCCCATCCTTACACCGACGAAATAAACGGCATGAACTCTTTTCTCAAACAACGGATAAGGTAACGACACAATCGTGCATCACTAGTGGGCTCGGACGAATCCAGTTTTGAAATTTCAAAACACAAAGACTTAACTTTCAAAAAATATTATGGAATTGTCATATTACCTTGTCCTAGCAAGTTTGTTCTCCAAATACTGCAACCGCATTGTATTCTTCCGAGGGAAAAGCTTTTCAAGAGTCTCCTACACATCATTTGGTGTTTTCATATTCCAAACATGCTGGATGTACTCTCTGCTAATCGAAATTCTCAAAGTGAACAGAGCTTTCCCACACTTAATCCTCCATTTTCGGCGCAGCTCGGCATTCTGCATAGTGTTCTGTGGAATTACCATTTCTGCATCTAGGATTAACTCCCACAAGTCTTGCCCTTGGAAATAAGCTTCCATACAAAGCTTCCAATAATTATAGTTATCACCGATCAACTTCTCGACAGCAGATTGGGACAAACTATTTCCACCATTCATCATGAAAAGGAAAAAACAGAGAAAAACAAAGGAACTCCAAACGGTTTGATAATCGCAAAGTAATAAAATTAAACACCTTGTGAATGACTTTGCTCTAGTACCATGTAACAAATTCACAGATAAACTAAGATTTTATTAACATGAAAAACAAAACTATTACATAAAATGCAGAACTTATATAGAGAAAATATCATGTGCAATAGCTGCACAATATACGACCAAGCAAACTACCAGATCCTAAACCAAAGGATCTACCTAAATAAAAGGAAGACTAGGTAAACAGAAACAATAACATAAGTAAACATTATTAAAGTACTGACTGTACGTAGCACTAATTTGCAACAATCTAAATGGTTTGAAAGGTAGATTATTATTCAGACCAAGCTTTATGTGCTTTATGTCTAAAGCTTATGTTTCCCCCCTAAACTATAGGTACTCAATTGATTTTGAGTAGTCTGAGAGTTGAGGTTTTCAGATACCTCTTTAGACAAGTATACTTAGAGTTCTCTTTTATTTTGATTCCGCTGTGTTGTTATAATGGCAAAGTTGTTAAATTGCCTATATATAATATGATCATTCAAGGGGACATCTTCATATGTCGCTCTTGGCGTATGTTGTAATAAATATATTTTCTCTAAACGTTGTTAACGATTGTGAGATTATGTAATGAATTTGAAAAGGAATGTGGAACATGTTTAATTTTGTAATTTTTTTCCATATTCACGTGTTTCTATGTATCAATGTATCTAACATTACTGTATTTGGTCGTCGAGAATTAATAACTACGGATGGTTGCAACATCTGTAGCCATTGATTTTGAGCCTCCAAGTAAGGGATGTTACATAATATATAGCACATCAAATATTATTATACTTCAGGATAACCGATTCAATGTAAAATCTAGTACAATTAAATCCAATCCAAATTCGATAACCCTTACAATCAATATAAATGATTATTTATACACAGATCTGTATACATAAATAACACCTTTATCATCTGTACAATCCAACATCACTCGGTACAACATACCACTTTCCATCAACCAAATAATGAAACAAAAAGAATATTAATATAGGTGTATTACACCTTTATCATCTGTACCGAGTGATGTTGGATTGTACCGAGTGATAAAGGTGTAATTACGGATTAATTACACCTTATCATCACTCGGTATAGTTTATCGAAGTAGTATATTCGTTTCTTTTCAATAACAAGTCAGATCAAATAAGTTAAAAATAGTGCTATGATTTGAATTGCTTACTCTCTCTTGTATTTTTGAAAATTTGATTGATATTTACAATATTTACATATGCCTAACTCAGATAAACCGAGGCCAAATATTTATTACCCATACACTACCTTGCGAACTTATGCGAAGGAAATACAGAGCGTGGCGAGTGAACACAAGAGTGTGAACACCTATTGACTATAGGTGTTATTAAAAAGAATTTTCATCTATACACCTAGCTTAGATAAACTTATGCCAGATATACCGATCATGCACTGCCTTTCGGGCTTACGTGAGAAAGGTACAGAGCATGGCGAGTGTACACACAAGTGTGCTTGTCGACCGTAGGTGTTAATAAAAAATATTTACATATATACAACTGTTTTTTTATATGTTTTAAAAAAAATGAGAGAGAGTTTTGCAAAATCATTTTAGCACCATTTAACTTAGAAGACAAAAAAATGTTATATCCTTTACTTTAATTTCACCACTTTTAAAACAAAGATTTTCAATTAGGATGTATTTCACAATTAACACGTATGAATCTTCCTATATACTAGTTAAACCATTGTTATTTGTAATAAAACTTTATTTTTATTTTTGTTAAGACGAATAAATTTCCAAAAATTTCAATTTCGTAAACCAAAACCATATATTTATCCTATAATGTTTCTTTAAAAATAAATCAAAAGAAAATTTGTTTATGGAATTTTTTTAATATATTTTTTTGTTGAGTTTTAAAAGAAAAAACAAAAATAAACCATGAAAAATTAAAAATGAAGATGAGTCTTCCCCCACACTTGATTTTGACTGTGTCCTCATAGTCAACACAAGTGAAAGGATAAAAATAAAAATAAAAACACGACCTTTATTTAAATAAAAATTAATGGTATTTACACAAGATCATAAAGTATATCGTCAAAAAGTAAATGAAACGGTCTTCCAAAGATCGATTCATTTGTCTCGTTAATTATGCGAGACACAACTTAAGCTAAGAAAACCAAACCATACATGATTTTGAAGTTGAACGTTGATTTGGAAAAACAAATGTAGTTTTATTAAAAATCGTATGAGTTATTTTATTGTCGATGATTTTTGGGGTCGATAAAATAACAGGTTGAATTTCAAGTTTATTTTCTCCAAATTGAAATTCAAATTTTTCATTGAAAACTTCTTCAAAATTATTGATTTCAAAATCAAAATGGTGATGTAAATCTTCCCCTTCAGAATTCGATAACTCGTTTTCCAAACATGAATCAATGCAACTAAATGAATGCAAGGGTCTAAATACAAATTATTATCCTAAGTTAACCCAAAATTGTATAATTACACGTTGTCTTAAATCAACAAGATAGTTCCTAGCCAGGTAACGGACAGGGGATATCGGTGCACCACGAATCACTGAAGCAATGCAGCCGAAGGTTTAAGTACCTTCAGAGGAACAACCACAATAATATTTACGAATCACCGTAATATTTATAAATGGCTATTACTCTGTCGTAGCCTAGACACCAAGAAATTAAATTGTTCAAAGAAGACAACTTGTCAATATACAATTAAAAGTTATTGATGTCTAATCGTTATTATTAATCAAAATCTAAGATGAAATGCAAAGCAGAAATTAAACGTGTATTAACAATGCAACTAGAATGAAATTTGTTTTTGAATTTTTTTAAATGCAAGCAATCAACACAGCAAAATAGAACAATAGATAACGGTGCAAATTTTTTTTTAAGAAGACAATTTATTTTTGGCAGCATTTCTTCTCCTTCTATAATTCTGCTTTGGCAACCTGAAATAAAGACAAGATATATACACAGTTTTTTTACCAAGAAGAAATCAAATCAAAACAAGACAACCAAGTCAAAATAAAACAAACAAAACTAGTTGAAACTTTTTTTTGGTTTGATTTCCCTCTTTTTTTTCTAAACAAGAAAATAAAACGTATACAAAAACTAAACAAAAGAAGTTTTTTTTAATAACACACTAGGGCCTAGCCCAAACTATACCCGAACCTAAAAAAAGAAATTTAAAAAAATATTGTCTAATAACTTTCAACAGCCATCCTTCCTCTATTAAAACATCAACTACCTTTTCTTTCAAATTTTTTTTAATCGAAATCAATGAAAATCAAGCGACGAATTTGGGTCGTGTTCGTCACTCGCTTGCCGTGAGATTCGTGAGTTCAGGTGTTTGGGAGTAGTGTTTCTGGTTTTGGTTTTGTTTGTGGTTGAACGGCGAAGGGGAGTAGGGATTGCCGCGGTGATTTCAGAGGAGGATGGTGGGATGTAATGAGTTAATGGAGCTTTGTTCGTGGAATTGCGGTGGCGATTGGTTCAGGGAGGTAGGAGATTTTGGAGGAAGTGCAATGGTGTTGTGGTGATGCTCGAGAGTCTAGATTAAAGGTGAAAGGGTTGGGTTTGCGGCGTCGTTCAAGTAATTGCGTTGTGCTTTGGTTAGGTGAAGAGTTTCTTGATGATTGCTATATAGTGTAGCTATGGCTAAGTTGTTTTATGGTCGAATGATGAAGTGAATGAGAATGGTGAATGGTAAGTTGTTCTGGTTGAAGTGATGTGAATGCAATGGTATGAATGCAGCAGGGTTTTTAATGGTGTGGTAAGTGTCTGGTTTTGTAGTAGAGGTGGTTGGAAGTGATGGCTGAAAAGGCTATTGGGAGATGAATTTGTAGTGGGTGATATGAGAAGTGGGTGAATTAAATGAAGGGAGGAAATTTGATGGTTGTTGAAGTTGTAGTGGGTTTGATGAAGCTTGTATAGTGGAATTGCACGCTGTTGCTTGCAAGTATGTATGGTGAGATGCGATTTTGTGAAAATGCAAAACTGTGGTTGTTTGTCGTGGGAAGGTTGAGCAGTGGTAAGGTGCTATTCTGTTAGGGGGGAATAATGGGGATGATGGGTTTGTATGCAGTTTTTTTTGTATGAATGTTGTTATGGTGGATTTGGAGAAGTCGACAGTGTAGAGGCAAGTAATAGGGAAAATATAAATGCAATTTCAGGTGAAAGTATGTAGCAACGCAGAATTGATGTAGGGATAATGAAGTGGAAAGGCAGAGGAGTGACAATGACTGAGAACTTTTTTTTGGGTGGTCAGTGTGATGTAGCAATGGAAGGAAAGTAGATGTTTATTGACAGCAGCCGTGGATGTTGTATAAACTGTTGTGAATGAACAGGCAACTGCGGCTGCAAGGAGGCAGTCAGGGTGGGTGATGATGAAGTGGAATTGTAATGGTATTGCAGTGTGATGGTTGAAAGAAGGTGATGAAGTTTGGGATGTTTGTAGGAGGCAATTTCAGTGATGGTATAGTGAAGAAGTAGTATGTGGGGTTGTCTGAAGGGTAATGGTGATGGGAAGAAACAGAGATTGTTGATCTACAATAAGGTGCACAGTGCACTTTTATATACACAAAAATCTTTGTTTTTTGTAATGTAAATAAAAGGAGAAAATGAAATGTAAATGTAAAAAGATGTAAATGCAATAAATTACTTTTTTCTTTTAAAATTATGTATGCCTCTTTTTTTAAATATACAAATGCAAAAACAACTAGCACACAAACACAAGGCATACAAAAATTAAACAAACACAAATTATTTTTTTAAATGAAAATAAACACACAAAAATCTAACGAAAATAATCTGAAGAATAGAAAATTAAAATCAAAACAAATTCCCTAGCAAAGGCACTAATAACTTGTTCAGACGACTAAATGTCTATCGAGTTGGAAAATAGCCGAACGAATTTCGAAATAAAAATAACCGCAAGTGCATGGCGTACTATCGTAGTACGTAGTGAGTACGGGTCGATCCGTAGAGAATTGTAGATTTTAAAATTTTATTCAATTAAATTAAACCAAAGTCGAATGAAAGTTAAGCTAGAGAATTAGAGAGTTAACTAACTAACTAATAGAAAAGAGAAGCAAATATAAGAGTTAAGTGACAATTTAGGGAATAAATCCACTCTTTAGATCATGCAGTTCAACGCATATGAAATCATGATCTCTCTTTTATGGTCATTAGCGCTTTCATTGATGTGTTTATCATAAGTATGACATATTTGTGTTATTGATTAGCCAACATAAGCCATCAAATTATAACACACCCCTTAAACAACTTACTAACTTTCATGAAACTTGACAATGAAAATGAAATCTATTTTAAGTATGGCCTATTAACTATTAATTAGAAATATAGACCATCGAATTTGAATTTCAAACCACTTTCTTATGCCATAATCATATTTTGATGAAGAGGCATTTGTGTTAGTGATTGTTTAAGCATAGCTATTTGGTGTCAACAATATAGGCTATCAAATTCAAAGAAAGAACAACAAATAAAACACTTCATTGATCATCATTAAGCATAAAAGGAGAGCATGAATTAACAAATAGTTGAAGCTACATAATTAGAGAGCTTCATTACCCCTAAATTGAAGGGGTTTAGCCTCTCATATTTATCATTTGATTAACAAATATAGCTAGCAATATGAAAGCAAAAAGAAAAGAAAATGAAAGCTAATGGAAAAGAGAATCTAATTAACAAGAATTAAAACTAATCTACTTTGCATGAATGTAAATCTACACTACAACATGAAAGGAAATAAACAACAAAAGAAAAGGAACATGTATTAAATTGCATCAAAAAGAGTTGCATAAAAGAAGAAATGGCTAAGTAGTCATGAAAAGAAAGAGAGCTTTCATTTTATTTTTCTAAGAGAATAGAGCCTAAAAGAGAGACTAAAGAAGAAGAGATTGCATGAAACATAAAGGGTTATGTATACAAGCATGAAACCCTAATCCATAATTTGAGGAATGACCAAACTACCCTTGAGAAAGTGTGGAGGACTAGTAGTCATTAGCTTCTACTAATCATCAGCTTCTACTAATCATCATTTAAGTGTATATGAAGCCATAAACTCCATAAGCATGTGCATTAGACTCTAATTTGTATATTAAGGTAGGTGGGTAGGTAGGGTCCTTCATGGTCTTCACTTTGAATCATTTCCATATTCATTCCTTTGTGTTCTTTTTGTCCATGCATATCTTCTTCATGAAACAACTTGTAATTGAAATTAAATTCCTACAAAATAGTATGGAAATTTCTAATTAAATTTTCTCAAGTTAAATTATGCATAAAAATGACTATTTTGCCCTTGGATGAAGATGAATATGTGACAATATGGAATTAATATGGATTTTAGTTAAAACAAGTTAAAATACCCAATATGATCATTTATTTAAATTAATTAGAATAAATATGATGTTAAAAATATGCACATTTATGTGCACATCAGTAACAACCACACAAAGGCATAACAACACAAAAGAAAATTTTGAAGTTTACCTTAAGGAGCACGAGAAAGTAAATCCAGATGTGTTCACTCAATGAATTCTCTAGATTCCCACGAACAATCCTTTGGATTTGAGGACCATTAAACTTTCACAAGCGGAACATCTTTATTTCGAAGGCATTTAACGTCCGTAGCAGTGATGCGAATATGATGTTGCTTATAAGTCAAATCAGGTGAAACTTCGATTTCTTCAATAACACTGGGCTCATAAGTCAAATCTAAGGCATTTCCGTAGTTGAGAAACGTAAAATACGTCATGAATAGTAGAAATTTGAGCCGGTAATAAAAGACGATAAGCCACGGAACCAATATGTTTGGGGATGGAAAAGGGGCTAATATATCGAGGTGCTAATTTTCTCGAACGACTAAAACGCACGACACCTTTCATTGGTGAAACAGGAATGAACACCAAATCTCCCACAAAAAATTCAAATTTCCTTTTTCAGTCCGATTAGACCGAACGGAAATAAAATGGGTGAATTTTGTAAGTCATCTACAATCACCCATAAACTATCATGATTTGAACTAGAATGGGGTTTCCCATCAATAAAGTCCATAGAAATTTGATCCCACATCCAAACAGGAATGTCCAAAGGTTGTAATAACCCAGCGGGCCCTTGACGCACAGCCTTTACGAGTTGGCAAGTCATGCAACGCTTAATGAAGTTAGCAATATCAGATTATATTCCATCCTAATAATAAAGCCGTTTCATGTCCGCATACATTTTACTACTACCGAGATGAATGGTAAATTTAGAACGATGAGAATCTTCTAAAACGTCCTTACGGAGGTCACTAATATTTGGCACAATAAGTCTACCAAATTTTCGAATACCACCATGAGCATCGATTTCAAAGTCTTTCAAACCATCTATATTTCTATACTTGCAACTTTAGGTAAGATGAGCCAATTCGGGATCATGGTTTTCAGCTTCAAGAATGCGGTCTAAAGGAGGAGGATGAGCTTCAAGGCTACAAAAAACAAGTGATGAACATGAATCGGATTTACGACCTTAAATCTCACAAGTGGACAAAGTTTCAAGATCATTCTATTCAGATATCATCATAGAAACAACGCATGTTGCTTTCGGCTAAGGGCATTGGCAACACGATTCCGCCTTCCGGGAGTATAAAGAATATCAAGACCATAAGATGCAAGGAATTCGAGCCAACGTTGTTGATGCAAATTAAGTTCCTTTTGAGAAAACAAATACTTCAAAGATTTATGATCGGTGTAGAGAACAAATTTCTCTTCCAAAAGATAACGACGCCAAATTCTAAGGGCGAAAACAATGGCCGCGAGCTCTAAATCATGAGTGCATATCTTGTCTCGGCGGGCTTTAATTGCCTAGAAGCATAAGCGATAACACGTTCCCTTTGCATGAGAACGGCACCCAAACCAACACGACTAGCATCAGAATAAACAATCAATTCTTGGTTCCCTTTGGGAATAACAAAAATAGGAGCATCTCGAAAAGGAGTTCTTTAATTTCTGAAAAGCAGCTTTACATTTGTCCGACCAAATGTACTTAACTCCCTTCTTTGTCGAACTAGTAAGAGGTATGGAAATTTTAGTAAAGTCTTTTGTGAATTGACGGTAATAGCCTTCAATCCAAGAAAGCTACGAATTTCCATCACACTCTCCGATCTATCCAATTTTGAATCGCCTCAATCTTTGAAGGATCCACGGAAATTCCAGATTCAGAAATAATATGCCCTAAAAATATCACATGGGATTGCCAAAAGTGGAACTTATAAAATTTTGCTTTCAATTGATTGCTTCTAAGAGTTTCTAACACAATTCGAAGATCTTTTTCATGCTCTTCCTCGGTTTTAGAATAAACAAGAATATCATCGATAAAGATGAGGACAAATTGATCGAGGAAGTCTTTGAAAACTCGATTCATAAGGTCAACAAAATAAGCCGGAGCATTCGATAAACCAAATGGCATAACAAGCCATTCACAAGATCCATAACGAGTATGGAACGATGTGAAAGGAATGCTATCCTCTGCAATACGATACTGATGAAAACCAGTTGCTAAGTCTAACTGTGAAAAGACTCTAGCTTCACTAAGTTGATCGCATAGATCACCAATCCGAGGTGAGGGATATTTATTCTTGATGGTGAGATCATTAAGCTTGTGATACTCAACGTAAAGACTAAGTGTACCATCATATTTCTTCACAAAAATAGCCGAAGCTCCCCAAGGAGAGGAACTAGAACGAATAAACTGTTTCGTTTCCAATTCGGATAATTGTTTACATATCTCCTAATTTTCCTTATTGGACATACGAAAAGGAGGATGAGTGATAGGTAGAGCTCCAGGAATTAGATTAATTCTGAACTCAATTGCTCGCTTAGGTGGTAATCCTAAAACGGGCTCAAATATTTCGGGAAATTCACGAACAACGTGAATGAGGGAAATGACATCTTCCTCATCATCATTATCGTCATCATGTGGATTTAGAGAATATAAGGATGACACCAAATTGGAATCTAAATCTTTAAGAACAATAGAAATCTTCTTAACAGATTGAGGATGTCGATGATGGACAGTCCTCTCAGGCATAGGATGTGGGCTTCATAACGGTTAAGGCAATCCATTCCCAAAATCATTCCGAAACCTAGCTAACGCATAACATGCAAATCTGCTCGGAAAGCATAATCACATAAAATAATCTTGACATATTTACAAAATAAAACTGAGTGTTGTGGATCCACCAATTGGATTCGCAATTCTCAGCGAAGTCATCAAGCCCACTCGTCTTTCGTCTACCAGAAAGACGCATCATGAATAAGAAAGAAAGGGATAGAAAAGAGAAAAGATAGAGAAGAAGAACGAAACAACATCAGAACCTCAACAGCGGAACGAATAAATTATATTAATCACATAAATATTACATAGTATACAACATCAATTAGAGTTACACAGCTTATACAACACATACTAGACAGTTATAAACACCTGTCTAGTTATTACAACTCAAAATACAACTCAAACAAATGACTCAAAGATCAACACAATGGAACCACTTATATAGCTACGAACGCTGAAGCCTCCTGCTCCATATCTCCTCAGAATTCGTCAAAGCTAACCTGAATCCCTTGGCTACTCGTAAAAATTTGAGTACCCAAGAGTTTGAGACAAGACAAAGTATCAAGAAGTCCTTTTGATATAAAAGAGTAAGATGCACCCGTATCAAAAAGAACTCGAATAGGATGATTTCGAAACATAATAATGCAATCAAGGATAGAATAGGAATTACCTTAACGAAGATAAGTGTTACCAGTGGTTTGCATAACATTTAGCTTTCCCTCTTTCTTCCTTTGAAGTTTAGGACATGAAGATATATGATGACCCGAACTTTTGCAATAGCGGCAATAAAGGGGTTTTGGACATTTATTTGCATAGTGCTCCTTAGAACCACAATTGTAGCACTCTCCACAATTAGGTGTAGGGGTCTTTGCTACCAAAGTTGCTTTCTTTCCTTTCTTGTTAGGATTAGTCTTGAATTTAATAGGCCTCTTCTTGTTGTTTTTGAAGTTATGTTTGGCACCAACAACTTCAATATCACTTTCTTTATCGGCCTCTTCAAGACGAAGAACGATATCAACAAGCTGATCGAAAGAAACTTCCAGCTTTAGAAGTAAAGGCTTTTTGAGGTTATTATTCAACCCATAGATAAACCTCTGATTTTTCTTCAATGGGGTATTAATATACTCGACCCCATATTTAGAGAGGGATTCAAAAGATGTGACATAATCTGTCACAAAAGATTCACCTTGAACAAGGTCAATAAAGCGCCGGACCAAAGTTATCTTTTCAGCTTCGGGCATAAACTTTAACTCGAACCTTTCCCAGAATTGCTCCCAAGTAAGATCCGCTTCAATAACTTTCAAAACTAGAAGCTCATATCAATCCAATGCTCTCTCCTGGAGCATGCTAGAAGCCACTTGGACTCGATGTAGATCCACAAGATTCATGCAAAAAAAGATGCAATCGCATGTTCTAAGCCAAGCTTGAAATTCATAATGCTTTTGGAACCCTTGAATGGCCTCCCACCCAAATTGGTGTAATCACTACACAAACGTGCAAACTTGGATTTAGGTTGAGTAGGCACAGGAATGGGTCTGGCAGCTTGAGCATTCTTTACAAGGTCTAAAAGCTGTTGGGCAGACATGAATACACCATCCTGAGGGGTAGCACTGGATTGACCGGTACTAGGACGGCCAGGTCTGACCATTTCTCTTCTAAAGAAGAGGAAAAAGGTTATTCTCAGAATGAATATCAAACAACTTGATTGATAAAACAAGGCATAATAAAAGGAAATAGGATAGAACTGGTCCTAAGACTCGAATTAAATCCCGAGGCACGATTCCTAAGAGAGACTTAGGACAATGATCCTCGTCATAATATTTTATATTGTTTCAAAGTTGGGCTCTGATACCAAGATGTGGTGCCCCATCTCTATACTTACACTAGCCAAGGACACTACGGGGGAATGCCATCGACAAGCACGAAGAATAAGACTATTGAGGAGCGACCATCTGTATAATTTCTTTGTGCAAGTACTGATATGTCAGATAATATGACATGCATTTCATTTCAAGAGGAAATCTGACACATCAAATACAAACTCAAAGCTACTACATAGTGGCTATGTGTTTTTTGGAAACAAATATAAAATAAGCATAACATAAAATCAGTCACAGAAATTCACATCACTAAGGTAGAAACATATATGAATATAACACATAGAAGTGTACATCAAACTAATGGTCATATAAGATCCATTACATCATAAAAGAATAGGTACAAGTGCCAGACAAAAGAATATGTATACATCAAGGAGTCTCTATCTCAAATGTATAAAATAGAAAACAGCTAAGCTAAATAGTTGGCCAAAAGTTAGAAGCTAGTCTCTGCTAAGAAGTCAAGAGGAAGCACCTGTAACACCTCGGTCTGACCCGAGTATTACTTAATAAGGAAAATAATAAATGGATCGGTCTAGCTATAAATATCATATAGGACGAGAAATGATAAGAGATATAACAAATGTATATGATAACAACGAAATTAACACAATATCTCAAATCTTCTCAATGCACCAAAAAGGATGTTATATTCTTTAACTAATTCACCAAACCAAAAATATTGATAAATCTTATCAATGTAAATCACAAAATTTGATGGAACACAAATTCCAAAAATCAATAATTTAAATCCAGAAAACATAAAAGGGGGGAGGCCTATCATAAACGGGAGCATGAAAACTTACCAACACGTATGTCACAAATGGAACACTATTCCATTGTCACTAACCATCGAGCCGGTGCAACGACGTAGTAAACGGTATGCTTGATAAACTTGAAACTCAAATAAGCCGGAACAACAACGTAGTATAACAGTACACCCGATGAACCAAACTCCACAAAACGGTCAAAAGACCATGGGTCGCTACCCCACAAAAATGAGACAAAGCTCCATAAAATGAGATACAGTCCCCCAACTTGGACAAAGAGACATCGCATATCACTAGTCCAAACCATAAAATGGTCACCATTAATCAATAAGAAGTGTAAATTACACTAAGATAGTAAATGAATGAGTTTATCTTCATGTCCCATAACCACTAGCTTAACTTAAATATTTACGAACAGATTATAGATTTCCACTCGAAAATTGTCACAAGAGTTCAATCGAACAAGTCCAAAAATTAGTCGACGAAGTAAACACAAGCGTTTCATACCACTTGTTTTGCTAAGTCGTTTAATTATATTTCTCATATGAATGAGCTAAAGGTTTGTATATACTAATAGAATTGAAAACAGTTTTAAAAAGTGAGATTTGTATTAAAAGTAACGTCGAAATCGTTTTTGTAGAAGAATTTGAATATAAACTACTAGTATTGAAACCTTTGTATTTTAAAGTGACAAATCACAGAAACGATCATAAAATTAATCTATCACCAAAAATTCACATTCGATGACGTGAATTAAAATCATAAAAATCGATATCAAATCCATCAAATGGATATTCCCAAAAATTCAGGGAAAAAGTCATCAAAGTTGATTATAAGCGACAACAACCAACTGGGCCAACAAAAATCGATATAAATGGAAAGCCACATTAAAATAGGCAATTTTTCTGAATTTAACAGTGCCAGACATCTGGTGGCTTCCCCAGACATCTGAGCTGAAGGTATGGAATTTTCTTCTACATCATGCAGACGTTTGACATCTAGATGTTCATCTGGAAATTTTATTCGGATGGTCCAAACGTCTGAGTGCTTTACCAGGCGTCTGAGCTGATGCTTAGGGCAAGAATCTGCCTAGGCCATTAATGGACAAATTGTTTAGAAGCAATTTAAAGAGCGACGATGGCTAGGGATTTATGCCAAGTGACAATCCAACCATATAAGCTCTTCAATACACTCCAAACAACATATCCAAAGATCCATAGTAGGATTTTCATAGATTTTGACTTCAAAATCCCAAAAATTGGAAAACTCATCAAACCAATTCAATTCAAAAAAATTTGGACATGAAATAGATGTTAGGAATTCATGCCTAACAACAATGAAAGCTATAGATATAGATGTGAGTTAAAGAACACACCTTTAAATCCAAATATAGAAATGAGAAGTTCTAAAAGAAGCTAAGATCGATTTCTCTTCAACAACACCTCTAGAATCTTCAATCTATCATCATATGAAATGAATTTCCTAAGTTAGGTTTTAGGAATTTTTGAAAATTGACGACAGACTGAGATGGAGAAAATGAAGAGGATGCTTACCCAAGCTTCTCTTTGATTTCTAGAACTTGAATCTACAAAGAATCTAGAGCTTAGAAATTTTGATTTCCTCCATTTTTCTTTTAGCTTAAGAGTGTTAGGAAATTTAGAAATGAAATGGATGGAAAGGAGAGGAGTGGAGTAGGATGTATATGATAAAGGGTTTGGGTTCTCTTATTGGGTTAGTAGGCCAGAACACAACGCAAAGCCCAAACAAATACCAAATCGTAATTAACTCCGAACATATCGATATTTATATTCAAACAAGTTGTAAATGCCATTTTGAACTAAATGAAAGTGACCTTTGGTCCAAATTTGACTGTTTACAAAAAGTCATATTTTGGACTTGAAATTCAATGAACGATGCTATATTTAAATAAAACATTTAAATATACAATCATAAAATATGCGGGTTGTTACATATTTTCTCTCTTCTCTTTCTTTGTGTTTTGTAGGAAGGGTAATCACATGATACACTCATGTGATAGTACATGCATTGATCGAGTGTCTATAGCATGTAGGATTATAATTCTAATGCAACTATTTATATGTTTTCAATTTATAGGGATGAATTCAAAAAGCAGGTCAAGGAGGAAAATCCTAACAACGAACTTGTTTCTCTTGTAAGCAAATGAGTCTATTTGATTTTCCTATTAGTTTAATTGCAAACATTGTGTGTGTCTTTCTGAACTGGTTTGCAAAGCTGTTGGAGAAAAGTGGAAGTCCATGACTGACGCCATGAGGGATGTGTTCATCATTTCTCTTTCTTATTTTGCTTTGGATATAAAATTTTGCTCCCAACTTAATCTCTAAACATTTCACCTTATTTCTTAAACCTAATGGAAGATCAATTTATTTTTGTATACAAAATGATGAAGAAGACTTTGAGAAGCCCAAGTCCAAGGTGAATGATGAAGTAACCGAGGTAAATTTTGCAATGTTTCCACGAGAGCTTATTCTTTTTGGGATGAATATGCAATAGGGCTTTGTAAGGCATAGAGTAACCTTGTTGCCAATATTCCCTGAGATCCATCCTTTGTCGCATAGATTACATAAAAATTAAACATATTCGACTTAGATATAGTCACATAAATTCCATAAAATTGTTTGTTTCTGCACATATGCAATTATGGCTTGAACTTTGAACCGTGCATTTAATTTATAAGCCTTTTAAGTAACAGATAATTTCAAAATCAAGTTGGATTAGCAATGACAAATGCAATACACATTTGTAGTGGAAATATAGGTTTCCATTTGCATATGTCTTGTGGTAAACGTTAGTAAAAGGTTGACTTATTAAAAAATTCCATGTTAGGTAAATAATTTGATATGAATCTATATGATTATCATTACATATAAAACAATTCTAATACGTAAAACTAATCTTATTTTGCTGAATGTCTTTTGGTATAGTTATTTGGCATAGGACCATTTGTTAGATTTTTATTGTGGAAGTTAGTTTCTAACTTGATTGAAAAATCATCTAGTGCGCTTTTAACACATAATCCAAGATTAGCAATTCTACAGAAAAAACAAGTAGTATTTTGGAGGTTGTTTTTAGGGTAACATATGAATCCATCGTGGCTACGGTTAGTAGTGTAATAATGGAGGCTTCAGAAAGTAACTTGGTGTTGGTGTCAAAATTGACCACCAACACTCAGTTATACGTTAAAGCACTAGTATGCAGTCACAGATTGCATATAATATCTAATGTAGAGAATATAATATGAAGAATGAACAAAATTCAAATGAAAGCCAGTAAAAAAGATAAGATTTATAGTGGTTTGTCTAACTCCAGCCTACATCCACTCTAGAATAATCCTCTTTATTATACTAAAATTTGATTACAGTTACAATCCAAAAATCCAATAATAGAAATGGCAGAGTATAGCCTAGGTAGAAGATGAAGAGAAGTAGAAAGACGATCCCCTTTTCTAAAGCCAAGCATGTTGTATTTATTGGTGAAACTTCGACGACAAGGCCTTCTCACCTACATGGGCCCACCATAATGATTGGCAAGTCCAATTCATCCATAAATAATGATCGGCCTATTAACTACCGATCGTTATTCCTTTATCCCAATCAACGTCGATCGCCTCAGGAGGGTCCTTCATGCCGATCGCTCCCTTTCCTTATTGCTACCGCCGACCCGTCTTCCTTCAATATACTACACCGATCCATCTTCCACGAAGCGTGCTGATACCTCTTGTCTATGAAGATATGTCGATCCATTCTTCCACATGAAAGCATCTGAACCTTCCTAATCCATGAAGATGTGCCGATCTCTTCTTCTCCATGAAGATATGTCGATCCTTCCTTCCACATGAGGATACACTGATCCTCCCTGTGCTGATCCATACTATGTTGATCCATATTATGCTAAACCTTCCCTTCCAATCCATATTCGTTCATAGGTAGCCTATAATTTGGCATGCCAATCCCTTTACTGCTAGAGACATATGCCAAACCCCCCATATCCTAAATGTTATACTGATTTAAAATTTACCAATCCATGCTATGTCGATCCCTCTCATGCTGATCCTTAGTACGTCGCTCAAAACTATGCTAATCCTTTCCTACACCGATCCACATTGCCTCAAACAATGCTACATTGATCCTTCCTTTGTGAAGCCCATATTCTTATTTCAAGCACCCTGCATCGTTTATTACCAACTATGTTTAATTCCGACTTTATGTTATTATCTCTAGTTGATCTTTGGACCCAACAATCATCACTTTGTACTCATCGGTCTCGATAACTATAAAGCCCATTGGATTAAATCCACCTATGTCTTGCCTTGCCAAAAGGTGGGTTAACACTTTGCCCTTCAAAATATGCCTTGCGATAGGAAGGCGTGTTTTGAATTGCCATAAATCCAAAATTCGAAGTCTGTAATCCATTGATTGCCATATTTTCCAATCTAGAATCCAATCCGTTTCCAATCCACTTCCTTGATCTCTCTGGGCCATTAGCAAAATCCATGACTGTTCTGAAAACGATATCCAATTTTGAATCCATCCGAAATCCATTAACCAAATCCAAGATCTCTCTGGATCATTTTATCCAAAACCGGGACCACTGCGGGTCCAAATCCAAATCCATTGACCTCTCCTGGTCATTTTATCCATATCCAAGATTGCTCCGAGCCCATATCCAAATTCTTAGACCTTTCCTGGTTATTTTATCCAAATCCAAGACTACTCCGGATCCATACCATAATCCTTAGACCTCTCTGGTCATTTTTTTCCAAATCCATAGACCTCTCCAGGTCTTTTTATCCAAATCCAGGCCCGCTCCGGGTCCATGCCGAGCACAATCCATACTCGATCATCTGAGTAGGCCGATCCTGTTACTCTCTGACGAAAAGGAATACCCCTTGCCAGTCATAGTCCACAACTAAAGATCTATTGTATTCTATTCTTCGGCCTTGACTATCCGGTCGAGGACATAATCCATAGGGCATCCTACTTCGGCCTTGATCCTCAGTTAAGGACTTGATCTGTAAGGTATCCTACCCCGACCCTGATCGCAATCAAGGGTTTGATCCGTGGGGTATCCTACTTCGTCCTCGATCCCAGTAGAGGATTTATCCATGTTCGAGTCCATCCTATGGTTCTCTTGCGACGGGACTCATAACTGGCGGTCATTGCCTCGTCTCTCCGATTGGAGCCATAACCGTGAGATATGTTATTTATTTCATTAATCTAGATTTAGTCATTCCAAAGTTCACTTGGTAAAATATAAAATAAAAGCATATACAACCAAATACTAAATAGCCATAGTATCAGAAAAACCAAAGTTCATAGTAAACAAGAAAAAACTAAAATTCACAAACTCGAGCGCTACGATTCATCGTCATCTTAAAGCATGCCTAGGGACCATCCTCGACCCTATACATGTGTAAGTAACTTAGCCGTATTACAGCAAGGTTTATTACTTATTCCATGCCATAAATCCAATCAATTAATGATAAGTTGATGATGATGCCTTGATTTAGTGTCATCTTCATTCAAGGTGGGCGGTGCGAATCCTATTCCACTGCCACATCTCGATTCTGTGCATATTGTTGTGACTAACCATTCCTCTCATGTTACTCAATGATATCCTTTAAATGCCTGCAGTCAGTTGTAGCGCACATCCAACTCATGGAATAGGCAATGCTTTCCTAATGCGCGCTCGTATTCAAAGGGTTCCCTTTTCATTGGCCTTCGATACCGAAGGCATCCTCTAGTATCCAAATACATCCTTTCCAAAGGTTTGGTCAAATCTGTGTAAGAAGAGAATTTTGGTTCTCTCCATTCACTTTTCGACATATTACTGCCATCATTCATTCTCCGTTTATCCTTATCGCTCTTGTTTACATCTCGTGATGATATTCTACTTTGCATAGCATTCACGTTTGTTTTGTCACATGCGCGTCTTCTGTTATAGGAACCTTTCTGCTCATGATAAAAAATCCCCTAGATCCATAGGTGGATCTTGTGCTAGCGAATCCTTGAACTCTATGCCATCAGCAATTTTAGATACACCCGCCATCAAAACCATGGATGGATCTGATGACCCACTGATGCCTCCGTAGCATTAAACCACGTTAGAAAACTTCTTAAGGACTCTCCGGTCCTCTGTTTCAGTGTTTCCAAACTCATCACATTTTTGGGTCTCGAGATGTGAACTCTAAACTATCTCATAAACCCTTAGATGAATTCTATCCATATGTCAATAGAGCCGCTTTCCAACTGTCTGAACCATAATGCATCTATATCCGTCAAATACAAAGGGAAGCACCATGCCACAACCTCTTCCAATGTCCTCAGTACTTTCGTGTGCCTTATGTACCTTGTCAGATGAATAACGGGATCTGTTCTTCTATCATATGTTTAAAATTATTAGTAGTTTGAATTCCGGTGGATTTCTAGCTTGCCTGATCCTAGGAGCGAAGGGGTTCCTATTTACATCTTCCAAATCTCTATTTACCAATCCTTCACTCATGGCCTATTCGATCATTTCCGCCAACCCATCGTTGTCTTCAAATGGTAGTCTTCATCCATTGTCTCCAACCCGCCCCTGAGTCCACGAGGGAATCCCAAAATCCGTTCTTTCGTATGAGCAATCATATGCCAGTCAATGCCAAACTGCACAACACTGCCTAGTATTTTTCTTGGAATCGAACCAACATGACCTAGGGCCATGCCCTCGAGTGTGGAACGATCAACACTGATCGTTCTATAATGATCGGCTATGGTTTTGTCGATCGTTCCTGGTTGGTCAGGGGTGGCTCCCGATGATTCCACTCTATCCCATATCATGTTTGCTTCGTTTCCTTGATTCTAATTTTGGACTTCCTCTGCACCCGCTGCTTCATCCTGTCCAATTTGCTGGAGTAGATCCTGCATCATCTCCTCCTGCCTTTTCAACATTCTCTCCTGCATTGCATCCATTATTATTTCCATTTCATCCCTAGTGATATAGACAAACGCTTGATCAGCTCAAGCTCCATAGGATGCCTCCTGACTCCCTTAATGGTGGTTACATTCTGATAGCAATCTCCTTGTTGATTTTCTCGCCATGCTTCCTATATCCAAGTATCCAAGCTTCAAAATCTAAGCTCCTAGCTTCCAATTCCACATGTGCAAGTCCTCTTAGTGGAACCAGCAAAATGTTGGTGTCAAAGTTGACCACCAGCACCCAATTATACTTGAAAGCACATGTATCCAATCATAGATCACATATAGTATGTAACGTAGAGAATATAATATGAAGAATAAACAAAATTCAAATGAAAGCCAGTAAAAAAGACAGGATTTATAGTGGTTCGGCTAACTCTGGCGTACGCCCACTCCAGAATAATCCTTTTTATTATACTGAAATTTGATTACAGTTGCAATCCAAAAATCTAAGAATAGAGATGAAGAAAAGTATAAAGAAGATCCCCCTTTTTTGAAGCCAAGCCTACTATATAGGTGATACTTCGGCTACAAGCCCTTCTCGCCTACATGGGCCCAACATAACGATTGACAAGTCCAATTCTTCCATAAATAATGATCGGCCTATTCATTACCGATCGTTATTTCTCCATCCAAATCAGCATTGATCGCCTCAAGAGGGTACTTCATGGTGATCACTCCCTTTTCTTGTTGCTACATCAATCCATCTTCCTTCAATATCCTACACCGATCCATCTTCCGAAGTATGTCGATCCATCTCCTCCATGAAGATATGCTGACCCATCCTTCCATATGAAAGTACGCTGAACCTTCCTGATCCATGAAGACGTGTCGATCCCTCCTTCTCCATGAAGATATGTTGATCCTTCCTCCCAAATGTGGATACGCCGATCCTCCCTGTGTCGATCCATACTATGCCGATTAATATTATGTCGAACCTTTCCTTCCAATCCATACCCATTTGTACTTTGCTCTTAACTTGGCATGCCAATCCCTTTAGCATTAGAGATGTAAGCCGAACCCCCTACATCCTAAATGCTATACCGATCCAAACTTTACCAAACCATACTATGCCGATTCTTCTCATATAGACCCTTACTATGCTGCTCCAAACTATGCCGATCCTTTCCTATGCCAATCCATATTGCGTCGAACTATGCTATGCCAATCCTTCTTTCCTCTTAAACCCATATTCATACTTCAATCGCCCTATGTCTCTTATACCAACTATGTTTAATCTGATTTCATGTTATTATCCTTAGTTGATCTCTAGACCCCACAATCATTACTTTGCACCCATCGGTCTCGATAATTATGAAACCCATTGGGTTAAACCTGTCGGCGTCTTGCCTTGCCAAAGGGCGGGTTAATACATAGCAAGTTCTTTTGCCTATGTGTTTTAACGTGGTAAAAAATGGTTATGTTATTGAATGGTTAGTATTCAATAGTTTATGATGAGACATGTGATCAGATTCCAAAATGAAAACAACCTACGGTACGTATAATTATAGTAGCCAATTATGTCTTTAGCAGCGCTTCATTGAACCAGATCTTGAGGTGTAAAGTTGTTAATCACGTACCCATATTCTTTTTTTTAAACAAATATATATATATATATATATATATATATATATATATATATATAGACAATCCAAGGGGAAAGGAGCTGCCAACAAGCCTGGCAGGTGACTGAGCTATAGGAGACAAAAGACAACAATAGTACAATAATAGATGTACATCAAAAACTGCACAGCCTAAGGGAAAGAAGGAGGCTGCCTGTCGAGAATCTCTGGATGAGCTCCGGTAAAACCACCGTCCATCGTATCACGCTAACAAGCTCCGGCATGACCACCGCCTATAAGCATGATACAGAGACTCTCGACCAATAGAAATCTGAGCTGACCATCGTCCATTCCCTAAAGCTCAACAAAAACCTGTGCTCCAGTCTTACCAACACTGAATGACTAGCAGTATTATTAGTAATAAACGGAATTTACTAGTTCAGAGAATACCTGATTAGTCGAGGACACTGCAATGTAGTCTGTCTGTCAAATACCTGTGCTCCATGCTTTCCAACCCTGTATGATTAGCAGTAGTATTAGTAATAAAAGGAATTTACTAGAACAGAGAATACCTGAGTAGTCAAAACCGATCCAATGAAACCTCAACCGATACCCGTTCTAAGGGGTCTAACAGCAATGGAGAGACGATCAGCAAGCTGGCGCGATCGGGATCCGAGGTGCCTTGTGTAAGGGCGAACCTGGAAAGCTATGAACAAGTCATTCCTAACTCGACGAATCACAGAAGTAGGGTCCATCCGTATTTCATCAAAGACTACCTTGTTTCGTGAGCACCAGATGTGCCACAAAATAAGGCAAGGAATCAAACGATACAGAATAGATCTAAGAGACTTTCCAGTACGACTGTTCCACCAAGAGCAGAGAATTACAGCCGGCGAGGAGAAGTCCCCATGGAGACCGATAAAATTACGAAAGAAGTTCCACATAGCTTTGGCAACAAAGCCTTCGAAGAACAGATGGCAGATGGTCTCCTCAGCCCCATTGCCGCAGCAATAGCATCGAGAGACGATAGGAATCAAACGTACCCATATTCTTTATGACTTTGATATTGCGCATTTGAGTACCAAATAGTCATTAATATGTATATAAGGAATATAAACTGTGTGCAACACCCGAATTTTAAGCCAGAATTGATGTATGGGAAGAAATCAACGGATAAATTAACCACCATTATAAATTTGACTGCCTTCTTTCATTTTATGCAATAATAATCTGTATCTTAATTTGGAGCCTTCTAGGAAATCTCTAAAAGGCATGTAGTACAATTAAGATTGTGGGTAATAGTCGGAGAAAAAAGTTAGCAAGCAGTGAATTTCAGCACAAATAACTTAACTTCATCTACCTTTTTGATAGCTGTTTTATTTATTTATTATTATATCGTCTTTTTATCTATAAAAAAACATTGAAAGGAGATGAATTAGGAGTTTCCACTTTTTCTAATGCTTAAATGCATTATTCGCATGAACTTCTAGAAGACTACTTTATCAAATATGATATTTATCATAATTCATTTGTGTTATTCAGTTCTCTTTAGTGATTCCTCATTTGGTTTGATGGATGTATTTCTAAGTTGTTTCATTTCTGCAGCCATTTGGATTTCAGTGGTGTCCTTCCAGGGATTAACACAGCTGGCATCACTGTTCGAGAAAGTTTGGCTATAACGTTTGTATTTACGTTCTATGTTAATTTTTCATAGTGGCTGAACACCAACTCTATTAATTCAACTTCAAATTTTGATGTTATTATATAGCCAACTTAAACATTTAGGGTTAGGCACTGCTTACGCTCAGCAATTATTATTTTTATGCTCCTTTGCTATAACTTTGCAGAGCAGTTCATGCATATTAGTTTTTCTGTAAAATAGTTTCACTGTATTTTTTCATAGAATAGTGCTTTCATTAAAGAAAACACAGAATCTGTGTGAATGTTTCGTGGAATGTTCAATTCATGTATTAAGTTCCTACTCCCAAGTATTTTATACTATTGTTTGACATATCATACCTACGGTATAAGAATTCACAACTTTATGGCATCATATTCATCTTCCTCCTTTCGTAGTCTCATTTCTTCCAATAGGTAGTGGAACTAAGTTTCAATCCTACTATCCTCCATATGGTTGGTAATGGACAAACTCCATGACTGTCCTATCTCATTTTTGCTTTCGGTAATCCTTTTTTGATTCTCTCTATATGATGTCTAATAGAGGGTTGGTCAAATTTTTCATCTTTATATCTATTATAACTTTTATTTACTTCTTTTTCAATTATCCGCTCTTTTAAATGAACATTTTTTTGTATAGCAGCTTAAGCCTTTGATATTTGTTCAGTATTAAAACATAAAAAATTCATTATGTTAATCGTATTAAATCAAATTTTACATTTGTTAGTGTTTCCTCCAACCAATATCAATTTCAAGTTGAGTATCATAATCATTTGGATATACTGGCAGCTAAATTATCTAATGATAAATCATAGGATGAGACATTTTTCTTACCTGAGAGCGCAGTCTACCTCTATATTTACCTCACGTTTTATAAAGTGTCTTAATTTTTCTCTATTCAGAATTTCCCATCTTTTCGGCTGTCATGAAAGGATTGAGTAGCCATTTTATACTTGTAGTAAATAATATGCAGAGTAGAATGACTTCATTCGAACACTATATTGGTGTGCATCGCTATTGGAAGGAACATTACAAGATTACATAACTAGTGAATTGAAATAAGGATTGGTTTGGTTAGTTGAATCCTGTATATATTTCCATAACTGGCATTATTGTATAGATTCTACAGATTTTCCTGTTGTTGTTGCGAAATTAAAGCTCTCTATTTTCTAAACAGGGAAGGAGAATCATAATTGAACTCCTGTAAGCTTTATTAAATTATAAAGTTACTGTAATACAATATTCATAATTAGTCACTATATATAACTTCCACTCCTTGTGTCAACCGGATCATGAACTAATAAACAACTCTACATATGGAGTGACCACCAAAACATATCAAGCAATACACACATATGTCCTAACTTGGCTCTGCATGGTAATCATCGCACTATGCACACTGCTGCTACATCAAGTTCCACTGATTCAGAAAACAAGGGTTTCCTTGCTAGTCAAATGGTTTGGGACTTCAGTTATCATCTAATAATGACATAATGGACTCCCATAATTTCCCAAACACCGACCTTCAGAATTAGAACTGGTGACACGCTCCACATTCCCATCATGTGTGTTATTTTCTCGGAAAGGCTGCTGATCAGTCTACCACTCGGTTTGGTCCTAGGCCATCAAGATATACCGAACAGACTGGACTCACTTCCTTGGTTTGTATTTCAATACTTCTTACATTTTTATTACCGAATATTACTGACTTTGCCCTTAAAGGCACTAAGCCGTCGCATAGGTCGAAGAAGTGAGCAAAGAATATTGACAAGGCTATATCCTGGTAATTCTACGTCTGTCTAATTTGTTGTGTACTATATATTCTATTTAATTATGGTTTTAATAATTTATTTTTTATGCAATACTTAATTATGGTTGTAATTATAGTTCACACATTGAGTTTTAAAGCTCAGTGCAAAATTCAATTTTGCAATATACTCGTTTGTAGTGCAAATCATTGTCAATTCTCTTGTGTCCTCCATTTGATATGCATATTGCCAATGCTAACAAGAAAAATTGTCAACACCTCAAATTTGTTTTTAGGACAAGACTAATCCTTTTTTATATCATTTGGTTAAGTAGAAGAAGGTAAGATGTGGATAATCCTTTCAGCTTGCACTTTCGAATAGGTTCTTGTTATAATAGCTTTCTATTATTAACCTTTTGACCCAGTTGAAACACTCAAATTCCTTTCTTTTTGATCTTTCGAACTGAACGAAGTAGCTTGATTACCCCTCAAAACGATCCTTTCGAAGCAGTTGCAGAAGCCTAATTGATGGCTTTAAGATTCACGGTTATGATCAGTTTTGAAAGGTTTCCACCTTTTCGAAAGCTGAAGCCTTAAGTATCTTAGGTTTGGAATGAGAACTAAAGGTAAAACTAGATTGAGATAAGGTTTCAAACCGCTCGAAAGTAAAAGTCCAATGAAAGGTGGCATGAGTCTATAACTGGAATTACTTGAAAATGCAGGGGTTTTGATAGAGTCGAAAGAGGCCTTGCGATGTGGTCGACAATTGTAAAACACGATTAGATCTAATGAAAGCTTGTGAAAAAACTAAGTAATCAAAAATATTTAAGATGCCCCTTTCTCAACTCAACATAGCCTTTATTGCTCATCTTCCCAATTCAATTTACAAATTAGGGTTTAAAAGTTTTTAAATTACGAATATACAAGTGTAGAACGAATGAGTTCAGATCCTCTAAACAAAACGCCTTGGATCTCATTTATAGATGCAGATCATCACCTTTCGACCCAATGCTTCCGACCTGGTTGAAAGGTGACTTCAGAATTGTCTTTAGAATGCTTCCGTCTTTGTCGAAAGGGACGGTTGTGCCTTTCTTCTCTATGTTGCTTTGTCGAAGCTTTTGACTTTGTCGATATGCTATTTCTAGGGGTTTCGAAGGTATTAAAATATTGATGGTTTCGACACTATTAGTTGCTTCTTAACTCTTGCTTGCGATTTGATGCAGAACCTTTCTGGTTATTAATGGGTTCGACCGGTTCGAAAGTCTTGGCTTGACTTTTAAAAGGGTTGTTCTAACCAAGGCATGTTTCTAAGTGGTTCGAATGAAGGTGAAACCTTTGGTTTCGAAAGGGTTGGCACACGTATGACGAGTTTTCATTCCTTGTCATTGAAAGGTGTTGCTTTAACTCATTAGAAAGGTCTTTATGCATGCAGAAGTACATGTTTGAAAGGCGGTTACTGTAGCGGCAGGGTGCTTTTGACCCTATCAACCCCTTTGAAAGGTTTTGATACTTCTGAACTTTGGCTGTAGCATCCCTTTGACTCGTTCAAAAGATCATGCTATAGCTTCTTTCTCTTGCTCCTCTTTGTCTTCCATTTAATCTGGTTTCGAAAAGGTCAAAAGGATATGTGGTAGTAACATTTACCTTCCCTTGCATAGGGATGCTGTATACTTTTCAAGTCAATGATCTCGAAATCCTGAACGTTTCCCGCCTTTTGGTATTTCGACGTAAATCTAGACTGTTCATTTGAATCTAATCGAATGGCTCACCATCTTTGCTAACTTTTTTTTTTATAAATCATGTTCTCCACTTCTCTTCTTTTATTTACCTACACACGAGATAAACTACGAAAGTCTTCAAACTTCCATATAATTTTTATTTTCCTTCATCAAAAATCCAGATCTAAGTAAGCTTATGTTTTCTCAATTCCCATATCTTTTTCCTCTTTTTTTTACAGTATACCTCAATTTCTCAAACTTTTACAGTTGAGATTTTCAAATTTTGGTTTTGACTTAATCAATACCATTTGAGTTTTAATTTGAGTGAAGGCATTCATTGATTCAATTTCATGATTTGACTCGATTTTCTTCTTTTTATTAATTTTCATTTTGAACTCACCGATCCAAATTCTATTGTTATCGTGATTTTTAGGGAAAAATTTCCCTAACCTCAAAGGTTTCAAGATTTTAAGTGATTGATTCTCATTTGAATTCGTTTGTTTAATGGTTTTTAAGTTTTTAGGTTGAAATCGAACTTGGGGAAGAAGGAAACTTCTGTTAACTTCACCTAGAAGTTTTGAGATGTACGAACCAAAATTTTGATGCTAGAATTTTACCCTTCTACTTTTCGAAAGGGGTTGAGGTGGCAATTTACTGTTTTAATTTTTCAGCCCCTTCCGCTTGGGTTGAAAGGTAATCTAGAGCCTAATTTTAATTGGCCTTGTCGGATGGTTATTTTGTTCGTACGAAACCGACCACTTCAAAGGCAATTTTATGCTTTCGGCCCTAATACGTTTCGAAGATGTTGGTTATTGCATCTTAACTCACATTTTCAAAAGCGTAAATTTTGTCCCATGGGTTTTGCTACCATTCATACAAACTTGTTTAAATTTTTTTAAGTTAGAGATAGATATATTTTAAAAATCTGGTCGAAGAAAGCATACTTTGCATAATTCAAAAATAAGCCAAGCATTTTGACTTAGTTGAAACCTGTTGTATTGACTGAAATTTGGTTGTTGGTATGCTTTCGAAACCATGAACCCCTTTCGATTATGTCGAAACCATATGTAACTAATGAGTCGAAAAAATCATCTTTCCCCAATATTGTTGAAATGTTTCAAGTCCTTTTATTTTATATCAATATGACTCCAACTTAAAACATTTTGACTTAATTGACATTTGAATTTTCGACAACATCCATATTCCTTTAGAAAGGCTAAGGTGATGAGTTTTGAAAGTGTCGAAGGGCCTTTTCTCTTGTTTATTAAATATTGATCGTGCATACTTTGTTCAAACTTTTTTGTAAGTTTTAATCATTCCACTTCATTAACAAAGCTTCTATTGTGCTTCCGACGTTTTTGAAGAGGGTTGGTTCGACACACATTTCCTTCCTCCCTTTTGACCCTGTCGAAAGCTCTATAGACATGTATACTTGGCTTTCCACATTGTTGAAGGGTGTTTGCTAAGTGTTAATTTTTATTTTCCTTTCGACTCTATGGAAAGCTCTGTAAGTCTCATTTTTTAAATTTTAACACTCTTTCAAGAATAAGAAATTTTATGCTTTGTTTGATATTCAAATTGTTATAGCTTGTATCTAATAATCCTTTGAAAGAATGTTAATTTCATAACTAACTATAATTTCTAACCGAAGCATTTTCACCTTGCAGAATCATGAGTTCTTCAAAGAAGGTTGAAGCTACTTCTAAGCACTCTGTGATATCCACCCAGGACGAAGTGGACATGATCTTTTATGACTTTGGGATCATAGGTGTGGAAGCCATTCCGTATACTGAAAATGATAACATCAATAACCCTCTAGAAGGGTTCTTCCCTTACACTGCAATCTACATCTTACATGGTGGATTCCTTCCTTTTCTAGACTTCATATCCAAGTTCTTAACTTATCTTGGAATCTTCGATTCAGTTATCTCCCAACGTATACAGCTATCTTCAATCTTTGGAGTTCGATGGCGCCGGAGTCCGGCATTCCCTCTTTGAATGCTGAAGTACTAAATCACCCACTTCTAGTTGGTTAAGCTTAGTAATCTAAACAACCAAAAATTTTGGGCAAATCCTCCCAAGAAATTAATATCTGATGGAGTGAACAAGCTTAGGGATTGGGAGAATCGGTTCTTCTTTGTTAGATGCTGCCCAAACATTAGCAGAATCATCTCTACTCCACATAAGCTTGGATTTCATTATTTTCCTTCTATACAGTTACTTTTCTTTGCTGATATATGCTTTTTATCAGGTGCTTCTTCTAAAGAACCGAATGAGGCAAATAAGAGAAATGTGAAGTCTCTAGTTGCTGTTTCAAGTTGGATTGGAAACCGATTGATGTGGTTGAATCCTATAAATTTGTAGAAGTACTCTCTCCTGCCCTCTGGTCAAAGGATTCTTGGGTAACCTCCTTTAATCCAACATACATCAAGATGAAAATGCTTCCTGTTTTGGGAGATCCTACAATTTTCTCCCCAATGTCTCTTATTTTCCCCGACCATTATGGTAAGTTGTAAATGCTGCTCTTGTTATCCATTACTATGTTGTTTCTCAAATTATTCTGCTGATATATAATTTGTTTCAAATCTCTACAGCTGCTTCTAAGGTTAAAAAACCTGCTAGTGGTCCGGATCGTCCTCCTTCAACTTCTCGTGCACCATCCTTTTCTCTATCTCTCGCCAAGACAAAGATGGCTGTCAAGAGAAAGTTGGTCAAATCAACTGTGGTGGAACTTTCTTTAAAGATAGAAAAAATAGTTTAAGTTCCCGATTCTGAAGGGGAGAGTCTTTAAATCTCGATAAAGTTTTGCAGAGTTTGATTGTTAAAGCCCCTCTCAACCAACCTAAGAAGACTCCCGCTGCAGTTGATCCTCTTTCCTACATTATTGTTTCAAGCTCTCTAGGTGCGCTTGAGCAGATGTGGAAGGCTTTGAAGATGACCCCTTCTCAAAAGCATGTTCCTCCTAGGCCATCATCTCCTACATCCTCAGATGATTTTGAGGAGATGGTCTAATCTGTCATAAATTCTGCATCTTTTTCCTCCGTCCACCTGCCTACTTCTGTTTTCGACTTGGTGGGTCACTATCTTTCTCTATTAGAATAACAACTCTTGATAAGTTTATTCTCACTTGACTTCATCATTATTGTTCTTCTTTTAAGTTCCTGACTTATGTTGTACCTTTTCTTCTATATTTCCCAGAGTTGATTATCTTTGTAAGAACATGCATTAAGATCTTCTACCGAATACTTTAAGCTTCAGGAGAAATTTCCTAGTTCAAAGGATCAAGTCTCCTCTTTATCCAAAAAAAAGATGAAGCTATGACCGAACTAGAGTGATTGAGAGCTTCTCTCGTCCACTCAGAATCCATTATCTTAGAGGAAAGGAAAGCCCACCAAATCCTCACCGATGAAAAATTTGCAATGCAAATGACCTTAAAAGAACCCGACGAGAAAAGGATCCAAATGGTGGAAAAGCAAGCCTCTTTAAAGGGAAAGTTGGAAAAGAATAGAGATTCTTTGAAATTGGCAGTCGAAACCATCTTCGATGCAAAGCGACGAGTCTCATAATTTCTGAACACCACTCTTGAAGATATCATGATGAATTCTTTTAAAGAAGCTTTAATGCTCTCCTACGCCGACAACATCGAAAAATGCCCTAAGTTAAGCTTTCCTTCGCTCGACCCTGCTGCTGTTGATAGGGTTATGGGTAAGACCAAATAGATGGAGCAGGGAATTGAAGCTGCTGAAAAGGAGGAGGTTAATGCCTTCAAACTTATTTCCTTTTAATTTCTTCCTTAGAAGTCGAATCTGACATCGAAGACGAAGGTGATAAAGATGAGGCCATCGAAGAAGAGGGTGACAATGATAATGATGACAATGACGATGAAAATGATAATAACATCAGCGACGATCAAGGTTCAGGTGGCGATAGAGGGGGCCACGCTGAGGCTTCTAATAAAGACGAGGACAGCAATACAAGGGCTTTTGCAAAAGATCCATCTCCTCATGAAGTAGTCCTACCTGAATCTTGTGCATCCTCCGACTCTCAAAAAGAGCTTGCTTTTGTTGATGTTGAAATGCTGAAAGAGAAAGAACAAGCTTCCTAAGCATCAGTTCCGGTATCTCAGGTATGTGATTCTTTGTTTTAACATCTTTCGCTTCGAAGATAATAACAGGGTATACCACTTATTTTATATAAAGAAAAATTTGTCCATCCCTATAAAACCAAGATTGAAAGGCAACAAGCAGAGATAAATAGTTTATATTGGGAGTTAGACAAGCAGTTGAGGGAGAACAATATATATTTTGGTAAATATCATAGACTCAATAGAAGTGCAACAGTGTTGGCTTCCTTTAAACACGAAGAAGTTGCCCCACGGCTAAGAAGAGCACGCCTTGGATATGATGCTCTTTTGAAAGAGAACCAGGAGTTGATTACCTTATTCTGGATGTTGATTAAGGAGAGGGACATTTTGGTTAATTTCTTATACAATGCTTATTGTAGTCACCTAACTGTTTACTTTTCATATTTAGGTGAATTTAGTTGAGGTCTACTTAGGCACTTATAAGAAAGATACATGGACGAATTCAGATCTGGCCCACATCCCGGAGCATGTTGGAACATGCCACGAGTCTGATCAATTCCACAAGATCTACCTCTTGAAAAACTCAAGTATTACAGGGACAACTTTATTTCAAAATTATTTGCTAAATCAATTTTGTATGAACTAGATGAATGATTGTGAACATGTAATAATATATTAATTTGTAAATATTTTTAGCCTTTCCTTTTACGCTTAGACACATTTTATTATGTTGTCACAGAATGGATGTTCCTTAGGAAATCTTGTTTCTAGAGATCACCTAAGCCAATATGTTAAATTGAGAAGATTTTATCTCGAAAATGCATCAATTTTAAAATCATCAAAATTAGCAAGATGCCGTTTTCTTAGAGATTTATGAAAACTTTACATGAAACATCCTCGTCTCTGCTTTAATTTCCTCGGTGATGAGAAAGAATAGATACTTAAGGACATCAAGTCATACCATACTAAACTAATTTGCTGTCGTGATAGTCCCCCAACCGTGGAATGGGACTATAGCAAATACCCCTCGGTGATTACACTGGAAGGACTAAATATTCATTTTGACTTTACATCTATGCTATTTATCATCTTTAAATATAAAACAAACGTCTATTGTATCTTTTAATTTCATTGTTATTTGAATTGTAATCTTCTATTGTAATAATAAAGAGATTGACCATTCTAGTTTTGACTCCATTCTGCTTTTTTATTTATTTAAACAGCAGTTACAATTATTAGTAGCATCTCTCACACTTGATTTACCATCTTGCTTTAATAATATGAAAGAGAAGATGTTAACAGATCTTGAAAAGAGTAAACTTCTCGAAGATACTTTACTTTCTCGCTTCCATGGCAGTACAAAAGCTTTAAGATGGCATAAAAGATTCCTACTTCAGAAAGCAATTGTCATAAATCATAGGGATAAAATTGCCAAATTAGAAATAGATATTACTAGTAAAAATGAAACGGTACTCTGAAGCATCAGGATAAGGCGAATCCTTCAATTGACTTTAATAACGAAATGTCAGAATTTTTTCAACGGATAAGTGATTTGGAAATGAAATTGAAGGATAGTCAAGCTCAGTGTCAATCATTGGAATTTGTTATGGGGGATAATTTTTCACGTATTGATTTACCATCTCCTTGTGCTACTCCATCCGTTGCTAAGTCTATAAGATATATTTCCCTCGCTATCCAAAAGTTCACCACTATGACTAATCCTCCTCCTGGATAAGATGAGAGGGTAGTGGGTGAAGGTGCAGGAAAGTTAGATTTGGAATGGCAGTATTTTGACGAAAAACAAGAAGTTAAATAATTGCAGAGCATAAATGAATATGCTGCGAGAATTCAAGAACTCGAATGTGACAATTATTTCCTTTTGAAGCGCATCTTTGAATTAGAAAGGGAAAAAAGCCCTTATAGGTGCAAATAGAGCTCATTTTGAAAACTAATATCGGTGCAAATGATGATGCAGACTGGATAAGAAAGAAAGAGAAGAAACTCAAAGAGGTTCATTAATCACTATCCATCACATTGTAGATCCTTCAATCGTTGAGAACCTGAACAAGGCTGCACAAGATTTATGAACGATTCACTTTTATGAAATCTATATACTTTCTCTTTGCACTTGTATATAATTTCATATGTTATGTAAATCATGTAGATTTTGTAAATATTGTTAGGAAATCAAATCTACTGTTTCGATAACAATATACAATGGAAATCGAATACACGTATATATTTATTTTTATAGGTACTTGCTAGAATAAAATCACTAGAAAGACAAGAATAAGGCTCAAAGAACATTATAAGAGACTACAAGTCGATAGGATCGACGGAGCAACAAGACAGATGCACAAAGTAAGCATGCACAGTTTTCAAACCTCTGGGTGCACTAGCCAGACGTCTGAAGAAATCCTCTGGAATACAAAATAGACAGGACCAAACGTTTGGTTGATGTACTCAAATGCTTGAAAGGCTACTGTATACAAAAAATATATATAGCCAAGCGTCTGAAACTAATACCAGATGTCTGATGCTGAACTCGGAATTTAAAATTCAAATTACAACTGCCGCATTTGTGAAAACATCTTCGCTTCTCTTCACTGCAACTCTTCATCACCATCAGAAGCAACTGTAGAGCACTTGATAATGGATGCAACTACTCGAGGAATCTCTCTACCACTATATATAACATCAAGAATCAAAGAGAAGAACTTACCTTACATACTTGCGCTCTTTACTTACATACTTTGTTATGTTATTGATCTCTAGCAATCTATACTTGTATTTCGCTCTTCCATATATTCATAGCTCCTCAAACAATAATTTATATATATATATATATATATATATATATATTGGAAGCATTTATACTTAATAGTCAATATCCATGTTATAGAACACATACTTGACAAGAACAAGCTATTGTAACTAAGCCTATTCCTCCGGACGAAGTGAGGGTGTTTGGTAGTCGAATTCCGAAGAGGAGCTTGGGGACTGGACGTAGGACGGGTGGTCCGAACCAGTATAAAATATTAGTATGTTTATTCTATATTTACCTAGATTAACTTTATCTTAGTTGCATCATATATTTTGCCACATATACTTGCATATACAGTACGCGATCCACCCTATAGACTTTAAATTAGTATGAGAGCAAGGTTTGATCAAAGTATAGTCATACGTTTTTGAATCACTATAATATGGAAAGTATTTTTCAAGAAGAAAAATCCACAACACGACCCCCACTTTTTAATGGCTCTAACTATGCATATTGGTCAACACGAATGAGAATTTTTATGGAAGCTAATGGACTAGAAATTTGGTTGGCCACCCAAGATAAATATGAAGCACCTACTACTACTGTGAACACATGGACGGATGCACAAAAAGGGCAGCTTCTTATAATGCCAAAGCTATGAATGTTCTATTTTGCTCACTAGATAAAAATGAATTTTCACGTGTCATGTTATGCAACACTGCATTTGATATTTAGCGTACCTTACAAGTTACACACGAAGGCACAAACAAAGTTAAACAAACTAAGATTTCCATTTTACAAAGTCAATTTTCATCATTTAAAATGAAACAAAATGAATTTATAGTAGATATGTACTCTAGATTTTAAACAGTTCAACACAATTTAATGGCAATTAGGGTCAAATTCACAAATTTTGATTCAGTATCTAGAATACTCAATTCTTTAACTTTGGAGTGGGAAAGAAAAGTATTAGTTATCTAAGAAGCTAATGATCTCTCAGCACTCTTAGTTGAAGAGTTGATATGGAATTTAATGTCCTATGAAGCTAATTTGCAGGCACGAAAAGAACTAAATTCGGAAAAGAAGAACATAGCATTCCTAGCAACAAATGAAGACTCCGACTTAGATGAAGAAGAAATTCTATTTATTGCCAAAAACTACAAAAAATTCAAGAAGTTTAGGAAAATGACTAAATTTCAGAAAGGAGGAAAATCAAGATCAACAAATCAATCATCAATCAAATGCTATGAATGTGATCAATTTGGACATATGAAGAAAGACCATCCCAAGCTAAATAGTGATAAAAAGAAGAACAAATTTCAAAAGTTCAAAAAGAAGAAGGCTTTTAAAGTAACATGGGATGACTCAGATTCTTCATCAACATCAGATAGTGATAGCGATAGCGATGGAGAACAAGCTAATGTGTTCTTTATGGCACAAACTGATGAGGTATGTCCTGAACTTAGCTATGAGGAATTATTAGAACATAGCATAGAATTAGATGATAAATTTAGACAAATTAAAAAATTGAACAAAGAACATATAGCCAAAATAAATAGATTAGAATTTGAAGTAGGAATGTTAAAAGATGAAAAAGTTATTTTAGAAGAGGAACTAGAACTATTTCAAGAAAAAATTAAAAATAATTTAGTCGAAAATGTGGATATTGCTATTGATTTTGATAAAACTAAAATAGAAAAGGATAACTTGTTAAAAGAAAATTTCAACTTGAAGAGTAATATTGAAATATTGAAAACTGAAAATTTAGAATTAAAAGAAAAATTAGACAAAATTACAAATAATGTTTCAAAATTTAATAAAGGAAACCAGGATTTGAAAATCTTATCAAAACTTCAAAATCATCAGGTAATAGAAATGGAATAGGATTTAAAAATACTCCTAACAAAGAGGAAATAATATTAAGAAATATAGTTATAAAAGGACTAAAAGTTCACCTAAGTCTAATATGAATACCAAAAATATAAAAATTTCGATTCCTAAGACGAATAATAATTTGATTAGACAAAACATATTAATAATTTCTTAGGGAATGTAGTCTATAATAAGAATTATATTCATATAGGTACCAAACCTTCTTGGGAATGACTACCTACTTCTCCTAACCTCTAGGACCCTAACAAAGTATATGGGTAGCAATTAAAACATTTTTTATTTTGCACGTACCCAAAATAGAAAATAAGGAGAAATGGATACTAGATAGCGGATGCTCCAAGCATATGACCTGAAATTCAAAAATGTTATCAAATATAACATACATCGATGGTGGAATAGTAACTTTTGGAGATAACTCAAAAGGATACGTCGTGGGCATTGGAGTAGTCATTAACTCTGGTATTTCTAACTCTCCTATTATTACAAATGTTTTATTAGTAGAAAATCTAAAACATAACCTACTATGTATTAGTCAATTATGCGATAAAGGCTTTCAAATCAATTTCGAAAAAGATAGATGTAATATTTTCGATAATAACAAACAACTTATATTTGAGGGCTTTAGAAACAAAACTATTTATGTCTTAAACATGAATATAAATAAAAATTCAAATTTATGTTTTAACCGCCAAACATGACGATCGATGGTTGTGGCATAAACGATTTTGTCATATTAACTTTAAATATATTAATAAATTAGCAAAATATGAGCTAGTTAGAGGTTTACCTAAAATAAATTACAAAGTAGAAAATTTATGTGACGATTGTCAAATTGGAAAACTAAAGAAAAGTTCTTTTAAATATAAAAATAATATTTCTACAAAACAAACATTAGAATTATTACATTTATATTTATTTGGTCCAATGCAAGTACGATCTATAAATCACAACAAATATGTTTTCGTAGTAGTTGACGATTTTTCAAGATGTACACGGACTTTATTTTTAAAACATAAAAGTGACACCTTTGGTATGTTTAAAATATTTGCAAAAAGAATTAAAACACAAATGGATTTGAAAATTAAAAATATTCGAAGTGATCACGGTGGCGGATTCGAAAATGACCATTTTACTAATTTTTGTATAAAGAAAGGAATAAGTCATAAAAAATTTTCCCCGCACACCACAACAGAATGGTGTAGTAGAAAGAAAAAATCGTACGTTACAAGAATATGCACGAACACTATTAAATAGTAGTGGTCTACCAAAACATTTTTGCGCTGAAGTTATTGCCACAGCTTGTTATGTTTTGAATCGAGTGACCATTCGTCCTACAACTAAACAAACTTGTTTTGAAATATTTTTTGGAAGAAAACCTAAAGTATCATACTTTAAAACTTTCGGATCAAAATGTTTTATATTAAATAGAAAAGATAATTTAGGAAAATTTGACCTGAAGGCCGATGAAGGAATCTTTGTTGGATACTCGGATCGCAGCAACGCATATAGAATTTTTAATAAACAAAATAACACTACTGAAGAAAGTTTACATGTTTCGTTTGATGAAAATCTTCGTAACCATCATACTAATGATGATGATGAAATAATTTCAACAACAAATACAACAAATTCTATTAATAATGAAACAAATGCGCAAAATAATACTTTGATATCATCTCCTAGAATTCTTGAGGATCGTCCAAACGATAAAATCATTGGAGATCTTAATTCTAGAGTAACTAGAAATCAACTTAATCAAATAAGCCATAGAGCATTTGTGTCAAATTTTAAACCAAAAAATTATAAAGAAGCTTCGAACGATAATTTTTGGATAATAGCCATGCAAGAAGAATTAAATCAATTTGAACGTAATAATGTTTCGAAATTAGTACCAAGACCAGAAGATCAATTGGTTATAGGAACAAAATGGGTACTTAAAAACAAAGCAGATGAAAACAGAAATATTATTAGAAATAAAGCACGTTTAGTTGCTCAAGGCTATAATCAAGAAGAAGGTATCGGTTATGATGAAACCTTTGCTCCAGCAGCAAGATTAAAGGTCATTCATACATTAGTCGCTTTTGCAAATCATCAAAACTATTTCAAATGGATTTCAAAAGTGTTTTTTTAAATGGTTTTATTAAAGAAAACGTATATGTTGAACAACCTCCATTATTTGTTCACGAAAAATATCCCAACCATATTTTTAAATTACAAAAAGCTATATGGATTAAAACAAGTCCCTCGTGCATGGTACGAACGTCTTAAAAATCACTTAATTACATCTGGTTTTCAAATAGGCAAAATCGATACAACTTTATTTATTAAACGAGAAAATAACGATATTTTAGTTGTACAAATTTACGTAGAGGATATTATTTTTGGTTTAACTACCGAAAATCTCTGTAATCAATTTTCAAATATTATGAAAAATGAATTTGAAATGTCTCACATGGGAGAATTAATTTTCTTCTTAGGTTTACAAATAAAACGACTTGAAAATGGTATTTTTATTCGTCAAGAAAAATATTGTAACGATCTATTACGTCGTTTTGAAATGGACAAAACTTCAAGCAAACCAACACCAATGAGTACTATTGTTCACTTAGAAAAGGATGATAACGAAAAAGATTTCGATGAAAAATTATATCATGGCATGATTGGTTCCTTACTTTATTTGACGGCTAGTCGACCCGATATTATGATGAGTGTATGTCTCTGTGCCCGATTTCAAGCAAAACAAAAAGAATCACTGCACCAAAACAGGCAAAACCTAACATTTATAAGTGTTGCAAATAATTTCAGTAACACTTTTTAAGTGTTACTAATGGACTGTGAGGAATGAAGCGGCCAAATTTATAACACTTATAAGTGTTACGAACATACGTATTACTAACGCGTATAAGTGTTGGTACCTAAATATACGGTAACACTTGTAAGTGTTGGCATAGAAATATACGGTAATGCTTATAAGTGTTGGAACAGAAATATACGGTAACGCTTATAGGTGTTGGTGCAGAAATATATGGTAACGCTTATAAGTTTTGGTACAGAAATATACGGTAACGCTTATAAGTGTTGGAAAATGATTATTTAGTAACACATATATTTGTTGTTACATATAAAATGCTTTTACAAATACTGACAACATTTATAAGTGTTGCAAATATAAACTTATGATTTCACATAATTTCTTGCAATACTAATATTAAAATATTTGAAGCAAATGGAGTATAACATATCATAAACAGTGGTCCCCATATCAGACAATTCATCATATAGATTGCAAAGTTTAAAATGCTCCGCAAATGGAGTAAACATGTCGTAAAAAATTATTAAAGATATCTTAATATTACAATGTCATGTATTCAGATATTACAACAACGTAAACTACGAAAATTTTAATTTCAAAATACACTTAAAGTTTAACTTAAGGTTAACCTAGCCATTCTGGATCATCCACTCCAAACTATGATGGTTTGCACATTCTTCAACGTCCATGCGACAATCCAAACCTTTACACATGCCTGCATTTAATATAAACACTCAATAAAAAATTACAACTTCAAAACCAATTACATTAATGAGTTGCAACTCAGTTTTCAATTTTTACTCAAAAAGCATTCAGTTTCATAATAACTCGGCATGCAATCCAGTTTTAAAACTGAGTTGCTGCAACCCAGTTTTAACACTGAGTTGCTGCCACCCAGTTTAATAGTGTTAAAACTGGGTTGCGCAACTCAGTTTTAACACCGAGTTGCCGCAACCCAGTTTAACACTTTTAAAACTGGGTTGCGCAACTTAGTTTAACACTAAGGAAACCGACTACATAGCCATACATGCACTCAGGCTGTGCACTTAGAAACCCGGGATATGTACATGCACTCAGCCTTTATGTAACAAGATAATAATACTGTAGTTGAGTAGCATATTGTGCAACTCTGCTTATTGGAAGATAAGTAGTATTTGAAACCACATATGATTTCGAGTAGCATGTATAGAGTTCAAACTATTTATCTTACAAAATGTCTATAACATAACTGGGAATAGTAGAAAGAATATAAAAGGAAGCTAATGCATCAAATGAGGATGATGCTTTAACTAGCTTAAATCTGGACAACGAACAAAATGCAAAAACCTTTATGAATATACATTTTCCAAAAATTAGTAAACACGTTTGTCGCCACATACTGTCATCTAAATTGATTTGCGTTTACTGTCGCCACATACAGTCGTCTAAATTGATTTTCCAACAACCATATGTGACACTTAACAAACAGGATGCGGTTTATTCTACATTTAGACGACTGGTTACGAAAGGGGCCTACCCCTTTACAAAACTTAAAGTAATTTCAAAATATAAACAAAAAGACTACAATATCAAAAAATATACCTGGGTTCCTGCCCTCTTATCATCCCAGCTAAACCAAGTTGGCCTTCCCCAATCTGCAAACTGCATGAATGAAGGTTAATATACATTACTACGAGTCAAAAGATCCTACATTTCTTAACTTATCATGGACAAGGTTTCATAATCTAAAGTCTAACACTACATCTTAGATATCAAAATAGTTTCTTTGGTTTACCTGAATATAGGGCACATTATCTTTGGGATGCAAATTTATTAAGTAATCTGTTATCCATTTGAGAGAATCTCGAGCATAATCCAACTGCTTAACTTTATCCATTTGATCACCATATTCCAATATAGGCCATGAAAGCACAGCAGCAGTAAAAGCCATGGGGAAATTGAATTTCATATGTCTCCAGCATCATACATTATACTAAAAATTCCAATATAGACCATGAAAGCACAGCAGCAGTAAAAGCCATGGGGAAATTGAATTTCATATGTCTCCAGCATCATACATTATACTAAAAAGTGTTACACCCAGGCATATCAACAAACATTAAACTGCATCAAATTGGAAAGGCATTTCATCAAACAGGTTGGGAAATCAAGTTCGAACTTCGAACACGTCATTACAAACAGCTGGAGCAACCAAGAAAATTACTAAGGGTTTAGAGAGGATTCAGAAGCAAGAAGAAACAAACAAAAGCATGAGATCAAATTTATGAGGAGAGATTTAATGGTATGCACACTGCATGTGTGCACAACTTCATAATTAACTTTTGCATTTGGGTTGGTTTTAATTGCAGATTTCCTGTTAATGGATTCAGTTCAGATGATCTGTACATTGTAACAGCTAGTTTGAATCGATCACTTGTGAGTAATGTGTATACATATGATTGAAAGCTATGTATATGATCATTAAGAGTAAATGAAATAAAAGTACCAGATTTTCTTCTTTCCAGTTTTTGTGCGTTGTTTCTTTCTTCTATCTCTTGCTTATATTTTTCTGAATACTTCACTCCTTTCTTCTATTGCCTGTGAATTCACCTCTTTCTACATACAAGTCTGAATCCTTTTCCCGAACCCTGAAAACCACCTTCAGCCACATTCCTCTATGACAAACACAAGATCACAAACTTCTGTTCCCATACATCTGGTCTCCTGTGCCCATACATCTGGTCCATCTATTACATTGCATTGCAATTTAAAAAAATACACTTCTCTGTTTAACTGTGCCAAACATTTTGTTTTAGTTGTTCCACTTCCAATTTCGTATACACATTGTCATCTGCATTACTTCAACCCACAACAACCTCTCCTCCTACATGTTCCATCTCCACCAACATCCACCCCTCTGCCAACCTCTGTCTGCTTCAAGAAACAACCACCACTGCCATCAAAACTTCTGACGGCAACTTCCTCCTTCACCTACAACCAAGCATTTCCCTTCACTCACACTTTAAACTCACTCCTCCACTAACCACCTCCGTAGTTGCACATTCTTACCATCAACCTGCATCACTCCACCACCCTTCACTTAACTGCCTACAACCTGCCTATAATTCTGCTTCCTATACACAACTTCCACCATCTACATTCATTTACATCACTACTGCATCCTCCTCTGTAAACTACCTCTTCCATACCATTATCATCTACCAAACTATTTCCAAACCATCACCATCTACCAAAACATCACAATTTACATCACAATCTACTTCCTCCTACTCCTCACAAGCACATTCACCTATAACAATCATTCATCTAGATTAGAAAATGCTTTCTCCACGGTGCATCAGTGCATGCATTAGCAGTATTCTTTGCCTCTTATAGGTTTTGCATCAGTTAAGTTGCACAAAGTGTTATACTAGTGAATGTTTGGCAGAAGATTCTAACTTTTTTGTATGCATGTATGTTATTTTTCTAGTATTATATATCTGATCTACAGAGTTTTACATACACTAATGAATTATCTGAAGTAAAACATTCTAATCATTGTTATGCAAAGTTACAATAGCCTTCAATCTACATGAATAAAAAATGGCACAACTATACAATCATCGTCTTTATGGAGAAATGTAAGACTGCATAGATGTAATGCTGGTATGATATTACATCTCATGTCTAAAGCTCGTATGATTACACCTCATGTCTAAAATTTGACTTGAAATGATACATAAATTTAAATATTGAATGACAATGGCATTGTAGGATCTATTTCACCCTAGAGGGGGGGTGAATAGGGTGATAGTATAAATTATAAAATTAATTGCGGAAGCTTATAAAATAATTTCAACACAGATCACAGAACAATAGCAGCACAGATAATAGCAGAATAATAAATGCAGAAATAGAACGACACAGAATTTACCCAGCTTCGGCAAAACCCTGCCTACGTGCTGCCCCCAAGGTTTCTACTAGAAATTAGATAGTCCCTTACTTACACACGTAAACTCGCGACACCCGCTATCGACTAAATCTAACTCTACGCTCAAAACCCTGCCATAACTCAGCCACTGAGTTGCGAATTCTCAAGCTAAGCCACGTAGCTTGTCCCCTAGTCACACGACTAGAAAATTAAATGGTTTTAAAAAAAGAAAATACAAATTAAAAACAATTTAAATTAAAATAACCCTAAAATAAAAATCCCTTTTATAAAATGGCCGGCCCTTTGCTCTTCTTATATTTTTGAGTTCGGCCCGTTGTTTTTGTGATAGCGGCCCCGTTCGACTTTTATTTCCTCTATTCCTTTTCGTGAATAATGGTGGCCGTTCCTCTTGCAAATTTGGGGCTTCGTTCTCTTTGGTCTGTAATTAGGGTTTTCTGAAGTGCCAACTGTAAATTGATCGAATCAGTGGTTAATTGCGTGAAGTCTTGTTCGATCGAATACTAGTTGCTTACTTCGGCTGCTTCGTTGATCGAATTCTTTCCTTGCTTCGGTATGTAATTATATGCTTTTGCTTTACTGATTTTATGCTTGCTTTAATTCGATACACAAAAATTGCCGATGATGATTTCAGTTTATAGGAGTCGATCTCCTTGAATTACGTTCATCTGAATTTTTCTATACTATGCTTTCGGCCATCTGTTATTGTTTTGATGCTTGAGATTTTTTCTTGACTAATTCATATGCGAATATTCTTGATATTGCTCGGTTGACTTGGTTTAAAATCCTCGGCTTTGAATTTGTTATGATTGACTATGGCTCCGTGATTTTCTCTGACTTGAAAACTTTTGTATAATTTGATACTGCTTCACACGGCTTTGATGTTTAACTCAGTCAACTATCTTGGCCACCACAATTTTGAATTTTACCTGACTTTGATGCTTCGGCCATTTTCGGTTTTGTGAATCACTGGCTTGCTGTACTTGGGTTGCACTGATTTTCAATGCATATCTTGTTCATTGTTTCGTTTGGTATGTTTATTTGAGTCAGTGATATTCTCTGATCAGTTGCATGGTTCATGTCATGTAGTTCATTGTGTAGCCTGGTCTTCATGTAGTTTGCCTTATGTTGGTCATGTTGCCTGGTTGCTGTTATATATGCACTGTGTTTCGGTCATTTCTCATGTACATATGTATGTGATGCTTTGATGTTGTTTCATTTCTTCAAAGCTGCCTGTTTCATTAAGCCTGATCTCTGTTGCATGCATTGTTGTTGAGTTGCTTTGGTTGTTGTACTGGTGCTTTGTTGTAACTGGACATGTTCAAGCTTTCATGCGTGGTTCTCTTGACTGACCATTGATTTTGTTTGAGCTACATGCTCCAATGTGTACTTGTGTGCACCCCTTGTGTCTGAACCTTGTACCATATCCATGCCGGTCTGAAGCTCTGTATTGTGCCTTTGCTGGTTCATATGTTTTTAACATATTGCTGTGTTTTGTTTATTTTGATTTTGGACGAGGCTTTGCATTTGAGTTGAGTCATGGCAACAATGGCTTGACCTTTGCATTTTGTTTATTTTTCTAATTTTCACATGAGTTGAATCCGGCTTGGATTTGACCTTGTGCTGAATGACATTGTTTTATTGCACTTGAGTTGAATCCTGTATTTGGGTTTGACCTGTGCTCACTTGTCCTGTAAATCGATCAAGTGTATATTTCGGTGTGCACGGCCTTGTGGCATATACAGTGATACACTGTGTATGTCACAAGCTGTTCGTGTATGATGAATTCAAATTTAAATGATGACGAACAACCCAAATAACTAAGGAAAATATTATTTTCAAAAATTCACATTTTATTTTATATTGCAAAAATATTTCTTTTTCAATTTTACTGCGTTAGTGAATATTTTTGCAGATTGCTCAGATGCTGGATTCTAACTGGAATGAAGTTGAAGATAAATACGAGTGTGAGTGATATGTAGTGAGGTCAACTGTAAATGTAAAATAGTGATGTAATTGAATTTGTATCAAAGTTGTATAGTGAATAGTGAGAGCTTAAATTTGTACTATCAAAATTGTAATAAATATTTATTTGAATAAAATATTCGTTTGAATTCAAATTCCGTGTTATTTATTTTATTCAACAAATATTTATTTAATCTGTAAAAATAAATAGTATATTAACAAATACATTTAAACGAATGTATATATGTTTATTATCATCAAACAAAAATCATATAAGCGCATATTCAACAATCTCCCCCTTTTGATGATAACAAACATATATTTAAGATTTTGAATATGTTAAATGTATTTGATCATCGATATATCCTAATTGCTCCCCCTATTTAAATGCTTCCTCTACACACAGCTCCCCTACATATATGCATACAAATAAAAATATGTAAATGAGCCTAGATGCAAATAGAAAATTATTTGACCTTTGCTTGATTTTATTTGACAAAATCTTAACTTTTCTCTCCCCCTTTTGTTATCAGCAAAAGAATAACAGTGTTAGAGAAAATAGAGAAAAAGTTATCGATATTAATCCAACATTAAAACTCAATTGAATATAAATATTAAATTTCAATAAAAAATCAAACAAAAATCATAAATATTTTGTTAGGAGCATATTCCACTTTTAGAATGATGGAAATGATGTCATCATATAAAACCATACAGTTGTGTCTATTTGTGGTATATTTATACCAGGAATTTGAATATCTACTAACCATGCATAACCGTTAGGACTTTTAAATGAGATTAGTAGTATTTCAATTTTTTTTTTTTTTTTTTTTAAAATGAATTCAAGTATTTTCTAACCACGCATAACCGTGAGGACTTTTAAATGGGATTAGAATCAACTTGTTTATTTTAAAAATCAATTTTTGATATGCGTTCCATACATGCATAACCGTGAGGACTTTTAAATGAGCATGGAAGCACATAACAAATTCCAAGTAATTCACCCATGCATAACCGTGAGGACTTTTAAATGAGAGTGAATACTTTGGTATTTATTTATTATTATTATTAATAAAAAATTTTATAAAAAAAATGTGAAAATGAAAAACGAACGATTCCTGTTCAAAGTACCACATATTGACAAACTATATAGAATTTTGATGAGTGATGGTTGTTAGAAATATGATAGAAATAGAGATGGTCATGGAATTTTTACCAACAAAAGTTTTATAACTCTTGTTTAAATTTCTAAAGAAATTTACTAATTATACCATCTCGAGTCATAATATATGATAAATATCAACACTCATCACTTTTTCAATCACTGTTTTTCTTTTCGATAATCATTAGGGAGTCAGATTAGTCAAAATAGTCATTTAAAATCAAATTCAAAAATAATTATGAAATAAATTTTTCAAAATGACTAATATGAAAATATGGTCAAAAATGATTTTCTCGAGGGGGTTATATGAGAAAAATTTCTGCTATTTGAAAATTATTTGAAATGAAAAATATGCAGATATTTTCTTTGAAAAACGATGCAGTTACTAAATGTCTCAACAAAAATCACGTTTCACTAGTAATTTTTCTATCAACTAGATTACTAGTGTAATCTGCATCTGAATTTCTCTTTCACTCAATATTCACTCGTTGGATGTCAAAGACCAGATTGTGAAATTTCAACAAATTATCTCATAATTATTTTCAACAATTTTTAAATGAAATTCTCCTGGATTTGAATTGAAACCGTGTTAACAATCAAACATATATCATAGTGTCAATCTTAAAAGCCGTAGAATAAACAACTATATTCATGAGCAATCATTATCATTCCAAACAGTTTCTTGAAGTTTCATCAATTTCTTAAAATCCTTTTTATAATTTTTTAAATAGAATTCATTAGGATTTTAAGTTGAAGCCATGTAAATAAAAGAAACCGTGAATATGAATTAGCTGTTTTATAACCAAATGTATTATCGTCCAACAAAAACACAATTTTTAATCCAAACTGATATATATGAAGTAATTCAAAGAATTTGAGAATTTTATAGTGTTTTTGTCATAAGAATATAATTATCCAACAATGTTGAAGAAGTCCGAATCGTCATCTTTTCATCATCTCATTATTGGCTGATTTAATTCAAAATACGGTGCAGATTATCACATTTAATATATCGTTTAAAACATACCATTACCTGTTTTACCTTTACGATATTTTTCGTCGTTGTCCATTGTGATTCTGTCACCTTTATACCAGGCTATGGAACTTTGTTTTGTCGCCCATTGTGTTTCTGGAACAGCCAAAATCCAGAGAACACTGTTGTTGTTCCTTAGCCTGCCACCACACCTA